>OU342696.1:7500000-10000000 GCA_910589285.2 Mythimna ferrago | reverse complement strand
TTTGAGGAGGGTGTTGTTGTGCGGTGGTGTGGCAGTGCATGGCGCGATGATCAGCGGCGGCTGGGTGTGCGCGCTGCACGTGCGCACGGCGGGCCTGGGCGGCGCAGCGCTGGGCTCCGACGAGGAAGAGATCGTATATCTCGCCTATGTGGTTATAGATGTGCTGACGAATCAGGTAAGCGAACAAACTTGTTCAACAAAAGCCCTTCAACCTTCAAAAACAAATTTGAGCACCGTAACTGCACCACAGAATATACACGAGACTCCAATGAGCATGTAAGTGTTAACAAATACAACTTGATATCAGTAGAGGAGCGGCGTAAATTGTACAACAGATTAGGTAAACCTTTTGTTGATACAGACAGTTATCATCCAACCAATCATACAACGCGTCTATATTTAAACTCATTTTCATCAAATCCGGAAAGTCATCAATGTTCCACTTTGCGAGTTGTTCCTTGACAACGTTATGTATACATGTATAATACTGTTTACTCATATATAATGAGCAAAACTATTCACTTTTAAGTTTACTTTTAATTTCTCCAAAAGTGAAATAAATTAGCTAGTCTTTTGTAATAGCATTAGAACACGGAAAGCAAAAAACTTAGATTAGCGACGGCGAAAAATCAGACTCAATGAGATTTCCTAGTATTTTTTTGTGTTCTTTTTATGTTTACTTGCCTTACCTGAACGTTTACTGTTTCAAATTTTGCAAACAATAGATTCAAGTGCGTTTAAATAGAGAAGTACGTCGGGGAACTCTATTGTGCCCTGGGGTTTTATGATACTTTTTTTGGGATGTACTTATCACCTTACAGAATCCCATGAGATACAAAGCCCTTAACAACATAGCTATACATTTAGATACAGAAACAAACATACCTTTTCTCAAAACAGGATTCAGTAAGAGGATATTAAGCTTAATGATATAAAAAATCCCTAAATTAACAGATGCCATAAAAAACAAGCTACGAGTAACATCAAGTTTCTGTAGATCTTAGCACAAATCGATAAAAACCAAGGAATTCCCTATAAAAACAACTTCAAGCCAAAAACAAGTTTATCAGGATTCGTGTTCAGCAAATAAAATGTAAGTTGGACACATATGACTCTACGAATTACTATAATTATGTTATCACTATATGAGCACTTGTTTATACTGCAACATTTGTAGACTTTAGCAATTTGATAATTAGCATCTACTGTATGACATGCTGATCAGCTGGTTGCATTAAAAGAAATGCTTTAAAATTTCATGTCAACTACAGTTCTGTTATTGGTTAGCCAAAATGACATCAGCCAATCAAATGACTTAGTTTATGGTTTGATATAGATTCGCCCTTTAAATACCGATCCTATGAATTCCCGTTGTTTTATAGAAATTTTAAATTCGCATCTCAGGCGCAATATATTAAAAACATATAACATAATCAGCTTATAATGTTCCTACTACTGTGATTAGAAATGGGTTGTATTCCACCACGCGTGTCCAGTATGGCGGCATATTTATATTGCGATACATTTCTATGTTTTCGACATTGATTTTCGCCAAAATGACTTTGCGACGTGAATGAATGAATGAGCAGTACAAAAATTGGTTTTCTAGGATAACACGTTGAGATTTAAAATTTTAAAGTTTGACTATAGTTTTATAAGTGATTGAGCATATAAAACTATTTATGGATACAGATGAGCACGATTTCACATATTGTCGAATCCGTAAAATTTTATTTCTAGTCGTTTACGTTTTATTATTTTTAGGTTATCGGCTTCAGAGTGTTTAGCTATACTGTTTTTGTAGAATTTAAGGTGTATTGATTCTCTTTTTCAATCTTGAAGTCAAGGTGGTTATTCGTCGTTTTTACTATTATAATATATATTGCATATTTGTCTAAAGTATGACTGCCTCTGGCCTGCTCAAACTCTCCAAATTACCAATCTTCCTAACTTTGTTTTCAATTTCTAACTGAAGAGTTGATATCCTTCTGCCATTTCTTTATTATCCATTAGGTTATTTTCACAATTTCTTCATATTTAATTTCTCGCTTAGAATCCGAATCTGAATCTACCGAGTATAGGAAATATTATGTTACAGTCGTATTTATGCCAATTTGTGTGTACTTAATCATAAACAGTAGACTTATCACTACCAAAGATAAAATACAGATAAAAGCAATTGTTACCACAATTCTTATTCGTTTGATTAGACTTTTTGTTTTTATCATTTGTGTTGTTGATAATTTTTTGGTCTATTAAAATTTTGAGACAATCTGTATTGACAAGGTTACTATCAACCTTAGCAGCTTTAGCAGTATTATAATACTTTTAAGGAACTTCTTTATGGGTTCTAGTCTGGAGTCTGTAAAATGTCTAAACGGAAGGTTCATAATCATTCAGTTAATAGATTTATGAAGGCCAATATTCAGCATTGATATAATTTATAATAAATATTTCAAACACCGTAAGTTGGTGATATATTTTATCTTGCAAGACAATATACTCTCGATATATTGTGAACAAATAATTTCAAATACAATAAATCCCATTTAAAAAATTTACAATCTCACGCGATTTATTATAAACTTGTGATGTGTGCTGTAGCCTGTAAGCCATATTATAAATGGTCGCAGTAGTTGGAAAGGGTTCATATAATCAGGAATGCACTTGTTTTCGTTCGTGAGGATGAAACGCTTACTAAGACGTGAATATTTTTCTGCATTACACAAGAACTTTTTGAGACAACCGAAAAAATACGCTTATATTAATTTCTTGGAATTTATGAAATTAAATGTAGGTAAACTGAATTAAATTTATTATTTATGTAATGAGTTCCAAGTAGCTGTTTGCGAAATTATGCCGAATTGGCAACCACCTGTTTCAACAAATGTAGCTACATATTTGGAAATGTATCCATCCATTTTTTAAAAGATAAATATACTTAAATGGGGATATGTTATTTTGACCTGACGACATGATTTGTCACATGATTAAAATCTGCTAGAAGACAAGAAGCCTTGTGCTGCATTTGTTTTTAAATTTGGAGAAATGTCCTTTTGCTCGATACTGTTATATAAACAAAGGCAAATAACGTTTTGACTTTAACTTTGATTTTTATTTTAATTTCTGTCATCTTGCAATTATAAAGTGCTTCACTACATACCTACCATGAGGTGGGATCGCAGTTAGTCTGTCTAAAAAGTAAAACGACTTGGGTAATTATTTGGGCAAAATGAAATCTGTTGTAGTCAATACTGGTTCAATAATCAAGGTTGATTAAGAGATCTTGATCATTGTTTACATAATTATAGAAGAACCTTATAAAAAGTATCGAATATAAGTATTTTATAAATGATTAAATATTATACAAAATTCTCAAGTCGCTTGACTTTTTAGACAGACTGTAAGCCCATTGCTTATAATAAATAAATAAAAAATGGAAATTAGCCATATATTTTTACAAATACAGAGGTTCGTTGGTGAAAAAGCCGAAAGGCACGGGTCTTATCATGACATGTTCAAATGTCAAGCGTGCGAGCGAGAGAGAGGGATGGCGCTATACAGCCTATATAGCTCCATCCCTGTTTAGGTCATCAAATGGATCGCACAATTAAACCCACCATAACCCCGACACGCAATTGAATCAAATCAAAACATTTATCAGCTAGAATATAGTACATAAGGTGTTACAGTAAATTTGTTTCAGCATATTCAGTCATTGTCGTCAATTAATCTAACTTGCACATTACAGATTCTATTGACTTGTCTTATAAATAGTCTTTAACAGTATAGGTAATATTTTTAAATAATAACAGATTGAAAAGCATCTGAAGAATACAGAAGGAAAAGGGAGATGAAAGCATAGAAGATATTACGAGTTTTAACAAGTGTACTTTGAAAGTAGTTTACGAGAATTTCGTACCGAAAAAGGAAAAAGAATCTTGAAATCTCTTTAAACATCAACCCGGAAGTGCCTTTCGATTACTTACATTCACTAGAAGGGCTCGCGTCACCCACGTGTTAAGCTTAAGCCTGCGCCTACGCAGTCCAAAAACTGGTTTGCAATACAAATAAAAGTGGATAGAAAACAAATAAAGATAGAAAAATATTTGTTCTATCGGTCGATGTTGTTAAAATTTCACCGCAAAGCTTAGGTGACAGGGTCACGGTAACTCATCCTAAAAATCCCGAAGTCCATGGAGGGATGCCTTATGTGGAATCTTTGAGGGAGCACAACAAAGAGACGAACAGAAGGGGAACTGCTAGACCCTGTAGCCCTGGCAGACACAGACAGACATTCCATCGACAACTGAGAACGGCAAATTGTAGTTATCGAGGTATATTACAAGTAAACGGGACAACCAGTCATGTTACGTAGGTACAGCTTGTCGCAGCTGAGTTCCAAGAATTCCTTCATATTACGGACGCTTGATTTACTTCTTACTGTGGCAAGATTATCGGAGTGGTTTGTGCGGAAATTCACATCATTTATGAGTAGGGTTGTCATCCGTCCAGGTTTCTATGGATATGTCCTAGTTTAACGGTCGTCCGGGGAGTGTCCGGGCGAGGTCTCATGTGTAGTCAGGGTATAAAATTTTCAAGTCATGCGACGCTGCCGCCCAGGCGTCAGTGGTAGATTGAATATATTTTTATAACTTATAGTTTTATTAACAGAGTATCTATAATAATAACTCTTATGTTTTATTCCAAAAATTAAGATGTTTTTGCAAGTGTAAAAAATATTCATAATAATCGTAATCGTTTATTTGCTAATATGGGTAATTAAGTACATAAAGTTATTGAAATTATAACCATATTACACATTGAGGCATGCAAATCACAAGCTATATTATTATAAAATAGGTACCTATTTTCTTGCAATATATATCTAATTATTTATAATTAATATGTAGCACAATTTAGTTTTATTCATTTCACCATAGCAAATAACAAAGAAACATAAAATGAAAGTTAATAAAAGTGTCACTTGAAAAATTGAAGTATAAAATGTATCTATATAGTTTAATAATGATTAAAAATTTGTTTGAAAATAAATAAAAAGTTTTTTTTGAAAATTTTATATTATACAGGTGTATACCCAGAAAAAAAAGGCCGCGGTAACTATAACTAGTGAAGGACCAAACCTATTTGATACTTTTCCGTCAACATGTTGAACAACAGGCAATTAAAATTTAAAATGTATTGTTACGTACGTGGATAATCAAATGCCGATTTACTAAGAGACAACTTTATTCACCACAAATAATAACAAAATAGTCCAGTCAACAATAATCCGAATCGCAATTAACACTAGAGTACCGTTACACTATCGCTTAGGTCGTTAGATAAAATCGCTTCAAGTACTAGGGTAGTTCGCTCTTGATCGCAGTCGAAATCACAACTGACTCGCTTCCGGCCGGGGGCTCGTATTTATATGCGGAGCCAAGAAAATTCTAGATACCGACTTCCCACGAACGATCCAGAATTCTAGAACAATTGAATCGCTTCTCGAAGTCATAAATTATTTTTATTACTCGTGGTAATAAGAGTCACTTTCATGCGAATTTCGACTCTATTGTTAACGTCGGAGAGTATCATTTCCCTTATCCTAGATAAATGCCTACCCACTAGTTGTAAGTACTTTGTGGATGTTTCGAGATTTTTCTAAGGCTGGCTACGTACAACCATTCTAGACCTTTCGAACAGCAATGCGTTTTAATTATTACGAGCTACTCTTTATTTTCTCGGAGATATGGCGTGTTCACGTTTAATGGCGTAACAGTGCCCCCCTCTTAGTCATGCTCGTCCCGAGCATTATTAGATCCGTGATACGGCGCCAATCTATCCACATGGACAACCTTGGGTTTCCCTCTTAGCCCTTTCTTGATGCGGTAGGTCACGTCATTAATCCTTTTTAACACGGTGTAAGGTCCCTCCCATCGAGCTTGGAGTTTCGGCGACTTCCCTTTCCGTCGAAGCGGGTTGTGAAGCCAGACCAGTGTACCTTCCTCAAATCCCTTGGCATTGGCATTACGGTCGTATCTAGTTTTCATTTTTACGCTGGTGTTCATGCTACTCTCACGAACTCGTTTATGCACTTCGTCCAATTGATCTTGAAGGTCACTTACGTAGTCCGTAACTGGCTTAGTCTTGTCAGGTGGCACGCCAGTTATGGCATCGACTGGAAGTCTCATCTCCCTGCCGAAATTCACTCTTGCTGGGGTATGTCCCGTGCTATCATGCACTGCCGATCGGTAAGACATCAGAAATAGTGGAATATACCGGTCCCAGTCCTTCTGATGGTCATCGACAACCTTAGCCAGGTGATTCTCCAGGGTTTGGTTAAACCTTTCCACCATTCCGTCCGACTGAGGACGCGCAGGTGTTGTGCGTGTCTTATAAATTCCCAGAAGAGTACACATTTCCTTCTTCGCCACTGTCGTCGCTTCCTGATTGGGTATGGCGAAGACTTCGGGCCACTTTGTGAAATAGTCCTGGATCACCACTATGTACTTGTTTCCGTCATTTGTAACTGGAAAAGGTCCAGCGACGTCGATAGCGATGCGCTCCCATGGGGCTCCCACATTGTACAGCTGAAGCCTGCCCCTGCTCCTAGTCTGTGGTCCTTTCACCGATGCGCACGCTGTACATTTCCGACACCATTGCTCTATGTCATCTCTACAATTGAGCCAGTAATACCGCTGTCTCACTTTCAGTAGAGTTTTCTTGATGCCCAGGTGTCCTCCAGAAGCACCATCGTGTATTTCCTGTAGCAGGGGGACTACTTCACATCGTGGTACTATCACTTGTGTGGTCACCTCCTTGCCATCGTTGGATTCCCATTTCCTACAAAGCACATCATCTTCTAGGACTAAACTGTCCCACTGTGCCCAGTAGCTCTTAGTGACGGGACTATGTGACGATACTTCACTCCACTGGGGCCTAGTTCCGCTACGCTTCCAGTCCAGTATAGGTCGAATATCGTCATCTTCTTCCTGGGACTTCTTGAAGTTGCCTTCAGCCCTAATTAAATTAACGTATTCTCGGGCTTCATTCTGCTGGCGGTGTCTGCAGTCCTCATTACATGGACGTCTTGACAGGGCGTTAGCATTGTTATGCCCTTTTCCATTGTGTACTTGATTGCTGGTGGTGGTTGGGGCCTTTAGTTGACCAGCCAGCACCCGCCCCGCGGCCCTGGCGACATTTAGTTTAACGACTCCTCGTCGACTTGAGTTCCGGAGTCCACACTTTCCCTCTTTTTCTTAGGACAATCGGTACGAATGTGTCCTTTTTCTCTGCACCCGTAACACGTTGGAATATAGCGGGACTGTGCTGGAGAAAAAGCCGCTACTTCTCGGTGACGTGGTAGCACTGAAGGCGAGACTACTACTTCCCGTACTCTGTGCGTACGAGAATCTTTTCGTACCGCTTCCACTTCCAAAGCGTGTGCCATCGCACTCTTCAGAGTTTGGTGGTGTCCGAGTCGCACCGTAGCCCTTACTTCTGTATCCCGTAGACCGTCGATGAATGCTTGCACCAAATTAACTTCCACCGTCTCTGGTGTCATCGACCTGTATGCACGCCGGACCAGCCGTTCAACCTCGACTCCCCACTGCTGGAGGCTCTCGTTCGACCTCTGCGTTCTGTCGCGTAACTGCGCGCGGAAAACGTGCTCGAGGTGCTTGTCTCCGTAACGAGTGTCCAGTCCCTCCATGAGACGCTCCAATGTCCTGCCGTCCGCAGGGAGGTTCTCTAGGACCAGCAGGGCGTCCCCTCGTAGAGCCAAAGTTAATGCAGCGAAAGACTGCTCATCATCCCAGCGGTTTATCTTAACCAATGTTTCGAATTGGTATTTGAATGCCGTCCAGGAAGACGTGCCATCAAAATGCGGCACATCAAATTTTGCGGCGCATGCACAGGGGGTGTGCGATGGTGAGCCAACAGCAACGGGTTCGCGTGCTTCGAGCTTGATAATTTTTTTGTTGATGTCCAGCAGGCGATCTTCGTGGCCATCAATTCTTGTTTCGAGGCTATCAGCTCGGGCGGAAACCTCCTTGACCTCCAAGGTGAGATTCTTTACCTTCTCGCCCAACGTGACGAGGCCGTGGTCGATTTTATCGAGGATCAGGTTCTGCTTAGCCTCCTGATCGCGGCGAGCGGCTTCCTGTTCGCGGCGAGCGGCTTCCTGTTCGCGGCGAGCTTCTTCCTGGTTCGCTGCGATTAGGTCCTGAAGCTTACGCTGGTTGGCCTCCATACTAGCTTGCATGGCGGCCAACACCGCAGCGAGGTTCAATTCCGAGGATGGTCCTGTTGGCACCTCAGCAGCTGCTGTTGCTCCCATACCAGCCTGATCTTCCTCCTCCAAACGATGACGCGCAGCATCCATCTCCATTTGCCTTCTTGTTCGTGGTCGCTGTTCGTCGTCTCTCGGTGTTAATGGCATTTCACTTCTGACACCAGTTGTTACGTACGTGGATAATCAAATGCCGATTTACTAAGAGACAACTTTATTCACCACAAATAATAACAAAATAGTCCAGTCAACAATAATCCGAATCGCAATTAACACTAGAGTACCGTTACACTATCGCTTAGGTCGTTAGATAAAATCGCTTCAAGTACTAGGGTAGTTCGCTCTTGATCGCAGTCGAAATCACAACTGACTCGCTTCCGGCCGGGGGCTCGTATTTATATGCGGAGCCAAGAAAATTCTAGATACCGACTTCCCACGAACGATCCAGAATTCTAGAACAATTGAATCGCTTCTCGAAGTCATAAATTATTTTTATTACTCGTGGTAATAAGAGTCACTTTCATGCGAATTTCGACTCTATTGTTAACGTCGGAGAGTATCATTTCCCTTATCCTAGATAAATGCCTACCCACTAGTTGTAAGTACTTTGTGGATGTTTCGAGATTTTTCTAAGGCTGGCTACGTACAACCATTCTAGACCTTTCGAACAGCAATGCGTTTTAATTATTACGAGCTACTCTTTATTTTCTCGGAGATATGGCGTGTTCACGTTTAATGGCGTAACAGTATTAAATAAATAAATATATTAAGTTCTTACAATATAAAGGTTAAGAGAATGCTAACTCATTGTCGTTGGAGGGTCGCCGTAACAATAGTTATTTTAATTTATATTCCCATTGTAAACTTGGTTTCTATCTCAACCATGATGTAGTGTTTAATGTAATGTCAAGTTTTAAAAATATTTTGATAACTTGCTCTAGTTTATTTTAGATGCAAAATGTATGGCAATGACATTATCTGCGGAGAAGTGGGTCATGGCCTCATGGGGTTGCTTGCCGCGGTCCCAACATTTATCTATACAAACATTTTTTTTAGTAGTTTTATAGGACCGCTAGGAAAAGGCATTAAAGTACATCTACTTACCAAAAAAAAAACTGTATTTATTTTATTTGTGGTTACAAACAACTAGTCAAAAAAAATATATATTGGCGTTTTGCATTAACTATTAACCGATTATGGTGATTTTGGTATATGAATACTTTGCATGAGTGGTACCAAGAATTCGGGCAAAGTCTAATGAAAATCGAAAAACAAAAAAAAAAATTAAATACTCCATCACGATCAAGTGGCTGATTGGATTTGAAATAAAATTAACACCTCGTGTGTACCCTATCCTGGAGTAACACATAGTATACTTATTATCGGGGAATTATGTTCCCTTTCTACTTTCACGCGAGCGAAGCCCCTAGCAAAAATCGTATGTTTATGTACGTAGGAATGTCAATTTCGAATTTAGTAGACTGCATGTCACAAAAATTCAATTCCCACGTGCGAACGTTTTTGTTTTGATTCAGATTACAATATATTACGCATAGGTAATATATCAGGTGGCTGGCCTGTTTACAAACACTATGAGAATTGATTTTTTTGGAGATATTTACTTTGTCACCTTTTTAGGGTTCCGTTCCTCAAAAGGAAAATAACGGAATCCTTATAGGATCACTTTGTTGTCCGTCCCAAGTTATTCGGAAAAAAAAAATGGCGCAAAAAACGAATATTTCGTCACTCAAGGGAACCAACATTTTAGGGTACTTCCCGTTGACCCAGAATCCTGTAATTTTGCAAGGTCTTATAACACAAGTATAGAAATAAATTTGAAAACTGAAAATTTGTTGTTAAGTCACAAAAAAAAAAAAATTGCGATTAGGAAAAAACTTCGAGACTCCAATCTGGATTTGAACTCTTTACCTAAGTAGGTAATTTAAGTTTGTACGAAATCCTCAGGGCGCGAGTTCGACTCGCACTTGCCTAGTTTTATTAAATTGACACTACCGCAAAGTCTGTCAGACTTTACGGTAGTAAACAGTAGTCGCACGAAGTGACGCAAGAACGTGTAAATTTGAAAAAGTATCAAGTAATGCACTTAATTTGCGATTTAAATGCAAAAGTGTTTCAATTTAAATAGTTTAAGCGACGTCATTTGGTTTTCACAGCGTCTTAACGACGCAATTAATTAAGAAACATTTCAACTACTATCGTCATAGATGGTTGATAAAATTCTCACCGAACTCAACATCGCGACATCAATATAAATTTTGGCCATTTTGTTTTTGCTACAGTAATGTGGAGAGATGGTGTACAAAACTGGAACTGATATAGGTACTGGTACTGGTATTTTTGCACTGGTACTGATATCTGACATATTTTGGTGTAGCTTTGCGATTCTACGCATAATAAAACTAAAACATAAAAAACATAGGAATGGGTATTTTTGAGACGCCCGCGCTTCTAGTGTTATTTGCAGACCAATGTTTTATTAAGGAATTGATCATTAATCACGTAATGTTTTTTGGCAATTTTTTCATCCATCTTTCCCCCTTGGTAATAGTAGGTACATGGTGGGGTTTTAGACTTACCTCTCTCGCTTACATAAAATCACGTGGTTTTTTTAGGTAAGTACTAAGTATCTAACAATTTCTTAAAATATTATGCTTAGCGGGGAAATCCTTGCCCGGCAACCAGTGAGTCGAGGTCAAGAATTCTCTTCATAAATTTTAATTTTTGTACACATGAAAACAGTAGATCATAAATATTGAATACAAAAGTACAGTTTTAACAAACTTCGTGATTTTTCCGAACTCTTTCAAACTTCACTTGATTAATGGTCGATAAGGATCGTTATTTTATTATAACGATATTATTTTGATTTTAACGCTAAATTTAAATTAACTTTAAGACCTAAGTTGGTCAATACTTAGTTGAAGTTGTTTGGTTACATGTAAAATGGGGAGACTAAAGAGTCGTAAAAGCATCTCGCATGGAAGTCATTCTATGAAATGTTGCATTGTATTGTACCTAAGTTTAATTTTTGTCTTACTATAGGTACCGTCGACCACAGAACAGACCAACTAAAATGATAGGTAAATCATACAATTGCAACATGACACAAAACAAATGTTTCGACAAACCTAAGTTTCTCATCGTTTGTTAATTCTAAACCGTCCCAATGTCACCTTTGGCCTCTGCTTACAACACTTTCACATAAGCATAGGTATTATCTTTCTCAAATGCGTCCCACGTATAGTAAATTTTAATAAAACTGTCATAGAATTAGAAACCGAAGGATTTTTCCTTTACTGAATTACTAATTTCACGTCAAAGTCCATTGACGTATTACATTTCTATTTAATACTAATTAAATATTACTATTTAACACACGGAATAAACAGAATGTAGTATTGCGATCACGTTTTTCGAACATGAATATTCCCTGATTTATTTAAACATCAAATACAGCATTGAATGTTTAATTAAGTAGTGTTGTCCTTTTCTAACATTTTAAATTTCGTAGTGTGTGACAAGGATGACAGTATTTTCTTTGAATAATTTATGAATTTGTGGTCATTCATTTTTTGGGCTAGCACTTGTTGACAGTTAAGATTAATGGTCTAGGTTTTTTTATTTATTGACGTACAAAAGAAATAGGAAAGTCAAAATGTGGACAATAGGTATTTAATCTAAGTTGATTAAAAATGGTAATAAGCTAACAAACCGAAAAGTATCTTTAATAAGTTAAATAAAATTCAACATTAATTTAGGCACATAATGGTTGAGAGGCGTCCGATAATTACGTGAGGTAATTTTAATGATTTTTTTTACCCCCCCCCCCTTTTTTATGGTGGGAAAAAATCATCCAATGACAACCCCCGCTCTTGGGCGGAGCGGGAGATAGTGTCAGACTCTTACTGACTAAAAGACCCACCCCGTTCCTTCTAGCCTTCATACCGGGGCTCGAGCGCCCTTTCGGATAACCCTGGCACCAGTAGGCTTCGACCCGGCTGGGTCCCTGCTGTTGCTGACAACTCCTTGAGGCGCGCGGCAACAGTGCGCGCTGTCGACGACTTTTTTTACCCCCCTAGAAAGGGAGGTCTTTGCGCTGCAGTGGGACACAACAGGCTCATAATAATATTAATATTAACCTCCAGACACAGAACAAATGGTCATACCCATCACAGAAACATTTCTCCTGGGTGGGAATCGAACTCACGCCCTCCGGCATTGCAGTCAGGGCCACTAACCTTTAGACCAACAGGTTAGTCATTGAGGAAGGCTGTATAAAATCACGATAAGAACTGAGCAGTCACCAAAATGAGTCTAATGTAAATGGATTCACAACTTAATTCCAGATCCATTAGAATTAATTTAATTATCCGGCCAATGTTTTGTGTGCCGTCACCTTGTTTCGAAATCAACCGCTATGTTTAACAGAGAAGCCTTATTAAAAACAACAGATCCAGTTCCCAATTTTGACCTTCGAAGAGTACAAGAATGGTTCTGTTATTGTAAATTATTAAAAACTTAGATTAAATCAAAACAGCGAAAATAGATGACTCGCCTCTAGCGCGTGGGCCGCTGAAATCAAGCCACCGTGGCTTAATTTCACTCAGTCACATAAACGGATGTGTTATGCAAAAATATTATTTTGGTTATCAAAATGTCTTTGTGTTTTTTTATAATTATTATATGCGTTGTACAAATCATACAAAAAACAAATCACATGGAATCACATTTCACTCGTGCATGTAGTTGTGCACAGTCCAGGTTTTATGATTGCAATGTTAGCGCGTGACATGTTTATTCCTTATAATATATCAATTATTAAAAGTAATGATATAAAGGTACCTATATTTTATATTGTACTAAAAGTGACATTTGTATCTGTCAAATTACCCTCAGGAAATACAAAAGCTAATCATAATTAATTAGTTGCAAAAATTTTAAATTATTTTTATGAATATTTTTCGGTCTGTTGGTCAATATCGATTGCGGTATCGCACTATTTATGAAATAAAAAAAAAAAACATGCAACACACCAAATGTCAAATCTTTGTTTAAAAAATGCACTTTTTTAGATTTTTTGAAAAATGTTTTTTTCTAAATCTTAGACTTTCAGAGATGAATATATCAAAAAAAAATATAATAAATTTAAAAAATATTATTTCTTAGTAATTAGATTCTTGATACATCGATAACTCACAATGAAGAATGACAGCGTTATAAAACCTGTCATTTATACACCACAAATTTTTAATTAGATAGTACAAATACTTAAATGGGTTGTTAGAAAAGGTCTTGTTAGTATTCAAGTAAAATCTCAATAAATGATATTCATAAACAGCAAAGTTATTAGCGTTTGTTTGTATCCCAAAATGTCACCTAATATATGGAAATATTGTCCAAATGTACAGGCTATTATGAATGAGTGAATGGCGATAAAAATGGATTTAACTAATCCATAAGAACGATTGATTCTGTAATGAATTTATGAATTTTATTATAACAAATTTTCACGGACAATTTTGGGATTCGTTGTTTTTTAATTTGATTACACAACTATTATGATTAGTAAGGGTACGGACAGAGCCACATTTTTTTTTGTACTAATAAAAAATGGGGGTTTTTATGGTATTAGGATTTAACAAACATGGTGGCACGGAATCTATCTATGGTTGTTCCGTTTCCATAAAAAAGAAGGCTTTAGATACTCTTGTCTTGTGACTGGTTTTGTTATTCGTATACTCACACTATCACATCAATATTCACCATCATCATCATAAGCCTTTTTAATGTTCCCTCTGCTGGGACTCAAGCTTCCTCTCTTGGAGAGGGGATGAGCCGTAATTCACCACGCGGGCCCAGTGCAGGTTGGTGAAAGTCGAATTTTTGGTTCTAGGACATGCCATTTCTCATCGTATTATAAAGGTAAAAGTTGTATTTGTGTGTGTGTTTTTTGTTACACTTTCATGCTGAAAAAGTTGAACGGATTTGGATGACATTCGACATCAAAATGGTGTGTATGTTAGGGCTGGAGCTTAGAAATTGACCATTTCATGACAATTGTGGCCAAGGAAAACTGGCCAGATCGTTTTAAACGTTAAAATTTGATGACATTTCAATCTTCGTTTGGCCTGCTTTCTTTAGACCTTTTATTATGATTGAAATCTTACATCAATGATATGGCGAAACGTGGATTGACATAATCATCAAATGTTAACGTTTAAACGATCTGGCCAGTTTTAGTTGGTCATATCATGAAGTGAGCAATTCTAAGATCTTGCCACGGCATACATATTACTAGCTTCTGCCAGCGGTTTCGCCCGCGTGAAAGTCGGATTCTCCATAAAATCTTTGGACGCCTATTTTACGCCCTTAGTTAACTCCACCCAGTTTCGCAAAATCCGTTCTTAGCGGATGTCTATACCCCATAAGGAAACGCACCTGCCAATTTTTTTCTTTACAGTTTCTGAGATTTCGTGATTAATCAGTGAATGGTATTTCGCCTTATGTATTAAAGATTATTCTAGATTTAACACAGGCATTATTATTAAAAAAAGTGAGAAGTAGGTACTAATTTTATGCGGGCGGCAGCTAGTATTATAGTATTAATCCATATTAGTTCACTGTTGATCACAATAATGATTCAACTAGTAATAATCCATAAGCTTTCGACGCCTACACAAAATGACGCGATTTTTCTATTTCTAGCTCAAAACTTGAGGCATTGTCAGATCATAATTAACAAAAAAACTTAACTACTACTACTAACTTACTTTACTTTATTATGTTTTGTCTAAGTGTTTATTTTCTATAATATCTGAAATAATCTAAATGTTTTTTTTTTTACAACCAGATGATAAGGTAACCTTACTACTTATTGTGTTTTACTACACTAATATTATTAATTGGCATAGTTTTTTTTTGTTTGTAGGAGGTAATTTCTGAAAGTACTGGTCCGATTGCTAAAATTTTTTCATCGATAGAATATTGATTTATTCCTGAGTGACAAGCTATATTTTATGTACGCGGGCGAAGCTGTGGGCAAAAGCTAGATTTTTATATGTAAAATTTTAAACCAATGATCAAGAATAACCGAGTGGCGTATACAAAGAAATAAAAGAAAAAAACGGGCCAAGTGCGAGTCGGGCTCGTATATGAAGGGTTCAGTATCGTTCGTAACAAAAAATGGCAAAAAATCACGTTTTTGTCTTATGGGTACAATATTAATTTTATTCTGTTTTTTAGTATTTTTTGTTATAGCGGCAACAGAAATACATCATTTCTGAATTTCAACTGTTTAACTATAACGGTTCATGAGATACAGGCTTGTGACAGACAGACAGACGAACAGCGGAGTCTTAATAATAGGGTCCAGTTGTACACTTTAGGTACGGAACCCTAAAAATACTAGCTAATGTAACAACGTTTTCAGTAATTCTCATTTTATTCTATAGTGCGTCGATATACCTAATGACTAGCTCACATCGCAATTAATTCATGTAATAAGTATGTTTACAAGGCAAGACACCACGTAAGGTTTGAAAGTGATCCACATTACCTACCCGACTTTGGCAACAAAAAGGAGGGTAATGGTTTTTACGCGTCTGTATGTCTGTCCCACAAGTTGTTACTATGACCTAGTGTAAACGTTTGAATTAAGATTTTGTTCCGATATTGGCCACACGCCAAACGATCCCTGAAGCATTATAGCTGAAACACCACGATTGGTAGATTTACTTCCTGAAGTAACGTAAAATACGTCATTTCTATAAGGATATTATAAAGTTACAAGGCTTGTCAACTGTCCACAGCCCAGAGAATACTAATTAGCAAGCCAATACTAACCAAAGATCAATAGATGATGTTTAAAACAGGTATGTATTAATTTTCGATTGCCATAGAAGCCTAAGTACGTTGTATACCAACTTAATAAGTTTTTTAAGTACGCGATAATAAGGTGTTTCCTATTCAAGTTGGCCAAAAATAGTAGGCACAATCATTCGTGTTTTATTTACTTTACATAACTGCCGGAGTCTGTGTTTCCTGGTAGCTACAACTTAGGTGTCTTTAAGTCAAGAGTGAAGAGGTTACTTCTAGGCAAACGTGCTCCATTGTGGACCACATTATGATTTACCTACAGGTAAAATAATAGGGAATACCAGCGCTGCGTTATTTATCTTTTTAAATATCGCAGCATATGCTGAGTTAGGCGCCCTTTTGGCCTTGCACAGATTTTAAAGTTTTTTTTATTTTTATTTTATTATCGAATTCTGCTGTATGTGTGAGGTACGAATAAAAGTTTTTTCTTTCTTTCTTTCTTTAGGTAAGGTAATAGTCAAGCACGAGTTTGTTAACATTTAAAAAAAAACATTGGGTGCTAACTTGACTTACATATTTTCATTTTATTATTTATAATCTACGCTTTGGAACGTGAAAAGCTTCACTTTTTTTTTACTGACCGACAAGACAATTCAAAAGTTCCTGTAATTGGTTTATTTGAAATAAACGTTTCTGATTCTGATTCTAAAAGTATTTCATCCAAAATCGCAAACAGAAAAGATTTTTTGTAAGAATCCGTTCAAAAAACTTAATTTATTTTGCAACTCTATAAAACTGTCTGCGTGTGCCGCCAAAATATGCATTGAGGTGAAATAAAATTTAGAAAAAAATCTTAGGTTTGAATAAAGAACGTTCTAAAGGCTCCAATCAGATTTAAACACAAATATTCTAATATTCGACAGTGTAGCCAACACGTTCGTAAAAAATATGCCTCGTTTACTGTACATCATAACTGTACTGTCGTCCCGTTCCTTGCTACGTTATCCGGCCTATCTGTGCTGGCAATCATGATGCCCGATTGTGGCAGATACCATCCGATACCGGGAACTCATATTCTCTCAATAATTTATGAGGTTTTTGCAACTTTGTAAGAAAACTGCTTTCGAAACTAAAGAGTGAATACGATAAGAAGAATTGATTGTGTGGTAATTAAGCTTATTCCTGGCGATGTATGGTATGAGAACCATTATAGAACAGATATATTTTGATAAGGGTAGAACAATACGTCAAAAATAGGTCAATGAAATATCTCCACTAACTAATTAATATTATAAAGAGGTAAAGTTGTTTTTTTTTATGTTTGTAGGAGGTAATCTCTGAAAGTAGGTACTACGCGTTCCAAATGAGAATAGGCCCGATTCCTATGTTTTGACGTCTCGTCGTACTGTCAAATCGAAGAAATTTTGGCAAAATTAAAGAACTTATAGACGAGTGAAATTGAAGAACTGGATTCTGATTAAACTTTTTTCGTTGACAGTACATAAATAAATTAAATTTTTCGGAAATAAATTAATGTTTAAAAATTTCTTTCTTCGATTTGACAGTAAATCGTGACGTCACAATATGGCGGGCGATCCTATTCTCATTTGGAACGCATTGTACTGGTCCGATTGATAAAAAATTTTTCACCGATAGAAAGCTGATTTATTCCTGTGTGATATAAACTATATTTTAAGTACGCCGGCGATGCCACAGGCAAAAGATAGTGGTAAAAAGAATTACAGATGCTTATTCAAAATAATGATGTAAAGCAAGAACAATTCACATCCAAGTCAAGCTAGACATTATATATGAACATAGATTAAATATTAAACTTAGACGTTTTCTGTGTAAGAAAACATAGCAAGTAACCCAGTCGATGTAGGTAGGTACTGTATGCTTTTCTTTGCGAGACCTTAGAAACAAAGCCCCGAGTACAGTTAAACTCAACTATGTAGTTAGTAAACACTGCACTCTGCTTATTTACTCGCGCTAGTCACTGGATAGTGACGAACGCGGCTCGCTTTGTTTTCTATTTTCAAATATCTTACTAAAATAAATTTTTTGCTTGGTAATTATCTTCACTTTTACAATGCGAAAGTGATTCTTGACACATGGAAAGATATTATGTGCGACAAACTGTCACTGGCAATTAGTAAAGAAAAATGACGCTATTTTTTTGTCAGTGTATATAAAATTAATTTAGCAGAAAAAAGATAAAGGCATAGAAGAGAAGGGTATAAAATCGCCATATTCAAATAGATTGAGATAAGAGTTCGTGGATGATGGTTTGATAATCATCACCATCATCATATCAGCTGAAAGACGTCCACTGTTGGACATAGGCCTCCCCCAAGCATCGCCACAACGACCGGTCCTGTGCGTCACGCAACCATCGGATTCCCGAGACCCTGACCAGGTCATCGGTCCGCCTTGTTGGAGGCATTCCAACACTGCGTCTTCCGGTACGTGGTCGCCACTCCAGAACCTTTCGGCCTCATCGACCATCTGTTCTGCGTGCAATATGCCCTGCCCATTGCGACTTAAGTTTGGCGATTCTTCGAGCTATGTCGGTAAGCTTGATAATGGATAAAAGAAAATGTAGTAGTCACATAGGTAGGTACGTCGTACACGTAAGGCTAGGCTTCCCTGGCAAAAACTTTGTTTCCTAGTAGCTACAACCTATGGTTCTATAGGCCAAGAGTGAATAGATCTAGACATGCGTACTACATAGGTACCTATAGGTAATCGATCACATTGTCGCTTACCATCAGGTGAAATAGTAGTCAAGCGCAAGTCTATCTATAATCTATACATATAAATAAAATTGGAGTGTCTGTTTGTAATATTGAAATAACTGCTTTTTACTACATGCATATGAATATATATACGGTACATACACCAAAATATTTTTTTTTTTTTTACAATTTTTGTCTGTCTGTCTGTTCGTCCGGGCTAATCTCTGAAATGGCTGGACCAATTTTGACGGGATTTTGACAGCTAGTATATTATAAAAAAAAACGAGCAATTGCGAATGGGACTCGCGCTCGAAGGTTTCCGTACTGCCCGTATCAAAAAACTTGCAAAATAAATTACGTTTGTTGTCATCATCATCATCAGCCATTTTAATGTTCCCACTACTAGGACTCAGGCCTCCTCTCTAGGAGAGGGAAAGGGCCGTAATCCACCACGCGGGCCCAGTGCGGGTTGGTGAATGTCACATGTCTTCGAATTTTTGGTTCTAGGACATGCCGGTTTCCTCACGATGTTTTCCTTCACCGTTTTTGAGAGCAGTGGTGATGAAATAAATTACACAAAATAATGCGCCTGGCTAGGTTCGAACCCGGGACCTACAACGCGTAAGTCGGGGCTATTACCATTTGGCCACCACTGCTTTCACGTTTGTTGTACATATGGGAAATTTTATTCTGCAACAAAAATATGTACGTCATCTGTGAAAATGTCAACTGTATAATCACGGTTCATGAGATACCTACAGCCTGGTAACAAACGGAGTTTTGGGACTCATTTAGGTATGGAACACAAAAAAAAAAACTGGGCAAGTGCGAGTCGGACTTGGGCACTGAGGGTTCCGTGCAAATTCCCGAATGGAGTCTCGAAAATTTTTCCGAATAGCAAAAATTTTTTTTTGTTACTTAAGCAACAACAAATTTACTGTTTTTAGATTTTTCGCTATATCTGTGCTATAAGACCTTGCTTTGTGCCAAATTTCAGAATTCTGGGTGAACGGGAAGTATCCTTTGAATTTCGATCTTTGAGAGTATCGTTTTTTTGCGACATAAACGACCGTATCTTTTTTAATCGTTAACTTAGAAGTTTGATTTTTACACAGCTTAAAGGGATCGCAGACCTAAGTATATAGTTTTAATTTCAACTCGATACCTCCACGCATTCTCTAGATAAAGGGTCTTGACGGACAGACAGACAGACAGACAGACGGACGGACAACAAAGTGATCTTATAAGGGTTCCGTTTTTTCCTTTTGAGGTACGGAACCCTAAAAAGAGATAAACCATATCTTATTATTGAAACTAACCAGACTAAAAAATGCAACACAAACAAGAATCCACAACAACAACAAGAATTCACTAGGTGTCTAATAAAGTCAAATAAAATCAACGTCAAATAATTTTCAGCCTCGCTTTAAAGTCAGTTAATAAAACTGAGTACAATATAATGAAATCATCTCATTAGATGATTTTAATTACTGCCTTGTCTTTGTAATCATGAAGCGTGACGCTATTCAATTATGACGAGTTAGAATTGAAGAAGCCACTCCTAACGATAGATGTGAATTATAAATTGAAGTAGGATCGGTGGCCTTTTTGATGTTTCAAGACCAAATATGAGAGAATTCCGAGTCCCAGCTGTGGGAAGTTGGGAATATTTATAAAGCTATTTAGGCTTAAAGTCTGTCTAAAAAGTCAGACGACTTGGGTAATTTTTAAGTTAATATGAAATCTGATGTAGTCAACACTGGTTCAATAATCAAGGTTGATTAAGAGATCTTGATCATTGTTTACTAATCTTCTTAGTCGTACACTCTTGACAGAGTGGTCGTGGTCATGTCTCGGTCGAGTCCCGCACCACCGCCTGTCTCGCGATACGACGCCATGCAGCTATGTGTTTAGCAGCTTGGGAGCCTTCATTAACGCTGTAGTGTGTCACGGTTCTGATAAGGTCCGTCCATCGTGTTGGAGAGCGTCCACGAGATCTTTTGCCTTCGACTTTCCCTTGCACCACCAAACTTTCCATCGAGTCCTCATTACGGGTGATATGCCCGAAACTTCTTTAACCACGATAACTTCTTTTTGATATTGAGTTCTTTCAGGATCGATATATTGGATCCGCGTACTGAACCAATATAGTGAGTTGTTTTCTAATAGAAGAACCTTATAAAAAGTATCGAATTTAAGTATATTTTAAATTATTAAATATTATACTAAATTCCCAAGTCGTTTGACTTTTTAGACAGACTATACAAGGTGTCGTTTTGAAGCTGCAAAATATTTCAGGAGGTAATTATGTTAGTGATTCTGGACCCGAATCAATAATAAAATAAGTAGGTTTTTTTTTTTTTTTTATAACCGCGCTTTTTTTCACACATACAAACACGGAATAATAAAGGGCGTTTTCACACACACTAACTCGCAACGATAGTTTCATAAATAATGTATCATCCAATCATCATCCCGCACGCCACACCCTAGCCACGCCCCCGCGGCCATCGATCAATCGATTTAGTTTAGTGTAATTAAAAAATTAAATAACAAGTATTACTGATTATTGACCAGGTTTCGTATTTTTACATGATTATTTATGAGTTTTATTACAACCTCCTGAAATATTGTGCAGTTTTAAAACTGCACCTTGTATGCTTATGTACAACTTTATTTTTAACTTTACTTTTGACTACATGAATATGATCAGATAGAGCGCAATTTTTTTTGTGCAAATTAAAAAACAGTTGTGTACCTATATCATGAAATACTTTCCTGCAGGATTATTTTCGACTTCACATAGATGAAGCGACTAGCAAAAGTTAGAAAAAAATAATATTATTAGAGGTTTGATATCAGATTGATGGTTCACTGTTTCACACTATAAAGAAGGTATCAAAACATAAAAACGTGTTGTCAATAATGGATAGCCAGTACATGCGAGTGTAGATAACGTTATCGTACCATCATCTGACCTGTGATACCGTATCACTGTTTTATTATCCTCTGTGACAGAACAGGTTTCTGAATGGAGCTCGATTTAAAAAAAAAAAAGTCAAAAACATTTATTTCAAATAGACCATATGCATACTTTTGAATTGTCAAATGTCGGTCAGTCCAAGAAAAGTGAAGCTAGTGAGTTTAAATGATATAACCAGTGCTTGACTGCGATCTCACCTGATGGTAAGCAGTGATGCAGTTGGTGATGGTGAAGCACATTAGTTTATGAAGAGCCTACACTAGATACTAGGAGCCTATTCACACTAGCCATGAAGACACCTAAATTATAATCGGGCGTGAAGTCCATTGCAGGTGAATTCTTCCAATCCTTCGATGTATGCCGTATAAAAGACGAGGTAAAAGGGGCTTCTAATGAGAGCATCTACATTTTGCATTCTGCTATTAATTCCCTGAAAATTATTGTTACGAATACCATAAAATATTAAGGAGAGATGGACAGATCAAAAGGTGCACGTAAAAACTCAAACTGTCCATAATGAGTCCAAGGATCCTCAGCTAATATAAATAATCGCAGAAATGCAAAGCTGAATGTCGTAATATATGACATATATTACGACATTAGCTCGTCTCTAAATCAGTTCCGCACCAATTATGAAACACATTCTAGAAATTGAAACTAACTCTGCATGAGTGTTAGAATTCAGCCAGACCTGCATAAGGAAGGGGGAACGATTGAAAAGATTTAAGCTAGAACTACATTGGACCGACGCATACGTGTAACACGCCTGGGGCCTAAGTCTGCTATTGTTATAAATTCGTCATTCCAAAACGATCCCATTGTCATTTTGCTAAAAGTTTGTAATCTGCTAATTCATAATGATCAATCATTGATTGGTCAATGGTCTAGTAATAGAATTGTGGTAGACTGACAATATCGAGCTTATTAAAGGCACTAATTGCGCAATGACGTCGTAATGGTAGGTCGCTGATCAAAGGAACTGTCAAAATTTTTGCAGATTACCGCATACGTGAGATATTCATTTGTCATTATGTACGAGATTACCATTCTATGCCATTTCTTTCAATGGAGTGTCCGTGGTTGACTATCGGAAAGTCATAATGACGCCATTATATTAGTTGTAGTAGATTACCAAAACTTGTCAAAATCAACAATTATGAAATCAATGATAGACCATTCTGACACTATTGTAATAGCAGACCTAGGCCCTGATTTGTACGTTGAACGATGTCGCGTGGCGTGGATCAAGTTTAGCTTGACAAGTCTAGTTTCCATTTAAAATGTATGGAGACCGACGTGCCCAGGGTCCTAAAATGCAATGAGCAAATGAAGGGACACTTTATATAGGTTGATTTTAGTCAGTAATCATCTAGCACGCCTCGCTCCACCCTAGAATTAGAGAAATCATTTGATAATTTCCACTACAAACAGCCAATAATCTTTAAGGTTTCCCTTCCGCAACCTTCATAGTATCTATTAATTAGCTATGGATAAAAACATTTCAAGGATAGGTAACACTGATTACGTTTTTCCCACATTCTAATCAACATATACTATAAGATAATATGTAGTGATTTAAATAAGTCAATTACATATGGATATGATTAGGAATTTAGAATACATATAATCATGCGTGTACCTTAAATTATTACATATTAATTATAGTCGGAGTCAAGGTCGACTCGCTTTGAGTAAGCATGGCGATTGATGCTCTGGCCTTTTCTATGTAAGTACAGCTCTTTATCCTGCATCCGGATCGCTACTGGCAGGTATATACGAGTAGCTTCAAAACTAAACAAGGTCCCATAGTGCCATTGTGCCTTAGCTATTATAACATGGCTATTCCAACAGTTGTGGCCCAAGCATCAATCCTTGGGGTAGCCCATGCAGTATCTCTTGATGCAGAGCCTTAAGTGTTCTAGCTACCCTATTATCAACCGTTACACGCCGCAGTATGGTTCTAAATAAAAAATCTAGCCACTGCTACATATAACATGACAGAGTAAAGTGAATTTTTGCTTAAGAGAGGGTGTAGAAGGCTGCAACATATTCTTTGATAAAAGGGAAAATCTTTACTGGGCCTCTGCTACCCATTTAATACACGAGTTAAAGTGCTATTGCAAAAAATATTTATTGGTGTGTAATTGGTATGTGTCATGTTATGCAATCAGATATTTATATAAATTGCGTGCTATAAATTTTATTTATATCGTGTTTAGAATAATTTTGTAAAAAAAACAAATAACTAGTGCGCCTCATCATCAACCATTGCATCCATATTGCATCAGTGCTTACCATCAGCTGGGATCGCAGTCAAGCACTAGTTTATATCAATTAAAAAAAACTGTTGTGCTCTTTGTTAATTTAAATGAACACAGATGGTGGCTATCTAAATCTAAAGTCTTGTGTCCTCAGATTATGATACATATTTATTTTATGAAATAAATAACATAACAAAAGACCAAAGTTGTTCTGGGAAAACACACGCAAACTCACAGCTGTTTCTCACGAAACAAAACCAAAAAAACATGTACAATTTTTAACCATGTTTGTAGGGTAAACTTGGCTAGAGACCGTCCTCAAATGAGAATTTGACAATTGGACACAATGAATAATAATAATATAAAAAAAAACAATACTAAAACTTGATATGAACTAGTCATAGAACTAGACTCGCTTTGAGTAAGCATGGCGATTGATGCTCTGGCCTTTTCTATGTAAGAACAGCTCTTTATCCTGCATCCGAATCGCTACTGGCAGGTATATACGAGTAGCTTCAAAACAAGGTCTCACAGTGCCATTGTGCCTTAGCTATTATAACATGGCTATTCCAACAGTTGTGGCCCAAGCATCAATCCTTGGGGTAGCCCATGCAGTATCTCTTGATGCAGAGCCTTAAGTGTTCTAGCTACCCTATTATCAACCGTTACACGCCGCAGTATGGTTCTAAATAAAAAATCTAGCCACTGCTACATATAACATGACAGAGTAAAGTGAATTTTTGCTTAAGAGAGGGTGTAGAAGGCTGCAACATATTCTTTGATAAAAGGGAAAATCTTTACTGGGCCTCTGCTACCCATTTAATACACGAGTTAAAGTGCTATTGCAAAAAATATTTATTGGTGTGTAATTGGTATGTGTCATGTTATGCAATCAGATATTTATTTATATTGCGTGCTATAAATTTTATTTATATCGTGTTTAGAATAATTTTGTAAAAAAAAAACTAATAACTAGTGCGCCTCATCATCAACCATTGCATCCATATTGCATCAGTGCTTACCATCAGCTGGGATCGCAGTCAAGCACTAGTTTATATCAATTAAAAAAAAACTGTTGTGCTCTTTGTTAATTTAAATGAACACAGATGGTGGCTATCTAAATCTAAAGTCTTGTGTCCTCAGATTATGATACATATTTATTTTATGAAATAAATAACATAACAAAAGACCAAAGTTGTTCTGGGAAAACACACGCAAACTCACAGCTGTTTCTCACGAAACAAAACCAAAAAAACATGTACAATTTTTAACCATGTTTGTAGGGTAAACTTGGCTAGAGACCGTCCTCAAATGAGAATTTGACAATTGGACACAATGAATAATAATAATAAAAAAACAATACTAAAACTTGATATGACTAGTACCTAAGTAATATTCCACATATTACAATAACATATACATATGAAATGAATAATTCAAATTATGATTTTTATGCTCGACAAGATGCCTTAAAAGGCTAAAAAAAATACAAGCTTTATATTTATTGAGTTAATGCAGTCAGTGGCTAAGTGTGATTCATTTGTCAATTGACATCTATAGTACCAGTTAGAGGCCCTACCACTTTGAGGACTTAAACTAGAGCTATAAAGGATGTGTAGCTCCATCAGTCCATCCCCTTTTCATGACATTTTAACACGGTCATGGTAAGGCTTCAGGTCCAAGACTCAGGGCCCGATCTAGCTATTTAGACGCTCCGAGCAAAGATAATTTTTATCACCCTTTACATACTCAAAACCATAAAAGTCATGATGAGTCTTAAGTCTCAAATAAAGTGAGGAACTATATTTGAAGATGTGAGTAGGGGATAGGGTAGAGTAATGGGTGACTTGCAGTTTGCTATCGCAGCTTGCAGGATGCCCATCCTACAATAGGATTGATCCCATGAGGCTGGCATAGTCACCCAGAGTGCACTGAAGCCTCTAAATACAAGTCTCAAATATTTCCACTATCCAACTTAAAGTAGGTTGGAAAGTGGTGCATAAAATTTTCAACCTGCCAACTTGGGTGTGGATGGGCTAATGGCTAGGTTGGAAGATAGGAATAAGTCCACCCCTCATTTTTTGCCGCTCTGGGCAAATTTCCGACTCGCCCCCCTTAGACCCGATCTAAGGAGGGGCCAAGACAAAATGCATGAAATTGAGTGCACGACCAAAATGTCATGTGGTATATATTTGAGGTTTGAGATATCATCAAATAACTTGTTACGCTTTGGGTGGAGCGAGAGGGAGTGTTAGACTTGTACTAAGGAAAACCCAACTGTGTGCAGTTTTATTGTAACAATGAAACATAATAAATGAAGCCAATTTGTTTTTAAAAGACTTTAATTCATTAAAACTAAAACCCACCCCAAGCGAACGCCGGCGTTCGATCTCTCATTATCATTCTATTGTGTCTCTAATTACGATATTTGAAATGTTAATTCTTCTATTGACATATTATCCATAGAATAATTAAAGTTTAAAATATAATTTTAGTAAACTATCACACAACGCCGTCTAGTCCCAAGCTAAGCAGAGCTTGTGTTATGGGTACTAGACAACTGATAAACATACTTATATATTTCTAAATACATACATATTATAGATAAATTACACCCAGACACTCATCACATAAACATTGGTCCTGGGTGGGGATCGAACCCACGGCCTCCGGCATAGCAGTCAGGGCCACTAACCACTAGACCAACAGGCCAGTCATATATTTATTTTATTTTTGTCACAATTTCTTAAAACTTTAGGTGCATTCACGATTAGATTAGTGGTCACGATCTATAGATACTTATTTAGATTCTGAATTCGCAAAGTCATGATGAATCAGGATGCAAAGTTCGATTTTTTTTTAACTTACATAATAGTGATTAATTTTAGCCAATCTGCATGCATTAACAAAATGCAGTAGGTATCTACGGATAAAAAAAATAAAATATTATCAGCTGTTACTCATTTATTTTGGTACTCAAGCGACGGCCATTTTATTAATAGTAACTAGAGTCTGTCTAAAAAGTCGAACGACTTGGGTAGGGCAAAATGAAATCTGATGTAGTCAACACTCGTTTGATTGACCTGTTGGTCTAGTGGTTAGTGGCCCTGACTGCTAAGCCGGAGGTCGTGGGGTCGATTCTCACCCAGAACAAATGTTTGTGTGATGAGCACGATCATTTATTCTGTGTCTGGGTGTAATTTATCTTTAATATGTATGTATATAGAAAATGTTGTCTAGTACTCATAACACAAGCTCTGCTTAGCTTGAGACTAGACGGTGGGCGTTGTGTGATAGATTGAAAAAAAAAAAAAAATTATGAAGGTTGATTAAGAGATCTTGATCATTGTTTACTTACGTTAATAGAAGAACCTTATAAAAAGTATCGAATAGAAGTATTTTTTAAATGATTAAATATTATACAAAATTCCCGAGTCGTTTGACTTTTTAAACAGACTATACACTACAATTTTATTGCTATAGTAATAGTGGTGCGGGTGACAGCTGTCAGAGTCATATAATGTAGCTATTTATCCTTTTCTCTCATCTTATAGATACATATTTTCGTCCCGCTGTCATACGACTCATGAAAAAAGGCCCACTTTACAGCACAATTATCTAACAGTTTTATGATTTATGACACGGTTGGCGCAGTGGTTGTGCGATTGACTGCTGCGCTGCGTGTCACCGGTTCAATTACCGAATAGAAGAAATATTAGGGCCATGAGTTATTAAAAAAAACATGTGAGTAATAAAGATTAATATTTACTAAAGTACTTTATTTGCTATCAATAATTAATTAGCGGATTAGGTACACAATCTTTAGGTCAAGATGGAATATTTCACTAACAATTTATTCACTATCGCATTTATTTTAGTCTGGTCTTAAATCAAAGATTATAATTTCAAAGGTAATAATTTAATTTATTTTAGCTGGCAACATCCGTGTAACCGTTCCTTTTTTAAATGGTCTCATTGCCTATTGTTACCAACATCAAGAAACAATGCCAAATTTTCAAAGAGAATAATCAGCTAATTAATTAAAATATAATTTTTGATGCATTTAAATATTATATTGTTATCCAACCTTCATTTTGTTATCAGATAAAATATCTTTTCGCTCCATGATTGCATTCGACGACCCATGATATTATGATGTGAATTTCGATCCATTCAGAGGTATTTTTTGTTAGTTTAATTTTAAAGGAAGTCGTGTCATAATAATGATGACTGAATATTATTTGTATGTTTTGGTCAATTAAAATGATTGCTTAGTATCAATTTCTGAGGCTATTTCCGGGAATTTTAGGTATTATGATACTTATAGTTTTTATATAAATTTAACTGTAGGCATGAATGGAAAATTCATAAATGGAATCGTGACTGACTCTGGTTGTAAAAGACAGTTCAGCCAACTAACAAAAATTAAGTAGATACGCCATTTTTATTTTTAAATGATCATAGGGCTAAAGTAAGACACTAAAAATTTTAAAACTAAATCTACAAACATAAATAGAAGGGATTTCTCTTTTTGAAGAGAATAGGCAATTGTATTACAGTTACTGATACCATGATAAAAGGGGATGTCCATGTACGATTACGGTGACTACTTACCATGAGATGAATTGTGTGCTTCATGACCACCCTAAGTAAGGCATACGTAACAAAACTGCTTTCGTTTTAGACCATAACCACATAAGCACTAATTACAGCAACTAACTATTAAACAATCTCTTGATATTTAAGTAAAATCTATCAACTGCACCAAATTGTTTTTAAGTAGGTAAATCAAGCAAGGGAATTACCATGACGTGTTAAAATGTCTGACGTGCGAGTGAGACAGACCGATCGATGGAGCTAAGAACCCTATATGTAGGTACCTACTTACTATGCGTTCCAAATGAGAACAGGACCGATTGCTATGTTTTAACGTCTCGTCGTTCTGTCAAATCTAAGAAAGTTTGGCAAAATTGATGAACTCGGAGATGAGTAAAATTGAAGAAGGATTCTGATGAAACTTTTTTCGTTCACAGTTCATAAATAAATAAAATTTTTCGTAAATTAATTAAGTTTAAAAATTTCTGTTCTTGATTTGCAATAAGTCGTGACGTCACAATATGGCGGCTACGTATCCGTGTGGATAAAAACCCCTTTAAAAATAAAGATTAAAAAAAAAAAAACATGGCGGTCGATCCTATTCTCATTTGGAACGCATTGTGCTCGTAAGCTGCATCTCTTTAACAGTTTAGGTGAGTTCGTCGTCATTATGGATCGCGTTATGAAGTCCTCGTGGTAAGGCCTCAGCAGACATTTTGCGATAGAGACGTTTTTGCAACTAAGCCCTTTCTATTTTTCTATAATTTTAATCTCAACCAGATTTAACTGGTATTTTATCGAGATAACAATGACACATATTCAGGAATTTTATAACATATCTATGTTTAGGCGGTAAACGACAAGACTGTGATTAGGTACAATTTATCTTTACGACTAAACAGATATGACATTATATGACCACGATGTTTAATTATTATAGTATGGAATGGCGATACACACGAATGTACTGAAGGATTAGTTATTTTGACTTAAGGCTTATAGTCCCTTGAACATATGGCCGAAATTAAATAGGCATACACAACACTCGTATCCGCCTACGCGGCAGTACGAGTACCTATCTGTGCATTTAATTGCGATAGAGCCCCCGCTGACCTTTAAATCCATTTTATTTGCGAAATATTGATTGATTTACATATACACTTCTGGACACATCTATTGGCCCACCTTGTATTTTCAGTTTCGTTTGGTCCTAGCTAAAATTTTATATTAGGTCGAGCAAAATGTTTTTATGCAGTTTTGAACCTGGCACATTCACAATTTCATTCAATAGTCTTTTTTTGAATTTCGAACACAGAATTTAAAGAAACAAAAGACAATTTGGAGCCTGTTTGTTGATATCAAACAATCGAATACTAAGAAAACTTGGTTTTATTGGTTTACTTGGATTTAATTCTTGAAAAAGTGATTGATATCTTTGGTTTTGCAACAAACATTACTTATTCTTAACATTAAGGTGAGGTTCTATCAATAATCTATGGATACTTCACCTGAAGTCGCCGCCCAAGCTGTGGCACTTATTCAGGCCGGACACAGCCAAAGAAACGTGAGTGCTCAACTTAATTTAAGTCGATCTGCGGTCCGAAATGTTTATCGGAGGTACCTAGAGACTGGCGGCTTTGTTCGTCGCCAAGGAAGGCCACGATCTCGGGTCACAACTGAAAGGCAGGATCGATTCATCGTGACGACCAGCTTGAGAAATCGTCACCTTACCTCCATTGAGATACAAAACCAACCTCGCGACTTCCACGGAGTATCTGTGAGCGCTCGAACTGTTCGGAGAAGGTTAAAAGAACGCGATATGGTACCACACAAGCCAGCTAATGGGCCCAAACTAACGCGAGCCCACCGAACAGCGCGCCTTCATTTCGCACGCAGTCATTTAAATTGGACACAGCAAGATTGGAGCCGTGTACTCTTTTCTGATGAGTCTAAAATTGTGTTACATGGCAATGATGGAAGGAAGAAGGTCTACCGACGTAAGGGAGAGCGTTTCGCACAATGCTACTTTGAAGAGAGGGTTGCTTATGGCGGTGGCTCATGGACTGTCTGGGGCGGTATATCCGCGAGCGGCAAAACTCAACTTGAGGTTGTTACAGGACCACGGCTGCCAACATTAAATGCTGAAAGGTACATTCGTGAGTGCTTAGAACCTCACGTGATACCATACGCGGACTATGTGGGCCCAAATTTCCTTTTTATGCATGATAATGCAAGAGCCCATGCGGCCGGCATCGTCAGGGAATATCTTCGGGATGTGAACATCACAGTTATGGACTGGCCAGCCAGAAGCCCAGACATGAACCCCATTGAGCACATGTGGGACGAGCTAAAAAGACGTGTTAGGGCTCGTCAGCCAGTTGCCCAGACGATGCAGGAGTTGAAAACTGCCATAGAAGAGGAATGGGAGATGATCCCTCAAAATTTCATAGAGCGGTTGATAAACTCTATGCCTAATCGTATGAGAGCTGTGGTAGATGCCCATGGAGGCAACACGCGTTATTAAATTAAACCTTTATTTGATAAAACATGTTTTTTATTCAAAAATCAATTGCCTTTAACAAGGCGCATATCCGACTTGTTAGGCGTAGCTCCATGTCGTATGGTATTCTGAATTCAAGTTTAAAACAATACGATCGAAAAAGATGGTAAAATGTATCAGGTTTAAAACTGCATCAACAGTTTTTGTTCAATCTAGCAATCATATTTCGGTAGGGGCCATCGAAACCTAAACTCTAAGGTGGGCCAATAGATGTGTCCAGAAGTGTATTATGCTATGTTCACTTTGAAGATTATAAATTAACCACCAATTTTTATGTTTAAAAATGTTTCTAAAGATCCAAGCCGTTTCGAAGGAGTAAGGAAAAGTTGCGCAATTGCTAAATTTTTTAGACAAAATCAATAGTTGATAATGTTGTTCATGAATCTATAGGTAAGAGACATAGTATATCTTTTTCAAACCTATTAACCTGGCCGTTACCGAGGAGTAGGCTTCAGAAAGTCACTGTTTTATGGCACTGCTCGGGCGCTAGCTGAATCGGTTGTGCAGTGTCACCGCCCGCCTCGTCGATTCCACCGTGTGCGATTGTACTGCCTTCTTTCTCGCTCTTGTAAATGACGGTTCTGAGTGACAGAAAAGGATAGAAGTATAGACGTAAACATAGTGCGGCTAGATGTAGCTAACTCAAGTGATATTGCTCTCTCTCACTCTCAAGCATGCTGACATGCTGGAAAGTTTTTTTATACTTCCTCCCTATAAATCTATGCTATAGATAGCATAGATATCTATAAACGCGATGAGTTCATAAAATTTCGAAATGGATATCCTAAGAAAAGAGGTAAAAGCAGTAGTGGAAAACCTTTTGCCGTCTAAATCAAAAGAAAGATACTTATCTAAAATTGTACGATGATTCATGTTTTTATTTTTAATTTCTTTGTACCTATTCGTAATCAAAAGTGCAGTGTTTACCTCGGGTTAAAGACTTATTTAATCCCTCGAACCATTTGCGCCCTCACTACACTCAGGTGTCAAACCCCTTCTCGGGACTAAATCACTTACTTTCACCCCTAGGGTAACAATGTAAGTACTATTTACTTTTCGTTCCTTCTCTTGCCCTTTTGCGTTCCAGTTGGTATCACGGTGAGTCTTTCCGAACTAAGTTGGTATGCTACAGCGCTGGCAGACCGTTACCTATTACATGAACGACAAAATGCAAGTCTATTAGTAGGTATACCCCTCTGCCGACCCGACGTAGTATTTAGATACAATTTCGTATAAAATAATAAGTAAGTACCTACTTATTATTTTATACCTACTCGTGTAAGTATATACAACACACCATATGTAAACATGAAACGTTAAAGTACTTAATAATTAATGCATTTTATCATAATAACATGACATAACATTTCTGAAGAATATATTAAATTACATCGTCGTGAAGCTTAGATATAATAATGATGTATTGACGAAACACGTGAATATCGAGTAATTATTATTTAATCTGTGGCAAAAACATTGTGGTCAATATTCGCGCCAATTGCCGACGCCATGTTGTTTTTGATTGAATTCTGATTTTGTTGTTTATTTTGAAGATTATGTTACGAGTATGTGTATGAGAGGTTTTTTATTTGAGGTGGGAACACATACAATGACTGCTCCCGCTCTAGGGTGGAGCAAAAGGGTGTTCAGACTTAGGCCCGGCTCCCATTATCGGCAAGGAAAAAGACCCTTCGGCGTCCCTACTCGTAGGGTTGCCAGATCTTGAAACCGAAAAACCGGACAGACTAACCGGACACTTTAGTAAGAGGGCCGGTAATGTTTTTTTTTTAAGTAAATCATGGCTTATTATTATTGATTACAGAATCTTATTAAATTCTAAAAAAACAATGGGTACTTAATAAAATTGACAGATTTATGTCAAGGCATAGTTAGCGACGCGATCCTTACATGCGAGCGCCTACTGGGCTTGCATGTAGGGGCGCGAAACGATCCTTTTCCTTTCTAATGCAGATAATGAGCGCTGGACCTTACTGATTCAAATCAAATCAAATCAAATATTTTATTTCACATAGGCCTACATGGGCACTTATAAAACGTCAGAAGCTAGTGCACGGTTCCAAATTGGTCATTTCCTATGGAGAAGAACCGGCAAGAAACTTCATGGTTACTCTTTTAAAAAAGTGGTTGTTTTTACAATATTGTTATATATTATGTAAGAACAGTGTAGACCAGTCAAATATTGTACACAAAAGCACAATAAAAATTTTCTCAGTAAAAAACAAAGTAAGTCGTAATAGGAAGTAGTCTAAGAGTTCGTGGAGTATACAGTGTTCTCACATTCACAATACAAAAAGAGGCTATATAAAAAAAAATCAGGAATAATATAATAATTACAACTATCAATAAAATGTTAACAAAATAAATTACTAACAAATTTATGACAGTTGAAATATAAATATTGCAAAAGCAATATGTCAGAGAAAAAAAAATGTATATATAATTATTAAAACAAAGGTGGAGCAGTTATAGACAAAATATTGATGATTTACCAGGGGGCCACATGTGCAGAGGTAGTCATTGCCAAACAAGCGTGTCTTCGACATAGTCTTTAACCTTGTAATATGCTTTTTCGGTTAGGACACGCTTGATATGAGATTTGAATTTTCCCTCACTAAGTTCTGTTACCGCCTTTGGCAGCTTATTATAAAAGCGAATGCTGTTTACTAAGAATGACTTGCTAGTCTTAGCTAGTCTCCATTTGGGTAAGACAATTTCGTGTTTACTACGTGTATTTTTGTTGTGAAAATCGCTTCTAATTTTAAAGAGTCCTAAGTTTTTACGAACATACAAAATGCTTTCCAAGATGTATAGAGAAGGCAGAGTAAGTATATCAATTTCTTTGAATTTATTTCTGAGGGACGCGCGAGGGCCCATTTTATAAATAGCCCGGATTGCTCTCTTTTGTAATATGAAAATTGAGTCTACGTCAGCTGCAGGTCCCCACAGTAAAATGCCTTAAGACATAATACTGTGGAAATAAACATAGTAAACTAACCTAGCTGTGGCTACATCTGTCAATTGCCTTATTTTTCTTACTGCATATGCAGCTGAGCTTAGTCTTCCCGAGAGAGTTCTAATATGAGTACCCCACTGCAGTTTAGAATCGATAGTTATACCCAAAAACACGGTTTCTGTAATAACATCCAGTTTTTTGCTGTCAAGAATTAGATTGAGGTCAACTTGAGGGACATTTTGGCAATGAAAACTTTATTATACATTTAGTTTTATTTGCATTTATTAAGAGATTATTAGCTGAAAACCATTTCGAAAGGACAGCCAGACTCTCGTTGACATGCAAGACATCCCCATCTTTTCTGTCTACTTTAAAAATAAGAGAGGTGTCATCAGCAAATAGAATTATATCGGATAAATTAGCCATCATGAAGGGAAGGTCATTATATAAACTAAAAAAAGGAAAGGGCCTAGAATTGAACCTTGAGGCACGCCCATCTTTACTAAAGACCCCGAGGACGTCACCCCATTAATGGATACTTTTTGCTGCCTGTAAGATAAATAGGAAAAAACAAGATCAGCAGCTCGTCCACGAATTCCGTAATGATGTAATTTACAGATCAGAGTATTATGGTCAACACAGTCAAATGCTTTAGAGAGGTCACAGAATATGCCAATAGCATCCTGGGACTTCTCCCAGAATTCCAAAATGTGCATCTGTTGTTGACCTTCCTTTCGTGAAACCAAACTGATGACTATGCAAAATCCTATTTGAATTAAAATGAGACAACATCTGGTGGAGCAAGATCTTTTCATAGATTTTACTCAATGCTGGAAGCACAGATATTGGTCTATAATTAGAGGGATCACTCTTACTACCTGATTTAAAAATTGGTACTACTTTACTGTGTTTCATTAAATCAGGGAATGTACCACTGTCTAAACACTGATTAAATATGCCTGTTAGGACAAGAGCAATTGTTTCAATAATTTCTCCAAGAATCTTAACGGATATAACCCATAAGTCTTCAGTGTTTTTTATATTAAGACTTTTGAATGCTTTTATTATTATATCCACAGAAATACACTTAAATTCAAAGGTTGGTATATCCTTAGTGAAATGTTCTTTTAAAAAAGATTCAGCTAACAAAGACGAAGAAGGGAGAGATTTCGTAACTTCTATTGGGATGTTGGTGAAAAAGTTTTCGAACGTCTCAGCTACTTTTGACCTATCCGAGATGATTTTATTATCATTCTTTAGTGAGAATTCATTCCGATCTCGATTAAAACCACACTTGTGTCCTTCAGTTGCCCTTTGCGGTAGAAGAGTGGTAACTACAAAAAATGGCTAGGTATAGTTATCGGCACGGATTTTGAGCGCTCGGCGTCACAGTGGAGATCACTTTGCGCATTCCATACATTGGCGAGCCAATCGTCGTCGTTGTTAGATACGTGCAGCAAGCGCAGGGAACGAATCACGAGTGACGTCTATGACACGAAGGCGCGGCGAGCCAATCGTTGACATTCCGCGCCCCGCGTCTCACGTCGCACCACTAAAGAGACCGAATATTTGACTTCTGCGCAACTTGAAGCCAGCGCTCAAGATCCGTGCCGATAACTATACCCGATGATATATTGAATGAAAAAAGTTGAGTTCTAAAATCGCTCGAGAAGATGTCTGTCAGCGATGACGTTTCTAAAATGAACTTTTGTTATATCTTTTGGGCTGCTTACTAGTATGTTACTTGGTCTAGAGACAGGTATCGGTTACTGGGTCCAAGGGTCTGACCGCCCGGGTGACCCTTGGACTCAGTTGACGACCCGGGCGGTCAGACCTATAGGGAAAAGAAACCTAGGAAGGGAAACTTAGAAGTCAGCTAAAATCAGACACACCCTCCCGCTACGCCCTAAAGCGGAAGAACTCATTGTATGATTTCCCAACTAAAAAAAATGCAATAGGAATGACACCAAAAAAAATATAACAGCTTTTTGACCGTGAGGTCTTTCAAGACCAGCGGACGACTAGGTCAAGGATCGATTGGTTCGATCGGCGCAGGCGCATGCAGATTTTAATTAAAATAAAAACGGATGTTGCATGTAGGTAAATCAATATTTATAGACTATGACACAGTTAATTATAATATTAATTTATTTGGCACATTACAGGTCTTAATTAAAACGGTGTTGCACGGTTCAACCCAAAAAAAAAAAAAATTGGTAGAAAGGTTCGGAAAGTGTTTGATTTGATTTGATTTGATTTGATTTATTTCATAAACAATTTTTACATTGTATCGAAAATTTATGATAATAATACATACTTATGTGAATTTAATATACATGAATCTTATACCTACTACAAAGCAAAACAAAGATAATTATAACAAATTACAGAATTGAAGTTTCAGAACATTATGAACAATATAAATCTCTAAAGTATAAATTTAATGTCAACAGTGAAATAGTGATTACAATTAATGTCAAAAGTATATTAATATAATGTCAATAATGATTATCAATTAGTAATGTCGATATTAAAAAAGTCACGTCAATATTTATCACAACTTAAGCTTGTCAAAAGAAATAGTTACAATGTTAAAAAAAAAAAAATTTAAATAAAGAAAAAAAAAAAAAAAAAAATTATAAATGTCAAGCTTAAAAATGTCATGTCAATAAAATGAAGTGATAACAGTACAAGAACAAATATATTGTTATTACTATTACAATTCAAGGTCAAAAAACAAAAAAAACAAAATGTCAATAAAAATTGTGATTATAATGTATTAAAAACTAGTTGAATTTGTCACAGAGAAACTCATCAAGTGTGTAATAGCACTTTTCTATCAAGAATGTCTTTAACTGGTGCTTAAATTGACTTAAGTTGTGTATGGACTTAAGGTGTACAGGTAATTGATTAAATAGTTTAATCGATTGATAACCTGCAGCATGACCAACCACTTTCAAATGGGGTTGTATTATATTTTGTAAGTCCTTACGCCTAGTGGCTTCCCGTTTACTTCTCTCTTCTAAAGTTTCAATATTCCTCAATTTTTTCATGAGATCTGTGAGTATTACCAAAATATATAAACAAGGGACCGTTAATATTTGGAGCTCCTTAAAATACTCCTTACATGATACCCATTGCGGAATTCTCACCATAGTTCTGATGGCTCTTTTTTGTATAATAAAAGCTGTATTAACATTGTACGCGTAACTACCTCCCCATAGGATGATACTGTACCTAAGCTTTGACTCTACTAGGGAATAATACACTACTTTTAATTGTTGAATGGTAATTACATCTCGAAGACTTCTTAAGGCATAGCAAGCAGAACTAATTGAGCTTTCTATTGCAGTCAATTCTTTTTTCCAGTTTAAGCTTTCGTCAATGTGAATACCTAAAAATTTTACGCTGTCCACTAATGTTATTGCATTTTCATTTAGTTTGTTAGCATAGATACAATCACGGAACAGTAAAAACAGTGGAAGTAGCTTGAGAAAATGTTTGTTCCAGAACCGGTGTCGCCAAACTCATACATTTACAATTTACTCTTACTGCAAACCTAAAAATATGATTGGCTGAAAACAAAAACAGGGCGTAGACGAAATGCAAAAAAAATGTTATACGAAATGCAACTTTAATTTCAAAACTCTATAAATCAAATTGACAAAAACAAGAAAGAAATACATCTTTGACTACCAAGTACTGCCACTCGTCGCTAGATGGCATTGTTCAGTATATAATATTCATTATGAACTGTAACTACGTAAAAATAAGATTGGCATTTGAATGGCGTATCACTGACGCGAATGCGCTCGCTGCTACTCAGATAGGGAAGTGACCTTATTCGATCGAAATATGTATCGATTGTATGAAAACGTATTTAAAACATATCATGCAAAAAAAATTGTATGCGATAGTGTGATAGTATTAAAATTATGAAATTAATATGATTAAAAGCAATTTTTAAACGTAGTATAAAGGGTATTTATTTGCATAGTGCATCAATTACCATCATCTCAGCTGAAATCATCGTCATCGCCCACTGCTAAACATAAGAATATTATGTATAATTCAAACGCCCTATGTTGTTCCTAACTCTTTAACTAAATTTATTTAAAATACATCACAAATATCATACCACAATTTTTATTTTATTATATTTATTAATTTAATAATTATCTGTATTATATTACTTACAAAAACTATTAAACTATAATATATATTTTAAAAAGGCAATGTAATACATATTATACATATCGATTGATTTTATCGATAAAGTCACGCACTATTTGGATAGCGTCAAAAGTATAGGTAGACTAACGAATATTCCAGAAAAGCTAATAACCGAGAAAAGAAAATCAACTTTGTTGTGATGTGACTAAGGACTAGTTTTGTTTGTATATCCGGCGCAATGTTTCACGTAATTTTATTTTTTCATTTTATTAAAATAAATCCGAAAATAATACTTTTCGGTGGTATGATACACCTCCATGAGTTAGATTTTTAGTCAGACTATGGTTTTTAAAGTACAGTATGGGACATTAAGGCATTTTAATATTATTTTTCGTTAATTATTATGTTGCGCAGTCTAGTTAGAGAATGAGAGCGCTTGAACAGCAAGTGCGCAACGCGATTCTTACTAGCGGCGACAGTGCCACGCCTACTTACTTCTTCCACTGTTTTTACTGTTCCGTGGATACAATGGTGGTCTTATCGCTGTCAGCGATATCTAACATACAACCTTAAAAGGACTTTAAGAACTTAAAATAAAAAGATTAAGATACTTAAAAACAGATTAGCTAGCAAATGAATTAAATATAAATATCTACATTAAATTTAATTTGGGTGTCTTCAAGGTTAGAGTGAATAGGCTCTTAATAAACTAGTGCGCCTCACCATCAACGATTGCATCACTGCTTACCATCAGGTGGGATCGCAGTCAAGCACTAGTTTATATTAATTAAAAAAAAATATATTAAGACTATGTCACACAGTGAGAAAGTAGTATTCTACTGGTGAAAGAATTTTTAAAATTCGTCCTGTAATTTTGAGATTTTTACTAAAAAAAATTGGTTGCCTGTAAAGTCGGTATACGGGCGAAAGTTTTACGTGACAACGACTTTTTATGTCTGTCTCTCTCGCTCGTGCCTCTCACTCGCTCTCATTGTGAGCGCATAACGTGAGCGGAGCGTAACGCAGTTTCTTGAAGTGTCACCCGGCAAACCAATTTATAAGACGTTGTCACGTCAAAAAATCTAAAGCTATAAATCTTTCCTTCTTCTTCTTAGTGTATCGAAGGCAAAACTAGTTAAATTCCTTTTTAACTAGGTCCCTACGTGAACAAGTAACAGGGCACGTGATGCAGGACGAAAGGTGGGGCATGGTCTGTGGAGAGACGCCGCACAAACACTGAAGATCGGAACCGTCCGAGAACCCCCACCTGTGGAGATTGTCTTTGCTTCTTTAGAGTTTTCCAGGTTAGCCATGGCAACTTGTGTCCAGGAGAGAGGCTCTCCGACGGCTCGATTCTTTTATAATATTGGTACAGAAGTATCGTAAATCAGTGGCGAAGGCATACTTACATATGTATGTTCATTCATTTGTTTATTTTTCGTGAAAGCCTCGTTATCGTATTAATACGTACGAGTCTTGCATTAGTAGGTATGTTGAATGTAAATTACGATATCTGATACGATATCAATGATATCATTATTATCTTCAGATAACTCATGTTATGCCTAATTTGGGCTACAGGATTATTCGAAACAGTCACTGTGGCCCTGAAAGGCTAAGGGGACTAAGAAAGAGGGGATTATTAAAATAATTGAAAAGAAAACAGCTATTAAAAGCACAATGCTCAAAAATGTATGATACCTTCCCCACTCTTGTAAAGGTGGCGGTTCGCGCCGCGATAGAGACAAACGACCGAGACAGGAGACCGCGACCGAAGACTGCGACCGTGGCAATGTATGAACGACAGTTCTCCTGTCTCTGTCTCGCTCGCGAACTGTCCCTCATACATTCCCTAACGTCAAGTAACGGTCGCGGTCTTCGGTCGCGGTCTCCTGTCTCGGTCGCTTGTCTCTGTCGCGGCGCGAACCGCCACCTTTACAATTTAAAACCTATGTTAATCGAAGGGTCACAGCCGTCTTATAATTTTATTGTAAGACAGTGAAACTGAATTATCCACCCGAAAAAAGTTATATCGACATGAAGAAACCGGAATCAGTCACTTAGGTTGATATTTTTTTTAATTCATTACTTTTGGTTTCCTAGGACTTAGAATATCTATTAGTGTCAGACTAATAGACTGTGACACAGAGACAAGCGACCGAGACAGGAGACCGCGACAGAAGACCGCGACCGTTACTTGACGTTAGGCAATGTATGAGCGACAGTTCTCCTGTCTCTGTCTCGCTTGCAAACTGTCGCTCATACATTGCCTAACGTCAAGTAACGGTCGCGGTCTTCGGTCGCGGTCTCCTGTCTCGGTCGCTTGTCTCTGTTGCAGCGCGAAACGCCACCTTTACGCTCTGTCTACTTACATTTCTTTTTTTTCCAACTTTCCTTTCGCAGGTATAGTGGAAGAGATTTTTATAGATCATCACTATTGTACCTAATTGTCTGTTTCCTTCTTCCTGTCTTTTATTACATGTGTGTACATAAATTGTTAAATAAATAAAAATAAACTAAAAAGAATTTATCGCCTAGCTTTTTATATCAGTGTAAATGATATGAATCTTGTTTACACAATCTCGTGTTAAAAAGTGGCCGAAGCTCGCACCGACGCGGATCTGTTTTTTCATAACTTGTTTATTTATAAGGTCTGAGCAAAAACCTATGTTTGTGTTGTTATTTGAAGCTACAAGATTCATATAATTTAATTAGCTTCTCTAGCGTTTGGCGCTTGGTTTGTTCTGTTAATATGGAGATGAGATTCAGTGTTTTCAAACAATTTGTTGATATTTTGAAGTCGACCAGCAGTGCTACCACGAGCTCTTAATGCGATTCATTTGACGACCTGAACTGAACTGTTGAATACTATGAACTGTGAAATATTTAACTTCGGTTTGTTATTATCATAGGTCGGAATTAGGTAGAGTTATTCGTGTATTTGCATCGAAATGTTAATATAAAGATGGAACTTTCCGGGATTTGTAATGAAAAATCCCGTGTGGTCAACAATGTTACAAATACCTATATAATAATAAAAACCTCAGAGGTAGATAAGACAAATAAAACAAAGATACTTAATTAACATACAACTTTTTTAGTATTTTTAATTGGCAAAGATCTCTCTACGTCAACCTGAGATGAGGTTAACTTTATACACTTCCTCCCCCTCGTCATTAATGCAGGAAAAAAAAATCTGCTATATTTCTGACAGTCATAAAAAAAATCCCTTTAAAATTAATCTCGGTATTTGAGGCATACTCACTTTATTCTTTTGCCGTACGAAATCAGTATAAGTACATAAATAACTCTACCTTCCGACCTCTGGTTATATATTGATGAGCTCGCCTTTGCCCATCACCATTATCTCATCTGATAGGAAGCAATGCTGACTCAATGATGGAACTTTTTTAACCCATTTAAGTGTATTATTGGATTAGGCGCACAATGCCACATTCGCAAAATGACATTTCGCAATATGCCACACTTGCAAAATGCCACATTCGCAAAATGACTTTTCTCAAAATGCCACATTAGCAAAATGTCACATTACCAAAATGACACATTCTAAAAAAATCATAATTATCGTATAATGTGCGATTTACGTAAATTATTTTTTTTTAAAATAACTTATTTACTTTTTGCAGTTGGCTTTTTAATAAATTTATGAATATAAAATAATACCAATTAACTTTTTCCAGTATTTAATTACATTTATACATTTTCATTTATTTTAACATAAAATAAAATAAAAATGTAAACTAAAGTTTTCGCCAGGTGGGCGATATAAATACTGTTATTACACTGATGTTATTTACTCTGTGAATAAACTAATTAGTTTTTTATTGCAAATTACTTACTTCCGCTCAATTCTAATAAGTTTTTTTTAACTAACTAAAGTATTTAGTGATATATAAATCAATGTTTAATAAATTCAATCAGTGTATCAATGTATCTTGTATGCTATACGTCTTGTAATCAAGCAGTTATTAAGTTTTAGCCAGATGGCTTTTCTTATGAACATCATCATCATCATCTCAGCCGATACACGTCCACTGTTGGACATAGGCCTCCCCCAAGCGTCGCCACATCGAACGTTCCTGTGCGTCCCGCATCCATCGGTTTCCCGCTACCTTCACCAGGTCGACGGTCCACCTTGTAGGAGGCCTTCCAACACTGCGTCTTCCGGTACGCGGTCGCCACTCCAAAACCTTTCGGCCCCAACGGCCATCTGTTCTGCGAGCAATGTGCCCTGCCCATTGCCACTTAAGTTTGGCAATTCTTTGTGCTATGTCGGCAACCTTAGTTTTCCTGCGGATATCTTCATTTTTTATTCGATCACGCAAGGAAACCCCGAGCATAGCCCTTTCCATTGCTCTTTGGGTGACTTTGAGCCTTCTGATGAGGCCCATTGTGAGCGACCACGTTTCGGAGCCATATGTCATCACTGGCAACACGCACTGGTTAAAGACTTTCGTCTTGAGACACTGTTGGACGAGAAGATACCGCGTAGCTTCCCGAACGCTGCCCACCCGAGTTGGATTCGACGGTTGACCTCTTTCTCGAAGTTAGACCTACCCAACTGGACTGTCTGTCCGAGGTAGACGTAATCGTCCACAACTTCGAGTGTAGAGTCTCCGACCTTGATAGGAGTGGGCGCTACATGGTTGTTAATCATGATTTTGGTTTTATCCATGTTCATTTTAAGACCCACTCTTAGAGAAGCTCTACTGAGGTCATTGAGCATTGTGCTGAGCTCCTCCATAGTCTCCGCCATGACTACTATGTCGTCGGCAAACCGAAGGTGAGTGATGTACTCGCCATTGACATTAATGCCTAGTCCACTCCAGTCCAGAACCCTGAAGACATCCTCCATTGCGGCCGTGAACAGTTTCGGAGAGATGACATCTCCCTGCCTCACACCTCGCTGCAGGAGGATAGGTTTCGAGGTCTGGTCCTGGAGTCGGACTGACATGGTGGCGTTTTCGTACAAACACCTCAGCACTTCGATGTACCGATAGTCAATTTGGCACCTTTGGAGAGATTGCAGCACAGCCCAAGTCTCGATCGAATCAAAAGCTTTCTCGTAGTCCACGAACGATAGGCAGAAAGGCAGGAAGCTTATGAACATACTAACGTCCAAATAAAAAAAATACTGACTTCGAAGTGATATTTTGGCATTATGCGAAAGTGGCATTTTCCGAAAAGTCATTTTTCGAATGTTGCATTTTGCGAAGATGGCATTTTGCTGATGTGACGTTTTGCGATATGGCATTTTGAGAATATGACATTTTGCGAATGTGGCATTTTGCGTCAATATGTCATTTTGCGAATGTGGCATTGTGCGCCTAATCCGTATTATGCAATTCAATTGATTGACTGATGACAAGATATTCAAATTACTTATAAAAATAATGATAATAATAAAAATGTCCATGTACCCACTTTTTATGAATGACTCGATTTCGTAAGTGATGTAATTTCTACGTGTTTTTCCTCTAGTACTCTAGATGTGACAACAAAATATTGGCTATGAGATCATGTCGCACTACAAGTAAATACTTGCAAACGTAAATTTGTTTGCCTATCCTCAACAAACTTACTATTTATATTTTTATTTGAAAAACTGTCATAGGTAATTAGTAACCAAATAAGATAATTTACGCGTGTTGTGGATATGCGCAGAAAGTGACCTAACAAAATCTCCATTTTCTTTATTCGTTTCGAAGTGTCAACATTCGAACAAATTTTTTTTTTGTTAATGTTTTTAGCTTGGATTGGTACTAAGTCCTTTAAGACACGTCGTAAGGTACGTCGTCGATAATATGAATATTATTCTACTATTTTTTGACAGCGGTTTCACGGAATAAAAATATTCTAATTATGTAGTATAAGTACATATAAATATTGTATATAGTATGCGTATGTACCCAGTAGTTTTTAATGTTTACGGAAACTTTTTTTTAACTGACCCATAAGCAATGAAGTTCATTGAGTAAAATCGTTTTTAGTGTTTTAGGAGTAGAACATCATTAAATACCTTGGTAACGCTCTGAGCTGGGCGAGAGGGTTTGTCAGAATTTTACTGACTAAACTCACATGTGGACCTTCAGTTTCCTTTTGCGTTCAAGGGCCCAGTTGCTCTTTCAATTAATCCCACAGCCTTGGCAGATATTTAAAGTGAGTAAAACCGCGTGACATCATCAGTACTTAATTAATTAGTTGTAAATATTGATTATCAATCGAGTGATTTTACTGTTGCTCATTTGTGTACTTCCACTAGCTTACAAAACAGGTTTGCTGTACACTTCAAACGTGATGTTTTATGTCAATCTTAAGACGTATATGAATTCTTGCTCTTAAGCTCACTTTACGTTACGAACATTAAGGCCCAAGCGCCCGAGCAGTGCCATAAAACAGTGACTTTCTGAAGCCTAAGTACTCCTCGATAACGTCCAGGTAAATAGGTTTGAAAAAAATTATGTTTTTTACAGATTCATGAACAAATATTGATTTTTTCGTGCGATAAATATTTTTATCTAAAAAAAATATTTAGCAAGTTCGCAACTTTTCCCTACTCCTTCGAAACGGCTTGGATCTTTAGAAACATTTTTACACATAAAAATTGGTGGATTAATATTCTTCAAAGTAAACATAGCATAATGTAAATCAAACAAAATTTCGCAAAGAAAATAGATTTAATGGTCAGCTAGGCTCTATCCGGGGCGCAGCTTGCCGCAGTGAAATGCCGCCTAGGCGGGTACGAGTGATGTGTCCATTTAATTTCGGCCAGATGTTCAAGGGACTATAAGCCTTAAGCTAGTTTATTAATTAAATTTTTTTACGGTGTGTGTCTGTGTACTTCTCTCTCTCTAAGACGAAGCGGGATCAGGGTTTTACTGACTAAAACAGCACCTATGTTCCTTCTTTGCTTAGCCTTCTAAAACCCCAGGTTTGCCTTTCAGAAGCCTACCATGGTCCCGGTAGGCCTTTTTTTATGATGGGAAAATCATCAATTACAACCCCCACTCTTGGGCGGAGCGGGAGATAGTGTCAGACTCTTACTGACTACAAACCCACCCCGTTCCTTCAAGCCTTCATATCGGGGCTCGAGCTGTCTTTCGAAACTAACCCTGGCCCCGGTAGGCTTCGACCCAGCTGGGCCTCTGCTCTTGCTGACAACTCCTTGAGGCGCGCGGGAACAGTGCGCGCCGTCGACGACTTGGGTTCGGTCCGGACAGTTACCGGACGGTCGGACAGCGAGCTACCCATAGCTCGCCGTTCGCAAGCCCGCGCCTATGGTGGCCGAAAATCGGGATCGGAATCCCGGCGGCGGCGAGAGCGCCGTTGCCTGATGCGGTCGGCCTCATCCTTTGCGAGCATTACTGGTCCCAATAGGCCTCGGCCCTGCTGGGCCCTACGGTTTTGCTGACATGTCATTGAAGCGCGCGTGGAACACTATGCGCTGTCGAAGAATCGGGCTCCGTCCGGACGGTTACCGGGCGGTCGGACGGCAAACTGAGTCTTGGAAACATATTTAGTAACAGCAACACCTATACGCCTCATCATCACCTTCCTAACCTAGTTACGTTTTATTTGGTGACGGCACAACAAGTTTTTTTCTTCCATTCTGTCCTGTCCTGTGTCACCCGTCACACTATCACTAACTACCTTTTCTTTCATGTCACTTCTCACACAATCCATGCATTTTTTCTTTTCTGCCTACAGAAGATATTTAAATTTCTTTAAATCTTATTCTACATTAGCCAAGGCGCAGTATCACCTGGTTGTTAAAAATTATTAAAATTCACGACTTTTCACTACGATAATACGCATGTATTATATACCAAAACCTACCTCATTTATCACTCTAACCATTGGTGGAAACCGCATGCAAATCCGTTCAGGAGTTTTCGAGTTATTGTGAATAGAAGACAGACAGACTGACAGATTCAGCGAGAGACTTTGTTAGGAGTATGTAGTTATAAGGATATTATGAAACATACTCCTAATAGGTGATGACGAAGTATCATGATAAGTTTTGTATACCTACTTTAGTTTCAAAAGTAAATATTTACTTACAAAATGCATATTTTGCAATCGTACGTGTTAAATACTTTGTAAGCAGCCCAATCGGATGTTACTAACTTAGCGTTACTAAAAGAGTTATGAGTATGAATGTGGATGGATAAAATATGGATGCAATGCATGAGAAATATAGGATATATAGCTCCACAGAAAAGATGAAAGAGGTTAGAATGGGCTTGTGGGCGGGGCAGTCGTGCCACAAAGTAGGGCAATGCTCATAGTTCAACTACCAATAGCAAACTTGCGATCTAAGGGTCTAAACAGACGGACAACATTTCAACTGCAATCCAACTGTAAATTGCAGTTTAAGTGCAGTTTGAATGCAGTTGACACGACTGCAATAGAACTGAAAACCAAACGTGCGGTCGGATTGCAGTCGTGTGAACTGCACACCGACTGCATCCGAACTGCATCATACCCGCCCGCACGCTCCGCTCTCCCACGCATGGTGCAGTTCGGATGCAGTCGGTGTGTTGTTCACACGACTGCAATCGGACCGCACGTTTGGTTTGCAGTTCTATTGCAGTCGTGTTTGCAGTTCTATTGTAGTCGTGTCAACTGCATTCAAACTGCACTTAAACTGCAATTTGCAGTTGAAATGCGGTCCTTCTGTTTAGACCCTAAGTGTGCGTGGTCTGTTAGTTGCGTGATGCGCGTTCGTATTGGTTTATTGCCTGTAGTGGAGTTAAAGGGTGCGTGACAAGCGGCGACACTCGTTGTAGTACAAATCGGAAAGTATTTCCTTTCTAACCTTTTTCATCTTTTCTGTGGCTTCATCCCTCATTTTCGCTCGCACGACTGAGATTTTAACACATCATGGTAAGGTAACGATGAAATGAAAACCGTAACGATATCGTAGCGATTTACTCGTTTAGAACATTTCCGCATTCACATCCATCAATCGAGTTTGAACGACACCGATTTTAAAGTCCTTTGAAATTCGTCGATTTAAAAAAAAAATCTGTATTACATTATCCTGGTAGAATACTTATTAATGTAACTGGCAATAAGTCGATAGATCGTGAATACCGCTTTTGTATTGGACTTCGATCGAACGACTATAAAACTTCAACGATATTTGGCTTGTTTGATTTTACGTGGATCAGGCTACTGGTCAAAATCACAATAAAAGAGAAAGTGACACAACGTTACAAACATAAACGACATTATCACAGTGTTGCCACTTCTAAAATAAACATAATTATGAGAAAACACAGTTGTCTATTGTTTTACCTATGGCTAGACGTAAGTGTACCTACTTAGATGTAGTAATCAGGTCTAGTGATTTCCTATATTAAAATCAAATTATACACAGTTTTTTTCGTGATGAATTTTGACGTAAGAAGTAGAGATTTTGAAATAATGATTTAACAATATGAATGAATCGCCATCGATAGATGAAAAACCGAATTCGTATGTTCGATACCAACAAAAATGCAATTATTTTTTTTTGTCTATTTGTCTGTCTGTTTATTCGTTTATACTAATCTCCAAAACGGCTGAACCGATTTTGACGGCATTTCTCTGGTAGGTAGCTGAAGTTATAATAAGTATAAGTTACTTACGCTGCTTTTATTATTTAGAACAAGAATTAGATTTCTGATTTCGCGCAGAAAATAACTTCTTAAAATGGTGACCAATTCGCACTGTGCTGTTTTACTAATAGTAGCTAGTCTTTGAATATAGGTTAAGTCCAGGATAGATGCCTCAGTGGGATACCTACTTAGATGACTTGATTTTTAATTCACTACGTTAGGAGCACTGTGAGAGTTAAATTTTACTATAAGTAACGAGACCTCCCCCCACAAACCTCAGTGCCGGGCGGACTGTAGACTCAGATAATATAATACATTATGAAATATATTTAATATCTCTCAAAGAACACAATGCTCTAAGATTATAAATTTCGGAGTTATTAAGCATTTTCGAAAAGTGGGGCATCTATCCTGGACTTACCCTATTATTAATTTTTATTTAACCATTCATGCATATCTACAATAACAAAAGAAAAGAGAAGAAAACAGAAAAATAGGTGAAAAGGTGACGCTTACTTCGTACATATATAATAGTAGTTTATGACTGGCCCATTGGTCTAGTGGTTAGTGACCCTGACTGCTATGCCGGAGGTCGTGGGTTCGAATCCCACCCAGGACAAATGTTTGTGTGATGAGCATGATCATTTGTTCTGTGTCTGGGTGTAATTTATCTATAATATGTATGTATTTAAAAATATATAAATATGTTTATCAGATTTCTAGTACCCATAACACAAGCTCTGCTTAGCTTGGGACTAGACGGCGTTGTGTGATAGTTGTGGAATATTATTATATTATCCAAATCATATATTAGAGAAATGTATTATATTTACAAGTTCATCAAACAAACAAAATTCACTACTCCTAAATTCTATAGTTTCAATTTTCTATAATGCTCCCGTCAGTAAGCTCGTTTTATTCTATTTTCTTTTTTTGTTAGTGGCCAGTTTGAATTTTGAGTTAACTTGTTCGATGCACGTACATTTTAATTCTCAATGTTGACGATTTTTGATGTTCCAAATTCAAATCTCATTATTCCCTAGGGATCGGCCATACTGCATTATCGGGACAGAATGCCTTGCTTTAAGTGAGATTTGCAAGACGTATAAAATGACATTATCGAGCAGGTGGTGTAAAAAGAAAATTTATAGTAAGCTTGGTACCACGCTATGAACCAGTATCCTCCCATTGCATATGCGATGATTCGGCAACAATGTAGCGCTAATGTTATTACAATATCTGTAATAGATACTTCAGGAAACATCATACTTTTAAATGAGTTGGCAATTCAACTGGTTTTCGTAAAGCAGGTCGATTTAATTGCAACTTGCTTGTCTGTGAATCATATTTTTTACTACACAATATAAAATTAACAAAAGGTTATTATTATTTAGGTTGTTATTATTATTTTATTCATAATATTTCTAATTTTAAAATTATGCACTGGACCCTACCCTCTATTGTCATCTCTCTCTATCGCTCAATGGTTTACTGGAAGAAAACTCAACTTTGAGTTAAGCTCGCCTGTGTCACAGTATTACAATTTAAGTACATGAACTTTGTTATCCACTTATTTTATAAGTTGTTACTTTAGGCACAACGGATCTTTAGCGCTCGGCGTCAGAGTGGGGATCGCTTTGCGCATTCCATAAAATAACGTTGTAAGATACGTGCGGCAACGCAGGGAACGAATGAGGAGTGACGTCTATGACGCGATGGCGCGGCGAGCCAATCACTGACACTCCCCGCCCCCGCATCTCACTTCGCACCACTAAAGAGACCGAATATTTGACTTCTGCGTAACCGCTCAAGATCCGTTGTGCCTACTGTATAGTGTACAATAAAGAATTGAAGAAGAGGATTTTCACAAAAAATCACAGCGCCAGTTGGCGTCACTTAGCCGAGAGTAGTTTTTTTTTAGGTGGAAAAATCATCCATCCGATGACATCCCCTGCTCTTGGGCGTAGTGGGAGATAGTGTCAGACTTTTACTGACTAAAAACCCACTACTGTTCCTTCGTTGCTTTTCGTACCGGGACCGAATCTTCGTATCAGAATCAGATCCTTGGCCCCAGTAGGCTTCGACCCTGCTGGGCCCTTACGGTTTGCTGACAACTCCTTGAGGTGCGCGTGGAACAGTATGCGCCGACGTCTTGCGCTTAGGAGATAATAACATTATGCATATCCATTATAATTGTTGCAGGAAATAGAACTTCTGCGTCTTGCATGTATAGCTGGACTCATAATAGCAATCTTAATAGTTCAAGTATAATGCATAGCTTAGATTCCTCAGCGCGCACGCGATCGAATGCACACGAACACGTCTTTATATACTTCTTACTGCCCTATTTTCAATCGATTGAAATTAAAGTTTTTGAACGTTTTAGTGATATTAAGGTAGGTGCCAGATAACCGTGGAATAACGGTCATTGACCCTACTATTTTTGTTGACATTCTTAATTTAAAAAACGGAAATAAAGACATAAAGCTGTTTTGAATAAGGAGCAGGCCGACCGCATCAAGCAACGGCGCTCACAGCGCCCCAGCCGCGCCGCGCCGCCGGGATTCCGATCCCGATTTCCGGCCACCGTAACGGCCCATTGCTTGCGGACGGCGAGCAATGGCTAGCTCGCTTTCCGACCTTCTGGTAACTGTTCGGACAGACCCCAAGTCGTCGACGGCGCGCACTGTTCCCGTGCGTCTCAAGGAGTTGTCAGCAACAGCAAGGGCCCAGCCGGGTCGAAGCCTACTGGGGCTAACTTTTGCCCAAGAGCGGGGGTGGTCATTGCATGATTTTTTCCCACCATAAAAAATAAGTCTACTGGGGCCAGGGTTTTCCGAAAGGGAAGCTCGGCCCCGGTACGAAAGGCATGAGGGAACGGGGTGGGTTTTTTAGTCAGTAAGAGTCTGACAGTATCTCCCGCTCCGCCCAAGGGCAGGGTAAGTCATTTGGATGATCTCTACCCGCCAAAAAAATTTGAATCGACAATTATCGTGTTATATTTCTATGATCGTGATCCTTTACATGATCCTCCATCTGTTTTGTAGTTACTAAACTATCAATGACTATATTTGTTTAACCTGTAGCGACATCTATGGCGCTACATAAGAACTACGAAGAAAGTACAAAATCCTGCATCGCACAATCAAAGTTCTCCGCGCGATTTGAACATATACGACAGCCCGAAATCATCTATCGGGCAGTAGCCCACCAGACTATAACACCTGTCTGGTCGGAGGATCCTCCCTTTTCAACGGAGGTTTGCGGGACTTTACTCTCTGTTCCGCATACCTCCAAAAACCTTTCAATTGTGGAAATTACAGACACAATAGAAAGACAATAGGTGCGCGAACGCCGGCGTTCGCTTGGGGTTTAATGAATTAAACTAATTTCAACGCATGTTTTATTTTTATTATCACATTCATTTACATTGCCATTAATTATTCGCTGATGCAATAGCGTCCTTAAGATCTTCATATTGCAAGTTATCAATCACAGACTTGACATCCACTTCTAAACGTGAAGAAAATTATAATGATTAGGAATGATGGATGGCTACAAGAAGACTTAGCATAGTCGGTCTTTTAATGTTCCCACTGCTGGGACTCCGGCTTCCTCTCTAGGAGAGGGAATCGACCGTAATCCACCACGCGAGCTCAGTGTGGGTTTGTGGAACACTGTCTTCGAATTTTTGGTTCTAAGAAATGCTGGTTTCCTCACGATGTTTTCCTTTACACATTTGGCCACCAGTATTTTATCATCATCATCATCATTTCAGCCGATACACGTCCACTGTTGGACATAGGCCTTTTTGTTGGGGGAGGCCTATGTCCAGTATTTTATGCAAGTTATTAATATAAAATAAAGCATTAATGTATCAAAATATGGTTAAGAATAACAGTATCGGAATATTGAGGTGCGGTGCATTAGTTTGATTGCGCCTCACCGTCAATGATTGCATCACTGTAAGCAGTGATGCACTAGTGCAGTCAAGCACTAGTTTATAATAAAAAACACAACCACGCGGGCAGTGGAGTTTGAGAGCAGTGGTGGCCGAGTGGTAACGGTCCCGACTTACGAGTTGTAGGTCGCGGGTTCAAACCCAGCCAGGCGTATTACTTTGTCTAATTTATTTCATCACCACTGCTCTCAAAACGGTGAAGGAAAACATCGTGAGGAAACCGGCATGTCCTAGAACCAAAAATTCGAAGACATGTGACATTCACCAACACGCACTGGGCCCGCGTGGTGGATTACGGCCCGTTCCCTCTCCTAGAGAGAAGGCTTGAGTCCCAACAGTGGGAACATTAAAAAGGCTGGTGATGATGATGAACCACGCAGGCAAAGCCACTGGCAGCACCTAGTATAAAATAACATCTAAATCTAGACTAGTCAATAAATCTATAATTAACCGAGAAGAAGGTACCTTGCACTTCCAATAAAAATAACAAACCAGTTCAAAACATGCTAGTTTATTGTTAGCGCATTTTATTGTTCAGGCTGTGATCAATTTTAGTTCCTTCTAAGTTCATTGTTTCATTGACTTGTGAACTGTGATTCATTTTCTGAATAATATTTTTCCAGCACATTCTTATGGACCTTTCGATTATAGTTTTTATCTAAAAAGAAAGAAAAAAAGAAAACATGTTTATTTGGCACATAAAAACACACAATGAAATAACAATTATTTTGTGTGTAATTGTGTGTCTCACGGGTGCGCCAAATAGTTCAGCATAGCGCCAGGCCACTACGTATAATAATAATAATAATCTTTTATTTGTACATTCAACACACACAGTAACAATATATAATGACATGAACAGATACAATAGTTGTACAAACACTGATCATTGGAAATAAAATGAACAATTGACTCCTAAACTAAGTAAAATAAATACTTGTATCTCAGGAGCCAGTTCCTCCTTGGAGATGATCAAAAATAGGATGTTTGGTACAATTACTAAAGCCTTTATAAAGACGTGTAACATTATGAAGGGATAGTTAAGCGATGATTGTTAATAATGATTCGGTATAATCATAACACAGTTCTTGCAACCACTTAGATAACTTAGTCTTTAGTGTATATCTATTTAATGTATAAATATTGATCAGTATCAGTTGCCTGACGCTGGTTTTCAACTGAATCTACGGACGCTAATCAGTAGCCAATCCCTGAATAGCGGGATTGTTCCCAAGAGCGGCCCTGGAACATGAAGGAAACCTGAAGGAATACGAAAGGGTTTACTAAAAGTCTGACACTCCCTCTCCCCCCCCCCACCCAGAGCGGGAGGATACCTACATTTAATTGCTGTCATTCCTCTGCTGCTGTGATTCCTCTCCTCTTAAAACATTAGCAACAATCACACCTCATTCCTTACGACATGACCCTTATTTTTCAAAACACTTACCCATATAAGATAAACGATTTCCATTCAGCGAAAATCACACGCATTGAAAAAAATTTGAATAAAGAACACTTGATGATTCTCCGAACAACAATGACAGGCACTCTATAGGTAATCAGAGACAACAGAGTTAGGTATCAAGATGGCGGGCGGTAGGAAGTGACGGACTAGTAAGATGGATGCCACAATACGCCCTCTCGGTAATAAATGTGCTTACTCGTCTCGTTACATGTGATGATTTACAATCGTGTTAGGCACTGGAATTATGTGCAGGCCCCGATACAGAATGACACTTACAAAACATGTTATCAAAATGATTGAGTTAGTAGACGTACCTACTTAATTTGTAGTTTTTTTGCATTTGATTTTATTGTGTTTTTAATTTATTGTTTTATTTATTTTGACTTCAAGTTAAGTATAATTTGAATTGATTTATTTATTTCGATATTAATTTATAATTTTAAATTTATGGTTTGATTTATTTATTTTGATTTTAATTTATGATTTGAATTGATTTATATTATTATGATTTCACTGTTTAATATGAAACTATGTAGGTACTAACTGGGTATAGACTCTTGTCAGACAATTAATGATTTTTATTTTTTATGATGGATTTTTGATAACTCAGTTTTATCATTTGATATTATGAAGTGAAAAAAAAATCGGTTTAGTAAAATTAATATGTATTTTTGTAGTTGATTAATTCGACTTTTAAAATCTTGAGGAGTCGTAGGTTCCACTGATCCATTTTTTTTAGGTGGGAAATCATGTCAGACTTTTACTGACCAAAACCACACCTGTGTTCCTTCTTTACCTTTACGTTCCAGGACCACGTGTTTTGCTTTCAGTAGTCAACCTATGGGCCCAGTAGGCACTGATCCATTGGATTACATTTGTGATTTTTTATTTTGACATTGGTTTTGAATTTTTCATCGCTTGAGCAAAGGTAATTCTAATACGAACACGCCTAGATTAACAAATTATCTACGTGATTCAAACCTAGGATTGTGTCGAGCTGTTTTGTATGTAAATTGTCCGGACGAGCAATCTGTCCACGCGATCCAGTGATTAGCGTTGACTCATGATTTAGCCGCGTTGCAAGCTGGCGAAGACCCCGTTAGCGGGTTTTTTTTCTTGTAATATGAGGAAGTGGCGTTTTACACGATACTGTAAACGGAATGCGTTTTCCAGAAGTATGTTTTAAGCTGCTACTGGCCGTGGGCAAACTGGCCTAAAATGGTGGTAAAGTAGTTTATTTTTGGTGGTAAAGAAATTGGGTAATCCTCGGCGGCTCGCCGTCGACGGCGCGCACGGTTCCCGCGCGCCTCAAGGAGTTGTCAGCAATAGCAGGGACCCAGCTGGGTCGAAGCCTACTGGGGCCAGGCTTAGCTCCGAAAGATAACTTGGCCTCGGTATGAAAGGCAAGAAGGAGCGGGGTGGGTTTTTTATCAGTACGAGTCTGACACTATCTCCCACTCCGCCCAAGGGCGGGGGATGTTATTTGGATGATTTTTACACACCAAAAAAAAAGCATTGAAATAAATGCTTTGAGTGTTAAACAACTTTATACTGAACAGATACTTCACTTATTACGGTCTGTTATACACACAATTTCCGAGCAATTTATACGGCTCTTATAGAGTTGCTGCTTTATGGTAATGACCAATGCTCCTGATCTTTGGCCACAATCAGACTAATGCGTTTACTATTTAATTATTTACCACCACTCGTGTAGATCTAAGTGTGGGTTGTGCTCTTGAAAGGGCAACTCTTATTAACATAAAGAACGACATAGCAGAATAACAAGATTTTGTTGATGTTTCATAATTCTTTATTGTATCTACCTACATCATAAAAAGTTACAATATATGTGGATAACAGAGTTCATTGCAAAGGCAAGCTCAACTCAAAGTTGAGTTTTCTTCCAGCAAACCATTGAGTGATAGAGATCACGATAGAGGGTAGAATCCAATGGACAATTAAAAAAAAAAAAACAAATCAAACCAAATATATAAATAAACAAACACACAACATAATACATAACACCATACATTATTCTCCACCAAATTTTTTTGGGACTTGATAATAGTTTTTAATTAACAACAAAAGAAAAGTGATTAAGCTAATGTCAATTACTAAGATTGAATTGGTTTACAGAAACTGATATTATGGTTAGCCATAGTGACTAGCCTATCAAATCGTTTGTCATCATGATACGCAGAAATATATATTTAACTAGCTTTTGACTGCAGCTTCGCCCGCTTACATAAAATATATAGCCTATGTCACTCGGGAATAAAGCAGCTTTCTATCGGTGAAAAAATTATAGCAATCGGACCAGTACATTCAGAGATTTCCTCCTACAAACAAAAAAACAAACTTGACCACTGTATTATATTAGTCTAAAAGATGTAGATTGGTGTACATGTCTTTGGCAGAAAATAAGGTAATTCATACATACAAAAGCAAATAAGTCACAATAATTGTAGGTTCTTGATTATTTGTAACGATTATTCTCTTATGAAGGATATTTTAAAAGAAAGGAGAGGTTTTTTTCCGGATATGAGAAAAATATCGATATAATTCCGACTTCCATGTGACATAATATTACTCTGCTTTGATTACACAAAGATTAATCTCTGTATAAATCGATATCGTGGCAAATATGTAACAACATGGCGGATTGGTGACGTCACTCCGTCCGTCAATCATAGACACCATCCGCTTCCTACTGTCGACACTAGTTATTACATTTTCCATCCTTAAGACTGCCGAGAATGTCTTCCACAAAAACAATAGTGGCAGTATAGTAATAATAATTATCTAATAATTACGTGTTGCAACACTGACAACCGATGGATATTTACCATTTCATCATTTTTTTTTTCTGCAGGTATATTATTGTTGTACTGTTATTAGAGAAAAGTTTAATAATTAAAGGAGCTAATTATTCTTGTCTTAATTTATACAATATCCTAGTCTTTTAATCAGACAAACAGGTGATTGTTTAATAAAGTTAATAACTGCAATTATTTTGTTGTTATAATTTAATTATGATTCTACTGTGATAAAATTACGTTACAAACGCACCTAGCTGATTTGCCTGCATTCAGGCGACTGTTAGTAGTAGCAGTGAATTTTTTTTTATTACCTACTTGTCTTATCGTAATCTCACCAAGTTATATATAACATTCAGTTCTCTACCTTCCGCATCCAATTTTTTCTCAATCAAAGGTCGGTCTGGCTTGGGACACAAAATAGATAAACCAGGTACAGAAGCCAATCTACATACAAAGCGCGTTCGAGCAACGCACACATGGACACCGCTCACAGACACGATGTCTCAGTCGCGTCTCGGCTCACTCGTCGAAAAATTCCGGCTCAAACGCTCATTAGTGTGCGTCCACCGAGCGTAGGTATAAAAAGTGAAGTACATACATGAGATTGTCTTTTGTACCTATCTATTTTGTGCTTGTGATGTCTCGTTCTATGTCTGCAAAGTAATACTTATTGAGGGTTGGTCTGCTTTAACATTCACCGATCTTTTGACAGACATACAAGACTGCACTTCACCTCATCATCATCATCATCAGTCTTTTTAATGTTCCCAATGCTGGGACTCAGGCCTCCTCTCTAGGAGTGGGAATAGGCCGTAATCCACCACGCGGACCCAGTGCAGGACGGGGAATGTCACATGTTTTGGTTCTAGGATATGTCGGTTTCCTCACGATGTTTTCCTTCACTGTTTTGAGAGCAGTGGTACTGATATAAATTACATAGAGTAAGTAATGAGCCTGGCAGGGTTTAAACCCGTGACCTACAACTCATAAATCAGAGCTAATACCACTTGGCCACCACTGCCCTCAACTTGCTAACTCTGTGTGCCATATCGGGTACACTCTGGAGCTTACCTTACAAAGAAACTTACTACTAATCTAGGTAACTAGAAGAAACCAAGATAAAGATCGATAATGTAATAATGATGATTACCTGATTAAGAATTCAACGGTTCCATAATTAAAACAATCCATGGTTACTGCTTTGAAAGGAGTGCCTGGTAAAAAGGGTTTCATACAAAGTTTCCGCTACGCTCCACGAACCATGGTCTCACCATTACATAATACAACATGATTATATTCACAAATGATGTTTAATTACAGCCCTGTTGCCTGCCGTGCTCATAACTGTGGATAATGGCTACCTTCGAAATATTGCCCTGTTTTACAAGCAGCAATTGAGAGTTGGCAACACTGTTGTAGTTTGTAAGGTTGGCCAACCTGTTAAGTGTCGGCACAAAATAGATAGGTACAGAAGACAATCTACGCACAAAGCGCGCTCGAGCAACGCACACATAGACACCGATCACGGACACGATATCTCGGCTCAATCGCCCGGTCGCACTCGTACAGTTCGGCGCAACACGCTGACCCTGGCGCGATCGCCTAGCGTAGGTATAAAAAGTGAAGTACGTACTACATGAGATTGACTTTTGTACCTATCTATTTTGTGGTGTCGGTTAGAAGTAATATTTCATTAATCAGTAGGTATTTAAAGCGTGAAACTAAACAATAATTTTGTTTAAAAATTGTTTGCAAAATCTTGAAGTTTTGATCTGATAACGAAAATAAATTATTTTGCAGTTGAATACAACTGCTGATTAGGAAGAGTATTTTTAGTACCGGAAGAGTACACGGTTCCTGTGTGGTACGCACACAACTTACGTAGATTATTACACCGTCATTGGTTTGTGCATTGTTTTGTAGCAGCGACAAAATTATATAGAAACCTATATCGTAAGTCACAGGATCGCTTTCGTGGTTTAGCTTTCCCATGGATATATATTCGTTGCCGACCTTGTCGATTACAGTTTTCTTCAGACCACTTTTCAATAACTAAATCATCATCAGCCTTTTTCATGTTCCCACTGCTGGGACTCAGGCCTTCTCTCTAGGAGAGGGAACTAAATCAATGATTTAGGATAAATCCACTGCCAGTACCTCGGTTTTAGTGGCGGTTGATTGCACTTGTGCGAATTAAAACCTTAAAATACCTAGGGTGAGTTGCACCATTTAACTATAACGATAACCAAACCATAACCAGCCGTGAAACGGCCGCCTATTGGTCAATTCGAAGATTTGACAACTATTAACGGCTTTGTTATCGTTATAGTTAAATGGTGCAACTCACCTTTAATAACCGTACCCACTTATGTCGTGGCCAGATCTTATAAATTTATCACTTCATGATATGACCAAGTAAAACTGGCTAGATCGTTTTAAACGTTACAGTTTGATGTATTTCAATCCTCGTGTGGTCTACTTTCTTTAGACCTTTAATATCATAGAAATCCTACATCAATGATATGGCCAAACGAGGATTGACATATCATCAAATGTTAACGTTTAAAAACGATCTGGCCAGTTTTATTTGGCCATATCATGAAGTAATCAATTCAGATCTGGCCAAGATACATACCTACACAATGATTTAATCAATGCATATTTCTTGCTAATATTGAGACGATGACATAAAACTTGCTATGTTAACGTTCAACAATATTACTGACAATAAAGCGATATTACAAGAATGACATGCCGTTAATATTTCCATTATTTTTATGGGATAATCTATTCACTAAACGTCTACGTTGTGATACGGCTGCTTAGCAAGATATTATTATGGTACTATTGTTGGGTAACGTTGGCAATACGGAATTGAAATGTCATTATGACAGATCCGGTTGAAAAAAGATGATGGCGGTTTTTCTGGTCTTGCGAACAGATCATTTGCCAAAGAAAAATTACCCATTTTCACCGTGTCGTACCGTAATTTCTTGAATGTTAATTATGGGGTATGGAAAAATTAAAATAAATTTATAAAAAGACAAAAGTGGAAGAGCTGGTATATCAAGCCATATTTAAATAGGTACGGTCTTAGTATTAGAAATCAATCTACACTAATATTATAAAGAATTTTGATTTTTTTTGTTTGTAGGCGGTAATCCCTGAAAGTATTAGTCCGATTGCCAAAATTTTTTCACAGATAGAAAGCTGCTTTATTTTCGAGAGACATAGGCTATATTTTATGTACGCGGGCGAAGCTGGGGCCAAAAGCTAGTCTAAAATATGAAATAATTATTGTTTGTGAGGTTAAAGCCTTAGATATAGTCTGTCTAAAAAGTCAAAAGACTTGGGAATTTTGTATAATATTTAATCATGTAAAAAATACTTTTAATCGATACTTTTATAAGGTTCTTCTATTAGTAAACAATGATCAAGATCTTTTAATCAACCTTGATTATTGAACCAGTGTTGTGACTACATCAGATTTCATGTTGCCCTAATAATTACCCAAGTCGGTTGACTTTTTAGACAGACTCTACACTAGGGGACAAAATGTCCCCTTACATGATGCGCAACGTTCAATCTGTGACACTGCAATGTGTTCCAGCAGTGTGTCCCAGTGTTCCGCAGTTTGTCCCCCAACATTTTACAACGCATTTAGGTACGTGACACAGGACATGTTAGATGATTTTGACATCGTTTCGTGTCATGTTGGGACATATTTTGTCCTTTAATGTATCTGAGGCTTAATTTTTTATTAAGAAAAAACTGGAAACAAAAGAGGAGGCGAATGGGAAATATGTTTACTTTCTATGTCTATGCTTGTCTTTGTACGTCTTTGTATGTTAATGTTTATGCTTTCTGTCTATGTTTTCTATTTATATGCTTAGCGTTGCCAGTCGTCCGGATGCTCGGGCTTTTTAGTTGCGTGTGCGGCCAAATTTTACCATTTTTGGCTTAACGAAAGCCTAAAAGACATTTTAAATTTGACTATTTTATTTAGAATTGTCTTTTGAGTTTTGCTATACCTTATATTGCTAGCCCAAACAGAGCGGACATGCAATTAGTCTAGTAATTATATCACTTAATTTTATTGTTTTTTCATTCGAATTTGAAAAGATTTTATGAATTATATTGTTATTAAAAAGTCATGCTAGACATAAAAAAGTCGGCCTTTTTTGACTAATGGTCCGGCTAAATAGGATAGTCTGTCCGGTTTTTCAGTTTCAGGACCTGGCAACCCCATCTATGCTTCATAGGTTAGTTAGTTAAATATGCTAGTAGATAGGTATGTCATTTTAGTTTACGAAATCATTAGAATATTGACAATACCTACATCGTTCGTTGCATCTTTTTGCAATAACAAAAGTAAATACAAAAATAATTGTATTCATTTACTTTTGACAGCTTCAACATTCAAAATGGCTGACATTTGACACTGAATAGATACATGTTGCATTTGCGTGATTATGTTTCGTTTCTTTAGCAATAGATATTATTCAGGATTTTAAAGTATGCAAATATTTTAAGCTTATGTCGTGTTAATACCGATATTTAGTTAAATACATAAGAAGGGGAATTACTGGGTCTTAAGGAAGATTGTTACTTAATTTGTGTACATATGTGACTTCCGTATTTTTTATGTGTGTAACACTATTCTGTGATTTTAAAGTTCCATACGTGACTTTGCCTTGAAATAACTTTGGTAGACCTACCAGCATAGTATCTGCCTACTATTTTCTGATTCAACATTTGGAAAACAAACTGTTTGCATATTTATCATAATTATAATTAGTGTCAATGAAGAAAGATAAGATAAGAAAATTTATATTTTAAATCGAAATTTTTCTGAAAGAACATCGTAAGTGACGTAGTTTATTTTTTGTCGAAAGGGATATTTCAAAAATATTTATAAAAAATATATTAATAGCAATTATTATTAGATCAGCAGTAAAACGAATTATAAGTTAATATAATTTTTATATTATCATAGACAAAAATATAGAAGAGAAAACCCATTCCTATAAAAAAAAATAAACGCACAGTCGCTTACAATTTTCTTCCTGAGAAGGTTTGATATTTATGCATTATGAAAGGAAATAAATCTATATCTACATATAAATAAAATTGGAGTGTCTGTTGGTAATATTGAAATAACCGCTTTTTACTACATGCATATGAATATATATACGGTACACACACCAAAATATATTTTTTTACAATTTTTTCTGTCTGTCTGTCTGTCTGTTTGTTCCGGCTAATCTCTGAAATGGCTGGACCGATTTTGACGGGGCTTTTATTGGCAGGTAGGCGGTAGCTGATGTAATAAGGAGTAACTTAGGCTACTTTTATTTTAGAAAAATAAATTCAAAATCCTGTAGTCCACGCGAACGAAGTCGCGGGCACAGTTAGTACAGAATAAAATAGCTGATGGAGATGCAGCTACAAAAGATCATAGTAGATTAATTAACAAAAGCAGAAGGCACTCGGGTGGATTTTAGTCCGTAAAAGTCTGACAATCCCTCTCACTCGTGCATGGCCGTAGCAAGTAAAAAGGACTTGATTCGGTTCATCATCATCATCTTCAGCCCTTTTAATGTTCCCACTGCTGGGACTCAGGCCTCCTCTCTAGGAGAAGGAATGGCGTAATCCACCTCGCGGGCCCAGTGCGGGTTGGTGGATGTCACACATGTCATCGAATTAATAAATTTGGTTACGAACCAGTTAAAATAAATATAAATTTTTAATACCTCGTGTAAGTTCTGAGAATACAGTCAAGCATGTAATTGAGCTTCCCTCTGCTAGAAATCAAGATAACAATATTATCTTGATTTCTAACGATGATATTATCATCAACTTTAGCGCCACATGCAAGGGATTAAAGATCAAAATCATTATTATTAATGACATGGACTTAATAGTGACTGATTGTCATGACCCATCGAGTTACGTAGTAATCATTTAACAATTTATAGTTTTTTTTTTTTTCTCTTTGGCAACTGAGCCGTTGTCGACTATTCTGCCAGTGTCATGTTGTGACGACAACGCTGCCGTGTGGAGAACATTTGAACTTCGCAAATTGTGGTAGATCTAAAATATTTGTGGCTGTAAGGAAAATACAATTTTTATTAGTTAGTCATTAAAAATATATAGGGTGACTGGCAATTAGTGTACGATACCTAAACACGTGATTGTGCTCATGATAACAAACAATTTTTATTATTGGAGCAAAGCCGAAACAGCGAAAAAAATATCAGCTGTTCAGTACATTAGGCAAACATAAATGTACTGAACAGCTGATTTTTTTTTCGCGATTATGAAGTTGTTGGTTATCATGAGCACAATCACGTGTTTAAGTATCGTACACTAATCACCAGTCACCCTATATAATAATAAAATAATTATACCACCTGCTTACCATCAGGTGGGATCGCAGTCAAGCACTAGTTTATATCAGAAAAAAAAAAGTTTTAAACGGCGTAGGCACAAAATTCTGCCTGTGTGGCTATCTTGGTCTAGCTAGGTACACATTTGTAATTTAACGAAATGTTTGCTTAGCAAAAAGTGAAAAATTACGGGTAATTTTCTTTTACCAATGTATATTTTTCATTTCCCCCTTCGAAAATCAGATTGGTGTAGGTAGTAATTTTTTTTTTAAATCATGATTTAAAGAGATTTTTTGCTAGTGCCAACATATCATTCTGTTGGTATACATAAATATAATAGTTAAACACCAAATAAAAAATTACAGGTAGGTTTTGGGTCGGTTTTTAGAGCGAAATTAACCTTATTAATAGGAAGGTAAGTACCTACTTTATTTCTTCTAAAACAGGTATTTAACCCTAGTAACGTAAAGGTAGATATTGTTTTATAGTATGGGGGGTACTTTGCACAAATAAAATTATGCGTAGTTCAAACTAAACACATAAAGTCGCAAAATCAAATAGAAATAAATAAATAATTCTCACAAAGTAGGCGGAGTGTGTCAATTTATACGACAAGTGACCGTGTATGTCAAACATTGTTCTTAAGGAAAATGAACGTCATAATGACTTGCAGTTTAATGAAATAAATATAATTTTGTTAATACATTTAACCTCTCTCTCTTTTGTTAAATGAAGAAAATTTGGCTTATGGATGATTAATTCGAACTCTCCTGCTAATGGAGCTTCCTTTTTTTATTTGCATATCTCACACTGGACGAGGAACTTATTATGAATCTTTTATTTCAAATATACTTGAATAGTAAGTGTGATTATTTTATTTTTATTAATAGCAGCAGCATTTATACGTCTAACTAGGTTTTATAGTTTTTTTTTGTGGCAAAAATAGACACAATCCGTACAAATTTACTTATGAAAAGAGTTCAATTCCCTAATTGAGTTACGAAGATTTTTCCGAATCGCAAAAATACTTTTTTTTTGGGACGTAACTACAAATTTAAAGTTTTCAGATTTTTTCCTATAATCGTGCTAAATGACTTGCTTTATGGCATTTTTTAGGACTCTAAGTCAACGGGAAGACCTATGAGAGTGTCGAAATGCACGTTTTTTGCGATATAAACAGCTTTTTTTTTTCTTTAACTCGGAAGTTAGATCTTTTCACAGCTTCAAGGGACCGCAGACCTGACTGCGGTCCCTTGAAACTGTGAAAAAATCTTTCATATATATGTATATGGTTTAATTTCAACTTGAAACCTTCACGCGTTCCTGAGATAAAGGCTCTTGACATATGGACAGACAAACGGACAACAAAGTAAGGAAGTGAAAGGGTTCCGTTTTTCCTTTTGAGGTACGAAATTTTAAAAATAACAAAAACGAGTACAATTAGTACCAAATTTTTAGGATCTTATAAAAAATTACAATCTTATTATGTACCGAGTAAATTGGGGTAACTTTGTCCCTGGGGTATAACTCTGGCACAAGCTTATTAACCAATAGGAACATAACAAAATGTTTACTGTATTTCTATTGGTTAATGAGTTCGGGCCAAAGTAACCCTAATTTACGCTTACGTAAAGTGGGGTTACTTTGGTCCTGAGTTATAACTTTTGAGTTAAATCCTGATAGAACATATTCTATCCAGATTTTCAGGGATTCCGATATTGTATTTACAATTTACCAAATATTTATTTGATATGATGCCTTCTACATAAATGTTTTAATATTAATTTAAAAATTCGTTTTGCACCGGATGCATAAAATAGACACATTAAAAACTATGTGTTCTACTAAAACTAGGTACTGTGTGAATGTGTTGCCAATTAAATATAATTTAATTTATATTTCCTGGCAAAATTGACATATTATTAAAAGTCCCAAGGTTTTCATAGTTACGGGTCATGCTAAATTATATCCGGTCGGCCAAAATAATGATTAATAAAAAATGGCCAAAGGTTTTTGGCAGTAATTGGGACTTAGGTATGCCATGCTTGCATCATCATTAGTTGACCCTGACTGAGAACATTTCGTTACCGAACTGAAATAAACTATTTTTCGATCTTTGCAATCTTTATAAAGTATAAAAGTCTGTTTATCTGCCAAATCATGTAACTGAGTTTGATGCGGTTTTTACTAATAAAAAGAGCAATAAGTAAGGAAAGGTTAGGGTTATATAAATAATTTGTACTCGTTGATTTCTTATCCATATACAGTAACAATTGGACTTAAAAGTTATGTAGGTACTGTACACATACAGTTAAGACCACAGTCTTAACTGTGATTTTTATCTTAGCCTGTCGTCTATTACTGTACCTACTTATTAAAATAAAATAAAATAAATACCAGATCTACATTTGTTTATGATTTTATTAGATGTATATATTTGGGCGGAGCATCGCGGTGCCCTCGTGGGGGTGATCGGCGGCGGAGAGCTCTCGCGCCGGGTCTTGGTTGAGGCCATGGTCCGGAGCGAGGAGGAGTGGCAGGCGGTCGCCGACTTCTGCGAAGCAGTAATGCTCGCTAAGGAGGAGGCCGACCGCATCAGGCAACGGCGCTCTCGCCGCCGCCGGGATTCCGATCCCGATTTCCAACCACCGTAGGCGCGGGCTTGTGGACAGTGAGCAATGGGTAGGTCGCTGTCCAGCCGTCCGGCAACTGTCCGGACCAAGCCCAAGTCGTCGACGGCGCGCACTGTTCCCGTGCGCCTTAAGGCCCAAGCGCCCGAAAAGTGCCATAAAACAGTGACTTTTTGAAGCCTACTCCTCGGTAACGGCCAGGTTAATAGGTTTGAAAAAAATATATGTTTATTATAGATTCATGAACAACATTATTAACATTTGATTTTATCGTGCTATTAATACTTTGTATAAAAAAAATATTTAGCAATTTTGCAACTTTTCGCTTCTTTTTCCTACTCCTTCGAAACGGCTTAGATCTTTAGAAACATTTTTACACATAAAAATTGGTGGTTAAATATTCTTCAAAGTGAACATTGCATATGTAAATCAATCAATATTTCGCAAAGAAAATGGATTTAAAGTTCAGCCGCGTGCTTTTCGGGCGCTGTTGGCCACAAATAAATGCACAGATTTATGTACTGCCGCCTAGGCGGATGCGAGAGGTGCGTCCACATAATTTTGGCCAGATGGTTCAAGGGACTATAAGCCTTAAGGAGTTGTCAAAAACAGCAGGGGCCCAGCCGGGTCGAAGCCTACTGGGGCCAGGGTTATCCGAAAGGGAACTTGAGCACCGGTATGATGGCTTGAAGGAACGGAGTGTGTTTTTTAGTCAGCAAGAGTCTGACATTATCTCCCGCTCCGCCCAAGAGCGGAGGTTATCATTGGATGATTTTCCCCACCGAAAAAAAAAAAATATATATATTGAATCGTTTGATATTTTTTTTTTAAATTTTATTAGATCACTTTTGCTCTTGAAAATGTTACAAAAGCGTCGACTATTTGACAGCAAGAATTACCTATTGTAGGTACCAAATACAGCTCCCATTAGTCAATGTAAATATTAGACGAAGTGAAAAAAAAAGTCGTCAACAGCTCTGACGTCATTTCATGTTTTTTCCTCACAATTACAATAATAACTGCTTTTTACCCGACCAAAACAACCTGTCTCTTGCGTAAACACACCTGATTGCGTATTCTTTAACTTGCATTGACATTTTCCCTTCAATTTATGCACAATTCGAACAAGTCCATGTCTTTTTTTTTTAACAAAAAGTGGTTTAGTAAAAAAGTTGTTGGTTAGTCTTATAGTGTACGTCACTGGCCACTTGATATTCGATTTTCAAATTAAATTGTATCTTATGCGTGGAATAGTACCTACACTCCATCTGTTTACGACTCTAAACGTAAATAATCTTGATGTGTCTTTTTATTTAAAATAAATCCTAGAAAAGACATACAAAGATTACTTATTTAAATTTAGTTAATTACCTAATATCGGTTTTGGTAAATATCTAATTGTAACATTTTTAGATACAATTTCTAGACATTTTTTTTAATATAAAAGACTTGTTATGATTGTTTACATTGAAGTATAACCATGTACTATTAGGGCCTATGCCTATTACGGGTGACAAATTGTGGAAATAAACACAAACGTATTGAGTTTGACACCTTTTTGACAGTTGTCTATGCTACTAGCACCGCGATAAAACACTCTGGGTACTTCTGAAAACTTGCTATATCAATTTTTGTAGTTTCATTTTCTTTGAATGAGAACCAATATTTTATATTTTATAATAGACTATTAACGTTAACTGTTTTGTAGTTTAATTTCAATTGCAGGCTGTAAGGGTAAAGGCCAAAAGGTCAAGTAGGAAATAGAAAACGAAGGATTTATTTTATAACCTACCATTATCTTAAAGTTATTAAGTTATTCTTTTGTTCTTGCAAATGGGCTCTCATTATGGTCCACTGTAAGTTGATAACTTCAGTAATTGGCAAGCTAATTGGAAATTTCTGATTATTCCACTATATGCTAGACTTTTCCAGTGGTTTCGCTTTGGTGGACTATGTGACAGGGAAAGTGTTTTTTTTTTATAATTTTGTGAACCATACCTTTTTTGTTTTTTTTTGTACTTATTTGTGCCTAAATTATACTAGATACTAACTTAGTTTTTAAGTTGTTTTGAAAATACTAACACCCTGTGCCCTACGATGCCTGAGAATAAAAGATTTCAATTTTTTTATTTTATTTATTTATAGCACAAGTTCTGCTTAGTTTGGAACTGGATGGCATTGTGTGAAAGTTGTGAAATATTATTACTATTACTATCCCGAAATTATACCCTAGAAATAATTTCCTATTGTCATGTGGGCGAATTCACATGCAGAAGCTAGTATCCGGTAAAGTTCCATAAATAACCTAGCACCTACTTAAATACAGTCGTAAGAAACCTTACAAACAGCTAGTAAAAATAGTAAATAAGCAATGACGTTGCCACTTAGCATGAACCGTCAACACGGACCTCCGTACCAACACTATCAATAGAGCAAATACTTGGGTCCCTGCAAGTCAAAGTGGTTACTGAGATGATGGAATATCAATATTAGACACGTACTAGTGCTCGTAAATGTGTGTTTTTGTTGCTTTGTGACAAGTATATCTAAGCAAAACCTTCAATGTAAGATCCTTTTAGCGTATGCCATTTATAAATTGATAATACCTACCTGTATTATATTGACGACGTTATCTTCACGTCAGTTAACTATAGGTATAGATAGTATTTGCTAATTCCATGGTACCTGTCAGTTGTACATGATGTAGTTAGGTATTATCATCATCATCCTTTTTAATGTTCCCACTGCTGGGACTCAGACTTCATCTCTAGTTAGGTATAGTAGGTAAATACTAATTCCATGGTAGGCCTTGCTAGGGCCGAGGGATTGTTCGAAAGAGTTAGGCATACTGTCCACGGACGCGTAGCTTCATAGACTTGTTAACGTAACTGCAGTAGCTGATACGCCGTCTTGCTCCAACCTCTCTGGATGAAAGGAGAAGTTATTTGTATTTAAAGTATACTTTTCTTCAAGACACAGGATTGATTCCTAGTTTGAAGGACTGTGATCTTGTTTATGTGAAATAGTAATTTTCGTTTTTGGAGTTTCATCGCTGTTGTTATTTATATACGCTAATCTTTCTGCTCAATAAATGTTTACTTACTAATAAATAATTTTGTCGAGTCTCGTGTCACAAATATAAAATTTTTAATTAGAATAATTTTAATAAATTGTTTTTTTTTTTTCTTTTCACAGGTAATGTGGCCATTGGTGAAAGAAAGCAGTGTTGCCGTTTAGTAAGCTACTAATAAATATTACACCATCATATAAACATTTTCACCCATAATTCAGTTATTTATTGTTTCAGTCCGTTTACTCATGCATTCCGTTTTTAGGGTTCCTGTCTGTCCGTCTGTCTGTCTGTCTGTCTGTCCGTCTGTCCGTCCTCGCTTAATCTCTGTGACCGTTAGCACTAGAAAGCTGAAATTTGGTACCAATATGTATATCAATCACGTCGACAAAGTGGTAAAATAAAAATTGGAAAATAATGTTTTATTAGGGTAGCCCCTCTATATGTAAAGTGGGAAGTGATTTTTTTTTTAATTTCAACCCTAACGTGTGATATATTGTTGGATAGGTATTTAAAAATGAATAGGGGTTTACTAAATCATTTTTTGATAATGTCAATAGTTTCGGAAATAATCGCTCCAAAAGTAAAAAACAACTCTAACTTTTAAACCATAAGTTTAGAAAATATGAAAAAAATCTGAAAAGTAGAACTTTATAAAGACTTTCTAGGAAAATCATTTTGAACTTGATGGAAAGAATAGTTTCTGTACAAAAAAGACAAAAAGGTTGTCCAAAATAATTTCTGGACTAAGTTTGTAGTATAATCGTATATGCAAGCATTTTTTTTAACTTCGTTTACATATTTTATTATCCTGAACGTATCTTCTTTCAAACAAAAAAAGAATTATTAAAATCGGTTCTCGCAATCCAAAATTACCACCGAAAACTTCTTCTGGTACCTATGTATTAATTAGTAACCCAATTCCCTGAGAGATGACGCTGTTTGGGCTATTTCGCGTTCGCGCTGTTAAGATTTTTCCTGAGTTGATGGGGTCGGGTATTATCGAATTGTTCGGTTGGTCTCTCTTGGCATTGGCGCTATTATCTTATAACTACAAAAAACTTCTATCAGGAACATGCTAAGGCAATTTAGAACAAAACTAAAATTCATTTTTTTAACGCCATCTATCAAAATGTTAAGGTAAAAACCAGTTCATAAATGGTTCGATAGATGGCGTTGCGTAATGACGTCATGTTTTTAAAAGTCGATGTTAAGATTTTCCGTGCTTTCATGACATACCGTGGCAAAAAATCGTTGCTTCTTAAATATATTCGTAATTTTACGAGTGCACAATCGCTGAAATTTCTACTACTTGCAATTTGCATACTGTTTTAGTTATCACCGTCCTTTGTGGGCCCGTTTTTAGGGTTCCGTATTTAATTTATTAGAGTTCCGTACTTAGGGTGAGTTGCACCATTTAACTATAACGATAACCAGCCGTAAAACGGCCTCCTATTGGTCAATTCGACGATTTGACAACTGTTAACGGCTTTATTATCGTTATAGTTAAATGGTGCAACTCACCGTCAGTATGTCAACGTAACAAATAGCCTTTTTTTAAACTCATAAGTGGGAACACTTATTGTGACGGACGGGAAATTACGGAACCCTACACTGAGCGTGGCCCGACACGCTCTAGGCTGGTTTTTTTTATATCTCACCATTATCACCCAACAAATTAGTAATAAGTAGTACATTTTGCTAAGTATTAGTAGTATTACAAAGATTTGTAACACCCGAGTGAAACTGGGGCGGGCGCTAGTTAGCTATTAAAATATTTTTCTTTGGAGGTGCTTCCAAAGAAAAATATTATCATAATCATCCTGTCGTACACCTAAAGATATTAAAGTTATACAATTTTACTCAAGATATATATATGTAGGTATGAAATGCGCAAAGTATTATTTTTTTTTGGGCAAGCCAAAATGAAAATACTAAATCATAATCTTCTATCTTTATTTTATTTTTTTTTCTCTTTTCTTTATTTTTTCTTTCTTTTGTATTGATTTTTGGAAAAACAATAAAATTTGCTAATAATCGGTTACTGGCATTTTTAAAAATGAACTTTAACTCACCATTACGACATAGGTAACTTCACTAATCCTATTCATAGACCACACATCATGAGATATGTACGTCATCATTAAGCCACGGTAATCCCAAACCTTAATGAATAGTATTACCAAACAAATTATCACATTCAATTTACGCCATCAAGTGTACTCGTCTTTAACATTACCAATGTTGGTCTTAAACATTACTGGGTTTTCACGAAGAGTAAGATAAGATGTCCCATAATTTTTAATCAAGCAAATCAAAAGCATTTATTTAAAATAAAACATTTACAGGCACATTTGAATAGACAAATGTCGATCAGTCCAAAAAAAAGGTAAGCTAAATTGCACGTTCGAAAGTATAGACCTCTACGAAGAAGAATGTGCAAGAAACTACATGGATACTCTTTTAAATCATATTATGAGTTACATACAATGTTGGTTGTATATTTCTTGTTGTTTCTATTATATGAGACAACAATGCACAGAAAATTTAATTTAATGTTTTTACACAGTTATGTACTAGACACAAGACTTCCATGTTAAAGAAATTGATTGTTAACGTTGTCACGTGTTCTGCCGAAATCCATTCTCCTCCACTTGACTATTCGACGATATAGGTATTTTTTTTTGGTTGGTAAGCATCAAATAACGTCTTCCGCAGCTAGAGGGAATGAAAGACTTTTATTGACTAAAACCCAAGGCCCAAGCGTATCGCCTCGTCGATTATACACATACCGCGTACATCGAGGGACTGGACCAGCTGGTCTTACCGTCCGATTGTAATTTAGATGTCTTCAAGGCTAGAATGAATAGTCTCTTAATAAACTAGTGCGCTTCACCATCAAAGATTGCATCACTGCTTACCATCAGGTGGGTCCGCAGTCAAGCACTAGTTTATATCATATTTAAAAAACCCTTCAGTGATCCTTCCTTTACGTTCCACGGTCACGGTGACCCTACCGAACAATCTCTCAGAGCAATACACGCAGGTGTTGTTAAGTAGAACACAAAATGAAGTCCAGTTTTCTGCCAAGCCCTGTAATATGGTCAAAACGAAGCCCCATAATAAAGTTTATAACCTGTTACTGGAGGCCAAAGCTTCTACATGACTGTGGTTTTAAATTATATGTCAAGAGACGAAAATGTCGTATCAAGGCGGATCGGTTAGTTTTGAGAAAGTAAATTGAGGTACTGGCCGAATTGTTGCCATCTTTATTATTGACAGTTATGTTTTTTATGTTGGTAGCGCTGCTGTTCGGTGTAAATATGTGTGTGTTGGGTTTATTGGTGTTGTAGTTAGAATGAATGCCAATTATTTTACAAATCTCATGTGATTATTTTTTTATTACTATGGTGAGCATTCGTGGCACCAAAAAAATGTAATCACTAAAAGATTTTTTATTTAAAGGTCGGACTTAATCCTCATTATTTTGTATTTAATTTGATCCGTTAATTATGTAATACAAGTTTCAACGAGTAAACAGTTACTTGCGATAGATAAAAATATAAAGTTGTCTAGGTCATATCAGAGGCCGTTTTTTTGTGTACCCCTTATCTTGCTTTGCAACTTAAATTATTTTATAAATAATATTAATAATCATGCAGGAAGTACCCCTTAAAACTGTTAGCCAGTAAGCTAAAATTATCGAACTTTTCGGACGGATTAATTAGCAAAAAAATATGATTAGATAAGACTGGTCGTAAGGCTAAGAAAAAGCACTAAATTGGCCATTAAAATGATTAGCTGTCTTATGTTTAATCTATTTTTTTAACTTACTAGTAGTCGATTTGACTTACATGTTTTTTGACGCTACCGACCGGTCTCACATACCGGGCTCTTACCCGACTGCAAGGAGGGTTATGTTATTTTAACCCAAGATTTTTCCGATGACTGAATACTAGTTGTCCCTTGCTTGCGGTTTCACCTGCGTCTTTGGTTACTGCTCCGCTTCCATGTTTCCGTGGTTATAAAGCCTGTAAAGTATCCGAAAAAATATTTAAAATTCGTAAACACCCTTTAAGAATTTTAAATATTTTTTTTCGGATAGTTTAAAATCAGCGCTGAGACACCCTGTATATTCAACTACAATGCGTTCCAAATGAGAATAGGATCGATTGCCATGTTGTGACATTAAAAAATTTACGAAAAATTTAATTTATTTACGAACTGTGAACGAAAAAAATCAGAATCCAGTTCTTCAATTTTACTCATCTCTAAGTTCTTCAATTTGACAGTACGACGTGACGTCACAATATGGCAATTGATCTCATTTGGAACAAGTAAATCATCAAGTAAATCATTTTACTTACGTAGTGGGTGACCGCGGTCTATCGAACCAGGCTTACGTCAGAACTCCGGAACGTACGTTGCTCCCTACGTCTCCTTGGTTAACTTCTACTTAGAAATTTATTTTTATTAGCAATATTTGTTTTGTATTTATTTATATCTGCATTTATATTACATATAGCAATCTCAAAGACTCAATTAATATGAAAAAAAAAACGAATTATGTTCTACCTGGTACTTGCTTTATTTTGACACCTAATTTAAATGTAAAATACTATGCGAGATTCAAATTAATTATAGCGATTCAAAAGCCTAATATGATGGCCTAAATCGTTTTAAAATGATTTATATTGATATGTAATTATTTATTATTTCAGTAAGATTGATTTTCGATTAGTGATTGCGTAATATTTATGCAAAGTTATTTTAATTGGCAACATTTATCAATGATGGTGCGTTATATCTTTTTTTTTATGGTGGGAAAAAATTATCCAATGACACCCCCTGCTCTTGGGCGGAGCGGGGGATAGTGTCAAACTCTTACTGACTAAAAGACCCACCCCGTTCCTTCTAGCCTTCATACGGGGGCTCGAGCTGTCTTTCGAAACTAACCCTGGCCCCAGTAGGCTTCGACCCGGCTGGGTCCCTGCTGTTGCTGACAACTCCTTGAGGCATGGTGCGTTATATCTTGGATGTCTATTGGTAGTCCGAAGGGAAACTCCAGGGTCCTCGAACGCAAGACACGGTGGAGCACACAGTCGAGGTGTGCCCTGCTTGGGCGGAGCATCGCCGTGCCCTCGTGGGGGCGATAGGCGGCGGAGACCTCTCGCGCCGGACCTTGATTGAGGTCATGGTCCGGAGCGAGGAGGAGTGGCACGCGGTCGCCGACTTCTGCGAAGCAGTAATGCTCGCAAAGGAGGAGGCCGACCGCATCAGGCAACGGCGTTCTCGCCGCCGCCGCCGCCGCCGGGATTCTGATCCCGATTTCTATTTCGAAATAAATGAAATGTGAGTAGAATTCCCTGTCGGCGGCGTCTCCTGATAATTACAACCCCCAAGTTTACGGTTATATCTTTTTCGTTATCTTTAAGTTAGTTTGTGGACGGCGAGCCAGCGTTAGCTTGCCGTCCGTCCGTCCAGTAAGGATCACGGTCAAGCTCTAGTTTATATCGCGCTGGATGTCTAACGCCCAGCAACTGCTGAGGTGGTCAGGGTCACTCTTTCGGTGCGGGCACGCTCGGCGCACTTTGTACAATTGCCGAAACGGATCTTGAGCGCTCGGCGTCAGCGTGGGGATCGCTTTGCGCATTCCATACATTGGCGAGCAAATCGTCTTCGTTGTTAGATTCATGCAGCAACGCAGGGAACGAATCAGGAGTGACGTCTATGACGCGGTGGCGTGGCAAGTCAATCACTGACACTCCTCGCCCCCGCGTGTCACTTCCTCCACTAAAGAAGCCAGCGCTCAATATCCGTGACGGCAATTGTACTTTTGTTATTTTTTATTTTGTGTTTACAACTGTTGTGCTGTGTCTGTTCCGAATTAAAATATTTCTATTCTATATCATTAAAAAAAATATAAGAAGGTACTTCAACAAGTTCCTTCCTTAAAAACAACCAGAAATGCAAGTAAAGTCATGGACAGAGCTAGTTCATTGTAATATCACACTTTGTATTAATGCAGTATAATTATAGTACCAGGGTGGCATGAATAGAGGACGGGTGTGAGCCTTGACACTTGGTAATGATAGTGGAACGATACAATCTAAGTAGTATAATTCTAGTATGCTATGCTGCCCTGGTACCGGGGTTAGAAGTAACAATCTTTCTTAAGCTAGAACTACACTGCGCACACGTGTGCCACACACGCCGATCTGGCTGCGTCGGTCTCCATGGGTTTTTTGTATATCAATGGTCTCCATACATTTTATATGGAAATTAGACTTGTAAAGCTACACTTGATCCACGCCACGCGACGTCTATCTACGTACAAATCAGGAACACCATCGCGAGGAAAAAATGTCTTAGACTAAAAAAAAAAAATTGAAAATATGTGACTTCTACCTACCTAGTACCTACCTACCCGCACTAGGCCCGCATGGTAGATTAGATCACAAAATATATAGGTACAAAAGTCAACAAAGCACGCTCGAGCAACGCACACATAGACACCGCTCACGGACACGATATCTCGGAGCGCCTCGGCCCGCTCGTCGAACAATTCCGGCTCAAACGCTCATTAGTGTGCGACCACCGAGCGTAGGTATAAAAAGTGAATACACACATGAGATTGTCTTCTGTACCTATCTATTTTGTGATTAGATACTGCCTGTTTAGCAGTGGGAATATTATAAAGCTGACTATTATGTGTATTATGCTTATTAATAAATAGACCTGCACAATACTCTTGATTTTTATTATTTATTCGATAACACAAAAAACGATGACACCTTGGTCTTTTTTGTGCAATAATTAGTTAGATCATGTGACAATGGTTGGCTTTGTATCACTGCATCATAATTGACACCTCTCTAAAACTTCTAATAACACTGCTGTGCGAATTATGGCAACATTGATCCATTTTGACAAGTGCATTTGTCAAATAGTTTGAATTTAGAATGAATAAATTAGTAACACTTGCAATCAGGTTTAATTCCTCACAATATTCGAATTCAAACCAGCATCGTTCAATTTTTTTTAATTTTGTTTTTTTTTGAGGTGTGAAGTTATCCAATGTACTCTCTAGTGAAGTTTATAATACTTGACGAGTTTATGATACTGGGGAGGGAGGTTTAATACCTCACAATACTTCAATTTGAACCATAGTCGAATTTTCTTTGTATTTTTTAATTTAATTTTAAAGTTGCATTGGAATTTTAATTTAGTCTTTAATATATGACAATTAAAGTTTGGTTCCATAATTTGATAATTAGTTCGAATGTTCTTTTATCTTTTTCACACTGCTTGCTTGAATTTGATGAATTTTCTCAAGTAAATCGAAAAAGAGAAAAATTGATAACTAACCATTTTAACAAAGTATGTTTAATTTTTTCATACTTGTTAAGAAATGTTTCAATTTTACTGTCATAAAGCAGATAAAGTAAGGTCTTCCATTGACAAACTAACAGCAAAAAGTCAAGAGAGAATAAAACCTTCCATTAATAAGCGCTAACATTTTAATAGTCAACCGGTTCAGCGGTTGTTTATCTGCTTTGTTTGGATATTAGAGACCAAAAGTTTCCATTCACTGTCGATTTGTTTATAAGCATAATTGTTTCCGACTTTAACCTAGGGATGTCTCTTTAAAATCAATTTCAATAACCATCAGGTGAGATGGTGGTCAAACGCAAGCGTATCAATAATAATAATAAAAAAAAAACTAACAAAATCCAATATAATGAAACAAAGTCTTATGCAATAAACTCAAAAATTACTGAACAGATCTTCATGCAGTTTTTACCAATAGATAGAGTGATTCATAAGGAAGGTTTAGATATATAATACATAAATATTATAGTAGAGAAAAGCTAAGAATTTCATAGTTTCCTTGCGAAGCTGGAGTGGGTTGCTTGTAGGTAACCTGCTAATTATGAGTGGGCCGCTTCGTCATAGAACTGTCAACATAATTGAAGAGGCTCTTTAGAACCAACCAAGGTCCAAGGATTGATCGAAAAAGTTATCGGCCCTGGAGGGCACTGCAACTGAACAGGTGGGTTTTAGCCAATATAAGTCTGGCACTCCTCAACGCTCCACCCAGAGCGTGATAGAGGAGGTTCTCAATTAAGTAGTAGTAGGTTTTACGTTTTTTTTTTTTATCTTTTAGCGTTTGTGTGTACAAATATTAATAGATATGTCAAGTTATAAAACATACATGTTTTATATACTGACTGAAAGATATTATCAATAAATTAAATCGTAACTATATCTAATTTTGTGACATTTGACTCAACAATCCCATTCCGAAGTGCATTTCCAAAACGCTACCATTATTTAAATTACCATTCGAACTACAAACATCCGTTCGTACACTATTTTATCGACTGGCAACCCCGGTTCCCGCCATTGTAGCGCTGACATTTGACCCACGCATGCGCAATGCGTGTCGCGACCTACGTTTACATACAATGTAGAAAAAATTGCTCACAAAAGTACCAGCTAGGATTTTTATACAATAAAATTCAAGAGAAATATTCGGTTGCTTAATTTTTGTGATAATTAGCAGTGATGCTTACTGTGCTAACATAAAGCTAAGCTAAAAAAAAAACGACTTTTCTGCCTGATCACTTAAAAAAAATTCGCTTGAATAGTGTGGCGCGGCGCGGCGCCAAACCAAACTCTTTGAGTTTTTGTTTCGAGTGCAAGCATAAATGAACTTAGCGGTGGTCAGGCGGAAGCGTCTTTGCTGGTACTTAATCGATATTTGTTCTATTCAGCGTATAATGATGTATAGAAGGAACAGGAAAGAAAATGTCACATGTGCGGTGGCTATATATATGATGCAACGTAAATTACAATATTCAAAATTGACGATAGTAAAAATAAACTCATTTGCAGAATAAAAAAGTAATTAGCATAAAACTTCATTTCCCAAATTAAAATTGTACGCATCCATCTGTTTAGCACCTCTATGAGAATTAAAAACGGCCATATTAACGTTCACAATCACTGCAATCTGATTGGTAATTCACATGCATGCCTAATCGAACCGCGCGTTGATTGGTCGAGCGTCACGACTCAGTATGAAATTAGAACTAGTGCGTTGGATTCGGCGGGAATTGCGTTGCTGTGCAAACAATAAGCCATAAAAAACTGGATGTGGTACTTTAATATATATTTTTTTCAGTTATGTTACTGAACGCAAGCACATATAAATCTAAATAGTATGAAACGATAGCTTCTGTGACTAGATCGCAGAAGCTATCGCTTTTTGTATTTTAGGGTTCTGTGCCTCAAGAGGAACCTTAATAGGATCACTTCGATGTCCATCCGCCCGTCAAGACTTTTTCTCAGTACAACGTCCAAAAGGATAGAATAGAATAAACTTTATTGTACACCAAAAAGTGACACAACTTATTCATAAACTTAAAATGGGTACAATGGCGATCTTATCGCTGACAGCGATATCTGTCAGACAACCTTAGGATGGATAAGAACAGATTTACCTTAATTTTTGCTTGCACTGCCCGACCGGTGCTGTAGCACCTTTGTTCCTTATCCACCATGCATCCATAGCAGGCAAAACGTTAAAAAATAATAGCTTTCTCTTTTCTGGTTCTATTGTATTCTTTTACTGACTATAATAGTTAAACTCAAAACGGCAGAAATGGAGCTGTGGTGGCTGAGTGGAAACGGCCAATGGAGTTGTGGTGGCTGAGTGGAAACGGCCCTGACTCACTCACGGTCGCGGGCTCAAACCCAGCCAGGCGCATTACTTTATGTAATTTATTTCATCACCACTGCTCTCAAAACGGTCAAGGATAACATCGTGACGAAACCGGTATATCCTAGAACCAAAAATTCGAAGACATGTGATATTCACCAACCCGCACTGGGCCCGCGTGGTGGATTACGGCCCATTCCTTCTCCTAGAGAGGAGGCCTGAGTCCCACAGTGGGAACATTATAAGGCCGACTATGCTATGCTAAACTTCAGATATTCTTTGGTCTAATGCCTTCCGTCTCTTGGCGCCTCATTCACATATAATGTAGACAGCTATTATGTAAACGACACTTAAGTATATAACCTGCAATCAATCCTTAATTGTATTTTTAACCTTTTGTCCTTCCTTGCTTGACAGTTTTATTTGAATCTGTATTATTCAAGAAATATAAATGTCCTGCGTGCGTGCCGATAAATATATAGGTACCTAAGTTTGTAAATATGTAATATGAATGAAAAAAAATTTGTAGCTAACCAAACTTAACTAAACTAACAGTGAAAATAATTTCAAAATTGACAGAAGAAAAAGAAAACAAGTACACTTTTAAACAAAAATATAATTAATTTACCTGTCATATAGACAGAAGAATTTTACACCAACATGGTAACATTCTTTCGTATTTGTTTATTGTGTTTAATAGTAGATTATGTGAATAAGGGGATAAAGCAGTGTCTATAAGTGGGGGGGGGTTGAATTCCGAACGTAACAAAGGTTGCTGATTTTAATTCCGAATGTCAGTGAGGGATTTATATAATTAACTCCCGAGCATTGCGAGGGAGTTAATAAAGAAACCTGAGTGAAGTTTGGAATTCAACATGTCGCCCCCAATGTATACAATGTTGACTATTTTTGATGTTCCAAATTCAAATCTCATTATTTCCTAGGGATCGGCCATACTGCATTATTTCCCTAGGGATAGAATGACTTGCTTTCAGTGAGGTGTGTATGACGTATAAAACAACATTATCGAGCAGGTGGAGTAAAAAGAAATTTATTCTCCTACAAGACTACATTCACTTACATGAGAAACATGGTACAAACAGTGCTTATTATTAGTTTTTTTTTATTAGAGCTACAAATGATTAAATTTAGTAAATAACAAATTGCATGCGTATTTATAGATAGGTACTAATATTAATTATTATAAAGAGGATAGATTTGTATTTTTGTTCGTAATAAATGGACTCAAATCCACCTCTGTACTATTGAGTGCATAAATAAAATAAAGTATACTAGACCGATTTTAAATGATCTTTTATTTTTGACCAATACAATACTACTTTATATATACTGTTTAAAGTGCCGTGTCACATAACTGGCTGATTAGCTATGTAGCAAAAGTAGAGAATGCTACTAACAGGCCCCGCACGTCCGGAGATCCTGCACTTGAAAGCAAAAAAAATCTAGTCAAAATACGTATATTGAAATCCGAATGAATACAGCTGATTATTTCATTGAATATAATTCTCAATCTCTTAGATTTCCCTCATTTTGTAATTTCCTCGTATCTTTCCCAATCTTAAAATTCACTGGATTATTGAAAGTGAGAATAAATAGTACCTACCTACTAAATAAGTCTACACAGGGGCCCCTTGGTCGAATTTGGTACAGGCCCCGCGTTCGCTTAATCCGCCACTGCACATAGAACCTGGAGGTTTTTTGAGGTATTTTTTTACATTCACGCGGGTGAAGTAACTGCTAGAAGCTAGTTTCGTAAGAATCTCTTCCATCCCTTTGTAAAAAAATACATGGTTGACCCCCTTTCTCTCTTAAATCATCTTACGTAATAAATGAATGACCCGTAAGGCGGTGAATTTTGAAAAATCCTCTCTTATTGTTCGCCTTCGCTTCAGAAGGACACCTAGTGTAAAATTTCACGCTCCTAGTCCCAATTGTTTAAGCTGTGTCTTGATATATCAGTCAATCAGTTTCTCCTTTTATATATAGCTTTTTTTTATGGTGGGAAAAATCATCCAATGACAACCCCCGCTCTTGGGCGGAGCGGGAGATATTGTTCTGACAATATCTCCCGCTCGTGGGTCTTATAGTTAGTAAGAGTCTGCTCTTACTGACTAAAAGACCCACCCCGTTCCTTCTAGCCTTTATACCGGGGCTCGAGTTCCCTTTCGGATAACCCTGGCCCCAGTAGGCTTCGACCCGGTTGGGTTTTATATATAAGTAGCTAATAATTCGTTTGTTATTGTACAATAAAAATAATTTGGTATTCAGTTACGAATAAATGCTTTACATAGAGGCACACAAAATGCGATTGATCAACATACGTACTTACATAAAAACAATTAAAATTTTAGTAAGATGTGGGATAATACCTACTTTAATATGCTTGCTTGGTAAATATTTTAAAACTAGCAGCATTTATAAATTATATTTTTTTCAAAACACAATTTAAAAAAATACAATAATTTTAATAATTTTCGTATAATTTTTACGAAACAATCGTCTAGTTACCGCGCTTGGGAACGGGTTGTCATTTACAAAAATTGTGCATGTCATTCATTTCACGCCGATTGAAGGTTGTCGCAATGTGGTTTGGTTACACGCACCATTATCCTTATTTTTCTGTACCCATTCTGGCTTAACAACAAAACATATACAAAATATAGTATTATATTTGCAACTTGCATATTAATATGTAGGTACTCTGTTCAAAATAACATTAGACATTTTTTTTTTTTTGTAATGGATAGGCTCGCGTTTGACCACAATCTCACCTGATGGTAAGCGATGATGTGGCCGACGATGGAGCACGCTTGCCTAGAAGCAATCTATTCACTCTTGACTTAAAGAAGGTTATAGCTATCAGGAAACACAGACATTTATGAAAACTTTTTATTACTGTTCAACCGATTTTGATTTTTTATTACGTTGGTGGCTGCAATAAATAATTGGTATTGTAGCCAATGTTTTGCTTTTAATGCCATCCTGCTGCCTACAAAATGGAAGTTAAAATTGGTTGAACAGTCAGTAAGGTTTCTTTAAACGTTCAATCTTAACGCGAACAGGAAGTATTCTAAAAATGCATAATGCATATTTATATTGCAGCATACCTACTTTTGATCATATTTCATAGCTTTGGAAAGGCTTACAAATTTTTGTAAAAGGTGTCGTGTTTTGTTTTGTTACAACTTATAAGTCTTATGGCACAATGCATGAGTAGGTACTGAATAAAAATTCAGGTAAGGTCACAGTGAATAAAAACGTAAAAATTTAAAATACATAATTATATCAAACGGAAAATCTGTCTGTCAGAAAAAAATGTTATTTTAGTTTTGATCTTTCTGTAATAAATGACTTGCAAAAATATTTATCATCAGCTAAAACAAAACTTATTTACAAACAACACAATCACAACCTAAAAAAAGCGCCTGTCAATTATCAAAACATTATGGTTGTTCTCACATTTTTTTGTGTACCAACCGGTTACAGTGCGACTGTGCTTTCATAACTAACCAAACCGCTGATCATCAGTCAGTACCTACGTGTAAATTGGACAATTTTGTGCCAACGCTACGCAACTTAAAACATGGCTGACGACAGGGTTACCAACGTCAAAATTCATGACATGTATGTTTTATATTCTCGTCTAGTTCACACGTAATTTTTTTTTTGCTGCGTACTTGGATGTTCTCATAATCTTTGCCTGCAAAACCGGAAGAGTATAATTTATAAGCCTACTATTGATTAAATTAATTTGTAGCTTATTTTATCGCTGATTAGTTGGACATGAATCAAGAACCAATTAAAATTAATTAGTAGTATTTTAAAGGAAGGGATCTTAAGACATGTTTCAGAGATATTGAAAAAGTGTTTGTTTATAAATATCTTGTTTTAGTAGTAGCTATAAACTCAATCAAAACGTCGTCATGGTAAGGCTTCAGTAGCAGTCGACATTTCAGAAACTTTAGGCCATCGTTTCAGTGACAATGTTCAAAATAAACTGTTCCAAAGTTCTGAAACAATACAGTTGTCAAAAAATAAAAGGCCTTGACATTTGTATTTTGTCTACCTAGTGGCTTGTCCGGTATAATGTAGCTACTAATAAAATAGCTACTAGAGTCTGTCTAAAAAGTCAAACGAATTGGGTAAGTAAAACGAAATCTGATGTAGTCAACACTGGTTCATTAATTAAGGTTGATTATAAGATCTTGATCATTGTTTTCTAATAGAAAAACCTTATAAAAAGTATTGAATATAAGTATTTTTTAAATGATTAAATATTATACAAAATTCCCAAGTCGTTTGACTTTTTACAAAGACACATCACACCCCACACATCATCCCCTACATCGGACCCCTAATTATTATTTTACTGTTTCTTTCAGTTTCGTTCCAAGTTATATTCTAGGGTTTTTCCTAAATGTCACAACGGGTCTTTTATTTTTTACCGAGTCTACCTTGCTATTTCTTCACCGCTTTATCTTTTTTCAGAAATCTTTATATAATAACTCAATGACAAACTGACAACATTTTTTCTTTCCACTCAAGAGACCAACTTAATAATTATTATAATAAGTTGATGGAGCCGATAGGTTCCAACCGTTTCTTGAAGATATTTTATTTTAATTACCTATAGTATTAGCGTGCATTTGCCACATAACACGAGCCACTTATCACGTGTAACTTATAGTACTAATTGTATGTTTGTGACATAATGACTAGCTTAGCTAAGAATTTGTGAGAAATACATCGTTAGAGGGGTTAGAGACTCAAGATCTTTATTTAATTGATAATGACATTTTCAAAAACGCTTCTAATTGAACTGCACACACTTTAATCATCAACCCGCACTGGGCCCGCGTGGTGGATTACGGCCCACTCCCTCTCCTAGAAAGGAGACCTGAGTCCAAACAGTGGGAACATTATAAGACTTACTTACTTACTCTTTATATAGAAATGAAAGGACTTTCAAAGGTTCCTGGGGCCTTAAGGCGTATAGTCCCTTGAACCATCTGACCGAAATTATGTGAACGCAACTCTCGCACTCGCCTAGGCGGCAGTACGCAAATCTGTGCATTTATTTGCGGCCAGCAGCGCCCGGAAAGAGCTTTAAATCCATTTTCTCTGCGAGATATTGATTGATTTACATATGCAATGTTCACTTTGAAGAATATTTAACCACCAATTTTTATGTGTAAAAATGTTTCTAAAGGTCCAAGCCGTTTCGAAGGAGTAGGGAAAAGTTACGAAAAGTTGCGTAATTGCTAAATTTTTTTTTTTTGACAAAAGTATTAATTGCACGAAAAAATCAAATATTGATATTATTGTTCATGAATCTATAATAAACATATATTTTTTTCAAACCAATTGACCTAGCCGTTACGGAGGAGTAGGCCTCAGAAAATCACTGTTTTATGGCACTTTTCGGGCGCTTGGCCCTTAACATGACGTGTTAAAATATCAAGCGAGCGACCGGGAAACACTCTATTAGCTCCGTTCCTTTAATAGTTCAGTTTATTTCGTAAACTGGATCGCGTTACTACAGTAAATATTGATAAGGGGTCAAAATGGTCATTGAACAGGAGTGGGTTTTTAGTCGGTAAAAGTCTGACACTATATCTCACTCCACCCAAGAGCGGGGGATGTCATTAGATGATTTTCTCACCACGAAAAAAAAAACCCTCATTTTTAAAGTACCATGGCTGCTTTAGAGCAGTCTTTGCAGTTGTTATGATTGCTATTTTATATGGTCGAAAAACCTAACCTTGTAACACCAAATAAGTAAATTACCAGTTACATTAAAAGGAAGAAAGAAAATGAATTTATTTTGCACAACACAAGACACTGAAACAATAGTTAAAAACACGAAACAAAAGAAAGAAAAAATACAAAAGTAAAAAAAAATACAAAAGAAAACATGACGGTGCCTCTAATTATACTACATGAAGCCTACACTAGTATTTTTTTCTATTTTATACGCTGGTAACCCTTAGTTTACGCGTGCGACTAAAGCTAGGATAATTAGAAGATGACTGTTGCTTTTGGCTTACCAAAACGGATTTGAAAAAAAATCACGCGATGCGTTTGTGGTGTGATCTGGGACACGACAATCTTACGAGGTTTTGGTTAACACATCGTAAGTCGTCGGGAAAGATCGGCTTTTTAATGCTTGTGGTCTCTTTTAGCTTCACCGCAAAACGGGGCAGTTACTGGCCTAGTAATCGACGCACTTGCGAGATGGCTGCGCTAGAATTGTTATTAAGATATGGCAATTTTGAGATGGCTGTCACCTTTTCAGCTGAAAGATATCTACTTACTGCTGGATATACCTACCTCCACCGGGCTTTCCCTTTTTTGGGGTGTGAAGTCATGAAATAACCTTCACCGGCGCTGGGTGGAGTGGAGCGATAGGGAGTTATTTATTATTTATTTATTTAAACTTCATGTACAGTAGTGGTACTTAGGCGGACTTAATGCAACAAGGCATTCTTTACCAGTCAACCTTTGGGTTAAAAAATACAAAATTGTGGTAGGTTTGCACAATAAACAAATAACAGATACCTACCTAAAATGGAAAAATATAAAATAAGTTATTTATAATAATAAAATATGTACATATATATGCTAAAATAATATACTAATACTAACAAACACTAAAAAAAAAATCAAATCATTAAAAGAACATAATAACAATTCTGACGAAGACCGAACTAAGGTTGGACTAGTAAGTAAGAGGACTTCAAGAAGAAGTACCGAATGTTACGTTTGAAGGATAATTAACTCGTACTTTCAGCTTTTTCAGTTATCATCATGTTTTCAGCCGAAAGACTGTTAGACATTGGCCTCTCCTATGCGTTGCCATATCAGAGTTTCAGACTTTTATTGACTATAAAGCCCATCCATCTTCTTTCAGTTGACCTACGTATTTCAAGTGCACGTTGACTCTTTCGAAAAATCCTTAAACTTACGGGCTACATCCACTGCATGCTTCTTGCGGTTCTCATCATGTCATCGATCTACCTCGCGATAGATCTCCCGAAGACACAGAGACGGCTGTATGTATGAGAGGAATATCTTAATGTATCATAAACACAATCATTATTTTTTGTGTCATTTCTAACTGTACCTCTACCATGAGTTTAAAGCAATAGTATTTGTCGATACTCGATACCGACTTCGTAAATATTTTGTAAGGCAAATTTTACAGCGCCTCTAGCGGTCACTTACGGAACCAAAATTTGCTATACAAAATATTTATGTAGTCGGTATCGAGTATCGACAAATACTATTGCTTTAAACTCATGGTAGAGGTACTGTCCCCGCTCACGAGCCACAAAAAAACCGCCGCTTCGAGCTTCAAGCAAAAAACAGCTGAAGCGCGCGACAAACCTTGTGCCCGGAAGAAGCTTGAAGCCGCTTCAAGCGTTTTTTTGTGGCCGCCTGAAAATGAAGCTTGAAGCGGCGTTTTTTTGTGGCCCGTTTGCGTTAATAGTTAGTTAGCTCTAAAAGTAAAAGAGAATTTAGCAGAATTTCTTAGTTCTTTATTGTATACAAAAACGTAGACAGTAATTTGACAATTCATGTACAAAGGCGAGCTTAGCTCAACAATGAGTTTTCTCCCAGCAAACCTTTGAGTGACAGAGAGAGATCATTTTCGAGAGTAGGATCCATTAAAAAACATAAATAAATCTAATATGAAATAACAATATGTAATACTAATACACTATGAATATTATGTGTTTTGTTTATTACACGTCTATTAAATGTGTTATTTATGAAAGGAACGTCGGAAACACGTCTACAGCCAAAATACAATTGGGGTTTTTATATTAATTAATGCATACCAAAAATATGATTCCGTATTTCAAAAGTCCGTAATCCGTAACACGTAGTACTTAAGTATGTTTTTTAACCTTAAAACACACACACACATAATACGTTGTTAAATAAAATATATCAGTGAACTATTTTTGGTTCGTTTAGAGGCAAAAACGTAACAGCAAAAATAGTTCACTGTACTACTATGTTAAAAATTTATTAATATAAACTTAATTAGTATACCTACACAAATATAATAAAGAGGTAAAGTTTGTTTTTTTTTTGTTTGTAGGAGGTAATCTCTAGAAGTACTGGTCCGATTGCTAAAATTTTTTCACCGATAGAAAGCTGCTTTATTTCTGAGTGATATAGGCTATATTTTAGGTACGCGGGTGTAGTCGCGGGCAAAAGCTAGTCTTAACTATTTTGGACTATACCTACCTAGTGAAGCAAGATCGGAACTCTAAAACACAGCAGCTGATATTAAAAAAAAGTCTACAACATAGGTAAAGTAGTTACTAAAACTACTTGAAAATAAACATTAAAAAAATAAGATAAACACAATCAATTTAAAATTTTAAAATTATAGTGCCATATGTATTTTTCTCACTACTTTTCGAGAAACTTTAATTTCTAAGATGCAACTGAAAATCTTGACGTGATGGAATGTTTCGACAATCAAAATGGGGAGCCTTCAAATGTAACGAAACATCTGTAATACTTATTTGTTACCAGCGAAAATTACTAGATGAAAGAATCAAAACATTGATATATAAGCAAATCATTTATTGCAAACCAATAAATCATTTATGATTTACTAGCTTTTGCCCGCGGCTTGGCTCGCGTGTCATTAGGTACTTAAGGAATCGGGATAAAAGGTAGCCTATGTTCTTTTCCATGTCAAAGGCTATATGCATGCCAAATTTCATCCTAATCCGTTCAGCCGTTTTTGCGTGATTAAGTAACAAACATCCAAACATCCACACTTTCACATTTATAATATGTTAGGATATACCTAAGCCAAAAATATTTCAACAAGATTTTTCCGAGTACATACTTTGGGATGAATCACTCTTTAAAGTGATCATAATAATTCCAGTACCTTATTTATTATGTGCCTGACATTTTCTAAGCCAAACAAAAAAAGATCAGTCAAACAAATGACGTTCATGCCGGCAAAATGTAAGAAGACTGTAGGTACCTATTTCTTTTTTTTGTCAGTATGGACCAGGGACCGATAGCGCTTTCCTTTTATAGAGTTTTACCCCGGGTTTTGAAGGGCTAGGATATTTTAATTCACTTAAAAACCCACATGGTTTTGCTGGATAGTTTTTTAGCTAACCTTCTCGAGGGAAACCCATTCATTGACTATCCCAAAAAATTATCTGGGTTTTTACAGTCGAATACAAAAAGCGCTAACAATCAGCTATCCCATTCTGAAAGGGAAACCCCTTCGTAAGCGCTAACCAATATATTAATTCAAGCGAGTTTGAACCGTATTTTTAGCACAATAAGAGCGATCTAAAGCCAGTAGCATCACGTGCAGACGAATTCGGCAACTCTAAGGCACACAAAGATAAGCCTACCGATCACCGCGTTATGCTAAAATATAACTTATGATCTTTCTTTTAAAATCTATCGTGTGCCGTGCGTCGTGTCAGTGAGTGCAGCGTTGGCGCAGCGCGTGTTTGTGTGCATGATGTTGTGTTTGTTTACTACATACTAATACGTCACGGGCACGGTAATAATATGATATTATTATAGCTATATAATAGCCAAGAAAAGATGCAGTGCATAGATATTTTCAGTATGACGAGACAAATAATTCCAACAAATAAATAAAAAGTACCATAACTGACCATAACTAAAAAGTGTAAAATAAATAACTTAAATTTCGGAAGTCGGTGTTTCTATAATAGTTTTTTCCCTTCGTTATTTAACATCGACTTCCGAAATTTAAATTATTTTGTACTTTCAGTGAACATTGAAGTCGGCAAAGATTTTATATATCCTAGAAGTCGGTTATATATTTTTTTTTTTTTTTAAGTTTTTTTCGATATTTACAGACTACTTTATATAGAACTTTTTGATTACGTTCTTGGATAAATACTCTATAAATAAATGCTCAATATTTTATAATCTATACGGACGCCGACGTTCGCTTGTTGTTTATCCGTAATGGCGCGAAATCACGCGCGATTTGAGTGGGGTCTCTGTCTGCATAAGTAACGGTATAATATAATACCTAGGACGGGATGTGAATGTGACGTGCATTATTAATAATGCTTAAAAATATATCATAATGAATAAGTTACGGTTTTTTAATAGGTACCTAAGTACCTAGTAATAGTAGTAGTAATAGCTTGATGTAGAATGGTACCTAATGATATTTCATTATTATTTTAATGTTTATTTACCCAACTTTATAGCGAAACGAATACGGATTGCCTCGTCGTCAGACGTTTTTGAATTTGAGAAAGCGAGAGGTATCATCGGCAACAGTTCCGCAAGTCCACCTTAAGTAGGTACAACAATTGTATAGGAAGGCTCGTTCGCCAAATTCATGGGTTTTGGCCAATAGGTTGGCACAAAGCGTATTTTAGTTGTGTGCGTATTAATATAATGATGTACTAGCTGTGCCCGCGACTTCATTCGCGTGAACTATGCCTCTGTGTATAGAAGTGTAATGCGTACACTAGGTACAGGCTATGCTAACTTGTTTTTAAGATTATTTTTCATGGGTGCGGCCAGCGTGAGCTCTTTATGAATTCGCTAATAAAAAAAACTTTTGAAATGTATAAAGTACCCCTCAGCCAAACTCATTCATCTCATAACGATTCTAATAATCCCAAACACGGTTAGATTACATTAATTTACCTTCTAGCGTCATCATCAGATCAGTTTGATACATCCCCTCCCCTTTTTTTTCAGTCAGTCATCGACTACACGTATACAAAGCAATTTTTGTTGTTACGACAGTTTTGCTGTGATCCTATGAGAAGTTCTGTTCCATATCTTCGAAGTTAGTGATCAGATCATAACAATATTTCTATGGAACCAACTTGGAAGCATAACCTTTCAATCAAAAAAATAATTTTCAAAATCGGTCCACAATTGACCTAGATATCGGTGAACGTACATAAAAAAAAAAACATACATTCAGCCGAACTTAGAACCTCCTCCATTTCGAAGTCGGTTAAAAATAAGCAAACCATTCCGTTATTCTCTATATAATATATACCCATAAGGTATAGATATTCACAGGATAAAACCTATGAGGTCAAAGAAGAATTCTAGCCTGCCTACTCCTACTTAAAAGGGATAATTGCTGGCGGAAGAAAATACCCTTTTATTAAGTGGAAAGCAATAAAGTATTTGGGTTACCCATTAAAGGCTAAGTTAGCGCTTACCCTTACGATTTCGCTTGGGTTTCCTTCTCAATCGGCTTTCCATAGTATTTCGCTAAGTATTCGTACAAGTTTCCTAAATAAAGGGATAGTCGATCGTAAGGGAAACCCCTTCAAAGGGTTTTGAAAATTAATCCGCTCGTCCGGTCCCTGGTATGGACGTCATATCGATGTTATGTTATTGAATGTAACCACCACTGTCTACTTAAATGACGAAGCATTTTTGTTACAGTTAAATTAATATTGATTCAGTATATTTTATTAGGATATCAATTAAATGTGTACAGTGTAGTTTTTTAAGCTATTGCATAGCTTCTATCGCGGGCCTTGTGCGTGGAGACCGAATCCAGAAATTCCGTAACGAAAATAACCTAACACCCCCCACTCATTTGTTTTTTGAGCGTGGTGACCGATAAGAAAACAAATGAGTGAACAATCAATCAAAATTCAATTCAATGTGTGAAAGTGTAACTTCAATTAATATCAAAGAAAAAAAACAAAGGAAAAAAATTACTGCATTATAAATAAAATAAATAAATAATTATAATTGCATAAGTTGATAAAAATGCTACGCAATAGCTTTACCGCGGCAGTCCCCGAGTGCCACACGTCTTTTTTTTCTTTGTGTGAGTGGTGGCGGAATGGTGACGGTAGACTTGTCTTTTAATAAAGTTTAAAATAAAGTGCTCGCCGAGTCGCTCCCGGCCGCTGCCGTGCCGGTGTGACACGGACCTAAGGGTTGACTGGTAGAGAGTGCCTTGTTGCACCACTACATCAGTTTAAAATAAATTAATGTTTGTTTGTCTTGTTTCAGATTATTGGAGAAAGAGAATATGCTGTGAGGCCGACTAGGAGGCCTTCGGAAGAGTTACAGACTGGACAACCCTTAGAAGTTATAGTACAACAGGTGAATATTCCGTTATTGTTAATTTAAAGTTAGATTATTAGGACTTAAAGATATACCGGTAGTCAAAGTCGGCCGCGACGAAGGTGGTGTGACGACCGACCATGTTCGTGGTTCGTGGTGAGTTGTCAGTAATCATAGAGGCCCAGCAGGGTCGAAGGTCTATTCCTGAAAGGAAGGCTCGGTCCCGGTATGAAAGGCAACCAAGGAACGGGGTGGGTTTTTTTAGTCAGTAAAAGTCTTACACTATCTCCTGCTCTGCCCAATGGCGTAGGATGTCATCTGGATGATTTTTACCCACAGGAAAAAATAAAAAAACCATGTTCATGGTGCAAACTTGGTCGGAGACGAAGACAAAACAGCGATTCAAGAGATTAATTGTTTAAGGTGTACTGTACACGGACGCGTAGCTTCATAGACGCGTATTCGTTATTATAAGCTTGGTGTACGCCAGCGTGAAGCTTGCATGCAAAACTATCAAACTCTGCCGACGAAGCGGCAGCATCGTGCCGTCGTGTCGCGTCTTTGTAAGCTTCACGCAGGCATACACCAAGTGTATAAATGATATTTATTTTGTAAATCATTCTAGAAAATTACTCTTTATTTATTAAACATAATTAATCAAAATATTCTACATAAACAAACAAACTTAAACTATTTATACTAAAACCTAAATAAATACCTAACGTATATAAATAAAACACAAAAACACAAAGTGCACTCAGGCGTCGAAGTACTCCTCCACATCGCTGTCATCCGGGAATGTGCCCAGAAGACTGGCAGCATTTTGTAAATAGGTCTAAAAAACACTTTTCACACGTCAATTTTTTTTCGTCAGTTTATCCTCGATGAGGCCGGTGTTTCCTATCTGACTACCCTGAGAAAAAACACCGCAACAAACTCAGGGGTCAAAGTCTCTTTTAAAGTCCATACAGTAAATATGTAATGGTCAAATCACATGAGAACCATGCAGATTTTTCTGAGATGGTCTTTTGAAGAAAGAACCATACAGATTTGAGTGGACCTGTCCAATCAGTGTAAGCATTTGTCAGTATTCGAAAAGCTCAACTCAGGACTACTAAGGAGCTCAACGACTACTATATTCCGTATAATGACGAATACGCGTCCATGAAGCTACGCGTCCGTGGATAGTAGGCTATAATCTAACAGTCTTAGTATGTCATCATCATCATCATCATCATCATCAGCCTTTTTGATGTTCCCACTGCTGGGACTCAGGCCTCCTCTCTAGGAGAGGGAATGGGCCGTAATCCACCACGCGGGCCCAGTGCGGGTTGGCGAATGTCACATGTCTTCGAATTTTTGGTTCTAGGACATGCCGGTTTCCTCACGATGTTTTCCTTCACCGTTTTGAGAGCAGTGGTGATGAAATAAATTACACAAAGTAATGCGCCTGGCTGGGTTCGAACCCGCGACCTACAATTCGTAAGTCGGGGCCATTACCACTCGGCCACCACTGCTCCCTATGCTGTCTTAGTATGTAACGTACGTTAATTCTTTAATTCTTTATTGTTCACCATAACAACTTATAAAATAAGTGGTTAAAAGGTTCTTAATTTTTTTAGAATTTAATCGTCATGTTTATGTTTTTCTTTTAATAGTTTTAGTACGGACTCTCAAAACATAATAAGATTATGCAATTTAATCATTTAGTAAAGCGCAGTAAGTAATTTGCAATTTCATAAACATTAGGATATAATCGTCGTGTTTATTATTCCGGGATTTCAGGGGGAGTATATCAACTCTATTTACTATTGCTTAGTAGATATTTACTTCCTCGAAGTTTAGGTAAATAGTTATACTCTACGTATTCTTACCTTTCAGATAATAATCCTTGCCATTTGCCCTCCCAAAAGTAATAAAACAAAGTCCAAAACATTATCAGCACGGAAGTATATTTACAATGCACAATTGCACAAATAAATCCTTTACAAGTTACAAAACGAAACATTTAAGTAGTCAGGGACTTATTTCAAGATATTATTTCATAAATTTTAATATTTGCATAAGCTGTAAAAAATTGCTACTTTGTTTCAACGAGTTTTGTTCAAAATGTGTGTGAATTTGACTGCTTTGTGTGCAAATGAGTTTCCTTTTCATCTTCTGGGTCCACAAAAAGATATACAATAACTTATTTGGACAGCAATTGTGCAGTTTTCGTATTTAAAATCATAATTATGAAGACCATTTATAAGCTTCTGATTTCTAAAGGTATTGTATTAGATCCGATTCTCTACGATCCGGACCAAGCGTTTTTGCTCGTCGTTTATACCGCGTACATCGAGGGACTGAAACAATTTGCCTGCTGCGGTCTTCCCTTCCGATTATAATTTACAGTTGCCATCACGGATCTTGAACGCTCGGCGTTCGAGTGGGGATCGCTTTGCGAAGTCAGCGCATTCCATACATTGGCGAGCCAATCGTCTTCGTTGTTAGATACATGCTGCAACGCAGTGAACGAATCAGGAGTGACGTCTATGACGCGATGGCGCGGCCAGCCAATCACTGACACTCCACGCCCCCGTGTCGCACTTCGCACCACTAAAGAGACCGAATATTTGACTTCTGCGGAAGTGTTCAACATCCGTGATGGCAACTGTAGATGTCTTCAAAGCTAGAGTGAATAGGCTCTTAGTAAATAGTGCACCATCAACTATTACATCACTACTTACCAGCAGGTGGGGTCGCAGTCTAGCACTAGTTAAGATATTTATCATCATCATTCCAGTCGACAGACGTCCACTGTTGCACATTAGATCTCACATACACCGAATTCCCCCAATTCTCACCAGATCGTTGGTCTACCTTGTAGGAGACCTTCCAACGCTGTGGAACGCTTATTCCATTACACGCTCGCCACTCCAGAACCCTAAGCTTTCAGCCCCATCGACCAACTGTTCTGCGAACAATGTACCCTGCGTACTGCCAATTAAGTTTGTCCATTATTCGGGCTATGTCGGTAATCTTAGATATCTTAATTTCTGCATTTTACTATTTAACTACTGCAGCCACCATTTGTCATGCACCAACGTAATAAAAGTCAAAATCGATTGAACGAATAGTAATAAAAGATTTTAATAAATGTCTTATGTTATCTTGAACAGAGTCTGGTCGGCTACTGGCCGATAGATGATTTTGGACTGTTCTATATGTTCTAATCGCGCGGAGAACTTTAATTGCGCGATGCTGGATTAGTTCTTAAGTGACGCCTTAGATGTCGCTACAAGAGTATAAGTCTGAAATCGCCAAATTGAATGCTATGCCTTCTCTGCATGGGAAGAGAGAAACCTTTACCTTGCAGTGGACCAGTAGCAAGCTGGCTATTTATTATTTAAATACAAACAAGAAACTTTAGCAAAGATCAGACTATTGATGAATATACCTACCACTAATGAAACCAGTCGAAATATCAGACCAAAATTTAAAAGTTCTTGGACATCATAAGTTCACTTGGTACCCTTTCCCAACAAATCTTGGATGTCAAGTCAAGGCTCAAAGGTCCGATAAGGCAAATATTTCATTACTTTTAACCTTTTTTTACCCAAACATATTAATTTTACACCAAACTTGACAGTCGTACTTCATAATTGCTTACCTCAATTCATGCGTCACAAGCAGGATGCGATTTGAAATAATGAAACTGTTACTAAATAATATAATTATTTATTTATTATTTTAACAACACAGGCCCATTAGTTAGTAAAAAAACTGAATCTATGAGTTAGTAACTTAACCTAAACAACAAACCAAAGAGAACAAACAACAGACATTATTTACACTAATATTACAAAGAGGGAAAATTTGTATTTTTGTGTGTATGTTTGTAATGAATAACTCAAAAACTACTGTGCCGATTTTAAAAATTCTTTCACCATTGGAAAGCCAAATTCACCCTGAGTAACATAGGCTATATTTATTGCCCGTGCGAAGCCGGGACGGGCCGCTAGTCTAGATAATTTTTTTACATTAAAATTGTGTGTAACTTGTTGTATTATTTAGGCTTTGTTTCATCGCAATCGGTTGACTATATCGAAAAATATACTACATTCATTGACTGTTCTAAGACGGTACGAAGTTGAGGGCTGCGGGATTCTCAAAAGAGTTACCGCGGCCCAAGAAAGCAAAGAAAGAAAAATATGAAGATATTCGCAGGAGAACTAAGGTTGCCGACATAGCACGAAGAATTGCCAAACTTAAGTGGCAAGGGTAGGCCATATTGCTCGCAGAACAGATGGCCGTTGGGGCTGAAAAGTTCTGGAGTGTCGACCGCGTACCGGAAGACGCAACGTTGTTAATATATAGGCTATGTCGCTCAGAAATAAAGCAGCTTTCGAACGGTGAAAAAATGTTAGCAATCGGACCAGTACTTCCAGAGATTACAAACAAAAAAATAAATATTACCTGTTTTTTTTTTAAATCAGTGTAGATAAACCATTTACAAGCACTTTTGAAATGCCAAAAAGTCAGTCAGAAAAATGATGCTAATTGCAAATTCCAAAGCGTAGAGTTCTCTATGGAGAAGAACGTGCAACAAACTCCATGGACACTCCTTTCAACCATATTATGTATTACAAATATCTCAGTTACATGTTTCTTGTCGCTACTATTATGTGCTTTGCCTTCTCCGAACCATTAGACAATTTTAGTTCCGTACGCAACAAAACCTTTCGAGCATAAGACAAGTAACAAATGACGTCCATTATACAAGCTGAATGTAGTGATAAATCATTTTAATGTAAATAAGTCTTTACCATCAGCTTAACGCCGTCAGGAGAAAAAAGGCTTACGTCACAAGCTGATTACTTCCATGAACACCTTCCCTTGAATACAGATGCGTGATATAAAGAGTTACGCGTTTTTGACTGGCGGAGGACGTTAGGCCAATACTTATACTTAGGACCGTTCAAATTCAAGCCATAAATAATGTATTTTTCAATATACTTACTCGAAAACTTATCCCACCGCATTTAGGCTAGGCATGCAATAGACTGTTATCCTCACTAGTGCCGAAAAGTGCGCGTGCTCTCCCCCGGAGCTTAGTACATTTATCGTATTAGGCTGGGTGCGCGTCGACCACCGCGAGTCGCCGGTCAAACCCCGTTTATTCATTTTTTCATAAGTGTGTTGAAAAAAGTTGTTTGATACACGTGCTTTGTCACTGCAGTCCTCGGCTCCATAACTCACTCGCCTGCGGTTCCTGCGAATACTGCCTCGGTCACAAACACAAACTTTCTGCAGTTGTATCAAAATGTACTATATGCCAGATTGAGATTTCAAATATGACCGTTGAGAGTTTTGAGATTGAATTGGGACGATTTTAACAGCAGAGAAGATCAAAGAAAAGATGAATGGCTATGTAAAAGATGTCTGGAAAGAGAATTGTGGATGAAAGTATAATGCTCCGATTCCAAATATATTGAGATAATGGCAAAAGAATCTCTTAAGATTAAGACTGAGGTAAAGACTGAGGCTGGAGAGCGAAAGTTTTTTAGTTTTGATGCCATCCAATAACTTAAATTCTCCCGTTCTAAGGTGAAGCAAGAAGACGCACTTTTGCCAACTAAAATCACATGTGTTCTTTAGCTGCCCTTTGCGTTCTAGGACCACAGGAATCCTTTTCAGAAATTCCCGTGGCACTACTGGGCATCAGCTTTGCTGGGCAAGAGAAAGTTTATTTTTATTATTACGAGTCCGTGGTGTGCCACTGCAGCGCAAAGACCTCCCACCGTTAGTTCATTATTTTCTGTCCTCAGCCACTTCTGAAGAGGATGTGAAGAAGAGGGATGAAGCGCATATTACTAAAAGAGTTCAGAGCATACATGTAGATGGATGGAGAGGGAGAGGAAGGCCGAAGAAAAGATGGATGGATTTTGTGAGAAGTGATATGAAAGAAAAGGGAGTTGGTGATAGTTTGACGGGTGACAAGACAGAATAGAAGAAGAAAACGTGTTGCGCCGACCCCAAGTAATATGGGATAAGGGCAGGAAGAAGAAGAAGAAGAAGCCACATCTGGCAAATCTTTAAGGCAGGAGCCCAAATCGTCAAGCCATCTCCTTTTGGGTCTTGTCGAAAGTTTCTTATTACGGAAACAGTCTCTCAGAATTTGGATCAAAATTCTAAAGAAGATATTTTGTAATGTAATCCCGTGTTCGATGAGACAGATTAGCGTCAATTTAATACTTATGTACAAGTTATGTTTAGCATAATACAAATTGATTGATTTAAGTCGAAGATTGCTCGAGGATTAAGGCGATTTTGGAATCTGTGAACAGCATTAACTTTATAAGGCAACTTGCGCTTAATATAATTTGGTCAAGGCATCTCGTTTTAAACGATTAGGTAACTGTGCCAAATATAGTATTCTGGCAGATTAAATCCTACCTAAGTTATAATGAAATATTCTAGAAAGGAAGAAATTCTAACCGTTCTCATCATCATCATCATCATATCAGCCGAAAGAGATCCACTGTTGGACATAGGCCTCCCCCAAATGTCGCCACAACGAACGGTCCTGTGCGTCTCGCATCCATCGGATTCCCACAACCTTTACCACGTCAAAGGTACACGGCCCCAACGGCCATCTGTTCTGCGAGCAATGTGCCCTGACCATTGCCACTTTAGTTTGGCGATTCTTCGTTCTAACCGTTAAAATTGACAGTCGTAATTTTTTTTTCACACTAAAGTGCAATTTATCAAGACTTTATCGTATATTAAAATGAGTGCAGTGAAAGTCAAGCACCAAAGCAAGTTTTTATATGATACTAGCTGTGCTCGCGACTTCGTTCGCGTGGACTACAGGATTTTGAATTTATTTTTTCTAAAATAAAAGTAGCCTATGTTACTCCTTATTACATCAGCCAAAAAAAGTCCCGTCAAAATCGGTCCAGCCAACTATATATCCATGTAGCGACATCTATGGCGCAACATAAGAACTACGAAATCCTGCATCGCGCAATCAAAGTTCTCCGCGCGATTTGAACATATACGACAGCCCGAAATCATCTATTGGGGCAGTCGCCCACCAGACTATAACACCAGTCTGGTCGGAGGATCCTCCCTTTTCAATGGAGGTTTGTGGGACTTTACTCTCTGTTCCGCATGCCTTCAAACTGGTGACCCCCGATAATGAACGTCAGCGCAGCCTTCGTGCGGCTACTACTTCGTGACGTCATCATCACTTCCTCAAGCTTTCGAGCAGCGAGCCATACAGCCAGCACCCACGGCTATAGAGGGTATCCTGACCACCAGCATGCCTACCTGGTCATACCTGGTCATCACCTTCAGCCTCATCAGCGACCTTGGCTTGGCACACCGCACCTTCGGCCAGTCACATGAAGAGCTACATATGAAAAACCTCTCCTGGTCGACGCCAGCAGTCAAGCCCTACGTCGCACAGCACCGCTTCGACTCACTGAAGCCAGCAGCACTACTCCGACTCACTGGAGCCTGCAGCACCACCCCGACTCACTGGGGCATCATCCCGACTCACTGGGACATCATCACCCCGACTCACTGGGGCAACATCCCGACTCACTGGGACATCATCACCCCGAATCACTGGGGCATTATCCCGACTCACTGGGATAGCAACACCCCGACTCACTGGGGCATCACCGCAGACAGTTCCGACTCACCGAGAACTATGCGGCATCGGTTCCGACCCACTGGAACCAACCTACGCTGGCCTGGCGCGCATCAAGAACCATCGATCTCCGATCTCCGGAGGGGAGTGATGTAGCGACATCTATGGCGCAACATGAGAACTACGAAATCCTGCATCGCGCAATCAAAGTTCTCCGCGCGATTTGAACATATACGACAGACCGAAATCATCTATCGGGCAGTAGCCCACCAGACCATAACACCTGTCTGGTCGGAGGATCCTCCCTTTTCAACGGAGGTTTGCGGGACTTTACTATCTGTTCCACCGCATACCTCCAAATCCAAAACTACGGTGACTCTAACAAATAATTCGACTGCCCTGCTAGGTATTTCTTATATTATTAATAAGCATATATTATGACCAACTTTTTTCGTGGTGACCGTAATTTGTAGGTTGTGTAAAATATTGTCTCAAATTAATTATTTTGTGGCATACCAGTCTTGAGAGCAGTGATGGCCGAGTGGTAACGGCCCCGACTTACGAGTTGTAGGTCGCGGGTTCAAACCCAGCCAGGCGCATTACTTTGTGTAATTTATTCCACCACCACTGCTCTCAAAACGGTGAAGGAAAACATCTTGAGGAAACCGGCATGTCCTAGAACCAAACATTCAAAGACATGTGACATTCACCAACACGCACTAGGCCCTCGCGGTGAATTACGGCCCATTCCCTCTCCTAGAGAGGAGGCTTGAGTCCCAACAGTGGGAACATTAAAAAGGCTGGTGATGATGATGGTGATACCAATCTCTGCTCTACGGGGAATTTCCGAAAAGTATACCGAGGTCCTGAAACACAAAGGGCAAATGAAGGACACGGGAGACTTTTAATCAGAAAAAAATTATCTCCCACTTAGTCCACCGTAGAGCGGAAGAAGTCATTGGACGATATTCCATCTCAAAATAAAAACATATCTTCACTGCTAGCTACTGGATAGATATTATATTCTCTCATAAACAATTTAAACAAAGTTACAATAACTTTCGTAACTCCTAAAAATTCGCAGCGCAGACATATGCACAAGTCAATTTTCGATATTTCTCATAATTAAAACAAACCAGCATAAACACACATCCTACAAAATGCCTGCCAACCAGGCATGATATAGCCACTTACAGTACACAGGACAAAAATAGTCGGAGATCAAAGGTCACGTTAATACGTAGGTACAAAGCAGTAATGACAGGTTGTAGTTACGACAATGTCCCTGAAGGTGCTAAGGGTCAGATACACGACATTGTGTGTGTATAAGATGATTGGATTAAAAGCTGCTGTGTCACGGTAGAGGGAATAAAATAATATAATATTCCACAACTATCACACAACGTCGTCTAGTCTCAAGCTAAGCAGAGCTTGTGTTATGAGTACTAGACAACTGATAAACATACTTATTTATATTTCTAAATACATACATACTGTTACGTACGTGGGTAATCAAATGCCGATTTACTAAAAGACAACTTTATTCACCACTAACAACAACAAAATAGTCCAGTCAACAATAATCCGAATCGCAATTAACACTAGAGTACCGTTACACTATCGCTTAGGTCGTTAGATAAAATCACTTCAAGTACTAGGGTAGTTCGCTCTTGATCGCAGTCGAAATCACAACTGACTCGCTTCCGGCCGGGGGCTCGTATTTATATGCGGAGCCAAGAAAATTCTAGATACCGACTTCCCACGAACGATCCAGAATTCCAGAACAATTGAATCGCTTCTCGAAGTCATAAATCATTTTTATTACTCGTGGTAATAAGAGTCACTTTCATGCGAATTTCGACTCTATTGTTAACGTCGGAGAGTATCATTTCCCTTATCCTAGATAAATGCCTACCCACTAGTGGTAGGTACTATGTGGATGTTTCGAGATTTTTCTAAGCCAGGCTACGCACGACCATTCTAGACCTTTCGAACAGCAATGCGTTTTAATTATTACGTGCTACTCTTTATTTTCTCGGAGATATGGCGGGTTCACGTTTAATGGCGTAACAGTGCCCCCCTCTTAGTCATGCTCGTCCCGAGCATTATTAGATCCGTGATACGGCGCCAATCTATCCACATGGACAACCTTGGGTTTCCCTCTTAGCCCTTTCTTGATGCGGTAGGTCACGTCATTAATCCTTTTTAACACGGTGTAAGGTCCCTCCCATCGAGCTTGGAGTTTCGGCGACTTCCCTTTCCGTCGAAGCGGGTTGTGGAGCCAGACCAGTGTACCTTCCTCAAATCCCTTGGCATTGGCATTACGGTCGTATCTAGTTTTCATTTTTACGCTGGTGTTCATGCTATTCTCACGAACTCGTTTATGCACTTCGTCCAATTGATCTTGAAGGTCACTTACGTAGTCCGTAACTGGCTTAGTCTTGTCAGGTGGCACGCCAGTTATGGCATCGACTGGAAGTCTCATCTCCCTGCCGAAATTCACTCTTGCTGGGGTATGTCCCGTGCTATCATGCACTGCCGATCGGTAAGACATCAGAAATAGTGGAATATAGCGGTCCCAGTCCTTCTGATGGTCATCGACAACCTTAGCCAGGTGATTCTCCAGGGTTTGGTTAAACCTTTCCACCATTCCGTCCGACTGAGGGTGCGCAGGTGTTGTGCGTGTCTTATAAATTCCCAGAAGAGTACACATTTCCTGGAACAGCGCAGATTCGAAGTTACGGCCTTGATCGGAATGGATTTCCAAAGGTGCGCCATACCGACATACTACTTCTTCGACCACCTTCTTCGCCACTGTCGTCGCTTCCTGATTGGGTATGGCGAAGACTTCGGGCCACTTTGTGAAATAGTCCTGGATCACCACTATGTACTTGTTTCCGTCATTTGTAACTGGAAAAGGTCCAGCGACGTCGATAGCGATGCGCTCCCATGGGGCTCCCACATTGTACAGCTGAAGCCTGCCCCTGCTCCTAGTCTGTGGTCCTTTCACCGATGCGCACGCTGTACATTTCCGACGCCATTGCTCTACGTCATGTCTACAATTGAGCCAGTAATACTGCTGTCTCACTTTCAGTAGAGTTTTCTTGATGCCCAGGTGTCCTCCAGAAGCACCATCGTGTATTTCCTGTAGCAGGGGGACTACTTCACACCGTGGCACTATAACTTGTGTGATCACCTCCTTGCCATCGTTCGATTCCCATTTCCTACAAAGCACATCATTTTCTAGGACTAAACTGTCCCACTGTGCCCAGTAGCTCTTAGTTACGGGACTGTGTGACGATACTTCACTCCACTGGGGCCTAGTTCCGCTACGCTTCCAGTCCAGTATAGGTCGAATATCGTCATCTTCTTCCTGGGACTTCTTGAAGTTGCCTTCAGCCCTAATTAAATTAACGCGTTCTCGGGCTTCATTCTGCTGGCAGTGTCTGCAGTCATCATTACATGGACGTCGCGACAGGGCGTCAGCATTGTTATGCCCTTTTCCACTACGATGTTCCGTCACAAAGTTAAACTCCTGCAGCTGCTCGAGCCATCTTGCAACTTGGCCCTCAGGGTTTTTAAATTGTAGAAGCCATTTCAATGCAGCGTGATCCGTCCTCAAAGTAAATTGTCTTCCTATGAGGTACTTGTGGAAATGCTGCAAGGTTTTTACCACAGCCAGCAGTTCTCGTCGAGTCACGCAGTAGTTTCTTTCTGGCTTTGAAAGTGCCTTACTGAAGTAAGCGATTACGACCTGTCTGTCGCCCTGCACTTGTGACAACACTCCACCAATTCCCGTGTTGCTGGCATCGGTATCAACGACAAATCTTCCGTCTCTGCTCGGATACCCTAGTATAGGCGCTTCACATAGCCGTTGCTTTAGCTCGTCGAATGCTGACTCACAGTCCTCGTCCCAAATAAAATCTCGTTTATCCTCAGTCAGCTGATGTAGAGGTTTTGCAATGTCCGAAAAATTCTTGACAAACCGCCTGTAGTATGTGCACAACCCTAGAAATGCACGTACTTCCGTTTTGTTCTTTGGAACCGGCCACTGTTGGACTGCCTTTACCTTCTCAGGGTCGGTTCTCACCCCGTCAGCGGAAATAACATGTCCTAGGTAGCTGACCTCCTTCTTGAACAGGGCGCACTTCTTTGGGCTTAGTTTTAGGTTAGCCCCTCGTATCCTGGTGAACACTTTCTCCATATTCCTCAGGTTTTCCTTAAAAGTGCGACCCATTATAATGACGTCATCCAAATATACCAGACAAACGTCACCAAGAAGGCCCACCATGACTCTCTCCATGAGGCGTTCAAACGTCGCTGGAGCGTTGCATAACCCAAACGGCATGACGTTAAATTGCCACAGGCCGCTGCCAATACCCGTACTGAACGCTGTCTTTTCTTTATCTTTCTCGCTGATTTCCACTTGCCAGTAGCCACTTTTCAAATCAATGGTCGAAAACCACTTCATGCCACTGAGCATATCCAGCGTATCGTCTATCCTTGGTAAGGGATAACTGTCCTTCTTCGTCACATTATTCAGCATTCTGTAGTCCACACAAAATCTGGTGCTGCCGTCCTTCTTCTTCACCAGAACGACTGGGGAAGACCATGGACTCGTAGAAGGCTCAATTATTCCGCTATCAGCCATGTCCTTTACCATTTCTGCTACCTCAGATTCCTTAGCCCAGGGTATGCGGCGCGGTCTCTGTTTAATCGGTCTAGCATCACCTGTATCTATCTCATGCTTGACGAGACCTGTTCTCCCGCAGTCTTTTCCCGTTGCAAAGATATCTCGAAACCGTAGCACGAATTCCCTGGCTTGCTGCAATTCCGAAGTCGATAAATTGCTCTTAGAATTTTCCAGAAGTTGCTGGATGTGATCCGTTTCAACTTTTGTCGTGTCTTGCTTTGCTGGAGATGTATTGATTTGACGGAGATACTGAACTTCTTCACATCTCCCAACAACACTGTTTTTCTTCAGTTGGACCTCTTCTTTCCCAAGGTTCACAATCCTTACCCTGGATTTCCCTTTCGTCATAACTAGTGTCCTCGCAGTGATGAGCTCCGGGTGCCGGCCAATATCTTCAACCAAAACACATCTTGTTTGCCTGATTTTCTTGGGAAACTTTACTTCGACTAAGGTTTCTGTTCTCGGAGCCAATGTAGTATCCTTTAAGCAATATAGGTTGCATGTGTTAATTCCTCGCAGAAATACTTCTTGGTCTGGGAATTTCAATACTCCCCTATCGATATCTAAAACACATCGGTAATTACGCAAGAAATCCAGACCCAGTATGCAATCATCGGTAATATTCGCAATTAACACAGGATGGGTGTACACTTGATCACCGATTTTAAACTCGACTTCTGTATCACCGAGGACGGAGACTGACTGGCCGGTTGCTGTCTGAAGTCGGCAGGATGGAGACTCTTTTTGCCATGAGATGGTTCGTTTCAGCAACTCCGGTCTTACAATGGTTCGCGATGCTCCGGTGTCAACGGTGAAATTGCAGGCACGATGATTCAGCGTTCCTTCGATGATCAAACTATTTCCGTTGTGAACCTGATTGATGGTGATGGTTGGGGCTGTGGCCCTGGCGACATTAAGTTTTATCGGCTCCTCGTTGACTTGAGTTCCGGAGTCCACACTTTCCCTCTTTTTCTTAGGACAATCGGTGCGAATGTGCCCTTTTTCTCTGCACCCGTAACACGTTGGAATATAGCGGGACTGTGCTGGAGAAAAAGCCACCACTTCTCGGTGACGTGGTCGCGCTGAAGGCGAGACCACCACTTTTCTAATTCTATGCGTACGTGAATCTTGTCGTACGGCTTCTACTTCCAAAGCGTGAGCTATCGCACTCTTCAGAGTTTGGTGGTGTCCGAGTCGCACCGTAGCTCTTATTTCTGTATCCCGTAGACCGTCGATGAATGCTTGCACCAAATTAACTTCCACCGTCTCTGGTGTCATCGACCTGTATGCACGCCGGACCAGCCGTTCAACCTCAACTCCCCATTGCTGGAGGCTCTCGTTCGACCTCTGCGTTCTCTCGCGTAATTGCGCGCGGAAAACGTGCTCGAGGTGTTTGTCTCCATAACGAGTGTCCAGTCCCTCCATGAGACGCTCCAATGTCCTGCCGTCCGCAGGGAGGTTCTCTAGGACCAGCAGGGCGTCCCCTCGTAGAGCCAAAGTTAATGCCGCAAAAGACTGCTTATCATCCCAGCGGTTTGTTTCGACCAATGTCTCGAATTGGTACTTAAATGCCGTCCAGGAAGACGTGCCATCAAAACGCGGCACATCAAATTTTGCGGCAGATGCACAGGGGGTGTGCGATGATGAGCCGACAGCAACGGGTTCGCGTGCTTCGAGCTTGATAATTTTTTTGTTGATGTCCAGCAGGCTTGTTTCGAGGCTATCAGCTCGGGCGGAAACCTCCTTGACCTCTACGGTGAGATTCTTTACCTTCTCGCCCAACGTGACGAGGCCGTGATCGATCTTATCGAGGATTAGGTTCTGCTTAGCCTCCTGTTCGCGGCGAGCAGCTTCTTGATTAGCCGCGATGAGGTCCTGGAGCTTGCGCTGGTTGGCCTCCTGATCGCGGCGAGCGGCCTCTTGTTCGCGGCGAGCGGCTTCCTGGTCGCGGCGGGCAGCTTCCATACTAGCTTGCATGGCGGCCAACACCGCAGCGAGGTTCAATTCCGAGGATGGTCCTGTTGGCGCCTCAGCAGCTTCTGTTGCTACCATACCAGCCTGATCTTCCTCCTCCATACGATGACGCGCAGCATCCATCTCCATTTGCCTTCTTGTTCGTGGTCGCTGTTCGTCGTCTCTCGGTGTTAATGGCATCCCACTTCTGACACCAGTTGTTACGTACGTGGGTAATCAAATGCCGATTTACTAAGAGACAACTTTATTCACCACTAACAACAACAAAATAGTCCAGTCAACAATAATCCGAATCGCAATTAACACTAGAGTACCGTTACACTATCGCTTAGGTCGTTAGATAAAATCACTTCAAGTACTAGGGTAGTTCGCTCTTGATCGCAGTCGAAATCACAACTGACTCGCTTCCGGCCGGGGGCTCGTATTTATATGCGGAGCCAAGAAAATTCTAGATACCGACTTCCCACGAACGATTCAGAATTCCAGAACAATTGAATCGCTTCTCGAAGTCATAAATCATTTTTATTACTCGTGGTAATAAGAGTCACTTTCATGCGAATTTCGACTCTATTGTTAACGTCGGAGAGTATCATTTCCCTTATCCTAGATAAATGCCTACCCACTAGTGGTAGGTACTATGTGGATGTTTCGAGATTTTTCTAAGCCAGGCTACGCACGACCATTCTAGACCTTTCGAACAGCAATGCGTTTTAATTATTACGTGCTACTCTTTATTTTCTCGGAGATATGGCGGGTTCACGTTTAATGGCGTAACAATACTATAGATAAATTACACCCAGACACAGAACAAATAATCGTGTTCATCATACAAACATTGTCCTGGGTGGGAATCAAACTTACGACCTCCAGCACAGCAGTCAGGGCCATTAACCACTAGACCAACAGGCCTATCAAAAAGCGGAATCAGCGTGACATGTATCTTTCGTAGAGTTTGGAATGGGTTACCAGCAGTTTTTTGACAAATAAACGAAAAGAAAAATTACCGCGTAAACGTGAATGGCAAATATTTTTCGCCATTTCGACGATGTTTGCTTTCCACACAGATAACTACTAATTTGCAAGCAGAACTAATGCAATGAAGCTAGGAATTCCACAGGGAACTATCTTAAGCCCTGCACTAATCTATCCTTTATGGGGTTGTTTTTGTGGTGGGACATCGACTAATTACTTTTCCCGCTCTAGAGTAGAGCGAGTGACATGTCAGACTGTTACTGACTAAAACCCATCTACATTCCGTCAATTGCCCTATGCATTCCAGGGCCTTTTTCAAACGCTCCCACAGTTCCTGTATGGGCGACAAATACTTTATTCATTTGCTTTAAATATGTTCATAATATATTTATGACAACTTAAAATTTCTGATAAATAAATGTGACAATGATCATAATTGAACATTTGGTGATCTTACTATACCGTATCGAAAACATTAGTTAATAAAATTCATCAGAATTAATTATCACAAATTATTTCATAAATAAAAATATTTGGTGGTTTAATTTTATAAAACTTACTCAAACTATAAGTAGGTAGTGCGTTTACGCACGTTCAAAACGTTTTAGGAACCCATTTATTTAATGCGTGCAGCCAAGAAGTGGAAAGGGAATTCCATTTCTTAGCCGGACTTTATGTTTCATGATAGGCACAAGGATAGCTATCACCTAGACCTAGACCTAAACCAAGACCTAAGACCTAGACCTAAGTCAAGAGTGAATAAGTTACTTCTAGACTTGCGTCCATTGTCAACCACATCAACGCTACTATCAGGAGAGATAAGGGTCAAACGTGATCCCATCCAGAGAAAAAGAACTTTAGGATCCAATACAAAAACAAGCGCACCATTGAATAAGTTTCAATTATTTAAATCAAACCGTGGGAGGTACAAAACTTTAGGTTTTTGAAAGTCAGCTGTCCAGTAATATTTTACCTTCGACTTTGATTAAAGACAACTTTTGACACAAGCGCATACATAATTACAAGATAAACATTATATATATCATGTACATTCAAACCATGTTAATAAGTGTAATAGGCACTACAGAGTTTCTTAAGCATATTTTTAACCCTGACTTATGACAGCTTGCACTATGATCTTAGCACACTTAAATTGATTTATTGCTTGTACTTAATTAGTGTCATAACTTAAGATGACGTCTTTATTGCGTTGAAGGCGAAGTGAGGGAGGATAGAGGTTTAGGTATTTTTAGTTAAGGATCACTCATATACTGAAGAATCTGTAGGCGAAGTAGTTGATATACAGGATATTTGTAAAACACTAACAACCATGCAGGACTGTATTACTAACATCATACTGTATTACTTATCTTCATTGTGTTCACATAATAGAAGCAAAAAAGAAATATGTAACGAAGATTCATGGAACTCAATACGATTTAAAAGAGTGTCCATGGAGTTTCTTGCACGTTCTTCTCCATAGAGACCTTCTTCTGCAATTAAGTTTCACTTGTTTGACTGACCGTCATTTTGACAATTCAAAAGTGCCTGTAACTGGTCTATTTGAAATAAACGTTTCTGATTTCATAAACAACAAATTTTGTTCTATGACTTTTTACAACAAGATTTCGTTGTTTCTATCTAACACATTTCAACTCTGTATTTTGCTATACCTACCTATGTCTGTATGACGACGCAAGCGCATCAAGCAGCCCCACCGCCCGATCTCCGTTCTCCTCCGCTATTGTACTGTCGCTTGTTTTGCATAGACTTTGTAATATTTAGAACATTCAATTTTAATATTTTTATTTTTCTATGCGAATCTGATGGACTAAAATAATGATACATTACAAAAGTTGTTGTTTATGATGTTAGTTACATAGTCCTTGAGAGGTTTATAAATAACCCTGTATAATAAATAGTAGGCTGACACTGTAGTAAAAAACCTAAACCTGCTGTAGGTGATGTCGGTTTAACAAATGCAGAGGAATTACTGAAATTAAAAATTCGTCGGGGGACGTTAGGTTTAAGTTGAACACACTACTCAGTATTTCACACTCAATATGTTGTTAATATTAAACTAAGCTAAGCTAAGCTAAATTTTATTATACTAAACTAAGCTAACTAAGCTAAATATTAATAAAGTCTTGCAGAATTATTATGTTTGAGTATACCAAGCTATTGTGGTGGACAAAAGAACACTGAATAATATGCTATAATAATTTCGGAAAGGTAATGCAATATGAACAGCTGACTATTTCGGTTTTTGGTCAAAATTCGGAACATATTCCAGGGTGCGAAAGCTAAGGTTTCTGAAAAGATACAATGTTATGTTAGTTGAAATATTGGAGAAGTGATGATGATAATGTTTATAAGGTGAAGCTACATGATTTAGAATTGAAAGTGAGAATAAATTTAGAATCAAAATGGAAGGTAATAAAAGTATAAGATTATGTAAAGGATGATCGGGCTGGAAAGGGAATGACTTAAGAAACGGTCATATAAAGATGATTGAAAGACCAAGACATACAGCACCGACCCTAAAAATATTCGAGGACGACCTTCCTGGACTGACTTTTGAATGAAGACAACATGATCATTAAAGCAGTGGTAACGATACAAGAAATCAATCTCTAAACATATGTATAATAATCTCTAAAAATAATAACAGGTACTATGCACTTAGTACATGCAAATTGATTATGGTCCATATTCTATGTCAATAAAATATATAACAAATTACAGGAAAACTAGTATAGTTTATTTATATTCTTTTTTTAATTAACAAGAAAATAAAACAAGTATATTTTTAAATAAATTAAAATTAATTACACAATATACAAGTAGCTAACAGATAAATTCAGTAACCAATAGATTACTGTTCACATATGCATATGGTCACTGTCTCAATAAATGTTTTAAGGCACCCTGACATGGATAGACCCAGGTAAGGTTTGTAGGAGATGACCGGGGCAGTAGTGTTCTCTCCTACCATTTAAAATTTTGCTTCTGTGGAATTCGCTACCTTTTGATATCATGACGGCCACGAGTCAGTATGCATTTAAGCGGAAGTTGCGGTATTACTTTCTAAACAAATAGCAGAATCATATCAGAACTCTTTTACTATGTATATATATATAATACAATATATATTTTATTAAATATGCAAGTGTGTTTAGTTTTAGCTTTATATATAATATTGTTATACTTGTTTTCTAAATAATATTTTCTTTTTTTTTTATGCACCTGCAATATTGTCTCTGTACTACCCTAGGTTGACTGGAAGAGAATCCCTAAGGCATTAAGTCCGCCTTTGTACCTTTATTGCATGAAGATTAAATAAATAAATAAATTGAACAGCTACATCGAGCAATTGCTATAATTATGTCATATAATGTTCTTAATTGGTCACTTTTAAGTGTCTTTAGATTATTTCTGATTGATGTTTTTCTAGTTAAAACTTTTTACGTTTAACCACAAATGGTTGATTGATTCGTTTCTAGTGATAGGTCAGAAGGGATTAGTACTGTAATTACTATTATGTGTTTCTGTTTTTTATGTTTATGAATATTTTACACATGGTACATTTAAGGTTTTATAGTAAAATTATGATCATGCATGTTTCGCCATTTACTGGTATACAAATATTCGAACAATTGACGAATGGTAATTGTGTATTATGTAATGCTACGAGTATCTGATATAACTACAATGCATTATTAAACTTTATAAAATCATTTTTTATTTATTTGATTAAAGTGTTTAATTATTTATTTAAATTTTTAATTCTGTCTTGTCTTGTATTCTTTGGTCTTCATTTTTAACTTTTGCCATATTTTCTAAGTTCAAGGTTTACTCGTGATATTTTAAGTTTTTCGCTTATTTATGGTTTTCTTTAAATCCTCTCTTTGGAGACGAGGCTGTTACCTATTTTTCCTTTTCTGTCTGTAATCTGTAAGTTTATATCTTTTATTATTGAGGAAAACTATAAAGCTCTTTATTAGTATATTGTATAATTTAATAACATCCCTTAAAATTAACCACGGTAGCATCAGCATACTTGTAGTAAGCTAGACTGCCACATCACAAGCCTATAATTTTAGGCCTGTGATTACTTAGTGTCACAGTCTCCACGTGGCAGGTACTTCCCAAGTCATACAAATCACTTCAAGGCCTTTGAGGCTAAAATAAACAAACTTTTTTACACCTTACACCAAAACCAAATAATCAATAGAGATGATGTCAACCACACTATTAATCACAAAGCGTAAGATCAACACGCTGTTTTTGTGACAAACGTTTGTTAGTACAGTATCCCCTCGTTTGAAAGTCGACAAAAGTTCTGTTCTACACAAAGCGAATTTGAATCCATTGGCAATAATATCAGATCAGAGAGTTGCATAAATATGCGAGGTATTACTCGTAGTTAGAACAACTTGTAAAAAAATTGGGCTGTGAAAAGTGTTGTTGGATTGCATGTAGCGAAGATGAGAATGTTGAGATGGATGTGTGGTTTGATAAGAATGGATAAAGTGAGAAATGAGTATATTAGAGGAAGTTTGAAACTGGCGCGAGTGACAGAAAAGTTGAAAGGCAATCGTTTGTCTTAGTATGATCATGTAAAGAGGAGGGATGAAACGCATGTTATTAAAAAAGTTCTGAGTATACATGTAGATAGATGAAGAGGGAGAGAGAGGCCTAAGAAAAGATGGATGGATTGTATGAGAAGTGACATGAAAGAAAAGGGAGTGAGTGATCGTGTAACGGGAGACAGGACAGAACAGAAGAAAAAACGTGTTGCGCTGACCCCAAGTAATATGGGATAAGGGCAGGAAGGAGAAGTACAACCAGTAAGGTGGACCGAGAATAAGTGTGAGTGTTAAGGCTGCTTTCCCACTCGCCTATCGTCAACATCGAGCATGGTTTAAAAGCTTGTTGTTTCATCTAACGCAATCCAACGCGATGTTTGACGAAAAGACAACGCGAGAAAAGAAAGATATCACCTGAAAACTCTGTTAGCATTCGGTAATCCGTGATTTACTCGAATATTTTATAAAATTTGTTCCAGGATATACGTGTTTTTTTTTTTAGACTTGTATGTTGTCCTTTTAAGACTTTTTTCATTTTTGAGTAAATTATGAAGTGTCAAAGTTCATGCAAAATAGCAGATTTTTAGAGGTCTTAACTGGATTAGTTTTACACAAATATTGATTTCCATAGAAGCCTAGATAATATCCACAAGATCCTGTGTTTCCAAAATATCTAATGAAAAATGTGTAATAACGTCATAATCGCGTAAGAGCGGTTGTATGAAAAACAGTGAAAATATATGTCGAAATGCATCCCCTTGAACCCGTCTGCAGTGCTACCACGAGCTCTTAACGCGATCCATTTGACGACCTGCACTGAACTGTTAAAGGGATGAAGCTATGTGCGGTGTATAACTCCATCCCTTTTTCTCACTCACACGACTGTCATTTTAACATGTCATGGTAAGTCCTCTATATTCCTTCAGTTGACCTTTACGTTATAGGTCCGTGGTGAGTCTTTCATATTGTTACGTACGTGGGTAATCAAATGCCGATTTACTAAGAGACAACTTTATTCACCACAAACAATAACAAATTAGTCCAGTCAACAATAATCCGAATCGCAATTAACACTAGAGTACCGTTACACTATCGCTCAGGTCGTTAGATAAAATCACTTCACACTCTTAGGTAGTTCGCTCTTGATCGCAGTCGAAATCACAACTGACTCGCTTCCGGCCCGGCTCGTATTTATATGCGGAGCCAAGAAAATTCTAGATACCGACATCCCCGGATCTATCCAGAATTCCAGAACAATTGAATCGCTTCTCGAAGTCATAAATCATTTTTATGGCTCGTGGTAATAAGAGTCACTTTCATGCGAATTTCGACTCTATTGTTAACGTCGGAGAGTACCATTTCCCTTATCGGTTAGATGAATACCTATTACTACTTGTAGGTACTATGTGGATGTTTCGAGATTTTTCTAAGCCTCGCTACGCACAACCATTCTAGACCTTTCGAACAGCAATGCGTTTTAATTATTACGTGCTACTCTTTATTTTCTCGGAGATATGGCGGGTTCACGTTTAATGGCGTAACAATATAATCCCACAGAGTCACTTATGCCTGTGTGTCTCTGTCTAAACCTTCATGGTGTTGTCATACATCTTGCTCTACGCCTCATAGTCGGCCTTATAATGTTCCCACTGTTGGGACTCAGGCCTCCTCTCTAGGAGAGGAAATGGGCCGTAATCTACCACGCGGGCCCAATGCGGGTTGGTGGATGTCACATGTCTTCGAATTATTGGTTCTAGGACATGCCGGTTTCCTCACGATGTTTTCCTTCACCGTTTTGAGAGCAGTGGTGATGAAATAAATTACACAAAGTAATGCGCTTGGCTGGGTTTGAACCCGCAACCTACAACTCGTAAGTCGGGGCCGTTACCACTCGGCCACCACTGCTCCACGCTCCACTGTTCTACGCCTCGATGGTTCATATTCGTATATTGGTCGTGTACAGTATATCTATGTAAGTATGTTCCAATTCGTCACCTGTTCGTCAGGTCGGTGGAACGTGTTCAGAAACTGGTATTTTCATTGAAGTACTCATAATACATTCTCCTATAATGTCTGTCCAAGGCCCTTGGTGATATATTTGTTATTTTTGTGGTATAGTGTCACAAAAAGTAGCAGTGATCGTGTTTCCACTCGCTTCATGAGAGCTTAGTATTATTAGTAGTGGTAAATCTACAAGTCCGTGATAAGACCTGTCATACTGTATGGATCAGAATGTTGGGCTGTGAAAAAGACGGATGAAAAAAGATTGCATGTAGCGGAGATGAGAATGTTGAGATGGATGTGCGGTGTGACGAGATTGGATAAAGTGAGAAATGAGTATATTAGAGGAAGTTTGAAAGTGGCGCCAGTGACTGACAAGCTGAAGGGGAATCGTTTGTCGTCTACCAAAAGAGTTATAAGTATACATGTGGATGGGTGGAGAGGGAGAGGGAGGCCAAAGAAAAGATGGATGGATTGCGTGAAGAATGATATGAAAGAAAAGGAAGTTAGTGATAGCATGACGAGTGACAGGGTAGAATGGAAGAAAGAAACGTATTGCGCCGACCCCAAATAAGATGGGACAAGGGCAGGAAGAATTAGTGGGTATCCTAAACATTATCAATAAGGTCATCTTCTTATCCTATATTACTGGTTTCTTTTTCTATATTATTATTGATAGGCTCTCGTTTACCTACTATATGTTTTTCTTTTATTCTTCCCTGTCAACTGCCGCGTTATCTACACTTGAGGTAAAGTTTGTTTTTGTTTGTAGGAGGTGATCTTTGAAAATACTAGTCTGAATGCTAAAATTTTTTCACCGATAGAAAGCTGCTTTATTCCTGAGTGACATAATAGGCTATATATATTTTTGAGTACGCGGGTGAAGCCGCGGGCAAAAGCTAGTCATTAAAACGTAACCAGTTAGTAGCCCAAGTTTATTGTAAATTCACTGTTCCGACTGAAATATTTCCACGAATAACCGTTTCACAATTTGATCCAAAACAAGATTAATTAGCTCATCCAAATACCGTAATACGTCATTCAACAAAAAGGCAATAAGTCAAATTCTTAATACAAAATATCCTCAAGAACAGGCGAGAGTCGTTTCAAAACCCCATTGATTATTCGATCAAAATTATTCGCTTCGCCGAAACCAAGGCGGTATGCATCCGTGGCGTTTCCACATTACAAGTATCTCTCCCTTCATTTCGAACAACCTGTTTTGTAACTGTACCAAAAAAGGTAACACGGAAACTGACGGTTTTGAGGTTATTCGCAGATGTGAGTCTTTTTTTAAAGGTTTTGGTGGGAAAAGGAATTTTGTATACATCATTAATGATATCGACATAATTGAGAAGATGAGTTTATTAATCTAAACTAATGTTATAAAGAGGTAGTTTGTTTTTTGTTTATAAGAGGTAATCTCTGGAAGTACTGGTCCGATTGCCAAAATTTTTTCACCAATAGAAAGCTGTCTTATTCTTGAGTGACATAGGCTATATTTTATGTACATACACAGGCGAAGCTGCGGGCAAAAGCTAGTTAATAATATACTAGTTTCTTAACCCGCGTGGAAGTAGGTTTCTCGATACTTCTTTGGACCCCGTCCTTCTAGTGCTTAACGACAGCATAGCCTTGATGAAGAAGAAGTTTCAAGTATATGGAATTTACCCCTTCTCACGCCCTAAAAAGTTAAATTTTCAGACCCCGCTTTTTTGTTCTCGCCTACGTAGTAAAAGGATGCCTTGTGCATTTTATGCTCCTAGTCCCTGTAATTTCGGCTGTGCGTTGATATGTCAGTCAGTCAATTTTTCCTTTTTTAATTGCATATAAGTATATGAGATCTTGGACAAAGTGAGATTCTTCTATCCATAATTATGAATGTGATATCTATGGGATTCACATTGGAAATGTCATGTGGTCAGGCTGAATTTTTTTGGACTTTGTATAATCAGATCCATCTGATTGTACAAAGTCCAAAATAATTCAGAAGAGGGAATTCAAACCTATTCTAAACCTATTCTATCTAGAATAGGTACTTCTTTATGTTGAGACTAAGCCCTCCAATCTGCAATCCTTTGTTTTATTAAAGAAAGAAAGAAACATGTTTATTTGGCATACAATGAACAAAACAAGTATTGAAACATCAATTAATACCAATAAAACATAAAACTTAAATAAAAATAAAAACAAACAGTAACAATGTGTCTCACGGTAGTGCCAAATAGGTTCAGTTCAGCATACTGTCAGAAAATGATATATTTTATGTGTACAAAATTATATGTCGTAAATGTTCAGTGTTAATTGAGGACATGAAAGTAGCTTCTATTACTTTTTCAAGTGTAGGTATCTACTGTATATAGACCTGATGGTGGTATGGCGAGTGTTGTTGTACAAGTTATACCTCAATTAACGTTTGAGACACCACGCAGCTCAATCTTCTAGTTTTTTTTTTTCAATATCTTTATTTACTCAACTAAGCTGTCCAGTAGCACTTGCTACACGTTAATTCTCGGATACTAATTCATAACATTGGTACCTAATTGAATACCAAACCGGTAGAAACCGCTTATAACCGGTCCTAAGAATCTAGATATGGCAGCTAACGTGATTTATTTATTTATAGTATCGATGATAAGTAAATATTGAGACGCGGTTGCGGGGTCAAGACAATTTGTTTTTGTGTTTGCGCTTTTGTAGACTTTGGTAAATACTTAGATTTGGTTCAATATTTGTCAGTTACTTTAGTATTTGTTTCCACCTTTCATTTTGGAGGATTCCTGTCATTTGCATGTTTTCCAAACTTGGACACAAGTAGGAAGGTGACGGCGCGTAGTGCTCCACGCGCGTCTCAAGGAGTTGTCAGCAACCGTAGGGGCCCAGGAGGGTCGGAGCCTACAGGGGCCAGGGGTGATACGAAAACAATCCCCGGGCCCTGGAACAATGGCAAAGAAGGAACTGCAGTGGGTTTTTAATCAGTAAAAGTCTGACACTATCTGCCGCTCCGTCCAACGAGGGATGTCATTGGATGATTTCCCCGCTTAAAATAAAAAAAAAGTAGAAAGGTACAAATATTGAACTTGAAGTGACTGCATATTTGACCTCTACGACTAAGAGGGTAGCACTATGCCCCATGGTAAGACTGACGTGTCAAATAGCTATGCGAAAAAATTTCACTTTCTATCCCTCTCTAGGAGGAGTGAGAGGAAGAGTCAGACCCCACCTGTGTTCCTTCAGTTCATTCTTAGGTTTCAGGTCCACAGTAACTCCTTCGATCTCTTCGCCTTGGCAGGCATGAACCCAAGTGGTCTCATTCTGTTTGCTGACATTTCTTTGAGGCGTACGAACACCGTCGCACGACGCTCCGTTGACTGTTGATTCCAATAAGCCAAATTTAAAAACCCCGGTACCGAATGCGGTTCTAATATAACCACTTCCGTTACGTCTCTAGTTTTAACCACGGTTTAAGCAATTCATTACATACTAGGTACTGCCAGCGGCTTCATCATCATCATCACCAGCCGTTTTAATGTTCCCACTATTGGGACTCAAGCCAAGCCTCCTCTCTAGGATAGGGAATAGGCCGTAATCCACCACGTGGACCCAGTGCGTGTTGGTGAATGTCACATGTCTTCGAATTTTTGTTTCTAGGACATGCCGGTTTCGTCACGATGTTTTCCTTCACCGTTTTGAGAGCAGTAATAATGCGCCTGGCTAGGTTCGAAGCCGCGATCTACAATTCGTCAGTCGGGGCCGTTACCACTCGGCCACCACGCTCTCAAGCGGCTTCACCCGCGTGAATTAGATTTCTACATAGAAACTTTGGATCTCCGTTTCATCCCTTTAGGGTGCCAATTTTGGAAAATCCTCTCTTAGTGCTCGTCTTTGTCATGAAAGGAAGCCTTGTGCAAAATGGCACACTCCTGGTCCCAGTAGTTTCGGCTGTGTGTTGATATGTCAGTCAGTCAGTTTCTCCTTTTATATCTATCTATATAAATAAAAATGAGTCTCTATTTCCCATGGTCTCGCCACCACGCGTGAACGGCTGGACCGATTTCGCTAATTCTTTTTTTGTTATGTTTGTTATTGTGAGGAGAAGGTTCTTATGGAAAAAAAAGAAAATTAGGGTAGTGTAGGGTAGAGTAAGATAGAATAGGGTATAGGAGGGTGGAGTAGGGAAGAGCGGGAGTGAAGCCGTGGGTAAAAGCTGGTATTCTAACTAATATATCCTTACTAATATTATAAATGTGAAAGTGTGGATGTCTGGATGTTTGTTACTTAACTCATCGAATGCCGTAATTAGAGACACAATAGAAAGACAATTGCTTATGTCGAACTGTGTAACTTAAGACATTCAAAAGGTTAATCACGTAAAAACAGCTGAACGGATTTGGATGAAATTTGGCATGCATATAGCCTTTGACATGGAAAGAACATAGGCTTTTTAACCCGAAAAAATATCTTATTCCTACGGGAAAACACGTTTAGAGTGCGATAACCGAAGTACACGCGGACGAAGTCGCGGGCGGACAGCTAGTATAGATATAGATAAGTAGCTTGTGTCGATAACAAAGAAAATATGTTTATTGTCTATACCAATATCTCACCAAAAACTTCCACCTTCTATCCGTCTACTCAAAAGATCATTGTACTGTTAACGACTTTCTGAATCTTAATCAAGATGTCAATGAATCTAAATTATTATTTGTATCTATTTATGTTTATATATGACATAATTCTTGCCAAATTGAATTGCTAATATTCAGTAATACGATCGACTGTCATTTTAAGTTCTAGAAAGTGGATATTGAGAGATTCCGTCAATATTTTTTATTTTTTTTTATTTTTTTTAAATTATATTTGGAAAACTTAAGTACAGCTAACAAAAACATAACGACTTATCATTTTTTTTTTAATGTCAATATATTTTAAAACATAAGTGTTGAACAGTTATTATAGGTGTATTTATTATCTATCCTATACAGTCGTAACAGCCTCAACTTACGAGTTGTAGTTCGCAGGTTCAAACCCAGCCAGGCGCGTTACTTTATGTAATTTATTTCATCACCACTGCTCTCAAAACGATAAAGGAAAACATCGTGAGGAAACCGGCATGTCCTTGAATAAAAAAATCAAAGACTTGTGACTTTCACCAACCCGCACTGGGTCCGTGTGGTGGATTACAGCCCATTCCCTCAACTAGAGAGAAATCTAGAACATTATAGGGCTGATATTGCTAAAATAAATATCATTTAACACTAATTTATAGACCTTTAACTTTGTCTTGGTATGGTCATGTGAAAAGGAGAGACGAGACGCATGTTGCTAAAAAAGTTATGAGTTTACATGTGGATGGTTGGAGGGGGAGAGGGAGGCCAAAGAAAAGATGGATGGATTGTGTGAGAAGCGACATGAAAAGAAAAGGGAGTGAGTAATAGCGTTACGAGTGACAGGACAGAATGGAAGAAAAAAAACGTGTTGCGCCGACCCCAAATATAACGGGATAAGGGCAGGAAGATGATGATGATATAGACCTTTCACCATATAAACTATATTAACTTTAAACTTGGTAAAGATGTTAAGATTAAAACATATTTCGTTATCAGAAATACTTTTATCTACGGTTCTTATAGGATGAATTACAGAACGGAAACCACCGTAAGCATAATATGTCTGATATAGAAATTAACATTTCCATATTCATGATTTTAGCTTATATGATTGCTACATTAAAATCTCAAGATAAAATCTTTCTTAAAAAATATCTTGATTACCGTCAAGACTCTAACGGCGAGGTCCTAAATCACGTACGTAAGCATATTTCTGTATTTCACTTAAATTTTCACTTTAAACTTCTTTAAATACAATGCGAAACTCGGTAGAATTTGTGCAGATACTCGTAATATTTAGCTATTACATAGTCCAACATAATATGTTTAGGTGTAGTATTATTACATAGGAATAAAGCAGCTTTCTATCGGTGAAAATTTTAGCAATCTGACCATTACTTTTAGAGATTACTCCTAAAAACAAAAAAATATTAAATAATGTGTGTGTGTGTGTTTTAATTTGTTTTTCAGCTTCTTGAGTATCTACTTAGTCTTATTTTTTTACAAATGATTCCATGAAAACTTTAAAACCAAATTATAGCCATCCCATCCTTAGATCAATCGATACAGAACCTTCGAAACATTACATTTCGCTCAAAAATCTCAGATCCAAAAGACCAGACAGTAAAAAAAAAGCAAAGTTTCAACATATACACGGAAATGCATCGGTGTTTACTTCTCAGTCTCCACGACAGGTACCTCGGTTACGAGGAACCAGTTCCTAACAGTACTGCGAGGGTTCGACGCCCGGCCAAGCTTGGCACTTTGACTGCACCGCCAAAAACACTGAGCCAATTAGTGGCTACTTGGCTACTGGATTTAAGCCTTGTTGCTATGTCATTAGTGCCTTTGTAGTTTTTATTTGATCTCTTAGGCTTTGTATTTTGTAAGGGACTTGTAATTTGAAGTTCTTTCATTGTAAATTGGACCACGTGCTTTTTTTAGGTCCATTGCGTCTTATCGTGTAGTGAAAAATAAGAACACGTGTTTTCTCAAAGACCATCTCAGGACATTCTGCAAGAATATGTTGATTTTGGATGAATAATTATGGATTTTGTTTATTTAACTATAATTGTACACAAATATAAAAATATATTAATAAGAACTATAATATAGGTAGGTAACTAGCTTTTGCCCGCGTGGCTTCGCTCCCGCTCTTCCCTACTCCACCCTACTATACCCTACTCTACCCTACTATACCCTACTCTACCCTACTATACCCTACTCTACCCTACTCTACCCTACTCTACCCTACTTTACCCTACTCTACCCTATTCTACCATACTCTACCATACCCTATCCTACTCTACCCTATTCTACCCTACTCCACTCTACACTACTCTACCCTACTCTGCCCTACTCTACTCTACCCTACTCTACCCTACCCTATCCTACTCTACCCTACTCTACTCTACACTACTCTACCCTCCTCTATCCTACTATACCCTACTATACCCTACTCTACTCTACTCTACACTACTCTAGCTTACTCTACCCTACTATACCCTATTCTACCCTACTGTACCCTACCAAACTTGACATAAACCATCTACTAAATAGTCCGAACACAGCCTAAACATTTGGTTTGGATAGGTGAGCCCGTTCTTGAGTTATAAAATTACAACGAAAAGTAGCATTAATTTTTAAATCTAAAGATAAGATATATCTTTTATATGAATGAAATATCATTCATATTTCATCATAAATATTTTTTTATTGATGGAAGAGACAACCCGTTCCTGCAAAAAAGCAAACTGTCGCTGTAATTCCCGAAAAGGTTGTATTATTATAAACAAACAAGAAATAGGAAACAAAAAAATAAGTACAAAGGTGATGGTAATTTCTGAAGAAATCTCTTCCAGCATACTTGCGACAAGACAGTTGGAATAAAGCCACCATGTTTAACAGTTAGTAGGAGAAGTAAGTAAAATAAAAACAACATCAAGTGACTAAACACAAAACAGTTATCATAATATATCATCATTCTAAAGACTTAATATGGACCCGGCCAGATCTGCGGAATTGATCAAAAAAGTCATAGCGGCACTAGAAAGCATAGAAAAAAAAAGAATAATAATATATTTGGTAGCAGGCGCGGGTTCAAACTCAGTCAGGCGCATTACATTGTGTAATATATTTCATCACCACTGCTCTCAAAACGGTGAAAGAAAACATCGAGACGAAACTGGCATGTCCTAGAACCAAACATTTGAAGACATGTGACATTCACTAACCCGCACTGGGCCTGCGTTGTGGATTACGGCCCATTCCCTCTCCTAGAGAGTATGCCTGAGTCCTAACAGTGGGAACATTATAGGGCATTATTATGCTAATGCTATATTTGGTACATATAGGGCAATTGAAGGAATATAAATATAGTTACCGGCGCGGATCTTGAGCGCTGGCTTCAAGTTGCGCAGAAGTCAAATATTCGGTCTCTTTAGTGGTGCGACGTGAGACGCGGAGGCAGGGAATATCCGTGATTGGCTCGCCGAGCCATCGTGTCATAGACGTCACTCGTGATTCGTTCCCTGCGCTTGCTCCATGTATCTAACAACGACGACGATTGGCTCCTCAATGTATGGAATGCGCAAAGCGATCCCCCCTCTGACGCCGAGCGCTCAAGATCCGTGCCGATAACTATATAAGTAGTTCTAGTCAGTAAGTCTGATACTCACTGGAACAAGATATTCGATGTTTTCCTGCCCAAAAAAAAACCCTTCATATTATACAGTACAATTCACGAATGATGGCGGCCGTGAAGTTTCCGCAGAAGGCTGCGCAGTACCTAACGTGTTTTAGGAACCAAATGGCGACGTGCGTGTGCGAGAAGAGTGTAGTATGCGCGAACGTTCGCAAAGGCTAACTTCACGACCGCCATCATTCGTGAATTATACTGTACGTTACTTGAAGTCCAAAAAATAAAATATCTACAAACGAATTACTAGTCACAAGCCATTTACTAACTCGTGGCTACTGGATTTTCGTTATTATTGCTTTGTCATTGTTGGATTATTTTGTGTTTTTATCTGATCTGTGGAGATACGCTCATCGTGTTTGTAAAGAAGTTAATTTGACCATTTAGATTATCTGTAATCGAATTTTGGACCACGTGCTTTTTTTGGACCATTCTGTCATACAGACAGAGTGGTCCATATTAAATTTTATCTTACAGTATGAATAATTGAAACACGTGGTTTGAAGACCATGTAAACCGTATATTGTTTCAGAAATGATAAATGATATTTATTTTGCAAATAGCTTTTAAAAAAATACTTTTACACGTCAATTTTGTTTTCAGTCAGTTTAAACTAGATGAGGCCGGTGTTACCCAGCTGACTGACACACCGAAACAAACTCAGGGATCAAAGTCTCTTATAAAGTCAATACAGTAAACATGTAATGGTCAAATCATAAATGAGAACCATGCAGATTAGTGTCTCAGATGGTCTTTTGAAGAAAGAACCACGACAGACGGACAGATGGGCTGACGGACCGACAGACAGACAGACAACCAAGTGATCCTTTATGAGTTCCGTGTTTTTCCTTTTGAGGTACGAAACCCTAAAAATAGTGCACAGCCAATTGTTCGAAGTTCGAAACGGTCTAGGTACTGCGGCTGTACTGTAGTACTGTATCCTACAATATTGTGAATAAAACGTTCCTCACTTGTTTTAATTCTCATTGAACTTTGCGTAATACATTAAAAATAAAGAATATTCTTGCATATCTTATAAATAACAAATTAATAACTAAACGCATATCAATTAAGTAAAAACAAGGGAATTCCTGTACAAACATCATGCTAGTTATTAACTAATTATCTATGATTAAACATAAAACCTGCGCGGGAAAAAATATTATAATTGATGAAAATAAGTTAGATAATAACATATCCAAGCATAGACTTAAGTCTTGTTCACATCGAACGAACGGAATTTTATTCAAGCAACCTTTATTGTGCGTACAGCCAAGAAGTCGAATTCCCTGCCGAAGTCTGTTTCCTGGTAGCTACAACTTATGGGTCTTTAAGTCAAGAGTGAAGAGGTTACTTCTAGGCAAGCGTGCTCCATCGTCTACCACACCATCAGGTGAGATGGTGGTCAAACGCGAGCCTATCATTAATAATAAAAAAAGCTAGAACTAAATTAGACAATGCACACGTGTAACACGCCTGATTTGTACGTGAACGACGTCGCGTGGCGTGGATCTAGTGTAGCTCTACAAGTCTAGTTATCATATAAAATGTGTGGAGACCGACGCACCCAGATCGGAGTACCTACGTGGCACACGTGTGCGCAGTGTAATCCGTTGTGGCTCTAAATGTTTCACATTTGCAAGTGTTGCGACGCAAAAGTTTAATTAATTGATGGAATTTACTAGGACTGCTTGGCGTTATGAGGCGTAGTGCAAATAATAACATATTTTTATTAGACGTGATTAGATTTTGTGTTAAGCCCCTTGAATATCTAGCCGACATTAAATGGACGCAACACTCGTACCCACCTAGGCGGCAGTACGAGTATCTGTGCATTTAATTACGGCCAGCTGCGCCTGGATAGAGCCCCTCTGACATTTAAAGCCATTTTCTTTGCGAAATATTGATTGATTTACATATCTATGTTCACTTTGAAGAATGTTTAACCACCAATTTTTATGTGTAAAAATGTTTCTAAAGATCCAAGCCGTTTCGGAGTAGGGAAAAGTTGCGAAATTGCTAAATATTTTTTCAGACAAAAATATTTTTTTAGATAATCGCACGAAAAATTTAATAGTTGTTAATGTGGTTCACGAACCTATAGTAAACCTATTTTTTTTTTCAAACCTATTAACCTGTTCGTTACCGAGGAGTAGGCTTCAGAAAGTCACTGTATTTGTCACTGCTCGGGCACTTGAACTTAAAAACAAGTTGTACTTAAAATATTAATATGTACAAACGGGTAAAAAAGGGAACTCATAGGGCATCAAAAATTCGTCCACATCGATGTCAATGGGAAAAGCGCAGCGTGGCAATGCTGCCAGCATTCTGGGCAGCATTGCCACGCTGGATGGCAATGTTGATTCGTTGACCAAAAAAAAGCCCAGCCCTCTGGTCACGCGTTTTCCGTTTGTACATATTATTTCTTAAGTTTGTTAATTTATAATATTTACTAAATGATTACAGACTTGAAGTCCAAAAAAAAAATGTTGTACTTTGACGTTATATTTGTAGGCCGTTGCTGGTTCGAATGTGTTAAAAAAAGCAAACTAGAAACCACACAAAAACTACTATCATCCGTTCTGTAGTCACCTTTAAAGTTGTACCGTGAGGTCGTCAACAATTTTTAGGACAAATCCATTCGGTTATAATGACAGAATAAACATTGATTCGACCGATACTGTCCGTATTAATATGTCCGCCGACATAACGAAGGTTATATTACGAAGCCTACGGATAATTGGTAGCTATATTAAATTTGAAAGGATAAATAAAATGGAATGATTGTATTCAACTTATTGAAAAACAGACTAAATAAATATCGTTTGGTTGTTTGTAGGGTTTTCTTTGGAAGTAATGCTCCGTTTATGAAAATGATTTTAGTAATAGCAAAAACCTTTCTCACTGTTAGCAGTGGTAGCGGTCCCGATTTCCCTTTTTCGATCCAAAAAAATGTCTTTATTTATAAAATATTCATTTCTTGAAGTCTTGAGAAAGAGAATATTGGAAAAATTGAGAAATAAAGAAAATTAAATATAATGTGTTTTTTTTTAAAGTATTATTATTGTGGATAGGGTCGCGATTGACCACTATCTCACCTAATGGTCAGCGGCGATGTTAATCTAAATCAAATTCGGTCTTATTCTTAATATTTTTGCACTTATTTTGTTTTTCTCAATGTACATTTGGAATATCACTTATGCCATGGTCTTATGTCTTCTTTCCTATGTGTTCTTTATGTGTCATTAAAATAACAATATTTTCTGTACGTTTCAGTTCGATGAGTTCGTGAGATCGCTGCAGGTGGACCCTCACTCACCACTCTTCAGGCTCGTGACCGACGGACAACCTCCTTTAAGGTATGTTGTAACTTGGTATTATTACTACACCTATACTCTGTTCAAAATAACATTAGAAATGTATGAAAAGCTTTTATTACTGTCCGTTCAACCGATTTTGACTTTTATTACGTTGATGGCATGACAAATGGCGGCTGCAGTAAATAGTTGGTATTGTAACCACTTATTTGCTCTTAATGCCATCCTTATGCCTACGAAATAGAAGTTAAAATCGGTTGAAAAGGTTTCTTTAAATTTCTATTTTCAACGCGAATCTATAATCTTTCGTATAGTCCCTTGAACATCTGGATGGAGTTAAATGCACTCTTATTTGTACTGTCTGCGCCCGCAATGAGCCCCGCTGACCTTTAAAACCATTTTCTTTGCAAAATATTGATTGAATTACTTACACATGCTATGTACATTTTGAAGGACATTTAACCAGCATTTTTTTTTGTGTAAACATATTTCGAAAGAGTCATTTGAAAAGAGTAGGGAATACAAGTGAAAAGATCATGTTGTTAAAAAAAATCACTCTCAAAAGTATTAAGATAGAACTACATTAGACCGACACACTCGTGTAACACGCCTGATTTGTACGTAGTATGACGTCGCGTGGCGTGGATCTAGTGTAGCTCTACAAGTCTAGTTTCCATATAAAATGTAAGGAAACCGACGCGCCCAGATCGGCGTACGTGGGTCACGTGTGCGCAGTGTAGTTCTAGCATAAATCAAAGGCAGGTAAACAAACCCTGTAAGAATGTGTCCCTAAAACATTAAAATTCACTCTCATACTGAACAATACCTGCCCCAGGTCATGCATAATGATAAAAGTGTATATAAAACTCGATTCCAATCTGTCCACATCCGGCAAACATAATAAGAACTGTTCAGTATACCATTTCCATTATACGCTTTCACACGTCACGATTTTATGGCGAGGGTACTTGGCTAACCGCAGGCGCGGGTTTGCGGACAGTGAGCAATGGGTAGCTCGCTGTCCGGCCGTCCGGTAACTGTCCGGACCAAGCCCATGTCGTCGACGGCGCGCACTGTTCCCGCGCGCCTCAAGGAGTTGTCAGCAACAGCAGGGGCCCAGCCGGGTCGAAGCCTACTGGGGCCAGGGTTATCCGAAAGGGCGCTCGAGCCCCAGTATGAAGGCTTGAAGGAACGGGATGGGTTTTTTAGTCAGTAAGAGTCTGACACTATCTCCCGCTCCGCCCTAGAGCGGGGGTTGTTATTGGATGATTTTTCCCATCGAAAAAAAAAAGGGTACTCGGCTATACTTATACCACAGTTGCTATAGGATAATGCAGGGCCCTTTTTTGATGTCCAGCTTCGTACTTTTGTGTTGCATGAAGTTTTAAATAAATAAATAAACTGGGTAGCAGGATATCCTTTGTTAAAACTGCTGTAAGATTAACTGATTTCTGAAGCTCTGGCTGCCTTCTATTGCCTTCAATTCTAATGATTTGACTTCATAGCCTCTCTCTTGGACACAAGTTGCCATGGCCAACTTGGAAAACTCGACTCCACACCCAGGTTGACCGCAGCAAAGACAACCTCCACCGATGGGGGATTTTGGACGGTTCCGATCTTTAGTCTTTGTGTGGCGTCTGCCGTAGACCTTGTCTCACCTTCCACCCTGCATCACGTGCCCTGTTAACTGTTCACGTAGGGATCTAATCAGTGGACGGCATTGCCGTGGCCGAACAGTGGGCCAGGCAAGGAATTGTAACTAGTTTTGCCATTAACACGCTAGGAAGAAAATGATTTGACAACAGATTTATTTATTTAACAATTCATGTACACTTATATAATAAAAGAAAAGAAGACGGAAACAGAAAAATAGGCACTTGATGCTTATTTCCACAGAAATCTCGTTGGAAAAGCGAAGAGATATGCTAGATTTAATTTTCCTTAAAAAACTAGTAACAGGTGCTCTGAACTGTCCTGAGTTGCTCGGTAAAGTATCCTTCCGTGTGCCTCGGAACTAGTGTTGCCAGGCGTCCCGATTTGCGCGGGACGTCCCGATTTTTAGGGGTCTGGGGACGCGTCCCGATTTGCACCTGATCGGGACGCTAAATGTCCCGATAAATCTCTCTCGCGCAGCGTCTTCTACTTTACTCAATCCACACAATTATAAGTAATCTGTGACTCAATAATCCATCTTCGTTTATCTATTCCATTCATATGCAATAAAATGTAACCAACAATATAATTTTAATATATTATTAAAACTTTTAAACCAGCGGGAATCATTCATAATTTAAATATTTTTTTAGTTTTTGTCTTTATTCCTGCACCTGAATCGCGCGAAAGAAATGCCCGGGTGTCAGCATTGTATGGACCGCCCGGGTGACACCATGGAGCTTATGATGGAAGTGTGCCTTGCTTGAGCGGAGCACCGCTGTTTCCTTGTGGAGGCTTTTGGCGGCGGCTGCTCGCTGGCTCGCTGGGCTCTGGTTCTGGCCATGATCCAAAGCGAGAGGGAATGGAAAGCAGTCGCCTCTTGCCGCAAAGAAGTTGACTGCAACAACGAAAGAATTGATCGTAACCGCGAAGGAGTTGACCGCAACCGTAAAAAACGTACACCCTCACGTCCCAGTCGTCTCCGAAGGAGATGTCCTGGGCGGGTCACACAGCAATTTCCGGCCACAATAGATATGGGTTTGCAAACTACGAGCAATGGTAGCTCGTCGTTCGCCCGTTCAATAAGTACCAGGTCCAAGGCGATACCGCACACGTTTCTCAAAGAGATACCAGGAAAAAAGAAGGCACTCGTAGGGCCGATGCCTGCTAGGGCTGCGGGAACGTTTCAAACAGTGCCGGTGCCCCTGGAATGCAAAGGTCGACTGAAGAAGTCTGGCTTTTAATCAGTACAAGTTTGCTCGTTCCACCCTAGAACGGGAGAAGTTATTAGATGATTTCCCAACACAAAAAAAAAATTACGGACAAAAAAAACTGTCCCGATCTAAAACCCTAAATCCCGATTTGTTTTGCTGTTTGTCCCGATTTTAATCCAATCGGACCTGGCAACACTACTCGGAACCTACCGAGAAAATCAAATAGGAAGCTGTTTTGCATGCCAAAAAGCAACACAAATTTAAGGCAACATTGCTCATTGCATAGAATGTATGCAGTATACAAAGAGAACGATGAAGATATCGACTTGTTCCATACATCTGTGCCCTCTGTAAAAAAAATATTGTTACACAATTAACAACAAAAATATATTTAATGTCAATTTCTAAATTCGGTTTGTCCAAATTTAATTTAAATTTAATTTAATTATCAAATTTAAAAAAAAATCTGTTTATTATGTTTATTCTTACTATTATTTATTCTGTATTTTAATTATTGTTATTATCTGTTAAGGCGTACAAATTAGTGCATGCAGTGCTCTTCTTTAAGTGATGGGGCACTTAGACGTAAGATTGTATTGTTTTTTCTTTATACATATGTTTATTTTTTCTTTTTTCTTTATACATGTGCACTCATCTTTATACATGTGCACTCATTGTTGAAGAGCCAAATAAATAAATAAATAAATCTCCGAAACCTACCTGCGAAAGGAGAATTGGAAAAAAAAGAGATTTAAACACCGTGTGTAACAGTGAAAGGAAAAAAAAGAAAAGTACAAATAAAACAATTTATTATCAGTAAAATGAACAATATAAAAATATAGTATAACCACAAAAAAAAAAATATTGTTCTAGATTTCAGTATCTTTAATCTACATTTCTACACAATATACTTTATTCATTCCCGTATCGCCCACAACAATGGACACCCACATAAAAACGACTCATACATTATTTAGTTTCCCTAAACTCGAACAAAACGGTTTCCGTATACCGTTCAGAGGTCACATGTGATGACTTCGACATAATTATGCGAAGTGATCTATGATAATGATCATTATCTGTTACATCAGTTGGATATAATGGTGGTGTTTGTGGAAAATGGAGATTTGGAGTGAAAAGAATATGGATTGGGAGTTTTTCTATGGGTTTTGTATTGTATTGTATTTATTTAAAATAGTTTTTTACTGTGGCTCCGCTCGTAGACCCATACGACCTTGTGTTCAGAAAAATAAAAAAATTCTTAAAAAAAATTGGACAATAGGCCGCGTTTCCACCAGCAAGCAAACTGCATGCAAATTACATTACGGGTGTTTTTAATATCGTGCAGATATCATCACGCATGCGGGTTTGTTCCGCATGCGTAACCCCCGCAAATGTCCATTTCATACAAGTATTTATTGTAATGCGTAGAATACGCAAAACTGTGAAGGAAAACATCGTGAGGAAACCGGCATGTCATAGAACCAAAAATTCGAAGACATGAGACATTCACCAACCCGCACTGGGCCCGCGTGGTGGTTTACGGCCCCTCCCTCTCATAGAGAGGAGGCCTGAGTCCCAGCAGTGGGAACATTATAAAGCCGACTATGCTATAAATACGCACGCATTTTTTTTGCATTTTGACATTTTCTGCATCGCATCATCATCATTTCAGCCGAAAGACGTCCATTTTAGCCATAGGCCTACCCCAAGCGTCGCCAAAACGACCGATCCTGTGTGACTCGCATCCATCGGATTCCCGCGACCCTCACCAGGTCGTCGGTCCACTTTGTGGGAGGCCTTCCAACGCTGCGTTTTCCGGTGCGCTGTCGCCACTCAGAACCTTTCGGCTCCATCGACCATCCGTTCTACGAGCAATATGGACTGGCCACTGCCACTTTAGTTTAGCGATTCTTCAGGCTATGTCGACGACCTTGGTTCTCCTGCGGATATCTTCATTCCTATGCAATCAAGCAAGGAAATTCCGAGTATAGCCCTTTCAATGTGTTAAAATACCTAAACTATACAGGGTTATTTTAAAACACTAAACAATCTTGTAGGACTGTACTATTAACATCATAAAAAAACAACTTTTGTTCTATGACTTTTTATAAAACATAATACATTTACCAAAAACAAACCTTCAAGATTTCGTTGTTTTATCTAACACATTTCAACTCTGTGTTTTTGCTGTACCTACTTACGCTTCCAGCTTCCCTCCGCTATTGTACTATGGCTTGCTTCGCATAGACTTCGTAACATTTAGAACGTTCGATGTAAATATTTTTATTTTTGTATGAAAGTCTGATGAACCAAAGTATGATAAATTTTTTAAAGTCCCTGCAACAAAACAAAAAACAAAAGTTCCTGTTTTAATACAATCTTGAGAGGTTGACAGTGTTTTACATATAATACTGTATATCTTTTCTTCTCTTCCTAGACAATGCCTGCACCCAGAAGCCTGCAGCAAGGACCTCTCGCTGCCGACGTACTACGCGCGCTTCCACGACATCCGCAAGGAGTACGTGCGCGCGTACACGCTGCGCGCGGTCGCGGGCGCGCGCTCCGTGCCGCCGCCGCCGCCGCCGCCCGACCATCCCGGCTCACTGCTGGATATGCTCAACTGTATCCTTTAACAATGAACTACGAGTATATACGCTTGGGACACAAAATAGATAGGTACAGAAGACAATCTCATGTATGTACTTCACTTTTTATACCTACTACGCTCGGTGGACGCACACTAATGAGCGTTCGAGCCGGAACTATTCGACGAGCGGGCCGAGGCGCTCCGAGATATCGTGTCCATGAGCGGTGTCTATGTGTGCGTTGCTCGAGCGCGCTTTGTAAGTAGATTGACTTCTGTATCTTTATATTTTGTGCTCAAGTGCTGCAACATCCTACTCCTTCACTTTTCATCACCCCATTGGAACATCTGCGGCATCGGCTGGGCGCTTAGACTGGGTAGAACGTATCTTATGGCTTTTCACTAAAATTCAATAGTCACACTAATATTAAAAGAGCTAAGTGCGGGTTTTCGAGTAAGTGTATTGAAGGGTTTTTTGCAACCCTCGGCCATAACACACTCTAGTCTGCAGCTCGTGCGATCCACCTCGGTCGCGATGACAAACTTTTTGCAATTGCATCAAAATTTACTATTTCCGCCAGCCCGTGCACACTAAACACTTGCCTCGTCACGTCGATGTTAACGGCAGCTTCAGCAGCCCAATTTTTTTTTTTAATTGTAGATAGGTTCGCGCTTGACCGCTGTCTAACCTGATGGAAAGCGACGATGCGGTCGACGATGGAACGCGCTTACCTAGAAGAAACCTATTCACACTCGACTTAATGATTTCCGGGTTGTAGCTATCAGGAAACACAGACACAGGCAAAGAATTCCACTCCCTAGCTGCACGCACAATGAATGTGTTCCCAAAACGTTTTGTGCGTGTTGGTGGGATATCCACCATGTACCGGTGGCGCATCGCCGTACGTCTGGTAGTCCGATGATGGAACGGGCTAGGCGGAATTAGGTTATGTAATTCCGATGCACACTCCCCGAAATGCAACCGGTAGAAAACCGACAGGCTAGCAACTCTGCGTCGATGCTCAAGATATTTCTCTAAGCTTGAATGTCCATTGGTAAAAATTTAAATCCTTTGCCAAGCCGTCGGTCCGCATAGGCCTTCAAAAGCCACCTTGTCAGCAAAATTACTGTAGAACTATTCAAATCTGTAATTATGACAAACACCAGCGTATTGCGACAGTTTTAATAGTAAGAAAAAACACTAAGGACTAATAATAATTACTATTTACTGCAGTCATTTATTAACGTCCAGGAAATGAGCTGTTTACTTAGCACTTAGCTGATGGGGTAATGATCAGCTATTACTTGGGTGACGCAAGTTTGACAGGTCGTCTAAATAATATCTGTGCTCTTAAACTACCAGGAGTTCCGGGGTTTGTCGCTAATACCCTGATATTGAGTAGGTACTGGTTTTGGAGTTATACGTCGTGGGTTCAAACCTAGGCTGGTGATTTTCTTTGTGTAGCTTAATTCGTCAACACTGCTCTCAAAACGGTGAAGGGAAACAGCATTAGGAAACTGGCATTTCGTAGAAAGAACCATCGATCAGTAACCATAGAACCAACTTGACTGGCCTGTTGGTCTAGTGGTTAGTGGCCCTGACTGCTATGCCGCAGGTCGTCCTTGCATCAATAATCTACCTAACCTTTTCAATTTAATCGACAGCAAATGAAGACCAAAATTTTATCTGGAGCGACTGTCTATCTGACATCCTAATGTTAGATTTCTTGGCTTCCTACTATCAGTCCTCCTCCTTGCGTCATACTCCTCAATGCTGTCATGACCTCCCTGTTTCATCACTTTTATTCGTACGATATTCCTCCATCTGTTTCTGTCTCTGGCGGTGTGAAGGGCATTGTGTACCGTAGAGTCAAGAGCAGTGTGGATCTGGCCAGACCAACGTATTGGCCTACTATCTGTAAAAACTGAACGGCCTAACATGCTTTCCGAAGCATGGAGGAATCTTGGTATGTTAAGATGATATGTTAAGGTCACCTATCCGAAGACCGATCTCGACTAGAGTTGCTTAACCTCAGACATCGACCCGTGCAGTTGTTATTACTTCAGCCACAGGCTCCTTTTCACCCAAACTTCTCACAGGAATTTTAAAGCTTTTTTTCTATTTTTAACAATAAATCCTTAACAGTATCGTGTTCAGATTTAGGTATAAGTCCATACACCGGTGATAACTTCTACGCAGCTGAGGTGAAAGACATGGCCAGCATCATCCAGAGGATAATCACTGATGGTAAGAGAACACCTTTCATATTTCACCATTTAGTTCATCACCTGTCTTTTTTTTTAATTACGGATAGGCTTGCGATTAACCACTATCTCACATGATGGTAAGCGATGATGTGGCCGACGAGAGAGCACGTTTGCCCAGAAGCAACCTAATTCACTCTTGACTTATGACTACGTTTCACTGAGACACCATGGCGGCGCGACTAGTCGCCGCTACCAATAATATGTATACACAGCTCTATAGAGAGTTACTCACCTGGTGTCCGTTTGGTTGCGCAACCAATTTGGTGGCGCGACCAGCTTAGAAGGGCGGCGACTCTGGTGTCTATATGGTGTCTAATTTGGTAGGTTAGGGCTATATTTTACCGGAACATCATGGCGTTGCAACTAGTCGCACCGCTATGGTGTCCCGGTGAAATATAGCCCTTAAAGACCCCTAGGTTATAGCTATCAGGAAACACAGACTCCAGCAGGGAATTCCACTCCTTAGCTGTACGTATAATGAATGTGTTCGCAAAACAGTTTGTACGTACGGGTGGGATGTCCACCATGTTCGGGTGGCACAATACCGTACGTCTAGTGGACTGTTCTAAAAACGGTGAAGGAAAACATCGTGAGGAAACCGGCATGCCTTAGAACCAAAAATTCGAAGACATGTGACATCCACCAACCCGCTCCGGGCCCGCGTGGTGGATTACGGTCCGTTCCCTCTCCTAGAGAGGAGGCCTGAATCCCAGCAGTGGGAACATTATAAAACTGCATTACGTTTTGTTGTGTGTGTAACTCTAAATTACTTCTTCAAACTCTCCACCTATTTCGATTTCTGAGGCGTTAGCGCGAGTTGTTTGTACGTCAATGAGATCGAAATGTTTACCGCTCTGATTGGTTAAGAGCTTGAAACGAGCCAATGGGAGCGCCGAACGTCATAAACGTGTCAATCGTGTTTATGTAAAACAACCTAGCACTAGGGACTCTGGTAATGATTGGTATAATTATATAAATAACCATATTATTTTTACTTTCCAGGCTTCCGATTAGAGTTACCAGAGACTGTGGACTTAGTTTTAGAGACTGGTATTTGGTAAGTGGCACATTTTATATCAAATAGTTCTAAGCATGTATTTAATTCTGGGCTTGCGGACAGTGAGCAATGGGTAGCTCACTGTCCGGCCGTCCGGTAACTGTCCGGACCAAGCCCAAGTCGTCGACGGCGCGCACTGTTCCCGCGCGCCTCAAGGAGTTGTCAGCAACAGCAGTGACCCAGACGGGTCGAAGCCTACTGGGGCCAGGGTTATCCGAAAGGGCGCTCGAGCCCCGGTATGAAGGCCAGAAGGAACGGGGTGGGTCTTTTAGTCAGTAAGAGTCTGACACTATCTCCCGCTCCGCCCAAGGGCGGGGGATGTTAATGCATGATTTTTTCCCACCATAAAAAAAAAAATGTATTTAATACTAAGTAAGAAAACAAACTCAAAGGAAATATTACCTAACATTATTTAACTTTTATCTGTCTCTCGTCTCGTCGGGCGTGATGGATATTGACGTCAGAGTCCATGTCGGACTTCTCATTCTAATTATCACTTTTGAAGCTTTATAACTTCGACGTTGATGAAGATATTGTTTAAATTCTTCCATATTAGTTCACCAGAAGAAAAAAATATTTTATCTAGCATATTAAAACGATTTACATGCATATATTTAACGCCCTTAAACCTAGTTGCATGCAACGTGTTTCTCACTGACGAAACTCCTTGTGGTGATTTATATAAGGCGTTCAAAAACATAAAAAAGACCCTATTTTCAAACTATGTTAGATTAGCGACAATAGGTAATTAAGGATAGGTTTGCCAATATCTCGCTGTGAAACTGTAGGCACATCGGTATAGGTTCTTCATTTTTTTTTTTGTGTGTTTTTAGCAATTTTGAAACTATAAGAGGTGTTTCTTAAGGACTGCCCTCTTAAAGGCCAATGCAAACTTACTTACTTCTTTCTTTTCGCCAGAAATGAAACCTAGGTTATAAGTAAGAGCCCAATACGAGTAATCAATCGCAAAAAGAACCAGCAGGCTTACACTTGAGTTCAATTCCGATCGGTCGACATTGAGGTTGTGACGTTTCGTACCCTTGAATTCAATGCTAGCGCCAAATTGGTTCAAAATTGCGTGACCATTTTGAGAACTAAGTGAAATCGTATATGTTGACAATATTGTTTTCAAGAGTACCAAATCAAGTAACGTCAAAATTGACATAGCAATCGGATTGACTTTAAATTGAAATTGAAATTAATTTGGAGAGTAAGCCTGCTGGTCTTTAAACCGTAACTGAAAGAAGATACGTATAGAAGCATTGCTAGTATATTTTTGTCAGGCGTCACCAATTTTCGTCATATTATAATGAAATGGAAGTATAATACGTAGGTAATATTTTAAGGTTTCCATTAATAATATAGATTAAATTGGTTATTACGTTCTATCGCTAAAACTGTAAAAAAAAATAGGTAAGTGATAAACTAATCGAAAAGATACGAAATACGAAAACTAACACCTAATAACAAACTATAGCAATATACTACACAGTCTCTAACTTTGTTTGGATACGGATGGTAGACATAATTCTTTTTGTTCTTTTTGCAATTGATTTATCATTAACATAATTATAGCCTAGGTTTCACTTTTGGCGAAAAGCAAAAAAAAAATACATGCCAGCAATGTACTGCAAAAGTTTTATTCCCCTTTCTCCACAACTTACAATTTTACCTATAGCATTGATTAACACGGAAGTGACCATTATAAATCCTAATATTGTTTGTCATCATCTCATAACTGGTATGCCTGAGTAAGTACATAAGGAAAAATACAGCAGGCTAGCCGCTCGTAAAATTAATTAGTGTACACGTTAATTAGAAACTTGGGTTCGTTACATAGTTGTATAACTCATTACCTAGGCATATACAGTGTACTATGTTTAACCTTGATCATATCTATACATATAATAAATCTGTATAAGCTTTTAATTGTGCGCGCATCACGTAAATGGTAGGAAATTGATGTAGATAATTTTTATACATTAAAATTGTATGTAACTTGATATACACCGTTAAATTTTAATCGTTTTAATCCCGTGGAGGGTCGATCCGGTACATGAAACACTATGTATCGATTTGTAAAGATAAAATTAAAAAATAAAGTACCTCTTTTTCAAAACTCGTATTAATTTACGCATGTACGAAATTATTATCTTTAAGAAAACGTCAGCTGAGCGAGTTCAATGACCTGTAGGTACTTTGTACGCAACGCCGACTATTAACTACAGGTCATTGAACTCGCTCAGCTGACGTTTTCTTTAAGATACTAATTTCGTACATGCGTAAATTAATACGAGGTTTGAAAAAGAGGTACTTTATTTTTTTAATTTTATCTTTACAAATCGATAGTGTTTCATGTACCGGATCGACCCTCCACGGGATTAAAACGATTAAAATTTAACGGTGTATACTTGAGCTTTGTTTCATCGCAATCGGTTAACTATATCAGGCTGTACAAAGTTCACTGGTTCAACTAGTAGTTACACAAAAAAGATGTTAGAAAGGAAATACTTTACGATTTGTACTCCATACATCGAGTGTCGGTGTCGCCATTCAGGTTATTATTCCAGTTACATGTAGTATACTTAGGTTAAACATATGAATTGAACCATTGGCACTTGGCAATGCAGGCTTCATGTAAAGTCATGAAAATCACAGCATGCTCTAAGCTAGTTCATACCGCAGTAAAAACGGTATCATTGACAATCTCGCGCTTGTATCTTGAACCCGTGATATGTTTGTTCATAAATTGAACCCGCACTTTGTAGTCGTACCTATTTATATTAGCGATGGGCCGAGTCGACTTTTAGGTAACTCGAGTAACTCGAGTTGACTCGCTTACCAACTCGAGTTGCAACTCGAGTTGACTCGTTCAGTCTGCCGAGTCGCCGCGTTGTCCGTCCGAGTTAGTAAATGCTCAACTCGGTGCATCGTTCCGCGGGTTGCTAGTTTGCTACGTTCTCGGGTTCGGCGGGCCGCGGGCTGCGTGGCGGCGTCGAGTCAATTCAATGGTAGTTAAATAAAATTGAGCCCGTTCAAAAATCAGATGTTTATAAATTAGCATTTACAAACATCACATCACAAAACGAACTACATATGTACCGCGAAGGAATGGTAACATTTTCATCTCGTAAATAATAAGAAACTAAAATAATAATGGCACTTTATTCCTTAAATTAAACACCGCACCGTTTGGTATTTGGCCATCTATCTATCAAGTAACACCTATAAAAAAAGCTAATCAACATCTAAGTAATGGCACTTATTTCTGAATGAATACCAGTTTTAAGTTCAAAAAATACAAGATAGGTAACTTTATAAAAATAACTAATACAAACTAATGAAACGGCAACAAAACAATAAACAACGAACGAAGTAACAATAACAAAAACGTAAACAAACCAAAAAAGCGAGCTGGCTTTCTATGTCAAAACTCACACATTAATTCTCGTTCTGTCTGACTAACCGTCTGCTAAGAAACCAAGAACGAAAACTATCTCTTTCATTCGCGGCTCGGACGTTCGGTCATCGGGCTGATTCGGGCTCGCTCGGAGTAGTTCGGGCCTCGCGACTCGCGGGCTAGCCGCGGGCCGCCAACCCACCGCACCGCCTGCCGCCCGGGCTCTCCGGGTCAACTCGGTTTGCAGATATTTTGACTCGGGCTGACTCGCTTACGGTCTGACTCGAGTTACTCGAGTTAGATAACTCGAGTCGCCCATCGCTAATTTATATATATTGACTGGCCTGTTGGTCTAGTGGTCAGTGGCCCTGACTGCTGTGTCAGAGGCTGTCCAGAGCCCGATCTAGCTATTTAGCCGCTCAGGGCAAAGATAATTTTCGTCGCCCTTTATACACCGTTAAATTTTGATTATTTTAATCCCTACACGGGATTAGGACGCAACGCCGACTACTACCTACAGGTCATTGAACTCGCTTAGCTGACGTTTTCTTAAAGAAATTAATGTCGTACCTGCGTAAATTAATATGAGTTTTAAAAAAAAGGTACTTTATTTTTTAATTTCTTCTTTACAAATTGATAGTGTTTCATGTGTCGGATCAACCCTCCACGGGATTAAAACGATCAAAATTTAACGGGGTATACACAAAACCATAATAAGTCATGAGTCTTAAGTACATATATTATATTTCCACTATCCGACCTGAAGTAGATTGGAAGGTGGCACGTTAAAATCTCAACCTGCCAACTTAGCTGTGGGCTAGGTTGAAAATTAGGAATAAGTCAATTTTGCCGCCCCTCATTTTTCGCCGCTCTGGGTAAATGCCCAGTCTTGCCCACCCCCTTAGATTGGGCTCTGAGGTTGTCCAGTACTCATAGCACAAGCTCTGCTCAGTTCGGGACTAGATAGCGTTGTATATTATTATATATCCGACCTATATCCACAGCCCACTCCCTCCTCCAAAGAGGGGGTCTAATACTGTCCGGTAAGAATATTACAAGCAGATAACGTGAGTGGACCGTGTACTATCTCGTATCACCTAAACGCCAGCGATCGACAAGGTTGCCAGAGGACGAACGGTCGACTGATAAGCGCTGAACTGTAAGCTATACCGTTATGATATCACGATTAATATAGATGGACGGACGATTTAGCGTTTGTACAAGAGTCCAGTAGCCTGATTCACGTAAAATCAAACAAGCCAAATATCGTTGAAGTTTTTTAGTCGTTCGATCGAAGTTCTATCCAAAATCGGTATTCACGTGTTCCATAATCGGGATTGGATAAAACGGCAACGGCTCGAAACTAAACGATCTATCGACGACTTATTTCCAGTTACATTAATAAGTATTTTACCTATAAGATAATGTAATAATACAGCTATTTTTTTAAATCGTCTCTTCGACCAAACGACTTTAAAATCGCGATTTTAAAGTCGTTTGGCCGAAGAGCCGGGGTGTCGTTCCAACTCGATGGATGGATGTGAATACGGAAATGGTCTAAACGATTAAATCGCTATGATATCGTTACGGGTTTGATTACGTGAATCGGGCTATAGATTCCTCATTTTCATTTTTGGCTGACTCAATCGCCGTCAAAAGCATTTTCAGTATATTGATCAGGCCACAGAATAATTTTGTCCCTATTTTATGTTTATACTTTTTTTTTTATTGATAGGCTCGCGTTTGACCACCATCTCACCTGATGGTAAGCGATGATGTAGTCGACGATGGAGCACGCTTGCCTAGAAGTAACCTATTCACTTTTGATTTAAAGACCTCTAAGTTGTACCTATCAGGAAACACAGACTCCGGTAAGGAATTCCACTCCTTAGCTGTACGCATTATGAATGCAATCGCCATCAAAAGCGTCATTTTCAGTATATTGATCAGGTCATAGGTTAGTCCTAAGTTTGAGCTACACGAATACTGAAAAATGCTTGCACTGACTGGACAGGTCCACTCAAACACAAAATCGATAGGTACAGAAGACAATCTCATGTATGTACTTCACTTTTTATACCTACGCTCGGTGGACGCACACTAATGAGCGTTTGAGCCGGAATTGTTCGACGAGTGATCCGAGACGCGACCGAGACATCATGTCTGTGAGCGGTGTCTATGTGTGCGTTACTCGAGCGCACTTTGTATGTAGATTGACTTCTGTACCTATCTATTCTGTGACTCAAATCTGTGGGGTTCTTTTTTCAAAAGACCATCTGAGATAATAATCTGTCTGGTTCTCATGTGATTTTACTATTATATTACATTACTGTATGGACTTTAAAAGAGACTTTGACCCCTGAGTTTGTTTCGGTGCGTCAGTCAGCTAGGAAACACCGGCCTCATCTAGTTTAAACTGACTGAAAACCAAAATTGACGTGTAAGTTTTTTTTTTTTAACCTATAGGACTAAGCGTTTCGCCTCGTCGTTTATACCTCATACGTCGAACGACTTGAACAGTTTGCCTGCTTCGGTCTTCCCGTCCGATTATAATTTGGGTGTGTTCAAGGCTAGAGTGAATAGGCTCTTAATAAACAGTGCGCCTCATTATCAAAGATTGCATCGCTGCTTACCAACAGGTTGGAACGCAGTCAAGCACTAGTTTATATCAATTTAAAAAAAAAAAAACAATAAAATTGCAAAATAAATACCATTTATCATTTGTCACTGAATAATTTTGTCCCTATTTTATGTTTAAGCTGATTCAGTAAGACAGTAAAGGCACTTAAAGATTCTTGAACCTAATTTGTCATTTCATATTTATATTTGCCAAACTTAAGTGGCAGTGGGCAAGGCACATTTCTCGCAGAACAGATGGTCGATGAAGTCATAATTGTTCTGGAGTGCCGGTCACGCACCAGAAGACGCAGAGTTGGAAGCAGGCCTCCCATATGATGGACAGATGACCTGATGAGTGATGAGGGTTGCGGGAATTCGATGGATGCGAGACATCAGAGACCTCTCACGCCGGGCCTTGGTTGAGGCCATGGTCCGGAACGAGGAGGAGTGGCAGGCGGTCGCCGACTTCTGCGAAGCAGTAATGCTCGTAGGAGGAGGCCGACCGCATCAGGCAATGGGCCAATGGCGCTCTCGCCACCGCCGGGATTCCAATCCCGATTTCCAGCCACCGCAGGCGCGGGCTTGCGGACAGTGAGCAATGGGTAGCTCGCTGTCCGGCCGTCCGGTAACTGTCCGGACCAAGCCCAAGTCGTCGACGGTGCGCACTGTTCCCGCGCGCCTCAAGGAATTGTCAGCAACAGCAGGGGCCCAGCCGAGTCGAAGCTTACTGGAGCCAGGGTTATCCGAAAGGGAACTCGAGCCCCAGTATGAAAGCTTGAAGGTACGGGGTGAGTATTTTAGTCAGTAAGAGCCTGACACTATCTCCCGCTCCGCCCAAGAGCGGGGGTTGTCATTGGATGATTTCCACACCAAAAAAAAAAAAAAACCGGCCAAGTGCGAGTCGGACTCGCCCATGAAGGGTTCCGTAGCAGCAAGTAACATAATATAAAAGTTCTTGTAATGTGTTGTAACTTTGATCGATGTTTTAATAATACTTAGTGTATTTTTTTCGATTTATGTCGCATTAAAAAAAAACTACTTACTAGATTTCGTTCAAACCAATTTTCGTTGGCAGTTTTTATAGTAATGTACATCATATATTTTTTTTAGTTTTATCATTCTCTTATTTTAGAAGTTACAGGGGGGGGGGACACACATTTTACCACTTTGGAAGTGTCTCTCGCGCAAACTATTCAGTTTAGAAAAAAATGATATTAGAAACCTCAGTATCATTTTTGAAGACCTATCCATAGATACCCCACACGCATGGGTTTGATGAAAAAAAAATTTTTGAGTTTCAGTTCTAAGTATGGGGACCCCCAAAATTTATTGCTTTTTTTCTATTTTTGTGTGAAAATCTTAATGCGGTTCACAGAATACATCTACTTACAAAGTTTCAACAGTATAGCTCTTATAGTTTCGGAAAAAAGTGGCTGTGACATACGGACGGACAGACGGACAGACAGACAGACATGACGAATCTATAAGGGTTCCGTTTTTTGCCATTTGGCTACGGAACCCTAAAAATGAGTGCGAGACAAACAGAATGTGTCTTTGTGGTGTCTCTTGGAGGAAGCCTATGTCCAGCTCTAAACGTCTTTCGATTATACTGATGACGATTTAAATCTGTCTAGTGCCGAAAGGCAAAAAAAAATTAATTATAGTTCCCGCACTCATGACGGACCACCGTACATGAACCGTAGCTGCATTAATTTCATCCAGCCCACCTCCAGAAGCAGATCAGGCCACTAAGTTTGTTCAGAAGAATTAAGGAATCCGATGATCCTAATTTAAGATTTCGCATTCTTCTATATATTCTTTTTTTTTTTATTATTATTATTGATAGGCCCGCGTTTGACCACTATCTCACCTGATGGTAAGTGATGATGTGGCCGACGATGGAGCACTCAGTAATGATCATGCACTCAAGGAGGACGTGCGCGACTATTTCCTGTCTCTATTTTATTTACAATTTACTCATACAACATTACAGTCTAAACTAATGCGTTGTACAGAAACAAGAAATAAAAGAAGAAAGTAAAAAAAAGAAAAAGAAAAGAAACTTATACATTACCACTAATATAAAATAAAATATGCCACAAAACCAAATAAGACAACGTTTACTTTATTTGTCATCCATCCTCTCACAAAACCTCAGACATTCACGACACACATCTATCCATCTCCCAGCAAACAAGTCACACTCTATGCATGCTCTGCACTGGGAACTATCCGTAACGCCTATTGTGTTAGTGTTTATTTAATTTAGATTACTAGAAACCGCACTAGATTAAAAAATGACCTATGAATGAACACATAAACGAAGGCGCACATTCGGTCTCTAAGCGAATGTATAAAAGGCTCTAGAAACAAGATGGTAATTAATAAATGAATCCAGTTATAACTAACAAACAGATGTACGGTTCTTGTAGGTTATCAATTAATGATAAAACCGATGGATAAAATGGATCAGCTATTGATCACCCTGTAGCACATTGGACAAGCAATAGGTTGCATAATACTCTGTGTCATTAAAACACTTTCTGTCCTTGTCATTTTAAAGAGAAGAAAGGTCACCGGGGCTTTTTTTTATGTTGGGAAAAAATCATCCAATGACATCCCCCGCTCTTGGGCGGAGCGGGAGATAGTGTCAGACTCTTACTGACTAAAAGACCCACCCCGTTCCTTCTAGCCTTCTAGCCTCGAGCGCCCTTTCGGATAACCCTGGCCCCAGTAGGCTTCGACCGGGCTGGGTCCCTGCTGTTGCTGACAACTCCTTGAGGCGCGCGGGAACAGTACGCGCCGTAGGTCACCGGGGCTCTATGCGGCAAGTTGTTCACTTTATTGGGAAATGCTATGCCCAACGTTGGGCGTCTTATGGCTGACATGATGATGATAAAACTCGATTTAGTCACATCTGGGTAGACATGTAATATTTACACAGTAAATCTTCCCGTCGAAATGTCAGAAAAAGATTACCTATCATACTCTAACTAGGTATGAGTAATAAGTGAATCAAAGTCCAATTCTCCAGTTGTAATAAACATTATGCCGTGTCGTCATTATGTTACTTGTCGGCTTTACGAAAATTTATTCAGTGTTTGATTTTTTTCACGTCATTGTAAGGCAGCTGGTCTATGCAATGGTAAATGCATTGATTTCATTGTGGCTATATTTTTTAGGGTTCCGTATCTCAAAAGTTCGTCTGCCTGTCTGTCTGTCAAGACCTTTTATGTAGGAACGCGTGGAGGTGTTAAGTTGAAATTAAAACCCTATACTCAGGTCTACGACGTCTTGATGCTGTAAAAAAATCAAACTTGAAAGTTAATTAAAAAAAACGATACTTCGGTTTATGTGGCATAAACGTACATTTGGCACTCTAGCAACAGCAGGGGCCCAGCCGGGTCGAAGCCTACTGGGGCCAGGGTTATCCGAAAGGGCGCTCGAGCCCCGGTATGAAGGCTTGAAGGAACGGGGATGGGTTTTTTAGTCAGTAAGAGTCTGACACTATAGCGGGGGTTGTCATTGGATGATTTTCGCCACCAAAAAAAAACAGTAAATCAAAATTCATAGGGTACCTACTTTCCATTGACCTAGAACCCTGAAATGTGGCATGATGCAAGCTCATACATAGGACAGGTATAGGAATTAACCAGAAAACAGTAAATTTGTTGTTATGTCACAAAAAAAAAACTTTATAAATGTTGCGATTCAAAAAATACTTTGTGATTCCATTCGGGAATTGAATTATACCCGCATTTACCCAGTTTTTTTCAGCTTATACATATTAATAGATCATGCGACTCAGTGCCTATCAGAACATAAATATTTAATCGTAAGAAGTTCAAAACAAGATAAACTTTTTCCTCACCTGTTACTCAACCTGCAATAATCGCTACTATCTCACTAATCACATGTTCAAATACTACCTGACTACTAATTACGACACCGTGTTGTGATTTAATCGGCTGTCTAATTGATAAGAAAATAAGTACGTCGGATGCGAGCGGTAGATTCCAACGGTCTATTGTGTTTCCGGCCGTCCGGTAATCGTCCAGACCGAGCTCGAATCGTTAACTGCGCGTAGTAATCCACCACGCCATACAAAGACTTTCATCGATCGTGCAAAAATTGCGAATCTTCAAAATGTTTGGACATATCATCAGCAATGAAAGCTATTTAGAACATTAAGGGTCTAAACAAACGGACTGCATTTCAACTGCAATCCAACTGCAAATTGCAGTTTAAGTGCAGTTTGAATGCAGTTGACACGACTGTAATAGAATCGTGTCAACTGCATTCAAACTGCACTGCAATCCGAACTGCACCATGCACGGGAGGGAAGAGCGTGCGGGCGGGTGGGTATGATGCAGTTCGGATGCAGTCGGTGTGCAGTTCACACGACTGCAACCGGACCGCACGTTGGTTTGCAGTTCTATTGCAGTCGTGTTTGCAGTTCTATTGCAGTCGTGTCAACTGCATTCAAACTACAATTTGCAGTTGGATTGCAGTTGAAATGCGGTCTGTCTGTTTAGACCCTTAGTGTTACAGGGTAGAGTAGAGGGCCAACGTTCTCGCGGTCGATCACTTACCAGATGGACAAACCTCATCAAATCATCTTCAAAGTGGTCCCTCATTGAATGCACTCGCAATGCCACGTATATAAATATAAAAGGTGTAAGGGCCAGCCCTCCGCAAACTTTAAGGGCTTGCTCAGTAGACGAAACTGAACAACCTTCCACAAATATTTTTTTCAGGAAACGAAAAAAAAATCAGCCTCAACATACAAAATGATAAACTTGATTGGACAAAATGACACACACCTCCGCACGAATTGGTTTGTTTAGTTAAGTTTCAATTCGAACCATTAGTTTTCGAACCATTTGATATTTCGACCACTCGATAATTCGTAACATTTTAAGAGTCCCTCGGGTTTCGAATTAACGAGAGTCGACTGTATACGTATGTAGTATGTTTTACCCTAGTCCGTGCGTCACTGCGGGGTGCCAACTGAAAACTAGCACTGGGTGTCTAACGTCCAGTAAATGCTGAGGTGGTCACCCTTTCGGTGCGGGCACGCTCGGCGAACTTTGTACTTTTATTCTTGTTTACTTTGTGTATATAACCGTTGTGCTGTGTCTGTACCGAATAAAAGTATTTCTATTCTATTCTATTCTATATATCCTAACTAAAAATAAAAGGTCGATTTAAAAAAGGGTCTATTGTGTTTGAGAGTTCCTGAGACGTGACATAATGTCGATGATGTGATCTAGTTCCCCACGAGGAATGCTGTTGCTCTTTCATGAATAGGTTTTTGTTATGGGACTGAAATTGTTACTCTCTGACATCTTCAGTAGTAATCATGGCTCCCACGCCCATCTACATCTACTACTAGCGGCCCGTCCGGCTTCGCACGCGCAATAACTATAGCCTATGTTACTCAGGGTGAATGTAGCTTTCCAATGGTGAAAGAATTTATGAAATCGGCACAGTAGTTTTTGAGTTTATTCATTACAAACATACACACACACAAAAATAAAATTTTTCCTTCTTTATAATATTAGTGTAGAATTGTAGATGTACGTATAAATAAAATTAATTGTGTTTGTAATATTTTTTAATACCAATCTATTTTTATTTTACTAAATTTATATAAAAGTATATTCGATATAGAAGAGCTCAGTACAATGCTCAATGACCTTAGTAGAGCTTCTGAAAGAGTGGGTCTTAAAATGAACATGGAAAAAACTAAAGTCATGATAAACAACCATGTAGCACCCACTCCTATCAAGATCGGAGATTGTATACTCGAAGTTGTGGACGATTACGTCTACCTCGGGCAGACAGTCCAGTTGGGTAGATCTAATTTCGAGAAAGAGGTCAACCGTCGAATCCGACTCGGCTGGGCAGCGTTCGGGAAGCTACGCGGTATCTTCTCATCCAACATACCACAATGTCTCAAAACGAAAGTCTATGACCAGTGTGTGTTGCCAGTGATGACATATGGATCCAGAAGGCTTAAAGTCACCCAAAGAGCAATGGAAAGGGCTATGCTCGGAGTTTCCTTGCGTGATCGAATCAGAAATGAAGATATCCACAGGAGAACCAAGGTTGCCGACATAGCACAAAGAATCGCTAAACTTAAGTGGCAATTGGCAGGGCACATTGCTCGCAGAACAGATAGCCGTTGGGGCCGAAAAGTTCTGGAGTGGCGACCGCGTACTGGAAGACGCAGCGTTGGAAGGCCTCCTACAAGGTGGACTGACGACCTGGTGAAGGTAGCGGGAATCTGATGGATGCGGAACGCACATGATCGTTCGTTGTGGCGACGCTTGGGGGAGGCCTATGTCCAACAGTAGACGTCTATCGGCTGAAATGATGATGATGATAATGATATTCGATACCTTTAGCACTTTTGTCTGCCTCTTTGTTCCAACTAATCTCCAAAATGGCTGGACTGTCTTTGATGGAAATTTTCACTGGAACGGTACTTAATTCATGGGGGCATATTATGTCGAAATAGATAACATTTTTTAAACGTATCCCCTCGAGCGCTAGGGGGTTAATATGACCTGGAAAATTGCCGTTTTTACGTAAATCACAAAAAAAAACACTTTTTCTGGATTTTTGTAGAAAAAACAAAAATCTAAAAACCAAAATTTTCGGCCAAATAAATTTCGTACAAACGTGTGAACAAAATAAAAATTAAGTTTTTTTCTAGGTCATTCAAGTTGTACAGACGTATGTACAATCGGCGCTCCAGGGGGTATACCCAAAAAACGAGAGTAATATTCTCCACTCGACGATCTCAACCGAAATTTTAACGGGATGGAGCTATAGAGGATATGGTTCCGTCCCTCTTTCTCACTCGCACGTATGACTGTGAATCTTTCACCGTGGTACTTATGTTGTAAGGTTGTCTTCACGGATAGTTATCTTAGTTATGAAAGGAACAAGGTTTTCAGAAATAAAGAAACAAAAATTGACAAACCTGTAAAACAAAATTAAATTCCAACCTAATACATGCAAACAACATAACCATTTCTTTCAAAAGTAGCGCAGCAGTCACAGTACATAAAAATCAGCATTTCAACAAAATTGGGTGCACGTGCACTGTTGCACTGTTCTTGCTACTCGACACTGTCCTGCCTGAAAGCGCTGTGTAAACTAAACGCACCTGTACCAATGTATCAGCGACGTTTTTGATCGTTCGATTGTTTTGCTTTCGGTTTATGACTTTTCGGTTAAATCGATTTACAATGAATACGAAGATGCAACGACACCACGGTACGACGCTGCTGCTTCGTTGACATCTACTATATACTTAAAAGCGAAATACCACTTGCCGATTAATCACAAAATCCTAACCCGTGTACGCACGTACGAACACGAACATAAACACTAAACTTGAACATTTGGTTTGTACGTATGGACGGCATATTCGAACACGAACCTGAACATAGTTCGAATCAAGTTCTCGAACAACAGTCGTGAACGCTCTTAATCGTGGCGGCGTCGTTGGAAGTGGCCGATTTTGAAGTATCGAAAAGTTTTTTGGTGTTCGCATTGGTTCATGAAGAATCCATACGGAACATACAAATAGATCGCCGCAAACAAGTTTGACGAACACAGTGTTTGATGTTCGTTAGTGGTACACACTTGCGAACCAAGTTGTTGCGTATCATGCAACGCAACAAATTTGTTCGTACGTGCGTACACGGCTTTTGAAACTATAACACATGCAAACTTAAAATTTTGCTTATAGAGTGTAGATAACATCCGCTAAGAACAGATTTTACGAAACTCTACGGAGTATAACGGGGGTCCTAAGTGTATATGGAGGAACTTTCACGCGGGCAAAGCCGCCTGCGGAAACTAGTGGTTTTATATGTAAGCTTCACGCAGGCGTACACGAAGCGTATAATGTCGAATACGCGTATATGAAGCTACACGTCTGGTGACAGTGGGCCTTGGTTTGTCTTGCATATGGTTTTGTGACTCCTCTTTTATCTTATCTCAAACTTTTTTAATAAGTAATGACTTACAATTGAATACGTACCTATTATGACATTACTGAAGGTTTTTGACAGATTTCCTATAACATTCAGATTTTGTTTCATCTTTTTTATTATTAGTTCAGCATTTTTACTTTTTAGTTGGTACGTAGCTTTACCTTTATCAAATTCCATATCAACAATTTAGTTATCATTTATTAATTCTTTTCAATCGATATATATACGATAATAGCTTTTGCCTACGGCTTCGCTCGCATACATAAAACATAGCCTTTGTCAGTCAGGAATAAAGCAGTTTTCTACTAGAATTCTACTGAAAGTAGTCTGTTCAGAGATTACCTCCTACAAACAATAACAACAAAAACAAAACTTTACCTCTTTATAATATTAGTGTACCTAAATATCCCACCCGTATGCTTAACAATATCATTAGTTATTTAAAGCTGCTATCATCCTGTCACATGTCACTAGAAAATACGTTAAATTCAATTTATAAGCATTCTCTTATCAACATCCAACTAGCAATTATTGTTAACCCCACCTGTTTTTCCGTACAGAGAAAAACAACTTAAAACTATTTTGTTTCTTTAATAAATGCTTTCATTACTCCTGCTATTACAGTGTCGTTGTCAATTTAGTATTTATATTACACCTGCTGCCCTGTAGCACTTATTATGTTTTTTTCTTCACCTTCTTTAGCTGTTACATTGGCTTTACGATTAATAGCCTGTTTTTAACCCCAAGAATTGATAGTGCCTCTTTTGCAGTATGCCTATCTAGTATAATTTTACTTAAAATGTGTATCATAGGACAAAGCACTATAATTCTGTTAAGTTATCGGCCAAGGCAGAAAGTTTTTTTTTTTTGCTTGAATACTTTATTTGTACTACCGAAACTATATCCTATAATCTATTGGTCATTATCTTGCCCTTGTCCCTTATTACTTGGGCTTGGCACAATATGTTCTCTTCTCCCAAGCTCTGTCAAACTTTATTCCTTTTTTTTTAATTGACATATGTAGGTTGTCAATATCCACTTCCAAAATTTCTGGTGCGACCTCTATTTCCCAGATTAACACAGTTTGAAACTGCAAAAATTTTCCTTTTTTCAGTTGGTTTATTTATTTCTTTACACTACCGCTACCATGCTTCACATTATAGGTATGTCACTATCACAATCACACTATTTCTCACTAATTTTATAAAGGGGGCGTATGTATATTTGTGTGTTTGTTACTTTAACATACTCCTGGAATAGCACATACTTAGGATACTTTTTATCCAGATGGTATCTTCCCTAACAACAATTTTCTACTTACACTTTCTGACTTTCAAAAGCTAGTAATAAATATTTCTGTGACGTTTTAGGAACATTCTTTTCAAAATGAAATGTTGGTAAGCGACGCCCTTGCATAATGTATAATCACCAAATAATTTCCGGGATGAATCTTTAACCATATTACAAAATGTCATATCAGTAACTAAAGTATAATTAAGTCGCATATGAGTGTTATATTCTTTGTTTGACTTCGCACATTGTCATTATGAGTCGTGATTTTGAACTTCAAAAACAACTTTTACAACCTTGTCTAACTTGATTGAATGCACTTCTGTCAATGTCGTTCTCTATCCTAATATGATCGATTAATTATAATTCATTATTGAATCAGAATAAGATTTTCAACTTGTCAATGTGTCAATTTGAGTCTGACTTCGGGTTGTTTATGTCTACCTCATCAAAAATTGTCCTCGTGAAGTCGTGACATATTTATGAAATTCAGGTTATCAGAAGTAATTTAAGTTTAAACAATGTAGATTTTCATATCGGCTTGATGTTTTCTTTACCTTTGTTCCCAAATGCTTTAACGAATATCTTGGCATGTTTTAAGTAATTACTTAGCTCCTAATTGTATTTTTTTTAATTTGAAAGACCACTGTCACTGTCATAATATTGAAAAGATATAGGTACCTATTCCAATTTGTTGTGAAGTTAAATCAGCATATCTAATAATATATCCTTTAAAGCTGCTTTTATGGTGTTTCATCTTCTGTTCTTTTTCTGGTAGGTATAGTTTGTCAGTTGTCTATTTTTTAGCTTTTGAAGGTAATTTCCATATACCTGTGTAATGACTTTTTTTCCAGATCAGCAGAAACCTTGAGTATTTTATTTACCCTTCTTCAGTTCACACGGTCATATCAGCCACTTATCACCCTTGTTTAAAATTCAATGCACTACCATATGAGTATCCTTATCTATTCTCCGTTTGTATTTAATTTCTTCGAAATCATTCATAATTTTCCAATCATATTACATATCGATTGATTGCAAATCGAATACGTGCATGTTTGTTTTTGCTGATGTTGCTATGTCATATTATACACAACATATTTAAAAAACTCTCTTGTATCTTTTGGTCATTAAATCTGTCAAGGCCTGTTTATTTCAGGGTCTCTGCTATCTTTAGTTTTAATACGTTAACAGTTATCAAACTTGCATCCCTGCTAGAAACAACGTTATTCTTGTTAGTTTCATCATCTTTATCTGATTGCATGTAGCCTATTTCGAAGTGTTTACCGTTATTGTAGAACAAATTACCTTTAGCTAAATTAGAAGGATTCGAATCAATCAATAGCACAATAACTTAGAAGATCAACACAGTCCCTAAGTTTCATAGTACAGGCATCAACTCAGGCGCATGTGAAGTGTCGCACAGCGTCGTGTCAACGCATTCCGTCCCCGATCGGCGCGCGGAGCGGACGTCTCGATCGTCACTCAAACAAACAACACCGTCTTATCTTGAAATTTTATGTTTTGGAACGCGTCAACTCCTTACCCGTGGTAGTGTAATAAAAAATAGCGATAAGCACCAGCACAGGATTGTCAAGTGTTTGTTTTATGATACAGTGGTACGCTTTCGGGACTCTTTAACGCTTTTATCGGTCTTCGGCAGCAACTTAAGATAACAAGGTGAGCGTTGATAGCTTTACGATAATTAGTTTGCTTTGCCAGCCATTCGTATTGATATTTCGTTAAGGTCTAATATTTGAAGTTTTGGTGCTAGGAGAATTTGATTTGCTTGCGAATTCTTCAACCAGAGCCGTATCTAGACTTCTTTCTGTAGCGTTAATAGTCTTATTATTATTGTCGATAAATAATTTGTTATTAGATACTTAAGCATTATTTACTAGTAACAATAATTCTCTGTGTATTGTGTCGTCAAGGTTTGTTTAACTGCTTTCTCATAATTTTATTTGCTTACGTCTTCGAAGAACATATTTCTGTTTTTTGAAATGATAAACAACAATGCTTTTATCGGATATAATAGAAACATTAACGCCTTTTGTATAACAGAAGCTATTGAAAACGGTATTGATCATAAACTTTGAGTCTCTGACCTCCAGAAGGTTAAACAGAGTGAACATAAGTCAAAGGATACCAAAGACTCTTGGCATAACAGCTATCTATTCTCATCCCAAAAAAGGTTTAACTAAGCACCTCCTCTTCTTCGAAGGTACTTAAGGCCTTTTGGATTTGGTAGATCCTGGATCCTCATGAGTAGAGGATACGCAACAAGGTCCGCCTATATGTTAAGAACAAGATACTGTTAAGCCCAGGCTTCATGGACACTACTGTAGTTGTCATAAGGGTGATTTTAGTTTATCTTAGACTGATTTTGTTAGTACAGAAGCCACATTCTGTTTGTTTATTTGTATAACTTCCTTATTACTTTCACTACTACTTTTGAGAACAGTAATGGCTCAGTAGCAGAGGCCTTGATTTACGAGTTATAGTAAATTGTTTATTTCATCACCACTGCTCTTAAAACGGTGAAGGAAAACATCGTTAGGGCACCGGCGCATGTTCTTGAATCAAAGATTTGAACACATGTGACATCTACCAATCCGCAGTGGGCCCACGTGGTGGACTAAGGCCCATTCCCTCATACAGAAGAGGTCTTAGTCCCAGCAATGAAAACATTATTATTGTTGTTACTTATGTGTTTTTTTCGTATTTAGTCCAAAGATACTAAAAACAAACTCTAAATCATCTTCGTAACAGTTTTGAAATATCTTGCTTATTCATGTTTATATCTTCGTAAATCCAAGATATGAATAATCCCTCTAATAATTCTCATATCTAGCACTTGTTAGTTTAAACATTTATCACTTTTAAATTAGAAGCACTATGACTTGTACCAATTACTTATCTTCTAATGACATAGTTATTGTATATGAATATATAAAATGCAGGTAGCTTGTCATCGTCATTCGGCACATAGGTCTTTGATTCTTAATCTGTAAGACTCTGTGTAACCGAGGGAACAGTGGCCTAACCATGACGTGCAAATGTCAGGCGTGCGAGTGAAAAATAAGAATGGAGCTATACATCAAATATAGCACGATCCGTCGTAGTTGAGCTACACAAATACTGACAAATCGGTGCACTAACTGGACAGGTCCACTCAAATCTCTGTGGTTCTTTCCTCAAAAGACCATCTCAGACACTAATCTTTGATTTGGCCATTACAAGTTGCTGTATAAACTTTAAAAGAAACTGTAGTCAGCTAGGAAACACCGTCCTCATCTAGTTTAAACCTATGAATAAAATTACGAGTAAAAGTGTTTTTAAAAAACCTATTTGCAAAATAAATATAATTTATCTTTCACTCTTCAACACCCAAACAACCCAAAACACGCAGGCGATAATTTTTTGCACCTCTTCACAATTCGTCCCTGCTTTTTTGGTGAAATAAAAACTCATATTCGATAAAGCTCAAGTTACAACCTCTACGGAACACATTTGTAAGATTTATAGTGCGCTGGCGTTCCGGTGCTTGGAACACGATACCGTCGCTAATACCGGACGCATGGTGACGACTTTGCGGATAATCGCACTTTGTTTTTCAAAGAATTGGGAGTAAAATGTAGATCTAAAGAGATGGGCAGAATTTGTCGTGTGGAATTGGAAAGTGAAAGTCTAATTTAAATTTTTATTTGATTTTACAACTCAAAATATTGTTAAAATTTCAATAATAATATGTTGCGTTTTTTTCTTGGGCGAGAGGGAGTGTCGAGACTTTTAATGACTATACGACTTTAATAATGCCTTTACGCTCCAGAGTCAAGGTAACTCTTTATAACAATCCCCGAATTTCTAAAATATGCTGCTTATAACGGTGACAAACGAGTTATTTTTCAGTTAGATAGTCTACAACATTTTTTTTTTAACCGTCGTTTTTGCTTTAATAAAGCCGTTCTTTTTAAATATGGTTTTAAAAAAAGTATTATTATTTTTATTAATCTATGCTTTCGAGTGGCCCTTGTGTTATGGGTCTTAAAGAATATAGAATACTAGCTTTTGCCCGCAGCTTCGCCTGCGTACATAAAGTATAGCCTACGTCACGTTAAATCAGCTTTCTATTGGTGTAAAAATATTAGCAATCTAACTAGTACTTTCAGAGATTACCTGCTACAAACAAAAAAAAAATAAAAAAAACAAACTTATGCATAAATTCCGTCTAGTTGTATGATTCTGTATTTTGTAGTCAGTAATTATTTGAATAGTCAACCAAGACAATTCTAAAAATTACTGACTCAAAATATCCGTTGTAACAAGTTTGCGTCATGGTGTAAAGTCTAAAATGTGCGCTGTTCTTTACTCGTCAAGTTTCGCAACGTCAAACAAACTCAGTGCGGATTGGAAATTGTCAACAAATGCATTTGTGTAATCAGCAACAACAGTTATGGGTAAATGGCTTAAAATGCAGTTTTTATTTGCATACTCTACACTCTTGTACATGTTATTTTTATTTATTTAATTTGTATAAACTAGTGCTTGACTGCGATCCCACCTGATGGTAAGCAGTGATGCAATCGTTGATGGTGAGGCGCACTAGTTTATTAAGAGCCTATTCACTCTTGCCTTAAAGACACCTAAATTATAATCAGACGGGAAGACCGCAGCAGGCAAATTGTTCCAGTCCCTCGATGTACGTGGTATAAACGACGAAGCGAAACGCTTGGTCCGGATCGTAGAGGTTTCAACAACATTAGGGTGGATACTCGCCGTTCGTCGGCTTGTCCGATGGTAGAAGTGAGATGGTGGAATTAAGTCATGTAATTCCTGCGCACACTCTCCAAAGTGCATCCTGTAAAACACCGAAAGGCTGGCTACCCTTCGCCTATGCTCAAGACTCTGTAGATTGGACTCAACCAGATCTGGATCGCCAATTAGTCTCTTCGCACGCCTTTCCACAGAGTCCAAAGCTGCCAGGTGGCATTTTGCAGCACCAGCCCATATGTGGCTGCAGTACTCCATACACGAACGGACTTGTGCTTTGTATAGCATTAGAAGTTGTCCCGGTGTGAAGTACCGCCGGACTTTTGCAAGAACGGCTAGTTTCCTAGCAGCTACCTTGGCTTTGGACTCAATGAACCGCCCAAAGTTAAGGTCCGAGGGAATTTCAACCCCCAAGAGCTGAAGGCGGTCGGTGTACTCCAGGGATAAATTCTGAAAAGTAGGAGCCAAGGTGAACGGGCTTCTTTTAGCGGTGAACAGACACGCTTGCGTTTTGGAGGCGTTAAATCCCACCACATTGGCTTTACCCCACTTGGAGACTGCCTGAAGTGAGATATTTGTACGCTCTACCATAGCCTCTCTTTCGGATCGGATTAGCTCCTTACTAGCCCGAGCACTAGGCAGGTATCTCTCTACAACTGTGCTATCATCTGCATACCCATAGATACCGGGCATCAGCAGATCGTTGATATGCAGTAGGAATAGAGTTGCAGAGAGAACAGACCCCTGAGGAACCCCGGCATTAGTCGTCATGGGTTCTGATGAGCATCCATCGACAACAACTCGGAGAGACCGTTCACTCAGGAAGTCTTTTACCCAGTTAATCAGACCAGGGGAAATGCCGTACGCTGGAAGCTTACTCAAAAGGCTAGCGTGCCATACCCTGTCGAAGGCCTTCGAGACGTCTAAGGAAACGGCAATCGCTTCCCCATTCCTCTCGAGGGTCTCGCCCCACAAGTGGGTGGCATACACTAGTAGGTCCCCAGTAGACCGATTGCGACGAAATCCGTACTGTCGGTCACTGAGGAGATCGTTACCTTCCAGGTATGCCATGAGGCGCGAGTTCAATACACGCTCCATAATCTTGCATAGTATGGAGGTTATTGAAATCGGCCGATAGTTGGCGGGATCGGCACGACTGCCCTTTTTGGGCACGGGTTGCACGTTGGCAAGCTTCCAGGACTTGGGCACTAAACCAGTCCTAAATGAGAGGCGATACAAGCGTGTCAATACAGGAGACAACTCAGGCGCACAAGCCTTGAGAACAATGGCAGGTATACCATCTGGTCCACTAGCTTTGTTCACGTCTAGATGACACAGTGCTCTCAGAACTTCTTTGTTCCTTATGCGAACCTCGGGCATCGAAGTGTCGCAGTGAGGTAGAGTCGGTGGAGTAGCACTGCCAGTATCAAGACGAGAATTATGGGCGAAGAGAGATGCAAAGAGATCTGCTTTCTCTCTCGCCGTATGAGCCAGTGTTCCATCAGGTTTAGCCAGCGGAGGCAGTGAGGGCCGACAGAAGTTCGCTTCGACCGACTTGGCGAGGGACCAGAATGCTCTGCTGCCGGACGGCTGAGCAGAGAGTTTTGTGCCAATATGGGTGATGCGGTCGAAGCGAGCCTTCCTTAATGCCTTCTTGTAGGACTTAGCAGCAAGGTTGAAGATTCTCTTCTTTGAGCTCAGATCCGGAGCTTTGCAGTCACGAGCCTCAACCCAGGCAAGATACGCCGAATGCTTACGCTGTTCAGCTTCAACGCAATCGGCGTTGAACCATGGGCGAGCTGAGCCACCGGTGGGTACGTCACGATAAGGGATGAAATACTCCATAGCTTGACGTATCACATCGGATATAGCGTCTGCACAACTCGACGGATTCTCGGAAGAGAAGCAGACCTGCTGCCAAGGATAAGACGCAAAGAAATGCCGCATCTCATCCCAATCTGCTGACTTGTAACGCCACATTCGCCGTTCACCGCGTGAGTCGCAGTCAGGTGGGGAGAAGGACGATACAGACTTCACCAGACAGTGATCTGAAGTTCCAAGTGGTGAGGAAACTGTTACGATACATCTGTCCGGATCGGTGGTCAGCAGAAGGTCCAGACAATTGGCAGTATGACTCACCACATCAGGCACCCTAGTCGCTTGCTTTACCATCTGGGAGAGGCCCATAGATAACGCAAAGTTTCGCGCTTCTCTCCCAGCGTGGTCGGTCTTCTGGTACGGGAAAAGCCAGTCTTGGTGACAGGCGTTAAAATCCCCCAGAGCGACAAACTGCGCATCGGGGTACCGATGTAGAGCCTTATCGGCGGCCTCACTGAGGTGGCCAAACAATTGAGTCGTCTCCTGGACACCGCTGTGCGATCGGTAGACACAGGTATAGACAATTTTGTCCACACCGGTGTCCACCAGCAACCACAACGTCGAGAAATTAGGGTCCTCAAGGTGACAGAGACGCTGGCAGCAGATGTCATTGCGGACGTACACACAGACCCCGGCACGCTGCAGGAAATGATGCTCCAAGGAGTATCCCGGGTAGTCGAGATACGCCGCATCTAACGGACATCTGATCTGCGTCTCCGTCAAGAAAAGCAAGTGGGGCTTCTCAGTCTCAAGATGGTGGTGGACCGCAATGAGATTGGAGTGCAGTCCTCGGATGTTCGAGAGGTGCACTTGGAGTAAGAGGACGTGCATCCGCTGTACACACTTACTTTTCTTTTTAGTACCTTTCATGTTGGTTTTATGAGTGAATAGACTAGGTGGAAAATGGCAGTTGAGCGAGGTGATGCGATGCAAAACCAGCAACACGACCAGAGTTGCTGGGCCATTGGAGGTTTGATCTGGACTTGTTGTTGACTTTGCTGATTTAGACATCTATAACTTCTTCATTGTAGGCTAAAGGATTATTTTAGACTGTTTCAGTTTCATACTCATTGTTATTGCGAAACAAGTCTGTCTAAGACTGTTTTGTCTCAAGTGTGCGCATACCCTACACAACCTAAAGCTTCTGGCTAAGTAATATGGTCACACAGATCAACAAGATCGATGTCTAGACGGGTGACCGTACACTACATCCTGACCCCACTCCGAGCATCGGAACCCACGTGGTCACGGCTGTCATACAGAGATCTTTGACAGTCGTAACGGGTAGTCCGAAAGCAGTAGCCTTATTAGAGGGTATCATGTTGCCTAATAGCTTACTTGATTGTGGAATTCATATAGCGACTCACTTCATGTAAAATACAAGTATTCAACTAGACAATAAGTAAATATTTGTTATCTAACCAGTCTGTCAATAAAATAGCAAAAAATAAAACATTAGCTATGAAAAGAAAATCAAAATTGATCGAAAAGTTGACGAGATCTAATAACAAATATGGTATATTTGTATATTTCTTACCTTTCTAACACTGTCGTTGATAGCCCGTTTTATGTATCATTTAGGGGAAATTAAACTTGGGGCAGTTGGCGAAACACTGATTTACTACGTTAAGCGATTCATCATTATATCTTTATTTATGATCATTACTTTATTATGTGCATCAGTAACACTAAACTTATGGGAGTGTTTTACAATTTTGCAGATGTAGTAGAACAGGACACAGTATATTCCCTTGCGGAACTACAATATATCTATGATTTCACCATAAAATTTTGTATACGAATTTTACTCTATTCTATTTTGTTTTCAGTCTAATTTTGATTCTTCTGCTTTTGAATGATTTATTTTGTACTTTACCTTAACATTTTGATCATTTGCGGTATGTATGATTATTTCAAACGCCTTAGCCCTGAACACGGCTGTGAGGTCTCAGTCATTATAGAATCGCAATTTTAGATGATGGACAATATTGTTGTATATTGTGGTATTTAAAGCGGTATGAAATTCTAAATATTCTTTAAGCCTAATGTTACATACTTATCCATATTGCTGAAGTCTTCAAATCATAGACATCACGTCTATGATTTTAAGTCACAAAAACTCTGTCTGTCTATTTATCGACTGTCTGTCGCAATAGAAACCCCCGAAAGCAAATTCAAAAGTGAATTTCTCACTGTATATCTAGTAGTTATCTCACTCGTTTCGCATCAATAATACAGCAAACAGCGCGGTACAAGTAGTAACATCAAACCGTTCCACATCGATTTGTATTTGAAATTAAAAACTGGTAGTGTGTGTCGCTTCTTATCTTTCTACGAACAAAGTGACGTGTCGAAGAAATACAGGTATTGCAAAAATAAAATGGGTATAAGTCTTCAGTGGTTCCCAAAGTTGAATGGATCGCAACATTCGCAAATCATCTAAAATCTCCAGAATTCTTCTTCTATTTAAATGAACAATTGTTCATATAAATAATTTGCTTAAAAGATGAAGCTGCGTTCACCTAGCAGGAGGCTTATCCCTCCTACAAGGTGAACCGATGACCTGTGCGCTGAGTGCGGGTTGTTTTTACGTTAACGTAATCGAAACGTTTGCCGCGTTTGGCTCTCTGATTGGTAAAGAGCTTGGAGCGGGCCAATCGGAGCGCCGAACGTCACAAACGTGTCGATTGCGTTAACGTAAAATAAACTCACACTAGGCACTCTGGTGAGGGTCACGGGAATCCAATAGACGCGAGCCGTACAGATCCGATTGTTGTGACTACACTTGTGTGAGACGTATATCCAACAGTGGACGTCGCGAACGGAAACGGGAAGAATGTGGCTATTTTTTCTCAATGTAGTTTTAGTATCAACTTCAATCAGAGCCTATTCAATACTCTCTCAAGATACACACAGTCTAGGAAATACTGTTTTAGAAGCTATAAACAAACGACAAAATTCACACTGCGTTACAAGATCTTCATATTGTTTTATGACGTAGTTTGGAGCATGTGCTATGTTTAGAACTATTGTATGGAGCACTGTTGATAATGCAAATGCTAAAGCATTTGATAGTGACGTGAAACTGAAGAATTGTGGGAATCGTAAAGTATAATCACGAGAATTGTTTCGCAAACATCTCGACGTTTTAGACGTTTTTCCTTAGATGATTCTCTTCTTTTTATCCTCAAAATAGTTGATAGATGTGTGAATATTAACGCATACCTACTTGGTATTTTCTAATGCACATAATATATTATGCAAAACACTAAATAGAAGGCACAAACTAGAACATTTGATGTACGCAAACCTTTTCTGAATAATACACACTTACTTACTTACCTAACCTAAATTAATTAGACAAATTAAGATTAAACAGATGTTCATGGCTTAGCTATGGACAATGACTAACTGATATGCAGTATAGCGGACGAATGACAAAAACCGTCAAAATATTGACATTTTTATTCCATTTGTGTGCTTAACAGGATTGTCGACGTTTCCACAATGACGACAAAGTCGACCTACGACAGAATTATGAATTAGTCAACGATTTCTGCGACTGGAGCCGCGTCACTAGCGTCGGCGCACTGTGACACATCTCAAGCTGAGAGAGTTTCATCATAGTGTTTAAACAATAATGAGTCGCCAATTTGAGAACTTAATGTGAACTTTATAACCATTGAATTATTTAACTGTTAATCCTCGCATCGAAACGCCTTGGAGTAATTACACTGATGGGGAAGTAATTAGTTCAGATACTTTCCAAGATCATGTGCGTCATGGAGTGGCAGATACCCACAGAACAGCGCTATGGTGGGTGCCCAGCGGTGGTGCATAGTCTATGGCCAGCACACCTCCAGGATTCCATATATGTACCTAAATATACAAAATGTTGCAATTCTAACGATAAATTTTAAAAGAAAAAGCAATACTATTTCAAAAAATATAAATTAAATTAGGTATAATAGGTACTGCTTACAGCTTAAAGTAAATTCTTCGAATTATCCTAGGACCCAGCATCTTTAAAAGAATATGTTAACCAGTATTCATAAAGATTTTCTATTTTATTTGTTAGGATTTATAGGTGGACACCAAAGGGAAAACCGTTTAAAAGATTTTAGTATTTATAACTTATCCTTTCACATATTTACTGGAAGTTTTTTTCACTGATATTACGTTACATATACCTTTATCCTTACACTTCTAACTTATTAACCTTAACATGTAAACTGTTCATATTACAGTAAGTAACATCTAAATATTTAAACCTACACTTGTCCATGCCAAAAACGTCAACATCTTCCCACCCTTGCCCTAGGTTAGTTATTTGAAGTCGGGTGAGTCGGTGCAATACATTCTCTTCTTCCAATTCGTCACATTGTCACACCCTTTTCGTTTATGACATTCCTCATGCAATTCGTCCATTCTTTTTCTTCGGTCTCTTCATCCATGTATACTTTTACCGAGTTTTACCTGCATAATCAATACTAGAAATGAGTAATCTGCATAACTCGAGAAAAATTCTTCTCAGTATCATTCTTCTTTTCTATATTTTCTTTCAATGGCTCCTTCAAGGAATTCTGTAGAAAAACAGCATGGAACACTGGCATATTCAATACCCTTTCTTTCAATGACATATAATATGGTCAAATCAAATGTCGATCCCAGTGTTGTAACAGCATTGTTCGAGTTGTTTTCATTCACTTCCATTGCAATAATAGACATTGTCATTTGTCTGCATGGGATCGTCACAAGCATCAAATATTATATTATTATAACGAATGACTTAACTTTTACGATTGTACAGTCTTTCTTGAGTCTTCACACAGGTATCCGCATATTTCCGTATTCATATTTTTTGCTATGTCTCTGGAAATTACTGTTCAAGTTTACGATATAAATTTATTTCCTTATTTCGTTTTATTTGGGTGCAACATTGATAATAACTAGTCAATTTCTAATTCTGATACTTTTGTACAACAATTTATGTCAAGTTGGTAAATCGATTGTCTACTTCTTTTATGAACGTGTGGGAGCTATCATCTTAAATGTGTTTTACATTTATTTTATTCATGTCCTTACTTCGATTTATTTTGTTTTTATGTAGTATATCTTTTTTCATACATCTTTACCAATCTTCATCAAAGTCATCATTATCCAGTTTGACTTCGTCAATGGTCTATATATCTCTTTTTTTTTTATTTTGCCTTTTCTTACGACACTACCAAATATGTCAATAAAATCGTCTGCCCATCTCACTGTCTGACTGTTAACATTCCATCTACCAGTCCATGGACGCCATCCATCTTTATCATTCTTAGGTCTGCCCATTCTCTCATAGCCTTTCACATTAAGAACTAAATATTTATCTGTCTTTTTCAATAACAAACTTGCAAAATTATCAAGAGCTGATTGTAACTTCTCATTCCAGTATCAATTATGGAATATTACACGACTTACAAGTAATATTTTCTGATATAGTTCTGCTATCACATTTCGGGTCGAAGGATTTATAAAATATTGATAAAATAAATGATATTAATAGTTATAACTACCGTAATTATTGTTGTATCATATGGCTACTTTATTTGTCTATCGACATATAATTTACAAGTCGCAAAGATAAATAATAGAAACTTTGTATTGTATTTATACAAGATGTAAGGGACAGCCCTCCACAAACTTTAAGATCTTGCTCAGTAGACGAAACTGAACAACCGTCCACAATTTTTTTTTTCAGGAAACGAAAAAAAAAATCGGCCTCGCCATACAAATTATCCAATCAAGTTTATCATTTTGTATGGTGAGGCTGATAAGGATCAGGTTTTTATTCGTTACCTGAAAAAAAATTTTTTGGAAGGTTGTTCAGTTTCGTCTACTGAGCAAGTCCTTAAAGTTTGTGGAGGGCTGTCCCTTACACCTTTTATTCGTTTCCTGAAAAAAAATTTTTTGGAAGGTTGTTCAGTTTCGTCTACTGAGCAAGTCCTTAAAGTTTGTGGAGGGCTGTCCCTTACACCTTTTATAATAGTAGACATTAACATATTTGATAATCGAAAGCGAGAATATAATTGGAAATTATGTATTTTATTGTAGAGTAGAAGGAGAAAATTACGAAAAACTGACGGATTACAGTAAAAGAAAATACACAACACCTGACAAGGAATCAAAATACTGATTTAAAAAATAAAACTAGACATTTATAAAATATTCGCAAATAACTGGGATGCTTTATGCTTTAAATCATGCCAATGGCCTACGGGATAGTTTGAAAGAGTCACCGTGCCCTGAACGCTAAAGGCAACTATTAAAAATCGTGTGAGATTTAATAAAAAAATTATACCTGTCGCTACTATATAGGGTGACTGGCAATTAGTGTACGATACTTAAACACGTGATTGTGTTCATAATAATATCGTACACTAATTACCAGTCACCCTATATACTAACAATCGTGCTGCATTAATACAATATTATTTTTAGTTGATGCAAAAGCCGAAACAAGTGTATCGTATTTTTATATAAAGAATCCATGTACAAAATTTCATAACTGTATCATGAAAAATCATAAAGTTATAAGCTTTTTGTGTTACCTGATTACCCGCATAAATACACTGGCCACCGGGCCATCCGGGTGACTGAGGGGTGGTTTTGCCCCTGCACCCAGTAGTGTGCTATGACCTGCTGTGCCCTGTGTTTTACATAGTGTGTGTTGTGATACATAGTGTCATAGTGGGTGGTGTTCAACTTGTAACCTTTTCCAAATATTTTTGGAAGAAAATATAACATGGTGTAAAAATTATTGAAATTGATTCAGTTACTGATTCTGGACAAACTATATTCAGGTTTCGCATATACTAAAAATAATGTAGTATATGAATGACTAGCTTTTGCCCGCGGCTTCGCCCGCGTACTTGTAATATAGCCTATGTCACTCAGGAATAAAGCAGCTTTCTCTCAGTGAAAAAATTTTAGCAATCGGACCAGTACTTTCAGAGATTACCTCCTACAAACAAAAAAAAACATAAAAACAAACTTTACCTCTTTATTATATTAGTGTAGATTAAGAAAATACATAAAACTGTAAACATACAAAAAAGCAACATAGCATGATACTGCAAATAAAATCACACTTGGTATTTACAGATCGACATTTAACAGGCAGATTATGACAATCTTGAATCTAATCAAGTAACCATTCTCAATTCAAATTGGCTCCGTTGACTTTCCTGTGGTTTTTCAAATCAGTACAAGATAAGGAAATAAACTCACGTTGTTAAACTAATAAACTGATGTATTTGTGACATGAATATGGTATATGGGGTCGAGGTCAATCGCAGCTCTATCATTCATTGATATCTAGTATAAATATTTCGATATCATAAGGAAAGGGAAGAACCAAGAAACATATATCACCACATACGTTCTAGTAGTATCCATCTATATAAATATATATTAAAGAGAAGACTGACCGACGTATCCTAATCACAGCCGAAATTACTGAGACTAGGAACATACAATTTTACACAAACTTCCCTTTTTTATTTAAATATTATTGATAGGCTCGCGTTTGACCACCATCTCACCTGATGGTAAGCGATGAAGAGGTCGACGATGGAGCACGCTTGCCTAGAAGTAACCTATTCACTCTTGACTTGAAGATCCCTAAGTTGTAGCTATCAGAAACACTGGCTGCGGCAGGGAATTCTTCTCCTTGGCTGTGAGCACAATAAATGTGTTCCCAAAAAGCTTTGTACGTGTGGGTAGGATGTCTACCATGTACCGATGCGCAATGCCGTACCTACGTCTAGTGGTCCGATGATGGAACAGACTTGGCAGAATTAGATTGTGCTATTCCAGTGCACACTTCCCGAAATGTAAACGATAGAACACTGACAGGCTAGCAGCTCGGCGACGATGTTCATGGCTTTATATATGACCTAAGCAAGCAGTAAGAGAAGATTTTCCAAAATTCATTCCTTAAGTGGATAAAACGGGTGTCCAAAATTTGTACAGAGGAACCTACGTTGACGCGGGCGAATCCGAGCAGAAGCTAGTATTGCAGTCAAAAACCTTAGAGGCAAAAGTACTTTTAGGCCGCAACCTTTCAACATGTATTCAAAACTAATTTGACTGTTTATAACAGTCAAAGCTCTTAATAATCATTTAAAAAAGAGTGATAACGAGACTACAGTTCACATTTCTCGAATATAATTTTAGCGATAGAAGATAGGTAAGAAAGCAATTTCAATATCATTCAAAGAATAATTGAAAAGTCCGCAATGGACGTGAAGACAGAAAATTTACAAAAACAAATACACTATTACAGTATCAACTACAGATTAAAAGGCATTAAGTTTAGTTAAAGGTGCTTTTTCTGAAGCTCTTTTTTTTTTGAGGTGAGAAATCAACCAATGACTTCTCCAACTTTAGGGTGGAGCGGGAGGGCGTGTTAGACTATAACTGACCAAGTCCACACCGGTGTCCTTCAGTTGCCCTTTGCATTCTAGGACCACAAATTTCCTTTTCAGAAAATCTGTCAGTAAAAACCACTGTAACAATCCGTATTAACCAATGATTTTGAATAAAAAATTACATTTGATAAATTAGAAGTTTTGAATGCAACGTTTATAATTAGCTAAGGGTTTGCTAGATAACCTTAAGTGTCTTCCATTGCGTTGTGTAGGTCATATACCAGCTGCTCTTAGTACTGATATCTTCGTCTCTTGATTTGTTGTCTATGATAGAACCTGTACAGTATTGTCTATGTCACGTAGACACTGTGGTAGACCACAGAACTCTCCTTCTTTGGAATGCAATTAATAGGCTGATAAAAGTTTATGACTATAATTAGATAATTGCTTATTTTAGGCCGTTAAAATTGAATTGGCCAATAACTGTATAGGGGCCAATAACTAAAACGTTATCCCTAATCTAACTAAGATTGGTATTTTGAATAGAAATGCGGAAGGCTATAAGAGTAGGAGGGTTGGGTCGTGTGGTGTGGATTACGAGATGACCAGTATAGAAAATAGAGTTTACAAGAGGTGGGTTGTTTGGAAGATTAGTAACATAGTCCACATCGGAATTCACTACTGAGATGATGGTTGATAGAGATGAAGAAGAAGATAAAGCGGATGGTAATAATGGTAGAAAAATCATCCGATTTCTGATTGCACTTATCATAAGTGTACCTACCAACCTAGTCTTCTATCTAGCTTTATATTTTAACTTCTGTCTCATGCTTACGTAGTTAGCAGAGCAATATTCTGATATATGCTTAGAAATTTTCAACAAGATCCGTTCGAAAACTATTACAATAAATATTGAAGTTGGCGTCCGATCTACCAACTAAATTGATCAGTAAGCTGTTTTGAATCTATCTGGTAGGTTTATTGCTTGTTCCAATGGTCAATGCTACATCCTGCTTCCAATTTAAGCTACCTCCAATTGAATACAGAAAAAATATCTCCAAGTGGTATTTTACTACAATAATAATTAAACAGTAATACGCTGAGCTATTCATGATTCAACACTAATCTCACCATTAGCTCAAAAAATTAAGCTCTAATAACAAGTATAAAATAATAATGATGACCTAAGCAGTGAATTTTACGATGCGTTCGGCTTGTGCACGTCATGCGAACTGGCGCAGAATTATAGCTTCTGAAAACCATTGTTACGTTATTAGTTTATTAAAATATTGTTGCTACGCACGGATGAGTAGGAAGATTTAGGATAATAGTCGTTACTATTATTGTTTTACGAACGTACTGTCTGAGGTTCTTTGAATTCTAATGTGAGCAGTGGTGGCCGAGTGGTAATGGCTCCGCCTTACGAGTTGTAGGTCGCGGGTTCAAACCCTGCCAGGCGCATTACTTTGTGTAATTTATTTCATCATCACTGCTCTCAAAACGGTGAAGAAAAACATCGTGAGGAAACCAGCATGTCTTAGAATAAAAAAATCGAAGACATGTGACATTCACCAACCCGCACTGAGCCCGTGTGGTGGATTACGGACCATTCCCTCTCCTAGAGAGGAGGCCTGAGTCCCAGCAGTGGGAACATTAATAGGCTGATGCTATGCTATGCTATGCTATGCTATCGTTGGTGAAATATCTGTTAGCGTCTTAACAGGGACGCTCGAGTAACCCGTGAAATTCCATTTTTTCATGAAGTAGCTATTCAATAAGGTAAGATGAACTAAAAGGGTTGTACTGATGATTCTAATCAAGATTCTGGGATTCAAAGCATTTTGTTTTAAATAAATACAGTTGGGTCAAAAGTGGGTCGAAACGGTTCGTGTAAATAGTGTACGGCGTGCACGCGGCCTGTTGATGGAACTTTGGCCTGCGCTTAGATCCTTTACAGGCACTTTTGAAATGTCAAGAAGTTAGTCAGGAAAAATATGCTTTTTAATTGCACATTCCAGAGATCTTTAAGGAGAAGAATGTGCAAGAAACTCTATTGTACTACGAATATATCTGTTACATGTTAATGATTTGTAATTCCGTATATATAAATACGTGTTACGGCTGAATTCTGACACTTCTTCTCACTCAAAAGAGGGAGGAAACATTCGAGGCATCTAGCCACGAATTTTAAAGGGAAATTATATGAAAATGCTTTGCCAGTGACCTAAATTATGTACCTAAAGTAAAGATCGTTATTTTTATTTTTTGCCTCCATCAAAATAAACTTCACTATCAAAACAATCCACAATAAAGTTTTTACTTGAGATTAATATGCCGTTATAAAAGAGATTTATGATGGTATTATAATTAGTGTATAATTCTGATAACAAATGTCATTGTTTTATTTTTATTTGTTTTTAACCGTTATTTCTAATGAGGCCGTGCTAAATAATTAAAGAGAAGTTTTATATTTCAACGCAGATATATTTTGATTAAAATTATACTATATGTATATATACCCTATAGTGGGCTACTTTGTCCCTGAGGTATTACTTTGGCCCTAATATATAATAATATTCCACAACTATAACACAACGCCGCGTCTAGTCCCAAGCTAAGCAGAGCTTGTGTTATGAGTACTAGACAACTGATAAACATACTTATATATTTCTAAATACATACATATTATAGATAAATTACACCCAGACACAGAACAAATGATTGCACTCATCACACAAACATTTGTCCTGGATGGGAATCGAACCCACGACCTTCGGCATAGCAGTCAGGGCTATTAACCACTAGACCAACAGGCCAGTCAATAGAAACACAGTAAACACAGATTCTTATGTACCTATTGGTTAATAAGCTTATGCTAAAATTGTACCCCGGGGGCAAAGTTACCCCATTTTTTTCGGTATATATTTAACAAATATTTTTTTTTAATGTCAAGAATAGTGGTGTCCCGCTGGCGTTGCAGCGTTGTGAGCAGGATATAAGTAACTGGTGGTTAGGGCACCAGAGACAAATGTATCGGAAGCCCTACCACCGTTAGCTTGGATCTCGCATATGCGTAAAAAGGCTCACAATGCAAGTCGTATCGAGGACCAGTATTTACTGTATCATCAGGCCCTTCATCCAACCGCGCAACGACAGTTTCAACAGGTGGTCATCAAAAATTTTGGCCATCAGGCCGTTGGCGATAACAACAGCCAACAATGATAATATATTAGCCAAGCTCACATTTCACATGTCTACAACCTCGTATACTAAGTCGAGATATTTGATTTACTTCTCATTCTCAACTTTTATGAGTGAACGTACTTTCATTTTTATGAAAGTTTTTTTTTTTCTGGTGAGCCTGCTTTTGACCTCAATCCCACCTAATGGGAAGCTATGAATGTGATTTACGATCAAGTAACGAGTCCAAATGACAAGCTCTGTTATTCTCTAAGAAAACAGCATTGTGCGCAGCGCTGGCCGCAGCGACGAATTCCAAATAGGTACATTGATTTAGGAACAATACAATAAAAAAAAACTGCACTAAAAACACACCTGGGCCCCAAGTCTGCTATTTTTATAAATTCATCATTCCAACACGATCCAATTGTCATTTTGCTAAAAGTTTGTAATCTGCTAATTCATAATGATCGATCATTGATCGGTCAATGGTCTTGTAATAGAATTGTGGTAGAATGATAATTTCGAGCATATTAAAACCAATAACTGCACAATAACGTTCTAATGGTAAAACACTGATCAAATAAACTGTTAAAGTTTTAGCAGATTACCGCAAACTTCAAATATTCATTTGTCAATATGTACGAGATTACCATTCTATGTCACTTCTTTCAATGGAGTGTCAGTGGTTGACCATTGGAAAGTCATAATGACGTCATTATATTAGTAGAGACCAAACATGTCAAAATCGACAATTATGACATCAATGATAGACCATTCTGACACTATTGTAATAGCAGACTTGAGGCCCTGATTAGAACTACTGGCGAGGGTCGCAGGAATTGAGCAAGACGCATAGGGCCGGTCACTGCGGATCATCGACTTATATTCTAGTGATCGACAATTTAAGCCTTTCCATGGAAACTATTTGTCAAAATACTGAAAAGTTAGAACAAAGGTTCGCTGCAGCACTAAATTGACATTATATCGTCTAACAGAACTATTAACACATGCAGCGCTAAGATAGCTTTTATAGGATACTTTTTACGCGACCAAAATATCATATCTTATACTTTAAAGTTAGCCTACACAAAATTAACTAAATCATACCAAGTTCTTATAACCACATTTAAACGCCAAAAATGAAAATATTTTCTCACGTTCTTCTCAAATTCATTGTTTTTGTTCACAAGGAGTGCCCAATTCATCTTGAACATTGCATTTAGTTTCTAACGCCCACATTTAGCAGATTCTCACATAATTGTGGTATCCGTAAATGTATCCACAAGACTAAATAGTAAGATTAGAGTTTTGTGCCAAGAACAATGTCTATATCTTTCTATTTTCTATACATATAATAAAATAAATCTGTAGTTTTTAGTTGTGCGCGCATCACTTAAATTGTACGAAATCGACGTAAATAACTTGTATATATTAAAATTGTGTTTAACTTGATGTATTACTTAGGCTTTGTTTCATCGCAATCGGATGACTATATCGAAAGATATACTACATTCATTGTCTGTTAGGCGGTACAAAGTTTGCTGGGTTAGTTAGTATATAATAATTTTGGTATAATGAAAACAACAACGGTCAAATCTATAGAAAAGATGGACATAAGCAAGATATACTTATGTTTAGGTACTGGCATCTGGCATGGTCATGTGCCAAGCGTCCAGGGTTCCACTTCAATGGTCGAACCAATTTCGCTAATTCTGCTAAAGCTGCTCAGAATATGGATTAAGACACCAAGGATATCACAAAGCTTATAACATCACTTAAGATGTTTAAACATATAGCTAACATAGTATTTTGTATTGTTACAGCTCAAAAGACGATGAAATAGACGGCAACTGCATAGTGCGTGCACGGGGTCTTCCGTGGCAGTCTTCAGATCAGGATATCGCCAAATTCTTCCGAGGACTCAATGTTGCCAAGTGAGTAAAGAAAATTATATTACAATGATGATTGATGCCATCTGCCTAGCCTTTTCCTAACTGCGTTAAGGTTGGCTTCCAATCAAAGAGGATGCAACTGGACCAGTATTTTACATAGAGCGACTGACTGACTTTCCCAACCTAGTTATAGTTGCGCTACACCACCAAGTTATGTATCTTCTGAATCCAAGTTGAGCCACATAGCATGTTTTGAACTCTAAGCAACTCGTCAGTCTACTGCTCATTTACTTGAGCAATAATCCTGTAATATCGATGAAAAACTTTAAATAAAGTTGCAAAGGGGGCCAACTTCTTATCCAGACCAAGTAATCTGAAAATAGGAATCATCTCCTACAGAAATACCTCTGAGGCACAGGATGTCAATAATATCCTACATCAACTTAGAATAGTACTTACATTTGTATTGAAAAATACACATTGGTGCTTGCTCGGTTTCCAACTCGCAATCCCATGTATGCTTTTTAATAGATGTCACAATATTGGAAATGTCATCTGCAAAAATTATAATTAGTTATCATTAGTTATTCTAGTAACATTTAATTAATGTACAGTTTGAATAAAATTGACCCTAACACACTTCCTTGTGGGACTCCATGTTTGTTGCTTTAGAGTTTAGAAGAGTGTGTTGTCATGTTACGTTACGTTATATTGATTCGCTTATGTAATTATAGCACACTGTTGTCTGTTACTTAGACATGTCACTGTCTCTGGTGGAATAGACAGTCACTTCACGTAAAACCACACTGTGTATTTAACTGAATGCTGGTAATAAGACTGAAAGCCGGCCGCAACACAGTTAGGAAAAGGCTTATCAGATTTTGCAAAGAGGCTGTTAGATGTTTAACCCTGAGGCCGGGTCGTGGACGGCGCGTAGTGTTCCAAGCGTGCCTCAGGGAAAGGTCAGCAAAACCGTAGGGGCCCAGCAGGATCAAAGCCTACTGGGGCTATGGCACTGAGCAAGTACAAAGGGCTTCGTTTCAGAAAGAAAAACTCAAGGTCATAGAACGCAGTGCAAAGAGAAAAAACATAGAAGTATGTTTTAGTCAGTAAAAGTCTGACACGCCCTCCCACTCGGCCCTAGAGCAGGAGAAGTCACCAAAAAAGCACCCCCGAAGGATTTTTGCAGAACTCCTGAAGCCAAATTATATATCCTAACAAAACGTTGTGTTCCTCAGGGGTGGCGTAGCCCTGTGCCTGTCGCCTCAAGGTAGACGCAACGGCGAGGCGCTGGTGCGGTTCGTGTCACAGGAGCACAGAGACATGGCGCTCAAACGACATAAGCACCACATTGGATCGCGGTACATTGAGGTAAGGATTCTTAATTACACATTAAGTTTTTGGACAATATAAAAAGGGCTTGTTAGGCAGTTCACGAAATGATTTATTAATTTATTGAAATATACTGTTAAATAAATTAATTTAGCATATGGGCATAAACATAAAATAAAGACAAGGAAAAAGAAGAAACAGAAAAAATTGTACATGATGCATATATTTCTAAAGAAATTTCTTCCAGCATACTTTGAAAACAAAAAAGATGTAGACACGGTTTCTAAGAGGGGTAGAAAATATTTTGGAAAGAGGTAGAGCCAAACATGATTATAGCACGAACACCATGATAAATTATATTTGTTTTGCTAATTGGTTTTAAAAACACTTTTATACGTCTTATTTTTCCTTAATTAAAACTGGATAAGGTATCTAAATAACCGAAATAACATCGAAATAAACTCAGAAGTCAAAGTTTCTCTTAACTTAACTTCCACACCAACAGCAAATATATAACGGGCAAATCATATAAGAACCATAGAGAAGAGGTGGTCTTTTGAAGAAAGAACCATACTTGCAGATTTGAGTGGGCCTAAACCAATATTTTTAAGACTTTTTAGGAAATTTAAGAATTAAACAGAGTTTTATTAACCTGAACTCAAGATATAACAGAGTCTTATTAGCAAGGTTTATTACCTAATCATTCGAACGGAAGTAAATTGGAAAAGTTTTACTGTCAATTTATCAGTGTAATAACTAAACCTACATTTAGCTGTATCCTTTAATTCATTAAACCCCAAGCGAACGCCGGCGGGCCAAAGCTTCGCGCCACCCATTGTCTTTCTATTGTGTCTGTAATTCTCACGATTGAAAGGTTAAAATCTCTCGGCTAGTTCAGAAGCTTCTAAAACCCTTTTGAATCTTAGCTAAATCTAGTTTGTCTTTTATCCAGGTGTACCGTGCAAGTGGCGAAGATTTCCTGTCAGTAGCAGGGGGCGCCACTTGCGAGGCGGCTGCGTTCTTGTCACGTGGGGCGCAAGTCATCGTGCGCATGCGCGGACTGCCTTACGATGCGACGCCGCAACAAGTTGTGAGTATACCTAAGTACTGTTCTTTTCAGACGGGAGGATAACAACATACCTCATACGAAGGGAATAACGAGGTTAGAGTCAGTCTAAAAAGTCAAACGACTTGCGAATTTTTGAAAGTAAATAAAAATCTGTTGTTGGCAACGCGAATTTTAGTTGTCACTCACTTGTTTCTTGAGATGATGATAGTATCAGATGTTGATTGTAATATGGCTAGTGATGATGAATGAATAAACGGAAATAGTACATTATGATGTAAGTGTGTAATGTTAGTGATTACAGTCGAGGCGGTATTTGGACCCGAGCCGTGGCGAGGGTCTTAAGAGAGCCGAGAACGGTAATCATTAATTACTCACGTGTATCATACGACGTTGTTCAATACACTTGTGAAGAAAATAACAGTAAAACTACCTAGTAACTTTTATTGTGACATGGCGGTAAAAATCTGTTTTCATAAGCGCGCGCAGAATTTTTTTATTTACACCCTTTTGTTTCGGTGGGGAAAATCATCCAATGACAACCCCCGCTCTTGGGCGAGTTTGCGTGAAAAGTTTTTACTATAATGTCTTTCGTAGTGACAATGAAATACGCATGTAACATTTTCTAATGATTTTGTAGTTGTTATTTAATTTTAGTTAGTTAAAACAGCCACTGAATTACACTTGAATAAATCAAGCCAAAAACCGCGCGCATCTTAAAATGGCGGCCATAGACCACAAAAAAAAAAACAATTTTTATGCGAATGTACGATTTATTTACTAAATGTTTTTTTTTTTTTATTAAACAAATCGTTTGTACAAGTTAAAATGTTCAAAATTGCATGAAAAAAGTATACGTAAGACACTTATTTATACCATTGAACGCAATAACTTATAATGTGAAATTTTTTCGTACTCAAAATTTCTTTTGCGAACAAAAAGGTTTTAGCTACATTATAACACAAGTGCGTAATGGTAATCAAAATGTCACAGTTTGGTAACAAGTGCAAGTGTTATATACCTAAGTGCAGTGCAATAAGAGTCACTTTCTGAGCAAGTGTATTCAAAAAGCCTATTCACTCTAGACTTGAAGACACCCAAATTATAATCGGACGGGAAGACCGCAGCAGGCAAACTGTTCCAGTCCTTCGATGTAGGTACGCGGTATAAATGACAAGGCGAAACGCTTAGACCGGACCGTAAGGGTTTAATTTTTAATAAAAAAAGAATAACCTTATCTATCTCTTTCATTCACAACAAGTTGAAGAAACATACTTCTAAACAACAATCTTTTAAACACATTACGATCTAATAACATTTATGTTATTGAATACTTTTACCAGCCAATCAGAAGGCGTCAAATTAATAATATGTTGTCGACTTGATCGCTACGTTTTAACCCCTGGGTTAGCTGTTGAGATTAGGTAGAGCAGCTTACTTAACTGTCTAACCTCTGCGGTTATGATATTATTATTAATGAACTTGAACTAGATTTGCATTGGTATTTTTAACCGGCTGGTATTTTTACACGACTACCAAATAAGGGCGTTATCACACTTGTGGTTTGCGAGCGGCTGCGGGGCAGACGGGCGCGCAGCGAATGCGTTGCGAACAAGCAGCAACTGCACAGCGAAGACGTCGCGCATGCTTGAAATTGAAATTCGCATCGTTTTCAAGGCGTGTCTGTAGCAAGTTAACTTCGTACAATACGATCTAACGAGGAGACACTGCTGTTGGTTTTGTTACTTCGAAGACATGTATCTCGTTGTCAGATCTCGTTGTGCGTCCGCAGCAAATTCGCTGCGCATGCGCGGCGTGTTCGTTGCGCGTCTGTAACGTATTCGTTGCGCATCCGCTACGCTTGGACGCTCACAATCCGCTAGTATGATAAAGCCCTAAGCCTTTCTCGCATAATTATCTTGTATGTATTACCTACTTAAGGGGCCGGCGACGGATGAATTTCCATAGAAACGTAATACCACGCTCATTTGCAGTTGGAGCATATTTCCAACATAATTTATGATGATATTTGGTTATAGACAATATTTATCTAGGTTCCTACGTCTTTCTTTTTAAAAAAAAAAAAAAAACAAAAAGAAATTTAAGCGAATTGTATTTCGCACTTTTTTATAGCATAAATGGCAAAACATGCCATTTGGCTTTTCCTGTATTAAAAATAACAACATTTCTAATATTCTCGACGTAGGAACTTAAATAAATATTGTCTATAACCGAATATCATCATAATATGTTGGAAATATGCTCCAACTGCAAATGAGCGTGGTATTACGTTTGTATGGAAATTCATCCGTCGCCGGCCCCTTAACAAAATTATTTATTGACAATAATCTTATTAATAAAATTATGTATTGACTTAAGGACACACATAATAGTACCCTGACTCCTGAGCTATTTAAAAACTGTATTAGAGAAGCCCCCATAAATATTATTACTTAATACTTATAATTTGGTCAACTTTATACAATAAAAAAAGGAAAAAAAACTCAAAATCAGGATATAAAAATTATATTAAATTCCAAAATTAAAATTAAAGTCCAAAGTAAATTTTAAAATTTCTCTTTTAACTCATTTTCTTTCAACGCCTAAATACGACAGTTAAGGTATTCGTCTTAAAAACCCAAGTATCCATACGTATTTAAAAATGAAAAATCAAAATGGCGGATTTTTGGCGCTAAATCCAATAGTTCCAGAACTCCTGTAACACGTAGATTACTAACACCTACCTCAATTTCCAGTTGGATTTCTTCTCAACGGGAGACAACCCCGTGATGGTCCTCGACGGAGCTGAAGGCGTGCTATTCGTGCGACGAGCTGATGGCAGAGCCACAGGAGATGCATTCGTTCTCTTCTCTAAAGAAGACGACGCACCTAAGGCGTTGTCTCGACACCGCAAGTCTATTGGAGCCAGATATATTGAGCTCTTCCGATCTACCACTGCTGAAGTGCAACAGGTGAGTGAGGAAATAGCTTACAATTGTTTTAGCATTTAATCTATCGTAGGCGTGTTTTCTAAATAAAATGTAGGTTAGCTGCGTGAAATCAATTAGTATTGATTTTGCTGTTTATAATAGTGTTGGTCAAATGTTTTCTACCTCTAGTGATCTGCTATCTCAACTTATCTAAATTTTCTTCTATACTTACATACCTCTAGTGCTCTATACATATCCCTATAAAACAATCCAACATGTTAAAGTAACGGTTTTAATCATTCATCTTAAAAATTACCTCCGTTCAAATATTACTCGTTGTTATTATTTATGTATTTAAAAACTAAGGAATTTAAATGCATCTAAAATTAAAGCAATTTTCCTTATGAAAATCTATGACTTCGATTTTCTAGTGAATCTGGTATTGTCAAAGATTTTATATATCCTAGACAGTAAGATATTTAAAATCTTTGGGTCTTGTTCTATAGATATACAAATTGCACTGTATTTGACAGTGTCACAATTTGTTCTCGTACCTATTTTTCAATAACCTGTACCGCTACCTAAATAACAAATTAATGAAAAAATAAATGTATCTCAAGCCCTTACTGCAATATGTCTTGATATGACAAAAATAGCCACAATCATGTCCCACATTAGAAACGTTTGATAATGAGAAAGGACACAAACAAGCTAGGAAGCTCCTACAAATCGTTAACTAGTTATCTACGCGTACTGATAACCTTTGACGCAATTACATTGAAGCACTAAGACTAATAGAACATTCAGTAACAGTGTAATTATATATGAAACAAGTAAAGACCGAAAGAGCGATGAATGGAATGAGTTGAAAGAAAAAGATATAGGATGAAGTTTATTTGTAATTCCCACAAACAACAGAATAAAATAAAAGTAACAAATCGTCAACTAAGGTAAAATAAAAAAAAATGCTGAAGGTAGGGCAAAAGGGCTTCTATCTCAGTATATGCAATATTTAAAAAAAAATATCCGCTTATGGTGCCACGAAAAATAATATTATGGTTATAAAGATGTAAAATAGGGAAGTATGAAGGAAAATCTAATGTAACACTGACCCCAAAAAGGGTAAGACTGATCGTATTAAACAAGCAAGCTTGGTTCATTAGGAACAGACACGCAAGCAAACTAAAAACAATAAATGTGAAAACATAATTGATCTTTTGGGTAGGAAATAGAAAAAAGAAAGAAAGAAAAAGATCTTATTTCCGTCAAACATGGCGCATACCATAAAAAATAGAAATAACAAATACAATGTGCCAAGCATGCAAAAGTGGATGGAGAGGAAGACCAAAGGCAAAAAAGCAAATGACTGTACTGTGAAGTACTTACACATTTTTTTGGGGAGAAAGTAAATGATAGCGTGACACTTGACAAGGGGGAATCGAAGCTGAAGATGTGTTGCATGACAACATGAGACAAGATGTCCTACCACAAGCTCTTAATGCGATCCATTTTACTATATAGAGTGCATCATCCCTCTTTCTCGCTCGCATGCCTGAAATTTGAATACGTCATGGTAAAGCCACTGAACACAAAATGATAATATAATTTGTGATACCCGAAATCGCTTTAGGTTAGACAAACAGCACTTATTTGCTACTATATAATACTTAAATTCAGTCCAAGATTTGCTTTGTCCACTTGCAATGAGCGTAAATATAATGTTATCAAGAATTTCGCCGTATTGGTATTTATTGAAGCCGGTACCGTGGAACATTGTGTGCGATTGTGACCTAGGTAGCTATGTACTTACTAACAATCTATCGATATAATGCACTAGTTGCATAACACTTGGTCAATAGAAGAATTACCACTTTCCATGATATTTAATTTGCAATTAGGTTTTTAAAAACACAGTCGGTGTTTCCTAGCTGACGACCCTAAGAAGAAACACCGAAACAAACTCAGGAGTCAAAGCCTCTTTTGAAGTCCATACAGCATGTAACGGTCAAATCATATGAGCACCAAGTAGATTGGAGTCTGAGGTGGTCTTTTGAAGAAAGAACCATGCCGTTCTGAGTGGAACTGTCCAGTCAGTGCAAGCATTTGTCAAAAGTCGTGTAGCCCAACTCATGACTACTAAGAAGCACAAAGTAAAAGTTTATGTATAATTTATAAGGTATAGTAGAAAGACTGTAGGTAAATTTAGAAAATAATGTCATATAGCCATTTTTAATATTTAACGCTACGTAGTCAAAAAATATTCATGTTGCTTTTGATTCATTGTTTATTGTATGATTCAGTCATAGAACGTACCTAGTTAAAGACTTATCCGGCAAAACTGAACACCCTAGTTCGTCCATACCTACAAATGCGGTTCTTGTTAGTGAAGATATTAGAACGAACCAAGATAGGAGTTGATGCTTCTATTCGGCTAAAGACTGTAGGTAAAATTAAATGAGTAGGTAATCATGAAAGCCAGAAACATATCGGAGATCGTATCTTGCATTCTCTGGATCGACAAAATTAGCACCCTTAACTGGCATTACATTGAACTATTTTAAATGCAATTTTTAGGTAAACCTAGCTGAATAACCAATTTGTAATGTAACTGTCAAAATCTATGTTCGAATAGTTGATATTCCACAGTAATTGATTTGCAACTTCTTATCGAGTTACAGTACATTGAAAACTTTATGACGCTCTATTGAAAAATTACCTTTCTGGTATAGTTAGTGATAATAATAATTAATAAAAGTTAAAAATAATAATTAAAAAATATAATACCGGGGATAAGAAGGTAGAAACCTTAGTCCTGTTTTAGACGAGAGTTTAGGAATTCTGGAAGAAGTCCTGAATATTGGAACCTATGTAGAGACATTGTGGGTACAGACTACAACGCTTTTATGAACTGTGATTCATGCAGTGCAAAACAAATTCCTACTTGCAATTATCAAGAAATTGCACTACGTGCTCGCTACAAAAATACGGTCGCCATGTCTAACCAATCTGTTATTACTTTTATCAACAAACATAGGTATAAATGTAATCGCTGAGAACAAACCCAGGCGACAACAATTGTCCGTAAATTGTAGTTTTATGCTAAACGCGACGATTTGCGACATAAGCGATGCTTTCAAGGCCTTTTCGTTTACATGCTTTTGAAAAAGGCCTTGCCAATACCCTTAAGGTTTTTATAAGGTCATGATGATGGTTAAGTTGGTGTTTAACCTGGTATTTGGTTTCTAGCAACCTGGTATTCACCGGATCGGGTGTTATTTGCCTTAGAGACTTAAGACTATCCAATCAAATCTCTTGATTGATGAAATTGGATGAAAAAGAGCCACTTCATCCGAAATCTCAAATAGAAAGAAATTTTCAAATTCGTTCAATATTAATCAAGTTAGAAACCTTTCAAATCAGGTCCTTCTGATTTAAAAGGTTCGTAACTTGATTTGGAAGGGGAAATGGACAAAAAATACTTAGTATACGGATACTGAAATGTGACGTCACCGCCATTAGATGACGTGTAAAAGAGATAGCAAAAAATCCCACAACCATCTCTTCCTCACCAATATTTAGAATGTTAATTGCCGCTTCATAAAACCAATTTTGATGCTGTTGTCATAAAAAGAGTTATTATTATTATTATATATTTGTACTAAAATAAGCATAGGCTATATAACATGGTCATAATAGCCACATGGGTCGGTCCCTAGGATTCAGCATCAACCTGCAATGGTCTGAAGATGGGCGACCATGTTTAACATTTCGAGATTCCCCTGTGCCTTGGAAAATATGTTAATGGGTCTCGTCTGTCGTAATTTTTTTGACAGATGTAACGAATTTTGAAAACGAGCACAGCGCCATCTAGTGAGAACTTGACCACGTTCGGTCCCACAGCTTTCTACTTAATTTTGTTTTGAAGACTATTTCCACTGTTTTGTAAAAGAAAACTATTAAAAAACATTATTTTAAGTAACATTTCTGTCTATAGCCCGCTCTTGAGGTAGCAGGTAAGTACAAAGTTTAAGTGCCCGTCAATCGTTTGATGCACATACAGCTAGAACAATTCGCTACGCGTTGCACAAGGCCTTAGATTGCACGTGTATTTTGTTTAGTTTTATAGCGCTTTTTTTATTCCCTTACCAGGAAACCACTATTACTATGTTTATAAGATCCTTGATTGCATTCTAATTTACGAGTTGGATTTGGAACTCATTTTTAAATGCTGGTAACATTGACTTACTTAAAGATCCTATACCTATCCTATACCGTCCCCTAGCTGGGACGGAGGGCGTCGACAGTAGTCACCATAGATATAAGATTATATTTTTATGGTAGTCACGCATTGCGACCGATCTTGAGCTTTACGCTTCGCTCAATGTCAATCCGATGGCCGTCGCCTCTGCCAACACGGTACGTCGCCAGGTTTGCCGAAGACGGTCACGCTTCCTTTTCCCTTGGGGATTCTAGTCCAACGCCTGTTTAGGTAATGATCAGAATCCCTCCTAAGCGTGTACCATATGCGCCGGTAACATTAGTCTCGCATTATTTTGTCTGTAAGTAGCTTTTGCCCCCGGCTACGACCGCGTAATTAAAATGTAGCCTATGTCACTCCAGAATAAAGCAGTTTTCTATCGGTGATATAATTTTTGCAATCGGACCAGTACTTCTAGAAATCCAGAGATTACCTCCTCCACAAACAAAAAAAAAACAAACTTTACCTTTTTGTAATATTAGAGTAATATTTTTAATTGTAGTTCGTTGAATAAATAAAATTGATCTCTCGCTAAGTCAACATAAATATGCAATTTGCAATAGATACTAAAATCATAATAAACTGATATGTGATATTATTTTCCTTGTAAAGTGCTCTATCGGTAGTTTCATTTCTGATTCAGCGTAAAATACTTTATTTTCCTAAAATAATATAGCTTGTTTTATTTTCATATCCGTAGACGTTGTAATCAACGGAAGTTGTAAACTTATGAAACTGTGTAAAAACACGTTTTCAACAAAGTGTGACGGTAGGTAGCTACGTCATTCTTTTATGCGATTTTTTTACGTGGATAATCATGTAATGAATTCTCCCGCTCTGGGTTGGGCGGAAGGGAGTGTTAGACACTTACTGATTAAAACCTGTGTTTCTTCAGTTACCCTTTTTGCGAGGGCATCAGGGTTTGGCCTTTACCCTACGGCGTACTATCCGCTGCTCGCCGTCTGCAAGCTCGCGCCTATGATGACCTACTCCCAGCGCATGGGAGACGTCTCCAATGGGGGTTCGGGTGTGAGGTTATTCTCATATGCCAAAGCGAAGGGAAACAGAAAGATCACGGATGGGTTTTAGTCAGTAAAAGTCTGACATTCCCTCTCAGAGCACTCAGAGCGAGAGAAGTTAAAAATGAAAGAAAAATTTCACCGCTGAAGGGCCAAAACCATCTGCATGGATAGATTCAAAATGAAAGAATTTGCGCCCCCGTAAGAGAACGTATACTACTGCATAGGTACTAAGTTAAAACTCCCGCTGGGTAGGCGTTTCTAAAATGCAAGATTTCTGACGTGCGTACTCGGATTGCTGTTAGCTTCACTTCACAATTTTCTTGTAATTGATCATAGTACATTGCATGTTTGAGCGTCGATGTTACGACGATGATGACATAGTGTATACATACCAAAAAAAATGGCCGTAAATCTTAATTTTAGCACAATTTTATTTCTTTTTTTACCAACGTTACCCCTATATCTAACCCCGTTTTCCTCCTCCAGGTCCTCAACCGTTCTCTGGAGACTCGCACAAGTCAGACCAGTACACCGTCAGCAGCCCCTGCGGCTGCCGAGGGCCTGCTGCCAGCTGTGGCTCTCGTACCCCAGCACGTCATCACCTCAGGAACTGCCAAGGACTGCGTCCGGCTTCGGGGCTTACCTTATGAGGCACAGGTAAGTTCACTTTGCTCATTATTATTATTTCGTTTATGTTCTGGAGTGGCGACCATGTACCAGAAGAGGCAGCTTTGGACGGCCTCCCAACAGGTGGAACGATGATCTGGCGAGAGTCACGAGAATCCGATAGATGCGAGACGCACAGGATCGGTCGTTGTGGCGACGCTTGGGGGAGGTCTATGTGCAACAGTGGAGGTCTTTCGGCTGAAATGATGATGATGATGATCATCATTATTATTAACCAAAGGTCTCTGTTGGTTCTGAGCACTGTGCCCTACCATTTGAGAAAACATTCATTGTGCATGCAGCTAATGAGTGGAAGTCCCTGCAGGAGTATATATTTCCTGATAGCTACAACCTGAGGTTTGAGATCTAGCTACCAAAAGTGAAACCTTCTTTAAGTTACCGGTTCCTTTTGTGGTAGAGTGGGAGCCTAAGTTTTCCAATGCTGCGTGTTCTAGTACGCGGGCGTCACTTCAAAATCTTTTGACCATAGAGTCGTTCATCTGTTCTGCGAACAACGTTAATTATTTACAAATTCAAAATGATGCCTATCCGGGCACTTATAATAGGTACTTCAGAAGCTAGTGCACAGCTCCAATTGGTTGTTTTCTTTGGAGAAGAACCGGCAAGAAACTTTACGCAAAAAAAATGGGGATAATAATTTAAAAAAATTCGTGAAAGCATTATCTTTCACGAAGACTGACTTCTCAAATCTTTATAATTCAATTATTTTTTTTAAAGGACCACAGACCATTTAGGAAGAATCTAATATTGTAATTAATTCCTTTACAGGTGGAGCACATATTGACATTCTTAGACGAATTTGCCAAGAACATAGTGGTGCAAGGAGTCCACATGGTATACAATGCTCAGGTTGGTCCTGCTTTTAATATTGATACAGTACAATTCAAACTTAATGGCGACTCGCTCCAATCCGCCCGGGCCACTGGCCACTAGGCCAGCTTAGTACCAAGGCCTTAATTGAATTAGAAACTAGCTTTTGCCAGCGGCTTCGCCCTCGTGAAAGTAGAAAATGCCTATGTCACTCAGTGATAAAGTAGCATTCTACTAGTAGAAGATTTTTTTAAATCGGTACTGTAAACAAAAATATTTAAATATTTTTTCATTGTAATATATATGATGAATAAATGAGAACTAAAGCCTAGTGCCTACTGTACTAAAGTGGCAGCGGCGTGCCGTCGTGTCGTTGCCGCTTCGTCGACACAGTTTCCTAGTTTTTTATGGACCTAAGCTTCACGCAGGCGTACACCAAGTATATAATGACGAATACGCGTCTATGAAGCTACTGTCCACGCCTACTCCCTACATGCCTAAAGCTTCAATGCCAGTAAGTCAACAGTAAAAGTATGGGTGATGTATTAAAACACTCGTTCACAGGGCCACCCCAGCGGCGAGGCCTTCATTCAGATGGACAGCGAAGCGAGCGCTTTCCTCTGCGCTCAGCAGAAGCACCATCGGTACATGACTTTCGGCAAGAAGCAGCGGTATATTGAGGTAACACACATACTTTTAAAATAATCAAAATGGAGACTTGTGGTCATTTACGACCACACTGATTTTATGTATATCGGGCTGTGGTCTGCAACTCCACATCCAAATTTGTACTTGGCCTATAAGGCACGGTAGCCACGCAGACTTTGCTGCATAAGGCGTAAGCGCCAGAGTTCTTAAGTTTTTTCATTTCGTTGGTCAGTGACAAGTTCTAAGTACATTAACCCTTTAACCGCCTAATTTGGATATATCTGACAAACACTCTCGCGTTTTTTCCGCCAGGGTCGCACATCCACGACCAAATACTCCATCTCGTCAGCTCTTCTGTCACCTATGGGGATTGAAGAGCTAAACGAGATGATGTACCCAGTTGCTAACTGGGGAATAGGACGCGAAACCACTCGTCGGACCAATCCGACGCGGGGCCCGGTTATGGGCGAAGTGTGTGTAGTCCGCTAAATTAAAATTTTCTTAAGTTTTTTGCATTTTGCAGCTGATAAGTTGTATGTTAATTAAAATTTGATTTGCGTTCGTAACATTTTTAATGGCGGAATTATAAATTGCTCGTTATCAATTTTCTTCAAAAACTGTTCCAGACGATGTTCATGACGCATTTTGAAACAGGTTTTGTCGTTAATAGTATCGAACCGGTTCTTTGTTTTATCATCTACAGTTTTGAAGTTTCATATCGGTATTTTAAATATAAATTGCAATTAGAAAATTAAAAGATAGGAGAATTTAAAGCGGTTCTTTTTCTGTATTAAGTATTAGGTATTTTATAATAAGTTCGGCTAGATTCAAGTTTAATGGTAGCTCTGAATACGAGACGAGTCTTTATGTAGTATCAAATTCATATGACAGTAGCGTTCAAAAGACACAATTATTAATGTGCTGTGAAAAGCGAACAGTGGCCTGTCATGTTATGTCTTTGCACCACCCTAAGGTTGACTGGTAGATAATGCTTAAAGCATTAGGTCCGCCTTTGTACAATATTTCAATGGTGCATAATAAATAAATAAACATCCGCAGGCCTAGCCAAGTTACGATCGTTTTATTGTATTTTGCGTCGAACGCCTCGAGTCAGCCACTCCTCTGATTCCTTTGTTTTGACGTCATCTCAACGCTCAGTCACGTGGGCAGAACAAAGGAATCGGAGGCGTTGCCGACTCGAGGCGTTCGACGTAAGAGAATCGAAACGACACGGTCGTAGTAACATATAACATAACATATATATTTATTTATTTATCCACCACAAAGGAGCCTTACAAACTAATATTACATAAGTAACAGATACAAGTTTTCTTTTGTGAAATCCTGTCACACAGATTGCCAGCCCCCACCCCCACAGACTTACTAGTGGGGCAAAGCCGCCATTAAATTTGAATCGACTTGTTTTGTAAAGTTAACGACGTTTCCCCACGCAGGTGTTCCAGTGCTCGGGCGACGACATGAACCTGGTGCTGACCGGCGGCGTGACGCCCGCCACGTCGCCCAAGGTGCTGTCCCCCGGTACGTTGGTGTCCCCCCCGCCGCCCGCGCCCGCGCCGCGCCTGCTCGCGCACCACATCGCGCACCAGAGCCTCCTCGCGCGCCAGCACGAGAACCTCCTCCTCGCCTCCCTCCGCCCCCCGCTCCTCCCGATGCTCCCGACCTACGCGACCGTCCGTTCCCAACAACCGACACAGGCCTACCAACTGCCGCAAATGTCACAAATGACGCAGATGACGCAAATGTCACAAATGTTGCAGCAGCAGACGATGTTGCCAACCAAACGGTCTTATGAGCGTGCGTTCCAACAGACTGAGGCGACGCCTGCTAAAAGGCAGTATACTATGCCTCCGCAGATGACCCCAGCACTATCGTTACCAGTCTTTTCTTATGGGGGATCAGCTCCAATCTTTTCGTACGCGAACACAAGCCCGATGCTATCGACATACAACACGTTGCCCACGGCATTGCCCACAGCCTTGCCGGCAGGGTACGGATCCGCCCTCTCTGCTGCCTTGCCAGGGTCTATGACGTCACCATTCCCGACGCTATCCATGTTCCCCACCTACCCGTACTACCCAGGTGTTTAAGTTGCAAAGTTAAAACGTTACATGGAGTAAGACGTGCCTTTAAAATAAATTAGAGTGCGTTTTGATCGCGGGAGAAAATTTTAAAAAGTTGTTTTTTAAATCTAAAAATAATTAATGCGAATTTACAACTTTAATATTTTGAAAATTAATAAAAAAAACTGCGTCACATCGCAACGCCGAATTAAAAATAATAAATAAAACTAGCGCTACTTTTTTAATGTCATTTTTAAAAATACCCGCCAATTCAATATTTTAAAGCTTATAAAGGCTTGACGCTTCCTTAAATGAAAAAATAAGTATGTAAATCAGTGAAGTAGATATAAAAGCGGTTAACTAATAATAATTAACAAACAATGAACTCATTACGTTACTGAGTACAAGAATACTAACTCGCTAAAACAACAGTACCTGAGGGGAATTAACGGTTAGATATAAATAAAAATAAATAAGAACTTCCAATATAAATATAAATAAAAAGCAGCTATCGCTTTTGAGTACGTTTTTTTTTGCTATAATCGCGTGTAAGTGTACGTTGTGGTGGCAAGACCAAGTCACAAATGTCAGGAAAATGAGGTAAAAATAAGGAATGTTAGGCAACGGTCTATCTGTTACATAATAAAATGTCTCGTTCGTGAGTTTGTTGACCGGCTAACGCTAGAAAAATTTGATTCATTTATTAACTAGTGTATGGACTTGTAAACATGTTTTTAGCTTTTTATTAAGTCCAATGCTGGCCCAAAAGTAAAGGTCATGATACATTATGTTTGCGTTAACTCGGCTAGAAACAGGGTAGACAAAATTACATTTTGACGTCACGCTCAAGAGTTTGAAGTGCCTTCGCTATTTTTTACGATATTTTAGTTAATAAACATGAATTTACTACAAAAATAAGTGTAAAATCTTTAAAGGCAGTTATTTAGCAGCTGGATATTGATAGGTTAAGTACTTACTTAAAATACTTGTTGAATTTATTACTTGACTTTAAATATTGTTGAACTCTCATTTTCATATTTTTAATTATCATTAAGTGAACCCGAGGTTGTTAATTAATGACAAGTAGTTGTATGTTTAACTTTTTTAAGATGGGGGTTGCCATTAATGATAAAAAAACCGATGTAGTAACTTAGTTGTTTGCTTAGACCAATATTTATTCTAGTTCAGAATCGTAAAAATGAATGAGAAACAATTAAATCATACTTTTAATGATATATCCCCAAAATCCGAAAGGATATTTTCCCTAAAAACACAATTTAAGGTGCTTTTAAAGAACACCTTCCGAATGGCAACCCCAATTGTGTGATTAGAAGTCGTTGTGATTTTTAAATATTAAACATTCCATTATAAAAAGACAATGTTTTGCCAATTTCTTGAAGGCTGATCTTAAGTCTGAGAAAGTGTTAGGTACTTATTGTTGAATGAAGCTCATGTACTGCATTCAAAACGAATATTTTCGTGAAAATGCTTGTAGATTTAAATTATACTGCTTTCCCTCGCAGTTTTGTAAGAAATTAAGATTTGTTATATAATGATAAATCCGTCTGTTATATCGTCCTTACTGCTGAGACACAAATTTTCTATTTTGAGTGAGGGAACTAAACTAATAAACATTCCATAAAATATTTCATAACATTGCCTTTTACACCTTTACAGTACATTTGCTTCACGACACTTATATGTAGGTTCTATATTAATTTTAAGATACTTAAGGATTTTGTTTTTTTTTTGTTTGAGTACAATAATGTGTGTACACTTTTGTGCTTAGTTTACACTTTTTATTATTTAGTGTTTTTTTGCTACCGTAATCATATGTTAGAAGTGCACTTTATGCAAAATGAATTGATTTTTCCATGAGTTTTTTCGGCTTTATATTTATTTAATCAAGCGTGTATTAAATTAAACAAAGTGTTTTAATATGATTTAAAATCAATTAAAATACTTTTAAAAATATTATTTTGCATATTTAATTTTTAGGTTTTATTTTCGTATCGACAATCAAATATGAATTGTTTAAAAAAAAATCGTATATACATTTTCCGTAAACAATAATTCATTTTTCGTTTTACTAGATTAGATCGATTTTAAAAATATAAACAATGTTTTTTCAAAATACTGAATTTAAAATAATATGTTCAATGTCCATGTAGGCTACGTTTAAAAATAACGAGACGGCCGCAAAATCCCATGAAATCCTTATCCCATCCCTTGACTATTCCAAAATATATTACAATATTATATCACCTATTAATAATAACCCATGGTTTATACCACCTAGCTTAACCCCATCGTCTGTACCTCACACCACATAGAATAGTCTACATTAAAAATTATAATTTACTGCTAAATATTTGGTTTATATTCCCGAATTTAAATTTAAAGGGCCTATTAAAAATTGGCTTCAAAATCAATTATCACATGATGTGAAAAAAAATTGAAATGTCAAAAACGATGCGCGTTATCATAGCGCGACCAGGTACGAAGTTTAGTTCGAGAATAAAAACCAAATAGGGTGACTTGTATATTGGAACAATTTATATTTAAAGTTAACGTCATTTTTATGGTGTCGTCATTGTCTCAATAATCACAAATATAGGTATGGGGCTTTAGTCACAAGTACACGGTGTAATGGCTAATCTTTGTTCTGTCATTTCTAAATTTATTTACTTGTTGTAATTTTGGCAATGTGGAAATGTGAAGGTCATATTATTTGCATTAAAATAAACCTAACAGACGAATCTTGTATTTCATGTTGCCGAAATCACAATTTAGTTTATTTTACAATGCAATACTGTGTTTATTAATGGTTATATACAAAACTGTTGTATTATGGTGTATCCGTCGGGTTGTGTTATGGAAAATGTGCATGAAACCCATCAGTCAAACGGTAAGTGTTGCACACGTATTTTTGTATTAAAAACCAAAATTTCTATGTCGTTTTCAAATTAAAATTAAAGGGTGTAGCATGAACCGCTTATTTTTAAGGAAAAAGGTTGCATGGCTCGGTTTGACAACATATAATCCGATATTTGAGCTTCTGTAGTTTTCCAAAGCACATCGCGGCCGGATACAAAATGGTTTCGTTCGCGAAACTGTTGATGTTACTCTTTCATGAAAATTGTACACGGTTGTAACTTTATCTTGGTACTATGATTCGAAGTGGGTCACTTGAAGTATATTAGCATTAAATGCATTTGTATCAAGTTACTAATATGGCGCCAAGTGTCGATACGATATTTTTCACAAGCTACATCTATGCATTGTGCTTCCATAACTTGTTGTGTAACTTTAAATGAATTCTATAATAGTATCATGATCTAAAGTTCATATATTCAGTCTTGGTAAGGGCTCTGTCTCCTCCAGTCATTAACACGCAACTCTCAATCACAGCTTTTTCTTCTCTTGCTATCTTAAAGATTCTACGCTTTACTTTTATTTCGTAACTGAGTTAAAAATAAATTCGTTTTAATGTACGTATTTTGATGATTTTTAGTGCATTTCTACGATAATTATGTTTGTGTAAGTAAAAGTATGAGTATCCAAATAAGCAGCCATGCTAATATATTTATGGCAAAAAAAAAATCTCAAATGATTTTTAAGAAGTTTGCACTAGATTTTATTAAAATATTGTCTGTGTAGTGACTGGGGGACGTGGTGTGAGGATGTCGGATATTTTCTGTTCGGTTAAATATAAACATATGACACGGGTCACAACATAACTGCCAAAGCGTTTCGATTACAGTTGAAGAAATTATTATCTTGAAAACCATGAAACTTTTTCGATGCGCTTACTCGAAGTTTTCATTATGAAGCCGGAAATTCATATCAAAATGTAGTTTTATTGAATAGAACTAAGTTTTTTTTTTCGTTTTACAGAGTTTTTGTCTCATCTTGTTAGCATCATGACGGTTTTTTTTTTTAATTATAATTTAAGTTGGATAAATATAGTGTATTGCGATTAGAAATAAAAGGTTAATTTACATGTTAGATGATAATTGCGAGTTTCTCTGGTTTGTGGTTGTGCTATTGTCTTTTATATGTACTATTTCTAAGGTCGGGTATGGAATGGGTCTGATTTTTCTATTAGCTTTAGAAAAGAAATTAATGGATGTTTGCAATATTCCTTGATTTCTCAAGTTTTAATCTGGGTATGAGGTATAAACTAATACATTATGTCTACATTTTAGGCACTGTTTTACCCAGGATAAAACTATAATATTAGTATATATTTTATATGATAAACATGGAAAATCAGCTTCATAGTCCAAGTCTATCCAAGGCTTCGTCGCGTAGATAGCAAGAGGTACTTGTGAAGGAAGGGTTACACTAACACTCGACCGCTTGATCTGTCTCCGCTACAGTAAAGTATCGTCCTTTTATGTTTTACTAACATACTTCCGGGTGAGTGGGCAAAAGAATTTAGGTGAGTATTATTTATATTTATAAAAAAAAGTCTAAAAAATGTTACACACATTTTGGTTTATATTTGAAGTGGCCGCGCCATGACATCGCACTCGCTGTAAAACTTATGATGGTAAAATAAATAAAAAGATAAACATGGGCTCGTTTAGACGTAAAATAGACCATTAAAAACATGAATAGGCTGCACAATTTAACTCCCTAAATGTTTAAAAAACACTTAATATCACGTGCGTCGATACGCACACTCCTTTATCCTCTAGTATAACTTTTCCTTCACAAGATAACAGATACATAGCACAATCATGCCCCTCCTAATGCTTCTAACGTTCCTTTATGTCTACAAAGATGAATGGACTTTGTTTAAACCCATGGGACACAGAATAAGGTCAATTTTTAACGAACACTGTAAGCACAGGCTTCATGATATTAATATTGGGGCATAAAGGCTGTTCTGTAGTGTAATATCCACTCAATTATAATATTTTTTTCATAAAAACTTTATAAAATATTTTATAAATTATAATATAAATTATTTTTCGCAATTTTACTATCTAAATATAGTCAAAATTTCTACCTGTCGCTTTTGTGGTAAATAACATTTACCTTTAAAATTGTAGATATTTTTTTTAGAACAGCTTGATCGCTACTTTTCTCGTCTATACATACAACGCATAGCAGAATTCTATTAGCTTTTGTATTTCCTTGTAAATATCTGAAAATAATAAAGTATATTAATATAGGAGTATACAGGCAAATTTCTTTTCCTGAAGTCCAATATTTAGCCGCTATGCCCCAAAGTACAAGAGAACATTATTCTAAATACATTGTTTCGCTTTAAAAATGCATGGACCGGTGACAGAATTAAAATTTAAATGTCCTAGGGACTTCAACGCTTAGTGTGTCGTAGAAATAAATATTTTGTGCTTGACTAGAGGTAGGTCCATGGGTGTCTGGTGTACCACTAAAGGCTGGGTCGAATAGTGGGCACAGTGTTGGCAGTGTATTTAACATGAAGCGGCGTAAGTATCTATCTATCATTTGTTGTGGGATCACATGAAATAAGCTCTATCTTACTCTTGATTTATCGCATTTATATTGTGACCTCAATTGCGCCATCTGGAGTTCCCACACAAAAAAAAAATATCGCAAAAAATTTAGATTCTTCAAAACAATTCTTGATTATTTCCCGCCAGAAACTAACAACGACTTGTCCATTAAATTTTCAAACAGTAAGTAAAAACAACATTTTTTTAAGTAAATTTTAAAATATTTTTCCAAATTATAAATTTATATCTAAAAAATTATAAAATATTTTTCCAAATTATAAATTTATATCTAAAATTATAAAATATAAATTCCCCTTCCAATTGAGGTCGCAAACTAGTGGTGCTAAAAGTACTAGGGTTACTAGGCGTGCATAAGTTTGGTAAAGTCCGCAGACTGGCTTGGTGGTTGGCGGCATCAACGACGTGTGTAACATTACAGAGTATTGGTGTAAGTGCGCACTGCTTTGGTGAAATGTTAATGCGTTCAGAGACCCGGTGAGTTGTTCATCTTGTTCTAAATAATTACATACTTAAGACTGTTGTGGGTATTCGGCGAAACTTTTGGATAATCGGCCTTGACGAATATTCGGCTTTGACGAGTATTCGGCTTTTAGGAATATTTGGCTTTAAGAACTCGATTGTTGATATACATTTGACTTATCTAGAAATTACAATAAGTATATCACAACTGTCTATGTAGGCTTCATTACAGAATCACTATAGTGCTAACATGGTTTTGCCAACTACCCACAGCACATCTAACATACATAAACTGTGTACGTCCCTATCCGTATCGTATGACGTCACAAGGCACAAAATGCTTAGCTTTACCTCTCCGAATTTATATTCGTTCTATAATCGCTAAGCATTTTAGTATTAACTTAGTATCACAATATTATACATGTATGGGACTTTCATATTAGGCATAAGTGGGTAAAATTTAATGGGATAAATTATAATATTGGTATTATATTTATGCGACGTGAAGAAATGAATTCATAATGATTCACTACACATAACATTTATGTTTACTTACAGTAGTGTTTACTTTATGCACGTTGTCGTGAGATTTGCACTAAGAATTTAAATATACTGAGTAAATTGGGGTGACTTTGGCTCTAGGGTATAATTTTGGCACAAGCTTATTAACGAATAGAAACACAGTAATCACAGTTTCTCAAGTTCCTATTGGTTAATAAGCTTGTGTGAAGTTTTACCCCAGGGGCAAAGCAACCCCACTTTACGTTACCTAAACCTTGTACATCATCCAGGTATCAAGACGTAGGCATATCATTCAGTGTGACTAACAAACGCATGACTTATTTATGAAACAAGTGACAAGTATTTCTAATTTATTCTACTATCTTGTTTTAAACGAGATTCTTCGCAATTTGTAGATGAATGTGTTTTTTGATATCATTCGCAGATGGCTGGGTGGATCGTTATTACGTCATGTTTCTAAGCTTTTTGCCCACTGTGTTACTGAGACACCATTGACCTATTTTAGACGTGTTTTTTTCTTTTTCAAATAAAGTAGAATGTGTGTCTTTCATAATGGCTCAAGGTGATTAGTAATATGTAGTGAGCGGATCGCTTACTGAAATTTAAAAGTACCTAATAGTGTGGCTGAAGTATGAAGTATTTCCCTTTTTCTCTAATAAGTTGATTACTACTAGATCGACGTAGTAAATGTCGAAATCTGCGAAGAATACCATTGTAACTCAGTTTTCGGTAGTTTTTATTCGGCATTTTTTGTACAGTAGACAATAATATGATTGCAACTCAAATGGCCTCAAAACTGAGTTACAAAGTTAACTTTACAGTTGTCTATATGTCAATATACTTTATTGCCAAAAACTTAGGCACAACAAAATATTTACAGCCGCTTATGCCAAACCACCGATGGCACTGAACTTTCAAGACGTTACTCTCCCATCTCTAACACCATCTTTGTGTGTACGACAGGTCCACTGACATACTACTATCCAGCAATGGGCCCGACGCTGCCGCCACCGCCGCTGGTCTACTGGGGGTACCCCACCCCGCCAGTCTCCCCAGCGCATTACTACCACCCTCCACATCACCCCCAGACAATGGTGAGTTTCCACGTAAACCGAGGACCGATGCAAAAAATGGGACTTTTAATGGCTGATAAAAGGACCGGGATTGGGAACTAAGTAAGCTGTGCTGTCTACCTCCCCCCTAAAAAAGCTTATTGGTTTTGATCAGTATAAGGCCACACAGCGTGTTGCTGAAATCAGTGAAAGACCAAATACCAACCGTAGTTATTGGAATATTGCCTATGAATACATACCTTGATTCGCTAGGGAAATGTCACATTGCATGCACTAAATACCCAAATGTATGGCCGAATCTAAACACCTACCATAATTTCAGATACCTGAGGTGGTGTCCGTGGGGGGAGGGTCACCGATTCCCATCCCACCGCCAGCTGCGTGCCCCGAATGGCCAATATTTATGGTCAACTAACACGGATCCAACCCCAAATAATGAAGACCGCTGCTTATATTATTATTAATATATTTAACGAAACTAGAGAAATATATTCGGAATTTAGTGTCTATTTTTTATTAGGTATATGATCGAGTTCCGCTAATTGCGTTTGAGTTATTTATTTCCGGACTCCGTTGATTAGGTACTCTGATAATCTTAAATTAGGATATTTTCCCATTTTGCTCTCGCTCAAAAAACCTTTAAAAACTAACTAAAAGTAATCTAAAGTATGGCGTCAAAAAACATCTCCGCATCGCTATCGGCTGGTAATATAAGTACCCAAGATACTGGCAGCATTGCCTCGCATAAGTAGGTACATTTATCTACCTTCTTTTAAATTGTGACTTTAACAAATTATAACAAGCGAAACTCGATCATACCATTTTGTACAAACAAGTATTTCGAATATTAACACTTTTCTTTGAATTTCCTAACATCACTTTTCGAAAACGAATGAAATGGCTCAAAATTTTTCTACATTAAATATTTCTATGTTAACTTATATGTAAATTTAGATAGATTCATATAAATAAAATACATTTTATATTTACATATGCACACATAATATAAAATTTGTTGCAATTACGTTATTATTTTGTTTAAACATGTAAATGATCTACTTTATTTGTTGATCTTTTGAGATATTTTAGCGAATCTTAAATAATTTACAAAAAAAATATTGATTTATATTTTTCGTTTTAATATAGTGAAATATATAAGATTAAGTAAGTTATGTCATAGTATATGAAAAAAAAAAACAATGCTTTACTCGATGGCATTCGTAAAAAATACTATAAAAAGGCCAAAATCACACTAGGAAAGTTCCTCTTTAAAACTACAAGATCTATCTGATATTTATTGCTTATCTCATCAACATACTGGACAAATACAAGCAGAAAAAACTAATTTAAAAAAAAAGGCCGTTAGAATACTTACTCATGTGGGTACAGGCTACTGCCGTTTGCTTAAATTATTTTGATGGCTCAAAGATTTATTTTGATAGCTAAAAGATTTATTTTGAAGCTGACATATAACATGGCCGGTCCTTGTACCACGTCTTTCTATCAGGACAACGAAAAACTCCAAAGCTGTTGAGCATATTGTCGTGTACTTTTCACCAATAGACAGAGTGAATCGTGACGAAGGCTAATGTCTATAATACATGCAAATTGTATTAGAGAAAAGCCTAAAATTTTTAAAATTTGTAACACTCGCGCCAAGCTGGAGCGGGTCTCTAGTGAATTTATATATGAAACAAATTGCTTACGATGCTTCTGTTCTATATTGTGTCTTTTCTCCTTGTATCTGTCAGTGTAAACTTCGACAACGAATGCATGTACCACAGTGATAGAAAGGTGCTGTTACGTTACGTTTGTAGAAATTAAACCAAATATATGTTATTGAGTTTATGTTTACTTAGAATAAGTCGACGCTCAATTAGTAGTAATTATATCTAGTAGTATTCGAAACCAGAAATATGCCATAATTTTTAAGAATAACCTTTATTTACTAGAGCCTTTTGAGCAGCTCCTGTTTATTTGAGACAAATGCTTAATTGGGGTGGCAATGCAACCATTTAATTGTTTGCGTCGGATCGATCCGACGAGTTTTTTCGTATCCTGTTCGCCAGGGTCGTGTTAGCGACTCCATCTCGTTCAGCTCTTCAATCCCCATAGGTGACAGAAGAGCTGACGAGATGGAGTATTTTTGGTTGAGGATGTGCGACTCTGGCGGATTAAACACAAGAGTGTTTATTAGATATATCTGACGTAGGTGGTTAAAATGTTAATAATTGGAAGTTATTAAAAATAAATTATAGTAGATCTTTTAAACCGGGCTGCTCATAAGTGCAATTCATTGCTCATTCACATAAATATAGATACCCATGTATTGTTTTGTGTCAGAGTGATCATTAAGACATGAGTCAAGCCAAATTTGATTTAGCATTCTAAAAGCTTATAGTTTAACACTTACCTAGATACTTCATTAAGTTACTATTATAATATTTTAACGTGTGAATGTCAAAGGCCAGTAGAATTTTATTTAAATTTTCAATTTTGGCTTGACGCAATCACTAATTTAAAAATAACTGTCTCGATTTTATTATTGTGCTCAATTTTTTAAAACATGCTCAATGTTGCTGAGATTGTGAACTTATTGAGTCCAATCGTCTCGAAGTTCTTTTTCTAAATAATTTATTAGAAAACTAATTCAATTTGGCTAAACGCAACAAGAGCAATATTTTTATCGGTCAACAATTTGATATCATAGATAACTTTTTCCTAAAAAATTGAAAAAAAAAATCAATCTATACTCAAAGAAATAGCAAAAATATCATCAAACTGCAAATAGATAAAAAAAAACGTATAAAGTGCAGAGTATACGATATTAAAAATATGATAAAATTGAAACTAAATTGTGTAAAAGCAGTATAAATTTTATATTTAATTGACTTAGATATGTTGTTAGCCCCGGAGCTTCTACAGGAAGTTACTGAATCTAGAATAAGAGAAGTTTGAGCTTTAAGAAATTATATTTCAATTAGAATTTCCAACCAACTAAGTTTCAAAATTTAGTTTTTAGTATAAGATAAAATATAATAAAATATTTTGTTAAACTAACGAAACAATTTTTGATTTTACAAATTTTTTTAGATTACCCTAAAATTTCAGTAAGTACCAGTTATTTTCACAATCGACCTAGTTTGAATTATGATTTCTTATTAATCATTCTTACAATTAAGTTAAAATATTATTGGCATAATAAACTTTAGATCATAAAATATAATCGTACTAATAGTGTAGGTACGAAATGAAACAACAAAATCATAAATGTCTTCCAAACTGTAAAATATTTATTTAAGTTGGTCACAAAATTTTGTGATAAGTTATAGAGAATAATACTTACATAGTGTGTTAATAGATTTAATATAAAAAAATATTATTCAAGTGTTTTATAAAATACAGGTGTTAGACTTTATACCTACATTGTTATTAAAATAGATAAAAAATGTTTTGATACAAATTGTTAAATTTTATATTATACAGAAAATATATTTTTTTATATAAAAAGAATTATAAAAATATATATTTATATTTAAGATTGTTATAAGGGATTGTATATATCGTCAAAACACCTGTATTATTAGATATTTTAACACAATCTCCATTAGTTTAAGTGTTAACAATCATGTCCATGACACCACAATTTATTATGATAATATATATTATTGTTAAATAAAATTTAAAAGTAAATAAAACTTCTACCTAACCTTATTTGTACGAAAGTACAAGCGCTTCTAAGTTTTTTTTAAGGTGACAATAGATTTCTATATTTTTCTAGAATATACAAGATGCATTAAATTAAAAGGTGAAACTATACAGACCATCACATCTGAAAAATTTCGCCCAATATTTCAAATTGACTTTGTGTAGGCAGGCAATCGTTGAAATAATTAAATCTTTAGTATCTATAACTCTTTTGATATGCAAAATAATAATTATGTGTGTATAATGGCGCCCAAAAACCTTTTCTTCGCATTCTTATTTATTGTAAGGTAGCAAGTCCTTAGTAGCTGCTCTACAACATAGGTAGTACTTATTCTTGCCGAATAATACAATACAGGAGCTCTATTGATTTTAATTACATTCTTACTGATATTGCCTAAAGTTAATTCCTTAGTTTATTAAACAACGAATATAGTTATTGCTTTATTCATAAAAGAAAATATATTGTTATAAAAGTCGATAAATATTTATAGTTTTATTATGTTCAGACAATATTTGTATAAAATAAAAGTAAAAAAAAAATATTGTAATGTTATAGAAAAAACATTAGGTAGGTATCGGCTCTGATAAATATATTTTTTATGAATATGTATTTCTAAATTATTAGTCGATATTATTATTTATTTTGTTACTTTTATACTTCACAATTGTATTTTATATCTCCGGTAACCCAGTGATATTCTTGCTCGAGTGATCTTGATTTAAATTGTTACCTTCTGCGTTATTCTTTATAGGTCTGTTATTAATAATAATTATTAAATAATAGTAGTAGCCTTACATTTAGTAGTAGTCATTATTAGATGTGCAATTTTAGTAAATAGACATTTTTTCGATATTTAATGCCAAAATAACTGTTTGGTTTCATATCATACAAAGTAGTGAATTGTTCCGATAAATAAATAAATATAGACAAATTATTTTTTGTTGTTTTATTTTTATTTAGGTAGATCAACAACCATGGGAAAAAATAAAAAAAAAAAGGCAAATCATCAGATCCTGATTTGTTCTCGCATAACTACGTCGCTTGCCAACCGATTTGAAAAATTCTTTTTTTGTTGGAAAAAGTATACTTCCCAAATAGTCTCCTAATCACCAAATCGGGATCTGATGATTGACAGACCGATCCAAGGGGGCAGGGGCCAATCATCCCATAAACTCACTATCTAGTGAACATTTATATAAAAATCAAGCATGAGAATTTACGTGAAGTTATGTCATTATTTTGTGAGCTTTAGAGCGTCTATAAAGCAATACGGCCGACGGAATGTGTTTGGGAGAACTGGCGACTTAATTTTAAAGATATTGCCTAAAATATACGTAAAAATCAGCTTGGAGAATTAACGTGAAGTAGGTAATGTTTTTATCTACCTGCCTTGATTGACTGATAAGTACCTGAAAATTGGCCGTCTAAGCAAGCTAGCAGATAGGCAAGCGTTCTTATACTTTATTTGTTTAGGTAGTTAACTAAATGTAAACAATTTTAACGTCTTTTATCGAAAAAAATGTCTAAACAAATTATCTAAAAATGTTAATAATTAGGTATTTACCTAAACCGATATTAGGTAATTAACTAAATTTAAATAATCTTTGTATGTATTTTATACGATTTATTTTCATTAAAAAGACATATCAAGATTGTTTACGTTTAGTTAACTACCTAAACCGATGGAGTATAGTACATACTAGCAGTACTCAATCGTTCACATTTTCGTCGTCAGAAAATACGTGACGTTGGTGGCCTTGGGATCTTGGACTATACAGTCCTGCAAGGTTGTTAATGTTTTACAGATAACCCTGTATAAAACCATATGGTGTTATGGATTGCAGTTATAGGGCATATCAGAAAACTCTCAAACATTGAAATTCTACAAAGGTTTCAGTCGAAAATGCTTCGATTAACGAATGCACCATGGTATAAAACCAACTTGATGATTCGATTTTTATTATATCGAACATAGTGTGTCGAATGTGATGACATATGGCTCCGAAACGTGGTCGCTCACAATGGGCCTCATCAGAAGGCTTAAAGTCACCCAAAGAGCAATGGAAAGGGCTATGCACGGGGTTTCTTTGCGTGATCGAATATAAAAAATGAAGATATCCGCAGGAAAACTAAGGTTGCCGACATAGCACAAAGAATTGCCAAACTTAAGTGGCAATGGGCAGGGCACATTGCTCGCAGAACAGATGGCCGTTGGGGCCGAAAGGTTTTGGAGTGGCGACTGCGTACCGGAAGACGCAGTGTTGGAAGGCCTCCTACAAGGTAGACCGATGACCTGGTGAAGGTAGCAGGAAACCGATGGATGCGGGACGCACAGGAACGTTCGATGTGGCGACGCTTGGGGGAGGCCTATGTCCAACAGTGGACGTGTATCGGCTGAAATGATGATGATGATGATGAGTGTGTCGAAGTTGTACTGTTTTATCCCATCGATGCTTTATTGGTGCGATGTAACGTTTGTGCGAAAAACCCTACAGCGAATTGCTCATTAGATCGGTAATTTATTAGGTAGATATAGTCGGTCGTATATTGCAGTGTGAAAAATATAACGTGTCAGATTTTTACTGACTTAAACCACACCTATTTTCCTTCAGTTCCCTTTTGCGTTCCAAGACCACGAATACGTCTTTCAGAATCTACCCTTGGCCCCAGTAGGCTTCGGTCCTGCTGTTTTTCTGACATCTGAAGAGTGCATGGAACACCGCCGCGCCGTCGAAGACTTATGCTTGGTCCGGATAGCGATCTACCCTGACCCGTTGCTCGTCGTCCGCAAGCTCACGCCTACGGCCCGTAACTTATACTTAGAATGTTTTGTACTGAAACGATAAGTTTTCTTATTGTTTTTAAGGTCTGAAATCATCTAGTGACTTCTCGGTCTAGGGCGGACGGACGGGCATCAGACTTTTACTGACTAAAATCACACCTATGTTCCTTCAGTTGCCCTTTGCGTTTCAGGACCACGGGTAAACCTTTCAAAAGTCAATCCATGGCCCCAGTAGGCTGATGCCCTGCTGGGCCTCTACGGTCTTGCTGACAACTCTTTGAGACGCGAGTGGCTACGTGCCGTGGACGACATGAGCTCGGTACGGTCAGTTACCGGACGGTCAGACGGCGAGCTACCCATTGCTCGCCGCCCGCATGCCTGACGATAAAGTTAAAGGGATCAAAAATAAAACAAATAAAATACATTTCGTTTCAATTTATATCAGTTACGTCACCACAAATAGTATGACACAATATTACAGGATGGAAACCTTATTTTACAATATAATCTAACAAATTCAATATTGTTAATCGGAAAGCTATGTCGTATCGAAATTGGATGTAGAAGACGTCACCGTTATCGTAAAAAAAAAACAGTTAAAGTAAATTAAAGTACCGTATGTAAATACTCAGTCACTAGAGTTAAATTATTTAAATAAACCTATTAAAATAAACATTAAGTATGTTCTTAGACATTTCGAGCCTATATAAAAGGTCATGATCGCAATTGGCTTCAGTATATAAAAAAAAAAAAAACAATCATCGTAGTCAATATTATAAAAAAATAATCAATTTCTAATCCAATTTCGACCTCCCCTAGCGCGCGTTTTTATACCCATTTGATTTAGTATTAGAACTAAATAGGGCGATTTAGTGACAATAAGGCTTCCTGTCTACAGACGCGTAGCTTCAAAGACGCGTATTCGTCACTACACACTTGGTGTACAAAACTATGAAAACTGAAAAGTGACACACGAGTCAGATTTTCATAGTTCTGTATAAAGCTGTGAGCAGGCGTACACCAAGCGTATAATTACGAATACGCGTCTATGAAGCTACGCGTTTGTGGACAGTAGGCCTAGTAGTTAAGTTTATTTATTATTATTTACAAAGACATAGAGAACTAAACTGAGCATTACCGTCACAAAATTGACTGATACGTAGACGGAGACAGCGAACATGCGCTCTCTCTTTTCTGTACGTAACGTAATAAATGTGACACTGACAGTCTTAGGCCCGTATTACAGAACGGCACTCAAAACTCCACCATTAATTAAAACTATTATAGATTCAAGCCATTTGATTGATTGAAACTAGTTTTAAGTAACGCTTGAGTTATGAGTGACGTTCTGTAATACGGGTCTTAGACGTGAACAATCTAAATTCTAAAGACTGTCTTTTTTATTCTATTTTTTATTAATGGCAAATAGAGCCGATGTCGACTATTCTGCCAATGTCAAAAGTAAATTGGATTGGCAAGTGTTTAATAATATTATTAACACAAGGAATTAGAATGCTAGAATAATAGTGACTGAATGTACGCATAAAACTCTTCGATTGATACAGTTGAACTTGTTGGGTTAGTACTGAAAAAAAGAAGACTCTTGTACTACGCGTTCCAAATGAGAATAGGACCGATTCCTATGTTTTGACGTCTCGTCGTACTGTCAAATCGAAGAAATTTTGGCAAAATTGAAGAACTTAGAGATGAGTAAAATCGAAGAACTGGATTCAGATTAAACTTTTTTCGTTCACAGTTCATAAATAAATTAAATATTTCGTAAATTAATTAATGTATAAAAATTTATTTCCTAGATTTGACAGTAAATCGTAACGTCACAACATGGCGGGCGATCCTATTCTCATTTGGAACACATTGTACAGTTTTCTAATCGTTTTCACTTGACAGCTAGATCGGGCATAGAGTATTTCCCTCTCTAGCTGTCAAGTGGCATTTAAATCTAGTCCAGTTCTCGATATCTATGTTTTATACAATATATACGCGATCGAGTAAGTATAGAAACTCGCGCTAGGCTCACTGGAGCGATCCTAAAATGTTATAGGAAAGAACAGGCAATAACGCATCCGTCACGATCAATTGTCCGGCTGTCACACAGTAGCAATGATTACAATGCGAGCTTATTTTCATTGACTACCCACATCAAAATGTAAATTTTAAAGTAAGTTCCATTCAGTTCTGTATCGGATGGATTGTTATAACGGATTTGTTTGCGGGAACCGCCACTGTATTCATTAATTTTGGCAGTAGCATCGGTGATACCATTAAATTGCCGAAGCAACTGACATTTTTATAGCGAGCAAATAGGAGGTAACGAACGAGAAAAATCGATTTGGTTGCTCGCGAGTGTAGATCCGCTAAATCCGTTAGACACGATCCGTCTCGTGCGGAACTGAATGCTTACCTCAAAAGTCAGTGTGAACATCGGTTCCACAATCGAAGAATCGTACAAGCTGGCAGGATTAAAAAAAAAACACTTGTTCGTTACATTAAAGCAAACGTTCGGTACTTGCGCTAAGTTACTAACCTTAAAAAATAAAAAGCATATTTTTTTTTATTAAAAAATCCTTGTAAACCCACACTTATCCCCATCACAACCTCCTAATCTGATCACAGCTTTACTTACGACAATTTTACTTTAGTCTAACTTTAAATTTTACCAGATATACGCAATTTTGACGGTAAAAATATACAACCAACAATATTGAAGGCATTTATTTCATTTTTTAATTCAAGGCATTGAATTATAAAAACCCAAGAAGCACAGTCTCGAACAAAAGTAACACTTGAAACTGTCACCAAATACTCAAAAATTCTATGTAGGTAGTTATAATCATAACATGAACATATTTTTTGCAAATTCAACCTTACTCGAATTGCTTAAAGTTGTTTTTACAAAGCAGTATACAAAAAGCAATAAAATTTTACGACCGAATTTAGCCGGCAGAACAAATCATGGAATGGAGACGAATATTTATATAGTTTTTATTTTTATACGATATTGAATTAGATTGTTAAATTCACAAATTTATTTGAGCGTAAATATGTTTTGGGTAGGATATGTGTATAAATCAATGAAACAAATATTTACATTTATTTAATTATTTGGTTCAAAGGTGAAACTGAGTAGGTGAATGATAAATGATATTTATTTTGCAAATAGGTTTAAAAAACACTTTTACACGTAAAATTTTTTTTTCGTCAGTTTAAGCTAGATGAGGCCGGTGTTTCCTAGCTGACTACCCTGAGAAGAAACACCGAAAGAAACTCAGGGGTCAAAGTCTCTTTTAAGGTCCATACAGTAAATATGTAAATATGTTTGTATTTAGTAGAAGGTAATTAGGTAGCAAAATTGTCAGGGTATAATCTACTAGGAATTCCTCTTAATTAACCGACTTCATAAAAAGGAGAAGGTTCTCAATTTGGTTGTATTTTTTTACGTTTATTACCTCAGAACTCCGTCATTTATGAACCGATATTCAAAACTCTTTTTTTTTTTGTAAAAGGTTGTACAAAGTGAAAGTAGTTTGTTGTTCAAAAACATGGTAATGTGGATGTTAAATATAATAATAATGAATCTTTAATTTGACCAAATCTTATATTGTGTTCGTATCAATATCTTAAACTTAAGTAAAAAAAAAACAATTCTAAATGTATATAGTATATACATATAATATAGTATATACATATAACCCATAAATATTTGTTTAAAACTTTATTAGAAATAAGTTCAAAATTATTAAAAAAAATTATTAAACACAATAAAAAAAAATCGACTCCACAATTAAGAACAGGGGTTATTTGTATTATACGAACAAAATAATAGTAGGCTGGTAAACATAGTTCTTACACTGACAATGCGGTCATTGAAATTTGCCGTATTATACTTGGACCGATGAGTGAAATTTTCGGACAAATTAAATCAAAATCACATATTACAGTGTATATTAAGTCATAAAAACAACAAAAACAATTCAATAAACACTTTTACTTACCGAAAATACGATCTCATCCTTTTTTAGCGTTTTTGACGTAATATTTTTACAATTTCTTAACGAACACTTCGGCATTTTTAACGAGCGTGCAGTGACGCGGGCGATGCGAGACTATTTGAAAAGAGCGCACTTTGTCGAATGTTGCGCTCTTTTTTCGCGGACGTTTTTGAGACGCTGACTGTGTATCTTGGGTTTTTTGTATATCAATGATTCAAGGATACCCAAAGACTCAGTCGGGAAAGTATATCTTTGAACCAGAAATGTATATGTACACAAAAGGTTTCCAAAGTAATCGGTATCTCGTTTACGGAGGTCGATAAAAAGAAAATGCCTTCAACAGTAATTAAGTAGTCAAAATAAAGACTTACTAAATAAAATTAATTCTACATCTTTTCTATAAGACTTACGTAAAAAGATTTGTTCGTAAATTACAATTTGTGCGATAATCTACAATTGTACGCGAATTGAGAACTCGTATATCTGGTAAAATTCTTCACACTTTTTAAACATAAATCCATTAGTTAGTACTTAGGGGGGTAGGCAGTCAGTTTGCGTAATAAACTCAATAAGATTTGCCACATTATTTTAGCCCTTATTACAACATATTTTGTCCATCGTCCGTTCTTGAAACCTGACTTCAAGAACGTACCATGAAGTATCGCGTGGTAAATACTATAAAATTTAGTTGCATGCACTCTAAATAGTGCCCAGTTGAATGCAAACGTGGAAAAGTTGATATTGAACGATTTAATTATGTCCTCCAAAGCCTTTTAGCCTACACGCTTGCACGCGAAATAAGTTTTTTTCCGATATCAACTTTAATACAACGCTTTCTTCCCTGTTTTGTTCAATTTTTTTCACACAAACTGAATGCCCACTAACATTATAGAAATGATAAATGAATTCCACGACTATCAAAATTGGAATGCTTGTGGATATCGCCAATAATGTGTTACGAAAAGTTCGGGATTAGTACAAAAATAAACAGTGATTCGGTTACGATTTGTGATTGAGTAGCAATGTCATCAAAATCTTTACCATAGTGTAAAACAAAATAGCTTTCTGTCGGTCTTTTTATCCATCCATTTAACTCCTAAACCAGGTAATTAATTTTAAATCTTAAACCGCTAGCGTCGGATTGGTCCGACGAGTGTGTTCGCGCTATTCGCTATACCTGACGAGATGGGAGTATTTGGTCGTAAATGTACGACCGTGGTGGAATAAATGAGTGAGATAATCTGTTAGGCTAATGCTGTTTTCACTAACTACTACTGATTATAAAATGCACTCAAGCAAAACCGGGGCAGGTTATTAGTTTGACATAAATCGTTCCTTTTGTTGATTATGCCGGTTTTCTTTTACATTTAACAGGACATTAATTTCATAGGGTTGGTTTTTGAACTGAATATTTTGAGCATACAAACAAGTTGCAAAAAAACTTAAGAAAATTTTGAATTTTGAAGGCTGGTCTCGAAATGAGAAAAAACGTAATTAAAAAAAAATAAAGCCTACAAAATAGTATTTAAGTATTTTAGAAACGAATTACGAAAATATACAATATTATCTGTGGAAAAGTTGTCTACATGTGGAGGCTTGTAATTAGCGATTTGAAAATATCAAACTTTTTGTATCAATTATTTTGTTAGTCTGTAAGCCTTCTTTAAAATGGAATAAATAAATAAATAAAAGGAGCTACAAAAATTCTCTACATTAGAACAAAAAATAATCGGTATCATAAATATTGCTATTTCTCATATCGTTGCAAAAACATAAGACACACGCGTTGATGATAAACGTTCAGTGCCTTGAGTGCGAGTTGTTTTCACTTCAACGCGATCGAAACTTTTACCGTGTTTGGCTCTCTGAATGGTTAAAAGCTCGGAGCGGCCCAAGCTGAAAGACGCAGACGTGTCGATCGCGTTAACGTAACAAACTCGCACTTGGCACCTTTACTAATGAAATGGCTTTGTTTCAACGCCATTACCACCCAATCTAACATCGTAACTCAAAAGCCGAAGTTCTAAGGATACGATGTGTCGGACTATACTTCAACATTTTAATTTTAATTAAGTATATTAGTTATTTATTTATAGTTCTTGATGAACAGCGAATATTTTAAAACACTATTTAGCTAGTTTTCTCACTGTGTTGTGACTATATCAACGACCTAACAGTCACTAGAAGCCTCATGCTTGAAGTAGCGCACCAAAACAATTCTGTCAACTACCCGAGGTACGAGGAAGCGGGGTATTGCGTTCTGATTGGTCGAGACTATTTGGAAATTATTCTGTGGCGACCTACATCAGATCTATAAGTCATATGTTTATTAAAGTTCGCGAGATAATTCGCAAGAGGTTGGCAGTAGTATCATCCCAGCGTTAAAGTTTTCCAATTGTCGATTTGAACCAATTGTTTGACTATATTGGGTATATATGTATGTAGTTTATTAAATTGAGTATGTATATATTATATAATTGTAAATGTATTGTAATATTTATGGTTTATTAGTATATCAATTCTTGGAATCACCTTATCTCTTTCTTTTATGGCACCTACCATTGTTTTTCTCTGCACCACCCAAAGGTTGACTAGAAGAAAATGCCCAAGGCATTGAGTCCGCCTCTGTACTTTTATGTGCATGAAGTATAAATAAATAAATGAATATGTGTTGACAGAAATGCGTCGCCTGTTTAAACGTCTAGTGGCTGTAAGGTCGTTGGACTATATAAAGCCTCATTAGGGACCAAATATCCCCTAACATGACGTATAGAGCTGTCATAATTTCCAACATGTCCGTGAATGCGTCGCAAAATGTTTGATGGCAAGTTGCGGGACACTGGGCAACGATGTAACGTCACTTGAGCGTTGCCCGTCACGTTGGGGGATATTTAGTTTCTTAGCGTATTTGAGGCTTAATTGTGAATACCATTCTGTATCCTAATTGCGAGTTTTAACATATTCGCCGTTAGTGACATTTATCATTTATTTACCGACGCAGTTGTCTCATACGATGAAAAATCGTCGCAACACAGTAGAAACAGTGACTTGTAGAAAAATATTTGTGAACTTACCAACAAAATACCGAATAAAAAAATCACGTAAACTTAAACAATTTTTACACTATCGTTTCCATAGAACTCCGGCAATATATTTTGTCTAACAATGTCAAACATTGCGTCAACCGTAGTTTTACCTTAAACATACATCATACATACTAATGTACTTAAATTTTAACAGATTTCTGACCCGGTACCGTTTGGTACCGGGCACACTAAATGCAGACAGCGATCAAAGCACAGTGAAAACTAGTGTTAATTGAGAGAGTTGTGAACTATTGATTTTGAACAGTTTTTATTTTTCAGAGGTAGTTGAAAATTGAACCATAAGGCGATGTTTTATGATTCAATTTTCAAATACCCTTTTTTGAGTTAGGTCCTTTTATAATAAAGCGTGCGTTGTGTTTAATATGTCGCCTAATTTGAAAGATGACAAATCAATAGCTACGCTAAGATTGGCGCTGTCTTCACAGGCGAACATAGACTCCTGCCGCCTTATATTATAACAACTCCATGAACGACTCTACACACAGCAAAACGGGTATCGCGATATTAGAGATGTTCCGAAGCCAGCAATATTGCCCGATGTGGGAATATTGCTGACAATATTGCCCGAAGTGGGAATATTGCTGGCAATATTGCCCGATGTGGGAATATTGCTGGCAATATTGCCACCAATAATCATACTTCAGGCAATATTGCTACCAATATTCCCACTTCACGGCAATATTGCTGCAACGGCACATCTCTACGCGATATTATCGAGGTGATGCGACCAGTTTGGTTCAACTGATTTGTCTTATGAACCTTAGCGGTATCATGTCACATTTGAGATGCAAAAGCAATGTTATTTCAAACAAAAAAACCGTTTTAACAATTTTTCACAACTCTCTTCCTTAGGCCAGCTTGACATCCGGAATCCCACACCCTAAAAAAGTGCAAGCTTTGAACTCAATTTTATATTATAAATTTCAGAACACAGATCTTAAGATCCGGCCCGGAATTCCGGATATCAGAAACCGGTTACACGAAAAAACTACTAGAAATGGACACTCTCAAAGGTGAAAACCTATACACGAACAGTAATTAGATTATTACGTATAATGACTGGATTCGCCTGCGATTTTACAGTAAACATTTACATACGATTTTAGTCTTTAATCTTATTACAATAAGAACGATAGTAGCTTAGTTATAAGATGACACGAGACTGGAAAGTTTGATCGATATGAATACGGGCTAGAGAATGTGAAGGGTTGAAAAATTACGCATTTTCTTTACTAAATAAAGTTATTTTTATTTAAATGTTTGTATAAAACACTGGAAGATTTATTTCGATGTCTCATTTATTTGATTCGTAAATTGGATCGAGAGATAATTTACTAAGCATAGTAGTCGCCACATAAATTTACAATAAAGTACATTGACCTTTTTCTAATATCTCTGTGTGTCCTGAATAACCAACAATGAACTGGCATTCATTACTATAAAAAATTTATAGTAATGAATGCCAGTAATGTAAACGACCACAATTCCATTTTTAAAAATTAAGAATGTCAATAAATGTAGGAGGGTCAATGACTGCTATGGCAAATTTATTTGGCTGCTACCATAGCCTTACAAAGCCGACTTGTCAATTTCAGAATGTAAATATTAAAAAAAAAAGGTATAATAGTAATTATCAAAACTTGGGAAGGAAGAACGACTCGCAATACGACTTTATTTTACAATAGCACAACCTAATCTTTTACAGGGTTTCCACCCTCAAAAAATAATATTAAAAAAAAACACAATATATTATGTACAAAATATAACTAAATATGGTCATAAGATTCCCTTTGAATAAGTCTGGGGCCAAATTAAATATATATTAAAGCACTCACTTTGATCATAGAAAACAGTTTCATTTTTTTTTCTATACACAAGTGCTTACTTACCCTAAAGCCAGCCCATCAGTTTCACAAGCGAATTTGCACCGTACCGTAAAACATTAAAGATCAAAATCGTAATACGAGAGGATTTGGGTCTTAAAACCACATGTCTACGCGATTTTAATTTTACTTGTATTAGAAATACGGTGTAAATTCCCTTGCAAAATACTTTCTTTAGTAAAATCATGTACTTTAGTGCCACAGAACTAAATTATCTGTCTGTAAATACGGCACAACCTTATAACCGCACGCGTCGGATTAGTCCGACAAGTCTTTTCGTGTCCTGTTCACTCTGGGTACTCCATCTCGTTTAGTTCTTCAATCCCCATAGGTGACAGAAGAGCTGGCGAGATGGAGTATCTGGTCGTGGATGTGAGACCCTGGTGGAATAAACAAGATTTTGTTGTTTGTCGAATATATCCGACGCAGGTGGATAATAGGTTAAGTTTTAGCATCGATTCTGCTTTTTGAGTTCCCTCTCGCAGGTCCTATGAAGTTATCGTCCGCTTACATGTGTTAGCCTTAATAAAAATTAAAGCAGGTCTTATAAGAAAACTTAAATACTAAGCATCCCTATAGGGTACGGACTTCGGCTTAGGGCGTCGCTAGAGGAGGATAGCATGGGACGGGTTTGATCGAACTTGTCACTTATATCTGTATGACATTCTTTTCAATGCGCCATGTTGAGTGTGCAATCGGAAAGTTGGTAACATTGTATCGGATTTAGATAAAATGTTATAGTCATATAGCTTATATATAAGAATAACGCATAGGCTGTAAAGTGTGGGGAAGTCAATCTACATGCAAAGCGCGCTCGAACAACTCACACATAGACACCGCTCACAGACACGATATCTCGGCTCAATCGCCCGGTCGCACTCGTACAGTTCGGCGCAATGCACCGACCCTAGCACGACCGTAAAGCGTAGGTATAAAAAGTGGAGTACATACATGAGATTGACTTCTGTACCTATTTTGTGACGCGGACGAAGCCGCTGGCAAAAATTAGTCAAAAATAAACTTATCCCTCTAGCCTTATTCCCAACTAGTCTTGTTTTATATAGAGCGACTGCCTATCAGACCTCCACAACCTAGTTACTGGACAAATGTATACTCCTTAGATATACTGATGGTCAGACTTTCTAGCGTCTGCCTACCTGTAACGACCGTCAGATCTACGAATGACAAGCGGGATAGGTATGTCTACTATAAATTAGAATATACTGAATGTTTTTGAACAGTTTGAGATGTACAACCAAACTAGAAGGTTTTCAAACGCTTGTTGTACATCTGGAAAGTGACCATTTACTGTTGCCATTTTTATTAATTCCATTTTGACCAACCTGCGCGCATTAAGTCGATGGTCCCAGCTTGTAAGATCATTGACAGTTGTTACAGATGATTATCCGTGAAAAACATTGACTTATATTCTATTGATAGACAAGCACGATCATGGAAACTATTTGTCCCAATAATGAAAAGTTAAAACAAAAATTCGCCGCAGCGCTACATTGGCATTATGTCGTCTGACAGAACTACAGCGCTAAGATAGGTACGATATTAATTTCTTTAGGAAAATGTCAGCTGAGCGAGTTCAATGACCTGTAGGTAGTTTGTACGCAACGCCGACTATTGCCTTAAGGTCATTGAACTCGCTCAGCTGACGTTTTCTTAAAGAAATTAATTTCGTACATGCGTAAATTAATAGGAGTTTTGAAAAAAAGGTACTTTATTTTTTAATTTTTCTTTACAAATCGATCGTGTTTCATGTACCGGATCGACCCTCCACGGGATTAAAACGATTAAAATTTAACGGTGTATATATCGATAGTGAAAAACTTTTTATCCACAACTATCACACTAGTCTTCCCAAGAAGTGTAAGTACAGTGTTAAAATCATCAAAAAAAAAAAGGTAACTGGGTTTTGAAGGTCAGATAGGCAGTCATTCCATGTCAAACAATGGTATTCAGTTAGAAGACTAGAATCTGACTCCACCACATTCGGAAAGCGAATAGATAAATTATGATACCCATTATTTCAAAGCAACTGTTAAATACCAACAACCATTTGCAATGTTACCAACTTTCAGATTACATCCTACCGGTTTCGTACGTAATTCATCAACCCTGCATGAGTGTAAGTAGGTAAATAAATTAAAAAAAAAAAACAATACTAAAGCAAGCACCGATAGAGGTAGAAAGAGCGCTAACGCAGTGACTCACGATACGATACAATGGAAGAGTTGGCGCGGGAGACGCCGGGGCGAACGACATGTATAGAGCTGTTCGTATAAATAAAACTATATTAAGTTGAAGATAAAATCTCTTGGCAAAATATAAAAGCTATGTTAATCTATTTGAAAAATCAGAGCGACTTTTAATGTGGGAGAAGTGATTGGATGATTTCCTACCTAAGTATAAAAACATTTTGAAAGCATTTGGGGGTGGGGGGCGGTGTGAACAACTTTTATTATGGGTATTCGGGCGCCGTCGGCTACCTTCGTCGCTCGTCGGGCGTCGACGCGGGCGAAAGCACGCGAGACACAGCCCTTCACTTCTTCACTAGCGAGAACGACCGACGATACATGCGCGCCAAAATTCTTCTCTGTACCAACATTTCTTTGGATATTGTCAGTTCTACAGTAAACTGTTTTTTATTTAAGTCCAAGTCTAGACCCTAACAATGGGAACTACCCAAATATATGTTTTTTCTCATTGAGTATATTGTATTTTACATAACCGAGAAAAATAAAGAAAATAACGGATGGTCTCAAGCCAGATTTAGTCCTATTTGAAAGAAAGAAAACGAAGGAAAGATAATATACTTTACAGTTTACAAATTATAAATATAGGGTAAGTAAATATGCGTCACTTTTGCGCAAAACGGCCGAACACAATAATAATAATGTATTTCCAATAGTAAAGGTTGTTCATGAATTTTGTCATCCCCAATTTTCAATAAATCAAAAGTCGCTCTGTAATAACTTCTTACTTGTGCAATTGAACTTGCTTAAAAAATTCACAATACGCATAATAGTTATGTATATTTAAATTGTTCATGTCGACATACATTATAAATCTCTACAATCGAGCCCTATTCACATTTAAATGTGTTACAATTAACCCTTAACCGCTTGCGTCAGATTGGTCCAACGAGTGTTTCCGTGACCTATGCGTCACGGTCGTTTTAGCGACTGGGTCTCTCTGGTCGACTCCATCTCGTTTAGTTCTTCAATCCCCATAGGTGACAGAAGAGCTGACGAGATGGAGTATCTGGTCGTGGCGGAATAAACTCGAGTGTTTGTCGAATATATCTGACTTAGGGGGTTAAAAGATTAAGGTAGCGAAGTAATTCTTCCGTACTAAATCATCATAATAGAAAAAAAAAACGTATGTAATGACAGTCAAAAATAATTTAAAAAAATGTAAGTTAGGCCTTCATAATAATTAAAATATTACTTACTACACACTCATAAATATAATCTTCATTGTCAAAAAAAACTATACAACAAAAAACTATATACACTAGCAACACCGCCGTCTCCCGCGCAGAATCTCACTAAACTATGGCAACACTGTTTACAGTCCCACTAACTATAGCAACACTACCTGATCACATGCTTGTACCCTATAACCTGACTGCCGCTACAATTCGTTATCTCGTCTACCTATCTATCTGTTTGTTTCACGGCCTTTCTCATTTGCAATCTGGAAACAGAGAAAACATTTTGGTTAGATTTGGTTAAAACAAGTTTTTTTTTTCTTACAAATTATCCCCTAAAAATCTTTATCCCCCACTAGAAAGGCAGGGGCCCAGCTGGGCCGAAGCCTACTGGGGCCAGGGTTGGCTCCGAAAGGTACCTCAGGCCCCGGTACGAAAGGCAACGAAGGAACTGGAGTGGGTTTTTAGTCAGTAAAAGTCTGACACTATCTCCCGCTCCGCCCAAGAGCGGGGAATGTCATTAGATCCCCCACTAGGGCGTATTCCCTATATCAAATGATAATGATGTTTATTTTACAAATATTTTATAAATAACATTAAGTGTTTTGCGTCAATGTTTTCGATAATTTAACTAAATGAGGCAGGTGTTGCCTAGCTCAGAGCCAGAGAAGAATCACCGAAACAAACTCGAAGGTAGGTATGAGAACCACGCAGATGTGTCTGACATGGTGTTTTAAGGAGAGAGGTGGGTCTTAATCGTGATTATGTTAGCAGTATTTTTTTGTAGTTTTCGGCATCTCGGAAGGAATTAAGGCTTAGTTTTGCTGAAAAGAGGGGAGATATAACACTACTAAAATTTTGTGTAAGTAATAAGTACTTGAATTACAATTACCCCTTTTTTGGATGGGAAATGAACCCCATATCCATAGATGTACAAGTGAATTGCAAAAGTAATTACCTCTCGCTCACTACTTGTTGTGGAACTCTTTGATGCAGAGCGCACACGACCAGGAGCCCTCGGGCGGCGTGTCCAGCGGCGGCGCCAGGCAGTACATGTGGTAGCCGCGGTCGCAGTCATCGCAGAACAAGAGCTGGTCCTGTGAACAATGACCAGGATATGAACTCACTGCATTTATAACAATATCACATAGTGGGAGTGCAATATTGTTGAACAGTTTTACAAGACAATGTACAACATACTTATGATCAATCTGTTGAATTGTTATCATCCAAAATACGTTTCACAAAATTCATAAGGTGCTACCTATGTAAGTGGTATATCTTACTAAAAAAATTAAGTGTTTAATACCATACATTTCAAAAACGGCATACCATTATGTCAGTACAAAGAAAGAAACCTACATTCGCGTGGGTGAAGGTGCTGGCAAAAGCTAGTTCATTTATTATAAAACCAAAACATTTCTGTAACATTCGATTGCTAATTGACTCAATATTTTTGGATGGTAGTGATGAGTTCCATTTCAAGGTGATGAAGAATTACATTTTAAGAACATCTTACAGCATTCCTGGGTAGTTTATTTTAGTGTAAACAAATAATTTTTACGTTGCAGCACCAAATTTGGATACCTTACATCCAAATTGGTATCAGAATATGCTTGTATACTATTACTAAACTTACATGCAACTTGCGTGAAAGCATAAACGCATCCAAACAAAATAAAAATGGTACTCACATCATTATCACTGGTGCCGCACACGGAGCAGCATTTACATTCGATGCACTGCCAGCGGTACTTGCGAACTGACACGATCATGTTGACTGTGAACTGCAGACACGTGGGGTGACCTGGACCGAAACGGGAGCTAGATAAGTTACGTATTATGGCGCTAGGGATGTTGTTGGAAGCTCTTCATTTCGGAAATCAGAAACGTTTATTTCAAATAGACAATTTAAAGACATTTTTGAATAGGCTAGTTGCCGTAAAAATTGTAATTAGTCCGTCTTTTAGATTTTTCAAAAATAAGGGACACGTATTTTTTTATTTGTAAATTAAACCAAAAATGACAAAGATATAGCCCATTAAAGTTACGTGTAACGTCACGCCGTGCTGTATTTTTTCGCACAGGGTGACGTCACACGTAACTTTAATGGTCTATATCTTTGTTATTTTTTGTTTAATCTAAAAAAGAAAAAAAATACGTGTCCAATATTTTTTATAATCTAAAATACGGACTAAATAAAATGTAATTATTTTGACCCTGGAAACTACCCTTTTGTCAAAATGTCGGCAAGTCCAAAAAAAAGTGAAGCTAAATCGCACATTCTAAAGATCTCCAAGGAGAAGAACGTTCAAGAAACTTCGTGAACGCTTTTTTAAATCATATTATTATTTATTGTGCGTACAGCCAAGGAGTGGAATTCCTTGATGGTGTCTGTGTTTCCTGATAGCTACAAATAAAGGGTCAATGAATAGGTTACTTCTAGTCAAGCGTGCTTCATCGTCGATCACATCATCGCTTACCATCAGGTGAGCTGTTGGTCAAACGCAAGCCTATTTTAAAATTCACAGTTATTGTCGGATTAAATCGTAAAAAAATCGTTTGTATTTTTATAAGACTATAAAATTGATGCATCGTTTTAGATATATTGCCGAAATGAAGAGCCCCAAAATATCATTAAAATAAATCAAATTCACATATTGTAAGGCACATAGTATTTTCTTACCTTATCGGATCTTCAATCGCCATCGCAATTTTATATAATTTTCTTTATTCATTGCAAATAATTATAGAATAGGGGAAAACATAATGTGCCGAACAATAGTGAAAAATAAAAAGTAAATAAACAAACACTTAGAACAATGATTGACTTACAATTTATTTAGAAGAGAAAAAAAATAAAATGTCTAAAGGGAAGTGCACATTCACTATTCTTCAGCACAGCTAGACTAAATAAAAATCGGCTAAGAATCGAGTTCATACAATTTAATTTTGATAAAGTAGCATTGTTTTACAAAAAAAATAAAATAATAAAAAAAAAACATGAATAATTTTATATTTTTTTTATAAATTCTCGGGCTTACGCTAAAATAAAGAAAATATATCGAAACAACAAAACGGAAACATTGATTTTTTTATTTTAATCTTTGGGTATCCGCATTTATGCACTTCCCTGCAGGCATTAAACTTTTTTAAATAATATATATATATATATCATAGATATTGCCGAGAAAGATAATAATATGAGAAATCAACATTTGGTACCATCAATAAACATTTACAATATAAACAGTGATAAACCGGTACTTTTAAGTACCAAATAACAACAATTCTAGAAAAAATTGAGATAATTAACACTCCAAACATTTCACATTTAAAATCCCACATAAAATTGTCATCAATAAATAATAATTATAATGGTTATATTATTATTCAATATTTTAGTAAAAATACTAAACATGTATTTCAACTATAGTGATTATTGATTGTTTATGTTAATATTTTATATAAATGTCGCCGACACAGTTGACTATAGTGTATTTACGGTTATACAGGGTGATTATTTGTACGTTAGCAAACTATTATCAAAAATACAGGAGCTCTATTTAATTCTAAAAGAATTAAAAATCACATTATAAAAATGTCATGATAAAATAACTAAAGTATTGTGTTACGTTATGTATGGCCACACGCGAATCTGATTTATATATAGGGTGACTGGCAATTAGTGTACGATACCTAAACAGTACATTAGGCAAACATAAATGTACTGAACAGCTGATCTGTTTTTTCGCGATTTCAAGTTTGTTCCCATAGTAAAAGTTGTTTGTTATCATGAGCACAATCACGTGTTTAAGTATCGTACACTAATTACCAGTCACCCTATATGAATCTGCCAGCAGCCTCTTTTATGAATACATGGAGATTTGAAAAACCTAATAAAACTGATAAACAACCCTGGTAAAACCCGTACTCAGTCAATCTTTATTTTTAAGAACTCATAACCTTTTAACCGCCTACGTCGGATATATCCGACAAACACTCGCGTTTATTTTGCTAGGGTCGCACATATACGACTAAAATACTCCATCTCGTCAGCTTTTCTGTCACCCATGGGAAATGAAGAGCTAAACGAGATGGAGTAATCAGTCGCAAAACACACGACTTTGGTGAATAGGACATGAAAAACACTCGTCAGAAAAATCCGACGCAAACGATTATTGGGTTAGCAATGCTCGACGTTGGGCAAATTTGGGCTTGGCCACGTTGCCGCATCGTGCAAATATACGATGCAAACAAAGGCTTTGGCAACGTTGCCTTGACGCGCATTTATGCGATGCGGCACAGTACCGTACCTACGCTCAACACGACAGTCAATATAAACAACCATCCTGTATAACTGTACAATTACATAGATATAAAGACACAATATACAGTTAATACGAACTCTATCGAAGGTTACAATTGCACATACTAAGGCACCTAAGAGACGAGACAATATTAATATAATATTTATTTTATTATATATAAAACGGTAACTTATATACTACTTTCCTACTTTCTCGCTTGCCTTCGCCCTGAAGGGCTTATCGCGGCACCAGGGTTAAGTACATAGGTACCATTGTCAAGGCTGGGACTGTACACAATGGCGTATGGTTGGCCACGACTTCCACCATTTTCGTTCCATATTGTTAAGGCATTAATCCTCAAAGGCCAAAGTTGTGTTAAGCTCAATGTTTTAAAAGTATTACTATTATAATTTAATACGACCCCAAAGTTACAATAGGGTGTTGGTAATAAATATAGGAAATGGTTATAAGACTATCTCTATGCATGAATTTTAGCTATATCATATACAATACAAATTTTTAATTAGTATAAATACTTAAAGGGCTTATTAGAAAAGTTGTTGTTATTATTTATGGAAAGTCTCAATAAATAATATTCATAATCAGTAAAGTTATTAGCGTTTGTTTATATCCCAAAATGTCACTCAATTTGTGGAAATATGGTACAGGCTATTGATTATGAATAAATGACGATTAAAATGGACAAACACTGCGCGTAATTGTTATGAATGATTGATTCATTATATATTTATATAGTTTATTATAACTCCTTATGCGCCCACAACCAGCGTCCCGAGTTGTTTTTATACGAAACTATTGTTGACTTGTGTTCACGGCCCGAATCCGACTAGTGAGTCTGAATTTAATCTATGTATATAGATTTTTCATATAAGATTGTATGCTGGGTACCCTGCATCAAAAATGTTAACCATATTGTCCCACTACAGCGTACAATTGGGGTCTGAAATCTAGCAGTAAAAATATTCAGAACGACTCTTTGGTAATAAATCAAAAGACAAAGAGTTAAAAGTGTGGTCAAAATACGCCACCAAGCACAGTCCCCTAAAATTTCAGTTAAAAGATCAAACAAGTGAACGAATTCAGATTCCATCGCCACAATAACTAACTAAACTACTAAAAGTACATATTTCATAACTAATACAGAAATATATAATCAAGAAAATAAATTGTCAATATATCTTAATATACAATAATATATTTAAAACATTTAAAAACTAATTTCGATTAAAATTTGCTTAAAATATAAACAAAAACATTCTATGAACTATAGGAATGATAGTTTATGTTCAACGCGCATGATACCATAACGTATCAAAAAATAAATAAAAGCAGACACTTTAAAACATTAAATCTATGGTCATGTGAAAATATAAATGTAACGATTATAATAAAATATTGAAAGGCCTTTGAACACTGGCCGTATATTAAAAAAAAATGCTATTGTACAAAAAAACAGCGCATTGAAAAATAACATGAAATTAGTCTTCATCAAACTTAATTTTTCAAAATCTTTGGGTTACTATACAAAAAATGGTTATAAAAAAGGCACGTAAAAGCTCCTATTTTTATGTAATGTTACAATATATGTAATAAGCTACTATTATTGACCCGCCTACGCTTAGGATTATATTATTAAACACTATAATACCCCAACTAAATAGCTCTTAAACACAAGAAAGTGTGTAAAGGACTTTATTGCAAACATCACTCAATGTGTTTAAAAATACTAGTGACGATACAATGTAAAATTTCATTATCTAAGACCGGAGAAATCTCCTCAAGTCTAAGTATAGAAAAACAAGATAAAAGTTCATCCCAGCACCAGAGGCGAAAAGACAAGTAAGGTATACTTTCTACGGACACGTACCTAGCTTCATAGACGCCATTATTAATACAAAATTGCATACAAACTGTGAAACTGTCGACGAAGCGACAACGACACGACAGTACGACGTTAGACCAAGCCTATGACCAATACGCGTCTATGAAGCTAAGCGTCCGTGAACACAAGGCCTTATTAGTTTCACAGACGCGTATTCATCATTTTACGCTTGGTATAGTATCGGCACGAATATTGAGCGCTCGGCGTCAGAGTGGGGATCGCTTTGCGCATTCCATACATTGGCGAGCCAATCATCGTCGTTGTTAGATACATGCAGCAACGCAGGGAACGAATTAGGAGTGACGTCTATGACGCGATGGCGCGGCGAGCCAATCACTGACAGTCCCCGTTACTCACGTCGCACCACTATAGAGACCGAATATTTGACTTCTGCGCAACTTGAAGCCAGCGCTCAATATTCGTGCCGATAACTATATATGCCTGCTCACTTATACAAAGTTATGAAACTGTCGACGAAGCGGCATCGACGCTACGTGAATAGGCGTACACCAAGCGTATAACGAATACGCGTCTATGAAGCTACGGGTCCGTGGGCAGTAGGGATTAATTATCTTTAATCTCTAGTACGGGAATAAAACATTGTTAACAAGAGATGGGCAATAAACCCAACAAACGAGTCGAAGGTGATAATTACGGGCCCAGACGTGGTTATTTTCTATCTAGATGGCGCAGAACTCAACGTTTTCATTTGGTATTACCCACTTGTTGCTATCGGATAAATAAAATTATTGTGAACATTGTGGGTACTTAGAGATAAAATGTTTTTGTTCATTCGACACATTTCTAGCAAACACTGTTCATTATTCGTAATTTTAATCGTAGAATATATTTTATTTAATAATGCTCCCCATACCCTAAAAAAGAAATAAACTAAAAATATTAAGTACAGCGCCATCTAGTGAGAATATGGCTATGAACCCGTAGCTTTCACCTTAAATCCATCAGTGTAAACACGGTTTGTTGTTCTTATATAGAGATTTATAAGAACGACAAACCGTGTTTACACTGATTTAGGTCAAAACCAATTTGTGGTCGATCTCTTACTAGATATACTCTTGATTGGAAACATATTTGAAAACTATGTAATGCTAAAAAACTTGAAACATGTATAAAAACCATAATTATTGCTATCTATACTCGCGTAGTCGGGTAACTGTGTCTCTATGACCATTATATCTTGATTCATGTAATAATTGTATTAATATAAAGCCTGTAATCTCTCCGACATGTAGGTAATGTATTTTGTGCAGGAATAGAGCTGAGAGGTCGACTCGAGCCAATTTTTATGTTTTTAGAATAATTTCGGCAATTATAGTAATAGTTTTAGTGTATTTATGAGAAATAGACTCCAATAGTTAAGTTTTTAGTGTATTTCAGTGGTCATATTTAAGGAAAAGTTTACGTAATAACCTCATTGAAATTCTATAGTGAAGTCTCATGTGTGGCCACGAGACTACATCTATAGGTATTTAATCTAAACTTCAAAGAAACGTATGTTTGAAGTTTTCGTTTCGCGTTGCCGCCATCTTTGATTCAGATATAATGGCCACAGAGTAACGCGTGCAGTGACTTTGTTGCAGCGTGACTAGAAAGCTAGGACATCTGAACGATCGACGCCTTTACAGAACTTTGGTTCCAAAGGCGCCATTTTTGGCATCAAGCGAAGCTATGACTAAATAAAAATATCTGTAGTGTTGCCAGATTACGACTGTTGAGTAGCTTTTTCCACTATAACTTGTCAAATGTATAAAAATATGTTTTAATTTCGTAAAATATGCAACAAAATAATAAATTCAATATTACTTTGATAAGTATCGCGAATGGTAAAATAAGGTATACATAATGTAAATTTTCTATTGACTAAATCATAACATAAATATTAGAATTTCAAATAAACCTAGTATTCAAATAAGTCTAAAAATATACTCTCGCCATTTTCACGAGATGACTGGCAACACTAAGATCAAGTGTTTCTCACACGAAATCATGTAATTTTGATAAGGCACTTGTACTCACTAAAAATAATAAAAAATATTTAGGTATAAACATTACAACAGACAACAATTTAAAATATCTCATCATTTGGCATCCATCGTCACAAGTGTTGTTTTTCACATGGCAACACTTAGATCACATAGTGCAAAATTGACACACTGATTAAAAAACTCACAATGATATGTGAATGTGATACAGATTATAAGGATACTATTTAAAATTTTATGTTCGGATATGACGTAGTATACTTTAGACAAAGACTTTCACATATTTATTGTGATGCCACTAATCTATTAATATGATTACAACATTAAATCTACTAAATATGCATCAAAGGTCTTTTCGTTCGAAAACTTAAGAGTATGAAACCTGGAATGTAATATGTAAAACTAGCCATCAAACATTCTCTTTGGTAGGACTGACAAAAAAAAATTACGGATGAACTTTTTTGTGACACACTCCGATTACATATTGTTGGGGCGTGTGACGTAAATGTCATTGTCGTAGGTCGGACTTTGCCGGGATGGTGGGGAGACAGGGTACTGTCCGTACTCGTCATTAAGTAGTTTAGTTTGAGAGGCGAAGTTGTCAAAGTCATCAGCTGAGTAGGACATAGAGCTGTGTATCTCTACGACCCCGTTGAGTTTGATGCTGTCTCTGAGATATCTATGGCGCTCGCAGACGCGGTTCTCGAGATGGTAGCAGGTGGGCTTGGGGAGCCCGTTGCGCGGTGGACGGCCGCGCCTCTTACCTGATCTGCCGCAATCGGAACAGCTGACTAACTCTTCGGGTGTTCCCGTCTTCTTGTTTTCGCGGTCGTCGCCGAGACAGAAGTCGCAGTAGGGTGATGGTGAAGCCTGTGACAATGAGAATAGTTGAAGATATAAATCGGTCTGGAAGTATATGGCTTAACATGGTGAACCGACAAGATACACAGTCAATCTGTTCCTCAAATATGATGATGTATCGTATACAAGGTGTCGTTTTGAAGCTGCAAAATATTTCAGGAGGTAATTATGTTAGTGATTCTCGACCCGAATCAATAATAAAATAAGTAGGTAATTTTTTTTTTTTATAACCGTGCTTTTTTTCACACACACAAACACGGAACAATAAAGGTCGTTTTCACACACACTAACTCGCAACGATAGTTTCATAAATAATGTATCATCCAATCATCATCCCGCACGCCACACCCTAGCCACGCCCCCGCGGCCATCGATCAATCGATTTAGTTTAGAGTAATTAAAAAATTAAATAACAAGTATTACTGATTATTGACCAGGTATCGTTTTTTTATATGATTATTTATGAGTTTTACTACAACCTCCTGAAATATTGTGCAGTTTTAAAACTGCACCTTGTATACGGCCAAATCCTTTTGCTTTTAATAACATCAATTTATCTACATATTAAAGGAGATACTGACTGACATATCAAGGCAAGTCGAAATTACTGGGATAAGAATCATGAAATTTTGCACTAGATTTCCTTTTATGACGTAGGCAAACATTAAGGGTCAATTTATACTAGCGCAGAGTCGAAGCGCATCGAAGCGTCTATCCAAAACTGAACATAACAAATTCAACCTAAACTCCACACAGCGTAACGCACACATTACTTCTGAGATTTTAAAAAGACGCGCGCATTCTTCGGAATGCGCGCGTCTGCGCGTGAACTACTCTGATTAGTGCGCAGAAAAATCTCAGAAGTAACGTGTGCGTTACGATGTGGAGTTAAGGTATACTTTGTTATGTACAGTTTTGGATAGACGCTTCGATGCGCTTCGACTCTGCGCTAGTATAAATTGACCCTAAGAGAGAATTTTGTAAAATTCACCCCTAAAGGAATGAAACGGGGGCCAGTTTAGTATGGGGAAAGCTACTTTCACGCGGGCGAAGCCGCTGGCAGAAGCTAGTTACGTAATAATCAGAAAGATGATGGTAGATAGTGCGGAAGCTCACTGCAAAATTACTTGAACATAAAACTTTTTTGATGTCATGATACGATTTTTGTTGATTCCTTCAGTTATAGAAGACCGCATCATGCACCTAGACCTAGACAGAAAATTCATATGCTCTTCCAAAATATACTAACCTCCTTAGCCTTAGCGACATCTCCAGGCTCCTTAATCTCTGGGGCAGCCGAAGCCGAGGGTACAGGCGCGGTCGGCACAACAGCATGCACGGCCGCCGACAGCGGGACGTGAGCCGAGTCTGAACTGGAAGTGTCAGCTGACGCCGGCCGCGGCGGCGGTGACGCGCGGCGCACTGGCGGCGCGGGGAGACCGGCTAGATGGAGACGGGAGATGAGTGTGATGCTTGCGTGGTTGGAGAAGCTGTACTGTTCATATCATTCTAATCTTTTCACAAGTAAGGGAACAGAGCGTTGGCAAAAAAAGCAATTTTCAACTAAAATAACGCAAAATAAATTATGGGTCATGATTCGCTATGACAGCTAATTCCTAAAATAAATCCAAAATTATACCTTTCATTGCCACCATGGCAGCACAAATGATTAGAATGTTCTGTCATAGTGAATACTACCCCAATGACCGTGTTATGAAGTGTTAATGACATTGAGAATCCAGTTCGAAAAAGGGACGATGCTATCGGCTATGTATAGCTACTCCCTTGCGCATAGGAATCTTGATACATTAAAACATCATAATCAAGCTTCTAACCTACTATAACATGCCAATTCCGTCATGATTCCACTAAGAGAGAAATGGAGCTATACTGGACGTATATCACAATCTCTTTGCACAGCGTATTCATGCACTAGCATGTCGTAGTAGGGAAGTTGAGCGTTTCAATAGAACAGTTAAGCTGAGTATTCACTTAGCAGTGTTGCGTATAACGTATCTGATACTGTATTAGCAAACATAAAGAAACAGGTTACCGGTACAGGCAAATCCGTACGGGTCGGTACCGATCGGTGCAGGTTAATTCCCCCGCGTGTTCTTATGCGCTCATTTATAAAGAAACGGGTTCATACTTGTCGGTACCGACTGCCCGTACCGAGTCATACGGGTTTAAGCATTTGCCAGTGTAGTGTGTCCTCTTCTGTCGTCGTAAAAATGGGTGTGGATTGCGATGTTTTGATAGCGTTGGTATTTGCTAAGCCATCTTTGTGGGACAAAAGAGATAAATTACACTGCAACAGAAACGTGATTGATAAATGTTGGAAGGAGATTAGTTTAGAAATGAAATATGATGGTAAGTAAATTATATTTTATTCATTGGTGTAAAACAATCGGTTATTCTATGTGTGAAATATTGTACAAAAATGTTTCTGACGTTTGTTGCTAGGTGGACCCGGATTTTGAGAAAACTCATCGTCCGACGAATTCCAAGACATGATGGTCACTACGAACAGATTTACCTTTTTCTATTATGTGGTTTGACCGGTACCGATCTGTACCGACCCGTACCGACATATCGGGATCGGAAAACCTGTATGTTTATGTTTGCACCCTTAACCTGCAAGTGGGTACGGCTCGTCCACCGTGTATCTAGCTACGAGCTGCCAGATCCGCAGTGCTCGTGATGACGTCATGCCGACAACATGTCTCAAATGGTGGCTTGTGCTTCGTTCATATTCATGCTCGCGCCTACGTACTCACTACACAAGCGATCGTGTCGCCGTCCCCGAGCACACTGCGAGCCGCCTTTGTGTTCGCAGTGATACCGCCACTCGGCGGGTCACTGCGAGCTTACAGCGCTCCACGCGCGAGCGGCTCGCAGCGGGCTCGTGCCTACGTACTCACGTGATACCGTATCTGATACATTACATGCTACACTGCTAAGTGAGTACCCAGCTTTTCACGGCTAACTACAACTGCCAATGCATAAGCTGTAACAGCAGATTACTTGAGAATAGACCAAAACGAAAATGAAGGTACAAGTGTGTCTAACCCTCAGGAGGCGGTGTCGGGCGCCGCGCAGGCGTATCCTGGAGGCCAGCTGGTAAACAGAATCAGGGTTATAATGTGATGGATATGTTTGTGGGCGTGACCTAAGACCGTTCATTGATAAAGACTCAGATACATGATGGGACAAAATGTCCCCCAACTTGCCGTGCAACGGTGTCAAATTGTTTAACAATATGTCTCGTCTCACGTGAATGTGTTGGTTGTTCAAGAGCGGCTAACCCGAGGTACATTTTCATAAAATCGCTCTTACGTGATTATGATGTTAGACATCATTCTCCAGATATTTTGGATACACAGATATCTTGTGGATATTATCTAGGCTTCTATAGAAATCAAAACATGTGTAAAACTAATCCAGTACAAAAAAAGTACACCTACAGAAGCCTTGCACATTTAATCGAGATTTTAAATAACGACAATTTTTTTCAAATACTTGTAAGGGTTTAAAAAACACATATTTCCTGAAACAATTTTTGTGAAATATTCGAGTTAATCACGGAATTACCGAAAGGCAGGAAAGTTTTAAGGCATTATCTCTTTTTTCTCGTTGCCTCTTCATCAAACATCGCGTTGGATTGCGTTAGATGAAGCAACAAGCTTTTAAACCATGTTCGACGTTGACGATAGACGAGTAGGGAATGGCCCTCTTAATATTGCCCAGTGTCCCACAACTTGCCCCCAACAAGTTACGATGCATTCACATGACGCAGGATATGTTGGTCGATTTGTTAGTGTTGCACGTCATGTTGGGGGACACATTGTCCCCTAGTGTTACTGAGGCTTTAAGGGTTATAAACACGGAGACAAAAACTTTTAAGTTTGAGTGGCCGCGAGTAACGTATATAACCGCTGAGCTAGAAAATAACATATTAGAAGATTTCTATAACTCTTGCCCTTAAAAGTCAATAATGAAAATTATATAATCTGTTCACACACCATTTATGCTTTTATTTTTTTGCAAAATGGAAAATCATACAACGCTATTGAAATTTGAAGTACACATTTTGTGGTGTGTTTAAGTTTATTATACAAAAATTGGTAATTTAACGGGGCTTGAAATTTGTCCAATGCGCCTGACTAGTTATTTTAATTCTTCCTGTTGAAGTGAAGATGAAGAGATATTTGACGAAGAGAACTTGACAAACAAAACCAAATCCTGGGATATAGTGCTGTGCGTTCACATAAATTCCAAATATTTTGGCTTCGAGATATTGTAGATTATAATAAAAATAATATATATAATAATATATGGTACTATCTATCACCGGGCAAGATTCCTTTACCTATACATAGCAGTAATATTACAACTGCGAAGAAAAATCAGGTTCAATACCCTTTACAGTAGTTACGTTTGCTACGCAAAAATAAAGCATCAGACAACTTAGGGGACAAAATGTCCCCCAACATGACGCGCAACGCTCAATATACGTGACGCTGCAACGTTGCCCAGATACTTGAAACTTGCCTCTAACATTTTACAGCGCATTCACGTGACGCCAGACATGTTGGATAATTTGACAGCGTTGCGCGTCAAGTTGGGGGACATTTTGTCCCCTAGTATAACTGAGGCTTAAATTAGACACGTTATTTATTAGTCTCGCTAAAACTCAAAAACGGCTTGAACGATCTGAATACTTTATTTGTTTTAGTTTCGCTCTACTACAGGGGTGGATTAAAATATAAAACAAATGGGACATCCCACAAAAACTATAATTCAAAATTTGTATTAGAATCGCCTCTCAAAGATTGGAAAGTACCAATTTTACGGGGGCGAAGCCGCGAGAGGCAGCTAGTTATTAATATAATCAATCTACAAACTGCCTATCTCCAACAAAATACAAAATAAAGTTAGAAGTAGTCAAATAATGATGTATGAACACCACTTACGCTGCCCTCAGGACACTTGTGTGCATGAAATTATAAACATCTGTGAACTCACACGAATACTGGTAATGTGCATGCATCACTCGTTGCTACGATAATATTTTTATAAGTCAGAAGATATACAATTTTGTTCTCTAATTGTATAAATATAAACGCGGTCGTCAAATGTTACGTTATTATCCTTATATGACATGATTGGCCCATACGCGCAGAAATTAGTTTGAGCGGAGGCAAAGAACACAATTGTGCACAAAATTAAACTACTTTTAAACAGTTTCTATTCTACTCTATGGGTTGCTAATGTTGTGTTGATGTAGTGAAATTGCAGAATACTATTTAATTTATTACAAAGGCCAGCGTTTGACTCCGAAAATATGTCGGAACCATCCCGAATTCGTTCGGACTATCCCAAAACTTCGATTTAGAAACTATTTGAAGTAACCCAAAACTATTTGGACAATCCTGAAGCTATTCGTGCTATTTTAAAACTATTCGAATCTACCTGAACCAATTCGTGCTAACCCATAACTATTAGTACTACCCCATAACTAATTGCAATAACCCATATACCTATTCGTACTATCCCATAACTATTTGTACTAACCCATAACTATTTTTACTAAGCCATAACTATTTGTATTAACCCATAACTATTTTTACTAACCCATAACTATTTGTACTAACCCATAACTATTTGTACTAACCCGTAACTATTCGCACTAATCCGGAACTATTTTCACCATACCGAAACTATTCCGTCCATTCCGAAACTATTCTTACCACCCTTAACTATTCATACCAACCCGAAACTACTAGCCAAACGCTTAACACGAGCCGTTCCTGATATGTCTACGTGGGGCGATAAGGGTGATGACACCTATCACCTTTCTCGCACCGAGTAACTACCTCAGGGTTGATCTCACATGCCTGTAGCTCTTTAGTCTGTGTGCCATGTTGATATCAAATTCTGATTAGGTAAGGCATGTGTATCGCCACTTCTAAGCGTTTGACTTATTTACTGCGATAAACCCACAACCCAACAAATAAAACATGCTTAATAAAACTCACCAGCCCCAACGGCAGGATTATTGAGGAACGTAACATAACTGTCTTGGTACTCCGTGGCGGGCTGCAGAGGGGGCGGCTGGAGAGCTGGCGGGGTGTGCGCCCCAGGTCTGGAGTCCCGTGAGTCGCCGTCACTCGCGCCCGCTCCGCCGGAGCCGCTGGTCGGTTCCTTGTGCGTGTGCGTGAAGTGGTAAGTGAGGCCCGGACGAGTTTTGTATTTCGCGCCACAGACTGGAGAAAAGGGGGTTAGTGTAAGTAGTGGGGTATGATGGTACGGGTGGATTGAATTTTGTGTAGATTTGGTGCGTGTTTAAGTCAGTAATCGTCTGACACTGTTCTCGCTTTGCCAGTGCGGAAATATTTTTTTTATAATAATAGCAATTTGATGACTTTCTAATCCAAAAAAGGTAAGGTATCCCCGTGTAACATTAGCATAAACAATATATTATAAACACGGTTTTGATGACAATTTTATTTTGATGGATGTCCACAGATGATAATTTTACAGACATCACAATATTTTTAGCATAAAAATATATATTACTTCACATTAAAAACAAAAGCCATTCAGATTAAAGATTCATATCAAGTAAGCCCAATTATCGGCTCATTCTTTTCCCAACTATATCAGAGTTCATTTGGTCTAAGGGGATTTATATGAATACCAGTATTTTACATATTTAGCGGCTGAACCAAACCCATTGCTTTAGTCAGACATCAGTTTCCAACGCTGTACTCATAAACTTCTCATATACCCATCAAAACTGAACAAAATTCAATCCACCCTATCTATAACAACCACAAAAAAAACACAGAAATAAACAATAAAACCGATACTTACCGCCGTGATGCCTCCGTCTGCTTAACACACTATACCGCGATTAAATAAGGGTACGGACAGAACAACAGGTTATAGCGTCATCAGAACAGAGCATAGAGGAGGCAACACGACGGCATCGGCGTTGTGTGGACGAAGCTTTATTTATAGTTATCCGTCATCAATCAATACATAGGTTTAGGCGTAGGTTGTATGAGAACATTTTGTTTTAGTGATAATTTATTAGAGTATAAGATGGAAGAAGAATTAATAGAAATGAAACTTTAAGATAAGACAGAGAATTAAATTCTAATGAAGGAAAAAAGTACCTTGCGATTTAAGAGATTTTAGTACAAAAATAGACCCGAAAAAATCTCACCCACGTAAGCAAGATTTTTAAATACATATAATCTCTAAAGAAAAAACGATGCCTTACATAGTTACTCGAAATTTAATAAAATGATTTTACAATACCACTCAAAAAAAATGGCACACATATTTTTTTGCCAAAAAAGTCCATGTTCTAAAATGTTCTCATACAATATACGTCGTGAAAAGCCGGCCCGTCGTGATTATCGTTCTATGTTCAGTTCTAGAGGACGCACGCTTAGGGGCTGTTTGATTGATGACTTCAAATCTATGGATCCGCCCAGCGATAGCACTGACTTCATTATTATGTTACTACACAACCAAGATACTAATTGTCAAAATGTCTTGATCGGATAGTAAATGATGTTGCTGTTGATTCTGCTCTGAAATAAAGGCCTAAGAATACACGAATATATTAGATTTTAGTATATTTTTGAAGACAATACCATTTTAACGAATATCTGTCAATTAGGCTTGAAAACATTGGACCATAGGTGTTATTCGTGAAAATGGTTTATCAGAGTAAAAATGTTTTTTTTTTTTTTTTGTAGTTTTTTCTATCATATCTTTTCATAAAAGCACACGTTCATTATTGCTGTTTTATGATGACACCGAAAAATAAAAACACTGATCTAAATCCGTATAAACATAAATAAGAGCAAAATAAACAGCACATCGCAAGATCCAAACTTGTAGTCAATCAATTCTTAATTTTATCACAAAAATAAAAAGTAATACATTGGATAATTTTATTTGTTATTCAACATAAATATTTCTTGTATAAATTCATAACAATCTTTGGGTGATAATAGTACACTGGCGTGCAGAAAACTGTCCTACTGTATTCGATTTGCCTAAATTGGCAACGAAAATGCATAAAGACTTGGGACAATATCCTGCACGGCAGTGTAGTTTGGATCTAAGAATAACATCAATCGCTTAATACTTCACTGCTCCATACATACAAGAAATAATAGAAAATATGAACACTATTACCGGCAAAGTCTGTAAAATTCTGTACATCAACAAGGCAATACCAACATTCTCCTTATAATATAAACCAAGAGAAACTTATCAGCTTAACCTAAAATGTTCTCATTGCCCGGTTTATGCGAAAAATTTGTTTTGGAGTTTATTATAGTCTGTAAAAAAAGTCTGAAATCCTGTTATAAAATATCATTTCATTTATTTTCACTGTAAAATTTGTATAATAAAAATTCATATTAAAAACATTTTTTTGTAACATCAAATTCTAGTTAATCTGCAGATAATTTATGTCATATTCCCCTCACATTAAATAATTCAAATGTATAAATGTTAACCAAACGCAATAAGAGATTTACAATGACTAAAACTTTACTAGTTTATAATACTGAAATTTTGATTTTATTTCCATAAATAATATTGCAATTCAGCCTGTTTTCTAACTAAAAAGTTCTAAACAGTTTCATGTTTTTGTCTTTACCGTTAGTTAACAGTATTATTGCCTGATATCAGATCATTTATTTTTCTTAAAAAAAAATTGCACTTAAAAAAAATCTAAATAATCAAGGGCAAGATTTAGCACAGGCCACCAAAAACATAGGCTGCAAAACTTTAGTCATTGCGGAAGAGAAAAACAGTCAATTTCCTAAGATCTACAAGAGAAAATTGAAAAAAAATAAATAAACTATCACAGACACATGAGTCGTACACGCTCAACCAATCAGTGCATCAAATTCAAAACATTGTGATTATTAAAAATTGTGATTGTTTCATAAGATCCGGTTTAGAAAGGGCTTATGAAGCTATGACTGATGTGGAAAATATTACGCAACGACAGACAGTTGGAATTAAATGTTGCGCGCCCATTAAATGGGAATTACAGTGTAATTATTGAAATGTGGGTACGTACATTTTCTTTTTTTTTTGTAATGGTGCTTTTCTGTCGATTTTTTCAATAGAAAAATATTTAGTCAAGGTGAAAGCTAGAGGCCAGGGCGTGGCCTTGTTCTCAGTAGATGGCACTGAACTCAATTTTTTTTAGGTTATTTTGTTTCTAGTGTATGGGAGCACAGCGCTAAACTTAAGCACGTTAGATACATGAATTAGACGAATTTTGAGGCAATAATTTGACTAAGTTCAATAAAGTGGAGTGTTCAATACACTAAAAACAAAACAAACTGAAAATATTGAGTTTAGCAACATCTAAGCTGGAACCTTGACGCACCCACGCTCGAGTACGTAATTTTCACATTAAACAGACACATTTTCTTTCCTCCTTTGAAAATGTGAGTATTTTATTGGCTTTTTTAGAGTTCACCAAAATAAGCACCTAACAGCTTCCTAAACATAGGAACCTAATATATGAACACACACATTTATTAAGGCACAATAACGCCTTTAACATTGAAACGGTTGCGACCTTAGCCTCACGATCAATCATAGCTTCATATTAAAAAGAAAACATTTAACATCGATTCTCTTTACAAACGGATATGAATTGAAAAGTCATTTTAACATAAACCTTATAATATAACCATCCATCACACCTGGTCTCCGAAAGGCAGATTATCACAAAAATATTTATTTATAAGGCTTTATGTCCACGGACGCGTAGCTTCAAAGACGCGTATTCGTCATTATGCGCTTGGTGTACGACTGCGTGAAGCTTACATATAAAACTACGAAACTCCATCAACGACGCAACAACGTCATGCCGTCGTGTCGTTAATAATACGCGTCTATGAAGCTACGCGTCTGCGGACGGTAGGACTAAATCTTATATCGACTGCTGTGTTTAGTTGATCGGAAAAATAAAAGTCAATCAGATCATTTGACATGAGATTTTAAAACAGGCTAGCGCGTCCTACGTAAGCGATACAACGCGATCGCGAAGTGTGTGGAACAAACATTTGATACTCTATTGTGTTGGTCTACGTGACTAACCGCACGTGGGTGCGGTGCAGCGACGAGTAAAGCGAAGCGGACGCAATTTGTTGGTTTGAAAGTTGTTTGTTTGCAGTGTAACTTTTAACCGCCCGCATCCGACAAACAGTCTCGCGTTTATTCCTCCAGAGTCGGACATCCACGACCAAACACTCCATCTCGTCAGCTCTTCTGTCACCTTATTGGTTTTGAAGAGCTCAACGAGATGGGGTACCCAGTTGCAAACACACGACCCTGGCGAATAGGACACGAAAACACTCGTCGGACCAATCAGACGTAGGCGGCAAAAAAAAAAAAACGAAAAAAAGATAAAAGATGAAATAATTGCGACTGTAGCGACGGCTGCGTGCGTACGTCGAAAAGCTTCGCAATCGCATTGACGTTAAATTTTTCATAAACTTTGTAATGTAAGGTTATCACCAAATTCAATGCGCCATCAGAAACCAAGAGTGAGTAAAGAGAATCGCATTTTAAACAATTAAGTAAAAGATAATAATTACTAGTCTAGCCTATATTATAAATAACACGACTACGCTACAATATTCCGATTAAATAATAAGGATAATTACGTGGCAGTGTTTAAAATTTTAATTAAATTCATTGGTGTTAATTTTCATTCCATTATGTGTAAAGAATTTTGAACTCTCAGCATGTAATTGACTGTATCTACAGTGTATTCGTCTGTATATGTCTTATTTGGGAAACAAACAAGTAATGAAGGCCAAGTAGACAACTGTCTACACTAATATTATAAAGAGGTAAAGTTTGTGTTATTTTTTTTACCTATAGAAAACTGCTTTATACCTAAATGATACCTACACTAATATAGTAAAGAGGTTTGTTTTTGTGGTTTGTAGGAGGTAATCTCTGAAAGTACTGGTCCGATTGCTAAAATTTTTTCACCGACAGAAAGCTGCTTTATTCCAGAATGACATAGGCTATACTTCATGTACGCGGGCTAAGCCGCGGGCAAAAGCTAGTAGGCTATATTTTATGAACGTGAGCGAAGCCGCGGACAAAAGCTACTTTGAAATAAAAACAAACTATATAATTGGTAAATCAAGTGTAGACTCCGCAATGTTTGAAGAGTTACCGAAGCCCTGGCCGCAAGAGGCAACTGAAGAAACACTGGTTATTCAGTTAAAGTCTGACAATCTCTCTCACTCCACCCAGAGCGGGAGAAGGTAATTGGTAGATCAATTCTTGGTCTTTGTAAGAAACACTTTCGGTATGAATATGTCAAAAAACTACTTCAAATTCACTACTTTACAATGACAGTATGCCTTTTTTTTTGTTTACCAAATAAGACACTTATAGAAAAATACACTTTTTTGTGCGCCCACTCAACAGCAACCGAAATAGGTTTGAAGTATATCAATCCTGTTTAAGTGTGCGTACACATAATATCCTTTTATGTGCGACCCGCATTTTGTTGCCAATATAAAAAAGCCTTATGCACTTATAAATATTGTCAATCTATACTATACAGGCGATAAGCCTTATTAACAATTGGGTAGTTAATTAATTACTTTTTTTACTATTTGTATCAAAAAGTAAGTTTAACCAAGTAAAAGTTTTTTTTTGTTCAATCTGTTCTAAATGAAGTCATTTTGATACTTTTCAAATACTGCTTCATTTATTAACAAATTTTGATACTGTATTACAAAAATTAACTCGGAAACTACCCAATTGATATACAATTTAATTTCGTCCGTATTGATAAAAACAGTAACCGTGCAAGTAAAACAATATTATAATAAGTTTCCATTACATGTAATAATTACTCATTATATAAATATTTAAAAAAAAATGTATTATTAAGTATAGGTAAAATAAAGTTGGCAACAAAACGCAGACCGACAACCTAACAAACGAGTAACAGAAGACTTTAGGGAAGTATAATGGTTACTGCCAACCTAAGAAAGTTAGATTTAAGGCAAACTTATGCCTAAAAAGGTCTTATTACGCACAATCAGCATAGTTTCCGCGCGTGGATAGTTAACAAAATATACAGTAAAATGTTTAAAGTCAATAGTTCTCATACACTCTTTCTCACTGAGTAGCTATGGTCATAAACATATCCAGAAATTATAGAGCTAAAGAAAGTTAGAACAAAAGAGATCTACAATTTACATTAACAAAAAAAAAAACATTATTTTGGTCCCAGAAAAGCCTATAATTCTAAATTGTGATTTTAATGAATATTTGAAGTAGCGGAGATCGTAAGCCACAAGTCTTGTAAGGTCGACAGCACACTGACTTTTATCAGTGCGGCCAGGTTTCTAACTCGAACTGACATAGGCCTACATGAGCCTTTATAAAGCCGGGTATAGACTGCCGTAACGTAACATGCAATGTAACACGTAAGGAAAGATTTTGCCGTACACACAATGTCCAATGTAACAGAAGTCCCATAGTGTGGACGCCTTGCGCGCGCGAACCGTCCACATTACGCGCGCGAACATAGCATTTCAACTATGTGAGTACATGCTCGGTTCGTGCGCACCTTGGGTCCACACTTGTGAAATGCTCCTTTCATTTTACCTTGCATGTTACGGTACAGCAGTCTGTGCCCGGCTTAAAAGATCAGAAATTAGCGCAACCGAGTTTATTGTTCGATACCAGAGCTGCAGAGGTGAGTCGCTAGGTTCTAGGCACTAAGTGAGATCGAAAACGCGTTAACAGGCAGATGCCTGTTAACGCGTTTTCGATCTAATACGGCATAGGTGAATCAACGTGAACGGGAATACGAAGCGATGCGACGCGTAAGGAATACACATAATATGATTTAAAAGAGTGTCCATGGAGTTTCTTGCACGTTCTTCTCCATAGAGACCTACTCTTTGGAACGTGCAATTTAGCTTCACTTTTCTTGGACTGACCGACATTTGACTATTCAAAAGTGCCTGTAAATGGTCTATTTGAAATAAATGATTTGACTTGACTTTGACTTTAATAAACAGCGGATACGATTGCGGTGGCCTAAGTGACCAGCCGCACGTGGGTGCGGTGCGGTGACGAGCGAAGCGAAGCGGTCGCAATCAGTTGTGCAATGACTTGTTTTATATAAATGTTGGCTGAAGCGGCGACTTCACTTAGGATATAGCCCCATCGCGGTGAATTCGTATGAACCGCATCGCATCGTTAGCAACTGCGTTAGTCTGAGCCACAACAGATCGTTTCGCCGCGAAAGGTTTACTTACACCTCACTGTTCTATGTAGTGTACTTCACCTGGTGTTTTTTGGTTGCAAAGGTGCAAAACTGTACAATATTTTGTCAGTGGCAAGACTGAAGACTGGTCGCGCCGTCACTGGGAGGACCCCAGTCAAAATATTATACCTAATAGATATATCTACACCTCGTGACACTGTCAGAATCTTCGACGCCGGCTCAATTGCCAAAGAAAAAAAAAGATATGTCTAAAAATGAGTCGTATATTTTGCATTCTGGGACCATAATAAAAGACGTCAACACAAAGGAACCGATTACATTATTTCTCGCGATTTTAACCCAGCACATTTACTATTATAAGGCCTCAAGCATACCGACGCGTCTCTAGTCAAATAGAGTTAGAAGATGTCTTCTAACCGAAGAGAGAGAAGAATATCAAGGATATATCCTAAATGCCATCTAAAATATAATAGCGAATATGGACGTAGCTGAAATTTATTTGTTAGAGATTTATCTTTTACAAAAGTTGGTATGTCCTCTAGCCACCTTCTCGCTCCACCCAAAATTGGTACAGTTGATTTATGTGATGATTACCCACCTCAATAAGAAGGTTACTAATTCCATAACCCATTCCTTCATTCAGAACTTGAAGTTTATATCGAGGTTCAGGCCGATCAAAACGACCAAAGTACATTTTTTGAGAGTACAGTGAAACGGACATACCTTGACGATTTTCATATAGTGAGCAAATCAAATTCAAGCTACGCTCATAGACGCTAATGATTCTATTAAACTTTAACCCCTAAGCTTCTCAGTGAGACAATCCAAAAATTTTGCCTTAACAATAACTCAATCTAAATGCATTATATTTTCGCAATTATATAATATAAATAGTTAAATAAAATGACCACTAATAACTTTCCAATTCCTAACAGTTCGCAGTGTTTTGTAGAACGATATACATCACTAATTTTAATTTAATCCTATCAATTATGCTAATATTGCCAGAAAAAAAAATATACACCAAAGTTTTTTTTTTTTATTTTCATATTATCCTACGTTTGACCTTTTTGAACATTGAGAAGCCAAAGTTGATCCAAATATTGATTTATTTTTTTATGGACTAAAAAACAACTTTGCCTTGCAGTACAAATAAGTGAGAACTGCCCCAACCAAGCCTGAGTAGATTATACAAAACAGTTATTTGTCACATAGGTATGTGTAACAAATGACTCGAGATTCAAACACAGCAGTGATACGATGACTGCAACAAGACGGGGGTAGTTGATATATTTTTTTTTAATCTGTACCGTTCAAAAGGAAGTAACTTAGATTTGAAATCTGGTGGAAGGGGAAACTGCAAAGCAACCGAAAAAGGTCGAGATGTCACCGCCATTGGGTTACGCGCGTAGAAAAGAGATAGCGAGATGTTACCACCACGCCTTCCCTCTCCACATACAATATTGATGCTGTTTTTAAAAAAGATTTTTCTTAGTGTTATTTGTTGCTGATAAATCATTGTACAAAAACAAACAGGATAATACCCATCAGTTAGTCAAATATTCGAGTTCCTTGTAACAGCTAAAAGTCATACCCCCGAAATTTCAAAAGCCACAAACTTAATCCACTTTAAAATTACCTAGAATAGCACAACAAAAATTGCAATACGACGCCGCATCGCAGAAACCTGTGATGCGATTTCGTGTGGCAAAGCATCGGTTCAGTTGACCATACAATGTGCGATGCGACTCAATTCGAAAGTTCTAGTGATGCGTCTTGCGAGCTCACAGATTTTTACTACGCGACGTCGTATCGCAAATTTGTGTTTAGTTCCATACGTTTGAGATTTCGCCCGCCTCAAAAAGATCGTTCTACAAAACACTATACAAACGAATCACCTACTTATATGTATTATCTAAAATTTAGCAATTTCATTAATTCCGATAGTGTTTAGAGATTCTTACGCTAACTAGTATTCACATCATACGTACACAACAATGAAAAGGCATGTGTGCGGCCCGTTGCAAGACTTAAGGCTTATTATTGCATGGCATTAACATCTGTTATGGAAGAACTGCTGTATCCGTACCAATATCACTCTAAGGCTTACTGTCCGCGGACGCGTAGCTTCATAGACGCGTATTAGTAAGTATAAGCTTTGTGTACGCTCGCCACTTGTATACAAACTGAAACTATGTCAACAGACTGGAGTTGCAGCTTCGTCGACAGTTTCATAGTTTTGAATGTAGGCTTCACGCAAACGTACAATGATGAATACGCGTCTATGATGCTACGCGTCCGTTTACAATAGGACTAATACTACAAAAGCGAGAGTTTGCTTGTCTGCGTGTGTGTAAACACACACAAGTTACTTCTTTACGTTTAAAATATTAAAAGGATTTGGATGATATTCGCACACGGGTTTACTATGTCTTAGAATAGGACCATAGGATACTTATTATCCCGGGGATTATGTTCACCTTGGTATATTTTGTTTACGCCAGTCAAACCGCTGGCAAACGCTAGTTTATTTATATATCAGTAAAAGTAAACTAGCTAAAGCTAAAAGAGAAACTATATTGGCATAAGGTCTTTTTGCCCGACAGCCAAGAAGGGTTGTTTTTCGCGCGTATCCTGTATGCATGTACCGAATAAACTTTCTCCATTACCCTTTCTACGCGGATAGTGAATGTAACAATCAGCACTAGTGAGTTATTTTGGCAAGGATTGTAAAAGACTTTGTCAAATTGGAAGACTGTTTTTGGAAGTCAAATGGATGATTTTTTTTTAGGACCACTATTAAAACTTAACGAAAATTAGCTGCCATATTTTTACACTTCATATTTTAAACCTAAAATTTATTCCGCCTAATCTAGAGTAACCGAATAAAATATGCAATTCGTAAACTGTTTTTTTTTTTTATAATATTTTAGAACAGTGGTCTGGTATAATATTCATCTATGTACATGTTACTTAGTCATCCATACAATAACAAGCCTGTCAGAGTGCCTGGGGCGAATTTGTTTTACGCGCGATCGACACATTTATAAGGGTGCAAACATAAACATACAGGTTTTTCGGTCCCGATATGTCGGTCCGGTCAGTACAGATAGGTACCGGTAAAACCACATAAAGAAACAGGTAAACCGGTATGGCTCGGTCAAGGCAGTCGGTACCAACAAGTATAAACCTGCTTCTTTATAAATGAGCGCATAAGGCAACCATTACACGGTCATTCAAGCGTCAATCAAGTCCATCAATCATGAATGATGGTTTTCGTCAATCAGTACTAAAACGTCAATCATCGCGTTAGACGGTAGGTTTTTCGTCAATCGAAACATTGACTGTGGCAAAACTGACAGCAAAACTTATCGTATAAGGTTCGCCTAGGAACACACGGGAGATTTATATACCATCGGTACCGACCCGTACAGACTTGCCTGTACCGGTAACCTGTATCTTTATGTTGGCACCCTGACGTCCGGCGCTCCGATTGGCTCGCTCCAAGCTCTTAACCAATCAGAGAGCTATTCGCGGCGGTTCGATCGCATTAACGTAAAAACAACTCGCACCCAGGCACAGTAGCTTGCTACGAACCCGCCTATTAACTATAACTCTAAGTATTACAGTACTCATTGGCCCTGCACTATTACAACTATGCAATGCTTACTTCAATGATATTGTTTCGTTTATAAATCTATACGGATTGCGGCTAGTGGTCAATGTAAATCGGGGAAATTAATAAAAAATTATACTTGATATTGGAATATTAGATTGTTTATGTACACAAAGAAACGTCAAGAAAAAGTATTAGGTAGTGACTGCTTTGTGTAGATTTTATTTTTGAGAGTGGTGGGCTAAAATTCCATGGCTTAAAAAAAATGACTGATTATGTACGGAAACCAAACTCAAACGTAGACAGACAGATGATATGAAAGAATTTCATGTCTGTGTGTGTCACTTTGGCAGTTACATTTCATGACCATTCTTTGTTTACAAAAAATATCTGAAGTTCTAAAAGCAAGTATAGTAACCATAACGAATGTGCGAACTGTCCATAAAATTGATACATTATTATTACATAATATTACTTTAAATATATTTATTTATAAATTTATTGCCAATTGTATTAAACATATTACTAATTTAATATATACATGCTAATATATATTGATTTAAATATTTTGCTATTAATTTGAACACTAAATATCCAACAAATGATGATAGATGCGCTCAGGTACATATTTTTGAAGTGAAACTAATGCTTCAAGGCAAAATGCTATGTAACACACATTCGAAACGCTAAATCTTATATGATTGGCATACTGGCTAGTCAACCGATCATATAATAGGTATTTGACAGTAATCAACGCAAGCCTATCAATCAATCAATAATAATAAAATTACTTCTAAAAAGCTTTTCAATTCAATATACACCGTTAAATTTTAATCGTTTTAATCCCGTAGAGGGTCGATCCGGTACATGAATCACTATCGATTTGTAAAGATAAAATTAAAAAATAAAGTACCTTTATTTCAAAACTCGTATTAATTTACGCATGTACGAAATTAATTTCTTTAAGAAAACGCCAGCTGAGCGAGTTCAATGACCTGTTGGTAGTTTGTACGCAACGCCGACTATTAACTACAGGTCATTGAACTCGCTCAGCTGACGTTTTCTTAAAGAAATTAATTTCGTACATGCGTAAATTAATACGAGTTTTTAAAAAACGGTATTTTTTTTTTAAATTTTATCTTTATAAATCGATAGTGTTTCATGTACCGGATCGACCCTCCACGGGATTAAAACGATTAAAATTTAGCGGTGTATAATTAAATACGTTATCTAACCACTTGCCTCGGATTGGCCCGACGAGTATTTTCATGGCCTATTCACCAGGGTCGTGTTAGCGACTGGGCACTCCATCCCCATAGGTGACAGAAGACGCTGACGAGATGGAGTATTTGGTCGTGTATGTGCGACCGTGACGAAATAAACGCGAGTGTTTGTCGGTTATATCCGACGTAGGCAGTTAAAATATTAAAAAAATATCGACATTGACCACAAACCGCAAAAAAATATGTTTTTATCATTGAATAGTTCTACAAACGCTCAGGTCCTATGTTATACCATAACTGTTGAGCAAAAATTCACTTTAATTTTTTAGTATTTTATGGGTTTTTAACATTCAATGTTGCAGTAGACAGATCCAAGCAGTAAACTAAACTGTTTTGTTTGTAATCAAAGCAATACTAACATATTCCAAAAGAGTCTTTGTTACAGGAAATACATTTTTAGATTTGAACTAAAAACACACATCTATTTGGATAAATCTAAATCTCATAAATTATGTATTTTGATTGATACCAATTCAAACTATATTAGAGATCTATGTTGATTAAAATATGATTTGCGATCGTATCACGTATTTATTTACGGAATTATAATCATCAACATAACCCTATAAGTTCTTCTTACCCTACTGAATGGCTATTCCATGAAAAATACATTCAATAGAATAAGACGATTATAATTCCGTAAAAACAAACTAAGTATTACGCCCGCCAATCTTATTTTAATCAACATCCGACTTGATATTGACCAAAGAATGTTAAGAAAATTTTGAATTTCGTAGATTACCTTTAATGAGAAGGATAATACAGTTACATGAAAACTATGAATTGTTCCAGTTCTATTTTTAAGGTAGAACTACATTGGGTACACACGTGGGCAACGTACACAGATCTGGGCGCGTCGGTCTCCATACATTTTTTATGGCAACTAGACTTGTAGTACTCTACGTACTATGCGTTCCAAATGAGAATAGGATCGATTGCTATGTTGTGACGTCACGTGGTACTGTTAAATCGAAGAAATTTTGGCAAAACTGAAGAACTCAGAGATGAGTAAAATTGAAGACCTTGGATTCTGATTAAACTTTTTTCTTTCACAGTTCGTAAATAAATTAAATTTTTCGTAAATATCTTTCCTCGATTTGACAGTAAATCGTGACGTCACAACGCATTGTACAAATCAGGCGTGGCCACGAGTGCATCGGTCTAATGTAGTTCCCACTTTACTGCTTGGCTGTCCACACATAGTATTACACTCGCAGGAATGTCTAGCTGTATTTTCTATTGCCTTCTTCAATGCGGGGTATACAATCTACACTAAAAGGTATGTCTATAAAACTATTCCTTATTTATTGGTATATATCTTGATTGGTGTTGCTGTCTATTTGAGTTTCAGTTGGTAATATTGGCCGTGAGGTATGGAACCATTTTGTTTTAGAAAAGGTACTGAAAAATTTCTCTAAGTATCTCCTGTATCCTCTTCCCTTTTAAATGCCTACGTTGGATATATTCGACACACTCTCGCGTTTATTCCACCAGGGTCGCACATCCACGACCAAATACTCCATCTCGTCACCTATGGTGATTGAAGAACTAAACGAGATGGAGTATCCAGTCGCAAACACGACCCTGGCGAATAACACACGAAGTTATCGTCGGACCAATCCGACGCAAGCGTTAAAAGATTTAAACAGTAGTTAAAACACGAAAAAGCAAGTTAAAAACCTATTAACTTGTATTTAAATAAAGCATTCTTCCTTACCCCTCATTCCCCACGTCAACATTCCCAATTTAAAATACCACAAAACCATCTGCCCGTAAAACCTAATTTAAACGTCTATGAGAAGTGACCAGATAAGGTAGGCAACAGATAAACGTTGAATAACGGTCATTGACCCTGTTACATTTGTTGATATTCTTAATTTCAAAAAAGGAAAAGACATAAAGCTGTCTTGAATCGACATGTGTCGAGATCCTAAATATGATCTAATAATGAAAACCATTTCGTTGTTTGTTTTTCAGATACCAACACAGAGTTATTAAGAAAAGGTCAATGTACTTTATTCCACAGTTTTCTGGCTACTGCTATACAATTTTTTAGTCACTTGCGGTACTGGGCCAGATAGGCTTGTGGGACCGTAACATGATATGTCTTCAGAACTGTCAAGAGAACGTTGCCAGCATAAAGGAGCTAACAGTCAGGAGATAGTGTTGCCAGCGTTAAGGACCTGAGTAAAGGCGGGATGACACTAGTGCCTCCTCCGAGAAGACTTACGTTCACAGCCGAAGGGTTTCTCATTGTCGCCGGGGACTTCGTAGGGTAGAGTGCCTTGCGCGCGCTTGCCTCGACCTCGCCCCTGGAATGATGGAGTACATTGAACACGTTAAATCACTCTAAGTGGAGTTCAAGCTTAGCAATCGAGGGTTGCGGAATTGGTCGAAAGACTTACTGCAGCCCTGGAATACACAGGGCAGCTGAAGGAACACAGTAAATTCTCGACACTTCCTCTCGCTCTACCCAAAGCGAGAGAAGTTATTTGATGGTTTCCTACCTCTAAAAGAACAGAAAAAAGCAGTCGAAGTTATGTTCACGATAATGTTTATTGTACTGCAAAAAATATTTTTTTTCCGAAGTAGAAACTCTTCATTCCGGACGAAATTACTACTATTCGACATAGGCCTCCTCAAACGTCGCCATAACGACCGGTCTTAAACGTCTCGCATCCATCGTATTCCCGCGGCTCTTACGAAGAGGGTACAAATTTCTATTTATCATTCTAGAGATTCCCACATCCTAGATCGTCTTCGTGAACGAAAACGGACTTTAACTCCTCGAGCGCCGATTTTACATACGTCTGTACAACTTGGATGTCCTTGAAAAACGCTTTTTGAAACACAAAACGAAAATTTAAAAAAAAGCGTTATTTTTTTTAATTTTCGTTTTGTACACACGTTTGTACGAAAGTTATTTGGCTGAAAATTTTGGTTTCTATACATATTATTCTATATATTTATATTATTTGTTATTCTTAGAAAAATTAAAATATTTTTTTTTTTTCATTTTTCTATTTTTTTTTGGTGATTTACGTAAACAGTTCAATTTTCCGGGTCACGTGATCACCTGGCGCTCGAGGGGTTAAAACAAATAAATCACATAAAAAATTCCGGGTCACGTGATCACCTGGCGCTCGAGGGGTTAAAACAAATAAATCACAAAAAATCGCAACTCCCAGAACAGATATCATACTCACAGCTCTCCCCCTCTTGGCAGGCGTGTCGTCGGGCACCGACTTCCTAGTCCGGCCGCCCCTGGAGCCGGGCCCGGACGGCGTGGAGCCGCCGCGCCGCTTGCGCCGGTTCGCGTACGTGTCGTCGAAGTAATCTTCATCTGACTCCGGATCCGGTTCTTCACCGGTTTCCATTTCCTCCATCGCTAGCTCGTCGTAGAACCATTCCTGTGGAAGCTGAGAGTGTTAATTTTTTTATTTTGTTCCCTGTAAGAAAAAGAAAATACTTGGAAAATGAATCTGCCACTTGGGCTGAAGACATGTCACCGAAGGTTGCCTGCTCGTTAAGTCAAAGTCAAGTCAAAGTAAAAGCATTTATTTCAAATATACCATTTGCAGGCACTTTTGAATAGTCAAATGTTTCAGTCCAAGAAAAGTGAAGCTAAATTGCATGTTCCAAAGCGTAGATCTCTATGGAGAGGAACGTGCAAAAAACTCCATGGACACTCTTTTAAATCATATTATGTGTTACATACAATGCTTGGTTACATATTATGTTATTCACTCTGTTGCTTTTCACAAAGGGTCAGAAGGTTTTGGGGTCGCGTTTGATGTCAGACTCGATACGAGTAGTGTAGGTGGCAAAATCTGATTCTGTACTTCTTTTCAAAATGCGGAGGAAGAAGATAGAAACATTAATTACTAGACACCTCATGCTTGAATTAGCGCACCTACACAATTCTGTTAACTAGCCAAGGTACGGGTGGATACTGCGTTCTGATTGGTCGACACAACAACATGACACGACTCATGACAAGTAAAATGTGTCCAGCGCACCGCGCTTTTCTTTTTCGACGCGGTGTTGTTTCCCTCAATAAGATCAGACAACTCATAGGCACGTACTGACTTGTATCCCAGCCTAACGAAACTGATGGCCCTGGTGATTTGGAAATAGATGCATTCCTAAACCAAGAAATCCATCCATTTGTTCCTTTGCGACTAACATTTATCGAGATTCTTAATGAAAGGTAGATTACTGATCTAGTAGTCATCATTTCAGGCGAAAGACGACCACTTTTGGACATAAGCCTCCCCCAAGCGTCGTAAGCGTCTCGCATCCACTACATTCCCGCGACTCTCACAAGGTCATCGGTCCACCTTATAGGAGGCCTTCCATTGCTGCGTTTTTAAGTGCGCGGCCACTCTAAACCCTTTCGCTCCCATCGCACATCCCCATCCCCATCGATCTAGTATTAAATAATATTAAAATTTCTTTTGACATTTTTCAATATAAAAAAAATATCTTTTACCTTAGGATCATCCTTAGTGGCAGTCTGTGATCCATCTCTGCTATCGTCTCCAGCCAGTGTGTCTCCAGGTACTCCGGAACTGTTCTCTCCTTCACCGGTGTTGTCTAACGCGTCTGATGCTCCGGTCCAGCCCCACCGCGTCGATGACATCGTTAAGTACTGGCGGCGGGCTTTACGCCATCTGGACACAAACATTACAAATAAATAAATAACAATAGTAAAACCACACACACTTGGGCCATGCCTAGTGTTGGGATTTTATCCGATTAAATACTCAAAATGAATAAATACTCAATAAGTACTCGTTTTTAATCGAGTATTTATCCAATAAAAACGAGTATTTATTGAGTATTTAATCATTTTGAGTATTTAATCGGATAAAATCCCAACACTAGCCATGCCTCATTTGTACGTAGACTTGTCGCGTGGCATGGATCTAATGTAGCACTACAAGTCTAATTTCCTTCCTACTGGGCTGCCATCCCAAACGCGACACTGGCAGAATAGTTGCAACTGGCTCAAAATTGCCATACAAAATGTATAGAGGCCGAGGCACCCAGATCAGTGTATGTGGGCCACGTGCGGTAAATGTAGTATTACCATAAATCTACCACTGAGCAGAAACTGAAGATAGCTCTCAACAAATTTTTTTGAGAAATATTATTATTAAATCTAGCCAATACTGTCCCACAGCTGGGCAAAGACTTCCCTCTATTCCTTCCATTGTTCCTGACATTGAGCCACTTCATGCCAATTCCTAAGGTAGACATCTAAGCCGCCCCCACCATCTCCTTCTTGGTCTGCCATGGCCACGTCATGCGATTTAAGAAATGTATATTAAAGTTTTCCATGGCCACGTCATGCGATTTAAGAATGTTGATTCGTACCTCTGTGCAGGGTATGTGTACACTTGACCTTCTTTCTGGCCGGGCATGCGTTGTCTCCGCGTCATAAATAAATTGCAGTGGCTCTGTGCGACACCTGTAACAAAAAAGTACAAGGTTTTTCGTTTACTATAATAACAAATAATTGAAATAGCGTTCTACCGCTATCTGCAATCTCGGTAAAATGGAGCTGAGAATTTTCTTGTACTATTGATTAACTACTTCAGCAAAGTTTACTGAGAAGATTGACTTGATACATTTGCTGCGAACAACAAAAGCATTTGAATGGGTACATCAATATTCTAATGGCAAACAAATAAAAAATTATTGATACAGTGACATGGCTTAACCCCTTGTATGCCGGAACGCAGATCTACGCGAGACACAATGGCTTTTTAATTGAGACACAATTAAAAAGCCATTGTGTCTCGCGTAGATCTATCTCTCTCGATCTCTAATTATGGCATACGAGAGGTTAAAGGACTTTGTATCAAAGCCAAAAACATTTATAAATAAAACATTGCAATAAAAACAAGCTGTAAGACTGAGATATCATAAAAAAGGAACATTTTTTAGAATTTTCATCGCCTTAGGAAATAGTTGTATGCAGTTCTATAATCAATGGGACACAGAGAACGGAAATCAATGGTTGCCACAGTTTACATCAAACAAGTAAGTAATTTGAATGATCCAAAACAGTTTGTTTCTCCAGGACTTGTCAAGCTTCATCAATCCAACGCTGATGATTCTAGCTCCAATAAAAAATGTTTAGGTCAACTCAATATAATAAATTGTAATAGACCCAATAAGAAGAGTAATTAGAGGCCCTATCATACGCTCTTAACGTGATAACGACCTAAAGTGAACTGTTATAGGGATGGCAATATATATATGGGGTGTATAGTGATACCCCTTTCTTGCTTACAGTAGGCACAACGGATCTTGAGCGCTCAGCGTCAGAGTGGGGATCGCTTTGCGCATTCCATACATTGGCGAGCCAATCGTCTTCATTTTAGATGCATACAGCAACGCAGGGAACTAATGCGGAGTGACGTCTATGACGCGATGGCGCGGCGAGCCAATCACTGACGCTCCCCGCACCGTCTTACTTCCCACCACTAGAGACTGAATATTTGACTTCTCTGCTCGATCCATTGTGCCTACTGTACATGCTTGACATTTTAACATGTTATGGTAAGGCCTATATGCAACCCATGCAGTTCTTATGCTACCAAACTTATAATTTTGTTTGCTTATTAATTCATTGCATTTTATCATGAAAATGGTATATCATATCATTGCATTTTATCAATGAAAATGGTATATCATATTATTGGTTTCTTTAGGGAGTTAAGGAATTTAAGTGTGCTTCATAGCATTCAATGATTTAATGTTACTTAGTCTGAATTCACTTCAATCAGGTGTTTATTGGTTTTTGAGTAGGTAACTTATGTTTACCATGCAATTAAAAGTAGCCTAGTACTCAAGAAATTGAGAGCTGAAACATTGATTAGGCTTTGATTGATTTTTAGAGAGGGACAGGCAGTATGTGAGGTTGTATGTGAAAAGAGGACGGAAAGCTTTTGATAACAAGTCACGAACATCGTTGAGTGCTCTACCAATGGTAAATATTGCGTGACTATCTACGAAATAGGCCGGCAATACATTTACAATGTTGAAGCTGTACTAAAGACTTCAAAAGCCAATGTTTATAATATTTCTATCGAATGGCAATGGGCGTGGACGCGTCCTACAAGTGACAAAAAAAAATCGATATCTTACCGGTCTGTGTGTCGATAAACGGCATACGCATCCTCCTTTCCGCACATAGTCGCGAATTGAAGGTCGAAGAGTTCTCAATAATCTCTTTGTAACTTGGATCATTGAGAAAACTGAAACATTCAATGCAAAAACAAACATTAGAATCGCACTTTTGTAATGACACTAAACACACCGAGATATCTAACCATTCACATTATAATGTAAACTTTACTGAAAATAACACACTTTTGGCCGAATATACTCGATTTACCTTTCAATTTTCGTTAAATTAGAAGGATTCACTATCTGAATCTCCGCCGCCGCCATTTTCTTAGCAGACGCTACTTTGATGACGTCAACTGACGTTTGCCTGTTTCCGGTAGTGTTACCAATAAATTTTAAGGAAATCTTCCATCTGTAAGTTGTTCACGGCTTTCTTTTTTATTCCACAATTCCATTCGATACGAAAAATCAGTAATGATCTAATTGATTTACCAAAATTTTGCTTATGTGATCAAACAATTATAATTTTAGCACTACAAAAAGGAGTGTTTTAGGAGATTTTAATCTTGTTCATAGTATGGTAACACTAACGAAACGTCAAGCTTGTGACTGGTCATCGGTGGACGAATCGTGTGTCGGGCGCATTTTCAGTAATTGTTGATTGGAGATCTCCAAATATTACACTGATTATTGGTTACTGTGTTTTTATTAACTTTGGAAGCGGTTACTAATTTTCTAATCGCGATTTTCCATTAATTTATTTCGCTGGAAAAACTTTGTAATTTGTGAAAAAGTCGAGGTCGGCGTGTCGTGTATTTGTGAGACAAGATGTCCGTGTGTTTCTTTGTGCCTGCGTAAGTTCCTCTTTCGATAATAAATATCGCTGTTTTTATTATTTTTATTGATAAATCGTCGACGTTATTAATGGGATTAATTTTTATGAAAACTTTGTTATAATCAATTACAAAATAATGCCCTTTAGAGCTCAATTTTATTGGTATAAGTTTGCGTCCTAGGTTTGCTTGTTGATTTAATATTTTAACAGAATTTATAGATAATAATTAATATGAACGCATCGCTATATTTTTACGACGATTTGCATCGTTTCAAGTTAGATAGGTAAAATTGTATTAATTTTGTGTCGCAATTTATCAAAAATGTGGAATGTTGAATTACCTACTACTGACTTTAAATCAATAGACAGTGATTTGGGAATTATTTGATTTTCTTGTTTGTTTGTAGTAACTTTTATAAGCACTACAGGTTTTACAGTGACTGGGAAGTGAACCCGGTACTTCACAGTCGGCATTTAACAACAAAACCTTCACTGTTAGAAAACCACTGTGAATAAATAGCCTTATTTTATTTTGAGAGCAGTGGTTGCGATTTGTAGGTCGCGGGTTCAAACCCAGCCGGTTGTAGCTATCAGGAAACTCATGACTCCGGCAGGGAATTCCACTCCTTAGCTGCCACCCCAATACCTCCCGGAGGACACAGTGGAGCATACGGTGAAGGTGTGCCCCGCTTGGGCGGAGCACCGCCGTGTCCTCGTGGCGGCAATCGGCGGCAATGACCACTCGCATCAGGCGCTAGTAGGTACACGCCATGGTCCGAACTGAGGAAGAAATGGCAGGCGGTCGTCTACTTCTGCGAAGCAGTAATGCTAGCGAAGGACGAGGCCGCACGCGCGAGGGAACAGCCTTCCTCCGCCCCAGCTGCCGGGACCCTGATCCCGATTTTCAGCCACCGTAGTATTCCCATAAAACAGTGACTTTCTGAAGCCTACTCCTCGGTAACGGCTAGGTTTATATGTTTGAAAAAAATATATGTTTATTATAGATTCATGAACAACATTATCAACATTAATTTTTTTCGTGCTATTAATACTTTTGTCTAAAAAAAATATTTAACAATTTCGCAACTTTTCCCTACTCCTTCGAAACGGCTTGGATCTTTAGAAACATTTTTACACATAAAAATTGGTAGTTAAATATTCTTCAAAGTGAACATCATCAACCCTCATCAGGTCATCTGTCCATCATATGGGAGGCCTGCTTCCAACTCTGCGTCTTCTGGTGCGTGACCGCCACTCCAGAACAATTATGACTTCATCGACCATCTGTGCTGCGAGAAATGTGCCTTGCCCACTGCCACTTAAGGGCCAAGCGCCCGAAAAGTGCCATAAAACAGTGATTTTCTGAGGCCTACTCCTCCGTAACAGCTAGGTCAATTGGTTTGAAAAAAATATATGTTTATTATAGATTCATGAACAATAATATCAACATTTGATTTTTTCGTGCAATTAATACTTTTGTCAAAAATATTTAGCAATTTCGCAACTTTTCGCAACTTTTCCCTACTCCTTCGAACCGTCTTGGACCTTTAGAAACATTTTTACACATAAAAATTGGTGGTTAAATATTCTTCAAATTGAACATATGTAAATCAGTCAATATTTCGCAAAGAAAATGAATTTAAAGGTCAGCTGTGCGCTTTCCGAGCGGCCGCAAATAAACGCACAGATATGCGTACTGCCGCCTAGGCGGGTGCGAAAGTTGCGTCCATTTAATTTCGGCCAGATGGTTCAAGGGACTATAAGCCTTAAGGAGATATCAGCAAAACCGTGAGCAGGGTCGTAGCCCACTGGGGCCTTGGGTTGTGCGAAAGAGAACTCCGGGGTCCTGAAACGAAGGAAATGAAGGAACAGGAGTGAGTTTTAGTCAGTAAAAGCCTGACACGCCCTCCCGCTCCGCCCTAGAGCTAGAGACGTCATTGGATGATTTACTACCAAAAAATTAAAAAAGCTGCCACCTCAATAAATAAAAAAGTCTATTACTTTCTTATACTTAATACGAATGTTGATCGGATTAAAAACGAAACCCTGCAAGGGCTACTTTCTTACGCCTCCTTATTCATAAAGACGCTTAGACGCTGCTCCTCTATGGAGCAGCGTCTAAGCTGCTCCATAGACGCCTCTATAGAGCAGGGACGATATGAATATGAAACGGCAGATCCGTTAGCAGATTCGAATAAGGATATAGGAAAAACAATATACCGGTTTCAGTTACGCTCACGATAATTATTTCGGACTAGCTGTACCCGCGACTTCGTCCGCGTGGACTCCAGGATTTTGATTTTTTTTTTTCTCAAATAAAAGTCGCCTAAGTTACTCCTTATTACACCAGCTACCTGACAATAAAAGTCTCGTCAAAATCGGTTCAGCCATTTCAGAGATTAGCCGGAACAAACAGACAGACAGACAAATATTGTAAAAAAAAAAAATATTTTTATGTATGTACCGTATATTATATTCATATGCATGTAGTAAAAAACGGTTATTTCAATATTACAAACAGACACTCCAATTTTATTTATATGTAAGTATAGATTAGTTTCGTATTTGTTTCGGTTTTAAAAAAACATTTTATTTCAGGCATCAGAGGCCCATAGAAAAAATTAATACGTAAAATAATCTTTAACTAAACTAATACTTACATATTATAAAAACAAAACATATCACTATAATTATTGTACTCGTCATGTAGTCGGGGCGTGTGGCTGTGATAGTATCATTTGTTCGGCCGGAAGAGACAAGCAAAAATCCGTTGTAACTTATCTATTTAGAATATAAATAAAAACCAATTTTTGTACGTTTGCACTCAATGTGCTCCTAAACCATTGATCAGGGCCCTAAGTCTGCTATTTTTATAAATTCGTCATTCCAACACGATCCCATTGTCATTTTGCTAAAAGTTTGTAATCTGCTAATTCATAATGAACGACCATTGATCGGTCAATGGTCTTGTAATAGAATTGTGGTAGAATGATAATTTCGCGCATATTAAAACCAATAACTGCACAATAACGTTCTAATGGTAAAACACTGATCAAATAAACTGTCAAAGTTTTAGCAGATTACCACAAACGTCAAATATTCGTTTGTCAATATGTACGAGATTACCATTCTATGCCACTTCTTTCAATGGAGTGTCAGTGGTTGACCATTGGAAAGTCATAGTGACGCCATTATATTAGTAGATTACCAAACTTGTCAAATTCGACAATTATGACATCAATGATAGACCATTCTGACACTATTGTAATAGCAGACTTGAGGCCCAGTTCGTGATTAAGCTTTGGTAATGTATTCTGGGAACGGAAGATGGTTCTTGGTCCAAAAAACTTATACACCGTTAAATTTTAATCGTTTTAATCCCGTGGAGGGTCGATCCGGTACATGAAACACTATCGATTTGTAAAGATAAAATTAAAAATAAAGTACCTCTTTTTCAAAACTCGTATTAATTTACGCATGTACGAAATTAATTTCTTTAAGAAAAAGTCAGCTGAGCGAGTTCAATGACCTGTAGGTACTTTGTACGCAACGCCGACTATTAACTACAGGTCATTGAACTCGCTCAGCTAATGTTTTCTTAAAGACACTAATTTCGTACATGCGTGAATTAATACGAGTTTTGAAAAAGAGGTACTTTATTTTTTAATTTTATCTTTACAAATCGATAGTGTTTCATGTACCGGATCGACCCTCCACGGGATTAAAACGATTAAAATTTAGCGGTGTATGTACGTAAGTAAATATAAAAAAGATGTTCTCGGGGAACATCTTTGAAAGGGCTGGACCGATTTTGACAAGACTTTCACTGACGGATAGCTGATGTTACAAAGAGTAACTTAGGCTAATTTTCATTTTCTTGCAAGAACGGGATTTCAAACTACGATACTATGTTTAAGATACGGTTGAACATCTGATGGGTTTTCTTCGGGGACATCTCTAAAATGGAAAATTTAGTCGTTCTAGGTGAAAGTAAAATAAATGAATTAGATTTTTACAGAATTAATCGCAAGCACAGAAATATTTGTTATGTATGTACATTTGTGCTGTTCTATTAATTTGACGCGGATGAAGTCGCGGATAACAGCTAGTCATTTATAAATCAAGGCGAAGTCCATTTATTTGAACTTGCGGTTCCGGTAACGGTTAGCATAGCATAGTCGGCCTTATAATGTTCCCACTGTCGGGACTCAGGCCTCCTCTCTAGGGGAGGAGAGGGAATAGGCCGTATATTTTTTTCATTTCGGATTTCCGATATCTTCGGTTACAGTTACGAACATCCATTACATCCCTAGTATGAAGCCTCACCCCAATATCAGGCTATTCTTTGTAAAAAACAAAAACTTTGTTTCTGAAGTTATTTATAACTTACTCGTACCTACAACTCCCACTGTTTTATATTTCGATTGTTTTGTTAAATTCAGTGCCGGATTAAGTCAATGCGGGGCCTAGAACAAATTCTACCAAGGGGCCCACCAAATCTTTATAAAATGAAGACGAATTAAAACTATTTCATTTTATTTTTCTTACAGACCACAGGGCTTTTAGATAGCGATAACCCTATGGGCTATATTTCACCGGAACACCATGGCGGCGCTACTGGTCGCGCCGCCATGGTATCCCTGGGCAATATAGCCCTAAGCTACCAAACTATAGACACCATACAGACACCAGAGTCGCCACACGTCCGAGCTGGTCGCGCCACCAAATTGGTTGCGGAACCAAACGGACACCTGGTCAGTAACTCTCTATAGAGCTGTATACATTTTGTTGGTAGCGGCGACTGGTCGCCAGGGACTTAAAAACACCTTCATGAAGGTTACAGAATTATAAGTGTTACATGTTGAATTGGTAACAGAATCAAATATGTAACACTTGTTTATGTGTTTTCAATGTGTTAACCCAAAACACTTATAAAAGTGTAACCCTAACATATCTGTAACAGATATAAAAGTGTTAACAGTGTTAATAAGTGTAACAGGTAAACGCAACGTTGCCAAAGTTACAATTTACTAAAGCTATACTAAAACTGATTATTTCATTTACACATATTAACACTTATTAACACATATAAACAGGTTACAGTTTGATTCGGTAGCACTCCCTAACACATATAAAAGGTTACAGTTTGATTCGGTAACATTTAAAAGTGTTTTTTCTGTTAAAACTGTTTTAAAAAACAGTGTTAAAACACATTATTACGTTTACAGTTTGAGTCCTTGCTGGTCGCGCCGCCATCATGGTATCTCGGTAACATATAGTCCTATAGGCTGCTATAGGCAGTTGCTTACATTGTCTTAAATAGATAATCCGGAATCTAATAGATTTCATGGTACCTATACTTAGAAATCTAATCGATTTCGTTTTGACGTACAAAAAGAAGTCAGGATACCTACCAAGGTACCCTGACTTCTTTTTAAACGTCAAAACGGGGCCCTCGATGAGCAAGGCCCGCATTTGCTACTCTTGCTATAAAGCTAATTAAGTACTGGTTAAAATATTATACCTAAAGTTCTGCGCATTTTAACGAGAAGGAAAATTTCGATTGTAACAAAGTGTAAATACTACATAACTTGATAAGCCAATCACTATCCTTGAACGTGATCGTAATGAACTAGGTACCTCTTTTTTTATAGGGGATTTCCTTCATTGGTGTACCATTTGACAGATAAATTATTCTTTTACATGGGTTAGGTTAGGTTATAGTATTACTAAGGATATTTTTTATATTGATATTACACAACAATCCAGATCTAATAAGCTTCTTCACACTTACCACATCCACATCACGTCGCAACGACAAAATGCTGTCAAGCAGTGGTTACGTGGGAATAGTGTCGCTGCAGCTTTTTGTAGTTGCGTTGTGGTACTAACAAAATGTCGATGTGGTTGCGTTATCGCTAGTAGTTGCGATGCGGTTACGTGGTGTGCAGACACGGTTACACACTGTCGTTGCTTCTACGCAACGTTGTGTTGGTCGGCCACTAGTTCACAGTGTCGCCGGTGGTTGCGTTGTGGTTGCGATGTGGTCGGTATCACACACGGTCGATAACGACTGCAAAAAGTGGTACGTGTGAATAGTCCTATTCATTTTCAATACGAAATATTATACGCCCGGCCACGTGGTGTGGTTGAGGTGTGGCTGTGGTCGTTGTATGGTTGTAGTACGTGTGAAGAAGCCCTAAGGCTGGCCCGCAATGATGTGGGAGGCGAATGTATTGATCATCACTAACCTAAGTGGGTACTGAAACTTATTCAGGCAGCATTTATTGGTAAAGATACCGAAATCAGTCAGCTGTCCGGTACAAGTGAATCAAAGAATCTTTGTGCAGTTAAAATGTATGTAATACCTATAAGAAATCAAGCATTCAAATTGTGTAAAGGACGAGACAATTATTTATTTAAAAAACGCAAAATAAATATCGCATTTTGTTATTAAAAGACTGGAGTTTGCAAACTAGCGTTCCAACCAAGGTGACCTTGATTTATGTGTTTGGTTTGTGTTGCGGCTACCTGGATGTAAACCACGCGTCAACACGTTCGGCGGTTGGGAAAACGCGCCTTAGGGACAAAGTTGTTGAAGGTCATAGTTTACAATTGCTGTCTACACGGATTGCAACAAGCAAGGTCACCTTGGTTGGGACGTTGGTTTGCAACCATCTGGCCACCCCTTTAGACGGTGGGGTCACGACTTACAAACAAGGACCGCCAGGCAATGGGGCGTGGTACCCGTAGACGGTCCAGCGCGAACTGTGAACAGCGAGCTTGGTCGCATCATCCATCTTTTTGTTCAGTAGCTGGCAGCATCTGCTGGTCAATACATAAATAGCTATTTGAATTCAACATAATTATGGCTTTGTTTGTCACACAGGGACCAGGCGGGTTCCTCAAGCGTCTCCGAAGAAGTGGACGGAGACATCATAGGCGAAGAGAACGCCCCAGCGGAATCACCACAGCAGAGTCTACAGCAGTTCTGGTGTAAAGTTACTGAAGATATCAAGAAAGTTAATTCGGTAAGTGGCAGCTCGTTAATTTATCATTAACACAGTTTTCAGATTTACGACCTCTTCGATAGACAATGCAGAAGTCGAGAGATCCACGCTGTGGAAGTAGAAACACCCAACTCCTCCACACTTCATAATCCCATCAGAACTTCTCCCGCCTGGACGAGATTGCAGTGGCCAATCTAGAAATCTCTTCACCGACTGCGTACCCGCTGGTTAAGTTAGCCGCTGTAAAACAATCTGGTCAAATGGGGCTTCGTCGACCCATCTCTAAAACAGAGCCAGTGTGGAGTCGTTGCACAGGACATACGTCTTCTGCTATGCTGCCCATCCTGCACAACCACATACTTTTTTTCAGGATCTATACGAGGCCAATAACAGAGCTGTACAGGTTGCCAAATACTGGTCAGCAAAAAATAGTTTGAGTACATCGAAATGAAAAGAAGAACGATTATCTCTGCTAGGATCTAAGACTCGGATCTATGAGACACTGAGCTGTAATCTACCACACATGTCCAGTAGTGATTCTAAGACAGGGATATCGATCATCGTACCTTTTTTGCATTCTGGACCTTAGTCGGCAAAAACGGAACCCTTCTACGAGTAAGATCATTTTGTTATCCGTTCGTCCATCTGTCCCTCTATCCGTCTATCTATTTGTTCATCTGTAAGTTTTCTCAGGATCGCGTAGAAGTACCAAGCTAAAATTAATAACGGACACTCGGATCTGCTACCTAGGCAAACTTTAAAGATAAAATCGTTTATGAAATGGAGCATAAACGGTCACCCAAAAAATAAATAAATACTATTAATGTTCCTTTTCAGGACGACTTTAAATCCCAAGCCCTTCCTCTAGCACGCATCAAGAAGATAATGAAGTTAGACGAGGAAGTAAAGATGATATCGGCTGAAGCACCGGTGTTGTTCGCCAAGGCAGCTGAGATCTTTGTACACGAACTCACTCTCAGGGCTTGGGCGCATACTGAAGATAATAAGAGACGGACCTTGCAGGTAAATTCTTCTTCCTTCAAGCACTGAATAAAGTAATAATTTTATCTTCATGACCTTGTAATCATATTTTGAGTTCTGATGCCTAAACGAGCGTACGTGATGATTTTTGCCCATCTTTTCTTGTGCGTCTTGAAAATAAAACGACAATGTGTCGTCACCTTCAGTGGCGACTGAGGCGTGAGGATGTCCTCCCTCACACTTTCCTTCACCTCCTTCGCTCGCATTACTGCTACGCAGAAGGAGGCGACTGCTTCATATTCCCTCTTGCTTCGGACCATGCGCTAAAACAGAGTCAAATGCCAGAAGTCGCCGCTGCCGATAGCTTCCGCAGAGATACGGTGGTGCTCCGCCAGCGCAGGGCAGTCTTCCACCGTATCCTCCGGGCGATTCGCACGATAGTGACACCTGGGCGTTTCTTCCTCCTGAACCGAAAGCTCTCGAAGATCATCATCATGATTCTTCATTTCCAGTGAAGAATTGTGTCAGACGGGAAGGGAGGACACCGTGACGCTCTTCTGACCACTCCTTAAAGAGGGAACTTACCGCCGTAATTGTTGCTTACCCTGCTACGTTCCATGAGGATATCAAACTGCCTTAAAAAGTTTCTTACTGGTTCTTCTCCATAGTAAACAAACAATTGCAACCGTGCACTAGCTTCTGACGTTTTATAAGTGCCCATGTAGGGTCTATGATATATAATAGTACCTAGATTATGTGACTAGGAGGTAAAGCACTGTCTTTAAATCGCTGGCGGTATGTTGAACGAACGAAACGAAGGTTACTAAGTTTCAATCCCGATAGCTGTGAGGGATTTATATTATTAACTCCCGAGCACTGCGAGGGAGATAACATAGAAACTTGAGTGAAGTGGGAAATCGAAACCGCCCAAGACAAGAAAATTAAAATTAGTTTCGTTCGGAATTCAACAGCCTCCCGCGTCCTAAAGACACTGCTGTATCGTCTAGTCACATAATCTACTATTGAATTAAATAAAAAAACACCTAAATAATTTCAGCGCAACGACATAGCAATGGCGATATCCAAATGCGACCAGTTTGACTTCCTGATTGACATCGTGCCCCGACACGAGGTGAAACCCAACAAGCCACGATACGACCACGCACCCAGGTCCAGCCATGTTGATCAGGTACTCTATCACAGTCATATTATAAAGGCAATAGTTTCTACATATACAACGTGTAACGTTAAATGCGCAAAACCTGAAAATAGTTTAATCAGAATAACGAGCAGAATCTATTAAACCACTTTTTAATATACTTAAGTTTTTTTTATCGTGGGAAAATCATCTAATGACAACCCCCGCTCTTGGGCGGAGCGGAGATTGTGTCAGACTCTTACTGACTAAAAACCCACCCCGTTCCTTCAAGCCTTCATACCGGGGCTCGAGCTATCTTTCGAAACTAACCCTGGCCCCAGTAGGCTTCAACCCAGCTGGGTTTAATATAGATTTAATTAAAAAAAAAAAAATCTTCATTCTATCCAGTCATGGGCCGTGGCTTTTTGGCACGGAACTGTGGTTCCGAGAAAAATAAAAATATAGATTTCATTTTTCAAAAAAATCTTTCTTAAAAATGTTGCCCTGTATATTTATTAATAGGTCAAGTCATCACGTGCGCAAACCCACCCAAATAGGTAAACAAACACAAATGGTTGTAGTCCAATAAATTTATCTCATACGCAGGATAATAAAAGTTCTTATTTCAATGCAGATACGAATTTCAAACAAACTATATTATAAAAACTTTAAGTTTTTTAAATGTTTGTTTTTCTCACTGAATTGGGTCAATTTAATTAAAAATCATTTGGGGTGTCTGAGGTTTTGCGCATTTAATGTTACATGTCCCGAATATGATTCCTGTGTTCTGTGGTCCTGAAGGAATAAAGAATCTGCTGTAATCTACCACGCGGGCCCAGTGCGGATTAGTGGATGTCACATATCTTCGAATTTTTTGATTCTAGGACATCCCGGTAGATTAGGCCGTTCTTTAGATTTGGTACGATCCCAATTGACTTACAAAAAAGTTTGGCGAAAGATGTTGGCGTTTATAATGAGGATCAATCACATAATAGCAAGCCTGATTTTTACTAAGTACATCGTATGTGTAATAATTTACTGAGCATTTAATTTTTTCAATTATTAAAATCCGTCAAGAAATTTATTAAAAAAATTCTGAACGGCTACTTAGAACGCGTTCTCTCGCTCGACTGTTTACGATGACGTCATCTGTCATGATCCGTGCGACGAACAACGCGTATTCCGCCGACAGACTGCCCTGCCGTTTTAATCGCGCGATGGAGACCGATCATGACAGATGACGTCACAGCGAGTCGCTTCATGCTCGGGCGCGTTTCTGGAACTAATTCACTAAAAATGCTGTGTCTTCGTCATTTTTGGTCCGATTTAAATAATTTCTTCATAGTATTTACTGTTTTTTTTTTGACGCTATAAGTCTGCATACTCCGCAAAAATCATGACTGCTCCTCATTAAGAGCAGGTTGTAGTCACTGAGTATTTTGTATGAACTCCGCCCGGGCCTATGTCGATTTCGCGGCCCGTAACAGCGGTTTCATTTTTATCAAAAAAAAAAAAAAACAATAACTACCTATTTATGATTTTTGATTTTGCGAGGCCCTTTTAAAAACAAGCTTTATTATTTTTTGTAACTTCAAATATTTTCGTGATGTAATCTCGTAGACGTGCACGTTTGAAATCGTAAGTTAGGGTCAGATTCGTGATTTTTTTTATCAAGCCAACTAATTTACATCATGTTTTGATTTTTGCCCGGCGCGGTGGTTGGAATAGTCAATTTTATTCAAATAATTTTTCATGGTTTTCTCTTTTATATTTGTGAATTTACAGAGGTTTAAAAAAGTTCAAAGTGAGTAGAACCTGGCCTTAACTTTATGCGTCTACTTGCAGGTGGCACATCATCACGCCGCGATGCAGAACACCACGCAACAGTCGCAGCCGCAGATCGTGATACAGCCCTGCGCGCAGGTGGTACAGGTTATACATACTTTTGTGTTGTTTTTATTATTTTATTTGTATACTAGCTGTGACCGCGACTTCGTTCGCGTGGACTACAGGATTTTGAATTTATTTTTTCTAAAATAAAAGTAGCCTAAGTTACTCCTTATTACATCAGCTACCTGCCAAAAAATGACCCGTCAAAATCGGTCCAGCCATTTCAGAGATTAGCCGGAACAAACAGACGGACAGACAAAATTTGTAAAAAATGTTATTTTGGTGTATGTACCGTATATATATTCATATGCTTGTAGTAAAAAGCGGTTATTTCAATATTACAAACAGACACTTAAATTTTATTTATATATATAGATTATATCTGATGGCTTTTTTGAATTCGTTACCAAGCATACTATATTATAAGGTCTCAATTCAATTTTTTACTAACCAACTTCGACTAAGAAACGTTGGTTTTTATTCGTGGTCCTTCGAGCCGGATTGTGTTTCAATTGGTTCCAATTACCAAACGATGAAAGGAAACTTGAGGAATCTGGTATATCTTGAAATCAAAAGTTCGAAGACCATCTACCCGCGTTTGGCCTACATGTTGGATCACCACTTTCCTAAAGTGGAGGCCAGGCAGATTAGAAGTCACAATGTATGTACAACTAGTGAGTGGGCCGACCGTCCGGTAACTGTCCGGACCGAGCCCAAGTCGTCGACGGCGCGCACTGTTCGAGACGTCACTCCTGATTCGTTCCCTGCGTTGCTGCATGTATCTAACAACGAAGACGATTGGCTCGCCAATGTATGGAAAGCGCAAAGCGATCCCCACTCTGACACCGAGCGCTCAAGATCCGTTTCGGCAATTGTACATGTAAATTGAATAGAAGATGAATTAGTGAACTTATGCATTCCAGCAAGCGGCAGCGGCGTCCACATCGTCGTCGTCTAACAACGTGGCGGTGTCGCAGCAGCCCGTGACGCTGATGCAGCAAGTCGTCACGCCGTCCGGAGAACTACAACAACTACCGGTCAGTACCTCACCCCTACTCGGAACAGATTATAAAGTCCCGCAAACCTCCTTCGAAAAGGATGGATCCTCCGGGTGTTATGTCTGGTGGGCAACTGCCCGATAGATGATTTTGGGCGGTCGTATATGAGTCAATATTATTTTTTTCAATTTTGGTGGCGAAACCATTCATCATCATTATCATCATTTCAGCCGATATACCTCTACTGTTGGACATAGGCCTTCCCCAAGTGTCGCCACAACGAACGTTCCTGCGGTTTCCCGCATCCTTCACCAGGTCATCGGTCCACCTTGTAGGAGGCCTTCCAACGCTGTATCTTCCAGTACGCGGTCGCCACTCCAGAACCTTTCGGCCCCAGCGGCCTTCTGTTCTACGAGCAATGTGCCCTGCCCATAGCGAAACCGTTACTTCAGCCTAATTTTTACAAAAACTGAGGAAAAAGTACCTTCTCTTCAGTTTCTTCTCCTCGGTTTTTAAGAAAATTGGGGTCGTGGGTCCCTAATTTTCACGAAAACTGAAGAAAAAGTTTCGCCACCAAAACTGAAAAATTTGAAAAATATGAACATATTCACCCGGCTGAAATCGCGAGGAGAACTCTAATTTATAGTAAGATGCAGGATTTCGTAGTTCATATGTGGCGTCGCCATAGACTTCGCTATAATCTGTTTAAAAAGTCAACCGACTTGGGAATTTTGTATAATATTTCATTATTTAAAAAATACTTGTATTCGATACTTTTTATAAGGTCCTTTTAGTAAACAATGATTAAGATCTCTGATTATTGAACCAGTGTTGACTACATCAGATTTCATTATATCCTAATAATTACCCAAGTCGTTTCAAGTCGTTTGACTTTTTATACAGACTCTACACTTTAAGGCGTATAGTTCCTTGAACCATCTGGCCGAAATTATGTGAACGCAACTCTCGCACTCGCCTAGGCGGCAGTACGCAAATCTGTGCATTTATTTGCGGCCAGCAGCGCCCAGAAAGCGCTTTAAATCCATTTTCTCTGCGAGATATTGATTGATTTACATATGCAATGTTCACTTTGAAGAATATTTAAGCACCAATTTTTATGTGTAAAAATGTTTCTAAAGGTCCAAGCCGTTTCGAAGGAGTAGGGAAAAGTTGCGAAAAGTTGCGAAATTGCTAAATATTTTTTTTTTGACAAAAGTATTAATTGCACGAAAAAATCAAATGTTGATATTATTGTTCATGAATCTATAATTAACATATATTTTTTTCAAACCAATTGACATAGCCGTTACGGAGGAGTAGGCCTCAGAAAATCACTGTTTTATGGCACTTTTCGGACGCTTGGCCCTTAATATCGTACTTCTTTTTTTTTCTTGGCACGTCTGGCGCAGTCTTTGCGAATAGCTATTGTACTGTGTCGCGGGTTCGATTCGTGCTTCTTCTTCTTCCTGCCCTTGTCCCATCTTATTTGAGGTCGGCGCAATACTAGTAGAGGATACGATTAAGAACGACCTTCACCGGTCTGTTTAATGGATGAAACGTATTTTATGATGAATTCAATATATTAAATAATATAACGCGGGTGGGTTGCCTAAGGAATTCCTGGCCACACATTTTTTTTTTTTTTTTTTGAAAAATGTGTTTTACGAATAAATTTAATACTAACCGAAAATATGAAGCCAGAACATAAAAATGTTGGGTTGCCTATTTGTTTCCTGGCATAACTATGGGTTGCCAGGTATAAACAGGTATGTATAAACAATTGTGTTTATTTTGATATACAACACATTCTATATCAAAATAAACGCTGTTTCATTACGAATAGTATGATATAGGGTTGTTTGCAAAAAATTCTGGTACGAATAACGGTTGTGCATTTTTCTAAAAAAAAGTCAATTTTCAATTTTTAATTAATAATAGTCTGGCCAGGAATTTCTTAGGCAACCCACCCGCGTTATATTATTTAATACACTAAATTTATCATAAAATAAGTTACATCCATTAAACAGACCGGTGAAGGTCGTTCTTAATCGGATCTTAGACTATACGTTTTTTTCTTCCATTCTACCATGTCACTCGTCATGCTATCACTAACTTCCTTTTCTTTCATATCGTTCTTCACACAATCCATCCATCTTTTCTTCGGCCTCCCTCTCCCTCTCCACCCATCCACATGTGTACTCATAACTCTTTTGGTAACATGCATTTCATTCCTCCTCTTTACTTGACCATACCAAGATTAATGCGCGGAACAAATATTTGTATGGCCTATGTATTTTCTTTATTGTCTCAAAATTAACATTGCTTAGACTTCATGTATACTGTGTCGTGTGACACTTGAATTTTAATTTTAAGATAATTTAAATTCATCGGCATAAAATCCTAACATGCGATTATAATATTATTTAAGTGTCTTCAAGGTTAGAGTGAATAGGCTCTTGATAAACTAGTGCGCCTCACCATCAACGATTCCGTCACTGCTTACCATCAGGTGGGATCGCAGTCAAGCACTAGTTTATTATCATTAAATAAAAACCGGCCAAGAGCGTGTCGGGCCACGCTCAGTGTAGGGTAATAGGGTTCCGTAGTTTTCCGTCCGTCAAAATAAGTGTACCCACTAATGAGTTTAAAAAAATGCTTGCAAATACGATTATACTACAAACTTAGTCCAGAAATTATTTTGTACAACCTTTTTGTCTTTTTTGTACAAAAACTGTTCTTTCCATCAAGTTCAAAATGATTTTCCTAGAAAGTCCTTATAAAGTTTTACTTTTCAGAATTTTTTCATATTTTCTAAACTTATGGTTCAAAAGTTAGAGGGGGGGGACACATTGTGTTTTGTTTTTTTTTGCGATTATTTCCGAAATTATTGACATTATCAAAAAATGATTTTGGTAAACCCTTCTTCATTTTTAAATACCTATCCAACAATATATCACACGTTAGGGTTGAAATTAAAAAAAAAATCACTTCCTACTTTACATATAGGGGGGCTACCCTAATAAAACATTTTATTCCAATTTTTATTTTACCACTTTGTCGGCGTGATTGATATACATATTGGTACCAAATTTCAGCTTTCTAGTGCTAACGGTCCCAGAGATTAAGCGAGGACGGACAGACAGACAGACAGACAGACAGACAGACGGACAGACAGACATGGCGAAACTATAAGGGTTCCTAGTTGACTACGGAACCCTAAAAAGTATTAACATTGTGAATTTGAAGTCGAATCAGCCTTCTATTTATTACTGCTGGGACTCAGGCCTTCTCTCTAAGAGAAGTAATGGGCCGTAATACATCATGCGGGCCCAGCGCGAGTTGGTGGATGAACGTTTGTTCCAAGCGGCCTGGTAAAAATATAGCACAATATTTTATAGCAAGTTTTAATATGATATTTTAACTGTTGCAGATCCAGCTAACGCAAGCGCAACTGAACATGATCCGGTTGCAAGTGCAGAACAACCCCAACCAGCCCATCATCATACAGGCGCAGTCGCAGCAATCGCCGCAGATCATACAGGTAGGGGAACAGAGGGTCGAAGCCAACTGGGGACCTGTACGGGTTCTTGGCTTAATAAACTTTTAACAAATTCTAAGATTGACCTGTTGGTCTAGTGGTTAGCGGACCTGACTGCTATACCGGAGGTGGTAGGTTCGATTCCCATCGAACATACACCACACACCACCACACCTACCACAGTGATGTCTTTTTTAACCCAAAGGTTGACTGAAAGAGAATGCCTTGTTGCGTTAAGTCCGCCTATGTACCATTACTGTACATGAAGTTTAAATAAATAAATAAACAAATGTTTGTATGATGAGCACGATCATTGTAATTTATCTTAAATATGTATGTATTTAGAAATATATATGTCAGTATATTTATCATTTATTTAGTACCTCTTTGAGCGCCTTCACACTAGCGTTTGTCCAGCGTAGGCGTTCGATAAACGTATGCGCAGCGCAGGCGTCGCGTTCTTGCAGCATTCAATTGCCTCCAGAGAAAACGCCGTTGACGTTTATCTAACGCTGGACGAACGCTCTAGTGTGAGTTGCACCATTTAACTATAACGATAACCAAACCTTAACCAGCCGTGAAACGGCCGCCTATTGGTCAATTCGACGATTTGACAACTGTGAACGGCTTTGTTATCGTTATAGTTAAATGGTGCAACTCACCCTAAGTAATCATACCACAAGCTCCGCTTAGTTCAGGACTAGATGGCGTTGTGTGGAAGTTCTGAAATATACTGACTACTGACTAAATATTAATTCAACTCTTTAACCGCTTGATTCGACGAGTGTTGTCGTGTCCTATTCGCCAGAGTCGTGTGTTCATGTCTGGTTACTTCATCCGTTTAACTCTTCAATCCCCATATGTGACAGAAGATCTGATGAGATGGAGTATTTGGTCGTGGATGTGTGACACTTGAGGAATAAACCCAATTTTATGTTGCATATATTCGACTTAGACGATTAAAAGATTACAACTACCCTTAAAATAGTTTTCAAGGGGTGTTAAGTTGTTATGAAGACATTCTCATGAATATTGTTATATCCCCAGGTGCAGTCGCAAGCCCAGCACCAACCGCAGCAGCAAGTGTTCCTGGCGCAGGTGGCGACGTCCCAAGACGACTCCTAGTACCAACTAACCAGCACTCAGTGCTCAGTACTCCAAGAGTCCGACGAGGACTAACTGTGAACAAGATATCTGTGCTGTGATGTGGATGCTGAAAGTGATTAGTGTGGACTAGTTGACAAGGAAACTGATATACAGTGGTTAAAAACAGTGAATATTTTAAACACCTATAACACCCATAAAATTATAGACTTCGTTTATATTTTAAGCGCTTACGCTGCGGATACGGCGCGATTTTGCGACGTTAGCGTGGCGTATACATTCGATGAACGACGTTGCAGTCGTTCACATTGTCATGTTTTGAGTATTTTGTAGGCGTTTACGTTGCGGATATGACACGATTTCGCAACGTTTGTGTTGTGGATACGACACGATGTTGCAACGTTTGTGTTGCGTATACGTTTAATAAACGACTTCAACCGCATTGTCATATTTTAAGAATTTTATAGGCGTTTACGTTGCGTATACAGCGCGAAGTGACGACGTTAGCGTTACGTATACTTTCGACAAACGATTCCAGCCGCATTGCCATGTTTTGAGTATTTTATAGTAGTTTACGTTGCGGATACGGCGCGATTTCGCGTTTCGTATACGTTTGACAAACGACTCCAACTGTATTGTCATATCTCGTGTATATTATACGAGCTGATGCTACGGATACACCGCGACGTTAGCATTTCGTACACTTTCGACGAACGATTTTAACCCGCGTTGTCATGTCATGTTATTTTATAGGCTTACCTTGCGGAAATGTCGCGTAGACGTGGCATTAACGTCCCATATATATTGGACGACTGATGCTAACTGTACTTAAAAATGGCGTCAATCATCATTACCATCACAAATCAGGTTTATGAAACAAAATTAAAATATGAACGACGTTTTCACAGATCCAAATTGGTGTTCAGGCGTTCACGTTTTGGAAACGTTGCGTAGACGTTATATTTATAGAAAATACGTTGCAAAAACGCGGCGTTAACATTACACACGTTTAATAAACGCCTACGCAGAACCAAAGCCAGATTGTAAAGGAGAGCGTTAAATTTTCAAACAGTGAAGTAAATAAAATGAATAGAGTTCTTAATTTCGCGCGAACAGTTGCGGTGCAGTAACTTATTTTATATTATAAATGGTGGCTAAAGCGGTAGCTTCGCACGCACGTAGGTCAGAGCCGCATCGCGTTGTATGCGTCGTTTAGGAGGGGGGGCTTGTGACGTCACTTCTACGCAAAAATTGGCACATTTCATACGCGTGTTGGTGTACGAAATTTTATTGTTTTTACGTGACAACAAAAAAAAATGACATACACCAAAGTAAATGTAGTTTCCGAAAAAATACAATCGAATTGAGAGAACCCTCCTCCTTTTTTGAAAGTCGGTTAAGTAGTACAATAGCCTTATTTAAATCATTGTATATAGTTTTCCAGCATAACATAACAATTTAATATCAATGAATGTCTAATAATATCAATAAAACGCACAGATCAAATAGATTTGCTATAGTCATATAAGCTGAGGTATACTCCATCTGTTTAGATACTTTACTAAACGCAAACAATCTTGATATTATGTCTTTTTATTTAAAACTAGCTTTTGCCCGTAGCTTCGCCCGCATAATTAAAATATAGCCTATGTCACTCAAGAATAAAGCAGCTTTCTGAAAATCTTTAAAATTTTTGCAATCGAACCCGTATCCCTAGCCAAGTTGCTAATCTGCAATAGTTAACGCTTGTAGAAAGCTTCAAATGTACGGGAATGACGTCGCCTCAACGCTCAGTCACGTGGTCAGAACAAAAGAATTGGCGGCAAGCACGCTTAGCCAAGTTGTTATTCTGCAATCGTTAACGCTGTCGAAAAGTGATGAAACGTATGGGAATGACGTCATGTCAACGTAAAGTAGCGTGGTCAGAACAAACGAATAGACAATTCGTAGCCAAGTTCACATCGTTCAATATCGTTTCTACAATATTTAACGCTACATCCTTTGTTATACAAACGCTACATTGTATAACGAGCGGCCGACTCGGGCGCGTCAACATGGCTACCAACTTATCGTTTTCTACAATTGGACAACCGAGGCGTTACCGATTAGAGAACGGAATTCGATTGTAACTTGGCTTAGGGGGAAGGTCAACTCGAAGCGTTCGACGCAAGCGAAACGGTTGTAACTTGGCTAGGGGGGCGGTACTTTCAGAGATTACCTTCTACAAACAAAAAAAACATAAAAACAAAACAAAAAAAAAACTTTATCTCTTTATTATATTAGTATAATCGTATAAAATACATACAAAGATTATTTAAATTTAGTTAATTACCTAACATCGGTTTAGATAAATACTTACCTGATTGTAAACATTTTTAGACAATTTTTTTTATTTTTTTTTAGTTGAAAGACTATGTTACGATTGTTTACATTTAGTCAACTACCGAAACAAATGGAGTATTGATAGATGTACAACGCATTAAGAACCTTAATATGTATGTAAATAGGTTGCATAATTATTATTTTATAATCCTTGTTGTTCTAAAATTAATTGACACGTTCCTGAATGTAACATTACTTGTGAGTTGCAATAATATTTTTGTATGGTTTTTATTTTAGCTTTTAGTGACTCGATGTCTCCTACACATAAGGTCGTAAATCGTAAAGCAAATGTGCCACCATTTTTGTAATTGTAAATGACCTTTTCCGAGTGTTTCGTGTCCTATTCGACTGGTTACTCCATCTCGTTCAGCTCTTCAATCCCCATAGGTGACACAAGAGCTGACGAGATGGAGTATTTGGTCGTGGATGTGCGACTCTGGCGGAATCCACGCGAGTGTTTGTCGAATATATCCGACGCAGACAGTTAAAAGCTTAACTGATATTTTATCGTTAATCAATGATCACAGAATAAGAAATATTAATATTTATTTTTTTATAATACAATTTTATTCCACAAATAAGTTACGATTTTATGCGTAGAAGGCATAGATATGTGAAATTGTGAAGTACGGAAAACGTTGATGGTTCATGGCTATTATATTCTCGTCACGAGGATGAATATTATTGGCGAAAATTGTTTCTTGACACTGGTAGTAGGTAAAAAGGGCCTGTTTCATCATTAAACTGAATAAGTTCTGTTCAAATTCATACATGATGATACAACGTGATTATTTTTGCGTGAATTAATTTGATAAAATTTTGGATGTTTGTAAATAATCGACAAATATATGTTATACAGGGTGAATTTATCAAGTGGGCGTAATGGCCAAATGCAAAACATTCTCAACTGAATCTCGGACTTCGTTAAACATAGTTTTTTTTTATATTGACGGAGCCTATTCTTACAAGGAATATCGATTATTCAAACCATTGGTGAACTTAGGGTGAGTTGCACCATTTAACTATAACTATAACCAAACCATAACCAGCCGTGAAACGGCCGCCTATCGGTCAATTCGACGATTTGACAACTGTTAACGGCTTTGTTATCGTTATAGTTAAAAGGTGCAACTCACCCTTATAGTTTCCATATCAAGTCCGAGACTTTTGGGTATTTTTCATAGTTCCGGATTTCGCACTAAACACACACTTTAAAATTCCATCTTGTATATTCCTTCTTACACTTGTAGTACTTTTTTTCATTTTTCTGGTGGATATCGGCCTATTTGCTAGTTATAAATCATTTCGACTGTATGAATTTACAATAATATTTGGCTATGTTTTTGGCAAACTTCAAAGCTAGAGTGAATAGGGTCATAATAAACTAGTGCGATTTACCATCAAGTGGGATCGCAGTCAAACACTAGTTTATATTGTTTTAAAAAAATGTGGTGTGGAGCATTTTAGCCAATTATCCAATTTTTCTAGATCAACATGAGTCGTTATCATCACTTGAGCCGAAAAACGTCCACTATTGGACATAGGCCTCCCCTAAGCATCACCACAACGCCCGTTCTATGCGTCTCGTATCCAACGGACTCCTGCGACCTTCACAAAATTCACGGTCCACGTTGTGGGAGGTCTTCCATGATTACGACGCTGCTTCTTCCGGTACATGGTCGTCACTTCAGAACCTTTCGGCTCCATCGCACATCTGTTCTGTAAGCAATTGCAGCTAGTGGCTAACCAAAATTGTAAAATGATCGTACTATGTAGCAAAATCAAAATTCCAAATAATTAACATCAATGTTTTAAATAATAAGTGATAATAATTTGGGTTGTTATTTAGGTGTATATTTACATAAGTTATTAAATAAAACGATATAAAATTAAAAAATATTTTTTTTATTTACTTTAAAAATTTTAACTGAAAACTGCATACCTTATTTGATATGAAACGCTTAAAAATAAATAAAAAAAAGCATTAACAAATCACCATTTCCATTAACATTAGAAGAATTAAACATTTGATAAAAATAACAAATTGTACTATAATAATATTATAGTAACAGATAAAAGATGTGAAGTTTACACTGTATGGTAAAATAACTTAGGGCGGTGTTTGTTCCCTAAGGCCTATTTTCCACGGACGCATAGCTTCAGACTATTCGACATTATACACTTTGTGTACACCTCACAGCTTTACTACAGTACAATTCACGAATGATGGCGGCCGTGAAGTTAGCCTTTGCGAACTTTCGCGCATACTACACTCTTCTCGCACACGCACGTCGCCATTTGGTTCCTAAAACACGTTACTGCGCAGCCTTCTGCGCAAACTTCACGGCCGCCATCATTCGTGAATTGTATTGTACATTAAAATCTATGAAATTTGTCGTTTCCGCTTCGTTCATACCCAGCGTATAATGACGAATTGAGTCTACGAAGCCAAAAGTCAATAAACAGTTAAAAATAGTAACCAATTGTTTAATGTTGGCTAAATGCGTTGCTCAATCAATTTTAAACTTGACCAATAGTCTAGTAACTATTAGGCAAAAAAAAAAACGAAAAATTGCATTTTAGCGTGTTTTAACAGTTAGTTACCATTTTTAAATATTGATCGAGATACTACGGGTCAAAAGCTGGCTCACAGACACTGTTCAACCAAATTCTACTTGAAAGACCAAAATAAAACATGTTCGACATGAATTGATTTATAAGTACCTACATACTTTTGTAACATGGAAAACACTAACGTCAAGTGACAAATTGGTAGTTATTTACAATAACAACTCAGCTTCAATCTTTTACGGTTAGTCAACACTGCGACACAGGCGTAGCTACCAAAGGGCTAGGCAGTGCCCCGGGGCCCCCAGGCTCGGTTGCCCCCAAAACCTCATTAGAAAACCTCTTATTGATCTACCGAGAAATTCTCCCACCTTTTAAATCTAAATAAGATAGGTTACTCCACTACTTTAATCGTGAAACCTCGTTTTAGTCAGTAGTCCGATACTCCTTTCTGTCTACCTGGAGCAAGAAAGGCTATTGAGATGATTTCTCATTAAAAAAAAGGATCCCAATTATTTTTTTGCCCCAGGGTCGTTGGTCACCTAGCCACACCATTGCACTGCGAGCATCGATATAAACATTTCTATCCTACTTATAAATGTAGAAGTCTAGATGTTTGAAATGTTTGTGTATATAATAAAAACGCTTTAACGGTTGAACAGATTTGGATGAAATTTGGACAGGAAATAGACCACTTGGTAGTAGTTATAGTACTCTACAATGTACATGTCTCACATGAAAATTCGCTGACAGAAAAATGTTTGTTAAAAATTGTATGTCGAAATGAATAGTTCGATAGAACAAACACGTGAATACTTGGTTTTTGATGCTAGGCACTATAGTAAACTTTTTAGGCTATTTGATCAGACTTCATTCAATAAAATACAAAAAACATAAAATTCAGATCATTCTATAAGTGAAAGACATATAGATAAATTCAATTGATATAACAAAAATATATAGACATTTTTACATATTATTACTTATCAGTTAGGGTGCTTTACCATCAATGATGTGTGAGATAGCGAGGCGGTGCACGCAGAAAAATATAGTTAGGTACAATAGGCTAGTTGCCGTAAAAAATGTAATTAGTCCGTCTTTTAGATTATTCAAAAATAAGGGACACGTATTTTTTTATTTGTAAATTAAACCAAAAATGACAAAGATATAGCCCATTAAAGTTACGTGTAACGTCACGCCGTGCTGCATTTTTTCGCACGGGGTGAAGTCACACGTAACTTTAATGGGCTATATTATCTTTGTTATTTTTTGTTTAATCGAAAAAAGAAAAAAAAATGTGTCCAATATTTTTTTATAATCTAAAATACGGGCTAACTAAAATGTAATTATTTTGACCCTGGAAAGTACCCTTTTTTTTGTAGGTACTATTATATCTAAAGATGGTTCTACGCTAGAGGAATCGACCTCGAGCGACACTACACGAATTTGAGCTCGGCTCGTACTTCGCTTTACTAGCGCATACGCACTTGAACCAAGGCTACATACTTAGGTCGAAACGCTTATTCACGTAAACTATAGTTAACGCAAACACACACATTCAAAGAAAAACATCCCTTCATATGAAATAACCAAACGCCCTCGCTTCTAGTGGAAAAAGGGCGATAGTAAAGCTACATTTTTTTTACACAATAAAGCGAGAGATATGTGCAAGCCATGCGGACGAGAAACGTAACCGCTACGTTGCCATCACTACACAAATACAGACAGCTTCGATACACGTCCTCGCACCTTTATCTCGCAAATTTTTGGTTGAAAACCACCCTCAGGATAGAAAAAGACTTGGGTAAAACAGTGTAAGTAATTTTTGTACATTTTTAGTGGGTATGACGGTTTATTCCCATCGGCCACCCCTGAGTTTGCCACCGGGGTGGCGGTTGGCACTCCTCCATTCCCATCGGCCACCCCTAAGCTGCCACCGGGATCGTTGTTAGCACTAATAACTAGCGTCTACGATCCCAGTGGATGATGGTTCCTATTTAGTTTCGTCTGTTTCCTTCTGCACAGGAGTTTATTTGCATTCCGTATTGCGACATTATCAATAGATATTGAAATAAAACATCACTGGATATCATGAGCAATAAAAGTAAGTTTAATAATGCTAAATAATTTTGTAATTCTTTATAATTTATTATAAAAACAATTTACATTTTTTTTTTTTTTTAATAGCCATTACTGTCCCACTGCTGGGCAAAGGCCTCTCCCAAGTCCTTCCAGACATTCTTCTCTCGCGCCGTCTCTAACCAGTTCTCCTGATACGCATCTAGAACATCTCGCCACCTCTTTCTAGGGCGTACTCGATGGCGCTTACCGTTTGCAGCAAAGGGTAATTTACATATATAAATACTATTTCTTTATTGGTATAACAGTAGTTACTCTTACAATAATCTCAGCTCAGGGGTGGCCGATGGGAATGAGTGCTAACCGCCACCCCGGTGGCAAACTCAGCAGCCGATGGGAGTAAACCGGTATAACCACTACTAGTTCTAGCATTCCTTACAATACTAGAGAACTTGGGCGCAAGTCTATCGTCTAACATCTTACAAAGCACCCTGCCTATCCATATGGTCCAGTACTGCTTGTACATCTTCCTTCAACAGTCGCACCATAGCCTTCGTGTGCTTACAATCCTCTCGAATCAGGTCAACGGAACGCTCTCTTAGTTGAATCATGAAGTCATCGTCCAGTTCTTGTAATCTGGAGAGGGGAATGAGGGTTTACTGTAATGTAGTGTTAGAAGATTCAACCAAAATTTGGGCGAAGTTTGGTTGAAAGGTTCAGAAATAACTGCCAAGGAACAATTTCTTTTAGAGATGTCAGCAAAACAGGGGCTCAGCTGGACCGATGCCTACTGGGGCCATGGGTTGACTTTTGAAAAGGAAACCCGGGGTCTTAGAACGTAACGCAAAGAACGGACTTAGGTGTGGTTTTATGTTACGGCCACACTACCGTGACATGCCAATAATTGCCATAACTTCAATAACGCCTAGGTGTAACCACGATTTATGGCCATAATTTTACAATGCCAATCAATATGGCAAATGGCGGTAGACAATAGCTCCGGCGGCGGTATTTTTTCGCACATCAAAGAAGATTACTGCAGTAATTAATGTGTTTAATACACTACCGTTTGTCCAGTGTGCAACATGAGCTCAATGACGACGCACGTATCGACCGACATAGTGATCAAATAAATAAACCTCTATCTTGAAAAAATGATACGAGGATGGATTGAAAAGTTCGCGGCCTCAGCAAGAAAACAATATAAAATATAAACAAAAGTAATTTTATTTTCCACGTAATCTCCACTTAACTTAATGCACTTCTTCCATCTGGTTTCCAACGCCTGTATGCCAGTCATAAAAAAAGTTTCTTCAAGGCCTTCAAAAAAGTCACCACCGCAGCTTCGACCTCCTCATCTGATGAAAAGTTTTGACCTCCAAGGTGTTTTTTTAGGTTTGGGAATAAATGAAAGTCTGAAGGTGCCAAATCAGGGGAATAGGCGGGATGGGGCAGTAATTCAAAGCCACAATCGCGAATTTGAGCCACAGATTCAACAGACGTGTGAACGCGTGCATTATCCTGATGGAACAACACTCTCTTGCTGAGTAATCCTGGCCTTTTCTCTTTGATTGTTTCACGCAAACGACGTAAAAGGGTGCAGTAATAAGCCGAGTTTATAGTTTCACCTTTTGCAAGGTAGTCCACCATGATGACACCCTTAGCATCCCAAAAAACTGGCGCCATCACCTTGCCAGCTGAAAAAATTGCTTTGGCTTTTTATGGAGTCGATTCATCAAGTTTTTTACCCAGTTTTCATCCATTGTCACAAATCTGGCCAAAAAATCTTGTGGATCAGCCTCAAGCATTTCCAAACAGTCGCGAGAAATCGTGAGCCGTATTCGTTTTTGTTCAACTGAAAGCAATCTGGGTACCCACCACGCAGAAACCTTAGAAAATCCAAGTTCTTTGACTATGTTTTGTGTTCGTTCATACGAGATGCCAATAGTGTCTGCAATCTCCCTGATGGTCAATCTCCGATCTGCCAATATCAGATCACAGATTTTCCCGATGTTTTCTTCAGTCGTAGACGTCGTAGGCCGGCCGTAGCGAGGGTCATCTTCAATACTCTCTCGTCCGCGTTTAATTCTTTTTCACAGTAGTATACGACGGAACAGATTCCCCCAATGCTGTTGACATATCTTCGTGAATCTCTTTTGGAGTTAGTTTTTTTTTAAACAGGTATTTGATGACCGCACGTTGCTCAATTTTCTCCATTCTTTAAAAACGCTGCACTTAGGCTCACAAAATTCAGTCTAATTTAAAAACAGATAATGCTATTGCGATAGAATTTTACAATGTGACAACCAGAGAGTAAGCAAATCGAATGAGGTCAGTTACATTAAAATAGTTCAAGTATTTAAGTGTTAGGCCGCGAATATTTCGATCTACCTTCGTATTTTTATCGCCTAATTTATTGACATATCTAGGTAAACTCTAGTGTAACCACACTTCACGCAGTAATTTAAACGGTAATTAAATGTTATAATTATTGCGGTAACAACCCGGTAGACGGTAAGGTAGTGTGGCCGTAACATTAGTCAGTAAAAGTCTAACACGCCACACGCCCTCCTGCTGCGCTCTAGAGCCGGAGCAGTCATTGGATGATTTGGTTCTACCTTAAAAAATAGACCGTTGTGGCAGATGGTTTTATTTTCCCGATCCCTAAATCCGACATTTCATCAATTCTAAATATAATGTCAATTGTCTAACGTCAAATTTGTCTGGCTTCAGTCACAAAATAGATAGGTACAGAAGACAGTTTACATGCAAAGCGCGCTAGAGCAACGCACACATAGACACCGCTCACGGACACGATATCTCGGCTCAATCGCCCGGTCGCACTCGTACAGTTCGGCGCAACGCGCTGACCCTAGCGCGATCGCCTAGCGTAGGTATAAAAAGAAAAGTAAATACATGAGATTGACTACTGTACCTATCTATTTTGTGCTTCAGTGTTTTAAAGAATATCAAATGTAACGGTGACTCATGCAAATAAACAATAATGAAATGGGCATGGACAAGTCTAACCGCAACTACGCATCAAGTAACGTGGTGCTATTTCTAAAGTTTTCTGTGTCACATCACAATACCCATTTTTTACTCATACCGTCACCAACAATAATAGTCCAACATGTGTCAACAGAAAACGCTTTGTGAACTAGTTTTCAATGAAAATCATTTTTTCTTAGCAAGCTTTTATAGCGCGGTATACCGGACAGGATACACATATCGGTGAGTTTCTGAAGCGAAAACTATACGATACCCATATCGATGATATGGGTATCCTGTCCGTCCTAACCTACGGTGCCCAGACATGGTCGCTCACCGAGTCGCAAAAGTTTCGCCTTAGGGTATGCCAACGAGCAATGGAGCGCAGCATTCTGGGCAAGATTCTGGGTGTCAAAAGAGCCGATAGTATGAGGAACACCACGCTACGTCAAAAAACGGGTATTATAGACGTGCAAAAGGAAAAAAAGGCTGCCAGGCTAAAATGGGATTGGATGGGTCACATCAGTCGCGTGCACTCTGACCGTTGGGCAAGAGTTTCGACAAAGTGGGTACCTAAAGATGGACGACACCGCCGAGGTTGACCTGTGAAGAGGTGGCGAGACGACCTGGATGCCTACCGCGGGGACTGGTTCGAGGTGGCTCAAGAAAGGAATACCTGGAAGAAGTTAGGGAAGGCCTTTGGATATTCATCAAGACCATTCCAAAAAGCTCAAACTGGGTTATCCGAGTTCCAACAGCCACCTTCAAGTTCCACCATCAGATCAGCTCCATGTCGTAATAATTTTGCATTGTTATCTGATTTACACAAGGGTGACTGGGAAGTGGATTAAATTTAGTTTGCAAGATTTGATTACAGACAAACAAACATCAGGCAAACACAGGTGGAACTAAATAAAAGCTTGTAAAAATGCTGTGGTTTCACTGCAAGCAAGTGTTACTCAGAGTATCTAAGTTTAGAAGCTAATCAAATAATACCAAGCCAACGGTCCCGACGGGATATCGGCAATAATTTTAAAGACTTGTGCGCCTGAACTGTCTACTCCTATCTTGACACGCCTATTTCGCCTTTCGTTTGAGATTGGAAAAATGTCGATGGTTTGGAAGCAAGCTAACGGCAACCCCAATCCAAGAAGGGTAGATATTCTGACTCGGTTAAGTGTGCTTTACTACCTAAGATGTGCTATGCTACGATGCAATGGATACGTTTGTTATCCAATAATCATGTAATTCATTGGCGCACATAGCTTAGCACTGGTGGGAACGGATTCAACTGAGATATGTTTTTTATAAAGAAGGATGCGTGCTATGGATGATTGCCACTTCCCTACTATCGATACATCGCATAGTTCGAACAGTGCATCTTCCTCTTCATAGCACATCATACTCGCACCGCTACATAGCTTAGTATCAGTGGAAACGGTGACATAGTTTCACAGCTTAGCTATTATATCCTCGCAACATAGCTGCATAGCACGTCTCTGGTGGAAAAGCAGCCTAACTACAAACCTAACTCGGTAACGTCGACGTCCATCCTCTCATGGAACCAGCGCTCAACAGTAAGCTCCTGGCATACCTAGAAGCTAATGACATCCTCAGTGATCGTCAATACGGCTTTCGCTGAAAGCTGTCAACTGGGGATCTTCTAGCATGTGCCATCTACATCTGGAGTGAGGCTATCGAGGCATTAGGAAGCGCTTGCCGTCTTTCTGGACATCCGAAGGCTTTCGACAGGGTCTGGCACGAAAGCCTTATTAGTAAGCTTCCTTCTTTCGGTCTGCCTGCTGAATTTTGTGCTTGGATCGCAGACTTCCTACATGATCGGACCATCTAAGTGGTCGTCGATGGCTGCTCGTCCGGTCGATTGGCTATTAATGCCGGTGTCCCTCAGGGGTCGGTGCTCTGGGCAACATTGTTTTTGATGCACATAAATGACCTATATAAACCCGGTACCTTTGGGTATGCAGATGACAGCACTGTTGCTGAGAGCTACGTATCTAATTGTATTTCGCGGACTGTGCATCAGAATTACATAATTCCGCCAAACCCGTTCCATCATCAGACCACCAGACATACGGCGATGCACCATCGTTACATGGTGGACATCCCACCTATACCTACGCACAAAACTTCGATGAACACATTCATTGTGCGTACAGCTAAGGAGTGGAATTCCCTGCCGGAGTCTGTTTCCTGATAGCTACCACCTAGCAGTCTTTAAGTCAAGAGTGAATAAGTTACTTGCAAGGCAAGCGCGCTCCATCGTCGACCACGTCGTCGCTTTCCATCAGTGTCCTTACCATGACGTGTTTTTAATGTCAAGCGTGCAAGCGAGAAAGAGAGATGAACCTACCCACCCTACCCCTACCCAACCCTATACACCGCTAAATTTTAATCGTTTTAATCTCGTGGAGGGTCGATCCGGTACATGAAATACTATTGATTTGTAAAGATAAAATTAAAAAATAAAGTTTTCAAAACTCGTATTAATTTACGCATGTACGAAATTTATTTCTTTAAGAAAACGTCAGCTGAGCGAGTCCAATGACCTGTAGGTAGTTTGTACGCAACGCCGACAACTACCTACGGGTCATTAGACTCGCTCAGCTGACATAAATTAATACGAGTTTTGAAAAAAAAGGTACACAAGGTTTACAAATCGATAGTGTTTCATGTACCGGATCGACCCTCCACGGGATTAAAACGATTAAAATTTAACGGTGTATAGCTGCATCCCTTTAATAGTTCAGTTTAGGTGGTCAAATGGATCACGTCAAGAGCTTGTTAGGGCCTCAGGTGAGACATAGATAATAACAATCTTCTTCTTCTTCCTTGCCTTCTCCCTTCATTCAGGGTCGGCTCTCCACGTCTTTAGGCGCCAGGATGGTCTATTCTGGGTTGTCTGTGCGTCCAGCTGAGCTCGTTCCAGATCTTTAGATACGTTTGTTCACCACGTAGCTAGAGGGCGCCCTCTGCCTTTTTTTCTTTCCGAGATCGCTAAGGCCTTCTTTACTGGGTACTACTCTTCGTCCCTTCACTTTACATGTCCGAACCAATAAAAAAAGTATACGCTCACCTCTTGTCCAGACCAGCAAACTTACTGTCCATGATCTTCAGAACCTCGCTCAGTATATCGGAGGCCACCTCACTGTACATGCCGTGGCGTTTCTCTTTCAATGTATTCAAATGTTTCTGAGCGTCAATGAAGAGATTCACGAATCTGGAAAATTCAAATATGTTTATTTTTTAGGGGTATGCGGATTGTAGAGTCAAGTTAAAAGAGAGAAGTTATGTCTGGTCCGGGCAGCTAACATTTACTGCAGCCGCCATATTTTATCATGCCACCAACGCAATAAAAGTCAAAATCGATTGAACGGACAGTAACCTGAAAGGACGTTGACGCGAAAGGAGTATAACTGTATGTCTGTTAATTATATTTGCGTTTCTAAACTAAACCCATTTTAATCATATATAACATACAAGATAACCTAAACATAGACCAGAGACACGCGGCCGTAGCGAAGCTTAATTTAATTAAAAAAAAAAAAAATACTTTTACGTACTTTTTGCTTGTATTCCGGTTTATCTCCACGAGCGTGGTGTCCAACCTTTCCAGCACTTCTTGCATGATGTGTTTGGTCGTGGCGCTTAATACTTCAGCTTGAAACATAAAGCGGAATTAGTTTAGCAAATACGACTTTGTGAGCTGACCAAACTTAAGTGGCAGTGGGTAGGGCTTGCTCGCAGAACAGATGGTCGATGGGAGTGAAACGCTCTGGAGCGGCGATCGCGCACCGAAAGACGTTGCATCAAGCAAGAACCATTGATAATAATCTGATGGATGCGACACGAGCAGGACCGCTATGGCAACACTTGGGGGAGGTTAATGTCTAACGGAAGACATCTTTCGGATGAAATGACTATGACGAGCCGTTTATTATCAACGTATGAGCCGAAAGTCGCAAAAATACTGGACTGGACATATGCCTCTCCTAAGAATTGTCATATGAACCGATTCTGATCTGCCCGGACTTATCGCGTCCAACAGATTCCTGTGACCGTTCACACCAAGTCTCACACACGCTTCATATCCTCATCCTTTCTGAGAGTAATGCTGCCACATTAACAATATTTCGACGGGTGCAACGTTAAAAAAGTTATCTCCAATTTTTCGATTTTCTGATAGTTAGTAATAATTAATAAGTGAATATTATGCAATTATTTAGTCATTTTCGTTTATTCAAAAACATAATTGAAAAAAAGAACTATTATTTCTTCATTGTTGACACTTGAAAGACCATTTGCCATGTCTTAGAATATAATTTTTTAGTAAGTTACTGCAACTATCACAAAATCGCAAAATTGTAGATGGCTTTTTTTACTTTGCGCCCGTCGATTTCGACATCGAATCCTTGACATTAAGTATCATGTAACAGAAACCCCATATGACAATCCGTTACGGACTTATTCATTTAACCGTCCGGGTCAGATTGGTTCACCAGGGTCGTTTGCTTCCGATTGGGTTTTGGAGGAATTGAAACTGGGGGGTTCAAATTTCACAAACACACGAACGTGGTAAGTTTAATAAAATAAAAACTTACTTCTGCTGCTCTCCGGCTCCATCCTCTTGAACCAGTCATCAACACTGGACACCGTCACCCCACTCGATATCACTTCCTCATTATTATTCACCTCTACTTTTCTCTTCTTACAGTCTCCCCTTTCTTCCTCCGATCTCCTCTTCAAAATCCTTTTACTCCCTTCTATTCTAGTTGACGTGCTCATTTTCAAAAGACTAGAAGCTGAACTGATTGTTCCTACTTTTTTCTCTTCTAAAATTTTCTTTCGAGTTTTTTCTTGAAGAATTTTAGTTTTTGGCACATTTTCGGCTTTCTTTTTAGAGTAGGTATGTATTATGTCTTTCATATATGCCTCGTCATCTGATAGTGAGGTCTCCGAGTTTTTATCAGCGTTAGATATTAGCTCGTCAAACAGTTTTATTGGTGAAATCATGGATACTCGTTTGGTTATCGCTTTTTGAACTGATTTTTCTCTAGGTATTGTCTCTTTCTGTTTAGATTCTACAACTTTGGTAGCAACTTTAGCCTTTTTCTTAATTTGATCAATAGGTTTGTCATCGTCGCTATCCGCATCAGAATCATCTTTTATATGCTCGCTATCATTTATCTTAGAAGGCTGCGAATTCTTGAAGATCAGTCGCAAAGATTTTCTTATTGTGTCGTTAACTTCAGAAACTTCTGAATCATTTTCTTCTTGTGATATTTTAGGACTTGTGACTATTACAACGGAAATTTCTTCGTTAGTTTCTTTCACAGCTGATTTGGCACTAACGGAAGATTGGTCTGATTCAGAATTACGTCTTGAAGGTAGCCATCTACTTATATCGTCATAAGACAATCTCTTAACAGATACTACTGGGGATTTAGATGCTGTACTGTCATTACTCTTATCTTTAGGACTGTCTTTACATATATTTTCATCATTAGAACCACTGGAACAATGATTTTTTGGTTCGTTCATCTCCTTCGTAAGTTTGTTGAAGTAATCTTTCATAGAGTGACTAAGATTTTCCGTCTCTAAGTTACGCGGTTCAAATGTTTCAATTATTAACTTAGGGCTAGGTGGAGCTTCTTCTGATTCACCGTGACCAGTTATTCCAATCGTTGCTATAGATTTCTCAGATTTTACATCAGTTGTTTCAAGCATGCTTATAACTTCTACGCTATCTTCGTTTTTCTTTGTGTTTTTATCTTTCTTTTTAGGTTTAATTTTATCTTTCTTAGCATTTTCAAGTGTGACGCTAGTTAACTTTTTCTTTTCAACTTTTTTTCCTTTAGGTTTTGGCAAAAGTTCGTCTGCGCATTGTAAGTCTTCAATTTGAATTAAATCTTCAATGATATTGACATTTGGAGGACTGTTGTTAATGCGTTCAATATCGGAGAGTAAATTCTGTGTAGTATTAGACTCGTTGATGTAATTCTCTGGGCCTTCTTGATAGATTTTCCTGAACTTATCAACCATCTTCGCTGAAATATCGTTAATGTCTTCTTTGGTGTTCGTGACTGGTTCTACCAGAAGCCCTGGCAAAGGACTTTCAGTTCTATCTTCATCGAAATTAATCACTTTTTCGACTACAGCCTTATTTAGTACCCTTTTAGGTCGTTTAGACTCGGTAGCTTCTACTTTAATATTCTTTCCTTTCTTTTTCAATTCTGGATTTTCAGTACATTTTTCTTCAATGATTTCCATTTCAGGAGCTGCTTCAAGAACTAGTTCAGGTTCTGTTAATACCTTCTTAGTATTCTCAACTACCAAGGAAGTATTTAACACATCTTTCGGCTGTCTCATTCGTTCATCAACCAACTCAACTTGTTCAACGTTCACTTTTTTCTTAGTCCTAGGTTTTCTAGTAACTTTACGTTTTTTCTTATTACTTTCATCTGAAGACTTGTTATCAGTATAACTAATTTTTTTAAGTGCTCGACCGCGTTTGGATACTGCCGATTCAGTACTAGCAATAGTGGTCGTACTATTTCTTTTTGATATTTCTATTTTCTTAACCTTGAAATCATCTTCGCTATCACTCGTAAAGTTGTAGACATCACCTTCGAAAGTATTTTCGGCTATTTTTACTTTTTCGCTGTTAGCTGATTCTTTAATTTTGTCGAATATATCGTTCATTTTCTTAGTTCTTGGAGAGGGCGGTGCCGCGACCTTAGATTTCCTAGTGCGTGGCATTCGTATCCTTTGGCGGTCTTTCTCTATATCTTTGTAGCAAGTGGCTGTTGATTTAGGAGTCTGTTTAACTGGTATTATTTCAGATAGTACGGTAGCTTCTTCGGGTGCTTGAGATGGTTCTGCAGCGATTCCTTCATCTTTTGGTGAGTAAAGTTTACGTTTTCTACGCGTCAAAGGTGTTTTTAAATCTCCTGCGTCTATAGGTGGTGATTCTTGCGTTTCGTTTTCTATTTTTTCTTCTAGTGCTTTAGTATCTGTTGGGACTTCATTTTCAATGCTCTCAGTAGCACTTTCTAGGCCTTTATCTTCGATTATTGTAGACATTTTAGACGTAGACTCTAGAACTAGTTTATTCTTTCTTTTAGCCGCACGAGCTTTACTTTTCTTGGGAGTCTTTATCTTATATTTCAATTTTATTTTCTTCTTTGAAGCAGATTTTTTTATACTTTCCGCTTTTTTGGACTCGATATCTTGAATTTTATTTATTATATCTTTTAAAGGTATATCATCTTCGACAGAGTCATTAGGATCAGCTGTAATTTCGTCTTGTTTGTTCAAATATTTGGTGCATTTATCAAATTCTTCGCACACTTTATCTACCATGCTATTAAGACAATCTAGAACATCAATATCATTGAAGTCGTATGGGACAATATCCTCTTCTAAATCTTCTTCATTGACATTTAAATTTTCACCGAAATTGTCACTAGTTTCGGAACTAGTTTCATTGATTTTCTTAGCTAGCGTAGGACTTATAACAATTTCTCCAACTGTGTTTTCGGTGAAATGTTGGGAGAAGAATTCCTCAATGACTTTTTCATCAAAAGTGTCTCTTTTCGTAATATCTTTTAATTCTTTTTTATTCTTCTTTCGCGTGCTAACGAAAGACGGTGTTTCATTAACAGCTTCTGTGTTCGACTCATCATCAGTTGATGAAACCACTTTAGGTTTTTTTGGCAATTTACTCAGTTTAATCCTATCTTGTTCTGGCGTATTATCAATCGTCTCACTATTATCGTGATCAGATTTCTTGTCCCCTGTATTAATTCCACTATCAGATTTATATTTATCGTCTTTAGCTTGCAAAGCCTCTTGTACTAATAAATCAACTATATTGTCGGTATTAAAGTCTTTACTTTTGGACAGTCGTTCTACGGTATCATTGATGACTGAGTCGTCAGCTGACCCTATAGTAGCGACCAGGAGACAACTAGTTGTATCTTCGTTGACAATAGGCGAAAGCCGTCTGCCCCATTTAGTCTTCCTCGTAGATTCCGGATCGCTCTGAGATTTCCTATTCTCTAAATTACTAAGATCACTTCGAGATTTCTTGCTCTCAGCCTCTAGTCTATTTTGGTTCTTATAACAAACGCCGTAAGGTTTAAATTTGAGCGTGGTGTTGAGGCTTTGTCGGTCGTCTACCTCGCTTAGTTCGGTGACTATGGATAGTTCAGGGTGTGCGCAAACGCTTATGGGCTCTTTGTCGTAACGATATCGAGGTAGTGCTGCTAGCTTATCGTGAAGCTGAAAAGCAAATGTTTAGTTATGACATAATTTTTGAGAATAAAGATAGACTTTAGATCTAAAGAGGTTACTTAGTATGCACTGACAAGATAAAACGGCTTAGTGTTTTTATTAGTTCTAACATAATTATTAAAACCAAAATCTGGGGGACCTTCCGCATCTGTCTGTCTGTCTGTTCGAGATAAACTCAAAAATTACTGAACAGATTTTTATGTGGTTTTCACCTACAGAGTGATTATGAGGAAGGCCTTAACTATGCTATTACAGTTACGCGCCAAGTGAATGCGCTGTAAAATCTTGGGGGACATGTTGTAGGTCTCTGGGCAACTTTATAGTGTCATGTGAATAAAGAGTTGTCCGTCAAGTTGGACGACTTTTGTCCCCCAATATATCCGAGAGGCTTTAAACTCATTACTCTTTGAAATAGGTATTTAAATAAATCTTACCTGTGCCAAGGAGCTGGTCGATGCAGTAGACGGAGACATGCACGAGAGCGGCTGCCGAGGCTTCACTATGTATCCTGTATTCAATAGGAAAAAATCAAAACAGCTGTTTTTAATCTATATTTTATGATTGGATTGGAACCGTAACAATTAATAAATCTGTTTACTTTTATATTTGCACTGAGTGCAAACCCATATTGTGCCATCCTACATTAGGTACAGTAAAAATATATTCGAAATTAAAATAGATCTATTAATTAAACTGGGGCGTTACCTGGTGGGTTACCATGACGTTTAGAGTAAGATTGTTTTATTCGTGAGTAAGAGACAGAGCTATACAGGCTGTCTAGCGCCATCTCTTACCTACATTAAAATAAGAATAAAATAATCTTACCTACTTTGAACGTCATGGTAACCCACCAAGACGTGTTAAAATGTCAAGCGTCCGAGCGAGAAAGAGGGATGGACTATACACCCTATACAGCTCCATCCCTTTAACAGTTCAATTTAGGTTGTGAAATGGGATAGCGTTAAGGCTCTGATCTACTCGTATTTTGCACTCGAAGGACGCTCAAAAACTAAATGAATGCAAGTTTACCACACAATTTACTCGTATTATCAATGCACTTTTAATATAATAGAGCATAATATCTAGTAAAAAGTAAACATACCCGAATGTTTACGTCGCTTCACTTCAACTGGGTGCGAAAACCTCGGATCTTCCTCCTACACAGAGAAAGTTACAATTTATACAACTACCCACATTTCCAAAATTAAAAACATTGACACTTTTAATTTTGACAGTTATACAAATTACTATCAAGCTTTTTCCCGCAGCTTCGGCCATCATCATCGTTTCAGCCGATAGACGACCACTGTTGGACATAGGCCTCCCTCCCCCAAGTGTCGTCACAACGCAGCTTCGCTTCACTTAGGAATAAAGCATCTTTCTATCGGTGTAAAAATTTTAGCAAACGCATCGAACCTAGATTCTTCTAGATTACTTCCTACAAACATAAAGACAAACTTTACCTCTTTATTATATTATTAGTATAGATGTAGACTGAATCATCTACTAGCGCCAAAAATTAGAGCTACGGGATTGTTCGAAAAGAGTTACCACAACCCAGGAACGCAAAGGGTAACTGAAGGACCAGGCTGGATTTCAAGGGAGTGAAAGGGCACTGTCTGGATTGGTCGCAAGTTCGCATATTGTACTGCCGAAGTAAAGGAGACGCTCTTTAGAGCATTCTTTACTACCTACTTTCTACACGTGAAGCTTGTGGGATAGTTATTCGCAGGCATCGCATGAAGCCAGTTTAATGACGCCTTCAGAAAACTGATGGGGCTGCCATGGCGTTGCAGTGCATCAGGGATGTTTGCAGCTGCTCAAAAACAGTACATGACTGTTTTTATGGTATAAGCGCGCCGAACCACTGGTAGCACGAGTCATAGCTAGCCCCAACAGGGTTCTGAAGATGATTGCTGACAGAGTGGACTGTCCATACATTGTTCACTGATGTAGTTTACATATGCCGTGCTATATCTTAGTTACAAGCTCCACCCAGAGTGGGGGATTTGTTTGATGATTTCTCACCAAAGACAAAAAAAAAAAACACAAAAAATACCTGACCGTGAATTGTGTAACTCACCGAATCTTTATTTTGGTTCGAACTTTCAGCTCCTCTAAGAGGCGATTGCTCCAATTCTTTGTCCAAATCCAGTAATAACTGAAAAGATAAAAATTAATACCAAAATAAGAAATTAACTTATAATTTCCTTACATATTATAAAACCAAGTTCCCCATTGCGGCTGTCAGTCTGTCTGTTTACAACAAACTCAAAAACTAGTAAACAGATTTTCATGCCGGTTTTGTTATTCATGAGGTGTATAATACATGCATATTTTAGTAAAGAACAGTAGCCCGATTCACGTAATGAAAACCGTAACGATATCGTAGCGATTTAGTCGTTTAGACCATTTCCGTATTCACATCCATCAATCGAGTCTGAACGACACCGATTTTAAAGTCGTTTGAAATTAGTCGATTTAAAAAAAATCTGTACTACCTTATCCTGGTAGAATACTTATTAATGTAACTGGAAATAAGTTGATAGATCGCGAATACCGCTTTGGGATAGGACTTCAATCGAACGACTATAAAACTTCAACGATATTTGGCTTGTTTGATTTTACGTGAATCAGGCTACACAGAGACTTAGATAGATTTGTAACACCCATGCGGAATGGACCCGCGGGTGTGCCTCCCATATAAAAGGTGAAGCACTACGTATTATTAAATAAAATATGTAAAATACTAGTGTGTTTTTCAGACATAACTAGTTTTAATTCATAGAAATAAAAAAATCACAATAAGAGAGCGAACGCCGGCGTTGTTAAATTATATGATGACTGGCCTGTTGGTCTAGTAGTTAGTGACCCTGACTGCTATGCCGGAGGTCGTGGGTTCGATTCTCACCCAGGACAAATGTTTGTGTGATGAGCATAATCATTTGTTCTGTGTCTGGGTTAGTAAAGGATACGGTTAAGAACGACCTTCACCGGTTTGTTTAATGATGAAACGTATTTTATGATAAATTTAGTATATTAAATAATATAACGCGGGTGGAATGGTGAATAAATTTAATACTAACCGAAAGTGTGAAGCCTTTAGAACATAAAATTTTTGGGTTGCCTATTTGTTTCCTGGCATAACTATGGGTTGCCAGGTATAAACAGGTATATAAACAGGTGTGTTTATTTTGATATACAACAAATTCTATATCAAAATAAATGCTGTTTTATTACTAATACGATGTTAGTGTTGGTTGCAAAAAAATCTGGTATGAATAACGGTTGTGCATTTTTCTAAAAAAAAAGTAAATTTTCAATTTTTAATTAATAATATTCTGGCCAGGAATTTCTTAGGCAACGCACCCGCGTTGTATTATTTAATACACTAAATTTATCATAAAATACGTTTCATCCATTAAACAGACCGGTGAAGGTCGTTCTTAATCGGATCTTAGACTAGGTGTAATTTATCTATAACATGTATGTATTTAGAAATATATAAGTATGTTTATCACTTGTCTAGTACCCATAACACAAGCTCTGTTTAGCTTGGGACTAGACGGCGCTGTGTGATAGTTGTGGAATATTATTATATTATATATCTCACAGATTGTCACAGCTCTTTTAATTTTGCCAATGCAACCAAATTCACAAAGTATGTAGCATATAAATACAATATGATTTGAAAAATTCTGAACAGCAAAATAACGCAATAATTGCACATAACACTGTTCTTTTGTAAGTTAAAAAAATCCGATTTCACTTTATACTTCACTAGCGTTAAGATTAGACATTCAAACAAACCATTTTTAGTTTCCGTTCAATCGATTTTGCCTTCTATTCCGTAGACATAAGGACGGTATTAAAGCTAGAACTACATTAGACCAATGCACACGTGTAACACGCATGATTTGTACGTAGAACCACAGAAAAGATGAAAGAGGTTAGAAAGGAAATACGAGTGTCGCCGCTTGTCTCCCACCCTTTAACTCCACTCAAATCAAATCAAAATCATTTATTTCAAATAGACCATTTGCAGGCACTTTTGAATAGTCAAATGTCGGTCAGTCCAAGAAAAGTGAAGCTAAATTGCACTACAGGCAATAAGCCAATACGAACGCGCATTATGTACGCAACTAACAGACCACGCACACTTAGATCGCAAGTTTGCTATTGGTAGTAGAACTATGAGCATTGCCCTACTTTGTGGCACATCTGCCCCGACCACACGGCCATTCTAACCTCTTTCATCTGGTCTGTGCGTAGAACGACGTCGCGTGGCGTGGATCATGTGTAGCTCCACAAGTCTAGTTTCCTTAAAATGTATGGAGACCGACGCGCCCAGATCGGGTGTAAGGCACACGTGTGCGCAGTGTAGTCATACCTTAGGAAAAAGGGGTTACAATACCAACTATTTACTGCAGCTGCCATTTATCATACCACCAACGTAATAAAAGTCAAAATCGATTGAATTGACAGTAAAAACAGGTTTGTTTAAATGCGAATGGAGTATTGTAGAGCTGAAAGTACAGTTGCCACAAAGGATCTTGAGCGCTCGGCGTCAGAGTGGGGATCGCTTTGCGCATTTCATACATTGGCGAGCCAATCGTCGTCATCGGGAGGTACGTGCTGCAAGCGAAATGAACGAATCATGAGTTCCGGCTCAAACGCTCATTAGTGTGCGTCCACCGAGCGTATGTATAAAAAGTGAAGTAGATAGGTACATGAGATTGTCTTCTGTACCTATCTATTTTGTGACTAGATTTTGTGTGTACGTGCGTGGGTAGTAGGTATACCTACCAATACCGATGCGCTTACAATGCAATGCGTCAATGCCCATATTATTCGTCTAAATATGAATGACTAATTTCATAAGATAACACTGTGCATTTGAATAAAATTTCTATTATCTAGTAGGTACTTTAACTGTACTTATAGTGAAACGACTTAAGTACAAATACCGGCATGGATCTTGAGCGCTAGCTTCAAGTTGCGCTGATGCCAAATATTCGGTCTCTTTAGTGGTACGAAGTGAGACGCGGGGGCGGGGAGGGTCAGTGTTTGGCTCGCCGCGCCATCGTATCATAGACGTCACTTGTGATTCGTTCCCTGCGCTTGCTGCATGTATCTAACAACGACGAAAATTGGCTCGCCAATGTATGGAATGCGCAAAGCGATCCCCACTCTGACGCCGAGTGCTCAAGATTCGTGCCAGTACTTGTAAGTACTTACGTCATGAACAAAGACCAATACAAATCACAATGACTGTCTTCTAAATTGAGCGAATAATGTTTATTATTTGATGGAAGCACTGGGTCTGTTCCCATGGTCCTTAAGTCAGGAGATTAATTATTAGAATAAGCATACAACATAATCAGCCATTTTTTTTAATTTTCCCACTGCTGGGACTCAGGCCTAGTGTTGCCAGGCGTCCCGATTTGCGCGGGACGTCCCGATTTTTAGGGGTCTGGGGACGCGTCCCGATTTGCACCTGATCGGGACGCTAAATGTCCCGATAAATCTCTCTCGCGCAGCGTCTTCTACGTTACTCAATCCACACAAATTATAAGTAATCTGTGACTCAATAATCCATCGTCGTTTATCTATTCTATTCATATGCAATAAAATGTAACCAACAATATAATTTTAATATAATATTAAAACTTTTAAAACAGCGGGAATCATTCATAACTTCAATATTTTTGTACTTTTTGTCTTTATTCCTGCACCTGAATCGTGCGAAAGAAATGCCCGGGTGACAGCATTGTGTGGACCGCCCGGGTGACACCATGGAGCTTATGATGGAAGTGTGCCCTGCTTGAGCGGAGCACCGCTGTTTCCTTGTGGAGGCTTTTGGCGGTGGCTGCTCGCTCGCTCGCTGGGCCCTGGTTCTGGCCATGATCCAAAGCGAGAGGAAATGGGAAGCAGTCGCCTCTTACCGCGAAGGAGTTGACTGCAACCACGAAAGAATTGACCGTAACCGCGAAGGAGTTGACCGCAACTGTAAAAGAACGTATTCACGTCCCAGTCGTCTCCAGGAGATGTCCCGGGCGAGTCACACAGCAATTTCCGACCACAATAGATATGGGTTTGCAAACGACGAGCAAATGGTAACTCGTCGTTCGCCCGTTCAATAAGTACCAGGTCCGAGGCGATGCCGCACACGTTTCTGAAAGAGATACCAGGCAAACTGAAGGGATTCGTAGGGCCGATGCCTGCTAGGGCTGCGGGAACGTTTCAAACAGTGCCGGTGCTCCTGGAATGCAAATGTCGACTGAAGAAGTCTGGCTTTTAGTCAGTACAAGTTTGCTCTCGTTCCACCCTAGAACGGGAGAAGTTATTAGATGATTTACAAACTCAAAAAAAAAAAAACTACTGAAAAAAAAAAACGGTCCCGATCTAAAACCCTAAATCCCGATTTGTTTTGCTGTCTGTCCCGATTTTCATCCAATCGGACCTGGCAACACTACTCAGGCCTCTCTCTAGGAGAGGGAATGAGCTGTAATCCACTACGCGGGCCCAGTGCGGTTTGGTCAATGTCACATGTCTTCGAATTTTTGGTTCTAGGACATGCCGGTTCCCTCACGATGTTTTCCTTCACCGTTCTGAGAGCAGTGGTGATGAAATAAATTACACAAAGTGATGCGCTTGGCTGGGTTTGAACCCGTGACCTCGTTTTGTTGCATTATTTTGTCTGCTCCGTTGAATTCTGTTATTTTGTTACGTTGTGTTACTCGTAAGTCGGGGCCGTTACCACTCTGCCACCATTGCTCTGCAGTATGCTTATTATTATTAAAATACTTAAATAAATAAATAAGTACACCCTTACTTTTTAATTAGTACACAAAAAAATGGGGCTCTATCTGTACCCGTCACTGATCATATTTTTGTCGTCAAAAGTAGAAAAAACCGAAATCCTAAAATTGACCACGAAAAGGTAAATTCATCACAGAATCAATCATACATAACAATTGCTAGTAGAAAATACTGCAGGCAGTGTTTTTCCTTAATAATTGTCGCTTATTCATTCATTATTCAATAGCCTGCACAATATTTCCATAAATTGAGTGACATTTTGGGACATAAACCAACGCTAATAACTTTTCTGTTTATGAATATTATTTATTGAGATTTTACTTATAAAATAACAAGGGCTTTTCTAATAAGCCCTTTAAGTATGTGTACTAATTAAAAAATAGTGGTGTACACAATATGCATTAATAATTCCAATGACACATTATCTACAGTAGATGTGCGATGATCTCACCTCATACTTATCGTCGAACGTCTTCCGGAGCGCGTCGTCGAGCCGCCTGACGTCACAGCGCGTGGTGACGACGGCGCTGACGTCACAGCCCACGTCATCGCCGAGGTTCACACACGACGGCAACACTTGCGGGGGCGACACCGTGCGGATTGATATGAGGAGCTGTAGCGACTCTCTGGGTGAAGGAGAAATGACTTGTGTAAGGGGTTTTTTACGATTACTCAAACATTATTAATAATATCTAATATTATTTATTTATTTTAATTAATTACAACGGTTAAACAACCAATTACAGTAACTAAACAAAGAGTAAAAGTATAAACATTTAAACAACACGTACATCAATTCCTCTCACAGTACTTCTGACATGCCAATAAAATCATCTTCCATTCATCCGCAAACAGCAAACGATTTGTTGGATAAGAATCCAAGAGATCATTTAGTGCAGCCAAAGTGCGAGGTATTGGAGACTGAGCAATTATAAAGAGGTAAAGTTTGTTTTTTGTTTGAAGAAAGTGATCTCTGAAAATACTGGTTCGATTGCTTAAATTTTTTTCACCGACAGAAAGCTGCTTTATTCCTGAGTGACAGGTTTTATTTTATGTGTGCGGGCGAAGCTGCAGGCAAAAGCTAGTGAATTCTTCTTCTTCTTCCTGCCCTTGTCCCGTTTTATTTGGGGTCGCCGCAACACGTTTTTTTCTTCCATTCTGTCCTGTCACTCGTCACGCTGTCACTAACTCTATTTTCTTTCATATCACTTCTCACACAATCCATCCATCTTTTCTTTGGCCTCCCTCTTCCCCTCCATCCATAGCTAGTGAATTATAGCAAGGCAAAGTTCTACAGTTCCCAAAAACAAAATCTTATGAAAAAATAAGACGAAATGTATTTTTTTCGTACCGCCTACCTATCAGTCAATTAACGTTGTATATCTTTCGATATCGGTCCACCTTGTGGGAAACCTTCCACCGTTGCGTCTTCTGGTGCGTGGTCGCCACTCCAGAACCTTCCGTCCCCATCGACCATCTGTTCTGCGAGCAATGTGCCCTGCCCATTGCCACTTAAGTTTGGCGATTCTTCGAGCTATGTCGGTAACCTTGGTTCTCTTGCGGATATCTTCATGTCTGATGTGATTTACCAGGAAACTCCGAGAACAGCCCTTTTCATTTCCCTTTGAATGACTACTACATTAGGCCGACGCACACGTATAACACGCCTGATTCGTACGTAGAAAGACGTCGCGTGGCGTGGATCAAGTGTAGCTCTACAAGTCTAGTTTCCTTATAAAATGTATGGAGACCGACGCGCCCAGATCGGCGTGTATGGCACACGTGTGCGCAGTGTAGTTCTAGCTTAAGCCTCCTGATGAGGCCGCCGATTATGAGGGACACGTTTCGGAGCTATTACTTTTTTTTGTACTTAAATGATTATATTTTATCGGACATCGACTCAATAGGGAAAGTACCTATGTCCTAATTTGGTAAAGAAAGTTACTTATTTCTTTTCAAAACAAAGAATGACTCATTACGTTTAAAAGTATTCCAAAAACAAAAACACCTGATACATTTCATAATGCCGTGCGTCAAATCGCAGGAATTACGAGCTTCGATATTTTTTTGTAGACATACCTAGATAAAAAAAGATAATTTTCAAAGTAATAGAGATAAGGCATTATAGGAAAAATGTGTTTATGTACAGGTACAGTATGAATCATTATCTTATCAATATTGTGGGCGTCGAAAAGTGGAATGTAGCGAATACTTAGAACAGAAGCACTTCCATTTTGGTGTTGAGTCAGCTCATGGTTTGAGCGAGACCACACGACATCAGAGACACGGATACCTTTAGTTTCCTTAGTGAGAAGGAAAATATGGCTGATTGAAAACATACTCATAGCCTACTGTCTTTGTCTTTTTATTAATTAGCAAATACTAAATAATAATTTTAAGTCAAGGAAATGGTTTTATACTAAAATTATTATTGCCTCTAACTCCACCTAATTCGCTAAAAATACTTTTTTTATTTTTTATTTTAACAACTTATCTTACATACTCAAGCACTATAGTTGTGGCGGGTTTCACAATTAAGTAGCTACCTAGTCTTCCTATTTTAAGTTAAATATGTCATAAGTAATTTATTCATTTGTTAACTATAGGTATACCTACTTAATAATGGTGTAGCAAGGTAATAAAGAGAGCGATCTGTTATGCCAGAAGGCGTACAAATGTTGAAGCCAGCCAAGACTCACTATTCAAATAAAATAAGACTGGACAGTAAAAAAACAAAGTATTCCATAAATAGTACAAATTAATAACAAATAGCAATAGAAGCCAATGTTAAGGCGCCTAATGTCAATTCACAAAACTAATGTCAATTTACAATATGAATATCAATATACAATACAAAATGTCAATATACAATACACAATGTCAATATATTCAAATGCAAAATATCAATTTACAATACTAATGTCAGTTTACAATGCTAATGCCAATATACAATACAACATGTCAATATACACTACTAATGTCAATATACAATACTAATGTCAATTTACAAAACTAATGCCATTTACACTGCTAATGTCAAGTACTCGTCTTAAACCCTACTCTACTGTCAAATTTTGACGGGTTTTCAGGCTAAAGAAATGCTCAACTACAAATGCTACAACCAGAAACCAGGGTTTAGAGTCGAATGTTAGTTTGTAATACGACGTACCTGTACAACTTAGCGCTTTGCGTGTTCCGCTGCGTGACGATCAGCGTCTCGAAGGACTTGTGGTTGCTGGAGCCAAAGTTCTCCAGCACGCGCGGGTCCAGCAGCACCGACACACAGCCGCTCACCAGGTTTATGTCTAGCCAGGATTCTTGGCGTTCTGTGCCCTGTGGGTTCGGTAAAAATTTGTTTTTTTTTTTGTTTTCATTGAAATAAACTATGGATGGTAAGCAGTGATGCGATCTCTAATGGTGAGGCGCACTAGTTTATTAAGAGCCTACTCACTCTAGCCTTGAAAACACCCAAATTATAATCGGACGGGAAGACCGCAGCAGTCAAATTGTTCCAGTCCTTCGACGTACGCGGTATAAATGACGAGGCGAAACGCTTAGTCCGGACCGTAGAGGTTTCAACAACGTAAGGGTGGATATTCGCCGTACGTCGGGTTGTCCGATGGTAGAATTGAGATGGCGGATGGCGGGGGTTTTTTAAGGATCCGTACCTCAAAAGGAAAACAACTGAACCCTAACCACGCACAACAAAGTGATCCTTATAGGATCACTTTGTTGTGCGTCCGTCAGTCCGTCTGTCTGTCTGTCTGTCTGTCTGTCAAGACCCTTTATCTCGGGAACGCGTGGAGGTATCGAGTTGAAATTAAAACCCGGTTTTTTAATTAATATAAACTAGTGCTTGACTGTGATCCCACCTGATAGTAAGCAGTGATGCAATCGTTGACGGTAAGGCACACTAGTTTGTTGAGAGCCTATTCACTCTAGCTATGTGTGCATTGTGTTGATTTCCAAGCGGAATACAAAAACCGGAGTTTCGGAGGGCAGTAACATCTAGGGCCAATAGTCTAGGCACCCAACACAATTATCCCCGCGTTCCGAATTGCGTCAAAATCCATTGTAACGCGAATCCGACCAACGCGCAACGTCACAAATAGTACTCAATAGTCCTTATATTTTGCGACTTTTTTGGTCGGATTCGCTATATAATCGCTTTTGACGTAATTCGGAACCAAGGGAATATTCGAGTCTCACACAAAGAATAATGGTAGACCTATGGCCGGGCGCCAAAAATGTTGCTAACCTCTGAACTTTGCCCTTGAATCTTGACACGAATAACTAAATAATGACTTTTAGTCCACTGAACTCTAAATTAAGCAGCAATTTTACGTGCGCTATTTAATATTTAAGTAGGTTCCTACTTCTATTAGGTATGTCTCTACCTACTTTAATAGGTGTACCATATTTCTATTATGAATAAGACGATGTTCCCAAATTGCCTTTGTTCAGAGAACATGAGGTACACGTTAGCAAAAATGTTACTGGGGTTGATTAGAATTTAGAGGTATTTAATTAAAAAAATTAAGGTGGGAAAGCGTCTAATGACATCTCCCGCCCTTTGGAGACTGTGTCAGACTTTTACAGACTAAAACCCACTCTTAGTTCCTTTGTTTGCTTGCATTTCTGGGCCGGGTTTTCCTTTCAGAAGTCGCCCCAGTAGGCTTCGACTCTACTGAACCCCTACGGTTTGCTGACATCTCCTTGAGGCGTGCGTGGAACATTACATGCCATCAACTACCACCAGCCTTTCGGTGTTTTACAGGATGCACTTTGGAGGGTGTGCGCAGGAATTGCATGGTTTGATTCCACCATCACAATTCTACCATCGGACACCCTTACGTTGTTGAAATCTCTACGGTCCGAACTAAGCGTTTCGCCTCGTCATTTATACCGCGTAAGTCGAAGGACTGGAACAGTTTGCCTGCTGCGGTCTTTCCGTCCGATTATAATTTGGGTGTCTTCAAGGCTAGAGTGAATAGGCTCTTAATAAACTAGTGCGCCTCACTATCAGAGATTGTATCACTGCTAACCATCAGGTGGGATCGCAGTCAAGCACTAGTTTATATTAATTTAAAAAAAAAAAACTACTTGGACTCGGTTCGGACAGCAAAGCTACCCATTGCTCGCCGTCTACAAGCCCGTGCCTACGGGGTGGCCGGAAATCGGGATCGGGATCCCGGCGGCCGGGGTTTGAGGGCCTCGCGCGTGAGAATTTAGAGGTATGCGGAACAGAGTGTAAAGTCCCGCAAACCTCTATTGAAAGGGAGAATCCTTCGATCAGACAGATGTTTTGTCAGATCCTAGAAACTGCCCGAGAGATGATTTCGGGCTGTTGTATGTTGTATATGTTTAAATCGCTCGGATAACTTCGATTGCGCGATGCAGTATTTCGGAAAATAAGAAAAACACTGACGAAATATTGTATCATTGGGGGAGGGGAATGTTAGAATCACGTAGGTACTGAATCCGTGGTACACGTTTGTTTGTCGATGACCGAAACATGGTGTACCTATACCGAGGTTTCTCCATCTCTCAGAACCTGGCTAACCCGTCTTTTCATGATGAATAGCTAATAACTTACCGAAATGATAACAACTTTGCCGACAGTCAGTTTTCTGCACACCACTGAAGTAATCAAGTCATGCCTTTGGTTGTGCGCGTTCAAAAAGTCTCTTGCGTCCTGGAAGAAAATGGAGAAATCGATTGAGTCGAGATGTCGAGTTCGTGAGCGGTGTCTACGTGTGTGTTGCTCGAGCGCGCTTTGTACTTAGATTGTCTTCTGTACCTATTTATTTTGTGACTATACTGAATGTCTTTTTCATGAAATAGTCACTCAATAGGGTAAGACGATTATTATTATTGTGATGAGCCCGTTGTGTTGTGTCCCACTGCAGGGCAAAAGCCTTCCGTTATTCCACTCTTTTCTGTCCTTAGCCACTTCTGGCCAATCCTTAAGGTAGGAGTCCAAATCGTCACGCCATCTCCTTCTGGGTCTACCGCGTCGCCGGCTCCTGTTGTTCGGAATCCAGTCAGTGGTCACCTACGCCCAATTTTGTTGCGAAATGCGGCAGATGTGACCTGCTTAGTTCCATTTTAGTTTGGCGGCTGAGTTACCTACGTCTGCGATTTGCGTTTTGGAACGAAGTATACTGTTCCTTATGCGATCAGTTCTTTTGACCTCGAGAATACTTCGTTCCATTGCTCGCTAGCAGACCCCGAGTGCGAATTTTGAGTTTCGTTAATGATCACGTTTGCGCTCCGTAGGTGAAGGTGGCAAAGATGCACATGTGCATGAGTTTCCTTTTTAAGGAAAAATGGAAGTGATCCTTTCATCAGGTGTAAGAGACGAACCGAAAGGTAAATTAGAATTTCGCGGACTACCCTGACACTTCCCCCTTCCGGCCTGCTCACGACTTCAGACGGCGCGGCGAGCGGAGCGGCATCGGTAAGCGGGCACGGGGCTCTATGAGCGGCGTCTCGTGGCGTGCTCCAAAAATTTTCATACATTTGATCTTACCACTCGCCGCCCCGCGCTTACCGCTCACAGCATTATTTAGCCAACTAGCTTTTGCCCGAGGTTTCACCCGCCTACATAAATTATAGTCAATGTCACTCAGGAATAAATCAGCTTTCTATTGGAGAAAAAATTTTAACAATCGAAAGAAAGAAAACTATTTTATTTGACATACACAATCGAACCTGCCCCCCTAGCCAAGTTACAACCGTTTCGCTTGCGCCGAACGCTTCGAGTTGACCTTGCCGCCAATTCTTTTGTTCTGACCACGTGACTGAGCGTTAAGACGACGTCATTCCCGTACATTTGAAGCGTTAACTATTGCAGATTAGCAACTTGGCTAGGGGGGCAGTACTTCCAAAGATTACCTCCTATAAACAAAAAACTTAACCTCTTTATTAAGATAACAAGTCATACAACATACCTGAAAGAAATTAACCCAAGATCTCTCTAAGAAGATATCCACATCTTTTTCGGCGTACATCGATGTCGGGAACCACTTGGCAGCAGACGCTATCCTCAGGGTCCGGTCCTGGCGCGGGAGCAACCAGCGGAGGAGCGTCTCCATGATGCTGTATTGAGTTGGCAGGTGGCCGCAGGTAGCCATGTGGGTGGACAGTTTTGTACTGGGAAAAGGAAGGCTTTGTTGTATGTTGCCAATACTATTATGCAATTTAAATAAGATTAGGATCGACTTAGCGCCATTTTGTGACGTCGTATCTATTGATAGTAAAGGTAGAATTAATTTATTAAGCTAGAACTACATTAGAGCGACGCACATGTGTAACACGCCTGACGACGACGTCACGTGGCGTGGTTCAAGTGTAGCTCCACAAGTTAGTTTCAAAAAATCACATGGCAAATCTACAAAAAATGTTAAATTTTGGAGATTAGATTTACTAGGCCCATACCGTCCGGTAACTGTCCGGACCGAGGCCAAGTCGTCGACGGCGCGCACTGTTCCCGCGCGCCTCAAGGAGTTGTCAGCAACAGCAGGGGCCCAGCCGGGTCGAAGCCTACTGGGGTCAGGGTTATCCGAAAGGGAACTCGAGCCCCGGTATGAAGGCTAGAAGGAACGGGGTGGGCTTTTAGTCAGTAAGAGGCTGACACTATCTCCCGCTCCGCCCAAGAGCGGGGGTTGTCATTGGATGATTTTTCCCACCATAAAAAAAGGCCTATACCTTATTATGGTCCGTTATTTCAAGCATGAGGCGTCTAGCGGCTGTAAAGTCATTGTATCAAGGTCAAGGTATCTACCTAATTACTACACCATAAAAGAAAATAAAAAATATAACTTACAAATATTGCCCAAGTTTATTCCTCAAAGCAAATCTGATCTCCCGGCTGGACTCAGAGCAGTACATGTTGAAACAGTGTAGAATCTCATGTCTCTGATAGGGGTCGGGACGGCTGTTGGTGGCCAAGTCTAGAAGACATTCAGCCGTATGCTCCACGAGGATGTTGGGGAGTGAGATGTCTTTCTGACGGATCTCCTGTGAAGGTCAGAGCGGTTTTAATGAAGACATAGTTATGTTGAATTTATATAAAGAAGTAGGATTAAAAACTGTGTATTTACCAGTTATTTATGGAGTTTTTAATGCTCAAAATAATTATTTAAAAATATTAACACATTTATATATACATAAATTAACAATCTCTACTTTTTTTAATTTGTTTACTGGAATTGGTTGTTGGACCGTTGTAATTAATTAAAAAATTTTAAAATCTTTCTAAATTTTTTATTGTATATAATAAAATAATATCCTTACCTTTACAAATCTGAGAAGCAACTTCAAAAACGTCCACCATTGTAAGTTGTGTCGAACTAAATGTTTCCTTACAGCATCCAACCAGTATTGTAGCAGGTTCACCAGCTCCTTGCTAAGCACCCCCCATGTTTTAGAAGGCGGTAAACATAACATGCGCTCGAATATCAGGCAAGCAATCCCATTTTCCTCACATTTATTAAAGTACTGAAAAAAAGACAAATAATAAATGAATTTTCTATATTTAATGCAAAAAAAACTAAAAGGTATCCAATATTGATAGATTCATGCTTATGAATGAATTAAAATCATCAGACCTCGATTTCAAGAGAACGTATTTTCTTCAGCGCAAGAACAGTCGACATGTTCAATTGAATTCTTGAGGTTTTACATTTTTCAGAAGCATCTTGTGTGGTCGATATGTATTCGTTCAAGTTGTGAACGTTTTTCAATAGTTTTCCAACATCCATAATGAAAAAATTGCTATTCCATCACAAACAAAATAAATTATCTCAAATTGCCGCGAAACAATTTGAAATGACGCTATTTTTTCATATTTGACAGCTTTAATTTGATATAAGTTGGTATTTCCTGTTCCGGACTGTTCATTCCAAGAGCCAAATGCCCAAATATAAGCATTCTCGATTTCTTATAAGGATCCCATTTTATTAGAGTTGATAATGCTTTTTATAGTAGAAGATGAAGAAGAGGTATCAAGACAAAACGTCGGCTGTTTAGTAAAAATATATTTTTAGCATTGCTTTTTTTAGTGGCTCATCAAACAACGTTTGACTTTTCGCACATAAATAAAGTAAACACAACTTGAAACAAAGGAGATCGATACCAGATTACGTTTAGTTTCGAACTCGTGGAAGAAAAAAATAAACTTCTTATATTATTTAATATTAAACTGTATAGTTATTTGTGATTTTTATGCTCATTACTACTAAATTTCACAATCACTTCAATAACTTTGTATTCTTATGAATAAATATTGATTTACAAATATTTTTAAGTGATTCAGTCTTCAAGGTAAAATAAAACGTAAAAATTATCAGCGTTATTATGTTGGCAGCAGTGACGCTTGAAGTTTGTCGTGTGAAGGAAGGATTTTCGATTTGTCTCTGCTGGGTTCAGCCGTTTGATAAAGGGATTGATTGCAGAAACCTGCTCGAAATGATAAAACCGTAGAGATAACATGATAATATAAAATGTTGATTCATTTTTTGGAGTGTTCATTCTTCACGTTAAAACTTTTTTTATCGTACGTTCAGTTCAGTGTTATGATCGCGTCATAGCGCACGTCTCCATCAAGAAACCAGTCGATATTATGCGGCCCGAACGCGACATCTACTTAAGGATACAATTATGATGCCTATGGTTTATACAGTGTATGGTTTTGCCATATTTTTCATTATTGCGTGGGTGTGTCTGTTGATAATTCACATAATGGCTTACTCATATTCTAAGTGGAAACTCCATCGGACTGTGGACCGGTCTCCGCCGGAGCAGCCTTACCCCGGTGTGTCGATCCTGAAGCCGCTCACCGGGGTGGACCCCAACCTGTTCTCGAACCTCGAAACATTCTTCACATTGGACTATCCTTCGTACGAGTTATTATTTTGTGTGGAGAACGAGAACGATCCTGCAGTGATGTTAGTGAACAGTTTAATTCACAAGCATCCACACATAGACGCTCGTTTGTTTACGGGCGGCCTTCGAGTCGGCGTCAACCCGAAGATCAACAACATGCAGCCGGCGTACTTGGCGGCAAAGTACCCGCTGGTGCTGATCAGCGACGCAGGCATCCGGATGCGCGACGACTCCCTCCTCGACATGGTGCAGCACATGAGGGACGACGTCGCCATCGTGCACCAGATGCCCTTCGTGTGCGACGCGGAGGGCTTCGCGGCGGTCTACGAGAAGGTGTTCTTCGGCACGGCGCAGGCACGCATGTACCTGAGCGCCGACTTCATGGGCATCAACTGTCACGTTGGCATGTCGTCTCTGGTGCGGAGGTGCGCGCTGGAGGAGGCGGGCGGGCTGCGCGCCTTCGCCGACTACCTCGCGGAGGACTACTTCATCGCGAAGGACATCACGTCGCGCGGCTGGAAGATGCGCGTGAGCTCGCTGCCCGCGCTGCAAAATTCGGGCACGCGCTCCGTGGGTGCAATGCAGGCTCGATTGCGGCGCTGGGCGCGGCTACGCATCGCCATGATCCCGACCACGGCCATGCTGGAGCCGCTGAGCGAGTGCATCCCGCTGGGCGCGGGCGCGGCCTGGGCGGCTGGACAGCTGTTCGGCGCGGAGCCGCTGCCCTTCTTCCTGGTGCATGTGTTAGTGTGGTTTCTCTCAGACTGGCTGATGCTGCGGTCAGTGCAGAACGGCTCGCCGCCGTTCACTAAAGTGCAGTTTTTGCTCGGCTGGGTGTGGAGTGAGTGCTGTGCGCCGTTCGTGCTGGCCGCGGCCCTGCTCAGCCCCGAGATCTCGTGGCGGACTCGCAGTTACCGGCTGGACTGGGGCGGCCGCGCCCACGAACTCAATCCTAAACTCAAGTTCTGAGCCCCATCCCTCCGTCATACTCGAAAGCTTTAATTTGGTGAATGTTTACGTTTTACCAGTGTATCATAGTCTGTTTGAAAGCGACTGAATTTCGGATGTGTGTTTATAGTTAATATAGTTATAAGTTTTTATTTTATTGCTAATGATGTTAGTTTTGGAAGGAACCGTGGTCGATTGTTGCTTTTGTTTTAGAAAGATTTGTACATTTGTTAGTTTAACATTACATCACACTATTTATTTTTGGTAATTTATTTTTACCGCTACAGGTTAGTCGTTTCCTGCATTGAGTTGTTAGTCATGACGAGATAGGTTGCATGAAGTACAAGTATAGTAAAGTGAGTCATTGCTTATCAGAATTGTTTGGCCCGTTGTGATTCATAATGTTTTCACTTGAATCTTGTATGACATATTAGATGTTAACTGAAATATTAATTAATCTCAATATGGAAGGTGTTTGTTATTGTAATTATAACAGATTACCGTTCTATGTACCTCGTGTAAAATGTAAAATATTGAAATGTGATAAGGTCTAGTTATAGTGGTTACTGAACTAAACCTCTTGATCCTGAAACTCAATACGTACATATTTGTATCATACTATGTGTAATTCCCGCAAACAATTAATGTTGTATTGTAATACCTAATTCTAAATACAAGAAGTACAGGGTTATACTCTAAAGAATACATTGTGATCAACTTATGATATGTTTTATTTGAAGTATACCTTTGGAATTGGGCGAAGGCCGAGTGATAAGCGAGGCGTGGCGGCGCGACAAACCTAGTTATTATCTTTATGGTGTGATTGGCTATATCAGTTAAAAAACTTTAAATACCTACTAATGTTATAAAAATATTTATGACTTGTTACCCGACGAATTTCGTACGGCCTAACAGTCAATGAATGTAGTATATCTGTCGATATAGTCAACCGATTGCAATGAAACAAAGCGTAATATATTTTGTTACACACAATTTTAATGTATAAAAGTTCATCAGTACATCGATTACGTATATTTTACGTGTTGCGCGCACAACGAAACTTCTGCAGATTTATTATATGTATAGATTAGATTATTGATTTCAATTAAAATATCCATATATGGATCTATTAATTCATTAAACCCCAAGCGAACGCCGGCGTTCGCTCCGTCATTGTTTTTCTATCGTGTGATTGACGGTATTCGAAAAGAAAGTTAGCCTTAAAAATTACAATAGTTTATAATTGATCACTATCACTTTTATTCTAATTATGATTATGTGGGTTATACTGTACACCGTACACCAGTTTGTAATCCTACAACCTTGTTTGATATTTTATTAATATCTAGCTTTTGTCCGCGGCTTCATTCGCGTACATAAAGTATAGCCTATGTCACTCAGGAATAAAGCAGCTTTCTATCGGTGAAAAAATTAATAGGCAATCGGACCAGTACTTTCAGAGATAACTTCCTACAAACAGAAAAACGAACTTTACTTCTTTATAATATTAGTGTAGATTAAGTTGGTTTCAATTGAAATCCTTCTAAATTGCTGTTTAGGTCTTAGGATCCATATGCAATTACCGGCACGGATCTTGAGCGCTGGCTTCAAGTTGCGCAGAAGTCAAATATTCGGTCCCTTTAGTGGTGCGAAGTGAGACGCGGGGGCAGGGAGTGTCTGTGATTGGCTCGCCGCGCCATTGCGTTATAGACGTCACTCCTGATTCATTCCCTGCGTTGCTGCATGTATCTAACAACGAAGACGATTGGCTCGCCAATGTATGGAATGCTCAAAGCGATCCCCACTCTGACGCCGAGCGCTCAAGATCCGTTCCGGTAATTGTACCATTTTTTTTGTTAGCCTGTTCTGTCCCACTCCTGGGGGCAAAGGCCTCCCTGCACTCCTTCCATCTTTCGCGCGCCCGAGCTTCCTCTTGTCAGTCTGGTGGAATCTAAAATAATTGAATAAGTCAGTATTACTTTTGTTCTAATTATGATTATCTGGGTGATACTGTACACCGTACACCACATTCTAATCTTACAGTCTCGTTTCGTATTTTATTAATAACTAGCTGTGCCCGCGACTTCGTTCGCATGGACTACAGGATTTTGAATTTATTTTTTCTAAAATAAAAGTAGCCTTAGTTACTCCTTATTACATCAGCTACCTGCCAAAAAAGTCCCGTCAAAATCGGTCCAGCCATTTCAGATATTAGTCGGAACAAACAGACAGACAGACAAAAATTGTAAAAAGTGTTATTTTGTTATAATTACCGTATATGTATATAGGGTGACTGGTAATTAGTGTACGATACTTAAACACGTGATTGTGCTCATGATAACCAACAACTTTTAATAGGGGAACAAACCTGAAATCGCGAAAAAAAATCAGCTGTTCAGTACATTTATGTTTGCCTAATGTGTACTTTTGTTCCATGACTTTTAAAAATGTATCATATTTTGGTTCATCAGATTTTCATACAAAAATAAAAATATTTACATTGAACGTTCTAAATATTACGAAGTCTATGCGAAGCAAGCGATAATACAATAGCGGAAGGTGGCCGAACATGAACTTGACCTATTTACGGGCGACCCTCACTAGTCGGTTAGTAGTAATGATGCGCCTGCGTCGCTTCATACGTGTTCTTGTAGCGAAATTCGGCAGTGCGGATTTTTACATGATTGTGTATTCTTATGTCGAGAACACGGATTTGGCGCGAATGTTTGCTAGGTGTGATGACAATGTTTCGAAAGCCTGCTTACTATTACTACGAGAACAGTGCGCGGGAGCCGTAAGTAGATACAGCGAAATAAAGAGTTGAAATGTGTTAGATAGAACAACAAAATCTTGAAGGTTTGTTTTTGGTAAATGTGTTATGTTTTGTAAAAAGTCGTAGAACAAAAGTGGTTGTATATGATGTTCTTAACTAGCACCTAAGAAGTTGCTAGTGTTTTCCAAAGCCCTGTATAAATTGTTGGTAAGAGAGCTAATCATCATCATCTTTCTGCCCTTGTCTCATCTTATTTGTGGTCGGCGCAACACGTTTTTTTCTTCCATTCTAGTTCACTCACCATGCTCTATCACTAACTTCCTTTTCTTTTATATCACTCTTCACACAATCCATCCATCTTTTTTTTGGCCTCCCTCTCCCTCTCCACGTCCACATGTATACTCATAACTCTTCTCTCTCTCAGAGCTAATGTTAGTACCTAAACAAAACAAATGAAATGAGACAAATTAAAACACTGATTTTAGGGCATTCCGACACCAGTAGCCTGATTCACGTAAAATCAACCAAGCCAAATATCTTTGAAGTTTTATAGTCGTTCGATCGAAGTCCTATCCAAAAGCGGTATTCACTATTTATCGACTTATTTCCAGTTACATTAATAAGTATTCTACCAGGGTAATGTAATTCTTTTTTTTTTTTAATCGACGAATTTCAAATGACTTTAAAATCGGTGTCGTTCAAACTCGATTGATGAATGTGAATACGGAAATGGTCTAAACGACTAAATCGCTACGATATCGTTACGGTTTTCATTACGTGAATCGGGGCTACTGATTGCATACAGTATGCTATTTCACTGCGTACAGTCGTATCCGTCGTGTTTTTATTTATGGCAAAAATCATGGATATAGTAAAAAGTATAATAAAAGTAATAAAAATATTTAGAAAAAAGTCGTCTATTTGGATTATTGATAAATAATAATCGACGACTTTATCTATATATTTTTAAGACTTTTATTAAGTATACTTTTTTTAAATGTTGCCTCACACCAGGAATTTCTCTTGTATCTTGTACCTACTAGCGTTTGCCCGTCTTCGCCCGCATACATAGAATATAGCTTGTCAGACAAGAATAAAGCAGCTTTCTATCGATGAAAAAAAATTCGTAATCGGACCAGTACTTTCAGAGATTACCTCCTACAAACAAAAAAAAAAACAAACTTTACCTCTTTGTAATATTAGTGTAAATTGTTGGGTGCCTACACCCAGACCCGGAACGACTATTTGTAGGAACAAATATTTGTTCCGTGCGGGAATCGAACCCGCGATACGCAGCGCAACAGTCAATCGCTCAACCACTAAGCAAACCGTTATTTTTTTTGCTGAGGAATCATCCAATGACATATGTCGCCCTTAGGCGGAGTGAGAGGGGGTGTCAGACTTACTGACTAAACCCCACTCCTGTTCCTTCTATGCCTTCATTCCAGGGCCCCTGGGTTGTCTTTCGCACAACCCAGGGCCCCAGTCAGCTGTCAGCAACAGCAGGGGCCCAGATGGGTCAAAGCCTACTGGGGCCAGGGTTAGCTCCGGGAGGTAGCTCAGCCCCGGTATGAAAGGCAAGAAGAAACGGGGTGAGGTTTTTAGTCAGTAAGAGTCTGACACTATCTCCCGCTCCGCCCAAGGGCGGAGGATGTCATTTGGATGATTTTTACACACCAAAAAAAAACCATTTCCCCAGTAGGCTTCGACCCTGCTGGGTCGGTCGGATCCACAGAAATCTTAATAATAAGGCATTATTAATAAGATTTCTGTGGTCGGATCGGACCAATAATGCTCGCCGTCCGCTAGCCCACTAAGCCAACCGTACCGTTAACCCTTGACCTTAACGTATGTAGATAACTAATAAATCCTATAGTAAACCATATACCTATAGTAAATCGAATTGTTTCAAATACTTAAGAAACTTAAATAATTAACATTGCCTAAGTACAATTACCGGCACGGATCTTGAGCGCTGGCTTCAAGTTGCGCAGAAGTCAAATATTCAGTCTCTTTAGTGGTGCGACGTGAGACGCGGGGGCGGGGAGTGTCAGTGATTGGCTCGCCGCGACATCGTGTCATAGACGTCACTCGTGATTCGTTCCCTGCACTTGCTGCATGTTTCTAACAACGACGACGATTGGCTCGCCAATGTATGGAATGCGCAAAGCGATCCCCACTCTGACGCCGAGCGCTCAAGATCCGTGCCGGTAATTGTACGGGGCAGGGACTTAAAAACACCTTCATAAAGGTTACAGAATTATAAGTGTTACATATTGAATGTGTAACAGAATCAAAAATGTAACACTTATATACATATGTGTTTTCAATGTGTTAACCCAAAACACTTAAAAAAGTGTAACCGTAACATATCTGTAACAGATATAAAAAAGTGTAACAGGTAAACGCAGCGTTGCCAAAGTTACAATTTACTTATTTATGGTACTGTGCAATTATTTCAGTTACACATATTAACACTTATTAACACATATAACAGGTTACAGTTTGATTCGGTAGCACTTCTTAACACATATAAAACGTCATAGTTTCATTCGGTAACATTGTATCTGTTACATTTAAAAGTGTTTTTCTGTTATAACTGTTTTAAAAAACAGTGTTAAAACACATTATTACGGTTACAGTTTGAGTCCCTGGTACGGGGAATCAAAAAATAAAAACCGGCCAAGTGGGAGTCGGACTCGCGCACGAAGGGTTTCGTACCGTCCGTAGCAAAAAAACTGCAAAACATCACGTTTGTTAGATATAAGTTCCTCTTAAATATTAATTTTATTCTGTTTTTAGTTTTTGTAATTATAGCGGCAACGGATGACGCGTGACGCACAGGACAGGTCTTTGTGGCGACGCTTGGGGGAGGCCTATGTCCAGCAGTGGACGTCTTTCGGCTGATAATATGATGATGATGATGATGATAGCGGCAACAGAAATAGGTACATTATCTGTGAATCATTTCAACTGCCTAGCTATCACGGTTCATGATATACAGTCTGGTGACAGACAGATGGACAGTGGAGTGTTAGCAATAGGGTCCAGTTTTTACCCTTTAGGTACTCGATCTAAAAATGATGACGTGCGTCTATGATCCATTTAGATTAGGGTTGCCATCCCTACAAGCTATAAAATGTCCCTACAAGCTATAAAATGTCCCGACAAGCTATAAAATGTCCCGACAAGCTATAAAATGTCCCGACAAGCTATAAAATGTCCCTACAAGCACGGTCGAGCGCAGAGCTACAAGTTTTTAGAAATTGTAGAGTTTGTGAGTCGACACCGTGTAAGCTATTCTCTAAAGAATTTTATAAATGCTAAAAGGCAACTAACAATTCCTGTCCCAAATAAAATCATCCAATAAATATAAAAAGGAATGATTTTAATTAATTGTTATGTTATCTTCGATGGATAAGTGAATTATACTTATAATCAAAAATGGTTTTGTTTGAAAGTTTTTTTTTTAATTTGTGATGCTTGGCTTTGCTATGCTTTGCTTATTACCCTTGTTTACCGACGGACACAATAAAACTAAAAAAAGGACCCCAAATTGTAATTGTCCCGACGAGCCTTCGGGGATTTATGGCAACCCTAATTTAGATACTTGTATATAATTAAATCACTAGCTGACCCGACGAACTTTGTACCGCCTAACAGTCAATTTATATAGTATGTCTTTCGAATAGTCAACCGATTGCGATGAAACAAAACCTAAATGATATAAATATTTTTCTGATTACCAAAAAAATTACTGAAAAAGTCATTTGATTTAAATCAAAATGATTAAATCGTGCCAATCCTGGTTCCGATAAGACTGCTCAAAAATTTACTGATTGTAGATTAATAAATACAATAACAGTAACTAAACACCGTGTTTCTATGTGCATAGCGAAATACATTGGCGTGGTAGACTTACACGTGGTCCACGTGTGCCGATCTGGGCGCGTCGGTCTTCATACAGGAAACTAGACTTGTAGAGCTACACTAGCTTCATTCATTATGCGTGTAGCTAAGGAGTGGAATTCATTGCCGGAGTCTGTGTTTCCTGATAGCTACAACCCGGGAATCTTTAAGTCGAGAGTGAATAGGTTTCTTCTAGGTAAGCGCGCTCCATCGTCGACCGCATCGTCGCTTTCCATCAGGTGAGATAGCGGTCAAGCGCGAACCTATCAACAATTAAAAAAAACACTAGATCCACGCCACGCGACGTCGTTCTGTCACATGTCGTTCTAGCTTTATTCTTCAGGAGAGCCTCAGACTTTATCACGAGCTCTTAACGCAATTCATTTCATGACCTAAACTGAACTGTTAAAGGGACGGAGCTATACAGGGTGTATAGCTCCATCTCTCTCACTCGCCTGACATTTTAACACGTCATGGTTAGGCCCCTGAGACCATACTATGAGCTCTTAACGCGATCCATTTCACGACCTAAACTGAACTGTTAAAGGGATGGAGCTATACAGGGTGTATAGCTCCATCTCTCTCACTCGCCTGACATTTTAACACGTCATGGTTAGGCCCCTGAGACCATACTATGAGCTCTTAATGCGATCCATTTCACGACCTAAACTGAACTGTAAAGGGACGGAGCTATACAGGGTGTATAGCTCCATCTCTCTCGCCCGCCTGACATTTTAACGTCATGGTAAAGCCCTTGAGACCATACCACGAGCTCTTATCGCGATCCATTTGACGATCTAAACTGAAATGTTAAAGCGATGGAGCTATCCTATAGGGTGTATACAACATTAGATATTTTTAGTTAAATGCGAAACCTGAATATAGTTTATTCAGAATCAGTAACTGAATGGATTCCAATAGTTTTTAACACCATGTTATATTTTAATCCCGTGGAGGGTCGAGCTGAGCGAGTTCAATGACCTGTAGGTAGTTTGTACGCAACGCCGACTATTAACTACAGGTCATTGAACTCGCTCAGCTGACGTTTTCTTAAAGAAAATAATTTCGTACATGCGTAAATTAATACGAGTTTTGAAAAAAAGGTACTTTATTTATTAATTTTATCTTTACAAATCGATAGTGTTTCATGTACCGGATCGACTCTCCACGGGATTAAAACGATTATAATTTAACAGTGTATAAAAGGTCACCACCGACACTAAGTATAACACAGGTCACGGCAGGTCATATCGGGCATTAGGTGCCAGCAAATAGCTGGGTGCAAGTGCAAAACAACCCCTCAGTCGCCTGGATGACTATGTATTTTTGCTGACATAGCAAGTTTATAACTTTGTGATTTTTCATGATACAGTTGTTTTGTACATAGATTCTTTACATAGAAATACTAGACGTGTTTCTGTTTCGCATATAATACTAAAATTAAGTTTGTATAGCGCCATCTCTCTTTCTGGCACGACTGTAATTTTAACACATGATGTTAAGGCCCCTGGTCCCAGACATGCCTAAGTTTTTTATGAAGTTATTAGTGTTTTGTGGCCATCATAGAATTAGTAGCCCATTATCCTGCGGAGGGCGCGACCCTCTCGAAGTCTCGACCCCCCTCAACATACGCCTATGGCGAAAAGCAATGGGCGGCGCCCATTGCTCGCCATTCGCAATTTCGACCCATTATCATCATCATTTCAACCGATAGACGTCAAATATTGGACATAGTCCTCCGCCAAGCGTCGCCACAATGAACGATCCTGTGCGTCTCGCATCCATCGGATTCCCGCTGCCTTCACCAGGCCATCGGTCCACCTTGTAGAAGGCCTTCCAATGCTGCGTCTTCCGGTACGCGGTCGCCACTCCAGAACCTTTCGGCCCCAACGGCCATCTGTTCTGCGAGCAATGTGCCTGCCCATTGCCACTTAAGTTTGGCGATTCTTCGTGCTATGTCAGTAACCTTGGTTCTCCTGTGGATATCTTCATTTCAACCTAGACCTAGTTCCTCCCGTGTATTTAGGTACCTAATATGTTATTTGTTTAGCTACACATTCCTTTACATTGTACATAATACTTTTCCACTGTATTATGTTACATAATATAAACAAGACTACAAGTGATTATGTAAGGCTTAAGTATCATGACACCTATTACATGGAATTACTGTCCATAAATACATACGTAAACACTTTTTTTTAAACTTGTTACAGCCTTCTGCCCCAGACTTCATCGTTTTGTATATAGGGTGACTGGTAATTTGTGACCGAATAATATACACCCCTATTTTTTAATTAGTACACAAAAAAATGGGGCTGTATCTGTAACCGTTACTGATCATATCTTTGTATTCAAAAGTAAAAAAAAACGAAATCCTAAAATTGACCACGAAAAAGTAAATTCATCATAGATTCAATCATACATAACAATTGCTAGTAGAAAATACTGCGGGCAGTGTTTTTCCATTTTGATCGTCATTTATTCATTCATAATCATAGCCTGCACAATATTTCCATAAATTGAGAGACATTTTGGGATAAACACAAACGCTAATAACTTTGCTGTTTATGAATATTATTTATTGAGACTACTCAAATAATAACAAGGGCTTTTCTAATAAGCCCTTTAAGTATTTGTACTAATTAAAAATTAGTGGTGTATAGGTACACGTGATTGTACTCATGATGACAGACAACTTTCTCAAAGAAACTTTTTTTTATACTCATTATTTAACTTATATTATTTAACCGGAACATGTAGGTTCCTACACTTCCTACACTGATTATATACACCGATGGGTTTGCAAGCAGCGCTGGTGCACTATCACTACTGTAGGGTAAGTTACATGAGACAGCAGCGTTAAACGGCTAACAGCTGAGAGGTCACAGGCGCGCGTGCGAATTTGCGAGATCAGCTGTTTTGTTATTGTGATAAAACTAATGAGTATAAAAATAAAGTTTCTTTGGGAAAGTTGTTTGTAATCATGAGTACAATAACGTGTATAAGTATCGGTCAGTAATTACCAGTCACCCTGTATAAATACATACCTACATATAATTTAAGTTCTGTCATTCTTCAGGTTCTATAAGCTACATTTATGATCATAAATCTACATTATATTGAGCCTTTCCAAAAGAATATTGCAAGCGACATTTCACAATTTTCACAGGAAGGGGTTAATCTATCAACAAAATAAAAAAAAAACAAGGCAAGTGCGAGTCGGGCTCGCGCACTGAGGTTTCCGTACAAACTTACCAATGAATTACCGAATTGAGTTACGAATTTACGATAATTTTTCTGAACCATTTTTTTTTTATGACTTATCTACAAATTCACAGTTTTCGGATTTTTCCCTTTACTTGTGCTACGAGACCTTGCTTCATGCCAAATTTCAGTATTCTAGGTCAACGGGAAGTTACCTATGAATTTTGATTCCTTTGACAGTGTCAAAATACAAGTTTTTTGCGACATAAACGGCCGTATCTTTTTTTCGGTAACTCAAACTTTCGATTTTTTTTCACAGATTTAAGGGACTGCAGCGCAGATACCTTCATGTGTTTCCGAGATAAAGGGTCTTTACAGATAGACAGACGGACTACAAAGTGATTATATAAGGGTTCCGTATTTTCCTTTTGAGGTACGGAACCCAAAAAAGAGGGTTGGTGGTAGGAGAGTAAAAAGTAGCCTACGATCAATTCTCAGACCTACCAAATATCCCAAGTACCTACTTACATTACCAACGCAAAAAAAAAATCATAAACACTGACACGAGATTTTATGTAGGTATTAGATATTATCATAAAAAAATATATTTCTAATATACTTACTGTTAACACTATAGAAATATGATAACAGTGACAAATAACAGAAATATGGAAAAATTACTGGAAAAACCTTAAACTGTCATTTAGGATGATCTTCCTGTTACGGGTCGATACGGATAAATTCATTTATCGCGTATATCACGTAGGTGAGACAGCATAACAAACAAACAGAGATAATAACATAACAAGCACTGACATATAAGACACACACACACATACAGCGCACATATACATGCAGCACATATAATTATAGCATTTTAATATTAGGTACAGGCTTTTGCTAGCGGAATTGCCCTCAAAAAAGTATCTATTCCTAAAAGATCATCATCAATTCATCATCATTATCATTTCACCGAAAGACGTCCACTGTTGGACATAGGTCATAGGCCTCCCTCAAGCGTCGCCACAACGACTGATCCTGTGTGTCTCGCATCCACCGCGTTCCCGCTACTCTCACCACGTCATTGGTCCACCTTGTTCCCCGAAGGTCCACCAGAGCGGCAAAAACTGAGGGGCGGCAAAATTGAGTTATTCCCTTAATCCTATCTTCCAACCTAGCCATCCACACCCCAGTAGTCTTGTTAAGCATTTTACGTGCCACCTTCGAACCTACTTCCAAGTTGGATAGTGGAAATATTTAAGACTTAAGACTCGTGACTTATATGGTTTTGCGTGTATGTAATTTATTGGCGCTGATAGCCGAAATACAGGCTCTTGCCTAGTTCGGCTAGAGAGGTCTAATTCTTTTGTCTTTCAACAATATAGCCTAGAAATATGTAGCAAAAATGTAAACTAAAATTGAATAAATTCATTATTATTATTATTATTTCCTTTATTATCCATTTTAACATATTTATTACATTTTTAAATATTCCTTAAAAAATATATGTATTTAAAAAAAAAACATTTAAAAATATAAAAAATAGTGTCCCACCGGTATCGGGAATAGGGTCCAAGCTACCGGCGGTCAGGGCTCCAGAGAAAGGAACCTCCTGACTATTATTATTATTATTAAAGGGTGGCGAAAATTATGTTTGCCCGGAGCGGCTAAATGGCTAAATTGGGCCCTGGGTTCCACCGCCTTCCCGTGACTTTCACCAGGTGACCAGGTTATTGGTGCACCTTGCGGGAGGTCTCCCAGACCTCCCGGTCTACCTTCACCGATGCGTTGCGATACGCTGCGTTTTCCGGTGTGCAGCCACTCCAGAACCATTCGGCCCCATAGACCATCCGTTCTATGAGTAAGTGCCCTGCCCTCTGCCATTTTAGTTTGGCGATTCTTCGAGCTATGTGGGCGACCTTGGTTCTCAAGGGATCACACCTCCGAGGTAAACATTCCTAATCCATCCATAATAATACCGGCACGGATCTTGAGCGCTGGCTTCAAGTTGCACAGAAGTCAAATATTCGGTCTCTTTAGTGGTGCGAAGTGAGACGCGGGGGCGGGGAGTGTTAGTGATTGGCTCGCCGCGCCATCGTGTCATAGACGTCACTCGTGATTCGTTGCCTGCGTTGCTGCATGTATCTAACAACGAAGACTATTGGCTCGCCAATGTATGGAATGCACAAAGCGATCCCCACTCTGACGCCGATCGCTCAAGATCCGTTTCGGCAATTGTACCTATTTGAAAACTGTACCTAGAGGTTATTGAACCTATTCGTCCGTTGGCTGCCGGAAATTCGATAGCTCCCTACTCATTCCGAGACACGTAATGAAATTTAATATCGTTCTCTTTATATCGCATTACTAGTCGTGGTCAATCGAAACCGATGTTATGAAAGAGGCAAAGGTTTAATATGTTTGTAAATTATAATCTTCAGAAAATATACTGATGGGATATTCTCCTGCGTCTATTTTTAACCGGACTACGGCAAAGCCAAAGAAGGTTTATGATTTTGACAGGCTATGTGTACCAGGCCACTCAGAAAGTTTTGTGAAAAAAGTTTTCATGTGGCACTGGCTACATGTAATAATTTTGAAAAATTTGGTAAGTAAAAATACCATTGTTCGAATTTTGAATTTCCCTCCATATTTTTTCGAAAGCCAAATCAAATGTGTCTCATTTAAAAATGGATCTGCATCGAGAACATTTTCATGTGATGATTTTCTACGATTTTAAATGTGGCCTAACTAAAACCTGATGAGTCATTTGATCGACTTCAAATTGCTTTTATGGATGAAGGACCTTCAAAAACAACCATCTAGGTACCGCTATTACAGCGAGTTCAAGCGCGGTCCGCTTGCTTTGGGGGATGATTTAATAAAATTATACTAACTCCTAAGGATAAAAGAAGTTAGTTTTTTAGTTTCTCAAAACTTTTAGAGTGTTTCACGTATCACGTATGTATGTATGTGTGTGTTGTGTGTTGTTATATACCAACCGGTCCGTAACACTTTAATAACGTGTGACTACGGCTTTTTTTTGTTCTGTTCTTGTTTCTCCATCAGTAACCCAGTTTAGCTCACTGTCCGGCCGTCCGGTAACTGTCCGGACCAAGCCCAAGTCGTCGACGGCGCGCACTGTTCCCGCGCGCCTCAAGGAGTTGTCAGCAACAGCAGGGACCCAGCCGGGTCGAAGCCTACTGGGGCCAGGGTTATCCGAAAGGGCGCTCGAGCCCCGGTATGAAGGCTAGAAGGAACGGGGTGGGTCTTTTAGTCAGTAAGAGTCTGACACTATCTCCCGCTCCGCCCAAGGGTGGGGGATGTCAATGCATGATTTTTTCCCACCATAAAAAAAAAAAAAAAAAAAATCAGTAACCCAGTTTATTTCAGCATCCTGAAAATTGTGTCATACTTTTTCACTGTCGTTTTTTTTTCTCGTAGCCAGGTTTTAGTTCTTTTTACTTTTTATTATGGTATAGGTATGTAGATTATGTTTATTTTATGGCTAGTGAATCCTTCCCCTGCCATTTTTTTTTTAGATTATCCTATTTATTGTATGACCCATTTCCTTGTCACCGATATTGTTATCTGATTGTAGATACCAAAGCAAAACTCACAGCATAGATAATAGCTGAGTGGCCTTAGCTACATTATCCTGTAAAAAAGCTAGCGTCACTTGCCAAGCCTTTTGTCGCATGGTTTCGGTTCCCAGTCTTTAACATTCATCATTCATTCACATCATCAAACATCACTGTCGGATTGAAGCCAGAATTACACTGCGCACACGTGTGCCACGTACGCCGATTAGGGTGCGTCGGTCTCCATAGATTTTATATGGAAACTAGACTTGTAGAGCTACACTTGATCCACGCCACGCAACGTCATTCTACGTACAAATCAGCACGTGTGCGTCGGTCTAATGTAGTTCTAGCTTTACACTGGATTCGGAGAAGTCCTGATCTATGTCATGCATGGATATCGATGATGTCATGAATGGTCACCCATCCACGGGCCAACCTCTGCAAACATTGCCCCTAGACACCTAACCTTCGTCGATAAGACGAGTACGCGACAAAAAAATCGCTGTCTCTTTTCAGCGCGTGGGGCGATCATAGCAACGTTGCTTGTCAACTCAGTGTTCGCCGAGCTCTTCCGAGAGGCGTTCGTGTCCGGGGGGTAAGTACTTCTTTTTTCGAGATATTACGATAGTGCTCGTCGTTTCGACGAATGGTTAGGGTTTGTGTATTCTTTCGCAACTAATGTTTTTTTGTTTTCTTGCAGTTTTCATAATGACTTCAAGACAATTGCTACCTGATGAACAAATAGCGCGTTTGTTATTGGAAGAGGAAGATGTCAGTGCTTCGGAGGAATTATCTGATAGCGAAACTGAAGATAATCTGGAGGTGGATGCTGTTGAAAGTGATAATCAGACAGAAGAATCTTCCGGTTCATCCGACGATGATGTTATTCAAGAGCGTGTTTCTCCTGCTTTGATGGATGATGTGCTGGAATCACAAATACCTCACCCACCTCCAGAGGTGAGCTCAGGTAATGATCCAAGTATATTATCCTTCAACAAACACGATCCGCAGTCGGTCCCGCCATGTTTGGGCGACTAGCAAGGGGCGTTCTTCCAACAGAACAGCAGCAATAAATATTGTACGTGTTGCCAGGGGACCAACTCGCGCACTAAAGGATATTGTCGATCCGGTATCGTTATTTGATCGATTCATGACTGATCAGATAATAAATGAGATTGTAAAATGGACAAACTCAGAAATTGCGAGAAAAAAACGGAACTATGCGCAAATAACCTCTACGCAAAATGACACTGGCAAAGAGGAGATCAGAGCTCTATTGGGTATCCTGGTGTTAACTGCAGCTCTGAAAGACAATCATCTCACCCTGGATGAACTGTTCAGTACCGAATATTCTGGTAAAAGATATGTATCGTGTTTGAGTAAAGAGAGGTGTGATTTCCTTCTGCGATGTCTACGTTTCGACGATAAAACGTTTCGCTTACAGCGGCAGAAAGACGATCCCTTTACGCCCATAAGGGATATATGGGAATTGCTTATGGTCCAGTGCCGTCAAAATTACGTTCCTGGAACAAACGTTACTATAGATGAGCAGCTGCTGGCATTTCGAGGGAGGTGCAAATTCCGGATGTATATTCCAAATAAACCCGCTAAGTATGGAGTCAAGTTAGTAATGATGTGTGACAGTGGCACAAGGTATATGCTAGACTGTATGCCGTATCTTGGAAAAGGATCCAATACAGGAGGTTTACCTTTAGGAGAGTACTTCGTAAAAGAACTTACTCGCAGTATACACGGCACGAACAGAAACGTTACCATGGACAACTGGTTCACCTCAGTACCAATTGCAAAACAGTTACTTCGACAGCCTTACAAATTAACAGTTGTGGGGACATTACGATCTAATAAAAGAGAAATCCCAGATGAATTGAAGAACCACAGAACGAATAATGGAACCAGAAGAGTCAATACGTCGATGTTCGTGTATGATGGACCTATTACACTTCTTTCGTACAAACCTAAACCTTCTAAAATGGTTTACATGCTTTCATCTTGTGATGAGGAGGCCTCAATCAACCCGGAAACAAAAAAGCCACGTTTGATTGAATTCTATAATAAAACAAAAGGTGGTGTAGATACGTTCGACCAAATGTGCTCAGTAATGTCATGCAGCAGAAAAACCAACCGATGGCCAATATGCGTCTTCTATGGAATGATGAATATAGCATGTATCAACAGTTACATAATTTACTGCCACAATGCCTCTGTACAGGGTCAAAAACTTATGATACGACGTGATTTTATGAAGAAGATGCATTCGCAACTTGTTGAACCATGGTTGAAAATCCGACTGGAAATTCGTACCATGCCAACGCACATCAAGAACAATATCACAGATATATTGGGTTTAGGGCATGATGAAGGTCAAGGTCAGAGTCAGCCACAATCCGGTAATGATCTTCAACCCACTGAGGCACCAAATAATAGAAAAAGAAAAATCTGTGGTCTATGTTCATATACCAAAAGGCGCATGACAAAGTCATCATGCGCTAAATGTAATTCAGCAATATGCGGTGAACATAAAGTTGATTTTTGTTCAAAATGTGCTCTAAAAAATTAGTTTTTTTTCTATTTTTCAAATTGTTTATAGTGTTATAATTTAGGTACGCCAAACAAGAAAAGGCTGTTTTTTGTTGTTTTTTTTATTTTAATTTTTATAAATATGTTGTCTCTATTGATCTCATAAAAGTTAGTGCCTTTCTAAAATTGTGATAAAATGAATATAAATAGTAATAATACAGAAATTCATTGTTTCATTTTGTAGAATAATAGTTAAACCAAGTATAAATGCAATACATTTAACGAAAAGTTATATTATAACTTGAAATTAAAACACTCTAAAAAGTATTCGTCGAATCGACGAATGGTTAGGGTTTATAGGGGGTAGGCAAACGTTAGGTGTCTAGGGTTAACCTCAAAGTCTTTGGCCCGTTCGGCTATTATTTTGCCACGAGTTCCTCATCCTCAGCTTGTGTATTCGTATTCTAGAAAAAATAGTACAGGCCTATCGAAATTCAATTCGTATGATTCGGTAACACGACCGCGACGGTTCGATAACCTTGCTTGACACGAGACGGCCGAAGTTTTCTCACTACATCGTAAATCGTGTACATTATTGAATTTTTATTATTTATACTTGACATTTACGCGATTCGCAAACATTTTATTGTTCATAGAAATACAAATTATCCGTATTATTGAGTTATTTTATGTTTATTTAACTTGTTACGCCAGCTTAAAAGTCGGCAGTTATCCCAAGGCGCTTGCTACGCTCACTCAAAGTCGGAAGTTATCCCAAAGGGTTTGCTACGCTTGCTCAAAGTCGGAATTTATCCCGCCCAAAGGGCTCGCTACACTCGCTCAAAGTTGGAAGATACCCCAAGGGGACTCATATGCTCGCTCAAAAGGATTTGTTATTATTTAAGTAAAGTCTCAATAAAGAATATTAATAAATAGCAAACTTATTAGCGTTTTTTTTTATTAAAAAATGTCACTCAATCCATAGAATTATTGTACCCAGGCTATTGATAAGAATGTGAATCTTTAAGATATAAGGAAAGGAAAGATATCACTGCTTGCTCTGTTGATCGCTTATGTGAGGTAGCATGTGCAGAGGTTGAAGGCCGAACTTTCTTATGTGTTTACAGACCACCTGCATCAAACTTGACATCTTTTTTGATTATAATAGAAGAAATATTAAATAAACTTATTAGGGATAACAAATTAGTTTTCGTTTGTGGGGACTTAAACATTGATTTACTCGTAAATTCACCAGAAAAATGTAAACTTCTCTCATTGTTTAATTCTTTTAATTTAAAATGTATTTTTAATGAAGCTACAAGAATAACTCCTACTTCAGCTTCATGCATAGATAATATTTTTACTAATTGTGATATAAAAGAGTCATCCCTGATTAGTGGAGTGAGGTCTGACCATACGGGTCAACTCGTATCTTTTGAGTTAGTCAAAAAGTTGCAATTAGATTCAACTGCCGAGTTTAGACCGCTTACTAAAAATGAATTAAATTATTTTAATAAAAATGTTCTTAGTAGTCTCTCAACAGCCAATTTTGATTCACAAGACCCCAATGTAAATTATGGTACATTATTCTCTACAGTGTGTCAGGAATTTAATAAGGCTTGTCCAGTTAAAAAGGTTCAAGTCAATAATAAATCCAAATTTAATGAATGGGCTACTACTGGAATTAGAAAAAGCAGAGATACTTTATATCAGCTATACCAGGAAAAATCATTATCGTCTGATCTTAACTTGCATAACCATGTTAGAATGTATTCAAAGATATTCAAAAGAGTCTGCGCCCAAGCTAAATCTAAGTCAATAAGTAAGAAAATTAAAAATTCTAACAATACAATAAAAGCTGTCTGGAAGGTGATAAACAAGGAAACTGGAAAAACAAACCAGCGAGATCGAAATGAATTGTCCCTAAAAATTGATAATAAAATCATTTCAGACAGGACTGAAGTGGCTGAGAAGCTAGAAAACTTCTTCACCAACATCCCAATAGAAGTTACGAAATCTCTCCCTTCTTCGTCTTTGTTAGCTGAATCTTTTTTAAAAGAAAATTTCACAAAGGATATACCAACCTTTGAATTTAAGCGTATCTCTGTTGATATAATTAAAAATACATTCAAAAGTCTTAATATAAAAAACACTGAGGACTTATGGGGTATATCCGTTAAGGTTCTTGGAGATATTATTGATACAATTGCTCCTGTCCTAACAGGCATATTTAATCAATGTCTAGACAGCGGTACATTCCCTGATTTAATGAAACATAGTAAAGTAGTTCCAATTTTCAAATCAGGTAGTAAGAGTGATCCCTCTAATTATAGACCAATATCTGTGCTTCCAGCATTGAGTAAAATCTATGAAAAAATCATGCTCGACCAGATGTTGTCTCACTTTAATTCAAATAGGATTTTGCATAGTCATCAGTTTGGCTTCACGAAAGGAAGGTCAACGACGGATGCAGGAGTGAAACTCATCAGTCACATTTTAGAATCCTGGGAGAAGTCCCAGGATGCTATTGGCATATTCTGTGACCTCTCAAAAGCATTTGACTGTGTTGACCATAATACTCTGATCTGTAAATTACATCACTACGGAATTCGTGGACGAGCTGCTGATCTTGTTTTTTCCTATTTATCTCACAGGCAGCAAAAAGTATCCATAAATGGGGTGACGTCCTCGGGGTCTTTAGTAAGGATGGGCGTGCCCCAGGGTTCAATTCTTGGCCCTTTCCTTTTTCTAGTTTATATTAATGACCTTCCTTACATGATGGCTAATTTATCAGATATAATTCTATTTGCTGACGACACTTCTCTTATTTTTAAAGTGGATAGAAAAGATGCGGATGTCTTGCGCGTTAACGAAAGTCTGGCTGTTCTTTCGAAATGGTTCGCTGCTAATAATCTTTTACTAAATGCAAATAAAACTAAATGTATAAAGTTTTCATTACCGAATGTCCCTCAAGTTGGCGTCAATCTAATTCTTGATAGCAAAAAACTTGATGTAATTACAGAAACTGTGTTCTTAGGTATAACTGTCGATTCCAAACTGCAGTGGGGTGCTCATATTAGAACTCTCTCAGGTAGATTAAGCTCAGCGGCATATGCAGTAAGAAAAATAAGGCAGTTGACAGATGTCGCCACAGCTAGGTTAGTTTACTATGCCTATTTCCACAGTATTATGTCTTATGGCATTTTACTGTGGGGATCTGCAGCTGATGTAGACTCGATTTTCGTATTGCAAAAGAGAGCAATCAGGGCTATTTATAAAATGGGTCCTCGCGAGTCCCTCAGAAATAAATTCAAAGAAATAGATATATTGACACTGCCTTCTCTTTATATCTTAGAAAGTATTTTGTATGTCCGTAAAAACCTAGGACTTTTCAAAATTAGAAGCGATTTCCATAACATAAATACTCGTAGTAAACACGAAATTATATTGCCCAAATGGAGATTAGCCAAGACCAGTAAGTCATTTTTAGTAAATAGCATACGCTTTTATAACAAGCTACCAAAAGCGGTGACTGAACTTAGCGAAGGAAAGTTCAAAACCCATATTAAGCGTGTCTTAACCAAAAAAGCATATTACAAGGTTAAAGACTATGTCGAAGACACGCTTGTTTGGCAATGACTGCCTCTGCACTTGTGGCCCCCTGGTAACTCATAATATTATGCGAATGTATCTATTAACTGCTCCATCTTTGTTGTAACATTTTTTTTTTCTCTCTAACACATTGCTTTTGCAATTTTTTTTTTTTTATATTATCTGACTCCAACCACATTAAATTCGTTAGTTTTTCTTTTTTTTTGGTTGTTAACGTCTCATTTACTGACAGTTGTAATTATTATTATTTTTTCTACCTTTTTTTTATATAGCCTCTTTTTATTATGTAAATGGAAGAACACTGTAGACTCCACGAATTCTTAGATTACTTCATATTTTGACTCACTTTTTTTAAATGATTATTTTTATTGTGCTTTTGAGTACAATATAGACCGGTTTACACTGTTCTTAAATAATACCATTTAATACTGTTATATGGAAATATTGTAAGTACAACCATTTTTTTAAAAAGAGTAACCATGGAGTTTCTTGCCGGTTCTTCTCCATAGGAAACGACCAATTTCGAACCGTGCACTAGCTTCTGACGTTTTATAAGTGCCCATGTAGGCCTATGTGAAATAAAAAACTTTTGACTTTGACTTTGACTTTGAATGAATGAATGGCGACCAAAATGGAAAAAAACACTGCGCGTAACGTAGCGTATTTTTTCTAGTAACTAGCCATTATGAATTTACCAATTATGACAAATGTGGACATTTTTGGGATTTCGTTTTTAGGGTTCCGTAGCCAAATGGCTAAAAACGGAACCTTTATAGATTCGTCATGTCTGACTGTCTGTCCGTATGTCACAGCCACTTTTTATCGAAACTATAAGAGCTATACTGATGAAACGTAGTGAGTAGATTTTCATCAAACCCATATGGGTTTCTATGGATAGAACTTTCTAAAATGATATTGAGATTTCCAAAATATTTTTTTTCTAAACTGAATAGTTTGCGCAAGAGACACTTCAAAAGTGGTAAAATGTGTCCCCCCCCCTGTAACTTCTAAAATAAGAGAATGATAAAACTAAAAAACATATATGATGTACAAATTTACATTACCATGCAAACTGCCAACGAAAATTGGTTTGAACGAGATCTAGTAAGTAGTTTTTTTTTTAAAACGTCATAAATTAATCTAGAAAAAATACACTATTATTAAAACATCAATCAAGGTTACAACGAACTACAAGAACTTTTAAATTATGTTACTTGCTACTACGGAACCCTTCATGGGCGAGTCCGACTCGCACTTGGCCGGTTTTTTTTTACTTTTGACTCCACAACTATGACGACCAGTGCGTGTTGCCAGTGATGACATATGGTGCCGAAACGTGGTCGCTCACAATGGGCCTCATCAGAAGGTTTAAAATCACCCAAAGAGCAATGGAAAGGGCAATGCTCGGAGTTACCTTGCGTGATCGAATCAGAAATGAAGGATAACCAAAGTTGCCGACATAGCACGAAGAATCGCCAAACTCAAGTGGCAATGGGCAGGGCACATTGCTCGCAGAACAGATGGCCGTTGAGGCCGAAAGGTTCTGGAGTGGCGACCGCGTACCGGAAGACGCAGCGCCCGCCGGCCTCCTGCAAGATGGACCGATGACCTGGTGAAGGTTGCGGGAATCCGATGGATGCGGGACGCACAGGATCGATCATTGTGGCGACACTTGGGGAGGCCTATGTCCAACAGTGGACGTCTATCGGCTGAAATGATGATGATGATGACACAAATATGATCAGTACCGGGTACTAATAGAGCCCCATATTTTTTGTATTACTTAAATAGTGTGGTGTATTAGTAGAACTTGTTGGTACTGATTAGATTAGCTTCCTCTTAAATAGGTACCTACTAATATTGGATTTTCTAATCTAAGCGCTCCGCCCCATTGACCTTGAGAGACTGTTTCAAGGAAATACTGATAACATTCGTTTCGATTCTCAGATCTTCCGGCTTCAGACTAATGACGAAACATAGAAATAGCACGTTTTGATACAAATGGAGAAACTTTGTCATTGCAACCAAGACGAAATGTGCCAGAGCGGCAGGTGTGAGTATTGTGATATCGAAAGGAGATCGCATGAGTTGCTTTTTAGGGTTCCGTAGCCAAATGGCAAAAAACGGAACCCTTATAGATTCGTCATGTCTGTCTGTCTGTCTGTCTGTCTGTCTGTCTGTCTGTCTGTCTGTCTGTCTGTCTGTCCGTCTGTCCGTCCGTATGTCACAGCCATTTTTTTCCGAAACTATAAGAGCTATACTGTTGAAACTTAGTAAGTAGATGTATTCTGTGAACCGCATTAAGATTTTCACACAAAAATAGAAAAAAAGCAATCAATTTTGGGGTTCCCCATACTTAGAACTGAAACTCAAAAATTTTTTTTTCATCAAACCAATACGTGTGGGGTATCTATGGATAGGTCTTCAAAAATGATATTGAGGTTTCTAATATCATTTTTTTCTAAATTGAATAGTTTACGCGTGAGACACTTCCAAAGTGGTAAAATGTGTGTCCCCCCCCCTGTAACTTCTAAAATAAGAGAATGACAAAACTAAAAAAAATATATGATGTACATTACCATGCAAACTACCAACGAAAATTGGTTTGAACGAGATCTAATAAATAGTTTTTTTTTAATACGTCATAAATCTAAAAAAATATATTTTTTATTAAAACATCGATCAAAGTTACAACGAACTACAAGAACTTTTATATTATGTTACTTGCTGCTACGGAACCCTCCATGGGCGAGTCCGACTCGCACTTGGCCGGTTTTTTTTTATATAACCAACGAACTGGCTTGTAAAATATAATTCGAAGGATTATGCTGTTCTACATAGAATAGGTTTGAAAGTTAGTAGAAAAAAAGAATGTCTGTTGTTTTTAGTGTTGAAGTGATTTTTGTAAGGAAAGCATGAATTCGTTTAAATAAGAAAAAATATAAGAGTGCGCCGCCCGAAGTGTTTGATTTCATAGAAGAATCCCTATACGAGCCTACCGACGAGCTGAGCTGCGCTACATATAATCGTGTAATTATTTTAGGGTTGGAATGGAACCGAGTGCTGCAGTGACTTTACACGTGTATCAATTTGTCAAACAACGTTTTTCATTATGAAGTATTAAAAAACGGGGGTTGACCGACGATTAGTGAGAGTCGCTTAGGATATCTATGGCCCAGTCATACGATAAATACAATAAATTGTGGCGGGGGCGAGCTCGCGCACTTTTCTGTACTAGTGCGGAAATCAATGGCGTGCCTAAAAATGGCATTCTTCTTTCTGCTCTGGAATAAAACCTACATAAGATTTTATCCTTAGGATAACTTTCTACTTGTCATGCGACCGAAACCGCTGGCAGAAGCTAGGTTACTAGTATTTTTAAATAAATATATTAAAACGAAATACAAAGGGGGCTGCCGCACATTTCTGCACGAGTGCGAAAATTCAAAAACCAACGCACTTCGAGCCCAGACGTTGTTTAAAATGTTTCGTTTCAAAAACTAGAGGTATAAGTTAGATCGTTACGCGCGGCTGCTTGTAACCACGGTCTTCAATAATATCGTATCTTTTGTAAGGAACAATGTTCTTACAGTGCAATATTTGCTATCTAAAAAAACTGACCCACTTTCGACTTTAGGTACTTTTAGGTACCCTAGTTTTGATCTATACAACTTCTAAAATGCTTTATCTTGAATGACTGTGATGGATCAACTCATAGCCGGATTATACCGCTGATCGTAAAGACCTGAAACTTTCGACGGCGCACACTGTTCCCGCGCGCCTCAAGGAGTTGTCAGCAGCAGCAGGGGCCCAGCTGTGTCGAAGCCTACTGGGGCCAGGGTTAGCTCCGAAAGATAGCTCAGCCCCGGTACGAAAGGTAACGAAGGAACAGGTGTGGGTTTTTAGTCAGTAAGAGTCTGACACTATCTGTCGCTCCGCCCAAGAGCGGGGGGTGGCACGTGGACGATTTTTACCCGCCAAAAAAAAAGACCTGGTTGAGTTGAGTCCAATCTACAAAGTCTTGGGCACAGGCGAAGGGTAGCCAGCCTTTTGGTGTTTTACAGGATGCACTTTGGAGAGTGTGCGCAGGAATTACATGACTTGATTCCACCATCCCACTTCTAACATCGGACCAAGCCGACGAACGGCGAGTATCCACCCTTATGTTGTTGAAACCTCTACGGTCCGGACCAAGCGTTTTACTTCGTCGTTTATACCGCATACATCGAGGGACTGGAACAATGTTTGCCTGCTGCGGTCTTCCCATCTGATTATAATTTAGGTGTCTTTAAGGCAAGAGTGAATAGACTCTTAATAAACTAATAGTGCGCCTCACCATCAACGATTGCATCGCTGGGTGGGATCGCAGTCAATCACTAGTTTATATCAATTCAAAAAAAAAACACTTGGTCGGACACTACTTTAGAAGAAATGTTCGGTTCGAGTTTCGGCAAAAAAACAAGTTTCGGTTTCAGTGACAAACCTGCCGAAACACGACCGAAATCAAAACTGCACTCGAGTTCATCCTCTGAACTCAAGTGCAGTTCTCGCGCTGTGATCAGTCATGTTCAGCGCGTTTTAAATTCTAAGCGAGTAAGCAACGAAGATATTTTGCCGTGGCCACGTGCCTAATCATATCGTGACTGCTTTGTGTTTGCAGTTCGTTTTTACCTACTCCCAAACTAAAATCGAGTGTAGGTATTATAGGTAGTCAACGAATATAAATACTTAAATTTAAAATGCATCATCATCATCTAATGTTCCCAAGTTTTTAACTTCGTGTCGTGGCCTCGTGGGATGTGTTTCAATGAACCCGAGACTGCAACGGAGTAATATATTAATAATACCTAATAATAATCCATTTATTTCTTAGTATACGGTATATACAAGAACTCAAAAATATATAATGGAATGTTATGTCACAATAATGTCTTGCAGTGACGCAGATTTTATGATTAAAAGCAAAGTATTCGTCAGTATTAGACTATTTAATATTGTTCATATATTATTAACTTTTTGTTTAATGAATTTTAGTTTATATATTATTAACATATAAGCACTTAAATAAGTTACCTGAGATACAGGTTTATATATACCTAGTTCAGGTAGAACGCAATTTTTGTAACTTTAACTCTAGTTTAAGCCCTTATTGTAGAAATATTTATGTAAATCAAACAATTCAATAAACATTATAAACAAGAACTTATCAAAACGTCTCACGTACACTAACTACCATTGCCGGTGTAGAAATATTATTGAAATTAAGATTTATTTTATGCAATATCTATTTCAGCACAATTTTGTTACCTACATTACAGTAAGGCTTGAATCAGAAAGGCATGACGAGACAAAGCGACAACACTTTTTCATAGCATAGCATAGTCGGCCTTATAATGTTCCCACTGTTGGGACTCAGGCCTCCTCTCTGGGAGAGGGAATGGGCCGTAATGAACCAAGCGGGTCCAGTGCGGGTAGGTTTATAATTTAAAATGCATATAAGGGCTAACTGATTATAATAACGTTTTCATTGTTTTTCCCTCAAAACATGATCCTTGTATATCGCGAAAACCAGTTTCGAGTGTGTAGGTATGTCAAATAAAATAGTTTTCTTTCTTTCTTTCTTTCTCTTTCAGTTTCGGTCGGACACTACTTGCAAGGTATGTTTTTGGGTTTTTTGTACGATGCAGGCATCCAATAAAAGGATTAATCGAAATTCTATCACAAAGGGGGACGTGAAACAGGGGTCCAAAGTTTGTATGGAAAGACCAACTTTCACACGGGCGTTGCCGGTGGCAAAAACTAGTCTATGTCTAAAAGGTGAAACTGACTGAAACTATAAAAACTAGGAACATGAAATGCACAAATCTTCCTTAAATGACGTAGGTGAGCTGTAAGAGAGGATTTCCTAAATTCACCCCCTTAAGGGCCAAGCGCCTGAAAAGTGCCATAAAACAGTGATTTTCTGAGGCCTACTCCTCCGTAACGGCTAGGTCAATTGGTTTGAAAAAAATATATGTTTATTATAGATTCATGAACAATAATATCAACATTTGATTTTTTCGTGCAATTAATACTTTTGTCAAAAAAAAATATTTAGCAATTTCGCAACTTTTCGCAACCTTTCCCTATTCCTTCGAAACGGCTTGGACCTTTAGAAACATTTTGTACACATAAAAATTGGTGGTTAAATATTCTTCAAAGTGAACATTGCATATGTAAATCAATCAATATCTCGCAGAGAAAATGGATTTAAAGCGCTTTCCGGGTGCTGCTGGCCGCAAATAAATGCACAGATTTGCGTACTGCCGCCTAAGCGAGTGCGAGAGTTGCGTTCAAATAATTTCGGTCAGATGGTTCAAGGGACTATACGCCTTAATCCCGTGGAGGGTTGATCCGGTACATGAAACACTATCGATACGCACAGCCGAAACTACTGTGTAGTTTCGGCTGTGCTTTGATATGTCCGTCAGTTTCCCCTTTTATACACCGCTAAATTTTAATCGTTTTAATCCCGTGGAGGGTTGATCCGGTACATGAAACACTATCGATACGCACAGCCGAAACTACCGGTAGTTTCGGCTGTACGTTGATATGTCCGTCAGTTTCTCCTTTTATACACCGCTAAATTTTAATCGTTTTAATCCCGTGGAGGGTTGATCCGGTACATGAAACACTATCGACACGCACAGCCGAAACTACTGGGTAGTTTCGGCTGTGCCTTGATATGTCCGTCAGTTTCTCCTTTTACACACCGCTAAATTTTAATCGTTTTAATCCCGTGGAGGGTTGATCCGGTACATGAAACACTATCGTTACGCACAGCCGAAACCACTGGGTAGTTTCGGCTGTGCCTTGATATGTCCGTCAGTTTCTCCTTTTATACACCGCTAAATTTTTAATCGTTTTAATCCCGTGGAGGGTTGATCCGGTACATGAAACACTATCGATACGCACTATCGGCACAGCCGAAACTACCCAGTAATTTCGGCTGTGCCTTGATATGTCATTGGGAGTGCAAAATATTGCACAATGTTTCCTTTTATGACGTCAACGAGTACTAAGAGAGGATTTCCTAAATTCACTCCCTTAAAGGGATGAAATAGGGGTTCAAAGTTTATATGGAAAACCTACTTTTAAGCGGGCCTTGCCGCTAGCAGAAGCTAGTTACTTACAGTAATTTGCTTTAACTTTTAATAATAATGGCTGGTTCTTCGAACGATTCAGTGAACTGCATTGAAAAACACGCGACAGTTATTATCTACATTATGATCGCTGGCCTATGCTGGCCCATTTGCGTACACTATGGAAGGGCTTCCTTGAAGATGTTTTTTTTTGTCTTTGGTCAGTTTGTGTATTTAGTTAGTGTCAAGTTTAGAAAGTATTTAGTTTTCTGAGTTCCATTAGAATACGGGTAGGGGCGTAGCGTAGACTAATTATGACATGGGCGAAGGCGCATTTTATTTTATTATTTTATTTATTTATTAAGGTAAAACCAACAGCTTTTATGTATAGCATTTTACAAGCGTGAATAATAATTGGCCTAAGTCTTACACAGTCGCCAATTACAGGTCAACCAGCATTCGCAAAATAAGACATGATATAAATCAAAATAATCATAATAATCATGATAATCATAATAATCAAAATTATCAAAATAATCAAAATAAACAGAATAATCAAAACAATCAAAATAATCAACACAATCAAAATAATCAGAATAATCAAAACAATCAAAATAATCAACGTAATTAAAATAATCAGAATAATCAATAAGGTCAAAATAATCAAAACAATTAAAATAGTCAGAATAATTAAAATAATAATAAATTAAATAACAAATCAAAATAAAATAATAAATTACAATCATAAATCACAATAAAAAAACAATCATCAATCATGCACTATGTTAATTGACACGTTGTGTTCCTCGGTACTCCAGTACTCTGGTTCTAAAGACTTTTTTACACCACCTGCTCGATAAAGTCGTTTTATACGTCATACAAACCTCACTTAAAGCAAGTCATTCTATCCCTAGGGAGATAATGCAGTATGGCCGATCCCTAGGGAATAATGAGATTTGAATTTAGAACATCAAAAACATTGTGAATTAAAATGTAGGCGCATCGAACAAGTTGACTTGAAATTCAAACCAAAGAGTATGTAATCACTATGATTAAAACTGGCCACTAACAAAAAAAAAGAAAAAAGAATAAAACGTGCTTACTGACGGGAGAATTATAGAAAATTGAAACCATAGAATCTTGGTGTAGTGAATTTTGTTTGTTTGATGAACTTGTAAATATAATACTTATATTTCTCTAATATTATTATATGATTTGGTCGACCAAATTGTCTTTTAATTATCTCACAGATGGTGTAAAAAGTAGAGTATGCAACACGGGGATAAAGCTGTCTTTGTCTTGGGCGGCTTGAATTCCTCACTTCACTCAGGTTTCTTTATAACTCCCTCGCAATGCTCGGGAGATAATTTTATAAATCCCTCACTATCGTTCGGGATTAAAATCAGCAACCTTCGTTTCGTTCGGAATTCAACATGCCGCCCGCGACTTAAAGACACTGCTTTATCCCCTAGTCACATAAACTACTATTAAGGAGTCGTGGAAAATATCAACCTCAGGTACGGATTTTACGAAGGAGTTCATCTCTCTACATAGTCTGTTTATTGACGAGTTAATGCCAATATTCGTCCTACATGGAGAAGTGTAAAAGACATTGGTAACGCATTAGCGAGTCCTTTTTCTACACTAATATAATATAGAGGTAAAGTTTGTTTTTTTTTGTTTGTACTTAGGGGGTAATCTCTGAAAGTACTCCGTAGATCCGATTGCTAAATTTTTTTCACTGTTAGAAAGCTGCTTTATCCCTGAGTGACATAGGCTATAATTTATGTACGCGAAGCCGCGCGAAATTGCAACGAAGTGTCCGCCCACGTCTCGTCCTTTACATTCAAGCAAATAGTGGTCAAACGCGAGACTATCAATTATAAAAAAAAAACCTTCGTTCTTAAGAACTAGGGGCCTCTTTAAGAGAGGCCCCTTTGAGTACGAGGCCGTGGGTGAGGGATCCTTTGCCTACGCTTAACTACGCCACTGAATGCGGGTGTAACCCATTCTATTTTTGTAGTAGGTAGGTATTTGACATCAAATGTAGGTAACGAGTCAGCCTTCTCGGTAAACTTCGCATTTCGCTGAGGTACTCGATAAAACAAAAACATATTTCTCAGCTCCATTTTACCGAAATCGCGTCTGTTTCAATGATTCCACACATTCTTCAGCTGTGTAAACACTTGACACACAAAACTACATCTACACTTCTACATTAATATAATAAAGAGGTAAAGATTGTTTTTTTTTGTTTGTATTGCAAATCATATACATAATCTCCCTTTCTTGTTAATATTGCAAATAGTTAGTCGTCTAAACTCGTTTACGATGGTTTTTCCTGAATGTATAGTTGTATAAATACATACGTCATGCAGTAGCATGAGTTTATTAATAAACTTGCCAAACTTGATAATTCAGGATACATTCACTATTTTTAGATTACGTTATCGTACCAAACTTACAGGTCAGTGGTCAACCCACTATCATATTAGGTCCTTCCAATTATTAAATTGTCGTCCGTCTGTCTGTCTGTCATCAGGCTGTATCTCATGAACCATGATAGACAATTGAAATTCACAGATGATGAATCTGTTGCTCTTTTAACAACAACTACTAAAAAAACAGAATACAATCAGTATTTAAGGGGGCTGCCACGCAACAAACGTGATTTTTTTTTACCGATTTTTCGTTACGGGACGTTACGGAACCCTAAAAGAAATCATTAAAATTACACACAATAATGTAAGTACCTAAAATACTGAATTCATTATACTTACAAATCACTAAACTAATAACTATAATATATATTTATTAATAAAATATTTATTGAATATAAAATGACAATAATATTAAATTATGCATTTGTACATAATATTATTTTCTTCACAAACAAATGGTTTTATATTCAAATGACGTCACAGTCTACACAGAACCTAATATTCGAGTTTTCCTCGTTCTACCGGAAGTCACAGATTTGCCTTTTTGCACGAATGCCTCGCAAACTATATGAACTCGACTGCAGCTACAATCTCGTCACAAAAAAAAAGTGTTAACTCGTCACACATTTATTTTATCTTATAATGACAAATCATAAATAACGAATGACTTATTTTATAAAAAAAAAAAATAGCTAAGTGTGACTCGGACTACACGAAGGGTTCCGTACTAGACTATTATCTCGCCTATTGAACACTTACTCTTTTTAGGGTTCCGTAGCCAAATGGCAAAAAACGGAACCCTTATAGATTCGTCATGTCTGTCTGTCTGTCTGTCCGTCCGTATGTCACAGCCACTTTTTTCCGAAACTATAAGAGCTATACTGTTGAAACTTAGTAAGTAGATGTATTCTGTGAACCGCTTTAAGATTTTTACACAAAAATAGAAAAAGAGCAATAAATGGGGGTCCCCATACTTAGAACTGAAACTCAAAATTTTTTTTTTCATCAAACCCGTACGTGTGGGGTATTTATGGATAGGTCTTCAAAAATGATGTTGAGGTTTCTAATATCATTTTTTTCTAGTTAGTTTACGCGAGAGACACTTTTAAAGTGGTAAAATGTGTGTCCCCCCCCTGTAACTTCTAAAATAAGAGAATTATAAAACAAAAAAAAATATATGATGTACATTACCATGTAAACTACGAACGAAAATTGGTTTGAACGAGATCTAGTAAGTAGTTTTTTTTAATACGTCATAAATCTAAAAAAATACACAATTATTAAAACATCGATCAAAGTTACAACGAACTGCAAGAACTTTTATATTATGTTACTTGCTGCTACGGAACCCTCCATGGGCGAGTCCGACTCGCACTTGGCCGGTTTTTTGTAAATGTCCTGTAATGAGCTAAAGTGTGCAATAAAGTAATAAATATTATAATCGGGTAAAAACGCCGACAAAATAAAGTTTCTTGTGCGGAACCTCCTTTAATTTTTAACTATATTTTAATTTTATTTTTTGTAACTTCAAACTACAAACGCTAGCTAACGAAAGTAACGAAAGTAAGGTCTAAAAATGAACGACATCAAGACAAAATTGATGACTAACTCTGCAGAGGTTGCCACAAAATTGGATGGAAAATCACTTGAGTATGTGCAAGAGACTTGGACCAAATAATTGTCCCTGAAGAGCAAACGACTAAGGAAAATAACAAAAGAATAGCCTATGGTTTAAAATCATTCTGGTCTCTGAAATAAATAATGAAAAGTAAAGAGCGGAGCATTACTACCAAAAAATCTTGCATTACATATGGCTGTGAGACATGGTCTCTCAACCAAGAGCATCGCGAGAAACTTGCAAAATGCCAACGAGTAATGGAGAGAAGTATGTTATAAATAAAACTCAGGGATAGAATTAGCAATGCGGGAAACAAGGAAAAGATGTAAAGAATGAAGGTGGGCGTACCTACACCAAGCGTATAGTAATGACGAAGAAGCTACGTGTCCGTGGACAACAGTAGCCTGGTTCATGTAAAATCAACCAAGCCAAATATTGTTGAAGTTTTATAGTCGTTCGATCGAAGTCCTATCCAAAAGCGGTATTCACGATCGACTTATTTCCAAGTATTCTACCAGGATAATGTAATACAGATGTTTTTTTTTATACTATAAAATCGGTGTCGTTCAAACTCGATTGATGGATGTGTGACTAAATCGCTACGATATCGTTTCGGTTTTCATTACGTGAATCGGGCTACTGGCCTTAAGGCGTATAGTCCCTTGAACCATCTGGCCGAAATCAAATGGACGCAACTCTCGCACCCGCCTAGGCGGCAGTACGCATTTCTGTGCATTTATTTGCGGCCAGCAGCGCCCGGAAAGCGCGCGGCTGACCTTTAAATCCATTTTCTTTGCGAAATATTGATTGATTTACATCTGCAATGTTCAATTTGAAGAATATTTAACCACCAATTTTTATGTGTAAAAATGTTTCTAAAAATCCAAGCCGTTTCGAAGGAGTAGGAAAAAAGTTGCGAAAAGTTGCGAAGTTGCTAAATATTTTTTTTAGACAAAAGTATAATTAATAGCACGCAAAAATCAAATGTTGATAATGTTGTTCATGAATCTATAATAAACACATATTTTTTTCAAACCTATAAACCTAGCCGTTACCGAGGAGTAGGCTTCAGAAAGTCACTGTTTTATGGCACTTTTCGAGCGCTTGGGCCTTAAGCTAGAACTACATTAGACCTACGCAGAAGTGTAACTTGGCGAATTTGTAAGTAGAGCGCCGTGTCGTGGATAAAGTGTAGCTCTACAAGTCTAGTTTCCGTATAAAATGTATGGAGACCGACGCGCCCAGATCGGCGTGTGTGGCACACGTGTGCGCAGTGTAGATCTAGCTTAGTAATAGAATCCCGTTAGCGTTGGAACCCTAAAACAACCTAATTACAGTAACTAATAAATCAGCAAATTACATAATTAAGCCATTTTTAAGGGCTAAATTGTAAATTGTAATGGTGTGGTGTGTGTGGTATTAGGTATAATGTCACATCCATGGTCATACTTACAAGATAAGTGGACTTACGTAGAATTTATGTTGCCGATACCGGTATAATAACAAATACTAAAAACAGTATAAACAAACGTGATGTTTTTGCAGTTTTTTTTTGTGGACTGTACGAAACCCTACGTGCCGCGAGTCCGACTTGAACTTGGCCGATATTTTTATTCCCTGCTTGAAGCCTTGAACCTAACCTAGTGCATGGAGCCAGTAGGAACAGCAGTAGGTTTTTACTCAGTAAAAGTCTGACACTATCTCCCGCTCCGCCCAAGAGAGGGTGGTGTCGTTAGATGATTTTCCCACCAAAAAAAATACAAAAATCACGCGTGTATCTAAATGATTTACAATTCGATCGTTAAAATCTTTTAATGAAAATTAATTGCCATACGGTTGGCATTGCGTGATCACATCAGAAATGAAGATATCCGCAGGAGAACCAAGGTTACCAACAGCCTGAAGAATCGCCCAACTTAAGTGGCAATGGGCAGGGCACATAGCTCGCAGAATAGATGGTCGATGGGGACGAAAGGTTCTGGAGTGGCGATACGTACCTGAAGACGCAGCGTTGGAAGGCCTCCCACAAGGTGGACCGATGACCTGGTGAGGGTCTCGAGAATTCGATGGATGCGAGACGCACAGGATCGGTCGTTGTGGCGATACATGGAGGAGGCCTATGTCCAACAGGAGACGTCTTTCGCCTTTTGCCCAGATCGGCGTGTCTGGCACACGCGTACACCGTGTTTCTAGGTGGCGCAAGAGGGATCTAGCTCCACCTTTTTTTATGGTGGGAAAATATCATCCAATGACAACCCCCGCTCTTGGGCGGAGCGGGAGATAGTGTCAGACTCTTACTGACTAAAAGACCCACCCCGTTCCTTCTAGCCTTCATACCGGGGCTCGAGCTGTCTTTCGAAACTAACCCTGGCCCCAGTAGGCTTCGACCCAGCTGGTTCCCTGCTGTTGCTGACAACTCCTTGAGGCGCGCGGGAATTGTGTGCGCCGTCGACGACTTGGGCTTGGTCCGGACAGTTACCGGACGGCCGGACAGCGAGCTACCCATTGCTCACTGTCTGCAAGCCCGCGCCTACTTTGGCCGGAAATCGAGATCGGAATCCCGGCGGCGGCGGCGGCGAGAACGCCGTTGCCTGATGCGGTCGGCCTCCTCCTTTGCGAGCATTACTGCTTCGCAGAAGTCGGCGATCGCCTGCCACTCCTCTTCGCTCTGGACCATGGCCTCAACCAAGGCCCGGCGCGAGAGGTCTCCGCCGCCGATCGCCCCCACGAGGGCACGGCGATGCTCCGCCCGAGATCTTGCTCCACCTAGCGCGGAAGAAGTGACTTGATGATTTCAAACACAAGAAATATCATCTTAAAGTTATCGGAAAATTATTTAAATTAATTCCATACACCGATACTCACAGTGAATTATAATGTTAAATTAAATTAAGTGCCTACTTACATGCCAAATAAGTATTCAACTCATTAACATTGTCAATAGACTGGAGGTCACTCGTATGATAAATTCTATCAAGTTTTTTTTTACTATTATTTTAAGACGGTGTAAGTTACACCACAAATTTTTAAATTCTAGTACAAAAAAATCCAAGGCTACTGACATAGCGCGAAGAATCGCCAAACTTAAGTGGCAATGGGTAGGGCACATTGCACCCAGAACAGGTGGTGTTTGGGGCCAAAAGGTTCTGGAGTGGCGACCACGTACCGGAAAACGTAGCGTTGGAAGGCCTCCTACAAGGTGGACCGATGACCTGGTAAGGGTTGCGGGAATCCGATGGATGCGAGACGCATAGGACCGTTCATTGTGGCGACACCTACTTGGGGGACACCTATGTCCAACAGCCGAAAGACGTCACACGTCTTTCGGCTGAAAAGCTGATGATGACAAATAATTCAAAATATTTTATTTCACATAGGCCTTCATGGGCACTTATAAAACGTCAGAAGCTAGTGCACGGTTCCAAATTGGTCGTTTCCTATGGAGAAGAACCGGCTAGAAACTACATGCTTCTTTTAAAAAAGTGGTTGATATTACAATATTTATAGATCACAAGACTTGTAAACCAGTCAGTGTTGTAGACAAAAGCACAATAAAAATAATCTATATATAAATGAATATCTATTTCCTTGGTCACGCCATCACGCGTGAATGGCTGGACCGATTTCGCTAACTCTTTTTTTGTTGTGTTCGTTATTGTGAGGAGAAGGTTCTTATGAAAAATAAAAAATAAAGTTAAGGTAGTGTAGGATAGAGTAGAGTAGGATAGTGTAGGGTATAGTGTAGGGTTGTGTAGGGTATAGTGTAGGGTAGTAGAGTAGGATAGAGAGGTGTAGAATAGGGTAGAGTAGGGTGGAGCAGGGAAGAGCGGGAGCGAAGCCGCGCGGGCAAAAGCTAGTTATAATCTATAAAGTAAGTCGGAATAGGAAGTAATGTAAGAGTTCGTGGGGTATACAGTGTTCTCATATACACATTACAAAAAAATAGGCTATATACAAAACTTAATGGGCTAGGAAAGGTCTATTTAAGTAAAGTCTCATAAACAGCAAAGTTATTAGCGTTTGGTTATATCCTAAAATTTAACTCAATTTATGGACAATATTGGACAGGCTATTGATTTGAATGAATACATGGCGTTCAAAATGGAAAACAAGTGCGCGTAGTATTTTCTAGTAGCAACTGTTATGAATGATTGATTCTTTTGTGAGTTTACCAATTATGACAATTTTTTGTGGACAATTTGGGATTTCGTTTTTTTTACTTTTTACTACACTTAAATATGATCGTTAAAGGGTACAGATAGAGCCGATTTTTTTGGGTGTATATTACCAGCTAAGTAATTTAGATTAATTAATTAAGCCTTTTATTTCCACATGTTAGTAATTACATTTCAAATGTTTGTTAATTAGTCTAGTTTTAGGAAGGTTAGTTTTGCTCCTGGGATGTAAATGATGAATGATATTTATTTTGCAAATAGGTTTTAAAACTGTTTTACATTTTTTTTTCGTCAGTTTAAACTAAATGAGGCCGGTGTTTCCTAGCTGACTACCCTGAGGGTGTTTTTAATATGGTGCGGTATTGCACGCATAATCCCGCATGCGTAACCCCCGCAAATATCCATTTCTTACAAATATTTATTGTAATGCGTAGAATACGCACGCGGGACGTATTTTTATCCACTTTGAAATTTTCGACATGCGGAACAAATCCGCACGATCTCAAAAACATCCTGAGAAGAAAAATCGAAACAGTGTTTCAGACACTTTTCGAAAGTTTTTTAGTGGGTAAAAATCATCCAAATGACATCCCCCGCACTTGGGCGGAGCGGGAGATGGTGTCAGACTCGCACTGACTAAAAAAACCCACCACGTTCCTTCTTGCCTTTCGTACCGGGGCCGAGCTTCCCTTTCGGATAACCCTGGCCCCAGCAGGCTTCGACCCAGCTGGGCTCCTACTACTGCTGACAACTCCTTGAGGCGCGCGGGAACAGTGCGCGACGTCGACGAACACTTTTCTGGAGTGTCAGACACTGTGGACCCCGTATAGGTAAAGGCCTCCTCTTTCTCCTTCCAAACATCTCTCTCTCTAGCAAGGGTCATCCAGTCTTGCCCTGTGACTTGGCTAGGGGGTAGCCAAGTTACAACCGTTTCTATTCTGTTCTCTTGTGTCGGACGCCTCGAGATAGCCATGCCTCCGATTCTTTTGTTCTGAACACGTGACAATGACGATGACGTCGACATATCAGAGGCGTACCCAATTCGACGATGGATCGCGCTTACCTAGAAGAAACCTATTCACTCTTGACTTAAAGATTCCCGGGTTGTAGCCATCAGGAAACAGCTCCGGCAAGGAATTCCACTCCTTAGCTGTACGCACAATGAGTGTGTTCCCAAAATGTTTTGTGCATGTAGGCTGGGCCCAATTTAAGGGGGGGCAAGCCGGGCATTTGTACAGAGCGGCAAAAAAGGAGGGGCGGCAAAATTGACTTATTCCTATCTTCCAACCTAGTCATCCACACCCAAGTTGTCAGGCTGAGAATTTCACGTGCCACCTTCCAACTTACTTCAGGTTGGATAGTGGAAATATTTAAGACTTAAGACTCATGACTTATATGGTTTTGTGTATGTAAAGGGCGGTGAAAATTATTTTTGCCCGGTGCGAATAAATAACTAGATCGGACCCTGCGTGTGGGTGGTAGTCCTTGCCTGGAAAGGCAATTAGGATAGCTTTTATTGCGGTAGTTATGTTCTTTTAGGACGATTTTAACGTGGGCGAAGTATCGTCACAATATTTATTAAGGCGTATAGTCCCTTGAACCATCTGACCGAAATTATGTGAACGCAACTCTCGCACTCGCCTAGGCGGCAGTACGCAAATCTGTGCATTTATTTGCGGCCAGCAGCGCCCATTCAAAATCCATTTTCTCTGCGAGATATTGATTGATTTACATATGCAATGTTCACTTTGAAGAATATTTAACCACCAATTTTTATGTGTAAAAATGTTTCTAAAGGTCCAAGCCGTTTCGAAGGAGTAGGGAATAGTTGCGAAAAGTTGCGAAATTGCTAAATTTTTTTTTTTGACAAAAGTATTAATTGCACGAAAAAATAAAATGTTTATATTATTGTTCATGAATCTATAATAAACATATATTTTTTTCAAACCAATTGACCTAGCCGTTACGGAGGAGTAGGCCTCAGAAAATCACTGTTTTATGGCACTTTTCGGGCGCTTGGCCCTTAATGTTCCTTAACTCAGTACATTTTATTTAAATCAATTTAACTTATTACATACACAACTAAAAACTATAATTACAGTAAATTAAAATAATAATAATAATAAAACACTACGCTAATTACAACTAACTAAAATCAAACTATAATATGGCGTCAGAAAACTCTTCCACATCGCTGTCGACTGGTAATGTGCCCAAAAGGCTGGCGACATTGCCACGCTGTATGATAATGCTTATCCTGTGTCCGAGGTAAAAGCCAGCCCTTGGGTCACGACGAAGTGTCAACTAGACGCTTCGACAGATCTTTAAACAACTTGTGAGCACTTGTTTTTGCGAAGTATCTAGTCTATATATATAAAAGAAAGTCGTGTTAGTTACACTTTTTATAACTCAAGAACGACTGAACCGATTTGGCTGAAAATTGGTGGGGAGGTAGCTTAAAACTAGGAGACGGACATAAGACCTACTTTTTTTTTTATGGTAGAGTAGGGTAGGGTATAGTAGGGTAGAGTAGGGTAGGGTAGAGTAGAGTAGAGTAGGGTATAGTAGGCTGAAGTAGGGATGAGCGGGACGGGCAAAAGCTAGTTTACATATAAAGTTAAAGCTACTCTCATTGTAGATGTCGATGGCCGCTGTGTACCCATGGGAACTGAGGTCATACCTTTTTCCATGGAAACTTAACACGCCTAGGTACTGTTGGCCATATGATAAACAGAGTTAGTTGGTTTCTTGATTTTTTTTTTTGGGTAAATATTTGTATCAAATATTTGTGTCAAAAATTCTTAAATGGAATAAAATTGAATCAGTGTTTTTTTTTTATACAAAAGCTCTTTAATTAGTTAAAATTAATTTTAAATATTTTATTGAGGTTTTTATGAAAAAGTGCTTTTAGGGTTCCGTACCTTAATAGGAAAAAACGGATCCCTTATAGGATCACTGGACAACAAAGTGATCCTATAAGGGATCCGTTTTTTCTTCGTCTGTCCGTCTGTCTGACTGTCTGTCTGCCTGTCAAGACCCTTTATCTCAGGAACGCGTGAAGGTATCGAGTTGAAATTAAAACCGTATACAGGTCTGCGGACTCTTGAAGCTGTAAAAAAATCAAACGTCTGAGTTAATGAAAAAAAACGGCCGTTTATGTCACAAAAAAATTATTTCGACCCTCTCAAGGGAATCAAAATTCATAGGGTACTTCCCGTTGACCTAGAATCCAGAAATTTGCCATGAAGCAAAAAAAAAAAAAAAAATTCACAAAGCACAAGTTAAGTAATATTGATACAAGTGGAGAAATTTGTTATTGCGACCGAGGCGGAATTCGCCCGAGCCATAAGCGAGGGTGCTATGCCAAGCTAGGTGAGCTAAGCGCTGCAGTGACATAAAAAACGGGGGATGACGCGTGACTAGTGGGAGTCGCTAAGCGCCCAGGCTGATACGATAAATGTGTAATTGTGGCGGGAATGAGCTCGTGCACTTTTCCGCACTAGTGCGAAAAACAGTAAATTACGTGTCTAAAAGCGGTGGGATAAGAGCGAGTATTCGAATGAGTGTAAGTATTGAAAACATTGAAGTATTATTGAAAAAAATATACAATGTGTGGTTTTTGATATCCCATAACTGAAGGTTTATATTCTACAAGGAAAAATAACATTAAAAGTCCTAGAATATGTGGTCCGTAAAAATATGATTTCGAAGATATTATCAATCATAATTAATTTGGTCAAAAATTTACACCCTTAGGACAAATCTTTGCTTTAGTGACGTTGCCAGTCATCGATGAAATCTAAAGTAGTTTGCAAATGAACAAATGACCATGAATAATCGAGAATTTATTATATTATTTTGTATGGAAAATTAAAACAAAAAAAAGATAATTGAAAAATAATTCATAATTTGATTCTTTGATATGGTCTCCTTCACAGAAAAGATAAAAGAGGTTATAAAGGAAATACTTTCCGATTTGTACTACAACGAGTGTCGCCGCTTGTCTCCCACCCTTTAACTCCACTACAGGCAATAAACCAATACGAACGCGCATCACGCAACTAACAGGCCACAAACGCACACTTAGATCGCAAGTTTGCTATTGGTCGTTGAACTATGAGCATCGCCCTACTTTGTGACACTCCTGCCCCGCCCACAAGGCCATTCTAAACTCTTTCATCTGTTCTGTGGTCTCATTCATACCATAAAGTTATGTAGTATGAAAAAATAAACATATTTTTGTATAAAAAACAGACATTTGACAGGCCTGTTGGTCTAGTGGTTAGTGACCCTGACTGCTATGCCGGAGGTCGTGGGTTCGACTCCCACCCAGGACAAATGTTTGTGTGATGAGCACGATCATTTGTTCTGTGTCTGGGTGTAATTTATCTATAATATGTATGTATTAATTATAATATTAGAAATATATAAGTATGTTTATCAGTCGTCTAGTACTCATAACACAAGCTCTGCTTAGCTTGAGACTAGACGGCGTTGTGTGATAGTTGTGGAATATTATTATTATTATAATATACAGTTAAACGAGGTGAATAGGAATGCAGGGGTAAATAGGGACAAAGTTTGAAGGAAAAGAAAGAAAAACATTTTATTTGCAGGAAAGGCCAAAAAGTATTTACAAATTATAAGTACATTTAAAGAAAAAGAATACGTCACTTCCGAGCAAAACGGCCGAACGCTCAGCATAATGCCGAGACCACAACGCTTAAAGCGGCGAGTCTACGGCGCTGGTTTTCAGCGTGGGCCGAAGGGGATTTTCGCGTTAAATAACATTTTTTTCCAGTATTCAAGTATTCCTGTTTATTATTTAATTGTAATAAAAACGGATGCTTTGATAGAAATCAATACTATAAATATGTACCAAAGTGAAAAACCTAACCAAAGCTTGGTTTCTTTTCACCCCTGCGTTCCTATTCAACCCGTTTGACGGTACCTACGTGATTCAAGTTAGTCGGAGGTTCAAAGTACCTTGACGACCTACTGATTGAATTATATCGCACGCTCGTAAAAACTCTCAATGACTCCCCAATTTCGGTTTCAGCCTTATTACTTATTTACAAGTCAAAGACCCAATTTCTTTTACCTACGTAGCTAGGTAAGGTCAGGGTATTTCATTGTTCACCTCTTTTGATGAAAAGCAATCAATCTGATTCTTTTTCAACGACATTTGCCAGCATAGCATGGTTGGTGCAGTGGCTGAGTAATTTGCTGCTGTGCTGCGTGTCGCGAGTTCTATTCTCGCAAGGCACCAATATTTATATGGTCTACTAATAGGTGTTCCGGGTCTGGGTGTCTTGTGTGAGATTACACCTTGATACAGGAATTATGTCTAATGTTTTTTGTTTAGGTGGAAAATCACCTAATAACTTCTCCCGGTCTAGAGCAGAGCGGATGGATGTGTCAGACTTTTACTGACTAAAATCTATTCCTAGTTCCTTGGTTACCTTTTATTTCAGGGCCGGGTTTTCCTTTTAGAAGTGAACCCTTTTAGCTTCGGCCCTGCTGGGCCCCTAAGATTTGCTGGCGTCGCCGTGAGGCGCGCGTGGTACGCTACGGCCGCAGCCCGTTCCCCCTCGCTCTGGTCCATAGCCTGAACCAGGGTCCGGCACGAGACGTCTCAGCCGAAGACACTGCGGTGCTCTACACAAGCGGAGCACATCTCTACCAATGTGTATTGGAAGGTAGGTATCCTAAAATCGTGCTTATAGAGACCTACTCTGTGTCTAAGGTCTCTTAATGTAAGTACGACTTTATGACCGCATAAAATAAGAAAAAGGTACACCTACCTAAACAATAAAAGTCACTAGTGGTTTTAAAACATTGGCGAACGACAGCAATTTATTTACGTTAAGGTGAATGCCATAGGGTACCCTGCGAAAACGAAAGTTTTATTTGCAATTTGAGTATTTTAGAAAAAAAAAATATATTTGCGGTAACGGCATATAAATTCAGTATAAGGATCATTATAATCAAGTTTCTTAGAGAACTTATAGAAAAAAGTAAAACATCCGGTTTTTATTAAAATGGCACATTTTATAGCTAAGTTAGATAAGACACCTTGTTTTACCAAAGAATGTCATGCCAGTCTCACTATTTTATAGAGCCTGTTCTCTAAGTTAGATAGGCTCACCAAAGAATGTCATGCTAGTCTCACCAAGGCTGTGGAAGTTCCATCAAAGAAAGCTGTAGTCTCACCAAGGAATGTTGTGCAAGTGTCACCAAGACATGTTGTGCTAGTCTCACCAAGGAATGTTGTGTTAGTCTCACCAAGAAATATTGTGCTTGTTTCACTAATGTTATCAAGTCTCACCAAGGAATGTTGTGCAAGTGTCACCAAGGCATATTGTGCTAGTCTCACCAAGGAATGTTGTGTTAGTCTCACCAAGAAATATTGTGCTTGTTTCACTAATGTTATCAAGTCTCACCAAGGAATGTTGTGCAAGTGTCACCAAGGCATATTGTGCTAGTCTCACCAAGGAATGTTGTGTTAGTCTCACCAAGAAATATTGTGCTTGTTTCACTAATGTTATCAAGTCTCACCAAGGAATGTTGTGCAAGTGTCACCAAGGCATATTGTGCTAGTCTCACCAAGGAATGTTGTGTTAGTCTCACCAAGAAATATTGTGCTTGTTTCACTAATGTTATCAAGTCTCACCAAGGAATGTTGTGCAAGTGTCACCAAGGGATGTTGTGCTAGTGTCATCAAGGAACGTTGTGCAAGTGTCACCAAGGCATATTGTGCTAGTCTCACCAAGGAATGTTGTGTTAGTCTCACCAAGAAATATTGTGCTTGTTTCACTAATGTTATCAAGTCTCACCAAGGAATGTTGTGCAAGTGTTACCAAGGCATGTTGTGCTAGTCTCACCAAGGAATGTTGTGCAAGTGTCACCAAGGCATATTGTGCTAGTCTCACCAAGGAATGTTGTGTTAGTCTCACCAAGAAATATTGTGCTTGTTTCACTAATGTTATCAAGTCTCACCAAGGAATGTTGTGCAAGTGTCACCAAGGCATATTGTGCTAGTCTCACCAAGGAATGTTGTGTTAGTCTCACCAAGAAATATTGTGCTTGTTTCACTAATGTTATCAAGTCTCACCAAGGAATGTTGTGCAAGTGTCACCAAGGTATATTGTGCTAGTCTCACCAAGGAATGTTGTGTTAGTCTCACCAAGAAATATTGTGCTTGTTTCACTAATGTTATCAAGTCTCACCAAGGAATGTTGTGCAAGTGTCACCAAGGCATGTTGTGTTGGTCTCACCAAGGAATATTGTGCTTGTTTTACTAATGTTATCAAGTCTCACCAAGGAATGTCGTGTAAGTGTCACCAAGGAATGTTCAGCTTGTTTCACTAATGTTATCAAGTCTCACCAAGGAATGTTGTGCAAGTCTCACCAAGGGATGTTGTGCTAGTGTCATCAAGGTACGTTGAGCGAGTCTCACCAAGGAATGTTGTGCTCGTCTCACCAAGGAATTTTGTGCAAATCTCATCAAGAATAAATAATTCATGTGATGCGCATGAGACGAATCACTTACAGTTTAGCCGAAGCCGAAGTAAAGGATGTCGAGTCGGTCACCACTCACCACCATAGGAATAAAAAAACAGGTTACCACTGTCCGACGTGCCCTGAATGGAACATATTTTACTGGTTCATGGTCTGATATAGTTACTGGAGTGTTATTGACGTATTCATTTAAATGTTTCAAATGACGTCCACAGTGACGTCGGCTTTAATAATAACCCTGATACTGAGTCAAATTGTTATCGTGAAATACCTATTGGTAATACTGGCACTTTACAAATTAAATAGTTTAGTTAACTGGTTTTCAACTTTCACTTTTATCTTTTTTTATCATTGGCTTCATTTGGTTTGTGCAACTAGTGCCAAGTGCCAACTAGTGTTTACTTTATTGTCATTTTCTTTTCGTCTAGCTTTTGCCCTCGGCTTCACTCGCGTACATAATTTACCTATAGCCTATGTTACTCAGATATAAAGCAGCTTTCTATTGGTGAAAAAAAATTCGCAATCGGACCAGTACTTATAACTCTTACAAACAAAAAAATATAAAAAACAAACTTTTCCTCTTTTTACTACCAGCGTAGATAGTAGTAGAAAATATTACGATGTGGATGTACCACAATCTAATGTTTTTACAACAAATATGTATAATTAATATTGTGTCAAGAAAAATGTGATAACGCGTTTTAATAAATAAAAAACCGACCAAGTGCGAGTCGGACTCGCCCATGGAGGGTTCCGTAGCAGCAAGTAACATAATATAAAAGTTCTGTGTAGTTCGTTGTAACTTTGATCGATGTTTTAATAATAGTGTATTTTTTTAGATTTATGACGTATTAAAAAAAACTACTTACTAGATCTCGTTCAAACCAATTTTCGTTGTTAGTTTACATGGTTATGTACATCATGTATTTTTTTTAGTTTTATCATTCTCTTATTTTAGAAGTTACAGGGGGGGGGGACACATTTTACCACTTTGGAAGTGTCTCTCGCGTAAACTATTTAATTTAGAAAAAAATGAAATTAGAAACCTGAATATAATTTTTGAAGACCTATCCATAGATAGGTCACACGTATGGGTTTGATGAAAAAAAAAATGTTGAGTTTCAGTTCTAAGTATGGGGACCCCCAAAATTTATTGCTCTTTTTCTATTTTTGTGTGAAAATCTTAAAGCGGTTCACAGAATACATCTACTTACAAAGTTTCAACAGTATAGCTCTTATAGTTTCGGAAAAAAGTGGCTGTGACATATGGACGGACAGACAGACAGACAGATAGACAGACAGACAGACAGACAGACAGACAGACAGACAGACAGACAGAAAGACAGACAGACAGACAGACATGACGAATCTATAAGGGTTCCGTTTTTTACCATTTGGCTACGGAACCCCAAAAAAATCGTTTGAGAGAAAAGTTCTTGAGATTGTCTTCTGTACCCATAGAAATAATGTTTGTACCTATCTATTTTGTGCCATAAGTTTTAGTACTGGGTTTCTTTGGTATTTCTCAAGTTATGATGTTATGTTCTTTTGGTGAAATTTATTTCAGAGTTTATTTTTCCTGATAGAATCATCTTTTTTTACTAAGATGCATGTTCGTGTTAACAATTTATATTTTGTTAATTGTAATTGTCTTTTCTTAATTGTCAGACTAGACAAGTTGCACAATTTCGCGACAGTAATGACCAATTGAGCAGATTATATTTACCTACAAGTTTGTTATTTAACACTTTATTTCAGTAGCATTTGGTGAATTAAGACAGCCAATTTAGGGACTAGACTTTAATCTTTTATTTGTATTAACTTATTAAGCGATACACATGAACTGACGGTGTTTTATTTACGGAATATTTTTCTAAGTGTGTATACGTACCTACTGCGACCCGCTGTCAACATTGTGTGGATAACTCGGAGGATACGGTAGAGCATACGGTGGTGTACCTCGTTTGGGCGGAGCACTACCGTGTCCTCATGGAGGCGTTTGGCAGTGGCGACCTCTCGCAACCGTGCCCTGTTTCAGACCATTGCGGACATTGTTTCTGGTCATTCGCTCCGAAAAGGAAATGGGATGCAGTCGCCTCCTGCGAAGTTGTAATGCTAGCGAAGCCAAAAGAGTGAGGGAACGGACATCCTCACACCTCGACCTGCCTCTACAGGAGACACCCGCCGGGAGTCGCAGAGATATTCCCGAAATCCCGACGCTATGACCATGTGAGAATTTCTGGAAAGAAAACCAAAAGGGAAAAGGAAGACCGCAAAGGGCAACTGAAGGTACAATTGCCGTCACGGATCTTGAGCGCTCGGCGTCAGAGTGGGGATCGCTTTGCGAGCCAATCGTCTTCGTTGTAAGATACATGCAGCAAGCGCAGGGAACGAATCACGAGTGACGTCTATGACGTGATGTCGCGGCGAGCCAATCACTGACACTTCCCGCCTCCGCGTCTCACTTCGCACCACTAAAGAGACCGAATATTTGACTTCTGCGCAACTTGAAGCCAGCGATCAAGATCCGTGCCGGTAATTGTATACGCGTGGGTACTTCCTCTCTATCCAGAATGAGAGAAGTTATTTGATGATTTTGCACCTAAAAGCAATTCTATATATATATAAGAGATGAGGATTATTATTATTATAGTACAATTGTTGTGTTTTAAATTTTTGATAGCGAAAACAGACAAAACAAGTCCTAATCTAATCTTGATCGCATATCTTCGGGTTTTGGACAGGCAGCAGCAGCACAGGCATCATGACATCTTCCGAGTTCCGATGAAATATAATCTTTATCATATCTGTAAGGGCAAAAACCTTTACATATAATGTTGAATGTTATAAATGAAAAGATGTTAATGTTCTATGAATAATGTTTAATAAAACACTTCACTAATCTAATGTTACTTAAAAAATGTTAAAATAAATGTTACTTAAAAAGACTAATAAATGTTCTATAAATTAAATGTTAATAAGATGTTAAAATGTTATGAGAGTTCGGTGCCAAACGTACTACTGACGCACTTGTCTACGTGACGATACAGCAAACCTACTTTTACCCGATTTGCAGTAATTACTAACTAGGTCCGAGTCCAATGTACGGATGCTGACCGTACAATATCTATATAGTACTTACTGGATTTTTTTAGATATACATTTAAAGTACCTACGTGATCGTTGCGCTGAAGTCAAATTTTATAATTGTTTTTTTTTTAATATACTTGTTGGCGACAAAACTTAGCACCGTGTGCCACTGCAACGGAGGGCGACAGCGGCTTGCGGGGAGCGGAGGACGAGGTCCAGAGCGCCGCCGCCCGCGCTGCTGCGAAACCACACAGCCATTGACTATACGACACGGACCAGAGGCGCGCGTTCTTATAATCGAATATACGAACCTACCTATATTTACAGTCCGCTATTTTATTTCTACCACCTCTGAGAATCACCAACAATACTATAGTGCTTAATTGCAATCCTGGTGATGGTGAGGCGCACTAGTTTATTGAGGAGCCTATATTCTCTCTAGCCTTGAAGACACCTAAATTATTGTTCCCGTGTTTAGTTCTTTTGCCTATAATATTGTTCCCGTGTTTGAGAAGACACGCGCGGCTTCGCTCCCGCTCTTCCCTACTCCACCCTAGTATACCCTACTCTACCCTACAAAAGTGGCATTGATAAATTACGTATAGGTACCTGTATCTCAAAACGGTGAAGGAAAACATCTTGAGGAAACCGGCATGTCCTAGAACCAAAAATTCGAAGACATGTGACATTCACCAACCCGCACTGGGCCCGCGTGGTGGATTACGGCCCATTCCCTCTCCTAGAGAGGAGGCCTGAGTCCCAGCAGTGGGAACATTAAAAAGGCTGATCATGATGATGATGATGATGACCTGTATGTAAGACAATTTTAGCAATGAGGCAATCATGGTGTCTCTAGCTGCACTAGATCCTCTGAGTGTCTTTTTTTTTTACTTTTATGGTGGGAAAAAATCGTGCATTGACATCCCCCGCTCTTGGGCGAAGCGGGAGATAGTGTCAGACTCTTACTGACTAAAAGACCCACCCCGTTCCTTCTAGCCTTCATACCGGGGCTCGAGCGCCCTTTCGGATAACCCTGGCCCCAGTAGGCTTCGACCCGGCTGGGTCCCTGCTGTTGCTGACAACTCCTTGAGGCGCGCGAGAACAGTGCGCGCCGTCGACGACTTGGGCTTGGTCCGGGCAGTTACCGGACGGCCGGACAGCGAGCTACCCATTGCTCACTGTCCGCAAGCCCGCGCCTACGGTGGCCGGAAATCGGGATCAGAATCAGAATCCTCTGAGTGTCTGAGAATCCTAGAGCAATGCGAAGAAAGTGGACTTTCCTGCCAGAGTGTGTGTTTGCTGATGGCTACAAGGTCTTTAAGTTAATAGGTTACTTCTACTCAAGCGTGACTCATCATCGGCCACATGTCATATCATCTCTTATTATCAGAGTGCCTAGTGTGAGTTTATTTTACGTTAACGCAATCGACACGTTTGTGACGTTCGGCGCTCCGATTGGTCCGCTCCAAGCTCTTTACCAATCAGAGAGCCAAACCACATGAGTAGATAAACCCAAACGCGGCAAACATTTTAATTGCGTTAACGTAAAAAAACTCGCACTCAACGCACAGTGGTCAAACGCAAGCCTATCTACAATCATATAATAATACTTATTATTAACTAGCTTTTGTCCGCGGCTTCGCTCGGGTTAAATTCGAGGTAACACGGCTCCCCTTTCTGTGGGGGGTTAGAAAGAGACAAAAAGTAGCCTATGCCATTCTCAATCCCTTCAACTATCTCCACTTAAAAAATCTCGTCAATTCGTAGCTCTGTTTTGCCATGAAAGACGGATAAACAGACATACACACACACTTTCCCATTTATAAATTATTCGTATGGATCTTAGCCGTGTGCAGCGCCTCTTAGTGAACTCCACTATGGGCGACGTAACCTACGATAAACTTATTATTTGCGGTTGGTACAGTAGGTAATCGGGTCTAGGGATCGAACCGCAAAATTAAGCTTGTTTTTTATTGTATATACTTTTCCGGGATAAAAAGTACCCAGTGTGGTGCCCAGGATATTAAAGAATAATTAGGTATACCAAGTTTCATCGTAATCGAACCGGTAGTTTTTGCGTGATGCCTGAACAAACGTTTTAATCACATTTTTGGGTTCGGTGTCGGCCTAGTAACACCCTCTGCCATTTATTTTTTTGATGTTTTCAATGTACAGAATTTTCACTTCTACAGATTTATTATAAGTATAACATATTTTGTTTGGAGGACGATTTTTTCATAGGCTATGTACGCGAGCGAAGCCGCAGGAAAAAGCTAGTACCTATACAATAAACAAAAAGTTGCGTTTGGTTTGTACAAACAAGCGTTGCGTTGTTTTTTTTTTCTAGCCGATACTGTCCCACTGCTGGGAAAAGGCCGCCCCCCAAGTCCTTCCAAACTTTTCTCCTGCGCCGTCTCTAACCAGTCCTCGCAGTACGCGTCCAAACCATCCCGCCACCTCTTTCTAGGCCGACCTCGACGGCGCCGCGGTGGTTTCCTTCAGCAGGAACCCACTGTGTGGCGATGCTCGCTAGAATTTTATATAAGGTTTTTTTTTTTCGTTAGTAAGTACTTGTAGAAAATGTAGATAAAATAAGGTATAACATTACACAACGTATCTTATCAGAATAAGATTATTGTACGCTCGGGCTAGGCTAGGCAGGGTCTTTATCTATAGGTTACCTACCCAAAATTCTTATCACATACATCGGTGTTGGTTCGAACTGGAAAAACTGACTGAAAACTGAACTTTAAAAAAAAAATCTATTTGCAAAATATCATTTATCTACTCTTGGAGCTTCTTCTCCCTGTTCCTCGTAGACCACGTAAAGCCGCAGACTTGATTACCTATATGATTTTAATTTCAACTTGACACCTCTACGCGTTCCCGAGATAAAGGGTCTTGACAGACAGACAGACAGATAGACGGACAAAAAGTGATCCTATAAGGATTCCGTTTTTTCCTTTTGAGGTACGGAAACCTAAAAAATAAATTTCCGTGAAAACGCGTTGTCGCAGGTTCGTGTCGCACCTGTCTGAGGACGTCTTATTACCTTAAACATACGGTGTAAAACTTTTACAGGTAATTCAGTATAACACGGTCAACTTGTTACGGTTAGTTTCATTCCAGTGTACCTTTTGAACGACCTGATTCGTGTACATTACGAGTAGGGTTGCCAACTTTAGCTTGCCGAACGGTGGTCCGGTGAGCACCAAACCCAGCCTTGCGTTCAAAGAGTTTAAAGTTAACTCTAATGACGTCATAGGACTCTTCGCTACCGTTTTTGAACGCGAACGAGTTGAACTGTCAATGTCAAGCATAGCCGATTACTGCAACAGGGTAGGTTGAAGTATGCGGCTCAGAGTTAGAGTTACTTAGTTGGGTTAACTCTTGAGTACTCTAGTTATAAAAGAACGACCCTGGGTTGCAACTCTACTCGACCCTGGTTGTCTGCGAAGCAGTAATGCTAGCAAAGGAGGTGGCCGCACGTGTGAGGGAACGGCCCTCACGCCCCAGCCACCAGGATCCCGATTTCGGTTTCCGGCCGTAGGCGCGGGCTTGCGGACGCTGAGCTCGGCGAGCGCCGGCTCGCCATCAAAAAAACAAAATAGATTTCAGTAAAATATTGAATTTATTAATTTATTTAAATAACATGGAGAACTTACAGCTAAAAATAAAAATAGATAAAGAACAGTAAGACTGACAGCACTTAAACAATAGGTACAGAGTATTAAAAAAAAATCTATGGACACTTGGTTTAAGTAGTCTTCTTTGATTTGGCAGAGTGTAGAGCAGTTTTACAGTACCTAGATACTTTATTTGCTTTAGGTACTCTTTAGCAAAATAGAGTACAATACTCTATGACTATGTAATTAAAGTACGGTAGACAACCCTAATTGTGAGGGTTGATTAAATTATTATGTTAGACTTCTATTGTTTCGATTAAAGTAGGACAAATAAGGTTTATAATACGAGTATAACTAGCCCCTATCATCGTCTTTGGTCGCGTAAAAGAAAATTACTCCAATTAAAGGATCTGGTCAGGTGTACTCCCGGGGTAAAAGAAATGGTATCTATCTGCTATTTCAGAATATGGTTTATCCAGGTTCTGGGGTCCTTCGGACCGGGACCATGGTCCCAACTGCACCCTAGAAAAAAATTTTTTTTGTAGTATTTTGACACAATTAAAATAAATACTTACAGTTTTTTTGCAACCTGTTAAATTGATTTTTTTGCATAATAAGTGTATTTATTTTATTTGTGGTCCCAAAATACTACTAAAAACATCTTTATAAATTAAGAGCGAATAGAAAACTTCTAGGCAAGCATGCTCCATCGTCGTCCAGTACCCTGATTCACGTAATGAAAACCGTAACGATATCGTACCGATTTAGTCGTTTAGACCATTTCCGTATTCACATCCATCAATCGAGTTTGAACGACACCGATTTTAAAGTCGTTTGAAATTCGTCTATTTAAAAAAAAATCTGTATTACATTATCCTGGTAGAATACTTATTAATGTAACTGGAAATAAATCGATAGATCGTGAATACCGCTTTTGGATAGGATTTCGATCGAACGACTATAAAACTTCAACGATATTTGGCTTGTTTGATTTTACGTGAATCAGGCTACAGGTCGGTTGTAGTTATAAAAAGGTCACGCCCTGTCGTTCTACTAGACCCTAAAGGTGACAAATCAGCCAATGAATCCCATGGTTGATTTGTCAAAATAAATGTTGTTTTCGTAAAAATAAAAATATTAATATGGCCATATACGATCTAATTTATAAAATAATGGTTAACGTAGATAAAAAAATACCGATTTGTGCCATGTTTACCGATATGACCAAAGCTTTTGATTATGTGAACCATGAAAAGCTTTTGGTCAAACTCGAGACTTACGGCATTCGAGGGAATGCTCTACGTCTAATAAAATCGTATCTAAGTGGACGTATTCAATTTACAGAAATCTCTAAATTATGCACCAAATCAAAACGTGAGGTTAAATATTTATCTGGTCCCAGAGAAATTAAACATGGCGTTCCTCAGGGCAGCGTTCTAGGGCCATTATTATTCTTGCTCTATATTAATGACTTGCCCCGACAGATCCCGTATTCTTCTGTGTTATTTGCCGATGACAGTACGGTCCTAATTGATTGCCTTAACGAAGAGCTCTATGAAATTGAAATAAACAATTCTCTAAAATTAATAATAAACTGGCTCAACGAAAATAATCTTATCATAAACCTCAATAAAACAAATATAATGCATTTTTATCAAAAAATCCTTCCTTTAAACCTAAACATTAATTATATGGAACAAACTATTGATAGTGTTAACGTGGCAAAATTCTTGGGTATATTGATTGACGGTCAATTAACTTGGAAACCACAGGCTGAAGAAGTTTGCAAAAAATTAAGCACGTCTGCGTATGCTCTCTACAATCTGTCCAAGAAAGTTAACATTGATACTTTAATGGTTGCATATCATGGCTTGGTGGTTTCTGTCCTAAGGTTTGGTGTAGTGTTTTGGGGTAATTGTTCCGAAAGGGAGTCTATATTTAAAGCCCAAAAACGGTGCATACGATCCATTTTTAATCTCAAGGTCACAGATAGCTGCGTTCCATATTTTAAGAAGCACAAAATACTAACTTTTCCTAGTTTATACATTCTCGAAGTAGCTATTTTTCGTTAAAACTAACATGCATCTATTTCCTGCATTGAATAATACGAGGAAGCGAACTACAGCCATGAGATCAAAATATCAAGGTCTATTGTGTGCTGGTAATTATAATACTGCATTACTTAAAAAAAACATTATTGGTATGGCACCTTCAATATATAACAGATTGCCAAACTGTATTAAGGATCAGCCCTTAATAAAATTTAAAAAACTCTTGTCATCGTTGCTGGCTGAGAAATGTTATTACTCTATTGCCGATTTTATAAATGATGAATTATTGTAATATTTGCCTGCCTTTATCTCTGTTAATATGTAAACAATTCAGCTAATTCATGATTTTATTTTTAATTTTAAGTACCTAGTTTCTAAGTTAATCTGTATTTTTTGTATGCCAACCGGCAGAATGTACTGGGTAAACATATTCCTGAATCGAACACCATTATTGTAACACCTGCATTCGATACAAATAAAGAAATTATTATTATTATTATTATTATTTGTCATTTTTGGTTTAATTTACAAATAAAAAAATACGTGTCCCTTATTTTTAAATAATCTAAAAGACGGACTAATTACATTTTTTACGGCAACTAGCCTATTCTCCCGTTGTGAAATATGAACGATTTGACTATTTATTTTTTTGACATTATAAATTCGATCATCGATGTAGTGACTGTCGATATTATGAACTAGACCCTTCTAGTATGTAATAAAAGGATGAGTCAAACTATTCATGACTAAAACCCCACCTATGTACTGTGTCCCTTCATTTTCTCTTTACGATCTAGGGCCTCTTCAAATCGTTCCCGCAGCTCGAACGATTCCGTTACATGAATTTTGAATCTGTCATCTATACACCACTTAGGCACGCCATAAATATAACGGTAAGTCCTCTCTTTGAGGCGTGGCTGGAAAGACAACACGGCGTTCTCACCTTCCGCATGACGCATGTCCTTACCAAACATGTTCGAGAGATTCCTGCACCTGATTCGTGCGGGTGTTAACATTGTGTGGACCGCCCGGAGGACACGGTGGAGCATACGGTAGAGGTGGGCCTGGGCAGAGCACCACCGTGTCCTCGTGAGGGCGATCGGCTGCAGCGATCTCTCTCGTTGGGCCTTGGTACAGGCCATGGTCCGGAGCACGGAGGAGTGTCAGGCGGTCGCCTCCTTCTGCGAAGCAGTACAGTTGCCATCACGGATCTTGAGCGGTTGCGCAGAAGTCAAATATTCGGTCTCTTTAGTGGTACGAAGTGAGACGCGGGGGCGGGGAGTTTCAGTGATTGGCTCGCCGCGTCATCGCGTCATAGATGTCACTCCTAATTAGTTCCCTGCGTTGCTGCATGGAACGAACGCGTACCGGAAGACGCAGTGTTGGAAGGCCTCCTACAAGGTGGACCGATGACCTGGTGAAGGTAGCAGGAAACCGATGGATGCGAGACGCACAGGAACGTTCGATGTGGCGACGCTTGGGGGAGGCCTGTGTCCAACAGTGGACGTGTATCGGCTGAAATGATGATGATGATGATGATGTTGCTGCATGTATCTAACAACGAAGACGATTGGCTCGTCAATGTATGGAATGCGCAAAGCGATCCCCATTCTGACGCCGAGCGCTCAAGATCCGTGATGGCAACTGTAATTAGCATTACTGAAAGGAGGAGGTCGCACGCACGAGGCAATGGCTCTCGCGCCGCGATGGGTAGCTCGCGCTTGCTAAGTTTTGGGTGAACAATAAAGAATTAAAGACAAAGACAGACTTTTTCAAGTAAGCCTATAAAGTATTTGCACTAATACAAAATTATTAATGTATAATACAATATCACATCCGGAGTTAAGAATTCTGATAACGAGGCAAACGAAACGTATACATAATAAAATTAAATCCTAAGTACTGTTACAGATACGCTATTGTATTTTTCAATTGTTAAGCGTGTTTTTTGCAATCCTTTTAATAAAGAACAAAAGAAGTTTGTTGATAATATAATTGAGTAGACCAAACAATCAAATTCTTAGTAAGTAGCTAGTGTAGGCAAGCCAGGCTTCACAATGTAATCAATTGTTCAAGTTCACAGTTCATGATCGCGGTGAAAATAATAGTTGGTCGGTTCTGTAAAACATAATTCAGTATCCTGACTGGCCAGGGCCCCAAGTCTGCTATTTTTATAAATTCGTCATTCCAACACGATCCCATTGTCATTTTGCTAAAAGTTTGTAATCTGCTAATTCATAATGATCGATCATTGATCGGTCACTGGTCTTGTAATAGAATTGTGGTAGAATGATAATTTCGAGCATATTAAAACCAATAACTGCACAATAACGTTCTAATGGTAAAACACTGATCAAATAAACTGTCAAAGTTTTAGCAGATTACCGCAAACGTCAAATATTCATTTGTCAATATGTACGAGATTACCATTCTATGTCACTTCTTTCAATGGAGTGTCAGTGGTTGACCATTGGAAACTCATAATGACGCCATTATATTAGTAGATTACCAAACTTGTCAAAATCGACAATTATGACATCAATGATAGACCATTCTGACACTATTGTAATAGCAGACTTGAGGCCCTGTTGGCCTAGTGGTTAGCCCTCTAAGAAAACAGCCTTGAGTGCAGCGCTGGCCGCAGCGACGAAATCCAAATAGGTTCATTGGATTAACAATCTAATGAACCTATACATACATTGGATTGTTAATTCATTGTACTGCGCTCTCGACTCTCCTTAGAGAATAGCACCGCTGCAGGCCAGCCCCCCTAGCCAAGTTACAAACGTTTCGCTTGCGCCGAACGCTTCGAGTTGACCTTGCCGCCAATTCTTTTGTTCTGTTCACGTGACTGAGCGTTAAGACGACGTCATTCCCGTACATTTGAATCTTTCTACAAGCGTTAACTATTGTAGATTAGCAACTTGGCTAGGGGTACTGGGCCCCTAGCCAAGTTACAGCGAGTTTGTGTCGAATTCCGTTCTCTAATCGGCAACGCCTCGGTGACAGCAATTGTAGAAAACGATAAGTTGGTAGCCATTTTGAAGCGCCTGAGTCGGCCACTAGTTCTACAATGTAGCGTTTGTATAACAAAGGATATAGCGTTAAACATTGTAGAAACGATTTTGAACGAAGTGAACTTGGCTGCGAATTTTCTATTCGTTTGTTCTGACGACGTGACTTTACGTTGAGATGACGTCATTCCCATACGTTTCATCACTTTTCGACAGCGTTAACGATTGCAGAATAACAACTTGGCTAAGCGTGCAGATTTCGATTACCACCCATAACAAAATGTTTGTGTGAGATCATTTGTTCTATGTCTGGGTGTAATTTATCTAATATTAAAAAGGCTGCAAGTACTGTAAGTCTCTGCAAGTACTGGTTCTATTGCTAACATTTTTTCACCGATATGATGCTCTTTTTTTTTCTAAGTGACATAGGCTATATTTTATGTATTCGGGCAAAGTCGCGGGCAAAAGCTAATCTGACCACAGTATTTTCAGCGATTACCTCACAAACAAATAAAAAACAAACATTTTCTCTTTATAATATTAGTGTAGATATGATCAAATCTGGCAAACGACCCAAGAGCTAGATTGACTCGACACTACACTGAAGATATCCCGGACGTCAGCCTGTACGAGATTAGGATGGCTCTGAAGCAGTTGAAGAACAACAAGGCGTCGGGTGAGGACGGAATTACGGCTGAGCTCCTGAAGGCGGGAGCAAAACCAGTCCTAAAGGCCCTTCAGAAGTTGTTCGATTCCGTCATACTCGAGGGAAAAACGCCACAGGCATGGAGCAGAAGTGTGGTGGTACTCTTCTTTAAGAAGGGTGATAAAACCCTGCTGAAGAATTACAGGCCCATCTCACTTCTGAGCCATGTCTACAAGCTGTTTTCCAGGGTCATCACAAACCGTCTTGCGCGCAGGTTTGACGACTTCCAGCCTCCCGAACAAGCCGGATTCCGAAAAGGTTTCAGCACCGTAGACCACATACATACGCTACGGCAGGTCATACAGAAGACCGAGGAGTATAACCTGCCTCTCTGCCTAGCGTTTGTGGACTACGAGAAAGCTTTTGATTCGATCGAGACTTGGGCTGTGCTGCAATCTCTCCAAAGGTGCCAAATTGACTATCGGTACATCGAAGTGCTGAGGTGTTTGTACGAAAACGCCACCATGTCAGTCCGACTCCAGGACCAGACCTCGAAACCTATCCTCCTGCAGCGAGTTGTGAGGCAGGGAGGTGTCATCTCTCCGAAACTGTTCACGGCCGCAATGGAGGATGTCTTCAAGGTTCTGGACTGGAGTGGACTAGGCATTAATGTCAATAGCGAGTACATCACTCACCTTCGGTTTGCCGACGACATAGTAGTCATGGCGGACACTATGGAGGAGCTCAGCACAATGCTCAATGACCTCAGTAGAGCTTCTCTAAGAGTGGGTCTTAAAATGAACATGGATAAAACCAAAATCATGATTAACAACCATGTAGCGCCCACTCCTATCAAGGTCGGAGACTTTACACTCGAAGTTGTGGACGATTACGTCTACCTCGGACAGACAGTCCAGTTGGGTAGGTCTAACTTCGAGAAAGAGGTCAACCGTCGAATCCAATTGGAATCTCGGTTGGGCGGCGTTCGGGAAGCTACGCGGTATCTTCTCGTCCAACATACCACAGTGTCTCAAGACGAAAGTCTTTAACCAGTGCGTGTTGCCAGTGATGACATATGGCTCCGAAACGTGGTCGCTCACAATGGGCCTCATCAGAAGGCTTAAAGTCACCCAAAGAGCAATGGAAAGGGCTATGCTCGGGGTTTCCTTGCGTGATCGAATAAAAAATGAAGATATCCGCAGGAAAACTAAGGTTGCCGACATAGCACAAAGAATTGCCAAACTTAAGTGGCAATGGGCAGGGCACATTGCTCGCAGAACAGATGGCCGTTGGGGCCGAAAGGTTTTGGAGTGGCGACCGCGTACCGGAAGACGCAGTGTTGGAAGGCCTCCTACAAGGTGGACCGACGACCTGGTGAAGGTAGCGGGAAACCGATGGATGCGGGACGCACAGGAACGTTCGATGTGGCGACGCTTGGGGGAGGCCTATGTCCAGCAGTGGACGTATATCGGCTGAGATGATGATGATGAGATATGATCACGAAAGGAAACTCCGAGCTTATCCCTTTCCTTTCCATTACCATTGAGAGCTGTAAGTAATTCACCAGTATGAGTACATACATATAAGTTTTATTCTCAGACTCACATAGGCATACATTATGCAGTATGAAGCTATTCCTTCCATGAGATATAATAAATAAATAAATAAATAAATAAATAAATAAATAAATAAATAAATAAAATAAAATAAAATAAAATAGCCTTTATTTACTGAAGGAGCTTTACAAATGATACACACACACCATACATAATTTTTGCAATACTAATTTTCCTCGTCTTCGTAATATTAGACCTGAATTTTTTTTTATCGTTTTTTTTTTGTCCTTTTTTTTGTTTCCTTTCTTTTTTGTTTTGTTTTTTTCTATGGATTTTTTTTTTGCTGATGTTTATTACAAGGTTTTTTTTTTTATAAAATGTCTCTCACTTTAGTGTGCCTATTGGCAAAGGCCTCCTCTAGCTGCTTCCATTGCCGTCTGCCTTGTGCTACTCTTCTCCAGTTAGGTCCCGCTGTGAGCTTGAGTTCATCCTCCCATCTTCTAGTCTGTCTACCCTTGCTTCTCCTTCCGTCTCTTGGATACCAATTAGTGACGATCTTGCTCCATTTTTCCCGCTTGTCCCTCAACATATGGCCTGTCCAGCTCCACTTTTGTTTGCCTATTCTCTCCAGTATATCTATTACTTTGGTTCTTTCCCTCAGATCGGTGTTTCTTACTTTGTCTTCTTTCCTTACTCCCATCAGGCTGCGTTCCATTGCACGTTGACATACTTGAAATGAGATATAATTTAAACGTAAAAAAATACCGAATTAAAAAAAGTACGTAACGTAGTTTCAAACAATTTGGCAGCCAAATTATTTATGAATGAGTTTTTTTTATCCTCGTTGTCAAACGTCTTTTTTATTTCATTCCATGTTTAAAATTAGCAATTTGGAATATAATGTCAACAGACCCGGAAATGACTGAGTTCCTTTGCTGAGTTCACCTCGTTTTCGGCCAGTATCGTATTGTTCCTTTACAATATTTACTCGATGGTCGATTATCTTTTTTTTAGTGTTCCTTACTCAAAGGATAAAACGGGACTTTTCGGGATCCTATTACTAAGAGTCCGCTGTCCGTCCGTCTGTCCGTCTGTCATCAGCAGAGATCGGAATAGGTAGGGCTGTTTTGTGTACTTGCCATAGGTTAGAATAATATAGATATTCCCCGAGTCCCGGGATTTGGTTGGATTTTTAGTAGTAAAATTATGAAAAAAAGACGTGTGGCATTCGGGAACTGCCGCGGTAAAGCTATAGCATAGCATTTTTATCAACTTATGCAATTATAATTATTTATTTATTTTATTTATGCAGTATTTTTTTTCCTTTGTTTTTTTTTCTTTGATATTAATTGAAGTTACACTTTCACACATTGAATTGAATTTTGATTGATTGTTCACTCATGTGTTTTCTTATTGGTCACCACGCTCAAAAAACAAATGAGTGGGGGGGGGGTGTTAGGTTATTTTCGTTACGGAATTTCTGGATTCGGTCTCCACGCTCAAGGCCCGCGATAGAAGCTATGCAATAGCTTAAAAAACTATTCTTGCCTTCGGGACTAATGAAAGATTACACTTCCTTTCTGACGGGTAAATATAAGATGGATAGTACCTATAATAAATAGGTAGATAAACTATTTTTTTTACGTAACAATTTCTTATTCAAGAATCAACAATCATTTAAACATTTTTATTCTGAAGTTGTACAAAAACATATTAATAATCCCGCGGAATATCGTTTGTATCGTTTGCGGTCAATGAACCTAAATAGCTCTACTTACCTATTGCGATCACTGGTCATCAGGCGAATTGTGATCGTTAGACAGTTGAAATTTTCACAGATTATGTATTTCTGTTGCCGCTATAACAATGAATAGTTTGAATAGGTACTAAAAACAGAATAAAGTAAATAATCAAGGGATAGGTACAACAAACGTGATTTTTGTTTGCTCGTTTTTTACGATAATATAGGATACGAAACCCTTCGTGTGCGGTTTTTTTCATTCCATTTTTAAAATTAGCAATTTGGAATGTAATGTTAACACACCCGGCAATGACTGAGTTCACATCGTTTTCGGCCAGTATCGTATTGTTCCACTAAAATATTTACCGCCAATGAAGGTCACTCGCCTCGCTCGATAAAAAAATGACATCATAATCAAATTGATTTCACATTTGGAACGATAGAATTAAGTAAGAATTTGACATTCACTTTTTGGCAGCGAATTAAAAATGGCGGATTGTTTTAAATTATTTATAGTAGTAAAACAATAGAGAATAATAAACGTAGATAATAATTGTATTGAGAGCAGGTGGCCGACTGGTTGGCTCCGACTTACGAGTTGTAGGTCGCGGGTTCAAACCCTGCCAGGCGCATTACTTTGTGTAATTTATTTCATTACCACTACTGCTCTCAAAACGGTGAAGGAAAACATCGTGAGGAAACCGGCATGTCCTAGAACCAAAAATTCGAAGACATGTGACATTCACCAACCCGCACTGGGCCCGTGTGGTGGATTATGGCCCATTCCCTGTCTTAGAGAGGAGGCCAAGTCCCAGCAGTGGGAACATTAAAAAGGCTGATGATGATGAATAATTGTATGTACTGTTACCATATACGCTACATAAAATAGTTATCTTTTTTATCATTGATAAGTTTGCGTTTGACCACCATCTCACCTGACGGTAAGCGATGATGTAGCCGACGATGGAGCACGCTTGCCAAGTCAGTTATTTTGACACTATCAAGGGAAATTCCTAAAAAATGGCATAATGCTATTATCTAGTAGAAGAGGTCTTAGAGTAAATTTATTGTACGTCTCAATTTTTTTTTTGCGGTTCGGGAAATTCTACGGGGCTCCATTCTTGAATTGAACTATTTACATAGGTAAATAATACGGAACCCTCTGTTCACGACTCGCACTTGCCCAGGTTTTCATATAGGGTGTACCAAAGTTTACCGATTTCCTAAATGTACATTGAACACTAAAACTTTGCGGAACACTGGATTAAAAAATATTGCAGCGATGAATCTTTCGAACATTATCGCAAAAGCATTGTTTTATGTTTTAAGTTATATAACATAGTTTATAATTAACTTTATATTCACCTATTTAGCATTGTCCTTCCTTATTAAACGTTAGCCGCCATTTTATATGTGTCTAGTTCCAAAACTATACAAATGTAGTTTTAGTAAATAATCACTCTCTGCTTGCTCATCCAATGACGTCTCCCGCTCTTGAGCGGAGCAGGAAGATCTGTCAGACTTTTACTGACTGCAACTCACTCCTATGTTCCTTCTTTCTCTTCGTTACAGGGCCAGAGTTCTCTTTCGCACAAATCATGGCCCTAGGCTTCGACCCTGCTGGGCACCTACGATTTAGCTGCGATTATCTACAAGGGAATAATAATAAGTTGTGTGTAATGTTAGTGATTACTGATGAGGCGGTATTTAGACCCGAGCCGTGGCGAGGGTCTTAAGAAAGCCGAGAACGGTAATAATTAATTACTCACGTGTATCATACGACGTTTTTTAATATACTTGTGAAGGAAATAACTAAAAATCTGTTTTCATATGCGCGCCCATATTTTTTTTTATTTACCTTTCTATACACTTACTGAAATGAATAAACAGGGGTTGACCGGCGACTCGTGGGGGACGACCTGCGCCCAGCCTGATACGATACATGTAATAGGTATAGTTATGGCGGGGAGAGGTTGAACAATAAGGTTTTAACTACATTATAGCACTAGTGCGTAATGGCAATCAAAATGTCACAGTTTGGGAGCAAGTGTATTGAAAATTTATTTTACTTTCACATAAAACGATTAAATCACCAGAACCACAGAACCAACCATCCAACCAACCAACCAACAACCAACAACCAACCATCCAACCAACCATCAATCATATATAAGTTCTTACATCATCATCTCCCTAGCAGTGGCGTAGCTGGTCCCGCTCACCGCGCCGCGCTTATCTACCGCTCACAGCGGCAAGGTCGTGAACGGGCCGTTTCACAAAAACCCTTGTCAAGACTAGTGTCAGATTACCTGGCTTTTAAATACAGCTGGGACCAAAGGCTTAAAGTTTTTTTTAAAGTATTATACCTGGATAGGTTCGCGTTGACCACTATCTCACTTGATGGTGAGCGATGATATGGTCGACGACAGAGCACGCTTGCCTAGAAGTAACCTATTCACTCTTGACTTAAAGACCCCTAGGTTATTGTTATCAGGAAACAAAGACTCCGGCAGGGAATTCTACTCTTTACGCTCCCTAAAATACGGAGAAATTTCGGTATGTCAAAAAGGTCACCAATCTTATGACCGACCTCGACTAGTGTTGCTTAACCGCGAGGATCGGACGCGTGCGGCTGTTATTTCCACGAGGAATAAAGTCCTGATTTATGTTATGTAGGTACTTGAAAAGGACATAACTGAGGAAAATAGTCCTCCATTAACAACTAACGTATGTGTTTACTTATATATTATAGGTACGGTACCTAACACTTTTACCTCATCTAATGCATTAATTATAACGAGTTTCTAGGGATCCCTATAAACTCGTTAATCTATATTGTGTTGTGTAATTGCCAGAGATCAGAATTAGGAAGAGTATCTACAGTAGCGTAGTCAGGCGTGGGCGCAGTGAGACCTGCCCTCGTCCTCGCAACCACAGGGTCCACACACAATCGACGGCTCTTGAAGAACGAGGGTTTTATTTTACAATTGGTAGGCTTGTTTGACCACTATTTCACCCACAGAAAAGAATAAAGAGGTAAGGAAATACTTTCTGATTTGTACTACAACGAGTGTCGCCGCTTGTCTCACACCCTTTAACTCCACTACAGGCAATAAACCAATACGAACGCGCATTACGCAACTAACAGACCACGCACACTTAGATCGCAAGTTTGCTATTGGTAGTTGAACTATGAGCATTGTTCTGTGATTTCACCTGATGGTAAGCGGCGATGAGGTCGAACACTGGGTTGCGACTAGTGGTGCCAGGTCTGTTTGTATAAAAATCAGGACAGATGGTAAAACAAATCGGGATTTAGGGTTCTAAATCGGGACAAATAATTTTTTTTTTTTAGATGGGAAATCATCCAGTGACTTCTTTCCCTCTGGGGTGGAACAAGAGGGCGTGTCAAATTTTTACTGAGTAAAACCCAGACTTTTTCAGTCGCTCTTTGAGTTTCAGGGTTTTTGATTTATCGGGACATTTAGCGTCCCGATGAGGTGAAAATCGGGACGCGTCCCCAGACCCCTAAAAATCGGGACATCCCGCGCAAATCGGGACGCCTGGCAACACTAGTTGCGACAGTCGCTGTCTTGTTTTCGAATTTATGAAAGAAAAAGGCCTCGCTGATGCGCCTTCACCCTCGTCTAAATTAATCCACGCTACACCTCTGGATTGATGATCCATTTAGACTGGAAGCTAAATAATGAATCTAGTTAGCCTTTCCCAAAACCTAACCAGGTGACCAGTTATGATCTGCCGCTAGATTGTTGAAAAAAATCTTTAAGTCAAGAGGTTACTTCTACGCAAACTTGCTCCAAAGTAGGAGCGCAGCAGGGCCGAAGCCTACTGAGGCCATGGGTTGACTTCCGAAAGAAAAACTCGGGGTCCTGGAACGCTAGACAAAGAAGGAACATAGGTGTTGTTTTAGTTAGTCTGACACGCTCTCCCGCTTCGCCATAGAGCGACAGAAGACCTTAAATGATTTCCTACCTAAAAAAAACCGTCGAACACATGACTTATCATCAGGTGAGATAGTGATAGAATAGAATAGAATAGAATATTCCATAACTATTACACAACGCCGTCTAGTCCCAAGCTAAGCAGAGCTTAAATTATATTCACTAGACAACTGATAAATATACATGTATATTTCTAAATACTTACATATTATAGATAAATTACAAAAGAAAATGGGCAGGGCACATTGCTCGCAGAACTGATGACCTGTGGGGCCAAAAGGTTCTGGAGTGGCGACCGCGTACCGGAAGACACAGCGTCGGAAGGCCTCCTACAAGGTGGACCGATGACCTGGTGAAGGTTGCGGGAATCCGATGGATGCGAAACGCACAGAATCGTGCGTTGTGGCGACACTTGGGGGAGGCCTATGCCCAACAGTGGACGTCTATCGGCTGAATGATGTTGATGATGATAGATAAATTACACCCAGACACAGAACAAATGATCATGCTCATCACATAAACATTTGTCCTGAGTGGGAATCGAACCCACGATCTCCACCATAACAGTCGGGGCTACTAACTACTAGACCAACAGGTCAGTCAATAGTGGCCAAGCGCGAACCTATCAATAAAAACAATAAAAAAATACTAATTAGCTGCGACAATTAATTTCAAGAATCGAATAGCCCAATAGGTTTATCATTTTTTGTTATCAAATGTATTTTGTTTTATGACATCCACGTGTTAATGTCGGAACAATAAAAACTCTTGATTACGTTCACAAACACGCGACCGTCACGGCTTTATCTATATATATAAAAGGAGAAGCTGACTGACATTTTTTTTTTTTTGATGGTGGGAGAAAACATGCATTGACATCCCCCGCCCTTGGGCGGAGCGGGAGATAGTGTCAGACTCTTACTGACTAAAAGACCCACCCCGTTCCTTCTAGCCTTCATACCGGGGCTCGAGCGCCCTTTCGGATAACCCTGGCCCCAGTAGGCTTCGACCCGGCTGGGTCCCTGCTGTTGCTGACAACTCCTTGAGGCGCGCGGGAACAGTGCGCGCCGTCGACGACTTGGGCTTGGTCCGGACCACAGAAATCTTAATAATAAGGCAATAAGATTTCTGTGGTCCGGACAGTTACCGGACGGCCGGACAGCGAGCTACCCATTGCTCACTGTCCGCAAGCCCGCGCCTACGGTGGCCGGAAATCGGGATCAGAATCCCGGCGGCGGCGGCGGCGATAACGCCGTTGCCTGATGCTGACTGACATATCAACGTACAGCCGAAACAGCTTAGGGTCTAAATGCGTGAAATCTTGTACCTCCCTCCTCGAGTCGTATTTTTCATTACTGAGGGTCGTGAATTTCTCACTGGATTAGCTTTCTATTGATGGTATCTCGCCATCTGTGACGGTTCTTAGCGTCATGAAGTGCGACTTGCGATTGGGTGTCCAGTGTGAAGCGGGCCTGATCTGCCCATCTTATTGGGCTGCGGTCTCTTGGTTTTATTTTTAATTATTGTGGCTTTTGGGCGGAGCGAGAGATAGTGTCAGACTCTTACTGACTAAAAACCCACGCCGTTCTTTCGTACCTTCAAACCGGGGCTCGAGCGACTCTTTCGAAACTAACCCTGGCCCCATTAGTCTGGCCAGTAGTACCCAGCTGGGCCCCTGCTTTCGCTGACAACTCCTTGAGGCGCGCGGGAACAGTGCGTGCCGTCGACGACTTGGGCTCGGTCCGGACAGCGAGCAACCCATTGCTCGACGTCCGCAAGCCCGCGCCTGCGGTAGCCGGAAATTGGGATCGGAATCCCGGCGGCGGCGAGAGCGCCGTTGCCTGATGCGGTCGGCCTCCCCCTTTGCTAGCATTATTGCTTCTTAGAAGTCGGTGACTGCCTGCCACTCAACTGCACACTCAAGGCCCGATGCGAGAGGTCTCCGCCGCCGATCGCCCCCACGAGGACACGGCGATGCTCCGCCCAAGTGCGGTCTCTTGGTCGTTTGCCATCAACCATGCCAGTTACGATGAGCTGTTCAAAGTTGTGGCCATTTTTCCTGGCAATGTGGTCAAAGAACTTCAGTACTCTGCGCATGCAGGTAGTCAACAGTGTGATCTTGATGCTCAGTTCACAGATAGAAAGGTTTGTACGGAAAGCAGTCCAGGGAATTCGAAACATTTTTGATTTTTTTACAAGGTTTCCTTTTATGACGTAGGCACAAAATAGATAGGTACCTACAGAAGGCAATCTACATACAAAGCGTGCTCGAGCAACGCACACATAGACACCGCTCACAGACACGATGTCTCGGTCGCGTCTCGGCCCGCTCGTCGAACAGTTCCGGCTCAAACGCTCATTAGTGTGCGACCACCGAGCGTGGGTTTAAAAAGTGAAGTACATACATGAGATTGTCTTCTGTACCTATCTATTTTGTGACGTAGGCGAGCATTAAGAGAGGATTTTACAAAATTCACCCCGCAAATCAAACAGGGGGTCCAAGGGGTCCAAAGTTTGTGAGAAAAAACCAGTTTTCACGCGGGCAAAGCCGCTGGCAGAAGCTAGTTTATATATATTTGTATTGTTATTTAATGTTGAATGCTGCTAACTGCATTTTAATTTCCCAATCCAATGATTGATGAAAATTACTTACCTACAAGTAGGGTTGCCAGGTCTCAAAACAGAAAAGTATGACAGATCAGTCAGTTTAGCCGGACTTACGGACGAAAGACCGGCTATTTATTTTTAAATAAAGAGCGCCTTTTTAGGGTTCTGTACCCAAAGGGTAAAAACGGGACCCTATTCCTAAGACTTCGCTGTCTGTCCGTCTGTCTGTCACCAAGCTGTATCTCAAGAACTGCGATAGTTGGACAATTGAAATTTTTACAAATTATGTATTTCTGTTGCCGCTATAACATCGGTCCAACTTGTAGGGGGCCTTCCAACTCTACGGTCATCTGTTCTGCGAGCAATCTGTGCAGCGTGCTTACCTAGAAGTAACCTATTCACTCTTGACTTAAAGATCTCCAGGTTGTAGCTATCAGGAAACACAGACTCCGGCAGGGAATTCCACTCCTAACCGTTACGCACAATGAATGTATTCCCAAAACTTTTTGTGCGTGTGATGTTCACCATCATGTGACAGGCCACGCCTAGTGCAGGAAGTCTTCGGAAACTATGTTATGTTAATTAAATAATTAAAATAAAACGTTGTGAACTACCCACACCCTGTAACCTAATTTTCTGAATAAAATTATATTATTATTGTTCCATTAATTTATTATTATATACATTTTTATCATATTTTTAAATATTTCTTCAAAAAATAACATAAAAAAAAAACATTTAAAAATATAAAAAATATAGCCCACCGGCATCGGGAACAGGGTCCAAGCTGCCGGCGGTCAGGGCTCCTGAGAGAGGAACCTCCGGACAATAGTGTGTCTAGGAGTACTGCCTTCTGGATCAAGTTTATTATTATTATTATGTATCAGTGGCGCATCGCCGTACATCTGGTGGTCCGATGATGGAATGAACTTGGCGGAATTAGGCTATGCAATTCCGACGCACACTCCCCGAAATGCAACCGATAGGCTAGCAACTCGGCGTCGATGCTCAAGACATCTGCCCCCCTAGCCAAGTTACAACCAGTTTGTGTCGAATTCCGTTCTCTAATCGGTAACGCCTCGGTGACAGCAATTGTAGAAAACGATAAGTTGGTAGCCATGTTGACGCGCCTGAGTCGGCCGCTCGTTCTACAATATAGCGTTTGTTTAACAAAGGATGTAGCGTTAAACATTGTAGAAACGATTTTGAACGATGTGAACTTGGCTACAAATTGTCTATTCGTTTGTTCTGACCACGCGACTTTACGTTGAGATGACGTCATTCCCATACGTTTCATCGCTTTTCGACAGCGTTAATGATTGCAGAATAACAACTTGGCTAAGCGTGCTGTTCCTTCTTTGTCTCGCGGTCCAGGATCCCGAGCTTCTCTTTCGGAAGTCCAACCGTTTTCTTTTTATTGTAGGTCAGAAAGGAAATACTTTCCGATTTGTACTACGAATGTCGCAGCAATGTCTCGCACCCTTTAACTTCACTACAGGCAATAAACCTATACGAACGCGCATTACGTAACTAACAGACCACGCACACTTAGATCGAAAGTTTGCTATTGGTAGTTGAACTGTGAGCATTGCCCTACTTTGTGGCACGTCTGCTCTGGCCACAAGGCCATTGTAACTATTTGTAACCTCTTTCATCTATTCTGTGGCAAAAAAGTAGTAATGAAACTCAAAGATACACAAAGTGACAGTAAAATCTAAAAACTTACTTTCTAAACTTGACACTAGCTAAATGCACAAGCCGTGCGAAGCCAAAACAAAAAAAAAGTGGGCAAGTGTGAGTGGACTCGCGCACTGAGGGTTCCGTACAAACTTTACCTATGAAAACAGTTAAATTTTTAAATTACGAAGATTTTTCAGACTATGTACTTAGTAAAAAAAGTTGTTGTGACGTAACTACAAATTTACAGTTTTCAGATTTTTTTCCTACACTTGTGCTGTATGAGACCTTGCTTCATGCCAATTTTCAGGATTCTGGGCAACGAGAAGTACCCTGTAATTTTTTATTTCTTTGAGAGTGTCGAAATATACGTTTTTTGCGACATTAACGGCCGTACCTATCTCTTTTTTTTTCGTTAACTCACAAGTTTGATTTTTGCACAGCTTCAAGAGACCGCAAACTTGAGTAATATAGCTTTAATTTCAACTTGACACCTCCATGCGTTCTTGAAATAAAGGGTCTTGACAGACAGACGGACAATAAAGTGATTGTATAAGGGATCCGTATTTTTCCTTTTGAGGTACGGAACCCTAAAGAAAAAACCGTGATCGTGATTTTGGCAGGTTCCGGTACCATGATATTCTGCCCTCGTAAGCCTAAAAGTGGTAACTCAATGAAAGTAAGTTTCGACAAAAATAGTACATTTTGATACAAATGCAGAAAGTTTGACATTGCGACCGAGGCGGGGTCCGCACGACCGTAGGCGAGCGTGTTATGGAGCCGAGGGCTGCGGTGACAAATTTGCACGTGTATCAAACGACTTTTTTCAACACATTCACTGAAATTAATAAAAGGGGGTTGACCGGCGACTCGTGTGGGACGACGCGCGCCCATCCTGTAGCTCGATTCACGTAATCAAAACCGCAACGATATCGTAGCGATTTAGACGTTTAGACCATTTCCGAATTCACATCCATCAATCGAGTTTGAACGACACCGATTTGACAGTCGTTTGATTGAAATTCGTCGATTAAAAAAAAAATCTGTATTACATTATCCTGGTAGAATACTTATTAATGTAACTGGAAATAAGTGGATAGATCGTGAATACCGCTTTTGGATAGGACTTCGATCGAACGACTATAAAACTTCAACGATATTTGGCTTGTTTGATTTTACGTGAATCAGGCTACTGATACGGTAAATGTCATAAAACTATGACGGGGGAGAGCACGCGCTCATTTTTGCACTTGTGCAGGAAATAGCCTATTGCGTGCCTGTAAGCGGTGGGATAAGATCGTGCTTTCGAGTGAGTGTATTGAAAAAGATTTTGTAGAGGTTGCCGTCACCTTTGTGACGTACGTATACTAAATAAAAGTTTCTGTTCGCGGCTTCACCGTTGGTATGCTGATAAAAAGTGTTTGAAATCCTTTTTATTGTCTTTGACAGAAGACAAGGAAATGGACTGAGAGGCCATGCAATTCTACATACATTTTCACTGTTTTTCATACAACCGCTCTTACGCGATTATGACGTTATAATACATTTTTCATTAGACATCTTGGAAACAGATATCTTTGGATATTATCTAGGCTTCTATTGAAACCAATTTATACATTTGTGTGATAAACTAATCCAGTGAAGACCTCTGAAAATAAGCTATTTTGCATGAACTTTGACCCTTCATAATATACTCAAAAATAAAAAAGTAAAAATAATATACTAATGGAAGCCTTGCGTTAGATGAAGCAACAAGCTTTTACACCATGTTTGATGTTGACTGAAGAGGAAGAAGAGTGGAATTGGAGCCTCATAAGATTGGTTTAGCGCCTAAGGCTGACCTCATACATCTGAAATAGCTCTCTGTATCTACTCATAATCTAAAATTTATAATCAAATCCCTTGCCTCACACATATCTTAAAAATTCAGATTGATCAGCAGTCCATCTACACGAATATTATGGTAAAGTTTGTTTTTTTGTTTGTAGGAGGTAAGCTCTGGAAGTACTGGTCCGATTGCTAAAATTTTTTCACCGATAGAAACCTGATTTATTCCTGAGTGACATAGGCTATACTTTATGTACGCGGGCGAAGCTGTGTGTAAAAGCTAGTAGTGTATTTTCGCAAACTTTCAAGGTGCGTACCATCAAAGACACTTTCGCCTGACCACCGCTAAGTTCATTTTTGCTTGCACTTGAAACGAAAACTTCAAAAGGGTTTGCTTTGGCGGCGTGACGCAGGATTCAAGCGAAAATATTTTTTAAGTGATCAGGCAGAAATGACAACAATGGTACATTTACAGTAAGAGAGACAGGAAGTTTCGTTAAATCGACGGAAATAGATGTCGAACTAGTCTTCCAAAGATGTGGATATGTACAGTAATATGAAATAGCTATCTACCAACGCAACGCTATTCGCAATAAGTCGACGAACTCAAAACTAAAAAAAACTTGACACCATCAAAAAACCAGACCGCAAAAAACGACTAAAAACTTCAAAACAAGTCACTTAAAGCTGTCTGATGCAGTCGGTGGGATTTATTTTAATTCAAACATAGATTTGTCTTCACTGGAAAAAAGTCCGCTAAAAGCTATTAAAAACTGGAATTAGTGTTTGTCTTTTTTATTTACAACTAGTTTCGGCTAGCAGCTTCGTAATAGTAGATTTCTTCATACAAACTTTAGAACCCTCTTGTACACCCTTAAAAGTTGAATTTATAAAACTCTCCCTTCTTACTGCTCGCCTATAGTTATCGGCACGGATCTTGAGCGCTGGCTTCAAGTTGCGCAGAAGTCTAATATTCGGTCTCCTTAGTGGTGCGACGTGAGACGTGGGGGCCGGAATGTCAGTGATTGGCTCACCGCGCCATCGCGTCATAGACGTCACTCGTGATTCGTTCCTGCGCTTGCTGCATGTATTTAACAACGACGACGATTGGCTCGCCAATGCATGGAATGCGCAAGCGATCCCCACTCTGACGCCGAGCGCTCAAGATCCGTGCCGATAACTATACTTGTAATAAAAGCTAGCTTTGTGCAAAATTTCATATTCGAAATCCCAGTAGTTCCAGCTGTGCGTTGATTTGTCAGTCAGTTTCTCCTTTTTAGGGTTCCGTAGCCAAATGGCAAAAAACGGAACCCTTACAGATTCGTCATATCTGTCTGTCTGTCTGTCCGTCCGTATGTCACAGTCACTTTTTTCCGAAACTATAAGAGCTATACTGTTGAAACCAGGGACTCAAACTGTAACCGTAATAATGTGTTATAACACTGTTTTTTAAAACAGTTAAGTATAACAGAAAAACACTTTTAAATGTAACAGATACAATAATGTTACCGAATGAAACTGTAACCTTTTATATGTGTTAAGAAGTGCTACCTAATCAAACTGTAACCTGTTATATGTGTTAATAAGTGTTAATATGTGTTACTGAAAAAATTGCACAGTACCATAAATAAGTAAATTGTAACTTTGGCAACGCTGCGTTTACCTGTTACACTTATTAACACTGTTAACAGTTTTATATCTGTTAGAGATATGTTACGGTTACACTTTTTTAAGTGTTTTGGGTTAACACATTGAAAACACATATAAATATAAGTGTTACATTTTTGATTCTGTGACACATTCATCATGTAACACTTATAATTCTATAACCTTTATGAATGTGTTTTTAAGTCCCTGGTTGAAACTTTGTAGGTAGATGTATTCTGTGAACCGCATTAAGATTTTCACACAAAAATAGAAAAAAAGCAATAAATTTTGGGGGTCCCCATAATTAGAACTTATACTCAAAAATTTTTTTTTCATCAATCCCATACGTGTGGGGTATCTATGGATAGGTCTTCAAAAATGATATTGAGGTTTCTGAAATCATTTTTTTCTAAACTGAATAGTTTGCGCGAGAGACACTTCCAAAGTGGTAAAATGTGCCCCCCCTCTAACTTCTAAAATAAGAGAATGATAAAACTAAAAAAAATATATGATGTACATTACCATACAAACCACCAACGAAAATTGGTTTGAACGAGATCTAGTAAGTAGTTTTTTTTAATACGTCATAAGTCTAAAAAAATACACTATTATTAAAACATCGATCAAAGTTACAACGAACTACAAGAACTTTTATGTTATGTTACTTGCTATTACGGAACCCTTCATGGGCGAGTCCGACTCGCACTTGGCCGGTTTTTATATAATAATATATACATATATATACATTCAGTCAAAAAAGTATCGGGAATGTATGTTTGTTTATGGTTCCAAATTCAAATTTTAGATTTTTTTGTTGTTGCTAGATTGGCACAACTGTTTTCTATTTTGGCGCGGAATTTGAGTTACATATGTTATTTATATTAAATCATTGACTTATGTACGTAGTAATATGTATTAAATACAGTGCTGTTTTTAGTTATACTAGTGCGTATTGCGAATTTCATAATGGACAAAAACATCGAACAAATAGTTTGTCTTAAATTTTGCATCGCCAATGGAATTTCGTGTTCGGAGTCACTGAAAATGTTACAGAAGGCTTACGGTGAATCGACGTTATCAAAAACACGTGCTTATGAGTGTTACAAAGCATTCAAAAGCGGTCGAGATGTGATGGAAGATTTGCTTCGCTCTGGTAGGCCATCAACCTCTGCAACTGAAGTTAACATCGCAAAAGTGAAGGAAATAGTGACTGAAAAGAAGAAATTTGTCACAAGAACCGACGCGTTCGTTGTAGTGCATCATTTGTTTCTTGTAAATGAATAATTACGCGTTTGTTTACGCTGTGGATTTGGTACTTACTTATCGTATAGATATATATTTTGAGTGAGTGTTGTTGTGATACAGTGATCATTATGTGTAAATAGTCGTTTAAGGGAAAACTTTATATTAGTTAGACTACATTAGTCCTAGCTCAGCTTATTAAAAGCGCCGGGTAAATTTCACTTGGTATCTAAGTATGTTTACTCCGGTAATACGATTTACCGTAGGTAAAGTTTATCGTTTTATAACAAAATTCTTTATTTTTCCAGCGTAGTTCCCGTTATTGGTAGATTATAATTTATAATCAGTTAATTAAACATTGTCACCACCGACACAAAGTAATATACCTATGCAATTATTTTGAACCAAATATAGAGGACCATAAAGCTGACTGTAAAATATTTAAACATTCGCATCCGCATCCGCGGATGTGAGCCTTCAAAACTCCGCATCCGCATTCGCATCCGCGGATGCGAAAAAATCGGCATCCGCAACATCCCTAGCACCTATATATAGTTATACTAGCTGTGCCCCCGACTTCGTTCGCGAGGATTACAGGACTTCGAATTTATTTTTTCTAAAATAAAAGTAGCCTAAGTTACTCCTTATTAAGTACATCAGCTACCTGCCAATAAAAGTCCCGTCAAAATCGGTCCAGCCATTTCAGAGTTTAGCCGGAACAAACAGACAGACAGACAAAAATTGTAAAAAATGTTATTTTGGTGTATGTACCGTATATTATACAAGGTGTCGTTTTGAAGCTGCAAAATATTTCAGGAGGTAATTATGTTAGTGATTCTCGATCCGAATCAATAATAAAATAAGTAGGTAATTTTTTTTTTTTTTATAATCGCGCTTTTTTTCACACACACAAACACGGAACAATAAAGGGCGTTTTCACACACACTAACTCGCAACGATAGTTTCATAAATAATGTATCATCCAATCATCATCCCGCACGCCACACCCTAGCCACGCCCCCGCGGCCATCGATCAATCGATTTAGTTTAGTGTAATTAAAAAATTAAATAACAAGTATTACTGATTATTGACCAGGTTTCGTATTTTTACATGATTATTTATGAGTTTTATTACAACCTCCTGAAATATTGTGCAGTTTTAAAACTGCACCTTGTATTCATATGCATGTAGTAAAAAGCGATTATTTCAATATTACAAACATACACTCCAATTTTATTTATATGTATAGATAAAACAACTGATCCCACATATCTCATGTCTGGTTAAAATCTTTCATTGCCCACATGTTTACAAAAGCCGGAGTTTGTTTATCTCTCTCTGTGTACTTCGTGCCGTGGGATGGGTTTCAATGAACCCGAGACTGCTACGGAGTAAGGCTTCCAACAGAAAGGCGCGACGCGACAATGCGACAATGATTTTTCAATACACTTACTCGAAAACCCGCTCTTATCCTACCTTACTCTTTAAGCACGCAATAGACTGTTTTACCCATTAATGCAGAAAAGTGTGCGTAATCTCCGCTGCCCCATTTTTTCCGTATCAGGCTGGCCGCGTCGACCCTCACGAGTCGCTGGTCAACCCGGGGTCAGTTGTATCAAAATGTATTATTTCACAGACTGAATTAGTTAGAAAAACTTAGCAGACGTGACGGGTATTCATATCCAGTGACGATAAGAAAAGTATTTTTAATTTAACGTAGCTAACTACAGCTGATTACTGTTGAAGTTGAAATGCTTGACTTTTTTTTATTTTATCGCCATTTCACTATTATGATATAATTAATCTCTAGAACCCCTACCAACCCTTTTTTTTTAAATAATTTTTCAAATTTTATTTTTGGCAGAATAACATTTGCCGAGTCAGTTAATTGACTACAATTATAGGTATCCGTAAAATAATTTCTATAAAATCGGTTGTCGCATCGTCGCGGCGCGCCTGTCTGTAGCTGTCTTTACAAACTGGTCGTCGATTATAAAATATAAATAATTAGTACTTAATATCGTAAACATAATAACTATTATGGTTAATATGATAGTGCTATACATAATATATGTAGGTTTTAGTAGTAAACAAAAGAAATGCGTCATGTTTATGTAAATGAAAACTGATATTGTGAGAAATAAATTCAATACTTGTTTAACACATTTATTACAAAAGCTGTTTAATCTGTTTAATTCTATACCCTCCCCCTTCTTATCGCTTTTAGGTTCGCAAAGTTTTTTTTCGCACTAGTGTGGAAAAGTCAGGTAGTCAGGCCAGGCTTCGCCACTATTTATTTTATGAGTACTAGGCGGGTCGTCGGGCATCCAAGTCCAAGATGCATGAAATAAATAGAATAGAATATCGTTTATTTAAGGTGGTTAATTTAAATTAAAACACGAAAAACAATTATAACGCATACATTGCATTTTTGCCTGAACTAGGTGGGACCTGCAGGGACTTAAAAACACCTTCATAAAGGTTACAGAATTATAAGTGTTACATGTTGAATGTGTAACAGAATCAAAAATGTAACACTTATAATTATATGTGTTTTCAATGTGTTAACCCAAAACACTTAAAAAAGTGTAACCGTAACATAGCTGTAACAGATATAAAAGTGTTAACAGTGTTAATAAGTGTAACAGGTAATCGCAGCGTTGCCAAAGTTACAATTTACTTATTTATGGTACTGTGCAATTATTTCAGTTACACATATTTACACTTAAAACAGGTTACAGTTTGATTCGGTAACATTATTGTATCTGTTACACTTTAAAAGTGTTTCTCTGTTAAAACTGTTTTAAAAAACAGTGTTAAAACACATTATTACGGTTACAGTTTGAGTCCCTGGGGACCTGTATGTATATCAGGCTAAAAAGTACTAAGAATCCTCTAAAATAAATGAACAATCATTAAAATCCGCAAGCCATTCTTTCAATATAATTTGTTCATCATTTCAACCGATATACGTCCACCGTTGGACATAGGCCTCCCCCAAGTGTCGCCACAACGAACGTTCCTGTGCATCCCGCATCCATCGGTTTCCCGCAATAAAATTTGTTACTAAAATATTATGTTTTACTTATACTTATAGTATATACCTACACGTGGGTAATTTTCATTCTAGTTTCTCCGCTCCAAAACGACCTCGCCTTTCGGTTCGGGCGTTTCACCTCGGTTGCAACGACAAACTTGCATCAAAATATATCTACCTACCTGCTATTTTAAACTTGACTTTATTCAAATGACTGTTTTGCATAATATAATCGTGCATTTACCGAGATGAAAATAATATAAAAACTTTTTACAAAACCATTAGACTGACGCAAACGTAGACCTCGCCTGATTTGTACGTAGAACGACGTCGCGTGGCGTGGATCTAGTGTAGCTCTACAAGTCTAGTTGCCATATAAAATGTATGGAGAGCAACGCACCCAGCTCGGCGTGTGTGGCACACGTGTGGGCAGTGTAGTTCTAGCATAGTTGTGAAAAAAGAGAGGTAATAATATGTAATTCTCATATTTATTTAGAAACGTTTGCTTTTGCTTCGCAATTGCAATCGTCTAATTTCACAAGTTTTTGACATTGATTGAGGTTGACGCGGCTGACTAAAATTTTAACGGTTTTTCAGTACATACCTATAGTCCAGTTAAATTAAACCAAAAAATAGGGGTAAGGTTACAATAATTCGCACCTAGCTGAAAATTGTTTGAGCACGCCATAATTATGGCGGTAAGTCCCTTCTTTGAGGAGTGGCTGGAAAGACCTTCTGGCATCCTCACCTTTCGCATGACGCAGGTTCTCACCGAGCATGGTTAGTTCGGGAGGTTCCTGCACCGGATTCGTGCGGATAAAACGCCCGGGTGTCACTATTGTCTGGACGACACGGTGGACAAAACGGTAGAGGTGTGCCCCACTTGGGCAGAGCACCTCCATGTCCTCGAGGACGCGATCGGCGGTAATAACCTTTCGCGATGGGCCTTGGTACAGGCCATGGTCAAAAGCGAGGAGGAATGCCTCCGGTACGCAAAAGACACTTCAAAACCATTCAGCCCTATCGCTCATCTGTTCTGCGAGCAATGTACCTTGCCCACTGCAACTTAAGTTTGGTGATTCTTCGAGCTATGTCGGTACCCATAGTTCTGCTCTGTGTTTATAAAAAAAATAAATAAATTGTTTAATTTTCGGACAACAATGGAACCATATTTGTTAGTAACTTACATGCTAAAACTTAAACACTAGGATTAGTAATTATAATTACAACATACACAAATTATTAGTGAGTCATGTACTTACGAGGCACTTCAGGCGGACAATGATTCCTCATGAGATGCCTCAGCACAGGAGCTCTCGGATCCTCAGCAACGACTTTCAGGATGCTATTGTCACTCCCCCGAATCCTCCTCACAAGCGATGCCACCTTTTTTCTGATGATCGCATGAAAACCATCTATACGCGATTGGGCGAACATCCCCGAGGCACTACAGAAACGAGGGAGTTTCAACATCATCCTGAAAACATTATTATATTGGACGCACAAGGCGCTTAGCCATCTTATACCATCGTAGATTGAATAAAAACAAATGTACTTAGACGTATCTGATCTATAAAAAAAATCTATATACCATCTAGGATCTAGCAGATACTTACCTACAAAAATATATCTTTAAACTAGTTTCTTAAATGTTTCTAGTTAGTTCACATGTTTGCGGATGATAATCTTCACATCTTGTTTTTTGCATAACCTGCCACCTGCGATTTGAAGATCTAAAAATAAGCAATAACAATCAAAATCTGAACCAACCGAACCGGTTGAACGTCTTTTGAATACCTAACTTTAGTGGGTGAAGATTTGTAACTAATGCCTTGATCACACATACCGAGTAAAAGAGCGAGACAGTAAAACGTTATATGTACTCGGCCGAGACAGTGATCTAAGCGAGTTTAATAAGCGTTCGGCCGAACACTCTGCGCTTTGTTTACACGTACCGAGTATTCGGCTGAGAGCACTATCTCGCCCGATTACTCGGTACTTGTGATCAAGGCATAAGTTTGTAACATGCCTTTGTTTATTTATATGCAATCTACATATTCAATAAAAATGTATGCATCTCAGAATTGATCATTTCATGTTATGGTTAAATAAAACTAGCCAGATCGTTTAAAAGCCTCAGGGCGTCCGACACAAGAAAAAGAAAAGGTTTTTTTTCCACAACTATCACACAACGCCGTCTAGTCCCAAGCTAAGCAGAGTTTGTGTTATGGGTACTAGACAACTGATAAACATACTTATATATTTTTAATTACATACATAATATAGATAAATTACACCCAGACACAGAACAAATGATCATGCTCATCACATAAACATTTGTCCTAGGTGGGAATCGTACCCACGACCTGCGGCATAGCAGTCAGGGCCACTAACCACTAGACCAACAGGCCAGTCACTTGGTTGTAACTTGGGCTAGAAGGGCTGCCCAGTTTTACTTGGTCATATCATGAAGTGATTAATTTATAAGATCTGGCCACGATATGGAGGTATTGAGGCGCAGCGAAGACCACGTGGTAGCGGGCTTGCGGACGGTGAGCAATGGGTAGCTCACTGTCCGGCCGTCCGGTAACTGTCCGGACCAAGCCCAAGTCGTCGACGGCGCGCACTGTTCCCGCGCGCCTCAAGGAGTTGTCAGCAACAGCAGGGACCCAGCCGGGTCGAAGCCTACTGGGGCCAGGGTTATCCGAAAGGGCGCTCGAGCCCCGGTATGAAAGCTAGAAGGAACGGGGTGGGTCTTTTAGTCAGTAAGAGTCTGACACTATCTCCCGCTCCGCCCAAGGGCGGGGGATGTCAATGCATGATTTTTTCCCACCATAAAAAAAAAAAAACCGGCCAAGTGCGAGTCGGACTCGCCCATGGAGGGTTCCGTAGCAGCAAGTAACATAATATAAAAGTTCTTGTAGTTCGTTGTAACTTTGATCGATGTTTTAATAAAAAAATATTTTTTTAGATTTATGACGTATTAAAAAAAAACTATTTATTAGATCTCGTTCAAACCAATTTTCGTTGGTAGTTTGCATGGTAATGTACATCATATATTTTTTTTAGTTTTGTCATTCTCTTATTTTAGAAGTTACAGGGGGGGGGACACACATTTTACCACTTTGGAAGTGTCTCACGCGTAAACTATTCAATTTAGAAAAAAATTATATTAGAAACCTCAATATCATTTTTGAAGACCTATCCATAGATACCCCACACGTATTGGTTTGATGAAAAAAAAAAAATTTGAGTTTCAGTTCTAAGTATGGGGACCCCCAAAATTGATTGCTTTTTTTCTATTTTTGTGTAAAAATCTTAATGCGGTTCACAGAATACATCTACTTACTAAGTTTCAACAGTATAGCTCTTATAGTTTCGGAAAAAAATGGCTGTGACATACGGACGGACAGACGGACAGACAGACAGACAGACAGACAGACAGACAGACAGACAGACAGACAGACAGACATGACGAATCTATAAGGGTTCCGTTTTTTGCCATTTGGCTACGGAACCCTAAAAAGACCATGTGGTAAAAACAGCCCTTTTACCTGAACAAAAGAGAGGTAGAGGCCGCTGGCCTTTATCCTAGTGGTCTAACATCGAGAGAGACCTCAAGTCAGTCGGTCTGAAGGTATTTTATAGGTCTTGGGAATTTTCTACCTGTCGACCAGAAACAGAACATGGTAGGTGCAACGTACTTAATGGTACAGTTGCCATCACGGATCTTGGACGGTTGCGCAGAAGTCAAATATTCGGTCTCTTTAGTGGTGCGAAGTAAGACACGGGGGCGGGGAGTGGCTCGCCGCGCCATCGCGTCATAGACGTCACTCCTAATACAACGAAGATGATTGGCTCGCCAATGTGTGGAATGCGCAAAGCGATCCCCACTCTGACGCCGAGCGCTCAAGATCCGTTTTGGCAACTGTAAACAAAATATTCATGCTCAAATTGAATTGTTCCGATTCTTACCGAGAAATGGCCAGTCTGGGGCCCTTTTAATGCAATTCTCGGAAGCCTTACCCAGCCGTTATAAAATCATCACTCTTTTGAAGTTTTTAGTACTTACCTATGCTGTTACACTTTTTTCTGATGGTTAAGGGAGGAGTACTGGTTGCACACGGGCGCTGCGAAGTCTAGAATCTATGTCTAAGTGTAATGCATAAGAAAATTATTTTAATGAATAAAAAAATACCTAAACATAATTTAACATCACATATATTTCGCATCCACAAAACGATCTGACAAATTGACTATTAAGGCGTAAATACATACATAACAATTAGTGCCCAATTTTATAAATAAAGGATTTACATTTTTATTAATCTATTTATACCCATTTATTCCGAACTCACTAGTTAGCCATAATGGCTTTTGTGGTTTTAAACCCGAAATGTACTCATGTTAATGTATGCTGCGGTTATAAATATAAATAAAAAAAACACAGAAGACAATTATATAAAACTAGCTTTTGCCCGCGCGGCTTCGCTCCCGCTCTTCCCTACTTCAGCCTACTATACCCTACTATACCCTACTCTACCCTACCCTACTCTATCCTACCCTACTCTACCCTACTCTACTCTACCCTACTCTACCCTACTCTACCCTACTCTACCCTACCCTACTCTACTCTACTCTACCCTACTCTACCTTACTATACCCTACTCTACCCTACCCTACTCTACCCTACTCTACTCTACTCTACCCTAAAAAAAAAAAAGTAGGTCTTATGTCCGTCTCCTGGTTTTAAGCTACCTCCCCACCAATTTTCAGCCAAATCGGTTCAGCCGTTCTTGAGTTATAAGTGGTGTAACTAACACGACTTTCTTTTATATATATAGATTAGCATTAACATAAAAAAACATCCATTTGCATTATTTTATTAAGTACAATAATTAGGATTTCAAGAAGGAGGCCATTTCAAAATGACCTAAGGTCAACTAGTCGAAGACTAGACTACTAATACTTTATTAAAAAAATATTTCATTGGGCATTTTTTGCTATTTCTATAATATATTAGGAAAGTTTTATTAAAGTAGGTGATTAAATATTTAGTTGACTATTAAAAAAACTATCAGAATTGCTTTAAGGTTGTCAATTTTTTACATAAATACCAATTTTGAAAAAATGGCTGAATAGACGGAATTTCCTGCCACGTCGGATAAGACCGTCTAATGAAAAAAAAACCTATAAATTGCTGGTTTACTCAAATAGAGACAATGTGTACGCGTATGTGTTTCAAAAGCATTTCAATGTGTGCTGTCGTTTTTCATATTAAAGGCTTCAATCGGTAGAAATTGCAATAAGAAGTGTTTGTTGGGTAAGACCGGTATAAATCGCCAGTCAGGGGTTAAAAACAGTTTCATAAATTAAAAAAATCTTTTTTTTTTGTTTTAAAATCAGCTTCTATTTTAACGAATTTCTTTAAAGAACAAATTGAATAGAAGGTACTAAAATATTCTCTCTCTGTATTTTTTTTTTATTGATATAAACTATGACCGCGATCCCACCTGATGGCAAGCAGTGATGCAATCTCTAATGGTGAGGCGCACTAGTTTATTAAAAGCCTATTCACTCTAGCTTTGAAGACACTCAAATTATAATCGGACGGGAAGACCGCAGCAGGCAAATTATAATTATGGCAAATTTTCGCCACTAGTGCTGATAAATTCACCAAAACATTATATATTACCTGAAAAAACATTAAGAACTACACAAATACAGTCTTAAAAAAAAATATTACGTATATAATGTAGGAACTAACAAAAGTTGACAAGTGTAGAGTTGTCGACAAATTGGAATATTCGTCAGATAGTTGCTTCCACACAAAACTGCGAATTAGTATCGCACGTTTCTGCGATATTACATTTCAGTCGGAAGGGACTTTAGTACCTATCTTTCATTCAATCGTCTTTACTACTGTGTAACTAAAAGTAGTATACAATACGACAGATGACACGAATATCGATTTATCGATTTTAAGAGTATAACCTCATGGTTACTCAATACGCTAGAAATTCGAACTTACGAATCAGTTATCAATTACTTTATAAAATTTGTTCAAGTGTAAAAGGTTTAAGGCATCTAGAATCGGCGAAGATCGGCATATGCCGATCTTGCTCTCGAAGTACTAGACGGTCTTCTCCACTATTGCACTTTGAGGTTAAATTTTTGTCACCAGATGTAACTTCTTCAAAAACATGTTTAACTGTATTCTAATATAATAATCAGGTCAAGAAACTAATCATTATTGCACTCACCTACACAAACCCTGGTTTATATAAAGAAAAAGCACTTAAAATTTTTTTTTTGCCGGTGTGGTGTTGGTCGTGTTGCAAGTTGATAACCCGACAAAATTTTGGACGTCATTTTTTCTCTTTGTATTGTAAATAGCGCCATCTATGCCATTTTATTTAAATCAAAATAGTTTAAAGTTTTAATATCTCGGGTTGTCATTGTTGTAGCTATTCAGAATTCGTAGTTTTGCTTACTATACGGTCCTACCCGCCATACGGTCTTCGCCGAATCGACCTTACAGTTCTTCTACGGTTTATTTACTCATGTGGTTCTACTGTCGTTTATTTACTTATATGTTAGATCCACATGAGCAAATAAACGGTAAACTCTACAACATAGATACAAGAGGTTTTCTGTTTTTTTTTTTAAATATTTCTTCGCTCTACAACGACGTGCCAAAGGTCACCAGGTCATCGACACTGCTTGCTCAACGTTAGTGTTCAGTGTAGCAAACTATAGGAATTCGCGTTATATCTTTATCAGCTGATAGAGATAAGAAGGTCAATGAAACGTTTACACAACACGATGTAGGTAGATACCTTGTCCTTGAATGAGGTTGAAAGCGAGAGTCATTTCACCTAGCTTTTTGCCACTGGCTTACACGTTCGCTAGAATTCGTCGTTTACATTTCGGAGAGTGTGCATTACAATTGCACATGGATATGCAATGATATCGCAATTACACAATTTAAGAGCGTCCTTTTCGAGGTTTCATACCACCGCTCTTACGTGATTATCATGTTATTAGACATCTTTCTCCAGATATTTTGGGTACACAGATATCTTATAGATATATACCTATATATCTAGGTTTCTCTAGAAATCAAAACATAAATTTGTATAAACTCAATCTAGAAAATCGGCTATTATACGTAAACTTTGGCCCTCCATAACGTACTCATATATAACAAAAATATAAAAAAGTACAAGATTACCCTGGGCCTGATTTGCCTGAGCGTATTTTGTCATTTTGTATATGTACATTGAACAATAAATACTAACTAAACTATTTATACTAAAACCTAACTAGTTTTAGTATAAATAGTTTAGTTAGTATTTAAGTTTTTTTTTATGTAAATATGTACAAAATTAAACTGCAATCACCTTTAAAAATATAGCAAAAAAAAGTACATCAATAGAAGATGACGACAATTTTTATAAAAAACTTATAAGGCCAAAAGAGTTCTGAGGCGTTATCTCTCTTTTTGCATTGCCTCTTCGTCAAACATCGCTTTGAATTGCGTTAGATGAAGCAACAAGCTTTTATACCATGCTCGACGTTGACGATAGGCGAGTGGAAAAGGGTTTAATTTCGCCAAGTTCGTTTCTTTGCGCCATCATCGGTACTATACTCCATCTGTTTTGGTAATTATCGAAAGGCAAACAATCTTGATATGTCTTTTTATTTAAAACTAGCTGTACCCGCGCGGCTTCGCTCCCGCTCTTCCCTACTTCAGCCTACTATACCCCACTCTACCCTACTCTACCCTACTCTACCCTACCCTACTCTACTCTACTCTACCCTACTCTACCCTACACTACCCTACTCTACCCTACACTACCCTACTCTACCCTAATTTTCATTTTTTTTCCATAAGAACCTTCTCCTCATAATAACGAACACAACAAAAAAAAAATTAGCGAAATCGGTCCAGGCATTGTTGAGTTATGCGCTTACCAACACATTTTGCGATTCATTTTTATATTATAGATAAATCGTATAAAAGACATAAAAAGATTATTTAAATTTAGATAATTATTTTATATCGGTTTAGGTAAGTACCTAATAATTGTAAACATTTTTAGATGAAATTTTTAGACCATTTTTTAGATAAAAGACATGTTATGTTTGTTTACATTTAGTTAACTAGGTACTTCAACCGATGGAGTATAGGCGGACATTCCCCCTCATAGAAAGTTAATACAAAACTTCGTAGAAAGTAGTTTAAAGTCAACAACACATCAATCTTCAATCCACTACATAATTGCACACTTTTCTTCCGTATACCCCATACAAACTGGTATTGAGAAAAGATTGCGGTCATCTCTTTTTCTGAGAATTAAAACACCGCTCTTTCCTCAACGGAACCCGTTCGTACGCTGGATTGTCAACCATACTTTATAATAACGTGTCGTACTTTATTTTTGGTAAATATACTTAATATTTTTGTATAAAAATAAAGCATATGAATGTACTCTAATTTCAATCTTTACTGTGAAGCGTAAAATGAAACACTAATATGAATAATTATTATGAGTTGAAACACGAATACTTTTCAAAACAAAAGTTGAATTGGAAATGCGTTGCTTAAATAGTTACATTGAAATTCTGAGTATAAAAATTATAAGGATAATTATATTAATAATAATCCTTTATTATCAGGCAATTAAAGCCCATAGGTAAAATATAGGCTTATTCTTTTTGACGGGAGGGGGTCAAAAACTAGTAAAAATCTTCTTACGTAATAAATGAATGGCCCCGTATTAACAAAAATGTGATACGTTATTTTTCTTAAAAAACAGTTGGCAATACTAGTCGTTCGGACTGTTTACTTTACGAATGTGTATTTACTGAAAGTAAGTTGGTCGGTACTTATAATATTAACCTTTCGGATATCATAATTAGAGACACAGTATAAACCCACATGAACACAACTCGCAAGAGTGAGGGAACGTACATCCTTAAACCCTAGCCGCCGCAACAGGAGACGCAGCATCTATCGTCTATACAAGGCACCAGATAAACGTGGAATAAAGTTCATTGATCTTTCCCTAATATCTCTACGTAGGCACTCGAAAACAAGCAATTAACGATTTTTCATTACTAGAAAATGTTAAGCATCGCGATAGACGTCGATTCAAGACAACTGATATGTCTTTGTTTCAGTTTTTGAAATTAAGAATGTCATCAAATTTAGGAGGGTCAATGACCGTTATTCCAAGTTTATCTGGCGCCTTTTTTTATCTGTTATAAACTAGTACTTGACTGCGATCCCGCCTGATGGTAAGCAGCGATGCAATCGTTGATGGTGAGGCGCACTAGTTTATTAAGAGCCTATTCACTCTAGCCTTGAAGACACCCAAATTATAATCAGACGGGAAGACCGCAGCAGGCAAACTGTTCCAGTCCTTCGATGTACGCGGTATAAATGAAGAGGCGAAACGTTTAGTCCGGACCGTAGATGTTTCAACAACGTAAGGGTGGATACTCACCGTGCGTCGGTTTACCGGTTTTTTACGTGCCTACCTTAGTGTCTAAACCAATTCTTCATAAATCTTGATGGCGTCACTAGTGTGTTTTTGTGTGCGTACGTAGAGATAACAATACCGATGTGCTACCAATGTAAGTCGATGGCAATGTAATTTGTCTACAAATCGTAAAGCAAACTCCGGCCACGGTAGGCACGGACTTGCGATTGCGAACGACTAGCAAAGGGTGACTCGCCTTCCGTTTTTCCGTCCTTCCGTTGACAGCGCGTACTGTTCCATGCGCGCCTCAATAAGATGACAGCAAAACCATAAGGAAAGGAAAGGCCAATGGGAAGACTTTTTTTTTCGGTGGCCGGTAAAAATCATCCTGATGACTGAGATAGTTTCAGACTCTTAGTTAGTTAGTTAGCCCATTTATGCCCCACTGCTGGGCAAAGGCCTCCCTCTCCTTTTTCCACACACGTCTGCACACAAAAGCTGCTACTCTAAAGAGTGGGATTGGGCCGGACATGTTTGCCGCATGTCGGATGAGCTGTGGGCTAAAAGAGCCAGTGATTGGGTCCCATTAAACGCAAGGCGACATCGCGGCAGACCAAGGCGAAGATGGAGAGATGAGCTTGATAAATACCGGAGGGACTGGCCCGCAATGGTCAGACTCTTACTGATTAAAAAACCCACCCCATTCCTTCGTTGCCTTTTATACCGGGGCCAAGCCTCCCTTTCGGAAGCAGACCCCTGGCCTCAGTAGGCTTCGACCCTGCTGTAAGGTTGCCGACAACCATGATTTCCCATCTCTACTCTAAATATACACATAATTTTTCCAAGGATATAGCTCTAACAAAGCTCTTTGTCCCATTGATGCAAGCTCTCTGGTCATATGGTCACCTTGACCCCAAAACCCCGCTTAAAATACAGGAGCACATAAATAAAACCAAAGTCAATGAAGGACGGACTTGAAAACATCATACTGCAAATATGGCGCCACTTGAAAGTAATATTTACTGTTCATTTTTCAGCTCAAGGCTTTAGGGGGTGTCCATTGATTACGTGAGATGATCTTGGCGATTTTTATACTCTGCCTCCTCACTACGTTTATGTCGTGTGATTTTTTATTTATTTATTGTTTATTTACACTTACAGTATACACTACACGTATAAATTTTAACACATTCGTTAATAGAGACAAGATAAAAACACTTAAAAATATTAATATAATTATAATGTCAACATAAAAAAATTATAATCAAAATAAATGAAAGGTTTTTTTAAATAATTTGCGATGACGATACCCTCTCTCTTATCCACGCGACATTGTTAAAATAAACATTTAATTTATTTTAGGGACTGGTTACTTAACTAGAGATTACTTCAACTAACACAGTTCTACGAATATTACAGATTGAAAAAAGTATTTTCCAAGACTCTCCCTGTTGCCCACGTGTATGAAATTCGACTTGAACCCCTTTCCCTAAATGCTTCACATAATCAATGGATGCCCCCTTACTAGTGTGCATCGTCAGAAATATCTTATCGTCGATACGACGAGTACTCAGAAGTGGGAAAATCTGATACTAGTAGGTATTAGCATACAGGAAGCTGGCACAGATTTCTTTAGAAGCCCTTTGTTTTTGTGTCCTTTCTTGTTTTTAATTAACCGACTTCTAAATAAGAAGAAGGTTCTCAATTCGGATGTTTGTATTTTTGTTTTTAATGTATGTTCGTTCATTATATTTTAAGTAAATAACTTCACTTGCCAACCGATTTGAAAAATTCTTTTTTTGTTGGAAAGGATACACTTCCCAAATGGTGGGACCAATTTTAAATAGTCACCAAGTTGGGATCTGATGATGGAATCTTGGCGAAATCGAGGGATAAGGAGGAGGAATATTATAGGCAACCTTAAACCTAGTTCTTTTGGTATTTTCATCAAAGATTTAAGCATTTACAGTCAAAAAATGACATTTGATGAAGTGGAACTGGTGAAGAAGACCAGAAATGGCCAACGTAAGTTCATACTCACACAGATATTACAGTGAACATAATTATGCGACTACGATTTAAATACAAATAAATGAATAGTTTTGAATAGGTATGTTGAAAATGGTATCATCGAAGTGACCTAATGATGATGGAGATAGGCACCGGAACTCCGTAATTAATCAATGTATCCTACTCGTGTTTGGGCTTATTAGAATTGTCATGAGATGCACTTTGGCTGTAAGGTACTATCGAACTGATCTGATGATGATGATAGAGCCGGAAGGTAGACATGGGAACTTCATAATAAAACAATGTGGCCTAGCAGGGTTTGAGTTAATTGTCATGAGAAAAAGGTAATCTGGCTGTAAGTGTATTGCAACTAAAAAATAAGAAATAAAAAACTTTTTGCAAAAAAAAAAAAAATAACCGACTTATGTATTGTTTGTTTCATAATTAACACCGACTTCCGAAATTAAAATTATTTTGATGGTTTTAGTGTTTTTTTTTTAATGAAGTCGGTTATTTTTTTTTTTTGTAAAATTTTTTTTTGTTTTATTGTACTGCCACTTTCTTGAACCGAACCGAATCAACACATTTTATTTTCAATATGTTTTCACTCATGATAGAAAAAAAAAATGCCGTGAAACCCGAAGTTGCCGTGATCCCCCCTAAAAATAAAATAATATTGGTAACGCTTTTTTCCCATAAAAAATTATTTTTAAAACTATTTATCTGATTTTTCTAAACAGTGTGTCCGAAACATCAAAAAAATGTGTCAATTCGGACACTGTGTCCGCATATACTGTGTCCGAATCGTTAACAAATCGATTTTATACTACTTCTACACGTAAACTTATACTCTTTTAACTATATTACTTTAATAAGAGTGAAACAGCTTTAGTAATGTTGGGGGACGTTTCGTCCCCAAGTTTATCTAAGGTTTTGTTTCATTTATTATTATATTTATTTGTTTCATAAACCAAGAGAGAGAGAGAGCAGTGGTGGCCGAGTGGTAATGGACTTACGAGTTGTAGGTCGCGGGTTCAAACCCAGCCAGGCGCATTACTTTGTATAATTTATTTCATCAACACTACTCTTCAAACGGTGAAGGAAAACATCGTGAGGAAACAGGCATGTCCTAGAACTAAAAATTCCAAGACATGTGACATCCACCAACCCGCAATAGGAGTTGTCAGCAACAGCAGGGGCCCAGCCGGGTCGAAGCCTACTGGGGCCAGGATTATCCGAAAGGGCGCTCGAGGCCAGGTATGAAGGCTAGAAGGAAAGGGGCGGGTCTTTCAGTCAGTAAGAGTCTGACACTATCTCCCGCTCCGCCCAAGAGCGGGGGTTGTCATTGGATGATTTTTCCCACCGTAAAAAAAAAGGCCCGCGTGGTGGATTACGGCCCATTCCCTCTCCTAGAGAGGAGGCTTGAGTCCCAGCAGTGGGAACATTAAAAGGCTGATTATGTTAAGCTACATGAACCGAGACTCTTTCGTACAAATTGCACCAGTTACTTAGTTATTTATTACATGCTATACAACGAAGGTTAACACACATTCTACTGCATTCTTCAGCTCTCGACATGAGGTGACGTCACATTCTAATGACGGCGTGTCAGCCTTGTTGATCTGACAGGTGGTTTATTATTCATTTTACATGCATGTAGATAATTTGTATAACTTGGCTAGATCTTAGAGTTGAAACTACATTAGACCGACGCACACGTGTAACACGCCTGATTTGTACGTAGAACGACGTCGCGTGGCGTGGATCAAGTGTAGCTCCACAAGTCTAGTTTCCATATACCTAAAATGTATGGAGACCGACGCGCCCAAATCGGCGTGTATGATCCTGGCACGGATTAGGCGCACAATGCCACATTCGCAAAATGACATAATGACGCAATATGCCACACTAGCAAAATGCCACATTAGCAAAATGCCAGATTCGCAAAATGACTTTTCTCAAAATGACACATTCTAAAAATCATAATTATCGAATAATATGCGATTTACGTAAATTAAAATAAAAAAATTGTTAAAATTACTTATTTACTTCTTGCAGTGGGCTTTTTTTTCATAAAAACATACTAACGTCCAAATAAAAAAATACTAAGTTCGAAATGACATTTTGGCATTAAGTATGCGAAAGTGGCAATTTGCGAAAAGTCATTTTGCGAATATGGCATTTTGCGAAGATGGCATTTTGCTAATGTGGCGTTTTGCGATATGGCATTTTGAGAATATGACATTTTGAGAATATGACATTTTGAGAATATGACATTTTGTTGCGTCAATATGTCATTTTGCGAATGTGGCATTGTGCGCCAAATCCTATGGCACACGTGTGCGCAGTGTGACATTTCACGGAATGGTTGGATTCTACTATACTTTTTTTAACAACTTTAAATAAACTCAAAAATAATTGGACCGATTTTAAAAAAGGTTTTTTACACGCAGAAAGCAATTTTTTAATTGAGTAACTTAGGTCATATATATTTTCTACAAATACGCGGGCAGACCCGCTAGTAGAAGCTAGTATCTACCTACTTAATAATTAAACATGTAACAGCCGTAAGCGACGAGAATGCAATGAATGAAGGCAAACACATCTGCATTTAGACACAATCAGGAAAATATTCAAGGTAAAGTATTTACTGGACAGAGCGGTCTGTGACGGTCGTGTTATGTATTAGATTTTGTGCAATTAACTGCACAATATTATACCTATTGTAGAGTCTGTCTAATAAGTTAAACAACTTGGGTAATTATTAGGATTTAATGAAATCTGATGTAGTCAACACGGGTTCAATAATCAAGGTTGATTAAGAGATCTTGATCATTGTTTACTAATAGAAGAACCATATAAAAAGTATCGAATATACCGAAGTATTTTTAAATGATTAAATATTATCTATACAAAATTCCTAAGTCCTTTGACTTTTTAGACAGTCTGTGTACTCTGTACACGTGTGCGTCGGTCTAATGTAGTTCCAGCTATAAGCTACATCATCATCATTTCAGCCGACAGACGTCCACTGCTGGACATAGGCCTCCCCCAAGCGTCGCCACAACGAACGATCATGTGCGTCCCGCATCCATCGGATTCCCGCTACCTTCACCAGGTCGTCAGTCCACCTTGTAGGAGGCCTTCCAACACTGCGTTTTCCGGTACGCGGTCGCCACTCCAGAACCTTTCGGCCCCAGAGCTATAAGCTACACCTTTTTTTATTACAATTGCCGAAACGGATCTTGAGCGCTCGGCGTCAGAGTGGGGATCGCTTTGCGCATTCCATACATTGGCGTGCCAATCGTCTTCTTTGTTAGATACATGCAGCAACGCAGGGAACGAATCAGGTGTGACGTCTATGACACGATGGCGCAGCGAGCCAATTACTGACACTCCCCGCTCCCGCGTCTCACTTCGCACCACTAAAGAGACCGAATATTTGACTTCTGCGCAACTTGAAGCCAGCGCTCAAGATCCGTGACGGTAATTGTGTGTAGGCTGTCATATTTTCCCGCTACGTTTGATCTAGCGATTAAAATACCTATCATATTTATAGCTAGTTTAAATACTAGATATCATATCTCACTATCTGTATCGATAGGTTAGTAGTGATCGGAAAATGTACCAATAACACAAAATACATAGATACAAATTGGGACTCACCCAAATTACGAGTAACAAGCCTATCATGCTATGTAATCTTCATTGGTATCTATTTGAATAATTACGGTTTATAGGTTTCGAATAAAATTGAAGAGTTGGTATGTTATTTAAGTAGTTTGCACGCGGTATTTCTGGAGCATGCGTAACGGAACATGGTAGACATCCCACTCCCACCCATACGTACAAAGCGTTTTGGGAACACATTCATTATGCGTACAGCTAAGGAGTGGAATTCCCTGCCGGAGTCTGTATTTCCTGATAGCTATAACATAAGGCTCTTTAAGTCAAGTGTAAATAGATTTCTTCTAGGCTAGCGTGTTCCATCTTCGGCTACATCATCAGGTGAGATAGTGGTCAAACGCGGGCCTATCCATTATATGTTTACACCGCTAAATTTTGATCGTTTTAATCCCGTGGAGGGTCGATCTGGTAATAATAATAATAATAATAATGAATTTATTCAATTTTAGTTTACATTTTTTGCTACTTATTTCTAGGCTATATTGTTAAGAGACAAAACAATTAGACCTCTGTAGCCGAACTAGGCAAGAGCCTGTATTTCGGCTATCAGCGCCAATCCCCCTAAGTAATAAAAATCAGTACAATTTTAGCCATCGAGTAGAATTAATTAAAATAAGATAAAAAAAAATTAAAACAAAAATGCAGTTAATTAAAATAAAACACAAAAAATTAAAATTAATAAAATAAAATAAAAAATAATAATAATTACAAAATTATAAAACCATTACAATTACAGAAACATAGACATTAAATCATTCAATAATAACATAATTTTTTTTTTTTTTTTTTTGTTCTCATTCGAATAATAATAAAAAATAAAATAAAATAAAAAATAGTGTGTGAGTGTCCTCTCTTTGTGTTATGTAATGGTGTGTGTGTGTGAGTGTGAGAGGGTGTGTGACTGTAAAAAGCAAGCAATCACTTCGGTACATGTAGAAGCAACTCAGTCTCCTCATAGGAGAGCCCAAGCAAGTATTCCAACACCTTTTTCCTACATTGTGTTTTAGTCAAGGGATAGATGTTTATAGCTTTGTTAATTTTATTGTAAATGAAAGGTCCAGAAAAATTAGTAAACCTTGTACTAAATTTAGTATTGGTAATATTTCTACTGGCAAAAATCCTGTCTCTTCTTCGCCCCACTTGGTTTAGCGGATTGTAAGTCTGTTTACTGTGTTGTAGGAGAGTAATATTAAGAATATATAATTGCCTGACAGTCAGGACCTCACAATTCTTGTACAGTTGAGTGGTTGGGAAAAAAATACTTTTAAAAGTACTAACCTTGAGCACTGCACGCTGGGCAATCTCAAGGCGTTTTAAAGTTGTTTTAGAGGAGCCACCCCAAGAAGAGATACAGTATGTCAAAAGCGACTGACAGAGGGCATAATATATCTGCTTCAGCAGTTGCGGATCAGCGACATGTCGTAAATTTTTAAATACAAATATTAATTTGCGAATCCTTCCGCATAGAACTTTTGTGTGTTCTTTAAAATTAAGGCAACTGTCAATTATTACGCCTAAGTATTTAATCACATGAACACGCTCTAGGGGCGGGCATGAACAGTTAGATTTATTTTGACATTCATGCGAAACGATTCCCAGGTTACCAGATACTCCCTTTACATTCCTAATGCCGAAACAGACATATTTTGTTTTATCTACATTCAAAGTGAGAATGTTTCTCCGCAACCACCCTCCAACCTCGTCAAAGCCCAGTTGAGCAGCATCGAAGGTATCTTCCCAGGTATCAGCAGCAAAACAGAGGGCAGTGTCATCTGCGAAGGAGATAATTTCACCTTGGGATAGTTTAAGATTTGTAAGATGGTTTATGTATACCAGAAATAAGGTGGGCCCTAAGATGCTGCCCTGTGGTACTCCATGTGTAACCGGGAGATCGCTACTTTTATGACCATCAACACGAACAAGTTGAGATCGCCCAGTTAGATAGCTCCTGAAAAGTTCGTGCTGCACACCCCTAATTCCCAATTTTTCCAATTTGTCCAAAAGGATGGAAACAGAAATCGTATCAAAAGCCTTAGCCAGGTCGAGGAAGATAATGAGGCATTTTTTTCTTTTATCAAGGTTTGAGGCAATGTAGTTGGTCAATTTATTGACTGCTTGCTCAGTTGACTTACCCTGTCGAAAACCGTATTGATTAGGAGACAACAAATCATTTTTTTCTAAATAGTCTACTAATCTTTGATTAATTACTCTTTCAAGTATTTTCGATAAAGCCGGCAAAATAGATATCGGCCTATAATTAATGATACGATTTCTGTCACCATTTTTATAAATGGGGCAAATCTCGGCCTTTTTCAGAGAATCGGGGAACACACCCATCTGAAGGCAACTATTAAATATTTTAGTAATAGGTGGTACAATAATATTTTTATACGTTTTTAGGAAATCACTGCTAATATTGTCCCAACCATTGGCACAGTTTGACTTTAAGCCAAGGATAAGGCGTTCAACTTCAGCTTCGGTAGTATCCATTAAAACGAATGAATTGACTGTACTTGTGTCAGCATTATTAATTTGAGAGTTGCTGTGTAACGTTTGCATGTTTTTTTCATAAATTTTATTTGCCAGAGAAGTTCCAACGTTAACAAAAAATTTATTAACCTCATTGAGTGAATTCTCAGGAGTAGTAGACACTGTCAATAATTCTTTAGGAGGAGTTGATTTTTTAGAGGTGTTAGTGATCTCTTTGATTGCCTTCCACAGTTTTTTACTATCTTGTTTAGCTGCTTGTAGATGCTCTTTCTCATATTCTCTTTTCACTTTCCTTATTATAGTAGTGCAGTAGTTTCTGTATCGATTATAACTAATTTTTAAAATGTCATTTAGTGGATTCAATTTTAATTTTTGATGTAATCTATCTCTATGTCTTGCACAGCGCAACAAGCCTTGTGTCATCCATGGTTTTATCAATTTGTGGCGCTTGGGTATTATTATTTCCTTCGAGTTGTTAAGAATTGCATGTTGTATTGATTGTGTGAAGTAGTTTAGGGAAGTGTTCGGATCTGATAAAACATCAATTGAGCCGAAATCAATTTTCAATAGATCTTGAAGCAGACCATCTTTGTCTGTTTTTATTATCCTAGAAGAGGCATAATGTCGGGATTTCTTCATATTAATGTTTAATAAAACAGGGTAGTGATCTGTTAGAGTAGTGTGAGGTACAATAGTGGTCGAAGGGAAATTAGTTCTTATCAGTACATGATCCAGACAAGTGCCACTTTTAACACGAGTAACCAAATTATGACCCGGTAGAAGGCCATGTGCAGCTGCTACATTTAGATAGCGTTCTCCGTTTTGATTTATTTTTACTGGGTTAATATCGATATTAATGTCTCCCATCACGATAACATGTTCGAAGGCGGAAAGTTTGTGCAGTACACTATCCAATGATGAAAGAAATGGATCAATATTTCTAAAGGAAGGTGATCGATAAATTGCAAGTATGGCAATACGGTTATCAATTACAACAATTAAGCCATTGCAATCCTGCATGACAGTGACGATAGTGTTTCATGTACCGAATCGACCCTCCACGGGATTAAAACGATCAAAATTTAACGGGGTATATAAAAAAAAAAAAACTCTAATATAGTTATAGCATTTAAACACTGTCTCAGTGTGGTGTAGCGACTCTGGTGTCTGCTTTTTGTCCCAGTGAAACGGTTTATGAAATACAGCCCTCTGACAGATGGCCAGCGGAGGCTAAAAAAGTAAGGAACAATGAAACGGACCAATCCAGACAGAGCTTAGTATTATTATTGTTTATTGGGATTCCCGGATGGTTTTTATTATCTAATACTTAATCAATTTCTAAACTCAAATCAACTAACTAAAATCAAACTAAAATATGGCGTCAAAAAACTCTTCCACATCGCTGTCGACTGGTAATGTGCCCAAAAGGCTGGCGACATTGCCACGCTGTATGGCAATGCTTATCCTCTGTCCGAGGTAAAAGCCAGCCCTTGGGTCACGCGAATTGTCAACTAGACGTTTCGTTTAATTCCCGGAATGTGTGAGAAGTGATATGAAAGAAAAGGGAGTTAGTGACAGCGTGACGAATGACAGGACAGAATGGAAGAAAAAAACGTGTTGCGCCGACACCAAATAAAACGGGACTAGGGCAGGAAGATGATGATTGTGATTTCCGAAAATTAAATTTCAAGTACTCAAAACTTCGTTAGACGGACAAAAAACAAGAGGCTTAATAAAAAAGCGACACAAAACAACACTAACCATTGTTTCGTTCTGTTCAAGAACGAAAGACCTTGAACTTTGAACTGGTGGCAGTTCAGAAGACTGGTCATTATGACGTCAGGGTCATCGTGAACCAGGAAAAGAATCATTGTAGACGTTACATTGTTCTTTGTTATGAAAGCAATTCTAGACGTGCTTGTCTCAATGCCTACAAAGTGTTCAAAGTAACTGAATTACTGTTAGTACTACAGAAAGACTGATAAGCTATTTTTAGGGTTCCGTACATCGAAAGGAAAAAACGGAACCCTTAGGGCGTTTACATATTATGCCGCAGCGGCAGCATTTGCCAGGTGCCGCAAGAGCTGCGGTGTTTCATCGCAGAACCAGTGACACAAACGCCGCCTATGCAGCGCGTCCAGTTAGTCTAGTCAAATTAGCAAAAAGATTGGACCTAATTCGTGTAGTTGTAATTTTTTGTGGAAACATTAGAAGACATGAATATAAGTCTTCTCTGAGTTTGCACCATTCCTGTTATGTACGGAACATCGTTATAGGTTTTAACATTAAAGACCCAAAATTTAAAAATTTCATAAGTATTTCGTTGTGGTAAGTTTAGATATATGTAGATACCCCTTTGGTGTATAATTACTTTTCACGAAAAAAGTGTGAGGTGTATGAAACACTAATAAATCATTATTTTTATTTTGCGGCTCAAGGGAAATTTAGCCAGTTGGTGCAAACTCATAATAAGCTTTTTAAAGCATCCTATACACCCAGTTATTTTTGCACCCTTTTGCACCCCTAGGAAAACAGCATTTTACAATATTTGTAGATTGTACTTCGGGGCAAATTAGTGTAGTCATGGATTTTTTAATATATATAATGTATTCTATACATAAAACATTCGCACGTAATAAAAATAAGAAATATATAACTGGAAGTTTATGTAGAGTTAACGTGAATACATACTGCGACTCGTGAGTAAGTAAGTGCGTGCATGTATATGCGTTTAGATCTTTTTTGTGGCAAGAAGCGATCCCTGCGCTATACAAATTAATAACTATAATTTCCTCTATTTTATTAGCTGTGTTGTGAAAATGGATTGGATTGGGTGTATTGCATTGTTTGTCGTGACCTCCCGACCTGCCCCTGTATTAAGTATTTATTTAACAAGAAATTATGATAATCATAGCAATTCTCTGTCGATCTTTATTTCTTTCTATACCTCAAAAGGAAAAAACGGAATCCTTATAGAATCACTTTGTTGTTCGTACGTCTGTCTGTCAAGTCCCTTTATCTCGGGAACAAGTGCAAGTATCAAGTTGAAATTTAAACCGTATACTCAAGACTGCGGTCCCTTAAGGCCTGAAACTGCGTTAAGCGGGCACCCGCGCGGTTTCATACAAAAGTGCTCCGTCGCGGGGACCAGCGCGGGTGTCCGTCACGGGGAGGCGCGCCCCGCACCCACGCAACGGGGCCCGCCTCCGTGCGACGGAACCCGTTGCGGGGGCACGCGCGCACAACAACCTAGATTCAATAAACGGGCTTACTGGCTGTCGTTTTTTTTTTTTGCTAGTCGTCGTTTTGCTACGCAATAATATATTAAGTTCTCCATCGACACGACTATACAAGCACACCGTTAAAATTGAACTAGCGACACTGCGTAAATCGGTCTCCGCGACGGGTCCCCGCGACGGGGACCGTCGCGTAGCCACGGAGCCCACCCACATGTCCACGCGCGTAGACACGCGACGGTTGCCCGTCGCGGGCGCCCGCTTAACGCAGTTTCAGGCCTAAAGCTGTGTAAAAGTAAAAACTTCTAAGTTAACGAATAAAAAAGATACGTCGCAAAAAAAAAGTTATATATTTCGACACTCAAGGGAATCTTATAGGAACTTCCCGTTGACCTAGAGCCCTGAAATTTGGCACGAAGCAAGTCTTAAGTATATAATAAGTATAGGAATAATTGCTGCTGGCAAAAGCTTGATATTTATTGTATTTAAGTTAGTTGATACGGAACCCTAAGTGTGCGAGTCCGACTCGCCCTTACCCAGTTTCTTTTTGCGGCGCATACTTAAAGCTCCACATTTTTTATACTAATATTTTATTGTTCCTACCTTACCCGATGCCGTAGAATAATCAGCGCCGTCAGACGATTTATACATAGTTCTAAAGACAACCGAAACACAACTAATTTATTTGAAACTAGCTGTGCCCGCGAATTTGTTCGCGTGGACTACAGGATTTTGAATTTATTTTTTCTAAAATAAAAGTAGCTCATGTACATGCTCCTTATTGCATCAGCTACTTGCCAAAAAAAGTCCCGTCAAAATTAGTCCAGCCATATCAGAGATTAGCCCGGACAAACAGACAGACAGACAGACAAAAATTGCAAAAAATGTTATTTTGGCATGCATTGACATCCCCCGCCCTTGGGCGGAGCGTGAGATAGTGTCAGACTCTTACTGACTAAAAGACCCACCCCGTTCCTTCTAGCCTTCATACCGGGGCTCGAGCGCCCTTTCGGATAACCCTGGCCCCAGTAGGCTTCGACCCGGCTGGGTCCCTGCTGTTGCTGAACTCCTTGAGGCGCGCGGGAACAGTGCGCGCCGTCGACGACTTGGGCTTGGTCCGGACAGTTACCGGATGGCCGGACAGTGAGCTACCCATTGCTCACTGTCCGCAAGCCCGCGCCTACGTTGGCCGGAAATCGGGATCAGAATCCCGGCGGCGGCGGCGGCGATAACGCCATTGCCTGATGCGTTCGGCCTCCTCCTTTGCGAGCATTACTGCTTCGCTGAAGTCGGCGACCGCCTGCCACTCCTCCTCGCTCCGGACCATGGCCTCAACCAAGGCCCGGCGCGAGAGGTCTCCGCCGCCGATCGCCCCCACGAGGGCACGGCGATGCTTGGTGTAGACTCTGACCAACGAAAGATGGCAAAACAAAAAAGAGGCCGTATTAAAAAAAAATTGAAGCTCTTCACCCTAGCTGTACGCCACTTAAACAGACTTGATACGTTTGATTATTCATGAAAATAATAAGTATGCGATATATATATGATGCATGTTTAATTAACAATTAAACATGTGCTGCTTATATAGCCGCGATATTCAATGCCGCCAAAACTCAAGCATGTCCGTTCACTGCCAAAAGCAGCCTGATCACCTTAGCACCTGCTTTTTAGAATGTATCCTTGGAGTGTATCGACCGCCTTCAGCTCTTGGGAGTTGAAATTTCCTTTAACTTTGGGCAGTTCATTGAGCACAAAGCTACGGTAGCAGGTAGCGGTAGTAAGGTAAGATGGCACTCAGTGGCGGATTAGCCATGTAGCAAGAGTAGCAAATGTTACAGACCCCCCCCATTTTGGGGCCCCGCGCGTTCAGGGATCCCGTATTTTTGAACATAAAAAAAAACTAGTCAAAATATTGGTACTGCGTGAAACCTAAATACAGCTGATTTTTTTGGATGTGATGAGATAGTCACTTTACTTCAGACTATCCTGCAAGCAAACTACAGAATAGAAGATCTCTTAGAATTTATCCCATCATCGTACTTTTTACGCAAGTAATCTTAAAATCCACGGACTTATTGGTAAATAAAAGCCTTGTTCAAGCTTATTTTAGAAAGGGTAGCTTTAGCCAGCAGCTTCTAGCAGCGCTAAATAAAACCACTTAATTTTAATATGTGTAGGTTAAGCTCAATCTTAATAACCCTACTAAGAATAAGCTTAAACAAGGTTTCTAGGGAATTACATATCTAGACATAATTACATAATTAGTCTATGTGAATATTACATTGCCTGTGCGTAGTGACATTTGGCTTTGAAACGTGGTCGTTCACAATGCGCCTCATCAGATGGTTTTAAGTAACACAAAGAGCAATGGAGAGGAAGATAAGCTTAAGTGGCAGTAAACTGGGTACATATATTGCTCGCAGAACAGATGATCGATGGGGCCAAAAGGTTCTGGAATGGCGACCGGATACCTGAAGACGTAACGTTGAAAGGTCTCGCAACAAAGGTAAGAATAACCTTTTATTTAGTAAGGTTCACGTGGATTCGATGGAGGCGTGATAAACTGGACCGGCCGTTGTGGTGGTATAGGAAAAACCTTTGTATAGCAATGGAAGCCTTTCAGCTGAAATGATGATGACTATCGATGTTGGCGTGTTGATGAGAAAAATCACTCAGAAAGATTAATCCACTTAAAAATTTGCTAAATCAGACTACTTCAAAGAAAAATAAATGTTGCATCCTAGGTAATCCTAAGTAAATCTTAACTTTACAGCTTTTCTGTATAAATTCACAAAGGCTTCGCCATCAGCATCGAAAAGACTCCTTAATTCTGTATTACTTGTCAGAAGAAAACCTAAACGTCCTAAGCAAAATTCTAATCATTCGGGGTATGCAAAAAACGATCATCATCTAGGTTTTCCAAAAGTACTAAATTAATTAGTAGACGATTGATGTCATTATGTATGGAATATAATATCGTTCAAATGTCCGCCGCTACTTTGCTAGATAGCGCGCATACGAAATATACAACTTTCCATGTCCTTTACTGTTTCATTATTAGGAGTTTCGTCTACTCATTGCCGAAACCTCCTGAAAAGTATAATACACCGTGTGAGTAAAATTACAATTATTAAATAGTCAAAAAGTATCAAGTTTTTATAATAGTAATTAAAAAACTAACCTAGAAATGATATTATTGTATCCAACCGTCGCATTTTATCTGCATGTTTTTAATTTAATTCACTTTTTGCGTCTTTAAATTTGTTCATTATATTAAATAGTAGCCTTTCCATCGAACTAGTGATTGTTTGAGTATAATAAGATGCAGGAAAAATTTTTGACAATTCTTAATTTTTTTAAATGCTGCTTAATTTTTTTAAATGCTGCTAAAATATTTATATTATTTTTTAAATATTTTTATTATTATATATATATTGATTAATAATTCGTTGTCTTCTTTCGATGGTCAAACTCTATGTACCGTATATATGTATGCAAGTAGTAAAAAGCAGTTACTTCAATATTACAAACAGATACTCCAATTTTATTTATATGTATGTATGAAGATAAATAAAGGACATGCTTGCAGGACACTCTCGTTTTTTTTTGTTTAAACATAGACGGTTTTTTTAACTGTTTTTTTTTTTAAGCTATTGCATAGCTTCTATCGCGGGCCTTGAGCGTGGAGACCGAATCCAGAAATTTCGTAACGAAAATAACCTAACACCCCCACTCATTTGTTTTTTGAGCGTGGTGACCGATAAGAAAACAAATGAGTGAACAATCAATCAAAATTCAATTCAATGTGTGAAAGTGTAACTTCAATTAATATCAAAGAAAAAAAAAACAAAGAAAAAAAAATACTGCATAAATAAAATAAATAAATAATTATAATTGCAAGTTGATAAAAATGCTATGCAATAGCTTTACCGCGGCAGTCCCCGAGTGCCACACGTCTTTTTTTATAAAAACAAAATTAGGTTTCTTTACTTACACTTACTAACAGAGCATTTACAATCAGAAAGTACTCCTTCCTCGTAAAATACATCCCACAACACTCCTAGGTAATGACTACGCTTATCTCTTCTTGTCAGTTTATTATTCCGTGTCGCGCGCTTGTCACTTCCATGGCGTAATAGTTCTTTGGCAATTAAGACAACACTAGAAAAACGTATGTTCCTTAAAAAAATGCAAATTTTTTATAGGGTGCAAATATAAAGGAAACCACATTAATATAATTGTGATTATTTTCATAACTACTTAAATTTCCCCCGAAGTACAGAAGCAAAAAAACGTGAAAAACTAATTTCCATACGTCGCACTGGGGTGCAAAATCAATCATGTACTTAGGTCGAAATGTATAACACAGTTTACAAAACTACACAATTTTCCCCAATGCCGCAATGGCCAAAAATAACATTTTCATTTTTTTCTAATGCTGCGTTGGTCGAATTAAAATGCAATAATGTAAGTTGAGGTTTAATATACCATAAAAAAAAAAATGGTGAGTACCTACACCTATATTCTCTGGTTAGTTATGAGCAATAAACAGTTTTCACCCCCTTCCGTAGGGGTGCCAAATGATTTTTTTTTTTATACTCTATTTTTCACTCATACAATACCATCAGAAACGTTTTTGCCTCTCCAGAGAATTTATTCCAATCTTTATTAAAATATGACCTAATTTGACTAGACTAAGTGTCGCAGTCGCAGCGGCGGCGGTACCGCTACCACTGCGACATAATGTGTAAACGCCCTAAGGCTCCATACAAATGTGTAAACGGCCTTATAGGGTCACTTTGTTGACCGTCCGTCTGTCTGTCTGTCTGTCAAGACCCTTTATCTCGGGAACGCGTAGAGATGTCGAGTTGAAATTAAAATCATGTACTTCGATCTGCGGTCCCTTGAAGCTGTAAAAAAAACTCTCTCAAAAATCAAAATTCATAGGGAACTTCCCGTTGACCGAGAATCCTGAAATATGGCGTGAAGCAAGGTCTTATAGCACAAGTATAGGAAAAATCTGAAAACTTATTAAGCCGGGCACTCACCTACGAGCCGTGACTGTAACCGTTGCAGATACAGTAACATAGTTCACGTGTAGACATTTTCTCGTTGTGGTTACAGAGCTCACTGTGAGCTCCTTTGTGTTCGCGGAAAAAACCGACAAGTTTCTGCTCGCTGCGACTGGCTCGCGTCGAACCACAACGGGCTCGCGAACTACGTACTCACTTCACTTATAAAATTTGGTTACTGTATCAGCAACGGTTACAGTAACGGCTCGTAGGTGTGTACCCGGCTTTAGTTGCGTCGACGTAGACCGACGCACACGTGTAACTGTAACACGCCTGATTTGTACGTAGAACGACGTCATGTGGCGTGGATCTAGTGTAGCTCTACAAGTCTAGTTTCCTTGAAAAATGTATGGAGACCGACGCGCCCAGATCTTCGTGTGTGGCGCACATGTGCGCAGTGTTATTTATACCTTGGTTCAACAGAGTGTAAATTAGAAGCATCAGGTTTGTAGCACACCTACCCTAGCACAGAATAGATGACTTTCATCCTGTATAGTCATTGCTTTCATCAGTTTCATCTGTTCTGTGGTCCCTGGTCCCTACTTACTGGTGACGAATCTTGATCGATGAATCACTCTGTACACTACATAATTGCGGAAGTATCAGATTAAGTAGACTGGAAGTCAATGTACGTAACATCAGCATAAATGGGTCATCTGATAGGACAGGCAGAGCCCGATCCAACTACGTAGCCGCTCCGGGCAAAGATGATTTTTGCCGTCTTTTACATACACAAAACCATATAAGCCATGAGTCTTAAGTCTTAAATATTTCCACTATCCAACCGTACAATTGCCGAAACGGATCTTGAGCACTCGGCGTCAGAGTGGGGATCGCTTTGCGCATTCCATACATTGGCGAGCCAATAGTTACGTAGTTCATTCAGTAATCTGTGCCAATAGTCTTCGTTGTTAGATACATGTAACAACACAGGGAACGAATCAGGAGTGACGTCTGTGACATGACGGCGCGGCGAGCCAATCACTGACACTCCCCGCCCCCGCGTCTCACTTCACACCACTAAAGAGACCGAATATTTGACTTCTGCGCAACTTGAAGCCAGCGCTCAAGATCTGTGACGGCAATTGTAGGTTGGAAGGTGGCACATAAAATTCTCAACCTGACAACTTGGGTGTGGATGGCAAAAAGCTAGGTTGGAAGATAGGAATAAGTCAATTTTGCCGCCCCTCATTTTTTGCCGCCCTGGGCAAATGCCCGGCTTGCCCCCCCTTAGATCGGGCCCTGAGGGCAGGCCTTACCACGAGCTCTTAACGCGATCCACTTGACGACATAATCTGAACTGTTAAAGGGATGTTAGGTGGGAGTTATACAGGGTGTGTACTTTCAAAGTTTTGGTCAACTACAAGTAAAAAATAGTAATCCTTCCTTCTGAATTTCGATCATAGTGGTTAATCTTACTAGAAAAAGATTCCGGCCGCCGTAGCTCGCTGTCCGACCGTCCGGTAACTGTCCGGACCGAGCCCAAGTCGTCGACGACGCGCACTGTTCCCACGCGCCTCAAGGAGTTGTCAGCAACCGTAGGGGCCCAGCTGGGTCGAAGCCTACTGGAGCTAGAGTCTGTTCCCGAAAGGAAGGCTCGGCCCCGGTATGAAAGGCAACGAAGGAACAGGGTGGGTTTTTTACTCAGTAAGAGTCTGACATTATCTCCCACAAAAAAAAACCAGAGAGGTGGGGTAGGTACTCAGGACGTCAGGACATATTAAAGTGAAGCACATAACATGAACATAAATGGGTCATCTGTGAGGACAGGTCAACACGCCGCTATGGGCTCTTTCCTCATTATAATAGGTTATTCTAGACGTTAGCCTATATTACTATAGTCAGGTAATTCTTTATGGACTGTCTAGACTTGGAACTGCGTAATGCCTCGTGGTTTTTCCTTGGGAGAGTACCTACATAAATGAAAGTATTAATTTATATAAACTAGTGCTTGGCTGTGATCCCTTATGTTCAAATCAAATTCATTTATCGAATCGATTTCAGCTCTTTTTATAATGAGTATTTTTTATCTATATTCGTAATGAATTTGGGATAAAATAAAATACAATTTTTTTTTTATAAATCTACTTCTTTATAAGTTTTGCTTATAATAAATAAACAAGTATTCGTAGTACAGCAATATTATTAGGATAACTAATTACTTTGATAGCTAAACCTAAATATTTCAATGCTTGAATTATGATTGTAACTCAATAATGACATACACCCCTTAGAATGATATACACCCCGTATAGGGGTGTGCATATAGGATATCAAAAAAGATCCCAAGGGTGCATATTTCCGGGATAATAAGAACCATTATATGTGTTATTTCAGGACAATCTATCCTTGTGCCAAATGACATTCAAATCCATTCAGAAGTTTAAGAGGGAAGTAACAAACACACAAACGTTAACTTTGGCTTTATAATATAAGTGTGATTAGGTATATCTTACAATAACACTAATATTAATAACTAGCATTTTGCCCGCGGCTTCGCTCGCCTTAAATTCGGGATAACACGGTTCCCCTTTCTGTGGGGGTTAGAAAGAGACAAAAAGTAACTTATGTCACTCTCCAGCCCTTCAACTATCTCCACTTAAAAAATCACGTCAATTCGTAGCTCCGTTTTGCCGTGAAAAACGGACAAACAGATACACACACACTTTCCCATTTATAATATTAGCATATGGATCTTAGCCGTGTGCAGCGCCCCTTAGTGAACTCCACTGCGGGGGACGTAACCTACGACAAACTTATTATTTGCGGTTGGTACAGTAATCGGGTCTAGGGATCAAACCGCAAAATTAAGTTTGTTTTTTATTGTATATACTTTTCCGGGATAAAAAGTACCCAGTGTGGTGCCCAGGATATTAAACAATAATTATACCAAGTTTCATCGTAATCGAACCGGTAGTTTTTGCATGATGCCTGAACAAACAGACAGACAGACAAAAATTTTTTTAATCACATTTTTGGGTTTCATGTCGGTCTAGTAACACCCCCTGCCATTTATTTGATTGATATTGTCAATGTACAGAATTTTCTCTTCTACAGATTTATTATAAGTATATAGAATAGATAATTAAAATTTGTACCATACCATTTTTATGGATTAATCTTAGAGAACATTTAACTAGGGGATGTTAACAACCTTAAGGCCTTGATAAAAGCCATGGTCCGGAGCGAGGAGGAGTGGCAGGCGGTCGTCTCCTTCTGCGAAGCAGTAATGCTCGCAAAGGAGGAGGCCACACGTGCTCGCGCGAGGGAGTGACCACAAAATAGATAGGTAGCGACGCTCACGCTTCAGCCACCGGGATCCCGATCCCGATTTCTGGTCACCGTAAGCGCAGGCTTGTAGACGACGAGCAATATGTAGCTCGCTGTCCACGGGCGGGCGAGAGATGTCATTGAATGATTTTCCACCTAAAATAAAAGCCCTAAAAGAAATAAATTTTAGTTGGGTGCTTAATATGAACCATTCATATTATAAGGAAATGTGAAATAATGTATACCTAATACATACAACAAAGCAGAAACAACACAATATTATATAACCTAATACATACAGATGTATCAATATCCATTCTTTCTAACATACCTACCTAGAGGTACCTACTAATTGTCCTATATGGTAGTTTATTAGTAAATACTATAGAACTAGTTTCTACCAGCCAGAGGCGTAACGTGCACTAATTTTGACGTGGGCGAACGCACATCAGCGAGGCCCTTTTCTACACTAATATTAGTGTAGAATAAAGAAGTAAAGTTTGTATTTTTTTGTCTGTAGGAGGTAATCTCTGGAAGTACTGGTCCGATTGCTAAATTTTTTTTCATCGAAAGAAAGCTGCTTTATTCCTGAGTGGCATTGGCTATTTTATGTACACGGGCAAAGCTGCGGGGAAAAGCTAGTAAATAATATAGAACTAAGTATCTACCGCCAGAGGCGTAGCGTGGACTAATTTAGACGTGGGCCAAAGCACACCAGCGAGGCCTTTTTCTTTCATAAATTCAAAAACGAGACAGCATTTGTCGCAACACAATGTTCGACCACGTGGACCATTTCGTCGCTTACCTTCAGAAATAGAGGTCAAACGCAAGACTATCAATCCTAAAAAACCCCTTGTTCTTAAAGAGCCCTCGCTTGTGCGAGGCCCCTTTAGAGACGAGGCCGTGAGCGAGGCCCACTTCGCCCACGCCATAGCTACGCTACTTGCAGTCCTCGTAGTACGCTGTACGCGTCCAGATCATCCCGTCACCTCTTCTAATTAAGATTATATCGACGGTTGAAAGGCAAAATGATCTAAGCGACATAAAGTAAACTTTACAAAAGTGAACTCAATATTTTGACTTTAAATCATTTTTTTGTAAAGTTTACTCAATGTCGCTTACACCATTTTGCCTTTCAACCGTCGATATGCTGCTACATAATGCGTTCATTAAGACATTTCGCATAGGTTGCCTAGCTAAATCTGGTGCCAATGATGTTAAGCAATATTTGTTGTTACATTTTTGACGTCAATTACCCTCATTTGTAATTTGGGAAAGTCGAGCATCAGCTGAAAGAATGTGCCCCAAGGAACTGAAAAACTATAGGTTTCCTCCTTTTTTTTGGTGCACAAAGGAAGGTTGCCTCGCCCAAAGAGGTGAGGTGAGTAAAGGCCGCCATAATTTACCGTCATTTGTTATTTAATCTTCTACGGATCTCGTAGATATATCGTAGGCGCTTTCCCACTGCAGGAACCGGATATTAACACCATTAAAATAATGAATAAATAGTTGGGTGCATGTGAACTATTCATATAATTAAGGAAATAGGAAACAATGTACTAATACATACAACAATAGAGGTACCTACTTACATGCAAAATCAATATCCACTCCTCCTAACATACATAATATGTAGGTACTTATTTATGTCCTGTTCGGTAGTCTATTAATAAATAATATATGTATAAGAATTTATAAGAAACTAGCTGTCCCGGCAAACGTTGTTTTGCCATATAAATATTTTTTTTTTATCTCTAAGGGGTATGAAAAATAGATGTTGGCTGATTCTCAGACCTACTCAATATGCTCACAAAGTTTCATGAGAATCGGTCAAGCCGTTTCGGAGGAGTACGGGAACGAACATTGTGACACGAGAATTTTATATATAGAATATATTAGAATTTGTTCAGCCAGCTTCTTCCTCCGCATAAAAGAAGGTTCTCCATACAAATTTTGGACTCCCGTTTCATCCCTTCGGGGAGTAAATTTTGGAAAATTCTCTCTTAGTGCTAGCTGACGTCATAAAAGGAAACCTTGTACAATTGCCGCCACGGATCTTGAGCGCTGGCTTCAAGTTGCTCAGAAGTCAAATATTCGGTCTCTTTAGTGGTGCGAAGTGAGACGCGGGGCGGGGATTTTCAGTGATTGGCTCGCCGCGCCATCGCGTCATAGACGTCACTCATGATTCGCTCCCTGCGCTGCTGCATGTATGTAACAACGACGACGATTGGCTCGCCAATGTATGGAATGCGCAAAGCGATCCCCACTCTGACGCCGAGCCTCAAGATCCGTTTTCGCAATTGTACATTTTACGCTTTTAGCTCCAGCAGAAAAGTTCTGAGTATACATGTGGATGGAGAGGGAGAGGAAGGCCAAAGAAAAGATAAATGGATTGTGTGAGGAGAGATATGAAGGAAAAGGGAGTTAGTGATAGTGTGACGGGTGAAAGGGCAGAATGGAAGAAAAAAACATGTTGCTCCGACCCCAAGTAATATGGGATAAGGGCAGGAAGAAGATGAAGAGCCCCAGGAGTTTCAGCTATGCGTTCATAATATTATTATGTCAGTCAGATTCTCCCTTTAAATAATAATTTAGATGAAGACTTAGACTTAGATCACAGTTACAGTATAGCCCAATTATATCCCCCGTCCCCTCCCGCCCCCGCCTCACCGTGGAAGTCATGACGATCCAGCACAGACACTTCTGTCACATTCTTTAAATTCTTAGTCTGCATTCCAACCACTCTGAATGAAACATTTATCAGTTAATGTTATTACTCAGAAAGTGAAGTTTTTTCCATTGAGTAAAAGTACAGAAATAGTTCTTGTAGTAAACAGATCGGACCACAGAGCAAGAATCTGCTAGAGGAGGCATTGTACACACATGCTCATTCATGGATATGCATGCTACATGCTTATACACCGCTAAATTGTAATCGTTCAGCTGACGTTTTCTTAAAGAAATTAATTTCGTACATGCGTAAATTAATACGAGTTTTGAAAAAAAGGTCCTTTATTTTTTAATTTTATCTTTACAAATCGATAGTGTTTCAAGTATCATCGACCCTCCACGGGATTAAAACGATTAAAAAGCGGTGTATATGTGTGCTCCATGGATGCTGTTCTTACACTGTGTCACTGTGTGTATCTATGTGTGCCAAATAAAATACTTTTTTTCTTTCTCTATTCATACAAAACTCGCGCCTCATGGCATACCTAGAAGGTAACGATCTCCTCAGTGACCGACAGTACGGGTTTCGCCGCAATCGATCTACTGGGGACCTACTAGTGTATGCCACCCACTTGTGGGGCGAGGCCCTCGAGAAGAATGGGGAAGCAATTGCTGTCTCCTTAGACGTTTCGAAGGCCTTCGACAGGGTATGGCATGCTAGCCTCTTGAGTAAGCTTCCAGCATACGGCATTTCTCCTGGTCTGATTAACTGGGTAAAAGACTTCCTGAGAGAACGGTCTCTTCGAGTTGTTGTCGACGGATGCTCATCAGAGGCCATGACGACTAATGCCGGAGTTCCTCAGGGGTCAGTGCTCTCTGCAACTCTTTTCCTGCTGCATATTAATGATCTGCTGATGCCCGGTATCTATGGGTATGCAGATGATAGCACAGTTGTAGAGAGATACCTGCCAGGTGGTCGGGCTAGTAAAGAGCAAATCCAATCCGAACGAGAGGCTATGGTAGAGCGTACGAATATCTCGCTTCAGGCAGTCTCCAAGTGGGGCGAAACCAATCTGGTGGGATTCAACGCCGCCAAAACACAGGCGTGTCTGTTCACCGCCAAAAGGAGCCCTTTCACCTCGGCTCCTACCTTTCAGAATGTATCTTTGGATTGTACCGACCGCCTTCAGCTCTTGGGTGTCGAAATTTCCTCCGACCTCAATTTTGGGCGGTTCATTGAGTCCAAAGCCAAAGTAGCTGCTAGGAAACTAGGCGTTCTCGCAAAAGTCCGGCGGTACTTCACACCGAGACAGCTTTTAATGTTATACAAAGCACAGGTCCGATCGTGTGTGGAGTACTGCAGCCACATATGGGCTGGTGCTGCAAAGTGCCACCTGGCAGCTTTGGACTCGGTGGAAAGGCGTGCGAAGAGGCTGATTGGTGATCCAGATTTGGTTAAGTCCAATCTTCAAAGCCTTGAGCACAGGCGTAGGGTAGCCAGCCTTTCGGTGTTTTACAGATTGCATTTTGGAGAGTGTGCGCAGGAATTGCATGACTTGATTCCGCCATCTCATTTCTATCATCGGAAAAGCCGACGCACGGCGAGTATCCACCCTTACGTTGTTGAAACATCTACGGTCCGGACTAAGCGTTTCGCCTCGTCATTTATACCGCGTACTTCGAAGGACTGGAACAGTCTGCCTGCTGCGGTCTTCCCGTCCGATTATAATTTGGGTTTCTTCAAGGCTAGAGTGAATAGGCTCTTAATAAACTAGTGCGCCTCACCATCAACGATTGCATCACTGCTTACCATCAGGCGGGATTGCAGTCAAGTACTAGTTTATAACAGATAAAAAAAAAAAAAAAAAAAAAAATACAAAATAAGCGGGTCAGCCTATCGTTTGCAACGTAAACACATCCAGGTGGATGCTCTAAGGTAGTCCTAGTAAATTACGAGTACCTATCTTTAGTTTTTTTCAATTTACAGGTCATTGTCAAATTATATGTTGATTAAAATATGCACAGTGTTTAAGGCGTATAGTCCCTTGAACATTTGGCCGGAAGTAAATGGACACATACTCGTACTGCCACCTAGGCGGCAGTATGAGTACGGCGCATTTAATTCTGGCCAGCTTCGCCCGGATATTGATTGATCTAAATAGGTTATATGTACATTCTGAAGAACATTTAATCAGTATTTTTTGTGTTTAAACATATTTCTTTATGACACTGCTCGGGCGCTAGGTCCTTAGCGATTGGGTGCTGAACTTGCATGTCGCGCGTTCGATTCCCGCATGGAACAAATACTTGTATGGCCCACAGATAGTTGTGTCAGGTCTGGACGTCTGGTGCATGTGAGTTTACATATTTATGGACTTATACACGATGGAGGAAAGATTTTTTAAAATAAAGTGTTGACGCGTCTAACCGCGCGGGGTGAATCCATGCTCTATGGACTGTACGCAATTCGATGACGTAGTTATGAATGATGGGTTGTTGCTCCCGGCTGTGGAGGGCGGCAAGTGCGATCTTGACCTTGCATTTCATGTCTTTCAAATCAACAGATCGATCGGTATCGGTACAGGTAACCGGAGGACACGGTGGATCTACGGTGAAGTGAGCTCCACTTGAGCACCTCCGCGTCCTCGAATACAAAAGACTTTATTGCCAGTGGCTATATTAACCTTTCGAATTCCGTAATCGAGACGCAATAGAAAGGCAATACGAACAACGGAGTGTTCGCTTGGGGTTTATTTATTCATTTAAACTTCATGTACAGTAGTGGTACATAGGCGAACTTAATGCAACAAGGCATTCTCTCCCAGTCAACCTTTGGGTTAAAAAGACATCACTGTGGTAGGTTTGCACAATAAACAAATAACAAATAATGAAACGGAAAAAAATAAAATAAGTTATTTATATATAATACATATATATGCTAAAATAATAAACTAATAAATACTATGAAAAATATCAAATCTTAAAGAGAACTTAATAACAATTCTGAAGAGATGAAGAGCATGCAGAGGGATCTGAGGGATCTCTTGTGACGGATAGGCAGCCATTTAAGCTGAGAACGGAAGGAAGAAATGTGGTCATATTTACGAAGCCCGAATATAAAACGAATGCAGTTATTGAGAAGTCGATCCAATTTGTTTGTTTAATGAAATAGCTTTTATTTTTAATTTATTTACTTACATTGTTCTCACATAATAACTACAACCCGGGAATCTTTATGTCGAGAGTAAATAGGTTTCTTCTAGTAAGCGCGTTCCATCGTCGACCGCATCGTCGCTTTCCGTGAGGTGAGATAACGGTCAAGCGCGAACCTACCAACAATCAAAAATAATAATAATAATGGTAGCGACAAGAAACATGTAAAGAGATATTTGTAACACATAATTGAAAAGAGTGTCCATGGAGTTACTTGCACATTCTTCTCCATAGAGATCTACGCTTTTAAATGTGCAATTAGAATATTTTTTCTGGCTGTTTTTTTAACGTTTCAAAGTGGCTGTAGATGGCTTATTTGAAATAAAATGCTTTGAATCTCCTCCTTGAATCCGACAATCATAATTCCAAATGGTACAAAATTTCTAATGTAACAATTCCAAAACTTCAATATTCATAACATAGCAGGGGCTCAGCTGGGTCGAAGCCTGCTGGGGCCAGGGTTAGTTTCGAAAGAGTAGCTCAGCCCCGTTAAGAAGGCACGAAGGAACGGGGTGGGTTTTTAGTCTGTAACAGTCTGACACTATCTCCCGCTCCGCCCAAGAGCGGGGGTTGTCATTAGATGATTATCCCACCATAAAAAAAAATATATTCATAACGTTTAATTATTCTCAAAGACTTTGCCTAGCGTTCCAGGAGACCAGGACCCCGGGTTTCCCTTTCGGAAGTCAACCTATGGTTCCGGCAGGCTTCGGCCCCGCTGGGCCTCCGCGGTTTTGCTAAAATCTCTTTGAAGCGCGAGTACAATAGGCTAGTTGCCGTAAAAAATGTAATTAGTCCGTCTTTTAGATTACTCAAAAATAAGGGACAAGTGTTTTTTTATTTGTAAATTAAACCTAAAATAACAAAGATATAGCCCATTAAAGTTACGTGTAACGTCACGCCGTGCTGCATTTTTTCGCACGGGGTGACGTCACACGTATCTTTAATGGGATATATCTTTGTTATTTTTTGTTTAATTAAAAAAAGAAAAAATACGTGTTCAAAATTTTTTATAATCTAAAATATGGACTAAATAAAATATAATTATTTTGACCCTGGAAACTACTCTATTACCGGAACGGATCTTGAGCGCTCGGCGTCAGAGTGGGGATCGCTTTGCGCATTTCATACATTGGCGAGCCAATCGTCTTCGATGTAAGATACATGCAGCAACGCAGGGAACGAATCATGAGTAGGTAACGTCTATGACACGATGGCGCGGCGAGCCAATCACTGACACTCCCCGCCCCGCGTCTCACTTCGCACCACTAAACAGACCGAATATTTGACTTCTGCGCAACTTGAAGCCAGCGCTCAAGATCCGTGCCAGTAATTGTAAGACACTACGCGCCGTGTACCACTTGGATTCGGACCGGACAGTCACCAAACGGCAAGCTACCTATTTCTCGTCGTCCGCAAGTTCACGCCTGCGGTGGCTGGAAATCAGGGTCGAAAATATCCCAGTGCTTCAAGGACGCCCGTTCCCTCACTTGTGCGTCCGCCTCCTTCATCAGCATTACTACTTCGCAGAATGAGACGATCGCCTGGGGTGGACGCTAAACCATACTGGAAAACTGTCCACTCGCCCCCCCACCCTGTTCCTTCAGTTGCCTTTTGTATTTCAGGGTCACAGCAACTCTTCCAAACAAGTCAACAACACTGGCAACTTTACACCTGGTTGAATATTGCATATAAGGCCTTGAAGCGATATGCTGTTTTACAATTCCGTGTCAATGACACTTGACTGCGCAATGTTTTTAAAACCTACTGATACTTACTGAGGTCTGAGATACTTCATGCTTTCGTAAGGAGACCGGTAATAAGCGAGCTATTACGATCGGGCTAGTTTTTGTCTCGTTAACGAACACGCGAACGGTCTTCGAGTAAACACATTTTTTTAGAGCTCTGTCGAGGCTGCAAATCAAATTACTCGCGTATTACTCTCTGTGGCCAAAATTCTGGAACGACAGCCGATAAGGGATGATAGCAAATTCCGGAGTATGTTTTTTCTGATAACTTTTCTTTTTTATCACAAATAAAATAAAAAAGACGTGTGGCACTCGGGGACTGCCGCAGTAAAGCTTATTGCATAGCATTTTTATCAACTTATGCAATTATAATTATTTATTTATTTTATTTATGCAGTATTTTTTTTCCTTTGTTTTTTTTTTCTTTAATATTAATTGAAGTTACACTTTCACACATTGAATTGAATTTTGATTGATTGTTCACTCATTTGTTTTCTTATCGGTCACCACGCTCAAAAAACAAATGAGTGGGGGGTGTTAGGTTATTTTCGTTACGGAATTTTCTGGATTCGGTCTCCACGCTCAAGGACCGCGATAGAAGCTATGCAATAGCTTAAAAAATTAAGGGTTTTTAAGTTAAGTGTGAATAGGTTGCTTCTAAGCAAGCGTGCTCCATCGTCGACCACATCATCGTTTATCATCTGAGGGCTAAGCCAAGCTTATAATCTTTCCCCTTCCTTCGTCCTAGGGGGGTGTAGACGGGGTCCCAAACAACACCTATCGGGACCCAAGCCAACCTCACTGGTGCACCCTGCTGACTAACAAACGAGGCTCTGGCGACCCGCCAACATGCACTGGACCAGCGTAGCGAGTTACGGTCCTAACACCCCCCCCCCAAATGCACAAAATCGTCACTTGGAATGTGTGAAACTGGAAGATCTACAAGACCATCTAGACTTGTAATTAATGACAATGTGATCACTTCTTTCCACAGGTTGCCGCGGCTTTTGAGGACTTTTTTTTCAGAGATCCCCATATCAACAACAAAATCTCTGAACTCATCATCCACTGCTGCAGAGTCTCTGCTTAAAGAGAATGTTAAAGTTTGCGATTCTGATTTTAATTTTGAACATGATGTGACTTATGTAGATATTATTAAGACGTTTAACTTCTTCGATTCCATGAAACATTAATCAGGAAACTACACTATTACGGAATCCGGAACTCCTTCCTGGATCTTCCAACTAACATAATATCTTAGTGAAAGGATTCAGAGAGTTGATGTAAACGGAAAAAGATCTCCCGAATCTGTAGTAAAAATGGGTGTCCCCCAGGGCTCAATTCTTGGCCCATTTTTGTTTTTTATATATATACATAAACGACTTACCTTACCTCATAAAGGATAACCATAATATAGTGTTGTTTGCACACGACACTTCACTTTTGTTTAAACTTAAACGTCAGCAACCGGTTTCTTACGATATAAATATAGCTCTCTCAAAAATAGTACACTGGTTTAATGTAAATAACCTTCTTCTTAACGAAAAGAAAACTAAATGTATTAAGTTTACCATGCCTCATGTTAGGCTAGTAGAAACTAGTGTGCTAATAAAAGGTAAAGAGTTGAGTCCTGAAGATACTACAGTGTTCTTGGGCATAACTCTAGATACTAAGCTTCAGTGGGTCCCACATATAGACAAATTATCAAAAAATCTTAGCTTTGCAGCATACGCAGTTAGTCAAATTCGAAGTTTAGTCATCCCATCTGGCCTCTTCCCATTGTCGCGTGCCAAGCCATTGGGTTCTAAAACAGCTGGCACCCCGGCGGTGACAAGAGCTCGACGGATGATGTCATTAATACTGGCATGCCGTGCTATCCGACCAGCGCTTCTGCTGCAAGATAGGCCATGGTGTCCGAGGCGGTCGACTGCTTCGCCACACTGACATCGATGTGGAGCTCCACTAGGAGCACCTAGACGCAGGCATGTAGCGATCCGGAAGGTGGTGTCACTCAGCAAAGTACCTATGTTAGGTGAAGGTAAAGCCTGTAGCCAAAGGCCCGACTCCCATTCACCCACAGCCAGTAGGCGAGCGCGCTCAGCAGTATTGGTGGACGTATTAATGAGATTATTCCGTACCAACCTGCAGAGCGGCTCATCCCACTGTCTCTGGGAAGATGGATTTTCGGGCAACGCCTTGTCCGGGCAAGTGATTTTCCAGGCGCTTACTGCATCGGCCAAGCACGGCACCTCACAGCTAACCAGTGATGGAGTCAAAATTCTTTTGGTCAACTGTTGAGTGGTGTGGACCGAAGACAGGAACGCCGGTAGGCTTACACTAGAAATTTTGCGGATGCCGAGCCCACCAAAACGAATGGGTAGCGTGGCTTGTAGCCACGCTCGGTCATCCAGGGCCACATTTAAAATGGAAGTCAGAGTATACCGAATTGTCTGATTAATTTTGTCCAAGAGATGTGGCTGCTTCCATAAAGGGGAAGAGCGGAGAAAATACATGAAATTTGGTGCAAATCAACAATACCGTGTGAGGGTGGGTTAATTTTGGAAAGTCTTTCCGAAATGTTTTTAAAACGTTCAATTTTGTCGTCAATGAATAAAGAAAAACTGTCTTCCAAAATTGGAGAACCTAGGAGGTGCAGTGTACTTTTATCTATAATTTTGATTTCGGGAGCTGTTGAATAAAATTTCTGTAGAGTCGATTGTCTGTCAGTACTGTCAGGAACAAAAATTTCGCATTTCGAATGATTTAGATCAAGGCCGATGGATCGAAATTGGTCTTTCAGGAATTGGAAATCTTTCAAAACAATATCTACCTCACCTCCCAGGGTTCCATCATCCAAATACCATAGGTTAAATTTCGAATTTAGTTGTTGGATGATTGGATGGATAGCCAAACTGAAAATGACTGGCCCGAGAGGGTCACCTTGTTGGCATCCAACTGCAGATTCCAAAACCTTGTTTTTGTACAATAATTTAGATGGATGCCTATAGCATTGCCACAAAAAGCCGAAAATTTCTGGAAGTTCTTTTTTTGCTTCAGCCAACAAAGTGTCCCTGTTTACAGAATTAAAGGCGTTTTTAACGTCAACCTTGAGGATGACCTTACACTTATCAGAATTTAGGAAGGTTGTGAGGGCATGTACGGCAGCCTCACAGCCCCCTCTTGAACCAAAGCCAAGCTGTAGGGGCTGGAATTTGTTCGTCAGTGATTGGCTGTATAATTTACAACAAATTTTGGCTGCCATACGCCTGTAGGTGCACCCGACGGCGATGGGACGAATGCCACCATCTTTCTTGCGCAGGGCACATAGGTTGGCCCCGTACAAGACATCGACGATGGCATCGTTCACGTTCGTTCATATTTATACACATTTAAGAATACAAAAAATAGTAGCCCACCGGTATCGGGAACAGGGTCCAAGCTACCGGTGGTCAGGACTCCTGAGAGAGGAACCTCCGGACAATACGCGCCGTGTCAAGGAGTACTGCCTTCTGGATCAAGCCCTTGATCCAACTGCCTAACGAGAGCCTCCGCAGATGTTGATCGAGGCTCTTGGCTATTAAGCCATTGGCCGTCACGACTATCGGCACAATGATTGCTCTATCCACTTCCCACATGTCGACAACCTTGCGAGCCAAGTCAAGATATTTAGTTTACTACCGTTTAAATTACTGCGTGACGTGGTATGGTTACACTAGAGTTTACCTAGATATGTCAATAAATTAGGCGGTAAAAATATAATTTTTTCAAGATGAAGGTTGAAGCTGCAGCTGTTGGTAATTTAAGTAGGAAAATTTTAAAAGTGAGGTTTTTTTCCACTTCCTCATTTATTACAAGAACATTGGAATAATTCCAAAAAATCGAGCGCTTTTTCATTTGATCACTCCATGTCAGTCGATACGTGCGTCGTCATGCGTCGTCATTGAGCTCATGTTGCACACTGGACAAATGGTAGTGTGGCCATAAACGCACTAATTACTGCGGTAATCTTCTTTAATGTGCGAAAAGAGACCGCCGCCGGAGCTTTTGTCTACTGCCATTTGCCAAATTGATTGGCATTGTACAATTATGGCCATAAATCGTGGTTACACCTAGGCGTTATTGAAGTTATCGCAATAATTATTGGCATATATCACGGTAATGTGGCCGTAACATTAGAAATAAATTTAAAGACTGTACCTTCACAGTACATTTACGAGAATATTTTGTATGCACATAAAAATAAAAACATGTTTTAAAATACAGTGATATTCGTAATTTTAATACTTACTAGGAATAAACAGTAGTTCCTGCAACTAGGCTCAAAAAATAGAGGACTCATTTAGATATGCAATGCATACACTGCTTTATAATAAACTTCCTAGTCATATTCAACAACCCAGCCTTAATACATTCAAATCATTTATAAAGCGAAAACTTTGCCAAAACGCTTTTTACAGTGTAAAGGACTGTGTTGAAGACGAAAAGGCTTGGGATTGACCTGCTCCAGTATACGCTCTAATTTTAATATTCTATTGCATCTTTTGTTTTATTTTTTTTTCTCATTTTTCTTTTGTTATTTTTTTTGTTTTGTATTCAGCTAGGAAACACCGACCTCATCTAGCTTAAAATGACGAAAAAAAAATTTACGTGTAAAAGTGTTCCTTCAAGCCTTCATAGGAACACTTTGACACGTCAATTTTTTTTTAGGGTTTTTTTTTAGTCAGTAAAAGTCTGACACTATCTCCCGCTCCGCCCAAGAGCGGGGGTTGTCATTGGATGATTTTCCCCACCAAAAAAAAAGTGTAAGTGTTTTTTAAACCTATTTGCAAAATAAATATTATCATTTATCATTTAACTAGTAGGAAACTTCAAATGTATGGCAATGAAGTGACCACAACGCCCAGTCATGTGGTCAGAACAAAGGAATCAGAGGCGTTGCCGACTAGAGCCGATTGACAAAAGAGAATCGAAATGAAACGGTCGTAACTTGGCTAGGCCTGCAGACGAGATAATGCTCGAGCCTATCAATAAAAAAAAGACGCTTTTTTTTCTATTTTTGTGTGAAAATCTTAAGGCGGTTCACAGAATACATCTACTTACTAAGTTTCAACAGTTTAGCTCTTATAGTTTCGGAAAAAAGTGGCTGTGACATACGGACGGACAGACAGACAGGCAGACATGACGAATCTATAAGGGTTCCGTTTTTTGTCATTTGGCTACGGAACCCTAAAAAAACGATAAGTAATTATGGGATTTATGGAAACGGCTAAGATTGACTGAATAAATCTAAAATGCATCGCGTTTATTAATGATGTCACATGTCTCGCAACGCATTAGTGACGCATCGATATTTTCATTCACAAAATCTGGCATTAATCTGACATCATACCTTTTCTTTTGGGTAGGAAATCATCAAATAACATCTTCATGAAGCGAGAGGGTATTTCAGACTTTTACTAACTAAAAACCACCAGTGTGGTGTGGCAACAGAAGGACTGTTGGTCTTTGCGATTCAGGGTTAGGGGGTAACACTTGCGAACAATCTCGCAGCTTATGATTCTTTTTTTTCATAACTTCAATTATTATTATTATTATATCTAGCCCACACTGTCCCACTGCTGGGCAAAGGTCTCCCTCCACTCCTTCCAATATTCCCGGTTTTGGTCCACCTCTTTCCAATTCCCAACGAAGACATCCAAGTCGTCCCGCCATCTCCTTATTGGAACTTCTTTTTTACAATTCCAACCAAATATTCTTAGTGCAAGTGCGCGCGAAGCGACCTCAGGTAGGTACACTCCGATACGATGTGAAGCTAAAAGGCTAAGGTAGAAGCAGAGCGAAGCGGAGTGGAGCTCCTGCTTTAGTCATCGTGGTTATTTTTTTATAAATACTCAGAAAATGGCTAAGGTAGGTATATAGAAGATAGCTAGTGGTTAAGTTGGTATACTTCTGAAGCTCGTTAATTATTGGTTGACTTAGTCATTTGGAAGGCAATGTAGATTTTTAAAGAAAAGAAAAATAAATCTATTTAAATAGCATCCATCATCATCATGATCAGCCTTTATAATGTTCCCACAGCTCTGACTCAGGCCTCCTCTCTAGGAGAGGGAATGGGCCATGATCCACCACGCGGGCCTAGTGCGGGTTGGTAAATTTCATGCCGGTTTCCTCACGATGTTTTCCTTCACCGTTTTGCAAATAGCACCCGTTTGATATTAATTACAGCATGTCCACACGATCCTGAGAGAAATGGTCTTTACAGACGGACAACGAAGTGATCCATTAAGGGTTCCGTTTTCTTCTTGAGGTATGGAAACCTAAAAACATAATGTGATTAAAAAATCAAAGATTACACGTTAATACAATTAATGAGCTACCAGGGAAGCCACATGATTTAACATTATTAGACCATCGACTAATTTCATTAGGATTGGAACAGTTTACCTGTTGCGGTCTTCCCTTCCGATTATAATTTGGCTGTCTTCAAGGCTAGAGTGAATAGGCGGGCTTAAGTATCGAAAGACCATATAAATTAATAAGAAAATTAAAATATAACGTAAGTTATAATGTCGAATGGTGAGATATCTACGTCCAATATATTTAAAATCTAATTATCTACAAAAGTGACATCGAAATATCTAAATATCGAAAGTACAGAATATATATCGAATGTCCCAAACATCGAAATTGATTTGTTTCATAAGGAGAAGAACCGACAAGAAACTCCATGGTCACTCTTTTAAAAAAAATGTTTGATTTTACAATATTTCCATATTACAATATTAATAGATATGCACAAGACGAAGACAGTGTAGACCAGTCAATATTACGAGTTTTATACAATAACTATGCAACATATAAATATGTACCTATTTAATGTTATTGCATATTGTCAATCCAATGGCAGCTCTATATTATGTTAGTAACAATTAAGGTCATAGCACACTTAAACGACTCTGCTCCGCCACCTCTCCCACTCAACACCGCCCTTAACTAAGACGACTGCTCGCAGTCCACGCGGCGACAGCTAGCAGGCACCCAGAAGTCCACGCGGCAACAACTAGCAGACGGCCAACTGACCACCCGCAGACCGCTCTTGCTTTTATGTACATACTGACCGACTGAGCGGCGACGGCGCAGCGACTGCTAGCAGTACGTTGGTACTTATTCTTAAAGTAGTAGTATTGAGTATTGAGTAAAGGGCCCCACAGATTAACAATTCGCCGGACTATATCAGTCTGTCAGTTAATCGCAATAGGTCACACACTAACAGTTCCATTTAAGATTTTGGACTGTCGACTCATGCGAACTGACAGTGTGTGATTGCGATTAACTGACAGACTGATATCGTCCGGCGAACTGTTAATCTGTGGGGCCCTTTAGATATCTATGGCTAGCAGTGCTGCAGTGAGCGCGCGGACACCGCGCCGACCGCTCATCTACAACGTGCAGCCAGCGAGGCGTCAACTACTGAGCAGTCTGACGGCGGTAAGCTCGCTGAAAGGGAGCTGTCTGCTAATTTATGATGCCAATGTAAAATATATCTAAAGGGCAATATTTAAAGCCCATATTTGAATGATATTCTTTCTGCCAGGTTGGAGCAGAGTCGTGTAAGTGTGCTATGACCTTTACTGTCCGTAAAGGTTGTTGATCACGGAATGAGAATAGGCCGTCTATTGTATGTTTCTTAGTTTTATTTTATATATAACGTGTTGTATCAATTTCGAAGTATAAATAAACTAGCTTTTGCCTGCGGTATCGCCCGGGTACGTAAAATATAGCCTATGCTACTCAATAACAAAGCAGCTTCCTATCGGTGAAAAAATTGTAGCAATTGGACCAAAACTTCCAGAGATTACCTCCTACAACCAAAAATACAAACTTTACCTTTCATAATATAAGTGTAATATGAAAATAATTTTTAAATATTTTTTTTTTTAATAATGTCCCTGTAGTTTTTCTTTCCGAATCTCCAAAGTAAACGACCAATTGGAACCGTGAACCATCCTGCTCCTTTGGTAGGCTTACAGAGCAGGATGGTTCACGGTTCTAATTACTAATTAATTCATTAAACCCCAAGCGAACACGCGTTCGCGCACCTATTGTCTTTCTATTGTGTCTGTAATTTCCACGATTGAAAGGTTAAGAACTATCTTGTGTCCATCTTCTTCTTCTTCCTGCCCTTATTCACGTTAACACGTTTTTTTCTTCCATTCTATCCTGTCACCCGTCACACTATCACTAACTCCTTTTTCTTTAATATCACTCCTCACACAGTCCATCCATATTTTCTTCCTCTCCATCCATCTCCATGTATACTCAGAACTCTTTAAGTACATGAGTTTCATCCCTTCTCTTCACATGACTATACTAAGACAAACGATTTCCATATTCATAAAGGCTGCTTAAATATTTTGAATTAAATATTTTGAGTAAATGAGACTGAAAAGGATACATATATGACAAAATATCCCTAAATAATACCTATATCAATTACGTATGGGTCCAGCGGCCCATAATAGCCATGGGCTTTCCCATTAATAAAGGCAAACAACTAATTAATGATGTTTGTAACTCAGTATTAGCATACCTATTTTCCCTGACACATAGATTGCGGTTACATATTATGTGCTTTTAAAACAAAATCGTTTTGGGAACATATTCATTGGTACAGCTAAGGACTGGAATTCCCTGCCGGAGTCTGTGTTTCCTGATAGCTACAACCATAGCTACGACTTATGTCTATCTATACACCGTTAAATTTTAATCGTTTTAATCCCGTAGATGGTCGTATTAATTTACGCATGTATGAAATTAATTTCTTTAAGGAAACGTCAGCTGAACGAGTTTAATAACCTGTAGGTAGTTTGTACGCATCGCCGACTATTACCTGCAGGTCATTAAACTCGCTCAGCTGACGTTTTCTTAAAGAAATTAATTTCGTACATGTGTAAATTAATACGAGTTTTGAAAAAAAGGTACTTTATTTTTTAATTTAATCTTTACAAATCGATAGTGTTTCATGTACCGGATCGATCCTCCACGGGATTAAAACGATTAAAATTGAACGGTGTATACCTACCAGCTTTTGCCCATGGCTTCGCTAGCGTACGTGAAATACAGCCTATGTTACTCAGAAATATAGCAGCTTTCTATCGGTGAAAAAATTTTAGCAATCAAACAAAAAAACACAAAAACAATTTATACCAATCTAGAGCACAAGTGTAGGGTAGCTTTTCAGTACTATACATCTTGTAGTGTTTACGGGAAATACATGACTTAACTAATAAAATAATAATATATAATTAAATAATATAATATATAATAAAAAAAAATATTATTATATATTTTTTTTTTATTTTTCTACCAGAACCCGACGTACGACGAGTAAAAGTACCGTTACCATAAAAATTTATTTAGGTATTTTATTTGTGGTCCATGTCACATGTCTTCGAATGTTTGGTTCTAGGACATGCCGGTATCCTCACGATGTTTTCCTTCACCATTTTGAGAGCAGTGGAGATGAAATAAATTACACAAAGTAATGCGCCTGACACTAAGTCGGGGCCGTTACCACTCGGCACTCGGCCTGATTATAGAAATTGATCTTAAAGTGATCAATTTCTATAATCAGGCCACATCATACACATACCGTACTTATATAATTCTATTTTGAACCAACCCATATCACATGACGCCGTGCAATGACGTCACCGAATATTTAGCATACATAATAATTACATGTAATACTTAGCAGTGGGCCAGACCCGTCTGTCGACTCACTACTCACCGTGACCTTCTACCCACAGAATTGTATTATAATATGTTACAGACAAAACTATTGATTAGTCGAAACTAGTTTTGACTAACTTCAGTCTTCTCAAAGATCAGCAACAGCAGGGACTCAGCCGGGTCGAAGCCTACTGGGGCCAGGGTTATCGAGGCTAGAAGGAACGGGGTGGGTCTTTTAGTCAGTAAAAGTCTGACACTATCTCCCGCTCCGCCCAAGAGCGGGGGTTGTCATTGGATGATTTTTTCCCACCATAAAAAAAAAGTCTTCTCAAAGATTCAGTTGAAGACCACTGCAACAGGCAGTAACTGAACTTAGTGAGGGAAAATTCAAAACTCATATTAAGCGTGTCCTAACCAAAAAAACATAATTACAAGGTTAAAGACTATGTCGAATACACGCTTGTTTGGCAATGACTAGGTACCTCTGCATATGTCGCCCCCTGGTAACTCATCAATATTGTGTCTGTTAACTGCTCCACCTCTGTTTTAATATACATTTTTTATTTCATTTTCTTCTCTAACACATTGCTTTTGCAATATTTTTAAAAATTTTGGTAGTATAAAATATTAATTTCATGTTTGCAACTAACTAGCTAACCCGGCGAACTTCGTCCCGCTACAGTCAATGAATATAGTATAACTTTCGATGTAGTCAACGGATTGCGATGAAACAAAGCCTAGGTAATATACCAAGTTACACACCATTTTAACGTATAAAAGTTATCTACATCGATATCGTACATTTTAGGTGATGCGCGCACAACTAAAAACTTTATCTACAGATTTATTAAATGATCTTATATGAAATAGGTTTTTTAAAATCACTTTTCCACGTCAATTTTTCGTCTGTTTAAAATAGATGAGGCCGGTGTTTCCTGGCTGACTATTCTGAGAAGAAACACCGAAACAAACTCACGGGTCAAAGTCTCTTTTAAAGTCCATACAGTAAACACATAATGGTCAAATCATATAAGAACCATGCAGATTACTGTCTGAGATGGTCATTTGAGGAGAGAACCACACAAATTATATTATATTATATACTAGCCTTGGCCCGCGCGGCTTCGCTCCCGTTCTCCCCTACTCCACCCTACTCTACCCTACTCTTCCCTACTCTACCCTACCCTATCCTACTCTACCCTACTCTACCTACTTTACACTACTCTACACTATTCTACTCCACCCTACCAAACTTCACATAAACTGTCCGAACAAAGCCTTATCATTTGGTTTGGATAGGTGATCCCGTTCTTGAGTTATAAAATTACAACGAAAAGTGGCATTGATTTTTTTATGTATAGATGTAGGTATATAGATGATGCGAATTTCCTCTCCATTTAAACAAGTATTCAATCAGTTTCAGTACTTAGTGTGTCATTTGAGGAAAAAAAAAAATCAAATTTAAAATCTTTGGTTCCGATATAATGTCCCACTTCTATTATATCCTTATTTAAAATGGTCACAAATAACCTACCAACCTAACAAATTTTTCGAATATATAAGTCATTTTAAACTGCAGTGCGTTTCACTGTTTCACGTGAGGTTCCTTTGCCGTAATGTTGGTTCCCCTGTCTGTCTACAGAAAAAAACCGGCCAAGTGCGAGTCGGACTCGCCCATGGAGGGTTCCGTAGCAGCAAGTAACATAATATAAAAGTTCTTGTAGTTCGTTGTAACTTTGATCGATGTTTTAATAACAGTGTATTTTTTTTAGATTTATGATTTATTAAAAAAAAACTACTTACTAGATCTTGTTCAAACCAATTTTCGTTGGTAGTTTATATGGTAATGTACATCATATATTTTTTTTAGTTTTATCATTCTCTTATTTTAGAAGTTACAGGGGGGGGGACACACATTTTACCACTTTGGAAGTGTCTCTCGCGTACACTATTCAATTTAGAAAAAAATGATATTAGAAACCTCAATATCATTTTTGAAGACTTGTCCATAGATACCCCCACACGTATGGGTTTGATGAAAAAAAAATTTTTGAGTTTCAGTTCTAAGTATGGGGACCCCCAAAATTTATTGCTTTTTTTCTATTTTTGTGTGAAAATCTTAAAGCGGTTCACAGAATACATCTACTTACAAAGTTTCAACAGTATAGCTCTTATAGTTTCGGAAAAAAGTGGCCGTGATATACGGACGGACAGACAGACAGACAGACAGACAGACATGACGAATCTATGTATAAGGGTTCCGTTTTTTGCCATTTGGCTACGGAACCCTAAAAAGAAAGGAAAAATGAAAAGAGTTGCATATTCTACCAAATTTTTTGCACGAGAAATGTGAAACTAAATCGAATTTTTACGGTAGTCGCATCACTTTATGGAGAATAAATGAAGGGAATGGGAATTAAAAAAAAAAGTCTGAAAGGAAGTTAAAACCCACAATAGTTTTCAGTACTTTTAACTGTGTTTGCCAGTTAAAACCAGTTATGACCAGATAACTGTTTTGACTGTAACTATAGCTAACGTTATAATGATAACTTAATATTAGAATTAATTATAGTTGTTTGAATGACGCGTTTCGTTTTGAAGGAAATATCAATATAAAAGGTAATAAAGAGCTTGCAGCTACCGTAATAACGACCGATCATTTGTGGTTACGTAATAAAAATCAAAGTGTGCTCCAAAGCACAGCCATAACTAAGTGACCAGGATTATATACCAGCAACTTATTATATAAAAAATTAAATGTATAAGTATATTATATATATCTACACACCTCCACTTACATATACAACACGTCCATATGCTCTAATGCACAAAGCATGGGCTAATAGTTTTTATTAGGTTTTCGATGATGGGAGGGCCTGGAGTTCTAAGATACAGGCGTAGGCCTAGTTTAGACTCCAGATCTCCCACAAATTGCAATTTTCATCTGTTAAGTGCGTATGTTTTACTGCCCAATAACATGCCGATGTTTGAAGTGTAATTTGTGGAGATAAATAAACATTTTTTTATTTTTTTTGAACTTGCTTTGAAATATATAGTTGTAGAATCTGTGCAGTGCCGTAACTAGGGCAATGACAGTGGTGCCTTGGCCCAAGGCGCAGACTCTGATGAGGCGCAGAAATGATTAAACCAAGGCCAAGTTTTGTATCATTAATTTCATCAGAAGGATGTTACAGTTTCTCATTCTGTTTGAACCAGGATCCAAGGCCCAAGCGGGGCAAATTTCCACTATATGCTACATCATGTACTCCGGACGATCCGCACAATAGTGACACCCGATCATTTCTTTCCGTTAGATCCGAAACAGGTACCTAATACAAACTATTACAGAAACTGGGACCGGCCGTAGAAAAAGCTAGTACATTGTACTAGGATCGGTCTATCATCTCTGACATGTATGTTAATGTTGCCATAAAGAATATAGGTGGTGTTAATAGACCGTTCGGCGCACCGTTTTCAATGATAGAGTCGTTGAGTCATCCCAAATGACGAGAACCTTGTGAAAGCTGAGAAGGAGAAACAAATCAAATATCTCGAATTAGCACACGAGGTTGTCGACATGTGGAATGTGAGCTAGGCTGTCATGTGCCGATTGTTTTCACCGTCAACGGCCTGATGACCAAAAGCCTAATGAGGCAACGACAGCATTGACAGATGGTCGACGGACCATTTAGCGAAGCTGTCGTTGCGCGGTTGAAACGATTGATACATAAAGTTAGTCCTCAATACGGCTCCCATTATGAGGTGGTTCATGTCTTTAGAGCCCTAAATACCAGTAGCTTGGACCCTACTTCCGATACCAATGGAGTACTATTTGTTATTTATGTTACGTTTATAAGAATAAAAAAAAAATGTGCTCCAGATCGAATATCGACCTCGGCGTTGACCAGCCTTAGCGGGCACTGTAACCACAGGAGATATTACTTGTATTATCTATAGTGCACAAGTGTTTGCGCAAACACAGAACCACAGTGTATTTATTCTCTTTTCATTCACCCTTTATATGTCGATTTTTTTTGTTTATGGTGGCAAAAAATCATCCAATGACAACCCCCGCTTTTGGGCGGAGCGGGAGATAGTGTCAGACTCTCATTGACTAAAAGACCCACCCAGTTCCTTCTAGCCTTCATACCGGGGCTCGAGCTCCCTTTCGGATAACCCTGGTCCCAGTAGGCTTCGACCCGGCTGAGTCCCTGCTCTCTATATGTCGATGGGACGACCATTTACCACGACCAGAAAGAGATCAGTCGCTGGACCGAAGGTCTAATACTATACTAAATGTATACAAGGTGCAATTTTAAAACTGCACAATATTTCAGGAGGTTGTAATAAAACTCATAAATAATCATGTAAAAAAACGATACCTGGTCAATAATCAGTAATACTTGTTATTAAATTTTTTAATTACACTAAACTAAATCGATTGATCGATGGCCGCAGGGGCGTGGCTAGGGTGTAGCGTGCGGGATGATGATTGGATGATAGTTAGTGCGTTAGTAGTTGCGAGTTAGTGTGTGTGAAAACGCCCTTTATTGTTCCGTGTTTGTGTGTGTGAAAGAAAGCGCGGTTATAAAAAAAAAAATTACCTACTTATTTTATTATTGATTCGGGTCGAGAATCTCTAACATAATTACCTCCTGAAATATTTTGCAGCTTCAAAACGACACCTTGTATAGTACATCCTAATGCTTTTTTATAAGTGAGAAAATCATTCAATGTCATCCCCCGCTCTTGGGCGGAGCAGGAAGTCTTTACTGACTAAAACCGGACTCCGGTTCCTTCTTTGCCCTGGGCCAAGTTTTCCTTTCAGAAACAAACCTTTGGCCTCAGCAGGCTTGACCCTGCTGGGCTCCTACGGTTTGCTGACATCTCCTTGAGCCGCGCGTGGCTTAGAGATACACCGCCATCTTCCAAACTCCGAAATGTCATATCACTGAGAAATTCCTAATGGGAATAACCTAATATTATCAACAAACTTTTACCGCTTTAAGTGGGGCGAGAGGGGAGTGTTAGACTCGAGAAATCATTGAATGATTTACCACTTCAAAAAAGTATACTTATATAATTCTGATTTGTCGCATTCAGGATAATTAGCACCAGAAAAGTATATAGATATCACATATATTGAACACAATATCCTTATCTATTTATAAGGAAAAACAAAATCGAAAAGGTAAATAGATAAAAACATATCTGCGTGTACGCACCACTTGATTCTAGTTCATGAAATGCAAACAGCTAATATACTTGATAGCGTTACCAAATGCATACTGTACACGTACATTTGGATACAACTGCAGTAAGTTTGCCATTGCTACGATACGAACCGTAGACGAGTGTGTTATGGAGCCGAGGGCTGCAGTGACTTTGCACGTGTACCAAACGACTTTTAATCATCCAAGGCCAACCCTCGCGTTTTCAATGATGGGAGGGCCTGGAGTTCTAAGATACAGGCATAGGCCTAGTTTAGACTCCAGATCTCCCTCAAATTGCAATTTTCATCTGTTAAGTGCTTATGTTTTACTGCCAAATAACATGTCGATGTTTGAAGTGTAATTTGTGGAGATAAATAAACATTTTTTTTTTTTGAACTTGCTTTGAAATATAAAGTTATAGAATCTGTGCAGTGCCGTAACGAGAGCAATGATAGTGGTGCCTTGGCCCAAGGCGCAGAAATGATTAAACCAAGGCCAAGTTTTGTATCATTTATTTCATCAGAAAGATGTTACAGTTTCTCATTCTGTTTGAACCAGGATTCAAGGCCCAAGCGGGGCAAATTTCCACTATATGCTTCATCGTGTACTCCGGACGATCCGCACAATAGTGACACCTGATTATTTCTTTCCGTTAGATCCGAAACAGGGGGTCTGTAGTCGTTTGGGCCCGCACGATGTTGGTCCCGCGGGCCCAAACGACCACACAATTTATTTCATTTATTTTTGGTGGTCGATTGGGCCCATATACAAATTTAAAAAAATATCTATTGTAAAGCTACTGGTGGATACAGTGAAGTGCAAAAGTGGTAAGTCAAAATATAATAAAACGCAATTCAGTTAGATTTAAAAGTTTATTCTCAATTTTTTTTTTTTTTTTTTTATGGTGGGAAAAAATCATGCATTGACATCTCCCGCCCTTGGGCGAAGCGGGAGATAGTGTCAGACTCTTACTGACTAAAAGACCCACCCCGTTCCTTCTAGCCTTCATACCGGGGCTCGAGCGCCCTTTCGGATAACCCTGGCTCCAGTAGGCTTCGACCCGGCTGGGTCCCTGCTGTTGCTGACAACTCCTTGAGGCGCGCGGGAACAGTGCGCGCCGTCGACGACTTGGGCTTGGTCCGGACAGTTACCGGACGGCCGGACAGTGAGCTACCCATTGCTCACCGTCCGCAAGCCCGCGTCTACGGTGGCCGGAAATCGGGATCAGAATCCCGGCGACGGCGGCGGCGATAACGCCGTTGCCTGGTGCGTTCGGCCTCCTCCTTTGCGAGCATTACTGCTTCGCAGAAGTCGGCGACCGCCTGCCACTCCTCCTCGCTCCGGACCATGGCCTCAACCAAGGCCCGGCGCGAGAGGTCTCCGCCGCCGATCGCCCCCACGAGGGCACGGCGATGCTCCGCCCAAGCAGGGCACACCTCGACTGTGTGCTCCACCGTGTCCTCCGGGCGTTCCGCACAGTGGCGACACCCGGGGGTCACTTCCGCATGAATCCGGTGCAGGAAACTCCCGAACGAACCATGTCCGGTGAGGACCTGCGTCATGCGGAAGGTAAGGACGCCGTGAGGTCTTTCCAGCCACGCCTCAAAGAGGGGACTTACCGCCATGATTGTGGCGTGCCCAGCACTGGGTTGCGATAGTCGCTGACGCCATTTCACCATGAGATCCCGCCGGAGCTCTGTCCGCCATGCCGTGACCTGTCGCGGCAGCGGACTTTTACCCCGGCGTTGCATCTCCACGCGCATATCGTGCATGTGTGCAAGGACTGTTGCCTCCAGATCCCACGGTGGTAGGCCAGCCAGAAGGCTCGCCGCTTCGCGGGAGACCGTGCAGTATCCCCGCACCATCCTTATCGCCATGACCCTCTGACAGGCGTTCAGTATGGCCGCCGGTTGCTTTTTCAGCGACGGCGCCCACACCGGCGCCCCGTAGAGGGCCATGGACTGAACGATCCCCGCGTAGAGCCTTCGGCAGGAGGCATCCGGACCCCCAAGGTTGGGCAGGAGCCGCTTGAGCGCAGCCCCAGCCCGGTTGAGTTTGGGAGCCAGACGTCGGAAATGCTCCACGAAATTCCACCGGCTGTCGAGGACGAGTCCCAGGTACTTCATCGTCGACCCGACACCGATGTCAACTCCTCCTACCGTAAGTTGGGAACTCAATGGCGGCGCGTTCCGAGACCGGCGACCGTGGAAACACATCGCCTCGGATTTGTGAAGCGCCACCTCGAGTCCCAACTCCTGGATCCTGTCAACGACCATCGCAACCCCGCGTGTCGCTAGAGCGACCGCCGCCTGGTACGACTCTCCCTGCGCTAGAACCAGCGTGTCGTCTGCGTAGCAAACCACGCTGACCCCGTCAGGGAAGTCGCCGCGCAGCACGTAGTCGTACCCGATGTTCCACAAGGGTGGCCCTAGTACTGACCCCTGCGGAACACCGCACGACATCTCTCGACGTTTCCAGTCTCCCTGGTGACCGGGGTAGACTATAAACCTATCCGACAGATAGGCCTCGACCACTCGACAGAGGAAGTTTATTCTCAATCAAATTCTAAAATCTTATTAAATTATATGGAACATATATACGGTATAAATCATAGGCAGATAAAAGAACGTTCATAAATAAAGTTATATAAATTAACGTAGTAAATAGTATTAATCAAATATAACAATCAACAATACTATACCAACATACATTGATGGGAATTCTTGTGAAGTTGATGGCAAACTTTCATATTATTACTACTGAAAGCAAAAAAATATACCTATAGGTAGTATGAAGTTTTATGTACTCACACTAATTTGTAATAGATTTTTACCTATAAAATTTCCGTTTTTTAAAATGCGTTACTCTAAACTGTGTGATTTCTCCTCGAGTCCCTTCGAGCGCCAGGGGATCACGTGACCCGGAAAATTGCACTGTTTTAAATCACCAAAAAAATAGTAAAAATATTTTTTTTTTTAATTTTTCTAGGAAAAACAAATAATATAATATATATAAAATAAAATGTATAGATCTAAACCAAAATTTTCGGCCAAATATCTTTCATATAAACGTGTGTAAAAAACGAAAATTGAGCGTTTTTCAAGGACATCCAGAAATCGGTGCTCGAGGGGTTAAAGGCTTGGTTTTTCTGTGTTCTGTATTTTTGTATACAGTAGGTATTTATAACCATGAAATTTAACAACCTGACTTAAATACAGATTGATAGAGCATAATTATCTTGATTTTTTTCAGCAATAAATATAGTGAAGTGCAAATGAATGTTTGTATCAATCACTATATACATTATTTTATAGGGTAAGCAACCCCGAAATAATTGACGTGACGGTATAACTTTGTATTATTGTGTGTGTGTAGCTCAATGATATATTACGTTTATTTCGACGTCAAATATCAAATTGACAAATCGTCAATCTGACATTTAAGAATTTTACCTTATTTCGACAATTGAAATCATAGTTAAATCTTAAGGTATTTAATAGCTACGGCAATTTTAGCCACAATTTAAATAATTGCATTGTGCAGGAACGAATAAACAAAAACAAATGTGCGTTTTGTTTTTACCAAAACATTTTTCAGGTTTGTTTAAAAACAGAGGACTGAAAAATTCATATTTAGTCATGATTAACTACCTTAATAAATAAGTTTTTTTTATTAGGTATACCACATTAGTGTTCAAATTGAATGATAAAATCTGTTTATTTTTCATCACTATACGCTAAAAAAATAAGCGGTCAAATGTTTTTTTTCGGGACTTTGCCATGACCCCAGTCATTCAGAGAAAAAAATATATTCGTTAGGTTTCCCATTTATTAGCAGTGAAAGTTTGTATAGTTATGTCATCAATAATACATACCTTTTGAGACACATTGTTTCCACTGTAGAACTTGTATGCCAAAATAACGCAAATTTTCTTAGATTGAATACAAAAATGGTTAAAAATATAGCGATATTACAGAAAATACAAAAACCAAAGAAACCAATAATAAGTTATTATAAAAGTAATTAATTCCAAGTAAAGTCTTAGTAAATAATTCCAAATGGGTAAGGAACTAATATTATTCACAGTAAACAGATTCATAATTTTTCCAGAGAGTACGCTCACAATTGAAATAATAGTGACCTCGAGCAAATTTTAACTTGAAATTTATTCAAAATAAAAAATGAAAACATATAGTGATTCTGAGATTGCTGATTTAATAACGACCTATTAAATATAAAAACAAAAAATTCTACTTACCAATAGTTCACGTAAAATATCACTATATTTTAACCACAGCCTCATTCTAAGTACACAACTAATGTAGTACTCATTAAAATAAATAATTATGCACGTTCAGCTCGAGCGACACATTTGTTTCGCTCCCACTAGTGCCCATGTGGGTACTAGAGCAAGCGAGAGAAATGCATGGCTCGATTTTTATTCGGCAATATCCGCTTTTCTGACATTTTACTAGATTTAGTTTAGTGTTTTGTCATATCACTAGATATTTTTAATAAGAAGACGTAATAAACAAGAATATTCAACATCTACCGGGATTTCGTGATATCCCTAGGGATTTCGCGAAATCCCTGATATCGTCATTGCCCTGCGACATATACATATTTTAAGTCATAAAAGTAAAACTAAAAGATTTGACTTTCTTTCATGACTGTACTTATAATAAAATTGGGCGGTGGGTTCAATCGACACCTTCAAAATGGGACTGTGTCGATTGATCCCGCGGACCCAAACCGAGCGGGCCCAAACGACTACAGACCCAAACAGGGGGTTACCTAATACAAACTATTACAGAAACTGGAACCGGCCGTAGAAAAGGCTTGTACATTGTACTAGGATCGGTCTATCATCTCTGGCATGTGTGTTAATGTTGCCATAAAGAATATAGGTGGTGTTAATAGACCGGTCGGCGCACCGTTTTCAATGATAGAGTCGATGTCACCATCCCAAATGACGAGAACTTCGTGAAAGCTGAGAAGGAGAAACAAATCAAATATCTCGAATTAGCACACGAGGTTGTCGACATATGGAATGTGAACTAGGCTGTCATGTGCCGATTGTTTTTACTGTCAACGGCCTGATGACCAAAAGCCTAATGAGGCAACGACAGCATTGACAGATGGTCAACGGACCATTTAGCGAAGCTGTCGTTGCGCGGTTGAAAGAAGCGATTGATAAATAAAGGCGGTAGTCCTCAATACGGCTCGCATTACGAGGTGGTTCATGTCTTTAGAGCCCTAAACACCAGTAGCTTGGACCCTACTTCCGACACCAATGGAGTACTGTGTTATTATGTTAGGTACGTTTTTATGAATTTAAAAAAAAATGTGCTCCAGATCGAATGACGATCACGGCGTTGGCTAGCCTTAGCAGACACTGTAACCACAGGAGATATTACTTGTATTATCTATAGTGCACAAGTGTTTGCGCAAACACAGAACCACAGTGTATTTATGCTCTTTTCATTCACCCTCTATATGTCGTTTTTTTTTTATGGTGGGAAAAAATCATCCAATGACAACCCCCGCTTTTGGGTGGAGCGGGAAATAGTGTCATACTCTTACTGACTAAAAGACCCATCCCGTTCCTTTTAGCCTTCATACCGGGGCTCGAGCTCCCTTTCGGATAACCCTGGTCCCAGTAGGCTTCGACCCGGCTGAGTCCCTGCTCTCTATATGTCGATGGGACGACCATTTACCACGACCAGAAAGAGATCAGACGCTGGACCAAAGGTCCAATACTATACTAAATGTATATAGTACATCCTGAGGCTTTTTTTATAGGTGAGAAAATCATTCAATGTCATCCCCCGCTCTTGGGCGGAGCAGGAAGTCTTTACTGACTAAAACCCTACTCCTGTTCCTTCTTTACCCTGGGCCCAGTTTTCCTTTCAGAAACAAACCTTTAGCCTCAGCAGGCTTGACCCTGCTGGGCTCCTACGGTTTGCTGACATCTCCTTGAGCCGCGCGTGGCTTAGAGATACACCGCCATCTTCCAAACTCCGAAATGTCATATCACTGAGAAATTCCTACTGGGAATAACCTAATATTATCAACAAACTTTTACCGCTTTAAGTGGGGCGAGAGGGAGTGTTAGACTCGAGGAATCATTGAATGATTTACCACTTCCAAAAAGTATACTTATATAATTCTGATTTGTCGCATTCAGGATAATTAGCACCAGAAAAATATATAGATATCACATAATATTATATTGAACACAATATCCTTATCTATGTATAAGGAAAAACAAAATCGAAAATGTAAATAGATAAAAACATATCTGCGTGTACAATGCGTTCCAAATGAGAATAGGATCGCCCGCCATGTTGTGACGTCACGATTTACTGTCAAATCGAGGATAGAAATTTTGAAACATAAATTAATTTACGAAAAATTTAATTTATTTACGAACTGTGAACGAAAAAAGTTTAATCAGAATCCAGTTCTTCAATTTTACTCATCTCCAAGTTCTACAATTTTCCAAAATTTCTTCGATTTGACAGTTCGACGAGACGTCAAAACATAGGAATCGGTCCTATTCTCATTTGGAACGCGTAGTACGTACCACTTGATTCTAGTTCATGAAATGCAAACAGCTAATATACTTGATAGCGTTACCAAATGCATACTGTACACGTACATTTGGATACAACTGCAGTAAGTTTGCCATTGCTACGATACGAACCGTAGACGAGTGTGTTATGGAGCCGAGGGCTGCAGTGACTTTGCACGTGTACCAAACGACTTTTAATCATCCAAGGCCAACCCCCGCTTTTGGGCGGAGCGGGAGATAGTGTCAGACTCTTACTGACTAAAAGACCCACCCCGTTCCTTCTAGCCTTCATACCGGGGCTCGAGCTCCCTTTCGGATAACCCTGGCCCCAGTAGGCTTCGACCCGGCTGGGTCCCTGCTGTTGCTGACAACTCCTTGAGGCGCGCGGGAACAGTGAGCGCCGTCGACGACTTGGGCTTGGTCCGGACAGTTACCGGACGGCCGGATAGCGAGCTACCCATTATTGCTCACTGTCCGCAAGCCCGCGCCTACGGTGGCCGGAAATCAAGATCGGAATCCCGGCGGCGGCGGCGGAGACGCCGTTGCCTGATGCGTTCGGCCTCCTCCTTTGCGAGCATTACTGCTTCGCAGAAGTCAGCGACCGCCTGCCACCCCTCCTCGCTCCGGGCCATGGTCTCAAGTAGTCTCAACCAAGGCCCGGCCCGAGAGGTCTCCGCCGCCGATCGCCCCCACGAGGGCACGGCGATGCTCCGCCCAAGCAGGGCACACCTCGACTGTGTGCTCCACCGTGTCCTCCGGGCATTCCGCACAGTGGCGACACCCGGGCGTCACTTCCGCACGAATCCGGTGCAGGAACCTCCCGAGCGAACCATTTCCGGTGAGGACCTGCGTCATACGGAAGGTAAGGACGCCGTGAGGTCTTTCCAGCCTTACATTTACGAATAAATGAATAACCCTTTATTCATTTATTCGCCGATGTCGAAAAAAGCCGGTCATCCCCCCTGGGTTGATCGGCGATTAGTGGGGGTCGACGCGCGCCCTCCTGATACTATACATGTAATGACATTGAGGCGGGGAAGAGCACATACACTTTTCTGCACTAGTGCGGAAAACAGTCTATTGAATGCCTAAAAGCGGTGGCATAAGAGCGGATTTTCGAGTAAGTTTATTGAAATGTTATTTTTGTCAATGCAACGCTCGGCTCGGGTCTACCCATGCGCCAAATTTCATCATCCAAATCCGCGTGAAGGAGTAAGAAACATACACTACCTACTTTATTTTATTATTGTGATTAAAACTAACAATGCAAAAAAAGACGTGTTAATGACCTCTACCGATAAAACCTAGGTAAAACCAATTAAGTACTCTCATAAAATTTATCATTTAACATTCACCAGTAGATCATTCGATTTAGTCATCGATGACTCACGCGCTACCTCAGTAGTTTAGTTATGTTAGTATGTATCGCCGCTCTTTATCGTACCTATTACAACGAAAAGCAATTAAGTATTTATGAGTTTCGGAAACAGATTTTTCCGTAAACGATTTGGAAGTTCCGAAATGATACATATATAAACTTTATTGTACACTAGCTTTTGCCCGCGGCTTCACCCTGCTCTTCCCTACTCCACCCTACTCTACCGTACTCTACCCTACTCCACCCTACTCTACCCTACTCTACACTACGCAAATTTTCATTTTTTTCCATAAGAACCTTCTCCTCACAATAACAAACACAACAAAAAAAGAATTAGCGAAGTCGTTCCAGCCGTTCACGGGTGATGGCGTGACCAACTTGGATCAAAATATTGATAAAAAATCTTTTTTTTTATTGTTATGCCTAGCCCGTATTGTCCCACTGCTGCACAACAAAAAAAGAATTAGCGAAATCGGTCCAGCCGTTCACGCGTGATGGCGTGACCAAGGAAATAGGGATTAATTTTTACATAAATAGATATATGTATATTAATGGGCCTGGAAGACGTTATCCAGCCCGAAAGCTGACTTTACGTCAGAAAAAAATTGCGAACTAGATTGCGGCGCCACCTACTGGTTCCAATTGTATTTTCAAACCATCCAGAGACCCACACAAATATAAACACAAAAGACATTGCCAGTCTTTCAGTCTTTGTATGGGAGTCGGAACAAGTGCTGCACAGAATGCACATTTTGGCAAAATTGAAGAACTTAGACATGAGTAAAATTGTAGAACTGGATTCTAATTAAACTTTTTTCGTTCACAGTTCATAAATAAATTAAATTTTTCGTCAATTAATTAATGTTTAAAAATTTATTTCCTCGATTTGACAGTAAATCGTGACGTCACATCATGGCGGGCGATCCTATTCTCATTTGGAACGCATTTTGTTCCTCAGGCCAACACCAATCAATAAACTGTACCCCTAGCCAAGTTGCTAATCTGCTATCGTTAACGCTAGCCGAAAGCTTCAAATGTACGGGAATGACGTCATCTCAACGCTCAGTCACGTGATCAGAACAAAAGAATTGGCGGCGCGGCCAACTCGAAGCGTTCTGCGCAAGCGAAACGGTTATAACTTGGCTAGGGGGGCTGAAGCGCTCCAAAATCTGTCGCAGGAGTGAAGAGAAAAAAAATATTTTTTTTGTGAAAAAAAATATTTTCGAAAAGTAGCTTAATTATTGTTTTTTTTTAACGTAACGCCTGTGTAATCAATTACACTGAAAATCTATTTTATTGTTCAACTATTATATTGCAAAACGAGAGTGCGTAGTCAATTACACTGAGAATCTACTTATTTTAAATCGCACTAGCGAATAAACTCGCTAAATAAAGATAAAAAAAAATACTGTCAAAACGGTCAAGCCGTTTGGAGTTGGAGGTGACAAACACACGTACAGAAGAACAATGGATTTTCAAAATAAACATCATTTATCACTTAGCCGTGGAATACCTCTCCAGTTTTCAAGCCCTTGTGGATCTGAAGGTGATTTTAACACTGGTCGTGACTGGTGGCATGTACATTTGTGTGTTGTTGTTATTGTTGTAGGGTTGTAATTTGTACAATGCGTTCCAAATGAGAATAGGAGCGCCCGCCATGTTGTGACGTCACGATTTACTGTCAAATCAAGGAAAGAAATTTTTAAACATTAATTAATTTACGAAAAATTTAATTCATTTATGAACTGTGAACGAAAAAAGTTTAATCAGAATCCAGTTTTTCAATTTTACTCATTTCTAAGTTCTTCCATTTTGCCAAAATTTCTTTGATTTGACAGTACGACGAGACGTCAAAACATAGTAATCGGTCCTATTCTCATTTGGAACGCGTAGTACTACCTACACCTGCATGATAACTAATTAATATTCGATCGATTGAATTAGATACCCAATCTTATCATTTTAATAAAAATCCTTCAAAATTATATCTGACTCTGGCTCATACGGCATTCCTGCAACATCACGTTGCATCTCTATACAGAGGATTTAGTACCTTTTGTGAGGTGGAAAATCACCAAATAGCTCCTCTCGTTCTGGATGGAGCGAGAGAGCGTGTCAGACTTTTACTGACTAAAGCCACACCGATGTTCCTTCAATTGCCCTTTGCGTTCTAAGACCAAGGGTTTCCCTTTCAGAATTCGACCTATGGCCCCAAAAACATGGCCTTCATTTAATAAAATTTATACGCCCCTTGGCTTGCGTTCTGTGTCTGAGCACCGCTGTCATTAGGGTTGCCAACTATACTGTCAAAAACAGTATTTTTACTGTTTTTCGCTACATTATACTGTTTACTGTTCAACAAAAATAAAGTATACAAAATACACACTTGACGCTCACACATTTTTTTTATCAAATCACAATAATACAGTTTCAGAACGAATCGAATAATCTCATTTATTTTAATCTTAGTTTTTAATTGTTATTTTTTTATTATTATTCATAAGCTCGCGTTTGACCACAATCTCACCTGATGGTAAGCGAAGATGTGGTCGACGATGGAGCACGCTTGCCTAGAAGTAACCTATACACTCTTGACTTAAAGACCCCTAAGTTGTAGCTATCAGGAAACAGACTCCGGCAGGGAATTCCACTCCTTGGTTGTGGTGAGGGGTATGAAGTTTAACAGACCACGCACACTTAGATCGCAAATTTGCTATTGGTAGTTGAACTATGAGCATTGCCCTACTTTTTCGCACGCCTACCCCGCCCTCAAGGCCGTTCTAACCTTTCATCAGTTCTGTGGTAACGGCTCTGATTTTCAAATGAATACTCGTACAACAATCATACGACAACTTATCAGTTATACAGCTAATCAGTCAGATATATTTTAGTCACGTAAAAATTAAATAAGTAGGCAAGATGTGCTATTGTTTGATAAGATACCTAATCATCATGTCACGCGGGGATATCGGAATCTGATCACTTAAATAAATCATCATTAATTATTATTTATTTTTATTTATTAACTCTATGTAACTTTACTTTGTTTTACAGGTAGCTCTCCGAAACGTGGTCGCTCACAATGGGTCTCATCAGAAGACTTAAAGTCACTCAAAGGGTATTGGAAAGGGCTGTGCTCGGAGTTTCCTGGCGTGATCGCATCAGAAATTAAGATATCCGCAGGAGAACCAAGGTTACCGATATGCACGGGGAATCGCCAAACTTTTGCTCGCAAAACAGATGGTCGATGGGGGCGACAGGTTCTGGAGTGGCGACCACGTAACGGAAGACGCAGCGTTGAAAGGCCTCCCACAAGGTGGACTGATGACCTGATAAGGGTCGCGAGAACCGACGGCGCGCAGTGTTCCCGCGCACCTCAAGGAGCTGTCAGCAACAGCAGGGGCCCCGCTAGGTCGAAGCCCACTGGGGCCAGGGTTTATTCGAAAGATAGCTCAAGCCCCGCCCCAGTACGAAAGGCAACGAAGGAATATGAGTGGGTTTTTAGTCAGTAAGAGTCTGACACTTTTTTTTTGTTTGTTTTGTGATTTTATTACTAAAGTTTAATAAGCAATATTATAAACTGTTGTAAGTTGTAACAGTTTTTTTTTTCAGTTCACTATTTGGTAAACAATATTTGTATGCCCAGCAAGGCAACGCATAGTGAGTCGATATTTTATAATTAACACCATGTACTGTACCTACATACATTATACCTATGTGTCATAAATAAACATATTTGACTTTGACCATCTCCCGCTCCGCCCAAGAGCGGGAGATGTCATTAGATGATTTCCCCCGCTAAAAAAAAGGGTCGTGAGAATTCGATGGATGCGAGACACACGTCCAACCAATATTGTTCAGTTTCGTCTACTGAGTAAGCCCTTAAAGTTTGTGGAGGACTGTCCCTTACACCTTGTATATGTATTTAAAAACATAAGTGTGTTTATTAGTTGTCTAGTACTCATTCTTATCACAAGTTCTGCTTAGTTTAGGACTAGATGGCGTTGTGTAAAAGTTGTGAAATATTATTATTAGAGTCTGTTTAATAAGTCAACCGAATTGGGTAATTATTAAGGTAAAATGAAATATGATGTACCTAGTCAACGCTGTTTAAATAATCAAGGTTGATTAAGAGATACTGATCATTGTTTACTAATAGAAGAACCTTATAAAAAGTATCGAATATAAGAATTGTTTTAAATAATTAAATATTATACAAAATTCCCAAGTCGGTTGACTTTTTAGACAGACTATAATTATCATCTCTGTATTCATTGTAATCAACACTAATCTACACTAATATAATAAAGAGGTAAAGTTTGGTTTTTTATATTTTTGTTTGTAGGAGGTAATCTCTGGAAGTACTGGTCCGATTGCGAAAGTTTTTTCACCGATAGAAAGCTACTTTATTCCTGAGTGTCATAGGCTTTTTTTTTATTAGGTTATGTACGCGTGCGAATCTGCGGGCAAAAGCTAGTAATATTATAAAGAGGTAAAGTTTTTTTTTTTTTTATAGGAGGTAATCTCTGGAAGTACTACTAGTCCGATTGCTAAAATTTCACCGATAAAAAGCTGCTTTATTCCTGAATGACATCTAAGCTATATAATTTTAATTTTATGTACGTGGGTGGAGCCGTAGGTAAAAGCTAATATACATATAAATTACATTTTTAAATATTTCAGTAACAAATAGTAAAAATAAAAAAATAAATACATATTTTAAGTATTTGTTTATTTGTTTAACTCAGGACCCTGAGGTCCTGGACCTTTGGAAAGCATACGAGGAGCATAAACCAACTCGCAGAGGCCCTTTTAGTCGCTTTTAATGGAATGTGGTACAAACCGGTGATTATCCGTGTACGCACTATGCTAGTGCATCCAAGGACAACCCCCTGGTTGAAGGGAAACTATTGCAACATGTGGAAAATTTATATATGGCTATGGTTTTTGGAGTCTTATGTGGACTGGTTACCAGGAACTATGTTAAGGCTCTGGCCCCTGCCTAAACAATGTTTTTAATTTCCATCGATAAAAGGCTAGGGGTGACTTGCACACTCAACAAATGGGCCTGCGAAAACGGTCGCTAGCACGAAGTGACGTAGCAACAAGAGGGCAACATATCCTGATGTACTTGACGAGTGGAGAGGTATACCACGGCTATCAGGACAATCCCGGAAGTGCGGTCAAGATCCCTACCAGCACCTTACTGGATTATACATCCTTCTCCCGAGCGCGTTTAAGTATTTGTTATTATTACTTATTCTAGTACCTAACAATCGGAGATGAAAAAGAGAAATTCAGAATAATAAGGTTATTACAATATACTACTACAATACACAAATAACAACAAAAGAGTTGCAGATACTTTTAAATTCAAGGTTAGACACACCAGCACATTACGACACAATAAAACATACGTGCCATGTTTCACACAGTCTGCCACAGTGCATCGGACATGTTTATTCATTGTACTGCGTTCGGTAGCTACCGGTAACGAATTCGCGCACACCTGGGTCATCAACCTTTTGACAGTTCCGAATGAACAATTTTTCTGTAGTGTATACAGAAAAGATGAAATAAATTAGAAAGGAAATACTTTCCGATTTGTACTACGACGAGTGTCGCCGCTTGTCTCACCACCTGTAACTCCACTACAGGCAATAAACCAATACGAACGCGTTACGCAACTAACAGACCACGCACACTTAGATCGCAAGTTTGATATTGGTAGTTGAACTATGAGCGTTGCCCAACTTTGTGTCATGCCTACCCCGCCCACAATGCCATTCTAACCTCTTTCATCTGTTCTATGGTAGAGTAGGTAAATAATATAATTTGGTATGAAGAATAAAATTTGAAAAAATATTCCAAATTAAGTCCTACTTTTTTTTTAATTATTATTGCACGCACTTGTAGAACATTAGTTTTTTATATGCGACACGTGTCTAGTATTTTTATATAAAGAATCTATGTACAAAATTTCATAATCATGAAAAATCACAAAGTTATAAGCTTGTTATCCTCAGCATAAATACATAGTCACCGGGCTATCTAGGCGACTGAGGGGTTGTTTTGCACTTGCACCCAGCTGTTTGCTGGTACCTGATACGCGCTATGACCTTCCGTGACCTGTGTTGTACTTAGTGTCGGTGGTATCTAACTTGTGACCTTTTTAAATAGTTTTGAGAAAAAAAATAATAAGGTGTAAACTATGGGAATCCATTCAGTTACAGATTCTGAACAAAATATATTCAGGTTTCGTATGAATGGTGTAAGGGACAGCCCTCCACAAACTTTAAGGGCTTGCTCAGTAGACGAAACTGAACAACCCACCATAAAATTTTTTTTCAGGAAACGAAAAAAAAATTCGGCCTCTCCATACCAACTGTCCAATCAAGTTAATAATTTTGTATGGTGAGGCCGAATTTTTTTTTCGTTTCCTGAAAAAAAATTTTATGGTGGGTTGTTCAGTTTCGTCTACTGAGCAAGCCCTTAAAGTTTGTGGAGGGCTGTCCCTTACACCTTGTATACTAAAAAAAATGTTGTAGATAGATTTTTTTTAAACAAATTGGTTATCCTTATTATAGCATATAGGCATATAATGTTTATTATGTTTATTATGTTTATTCTTACTATTATTTATTCTGTATTTTAATTATTGTTATTATTTGTTAAGGCGTACAAATTAGTGCATGCAGTGCTCTTCTTTAAGTGATGGGGCACTTAGACGTAAGATTGTATTGTTCTTTCTTTATACATATGTAATAGTGCACTCATTGTTGAAGAGCCAAATAAATAAATAAATAATAAATATAATATAGGCATCGAAACACTATGTTGGTAGCTCATCTCACTATATCAATCTACTGACGCACATACAAACAAACTAGTGACGCAATCAAAACTTATCAAGAATTTATCAAAATATAACAGGTGTGATTATTTTAAGATAAAAAAATATCTATTTTAAAAATAACTGCATAGTCCAGGAATCAATTAAGTTGCTGATACGATTTTTATGATGTGCGTTTATTATGTCACATGTTGTGTAATTATGTAATAAAATAATAAATATATAATTAGATACATTATCTTCATTTAGGCGAAGAACAATGGCCAAAAGGTGTCTGTCAATGGTCAAGGCTAGAGTAAAAAGGCTCTTAATAAACTAGTGCGATTCACCATCAACGATTGCATCACATCTTACCATCAGGTGGGCCGCAGTCAAGCACTAGTTTATATTATTTAAAATATATATAATATATATAAGGTGTAAGGGACAGCCTTCCACAAACTTTAAGGGCTTGCTCAGTAGACGAAACTGAACAACCTTCCATAAAAACTTTTTTCAGGAAATTTTTTTTTTCGTTTCCTGAAAAAAAGTGTTGTGGAAGGTTGTTCAGTTTCGTCTACTGAGCAAGCCCTTAAAGTTTGTGGAAGGCTGTCCCTTACACTTTGTATAATATGTATTCAATTTCGACCCTCCTCACCTTGCCTTTGCTTCCACAAGTTTCATAAAATTCTTATTTTCACCTAATACTATTACTTATTCTGTGTTTTAACTCAAATTTATAACTTATAATTATGTAAATGATAAATAAATCTTCATTTAATTTAGACAAAAGGTGTCTTTAAGGCTAGAGTGAATAGGCTCTTAATAAACTAGTGCGCCTCACCATCAACGATTGCTTCACTGCTTACCATCAGGTGGGATCAAAGAAAAGCACTAGTTTATAAAAAAGAAAACCGATTTTAGGTGGGAAATCGTCATCTTGCATTAGCTTTTATAAACTTCATAAAATTCTATTTCAACCTAATTTAATCTTATATATAAAATTCTCGTGTCACAATGTTCGTTCCCGTACTCCTCCGAAACGGCTTGACCGATTCTCATGAAACTTTGTGAGCATATTGAGTAGGTCTGAGAATCAGCCAACATCTATTTTTCATACCCCTTAGTAAAAAAAAAAAAAAAATATTTATATGGCAAAACAACGTTTGCCGGGACAGCTAGTAACTTATAACTTAAGCAATTTGATCCATAAACAGTTGCCCAAAGGTTGTCGACCCAGGCCGGAAAATTCGTCAGCAAAGTACTGTGTGACCAAAATTAACCTCGTCAGACCAAACTTAAATGTGAATGAGGAAGTGTGTAATCTATTTTTGGATTACCTACTTATGTGAATACCTATGTTACTTTGCACATTAACTACCTACCTACCGTTTTTTTGAGGTGGGACATCGTCCTATGACTTATACCATCTATCTATTTTGTGTTTGTATGCTCTAAGGTGGACGAGAGGGTGTGTCCAACATTTACTGACTTAAACTCACCTGGGTCTTTCAGTTGCCCTTTGGGTTCTAGGGCCACGGTCACTCTCTCTCTCTCTTTTTTTATATAATAATTAGTGTCTACATGTTGTTACATTGTGTGTATCTACGAATGTGTATGTCAAATAAAATAGTTATCTTTGTTTTCTTTCTTTTCTCTTTTCTTTCTTTTCTTTCTTTTCTTTCTTTTTTTTCTTTTCTTTCTTTTCTTTCTTTTCTTTCTTTTCTTTCTTTTCTTTCGTTTCTTTTTTCTCTTTCTTTTCTTTTTTTCTTCCTTTCTTTCACTCTTTCAAACTAAAGCTAGCTAAGGCTGCAGTAGCCTTAGCTAGCTTTAGATACTTTTTGGTGTTAGCAGATATCGGCCCTACTATACTGGGCCCCTTCAGTTTAGCTAACATCTGAGAATGCTTATTTTTTTCTTTTCAGCAATTTTAACGTTATGTCTGTTACGTTACAATGTTACAGTTCCCGCACCCGCACAGTGTGCAGCGCTGCCAGTGCGTCCAAGCACTATGGCTTGCCCCTTTTTTCCATTCCCCAATAAATGAGCTATCCAAAACAAAAACAATTTTTCAATTCGAACCAGTATTTCCTGTGATTAGCACGCTCAAACAAATAAACAAAACCCTTCAGCTTCATACTATTACAGTATAGATGTTATCGTAAAATGATGAATTATGTCACTTTGTCGTATCTATGGGGCCATCAAACGAAACGCTACGCTTACTCATACACTCCACAGTAACCAAACATTCTGAATGATGAAAATAACGCCCTTGAAATATATGGAAATATTTACATGTAGCGACATCTATGGCGTCACATAAGAACTAATCCTGCAGTTCTCTGCGCGATTTGAACATAATAAAACAGCAAGAAATCATCTATCAGGCAGTTGCCCATCAGACATGACACTCATCTAGTCGGAGGTCTCTCTTTTCAAAGGAGATTTGAGGGAATTTACTCTCCGTTCCGCTTACCTCCAAATATACATAACGTTAAACTCGTGTTATTTGTCATTTAGCAAACAAAATATCTTCGAAATTATCAAATGACACCTCCTTTTTCTTCCTCCCTTTTGTTTATATGATTGTGTAAGGCACGAATAAACGGTTTTTCTTTCTTTTCTTTCCTTTCTTTCTTTCTTTTTTTTCTTTCTTTCTTTTCTTTCTTTTCTTTCTTTCTACGTGGAGCAAAAGGAGTGTTAGACTTTTGCTGACTATAACCATCTTTTTCTTTTTTTTAAGTGGAAAAACAGCTGATGATTTCTCCCGTTCTAGGGCGGAGCGGCAGAGCGTATCAGAATCTCGGGAGAAATCATTGGATGATTTACCCAACTGAAAAGAAAAAGAAAGCCGTCCATCAACCATAAAGATGTAAATTTTGTTTTTTTTTGATTGTAGGGGGTAATCTCTGAAAGTACTGGTCCGATTGCTGTAATTATTTCAACGATAGAAAGCTGCTTTATTCCTGAATATGGCTATATTTTATGTACGCATGTGAAGCCGCGGGCAAAAGCTAGTTCGATGATAAAAAAAGGTACTCATTGTATTTATTTAGTTATCTTTTTATTACAGCGCGATCGATTATCTAAATACTCGTAATAAACCTAATAATGCCTAATTCTAGAGTGAATAGGCTCCTCATAAACTAGCGCCTCACCATCAACGATTGCATCACTGCTTACCATCAGGCGGGATCACAGTCACGCATTAGTTTATATTATTAAAATAAAACTGGTAATACAGCCTTATTTTTAGTATATATGTTATGGACCGGGTGATTAATGCGGGCATTACAAATAATGTTCGAGCATTATGAATAATGTCTAGCTCTATTGGACCAAGTGATTAATTACTATCTTAACTTCAATATTTATCACATTGCGCGGTCATTATTATATTGCTACATGACTATTGGGCAATTTGATAATAAAGCTAAAGACGCGGTGCGAGGGCGGGGAGGGAAGCACGCAGGGTGTGACGGTTACATATTAGAAAATCAAAACTTTCCCGAGCAAATTTCAAAAGAACAACGTACAAATCAACAAAGTTTAAAATAACGATGGTCATTTGATCAAAAGTTCAGCTGACCAAAGTCTGGAATATCAATGTTTAAATTATTTATTACACTATTGACCAAATCGTTCAAAGGTCAAAATGGATTACTGGATAAATTATTAACTATCAAATGGATTAACTGAAAAAGGTAAAAATCTCGAATGGACGAAACAGCTTGGACGTAGCGTTCGCCGGCCGCTGCCGCGGCACCGCTCGCTTCGCTCGCTAACCTAACCTATTTTACCCAGTTCAAAGTGCAATCAAAATACAATCACATTTTTACGAGAGATTGATTATTAGAGATTGATTGAGATTGAGTTATTTCGAACTGGCAGAGTTTTAAGGTGGATAATAGACTCCTTGATATAATTAATCCAAATAAGAGAGTCTGATTATTTTAATGATTTAGTATTTAGTTTATTTTAAGTTAAAGACAATACCAATAAAAAAATGGTCATTAAATATGTTTGTATTACTCTGCCCAAAAGGTGATGGGCCGTATGTATAATGCCCGGTCAATTTGATTATTTGAATAATTATTATCAAATCGCACTCTCATATTGGGCATTTTTCATAATGACCGGGCATTATGTATAATGCCCAATTTATCATTTGGTCCGTAACATACATACGAAACCTGAAAGACGTGTCTAGTATTTTTATGTACAAAACACAAACTGTATTACATGAAATCACAAAGTTATAAGCCAGTTATGGTACCTGGTTGGCAACATAAATACATGATCGCCGGGCCACCCGAGCTATTGAGGGGTTGTTTTGCTTCCGCGCCCAGTTGTGCGCTTGCACCTAATGCCCGCTATGATCTGCCGTCATCTGTTTTGTGCTTAGTGTCGGTGGTGTCCAACTTGTGTCCTTTTTAAAATATTTTTGGGAAAAAATATAACATGGAGTAAAAATTATTGGAAATGATTCAGTTACCTACTGATTCTGAACAAAATACAGGTGTCGAATATATTAAAAATAAAGTTTTATAATTAAGTATAGATAAGGAATGCACGTGCTGCTAGCTTTGTGACTAACACTCATTATCACATCAAAAGTAGATTGGACATGCATGCACTGGCTGTAATTTGTTTACACCTGTGTCATGTAGCGACATCTATAGTGTCACATAAGAACTAAACTACGAGCACGGATGAAGAAGTCAATGATAGACCACTCTGACACTATTGTAATAGCAGACTTGAGGCCCTGAACTGTTGAACGAATGGAGCCATATAGGGCCCCATGAGTCGCCGATGGGGCGCAGTGTTCCACGCGCGCCTCAATGAGATGTCAGCAAACCGTAGGGGCCCCGCACGTCACCCTGTTCTAACTAGCAATTGATATTTTTCCAGGGCAACCGTTTTTCGTTTGGGCGTTACAATCATGGTAATGTAGTTGCGTTTATTAATGGATCAATAAGTGTTTTATATATTGCTCTTGGCTTATTCTTTAATTTAGTAGTTGCCCTAAAGCCCTAAGGTACAAAGGTAGCGAGAATATTTTTACCCTTTTTTACACTTACGCAAAACAAAATACGTGATTATCTTCTAAACGGTAAACGACACAGATGCGACGTTTAGAGAGAACTCATTCGAAATAATGTTATGAACACGTAGGTAATATCAGTGCAGATTCGCGAGGTTGTGAGATAGGACAGTTAGCGGGGAGAGCGATGGGCAGGGTCGAAGCCTACTGGAGCCATGGGTTCACTTCTGAAAGGCAAACCCGGCGCTGACATAAAGGGCAAAGAAGGAACAGGAGTGGATTTTTAGTCAGTAAAAGTCTGACACATCCTTTCGCCCTGCCCAAGAACGGGAGATGACATTGGATGATGTTCCCACCTACAAAAAATACCTCGTTCTCGCTCGCACGACTGATATTTTAACACGTCATGTTAAGGCCCCTGAGGCTGTACGACACGATCTTTTTGGAACAATGGTCAAACCATAGAAATATAACAAATATCTATGGGTCACTAACCGAGCGCCCAGCGTTTGCGCGTGATTTCGTGCCATTCTGTCCAACCCCAGGCGGACGCCGGCGTCCGCATAGATTATAAAATATTGAGCGTTTTTTAGGGTAGATATGTATCCAAGAACGTAAATACGAAATTCTTCATAAAGATATCTGTTAATATCGGAAAAAAAAATAAACCAGTGCTTGACTGCGATTGCATCACTGATTACCATCAGACAGGTGGGCTGTCTGATGGTAATCACTGATGCAATCGTTGATGGTGAGGCGCACTAGTTTATTAAGAGCCTATTATATTCACTCTAGCTTTGAAGACATCTAAATTATAATTGGACGGGAAGACCGCAGCAGGCAAATTGTTCCAGTGTTTCGATGAACGCGGTATAAACCACGAAGCCAAACGCTTAGTCCGAACCGTAGAAGTTTCAACAGTGATCGAGGGGAGACGGTGTATAGGTCCATCCCTCTTTGTCTGTCTTTGTTCGTTTTTGCACGCCTGACATTTTAACACCAAGTCACGGTCAGGCGCCTGAGCATAAAATAGATAGGTACAGAAGTTAATCTCATGTATGTACTTTTCTTTTTATACCTACGCTAGGCGATCGCGCTAGAGTCAGCGCGTTGCGCCGAACTGTACGAGCGCGACCGGGCGATTGAGCCGAGATATCGTGTCCGTGAGCGGTGTCTATGTGTGCGTTGCTCGAGCGCGCTTTGTATGTAGATTGTCTTCTGTACGTATCTATTTTGTCCTGAGTCACCGTGTGACTGCATGCTACTACGTCTGAGCAAACACGCGTCTCCGATCTGCCTTTGTTGACACGTGCGTCATTCGTGACTGGCCTGTTGGTCTAGTGGTTAGTGACCCTGACTGCTATGCCGGAGGTCGTGGGTTCGATTCCCACCCGGGACAAATGTTTGTGTAATGAGCATAATCATTTGTTCTGTTCTGTGGCTTGGTGTAATTTATCTATTATATGTATGTATTTAGAAATATATAAGTATGTTTATCAGTTGTCTAGTACCCATAACACAAGCTCTGCTTAGCTTGGGACTAGACGGCGTTGTGTGATAGTTGTGGAATATTATTATATTATTATTATTATATTATTATTATTATATTATTCGCGTGTTTTCCGAACAAATAAGACTACCTACAGCTATTACGACATTAGACAGACGAAACACACGTTGACCACGCCTGATTCGTACGTAGAACGATGTCGCGTGGCGTGGATCTAGTGTAGCTCTACAAGTCTAGTTTCCGACGCGCCCGACCTAGACCATGGCTTTTGTTTTTTGGGTTCCGTACCCAAAGGGTACGACGGGACCCTATTACTAAGGGTGAGTTGCACCATTTAACTATAACGATAACAAAGCCGTTAACAGGTGTCAAATCGTCGAATTGACCAACAGGCGACCGTTTTACGGCTGGTTATGGTTTGGTTATCGTTATAGTTAAATGGTGCAACTCACCCTAAGACTCTGCTGTCCGTCTGTCGGTCACCAGGCTGTATCTCTTGAACCGTGATAGTTAGATAGCTGAAATTTTCACAGATGATGTATTTAGTTTTTGTTTTGACATTAATAAGAACGAAAGAAAAATATTTTATTGGGCACACAGATAAAACACTTACGATACAAAAAAAAAACAAAAAAAATAAGTAACATTGTGTCTCGCGCGGAGCCGCGGTTCATCAAATAGGTCCACTTCTGCAAAAATACCAGACAACTACGTGGTAGTTGCCTGACACTGGTTTTCAACTGAACATTACACCGTCAAACGATGTAGTTATTATCGTACTTTTTTTGGGAGGAGTGAATTCATCTAATGACTTCTCACGCTCTAGGGAGAAGCAGGACAGCGCAGCGTGTCAGACTTCTGCTGACTAAAACCCATCTTTGTTCCTTCAGTTACCTTTTACAGGTCTTGGTCCACAGCGGTTTCCTTTTCAAATATTCCCCCGTGGCGTGCTGAGATCCTAACGTCTCTTTGAGGGGAGCGTGGAACGAACGGCGAGCAATAGGTAGCTCGTCGTCCGCAACCCTGCAAAGTTATTGCCATACTAAGTTTGTATGAAAGAATGACCGACTAGACCAGCCTTAACACACAGCATTGGATTGAACCAATAGAAAATGATCATTAAAAAATATCAACAGATAAAAAGCAGACGGCTGGTTATGTATCTAGGTTATGAGATTAATTTGTTGTTGGTTCGATATTCATAATCTGATAACACTCGGAAAGTTTATGAGAACGCGCGATAGAATTTCTGTACTTGCTAGATAGGGGCTAATATCACTACACACCCTGAGCATCGAAAATCCTTGCCTAATGCGAACCAGACCATTTTTAGTGTTCCGTGCCCAAAGTGTAAACAGGAACCTATTACAAGTTGAAATTTTCACAGAATAGATAATGTATTTAATTTAGTTTTTGTTTTGACATTACACCATCAAACAATGTAGTTATTTTCATACGTGTATACCTACGCTGCACTCAGGCCACCTGCCACAACCACAAAACGCCGCCACCGCCATGTTTCCTGTAGTTTTCATACATTTTATATGGATTCACCGCACACAGTTGACGCCGTTGGCCGCCACACGCTTTAACACGCCACTGCTCGCTTCTTGTGACCCGCACTGGCCACTAAACGCAGATACAAAACGCCACCGCACGCCACTCGCGCATTTAAACCTTCTTCGTCCGAATCCATTATAATACTGCGCGTATAGGTTATAATAAAAAGCAGTAGCCACCGGCCACAACTGGCTTGCGGCCGCTGTTAGCTTCTCTTGGCGGCTTTTGTGGCTGTGGCATGTAGGGTTGCCAACTATACTATTAAAAACAGTATTATACTGCTTTTTACTACATTATACTTTTAACTGTTCAACAAAAATAAAGTATACAAAATACTGTTTTCAGCACATACTAAAGTAATAATGCTTAACACTATACTCGTAAGTATTAGACTTAGCTCACACAATTTTTTTTTTTACCAAACCGCATAATACGGCTTCAGAACTAATCGAATGAGCTCCTCATTTATTTTAATTTTAGTTATAATTGTGATGAGATGAATGAAGTTTTTAAAAAAACTGTAAATTAAAATGTTGTGCGAGAAGCTCTCAAAAATTGTATTTAAAACTTTAAACAAATAAGATATTGTAAATTTTTCTAAAATACTTATTATTACTCTTCTTAAATAAAAAAAATACTTTTTTTCTTGTACAAAAAGTTGGCAACCCTAGAGGTATGTGGCCCATGTCGGGGATACTAAGCTTACGATTGCGACCGCTTGCCCATCGAGACAGACTGGCATTTTCAAACTGACCGTCTATTACGGTACAGCCACGCATAACACATTATGTCATTATGTTAATACCGTTCCATAGTAGACAAACAACACCCGAGGGAAGCTACTAACACGGTGAGCACACGTCATCAATAATGATATAGTCTAATGTCAATGATACCAGTAATCCGACGATTAACATTCACATCGCGTTGATAGGTTCGTGGACTCGTGGTTAGCGTCGTGGGTGAGCGATGGATGCGATGCTAAGCGATGGCAAATAAAATTCCACGACAAATAAAGAATGTGACTAATAGTATGTTTAAAAAAAAACTGAAACAATTTTTAATCCTAATTAATATTATAAATGTGAAAGTGTGGATGTTTGGATGTTTGTTACTTAATCACGCAAAAACGGCTGAACGGATTTGGATGACATTAGACATGCATATAGCCTTTGACATGGAAAAGAACATAGGCTACCTTTTATCCCGATTCCTTAAGTACCTAATGCCACACGGGCGAAGCCGCGGGCAAAAGCTAGTACTCACATAAATGTTACAACTCCACAGCTGAGTTTATGGAGGACACCACTGACATTTAGTTTATTGCAATTACGTTTAGATTATTATTATTTTGATTGATTTGATTAAGATGACATTAGTTTATTAAGTATATAGTTTAATAGTTAAAAATCAAGCATGAGAATTTACGTGAAGTTATGTCATTATTTTGGGAGCTTTAAAGCGTCTGTAAAGCAATACGGCCCACGGAATGTGTCTGGGAGTATTGGCGACTGATTTTAAAGATATTGCCTAAAATATACGTAAAAATCAGCTTGGAGAATTTACGTGAAGTAAATAATGATTTTGTGTACCTTGATTACCTGATACCTGAAAATTGGCCGTCTAAGCAAGCTAACAGACGAAGGCATGCCCTTCTTATAGTACATACTAACAGCACTCAATCGTCCACATTTCCTTCCTCAGAAAATACGTGACGGCTGGCGGCCCTGGGATCTTACTCTATAGGTATCCGGTATGTTTAGAGTTTAGACCACGTTGACTTTAGAAGTTATTTTTTTAATTCTCCAAGGAGTATATCATTATATTCTGAAGCTTGATATCTGAGAGAAAGGGTCAAGAAAAACAGATAAACGGATAAGAAAGTGATCCTATAATAGTTTCGTTTTTGCTTTGACTGATCTATGGAACCCTAAAAACTATCCTATATAAACTGAAAAAAAACCGGGTAAGTGCGAGTTGGACCCGCGCACTGAAGGTTCCGTAAAAACTTATCTAAATATGTATCTATGTAAAACAGTTCAATTCTCGAATTGAGATACGATGATTTTTCTGAAACGCAAAAAAAGTCATTTTTTGTGAAGTAAAAAGGTTGAAAATATCTGAAAAATGTGAATTAGTAGTTATTTACAGTTTTCAGAATTTTTTCTATACTTGTGTTATAACAACTTGCTTTTTGCCAGGATTCTAGGTCAATGAGAAGTACCCTATGAATTTTTATGCCCTTGAGAGTGTCGAAATATGCGTTTTTTGCGACATAAACATAAAGCCGTATCTTTTTTTCAGAAGTTTGATTTTTTTTTCAGCTTCAAGGGACCGCAAACCTTAGTACTTATATGGTTTTAATTTCAACTCGATACCTTAATGCGTTCCCGCGACGAAAGGTCTTGACAGAAAGAAAGAGGGACAACAAAGTCATCCTATCAGGGTTTTTTTTTTCGATGGGAAAAATCATCTTATGACAACCCCCGCTCTTGGGCGGAGCGGGAGATAGTGTCAGACTCTTACTGACTAAAAAACCCATCCCGTTCCTTCAAACCTTCATACCGGGGCTCGAGCGCTCTTTCGGATTACCCTGGCCCCAGTAGGCTTGACCCGGCTGGGCCCCTGCTGTTGCTGACAACTCCTTGAGGCGCGCGGGAACAGCGCGCGCCGTCGACGACTTGGGCTTGGTCCGGGCGGTTACCGGACGGCCGGACAGCGAGCTACCCATTGCTCATCCTATAAGGGTTCCGTTTTTACCTTTTGAAATACGGAACCCTAAAAAAAGACTGCGTTGAAGACACACGATGTAATTTAAGTATAGCGTAGCATCCTCCACAACACAATGCTACTCAGTCACAGGTGTCGCGTATTCAATTAGCTGCATTACTGCACGTCCGTCGTCTGGATACCCAGCCCTTTGACACACGCGATTAGTAATTAACCTTGTTATTTAATTAGCGATGACAGACCTTAATGTTTCTGTTTACTGCTAATTTGCTTGTGAACTGTAGCTCTGGGATGTGAATAAGTATCTATTATCACAAAATAGATAGGTACAGAAGACAATCTTATGTATGTACTTCACTTTTTATACCTACGCTCGGTGTACGTACACTAATGAGCGTTTGAGCCGGAACTGTTCGACGAGCGGGCCGAGGCGCTCCGAGATATCGGACTTCTGTACCTATACACCGTTAAATTTTGATCGTTTTAATCCCGTGGAGGGTCGAAATTAATTTCTTTAAGAAAACGTCAGCTGAGTGAGTCCAATGACATGTAGGTGGTTAGTACGCAACGCCAGCTACTACCTACAGGTCATTGGACTCGCTCAGCTGACGTTTTCTTAAAGAAATTAATTTCGTACATGCGTAAATTAATAAGAGTTTTAAAAAAAAGGTACTTTATTTTTTAATTTTATCTTTACAAATCGATAGTGCTTTATGTACCGGATCGACCCTCCACGGGATTAAAACGATCAAAATTTAGCGGTGTATATTTTGTGGTGTAATGTTGAGCATTTTAAATGGATGATTCAAAGGAGGAATGGAATTTGCCTTTGCTTTTTGTTTAGAGTGGGAAGTCTTCAAATAACGTCTCTCGTTCTGGGTGGAGCTGGAGCGAGGAAATGTCAAGCTTCTGACTATAAAATGATGCATTCGTGTTTCTTCAGTGGTCCTTTTTTTGTAGGGAAAATCATCCAACGACATCCCCCGCTCTTGGGCGAAACGGGAGATAGTGTCACACTTTAACTGACAAAAAACCCGCTCCTGTTCCTTCTTTGCCATTGTTCCAGGGCCTCGGGATCTCTTTCGCATCACCCATGGCCCCAGTAGGCTTCGACCCTGCTGGGCCCTTACGGTTACTGACAACTCCTTGGGGCACGTGGAACACTACGCGCCGTCGAGGACTTGGGCTTGGTCCGGACGTACTATGGCCAGAAGTCGAGATCGGAATCCCGACAGCTGGGGCGCGAGGGCCATTGCCCCGCGCGTGCAGCCATCTCCCTTGCTAGCATTGCTGCTTCGCAGAAGGAGGCGACCGCCTGCCACTCCTCCTCGCTCCGGACCATGGCCTGTACCAAGGCCCGGCGCGAAGAACACGCCGTCGAACTGGGCTTAGCCCTGACTCCACGCCCGCGTCCACGGTGGCATCCGGGGCGTCTCCTGCGAATTGGCACGTTTAAAACTTGTTTTAACTAACTGTACTAAGTAGCTTGCAAGTCACATGAGCGCATATAACAGAGCAACAGATCTAAGCTCACAACCACCATGAGCGGCCAAGGAATGGGGTCGCTGTGGCCGAAATCGGCTAGATGACATCATCATCATCATCATCATCACTAAATAGTTTGGGCTTGCGGACAGTGAGCAATGGGTAGCTCGCTGTCCGACCGTCCGGTAACTGTCCGGACCGAGCCCAAGTCGGCGACGGCGCGCCCAGTTCCCGCGCGCCTCAAGGAGTTGTCAGCAACAGCAGGGGCCCAGCCGGGTCGAAGCCTACTGGGGCCAGGGTTATCCGAAAGGGAGCTCGAGCCCCGGTATGAAGGCTAGAAGGAACAGGGTGGGTTTTTAGTCAGTAAGAGTCTGACACTATCTCTCGCTCCGCCTAAGAGCGGGGGTTGTCAATGAATGTTTTTCCCCACTATAAAAAAAAAATCACTAAATAGCTTCAGAGATGTCCGAATCGCCAGTAACTCTTTAATTTCACCTTGAACAATGTCGTGTTCCCAAAACAATATCTCTGTATGTAAATGAGATCAAAATGTTCCATATCTTATCAGTGAATGATCTTTGTTCAGTGCCTTGATCAATCTTTATGATATCGCTTGATCTGACTTCTGTTTACATGTTACCTCAGAGGAGATACCGCCATACAAAATATTGGATACTAGCTTTTGCCCGCAACTGCGATCTCGTACATAAAATAGCCTGTGTCACTTAGGAATAAAGCAGCTTTCTGTCAGTGAAAAAAATTTCTCAATCGGACCAGTACTTTCAGAGATTACCTCCTACAAACAAAAAAACATAAAAATAAAAAAACAAACTTTACCTCTTTATAATATTAGTGTAGATTCATGAACAACATTATCAGCTAAGTATTGATTTTTTCATGCGTTTAATAGTTTTGTCTACAAAAAATGTTTAGCAATTTTGCAACTTTTCCCCACTCCTTTGAAACGGTTCTAAGCCTTTCGAAACTTTTTTACACATAAAAATTGGTGGTTAAATATTCTTCAAAGTAAACATAGCGTATGTAAATTAATCAATAATTCGTAAAAAAATGGATTTAAAGGTCAGCGGGGCTCTATCCGGGCGCAGCTGGCCGCAATTAAATGCACAGATACTCGTACTGCCGCCTAGGCGGGTCTCGTACCTGTTGTGTCCATTTAATTCCGGCCAGATGTTCAAGGGACTATAAGCCTTAAATGCAAAGAGACTTTATTCTATATCAATCAATTATATATGCTTTCTAAAATTGACACTGGAAACTGCGAACCGTGAGGAACCAAAGGAAAAAAAAACATACGCTACCGAAATGGCACGTGGCCTTTTGATGTTTATCATCATCCCCATCATTTCAGCCGATAGACGTCCACTGTTGGACATAGGCCTCCCCCAAGCGTCGCCACAATGCACGACCCTCATCCATCCCGCATCCATCGGATTCCCGCAACCTTCACCAGGTCATCGGTCCACCTTGTAGGAGGCCTTCCGACGCTGCGTCTTCCGGTACGCGGTCGCCACTCCAGAACCTTTCGGTCCCAACGGCCATCTGTTCTACGAGCAATGTGCCCTACCCATTACCACTGTTCTATACTCCAACATTTCACTTTTACGTTGTCCGTGAGAGAGCGTAGGTCAGCTCGTATAGATATTTATATTTCTATGTCAGCCCGTAATCGTAGCCGTACGGTTTGGTAGACGTCTTATCGTGTTTTTTTTTTTCAAATTATCATCTTCATCAGCCTTTATAATGTTCCCACTGCTGGGACTCGGGCCTCCTCTCTAGGAGAGGGAATGGGCCGTAATCCACCACGCGGACCCAGTACGGTTTTTTTTTTTTAAATACTACACTTACATAATATATACTTTTTTATAGAGATATTTCTGTGAATATTTTTTGGGAGCCCCCATTTTTATTTTTTTCGATGGGAAAAATCATCCTATTACAACCCCCGCTCTTGGGCGGAGCGGGAGATAGTGACAGACTCTTACTGACTAAAAAACCCATCCCGTTCCTTCAAGCCTTCATACCGGGGCTCGAGCGCCCTTTCGGATAACCCTGGCCCCAGTAGGCTTCGACCCGGCTGGGCCCATGCTGTGTGCCCAGCACGGGGTTGCGATAGTCGCTGACGCTATTCCACCATGAGATCCCGCGGGAGCTCTGTCCGCCATGCCGTGACCTGTCGCGGCAAAGGACTTTCACCCCGTTGGGAGCCCCCATGACACACTTAATTTTTTTTTTTTAGAGTTCCGTAATTCAAAAGGAAAAAACGGAACCTGTTTGGGATCACTTTAAAAATATAACGAGAAAAACAGATACTTCGATTTATGTGGCAAAAAACTACCTTTATGGTCTGTCCTTGTTTTTCTAGTTACCTTGTTTATTTCAGCATCCTGAAAAACTTGTTTTATACTTTTTCAGTGTCGTGTTTTTGTCGTAGTCGGGTTTTGGTTTTTTTTCTTTTTTTTATTTAAACAATTTTGGTGTTAAATCACTGTGTTTCTATACTATTTACGTGAAAGCCTTTCAAATGATACCAAGCACGACGTATTAATCTTATTTTTTTGAACACAAACCTTTTCGTCCACTAGAAGGCGCCACATTGAATTTTAATGATATTTTTTGATAAGTACCAATGAATCCCTTTCAAATGATATAAAACACGGTGTATTTATCTTAACATTTTTTTTAACAGAATATTTTTTGTCCGCTAGAGGGCGTTACTTTAAATTTAAGCAATATTTCGGAAATGTAAAAGTGAAGCTCTTTCAAATGATGTATTTATCTCCATTTTTATTTTTAATTCATTATTTTTTGACCGCTAGAGAGCGCCCTTTCGAGTTTTGTAACACGTCACGTATCCTATGTTCAGCGGACGAACGATACCTCAAATGTCGATTTCCGATAAGTAGATTAGGAGCTATGAGGGACCAGATGAACATACTCACATACATACATACATAGCCTGTCAAAATCATAACCCTCCTTTGGCTTTGCCGTAGTCGGGTAAAAATAATAATACAATATTAATTGCAATATTTACATACTTATGGTCGTTCGTTCGAAGTAACATTGAAATAATATAAGGCAAATCGTACCAACCACCTGTGAATATATTACGCGCCTATGTAAACTATGTACATAAGTATGTACCTATTAAATGTATGTAATAAATGTGTTACACGTTTAATGACCTGATGTTTATTAGACGTGACGTGCAATGGCTCACGGGGAATAATTTACATTGTATATGTAAACACGCACATTGCTTGTAAGTAGCAGCGGCGTAAGTAGACCAAAAGGGGCTTAGACGAAAGCTTTTGCCGAAGGTGTTTTCGTCAATCAAGAACGAAAGTCAGGATCGACACACACGGACCACACGCGACAACCACAAACGCCGCCGCAAAGCTAGAACCGGGAATCTGAAGCGCGCGACAGCCGCTATTGGCCGGTGGCTGCTTCTAAAATAAATGAGGGGCGTGTGACGGCAATTTAAATCGGCGTTCAGTGGCCAGTGCGGGCCACAAGATAGGAGCAGCGGCGATTTGTAGCGTGTGGCGGCCACCGGCGTCAACCATGTGTGACGAATCTAAAAAAAATGTATGAGAACTATAAGAAATATGCCGCAACTCGGCGTCATAGACAAGAATAGGATAGATAGAATAGCGGTAGTCATTTAGATCTTCACGTCATTTACCAGGCCGCCCTATATAGAAACCGGTCAAGTGAAAGTCGGACATTTAAAAAAAATATCATGGTTAGGACTGACAGGAAGAACTGAACTAGATTTACCTCTTAAGCATGCAAGTTGTACTTTTTTGCTGTGAAATCTAAATGAATCTATGAAATCTAATGTAACCTCAATAAGGCTGTCTAACCGTGCCGGTTTAAGTTGATACCTAATTAAATAGTACCTACTTCTTCTTATCTAAAAACAACATGCAAAGAGATAGCATTAAGGCGTATAGTCCCTTGGACTATACGAGTATATAGCTCTGGAGTCTTGATTAGTTTGTGAAAAAGTTGTAAACGCCTTTATTCGACATTATTTACACAGAATTGATTATTCTATAAAATTACCTACCGGTATAAACTTGTGAATTTGTAGTTTCTGATTTACATATTATGCTATGTACATTCTGAAGAACACTTATTAATCAACAATTTTTTTTCCGAAAACAAAGAAAAAAAGAAAAGAAAAAAAAAGATCAAAAAAAAAAGAAAAAAGATCAAAGCCGTTTGAAAGGTGACCGTCAAAATGTAGGGACCAAGTCTCGGACGTCTGTCTTACATATAAAAAGATTAATACCATTAATCTACTATTTGCTACCTTTGCTAAAAATGCTACCTCTTTATTTACATAACTAGGTACCTCAACAAAACTTTGGTCCCGCCATTATGTATCATATCAGTTCATAATATCAGTTTTATGGCACTTCGGGCGCTTGGGCCTTAAACTGAGATACAGTAGTTACCTATTTATCTTACGATAACACCTATTATATTTTGTTATTAGGTAAACGGGACGCAGACACTCTTATTTTTATTGACAAAATAGCTTCTGCCAGCAACCGCGCGCCCGCAAGAACACAGGTTTCTCCATACAGACATTGGGCGGTTCATTGAGTCCAAAGCCAAGGTAGCTGCTAGGAAACTAGCCGTTCTTGCAAAGGTCCGGCGGTACTTCACACCGGGACAGCTTTTAATGTTATACAAAGCACAGGTCCGTTCGTGTGTGGAGTACTGCAGTCACATATGGGCTGGTGCTGCAAAATGCCACCTGGCAGCTTTGGACTTGGTGGAAAGGCGTGCAAAGAGGCTAATTGGTGATCCAGATTTGGTTAAATCCAACCTTCAAAGCCTTGAGCACAGGCGTAGGGTAGCCAGCCTTTCGGTGTTTTTCAGGATGCATTTTGGAGAGTGTGCGCAGGAATTGCATGACTTGATTCCGCCATCGCAATTCTACTATCGGATAACCCGACGTACGGCGAATATTCACCCTTACGTTGTTGAAACCTCTACGGTCCGGACTAAGCGTTTCGCCTCGTCGCTTATACCGCGTACGTCGAAGGACTGGAACAGTTTGCCTGCTGCGGTCTTCCCGTCCGATTATAATTTGGGTGTCTTCAAGGCTAGAGTGAATAGGCTCTTAATAAACTAGTGCGCCTCACCATCAAAGATTGCATCGCTACTTACCATTAAGTGGGATCGCAGTCAAGCACTAGTTCATCTCAATTAAAAAAAAAAAAAAACATTGGACCTTCGTTTCACTCCTTTGGGGAGTGAACTTTGGAAAATCCTCTCATAATGCTCGCCTAAGAGGATAAGATAATAAGCCTTTATTTCCACATCCTGTTAAGTTACATTTCAAATGTTTGTTAGTTGGGTTAGTACGTTTAACTTATTAATCTCGTGTTAGCAAGGTTAGTTTTGCTCCTGGGATGTGGATCCCGTATGGGTAAAGGCCTCCTCTTTCTCCTTCCAGACATCTCTCTCTAACGAGGATCATCCAGTCTTGTTCTGCTTCCTTTACAATATCATCAGTCCACCGTTTTAGAGGTCTGCCGACATAAGAGGAAGCCTTGGGCAAATTTTTACGCTCCTGTTCCATTCCAAGCAGTTTTAGCTGTGCATTGATGTCAGTTAGTCAGTTTCTTCTCTCTCATAATTATATAGGGTGACTGGTAATTAGTGTACGATACATAAACACGTGATTGTGCTCATGATAACCAACAACGTTTACTATGGGAACAAACCTGAAATCGCGAAAAAAAACAGCTGTTCAGTACATTTATGTTTGCCTAATGTACTGAACGGGGAGGAGGGTCGATCCGGTACATGAAACAGAAAGTGTTACTGAACAGCTGATATTTTTTTCGCGTTTTAGCTTTGCTCCCATAATAAAAATTGTTTGTTATCATGAGCACAATCACGTGTTTAAGTATCGTACACTTATTGCCAGTCACCTTCTATAATCGTAGATAGATTAGTACAAAAAGATGTGTGTAAGATGTATTTTTCGTCGACACTCCGACGCATTTTTTTTTCTTAAAAAATCATTACTACCCTATAATAAGAATGACTCCTGTATCATGAGTGCGTTCACAAACATGTAAACTAGCATAAACAAAATACCCAAACCCAAAACACCTAGTATCTGGCCATACAAATATATTTGTTACCACCGTGCCATAAACAGGTAATTTTTATTTAAAAAAACTTTTTACAAAAAAAAAAAAATAACCGACTTACTAAAAAAAACCACTAAAACCATAAAAATAACTTTAATTTCGTAAGTCGGTGTTTCTATAATAGTTTTGCTTCTTCGTTATTTAACACTGACTTCCGAAATTAAAGTTATTTTGATGGTTTTAGTGTTTATTTTAGTACGTCGGTTATTTTTTTTTTTTTTTGTAAAAAGTTTTTTATTTCACACTTTTTAGTTGCAATACACTTACACCCAGAGTACCTATTTCTCATGATAATTCCAATTAACTCAAACCCTGCTAGGATACATTGTTTTATTATGAAGTACCCGTGTCTACCTTCCGGCTCCATCATCATCATCAGATCGGTTCGATAGTACCTTATAGCCAAAGTGCATCTCATGACAATTCTAATAAGCCCAAACACGGCTAGGATAAGTACATTGATTAATTACGGAGTTCCGGTGCCTATCTTCCGGCTCTATCATCATCATCAGGTCACAACATCGATGATACCATTTTCAACATACCTATTCAGAACTATTCATTTATTTGTAACTATGTTCATTGGGAGATCTGTGTGAGTATGAACTTCCGTTGGCCATTTCTGGTCTTCTTCACCAGTTCCACTTCATCAAATGTCATGTTTTGACTATAAATGCTTAAGTCTTTGATGAAAATACCAAAAGAACTATATGGTTGCCTATAATATTTGAGGAGTTCCCTCGATTTCGCCAAGATTCCATCATCAGATCCCGACTTGGTGACTATGGGACCATTTGGAAAGTATACCCTTTCCAACAAAAAAAGAATTTTTCAAATCGGTTGGCAAGTGACGAACTTATGCGCGAACATAGGTACATTAAAAAAAAAATACAAACATCCGAATTGAGAACCTCCTCCTTTTTTAGAAGTCGGATAAAAATCATTACTACCCTATAATCAGAATGATTCCTGTATCATGAGTGCGTTCATAAACATGTAAACTAGCATAAACAAAACACCAGTATCTGGTCATACAAATATATTGTGTTACCACCGTGCCGTAAAAAGGTAATTTTAAAACAGGGCAAGTGCGAGTCACTGTAACACACACCCTCGCGCACTGAGGGTTCCGTACAAACTTACATATGAAAACAGTTCAATTCCCGAATTTTAATAACGAAGAATTTTCCGAATCGCAGAAAATCTTGACAGTGTTTTGCCTTTTGAGGTACGGAATCCATAAAAAAATAATATATTATTTTATTTGCTCTGCCCGCACGTTTGCTACAAGTACTTACTAAGTCCTGACGTACTTGTTCTCTTAGTCTGTCCATCAAGGAGATGTGGCTCATCAGAGCCCCGCTGGTCTGCCGAGACACCAGTTCTGTGCTAGTAGTCTATTAAGGCTAAAATCATCAACTAAATTCATTTTTAAGGTTTCGTACCTTGGGCGGCAAAAACAGAACCCTTTTACGATCAGTTTGTTGTCCGTCTATTCGTTTGTCAAGGCCCTTTTTCTCAGGAAATACTCAAGTCTGCTTCCCTTTGGTGCACTGATAAAATCAAACTTCTAAGTATGGTCGTTTATACTCCATTTACATACCTATATGTCCTTGTGAGATCACAAAACAATTAATTTTTACATGCTTTTATTTAGTGTCACGTGTCCCGATGTTTGTCTGTAATTAAATCTTGCAAATTAAATTTGATCCACTTCCCGCGGTTACCGATTGAACTAATATTTTGCATGCATGTGTAAATCAGATGACAATGCAAAATTATTATGACTATATTACTATAACTAATAATGGAACCGAAAGGTGGCCATAGAAATGCAGATAACCCGTAACCGTTAACTTACTTGTAACCATACGGTTACAAGTAAGTTAACGGTTACGGGTTTTCTGCGTTTGTATATATGTATAACCATTATGTGATATGATTACATTAAAACTATTTATAATAATAATATAATATAATAATATTTTTATTTCCAGACCAAACACCCATGACATGAACAAAACATTAAATTGAAAACTTACTAACTAAAACAAAACAAAAAGACATATTTACCTACGCCTATAGGATCACTTAACTGAATGACGGCCTGTGTACCGCCTATATATGAAATGTTTCTTAGGTTTATTTGTTTAAACATAATAAGAACATGAAAAATAAAAATACTCAGGGTGAGTTGCACCATTTAACTATAACGATAACCAAACCATAACCAGCTGTGAAACGGCCGCCTATTGGTCAATTCGACGATTTAACAACTGTTAACGGCTTTGTTATCGTTATAGTTAAATGGTACAACTTACCCTTAACTAATTAAAACCAACAATAACTCTTACCTAAAATATGCCGTCAAAAAATTCCTCCGCATCGCTGTCGACCGGAAGTGTGTGCCCAAAAGACTGGCGGCATCGCCAACGTGGCGATGCCAATGCTTGGCGTATGGCAATGTTTAATCTCTGACCGAGGTAAAAGCCAGCCCTTTATGTAATTAATTATTATTTTATTGTTTCTTTCAGCTTCGTTCCATTAAGTTACTTTCTAGGGTCTTTCTCAAATGTCTGACATTTTTCTGTCTGTTTTTCTGCGGGCTTTTTATTTTTTAACGATTTTAATGAATATTAACACTTCATAACCAGCATGTTTTTATGTAGGCCAAGGGATTTAATAACTCGCGATGATAAGGCTCAGTTTCTGTAAACAGCGCTGGCCAGCCTAACTTTTACGGAAGAGCCGAGGGACCGCCTGGCTATAAAAAATTAAACGGTTCATTATACGGTTACCCCAAAAGTTAACTGTGCAGGATTTATAAATATGAAAACGTGGGTTGATGAGAATAGAATGAAAACGTGGAAAAAACAAGGGTATGAGGTTAAAGCTAGAAGTATATTAGACCGACGCACACGTGTACACGCCAAATGATAATGATAAATGATCTTTATTTTGCAAGTAGGTTTTATAAAAACACTTTTAGACGTCAATTTTTTTTTTCTTCAATTAATGCTAGATGAGGCCGGTGTTTCCTAGCTGACTACCCTGAGAAGAAACACCGAAACAAACTCAGGGGTCAAAGTCTCTTTTAAAGTCCATACAGCAAAACATGTAATGGTCAAATCATCATCGCCTGATTTGTACCTAGCACGACGTCGCATAGTAAGTATAGTAAGTATATATATATATATAGTCGTACCTACATCAAGTGTAGGTATCTAGCTCTACAAGTCTAGTTTCCTTATAAAATGTATGAAGACCAACGCGCCCTGTAGCCCGATTCACGTAATGAAAACCGTAACGATATCGTAGAGCGATTTAGTCGTTTAGACACTTTCCGTATTCACATCCATCAATCGAGTTTGAACGACATCGACACCGATTTTAAAGTCGTTTAAAATTCGTCGTCTTAAAATAATCTGTATTACATTACCCTGGTAATACTTATTAATGTAACTGGAAATAAGCCGATAGATTGTGAATACCGCTTTTGGATAGGACTTCGATCGAACGACTATAAAACTTCAACGATATTTGGCTTGTTTGATTTCACGTGAATCAGGCTACAGATCAGCGTGTGTGGCACACGGGTGCGCAGTGTAGTTCTAGCTTAATAGTTTTTTGCCCAAGGAAACATACTTCCGAGATAAAAAGTAGCCTATGTGCTATTCCAAGACATGGTCTACCCTTCATTCAAGTTTCATCGAAATCCGTTTAGCGGTTCGAGCGAAAAGGTAACTAACACACGAACACCCTCAAAAATTGTTTGCTATCATAATATCATCGACTAGTCTGCCAGCGGCTTCGCCCACATGAAATTTGGTTTCTCCAAACAAACTTTGGATCCCCGTTTCGTCTCTTTAGAGAGTGTTGGAAAATCCTCTCTGAGTGATTGCTTACGTCACAATTCCTTTTGTGACGTAAGCAAGCAATATGAGAGGACCTTGTGCAAAATTTTACACTACTAAAATTTTGCACTACTAAAATTTTGCACTACTAAAATTTTGCACTAGGAGTCCCAGTATTTTCGGCTCTGCATTAATATGTCAGTCAGTCAGTTTCTCTTTTTGCATCTATAATATAAAAATGAATCGCTAAATGTGTTACTAAGCGCAAATCTCGAGAACAGCTGAACCGATTTCGCTAATTCTTTTTTTGTTGTTTGTTATTGTAAGAAGGTTCTTGTGGAAAAAATAATGAAAATTAGGGTACCTAGTGTCTAGGGTAGTGTAGTGTGTGGGTGTGTAGTGTGTGGTGAGTAGAGTAGAGTAGGGTAGAATAGGGTAGAATAGGTGGACATAAGCTAGTTTACATATAGATATGCGAAGGTAGCTCTGTTATTTTGATTCAGAAGATACTCGAGGACATTCTGGTGTCCATCACCGTTTTAATTACACAAAGTATTTCTGACTGTCAACTCAAAACCTACACACGTAAATCAGAGCGTTACCACTGGGTCATCTCGTCACTACAACTCGATGGGTACGTTACGTACTTACTAGCCAGTGTGTTTTGACTTTGACCCTGCAACAAGACAGGAAGGAAAATCCTAGTACACGAGAAATTACTGTTTATGATTAAAACCTAAAACCACAAAGGTTGACTGGTAGAGAATGCCTTGTTCCAAGTCCACCTATTTATTATGTACATGAAGAATAAATAAATGACGTTTGCTTATTACGCGTTGGGGTTTTCAGGACTTGTCTTGCGCACAATACTTCCTTCTTCGCCAAAAATCTGTGAAGGCTTAGAAAATAGATTGAAGGTATCAAAAACGTTTTTAACGCACTGACTACGTGCGAAACTCTTTACCAGCATGATTTTCAGTCATCGTCATCATTCATCCGAAAAACTGTTGGACATGGGCCTCCCCCAAGTGTCACCATAATGACCGGTCCTGTGCATCTCGCACGAGGTATCAGCTTCAGGAATGAAGATATTCGCAGGAGAACCACGGTCGCCGACATAGCTCGAAGAATCACCAAACTAAAGTGGCAGATGGTCGATGGGGCCGGAAGGTTCTGGAGTGGTGACCGCGCACCGGAAGACGCAGCGTTGGAAGTCCTCCCACAAGGTGGACCGACAAACTAGTGAGAGTCGCGAAAATGCGGTGGATACGAGACGCACCGGATCGGTCGTTGTGGCAACGCTTGGGGGAGAACCTCTGTCCAACAGTGGCCGTCTTTCGGCTAAAATGATGATGATGATGATTCTTTCGTCGTTTCAATATATGCTTGCCTGCCTGGCGGCGCATCGCTTGCGCATGATGACGTGCAAAGGCTCCGATCAACGGTTTTGTAATTCGATTCATCTGAACTTAATGCAATTAGTATATCTTAGATAATTAGATCAGAATTTCTCACATTCAATTAGAACGATATCGATATAAAATGCGATCTTCCATAGAATCTTTTGATTCACCAGCATCTTTGAGCTTATAAGGAATTTCCTTTACATTTGAACGATTCACGTTCTAATGTAAAGGAAATTGTGAAAGAGCAGGACTATGAGATGGACCTATCGCTTTAATAGAATATTTATTTTCCTTTCTCAAATGTATTGATATTAATTAATTAATTATTTTGGTAAGTATTAATTTTTTATATAGTTGTACACTACTACTTTTTATATTTTATACTAGCTTTTTCCCGCGACTTTGTCCGGGTACATAAAATATAGCCTATGTCACTCAGAAGTAAAGCAGCTTTCTATCGGTGAAAAAAATTTAGCAAACGGATCAGTATTTCCAGCGATTTCCTCCTTCAAACAAAAAAAAACAAACTTTACCACTTTATTATACAAGGTGTCGTTTTGAAGCTGCAAAATATTTCAGGAGGTAATTATGTTAGTGATTCTCGACCCGAATCAATAATAAAATGAGTAGGTAATTTCTTAATTTTTTTTTTCTTATTTATGGAAATCGGTATGAGTGAACTACGTTTCTTAAAAAGCAGCCAGTCTGATACCTGCCTTATAACCGCGCTTTCTTTCACACACACAAACACGGAACAATAAAGGGCGTTTTCACACACACTAACTCGCAACGATAGTTTCATAAATAATGTATCATCCAATCATCATCCCGCACGCCACACCCTAGCCACGCCCCCGCGGCCATCGATCAATCGATTTAGTTTAGTGTAATTAAAAAATAAAATAACAAGTATTACTGATTATTGACCAGGTATCGTTTTTTTACATGATTATTTATGAGTTTTATTACAACCTCCTGAAATATTGTGCAGTTTTAAAACTGCACCTTGTATTAGTGTAGATAATACCTACTTTTTTATTATAAATGGGTGGACGATGTGCATAATACTTATTTTCAGTAGGTACTTTTTGTGTTTAGCAGTTTTATTCAAGCGGCCTACCCAAATGTCATTTCTTTTTTTTCTTTAAATGATAAATGATCTTTATTTTGCAAGTAGGTTTTATAAAAACACTTTTACACGTCATTTTTTTTTTCGTCAATTAATGCTAGATGAGGCCGGATATTGATATTGTTCCTCGAATAGTGAGCTCCTTTATGGCTCCATACTACCTAGTCCTAAATAAAGCTTTACGATTACTGACAAATGCTTGCACTGACCGGACAGGTCCACTTATTATTTTTTTTATATTTTCTCTGAGTTTGTTTCAGTGTTTCTTCATAAAGTAACCAGTTAAGAAACACCGGCCTCATAAATTAACGAAAAAATAGACGTGTGATAGATAGATATATTATCATTTATCACAGACAGCCCTAAATCCATTTCCGTTCTTTCAATCCATCCAAAAGTAAACTTTAAGAGATTACGCTGTCGGTCTGATAAGACTAGGGTTACCATATCTCAGGATTAGTCTTGAGATTTCAGGATTTCAGAAGTCTCATGAAATCTCGGGATATTACGAATTTAAAAAAAAAATACACTTATAGATAAACAAACTAAAAGGAACCAATTAATCAAAAGTTAAATAAACCAAGATTAATCTTCCTAGGGCAAAGGGGGGTTTAGCTACCACCCCCATCACTTTGAGTGCGATGTACAACGCATGAGTTAGATCTGCAGTGTGAAAAAATTCTGAAACTAAAAAATCTCATGATTTTTCAATGGAAATCGGGCCTTTTGATTTTTTCGTCTGGTAACCCTAGATAAGACTATCTATTGTACACTTGTTTTTATAAATATTTGTCCTGTGTTAATATGTGGTGTACCATCATCATCTTCCTTTTTCTTTCATTCTGTTCTACCCGTCACGCTATCACTGTCTCCCTTTTTAGGGTTCCGTAGTCAACTAGGAACCCTTATAGTTTCGCCATGTCTGTCTGTCCGTCTGTCCGTCCTCGCTTAATCTCTGTGACCGTTAGCACTAGAAAGCTGAAATTTGATACCAATATTTATATCAATCAGGCCGACAAAGTGGCAAAATAAAAATTGGAAAAAAATGTTTTATTGGGGTAGCCCCCCTATATGTAAAGTGGGAAGTTATTTTTTTTTTAATTTCAACCCTAACGTGTGATATATTGTTGGATCAAAAATGAATAGGGGTTTACTAAAATCATTTTTTGATAATGTCAATAATTTCGGAAATAATCACTCCAAAAGTAAAAAACAATGTGTCCCCCCCCTCTAACTTTTGAACCATATAAGTTTAGAAAATATGAAAGAAATCTGAAAAGTAGAACTTTATAAGGACTTTCTAGTAAAATCATTTTGAACTTGATGGAAAGAACAGTTTTTGTACAAAAAGACAAAAAGGTTGTACAAAATAATTTCTGGACTAAGTTTGTAGTATAATCGTATATGCAAGCATTTTTTTAAACTCAAAAGTGGGTACACTTATTGTGACGGACGGGAAACTACGGAACCCTACACTGAGCGTGGCCCGACACGCTCTTGGCCGGTTTTTTTTTCATTTCAAGCGTCACACAATCCATCCATCTTTTCCTTGGCCTCCCTCTCCTTTCATCCACATAACACTTTTAGTGACATGTGTTTTACATGACCATACTTATATGAGGTGTAGGTAAAATAAAATATAGGTAATAAATACGAGTTTTGCTAAGAGTGAGTTGCACCATTTAACTATAACGATAACCAAACCATAACCAGCCGTGAAACGGCCGCCTATTGGTCAATTTGACGATTTGACAACTGTTAACGGCTTTGTTATGGTTATAGTTAAATGGTGCAACTCACCCTAAGACTGTAAAATGATTTAGGTATCTAGCACTACTGATGTTCAGACCGTATTTAAAGTCAGAAATAATGTTAATTAATTAATGATTGGTTGATAGAACCTCAGTCTTGAGTTAGTCGACAAACTGCGTAGCTCGTCGCGTTGGTCTCTTCAACATACTATAGGGCTCCAAAAATAAAACTCAAACATCGGTATGAAATCCTTTATTTAGATTTTTTGGTATTTTTTGAGACACATTCCTCTTTGTACCCATATGACTGGAATATAAAAAACGGGATTTTTACAATTTTGATGACGATCACATGATTTTTTTAATCGCTTTCTTTGTCAAATTATACATATAACAATTTAGCTAAATTAACAGAAGCAGAGAATTAAACTGCTATATTGCATAGACAGACAGATTTTAATGTTGCTATATAATTTATTTTTGCAAGTGGGCATTTATTTTCAGAAACTCTTACTATTAGAACCCACCCTTAAGCCCCATTCCACAAAACTCTGTTAAATATTAAACATCATGTTAGCTGTTTTTAATATAAACAGTATGTTAATAGCTTAACGGACCATTTAAAAATTAACAGACATTGATGAAATCGGGCCTAAAGTTTAGAAAATAAATTCTCACGTGCAGGGTAACTTGTAATTCATTGGCAATCTTTCAGGGTGTGAAAGTCGTGAATATTGATATTGACACAGCACTATGAAATTACTTACATTGATTTACATAGTGTCGAATAAGCGTACATAAGACCTATATTCGACCCATCTGTAAGATAAGTCGAAGATCCTAGTTTAACGAAAATAACTAGTGTATTTTACTTGAATCACATATTTCATAGAGGTTGCAGTACAAACACTATTTTACAGGAACAGCCGATTTATTCACTGTCAATTCCATAATATAAAAAATCGTTTATATTCAAAAGTACTTCCAACCCCTGAAAGTTTGCTAGTGAATCATCCCTCGGTATTTGAATTGAGAATTTTCAAAACTACTTAAAAGAGACAGATTTTCACACTTAAAAGTTTTCAATTTCGAAATTCTTAATTCAAAAAACGGGACATAAAAGTTACCTATTTGACAGATGTTAATAGTGTTAAAACACGATCTTGGTACGACGGAATTTGGTCCGTTCGTACCAAAGTCGAGCGTAACTTAGCGTAATTAGTAGATATTAATCTTTTAACCGCCTACGTCGGATGTATCCGACAAACCCTCTAGCTTTTATTCCGCCAGGTTCACTCACACATCCACGACCAAATGCTCCATCTCGTCAGCTCTTCTATCACCTATGGGGATTGAAGAGCTAAACAAGATGGAATACACAGTCGTAAACACACGACCCTGGCGAATATGACGCGAAAACATTCGTCGGACTAACCCGACGCTGGCGGTTGAAGGTTTAACATACGCTTGTATTTGGTACGTCGGACCAAACTTACACAGAGTCACGCTCGACTTTGGTACGGACAGACCAAGCCCGTCCGTACCAAATTAGATACTGTGTTAACACTATTACAAATGCTAAGCTCGGTATAAAGCACAAGCAGTTTGTGCGTTATTCACAACAGTTTATTATTTATTAGTTCACAGCTTTACGTGTACATAATGCCCAACTTTAAACTATGCATTTTTTATTTGAAAATAGTGTTGCTATTGTTGAAAATTGTTGTAGTATTGCAAGGTTACAAAATTATTTAATGATTGGTAACTTGGCTCAAACTTTGAGTTTTATGTGATTTATTTGAAAACGTCACGTTGTTTTTCTGTATTTCAATATGACGCTTAACAACGGAAAATAATTGACACCTAGATGTCAAAACAAAAAGGAATTGTAGGTAATAGTATCTTTTGCAGTTCACAATCTGTATATTTAAACTAAAAAATAATCACATCCATTGTTAAAATAAATTATATTTATAACAATTTCATGGTTTTATCGAAAAAAACTGATTATATTAAATAATGATTTAAGTAAATAATAATAAAAATAACATCACATTACAATTTTTATAGCATTATGATGAATTATGAATACATAATATTATTGAAATGGCGTTTTTTTTAAGTTTTCATAAACACTATTGTATTTTTTTATAACTTAATTTTTTTTCTCAAATATTTATAAACAATTTAGTTTTTATTACTACATAATAGTAAACTTCATATTATATTAACCACATTCCTACCAAACATACCTAGTCAATTTTACAAGAACGCGTTTAGCATTACAATTTAAACCTTATCCCTATGAGATTAAAATTCACATCCGTGTAATTATTTTCAACTATAGCAACACGTCAATTTTATTACAATTTTATGTTATCCCACCTAGATTTTCTGTTTACACTTAATTTGACCACAGATCATAAATGTTAATAATTCTTCATATCAAATAATAAAAAAACCGAATACTATTTTATTACTCATATTTTTGTTAAGTTCTAAACACTTTTCAAGGCGACTAAAACATGACAGCATGAGGATTATAAGAATATATGCTGGATTTCGTGTACGTGATCAGAGTTACGATACCGAAGCTTAGGTAAAAGCAGCGATATACATACCTGTAGTTAACACATAAGTAAGTACACCAATCATAACTTGTTCTATTTATTTTTTTATTAATGGCAAATAGAACCGGTGTAGACTTTTCTGCCAATGTCGACAGTAAATTCGATAAGCTAGAGTGTATATAATTAACACATGGAACTGTTACAGTAACTGTAGGCCCAAAAATCTTCGATTGATATAGTTGAACTTGATGGGTTAGTATTGGACTGAAACATCAGAACTTGTTATGATATATAACTGGCATGGCTAATTGTATGCTTTTGTACCACCAGTTACAGGTAAGTGTATCGCCGCCTTAATACCTTCTAGTCTAGCAGATGACGTCTTTCCGTTAAACTTAACGTAACCGTAGATACCGTACTAAGGGCTGATTTTTCAATCCGAAAGATTCAAATAAAAAAAAATCGAAGTTCTTTTTATTTATTTTTTTAATTCCTGAGTGTTTTTTTATTTATTTTATAGTCATTACCAGACATTGAGACAATAATTGTCACACCATGTCTATAGCGCCAGCGATTGTCTATCTAATTCGGAGTGCCCTTGAGCTAATTGCAAGCCCTTTTAACCTTTTGACACTTGGATAGAAGTAATTAGTAATTACTGATGTATCTGTGAATTGTGTCATTAAGCAGAGGGTAAAGGTTGATTGCTGAAATACGATTTTAGGGGTGTTAAAGTTTTTTATGAAAACCTCGCGAACGAAGTCGCGGGCAAAATGCTAGTAGGAATATAAGGATAACGATTTCTACAGTGGATACTACTGTCATAAACTACATATTAACAAAATACAAACTATAAACAACCTGATTGGCTGTTTTATATTTTATCATACGTCATGCCATATAGACAAGATAGTGTTTTGTTTCAATGACGTAATTTATATACCTTTATGAGTAAGATATAAAACCTGCATGATTCCTATCATGTTTTTGTCGCCTGATAAGAACAGAATCCGTTTTGCATTCCTCGAAAACATACAGAGCACTTGACTTGTAGATATTCTTACTTAAGGCTGGCTTCTAGATACACACACACAAATGCAAACTTTTGCCTTTATCATTAGTGTGGTGAAATGGGCAGTCTACTAGGACCAGAATCTGGCAACATTGATGAAATGAACTTTTTGAAGCAGCTGGAAATGCCCATGAGGCACGCAATATATTATATATTTTTTTAATTACCGTCACTTTTTATTACTGTTTTGCGAATATGGTTATTGACGGTATTTTTTTTTTGTTGGTAACACCGGTCTTATCTACTTAGTTTAAATTGACAGAAAAAAATTGTAAATGTAGGTATTATGTAACCAATTAATAAATAAACATAATTTAAAAAATATAAATCTAATTTTTTTGTTATATTATATAAAGTAAAAAAAAAATACCTAAGTGACAATTTCACCCATTATTCTGAACGGGATAAGCACTTTTAATCATTGGAGAAACTTGCCTTATGAGATGCGAAATGTGTTTGGAAAATTATATTTGGCTTTTAAATCAAAATATAAATATATTATTCCTGAAATAAATTAGTTAAAAATTTTCTGCATAATATTTATTGCGGTCAAATAAAGTGTAAACTTATTCTATTGTATCTAAAGCAATAACATTTAACAAAACGATTTCATCAACAATTTTACAACACCATAGGAAATAAAACATTGGCTATTATAGGAGACAAGTGCTTGCAATTCTCAATAAATTGGTAATGCAATTTAAAATATTGGTGCCAACACTTGGCCAAAACTTAAAGCCAATATTGCCCAACTGCTGACACCAACATCCAAATTATGTTTTACATAACATGATTTATTATGCCTCGTTATAATTGTTACTACTTAAAATATAAACACTTAAACTATATAAAGTTTAATAGACCATAATACAGCCGATAACAGACCGGGTAGTGTTTTCTTATAAAAGCGCAAAATAAAAATTAATTATTTACTTTGGCTGTAACATAACCACAAGTAAAAATAAAGTATTTTGATGAATTTCCGCCACTATTTTAAACCTATGCTATGAAAATATCGTTAAATCTAAGCTAGGAAAAATATTTATTAAAAGTCAGATTTAAATGTTACAAAAAACTCTAAACGGCGGGAAATCAATAAATAAATTAAATACATTGATATAAATTGTAAGGAAAAGCTGACCGCGTGATTTGCACGTTCTGAAAATTATCTTCGGCAACTGTCGGCAAACTTCGGGAGCAGTCGTGTACTTTGGTTAAAAGTCACATCTACCGATTGTGCGACGTAACTTTGCATTTTTTGCTCTTACAAGTTTAAATGTAACATCAGATAATGCAATCAATGGTGTTAGTTTTCCTTGTATGATGACCCCATACTAGCAAACATTCGGACAGCCTTATCTTTACTATTTATATCTATGATTAATTATAATTTCAATAAATTTTAATCATCAAATAAGTAACATGAAAATGGCTTACGAGAAAAAGAGTTCAATTTTTTCTAAGTATTTAAAATAACTTCTGATTTAATATAAATAATATATTAAGCGATTAAGATTATTTACCGTCGCGTACCAAATGTTTTCGAGGTCTGCATTTAAAACTATCAAATGAAATGTGTAGATTTTCATTTTATTATTTTAGAAATAAAATAAAATCTGCACAATATTTTTATTCGATATATTTTCGTTAGTCAGTAGTAAGGTAATTCCGCATGCGTTTTTAGCCAAAAAAAAAGAGTGTAGCGAAGAAAAAAATATAATATAAACACACCGTGAGACGAGAGATCGAAATACGAAACGAGATCATATCATGAGTTTTTAACATAAAAACGAGTAGAACATACTAAGTGTGTTCTAATTATATTTTATCAACGCGTGTCATCAAAGTTAAATCCATGAATTTTAAATTCTAGGGACTAGTTTAAGAGAGAAAAAACGTGCGCGGAATTCCGCTCAGATTTTATTATAAGCTAACCCTCAGTATCTGGAAGAAAAAATGTAGACGCGTCTCAGAATTAACGTGATTGGCTGTTGAAGATTCATTCAACCCACCGTCACAATAATTTGACCAAATAATATTCGTTCCAGAACCGAGTTACTTTTCCGCATGCGGACGAATAATTTCATTTAAGTTTTTGTGGTCTATGTCCCTTTATATAATCTAAACGCGAGTGGGCCTTCTAACCACTTAACGCGAAGGCTGTTATGTATTCCTAAATGCATAATATAACGCTACTACACGTATAATAACATTAGCTATGGTTATATTATACGAGTTTCTTATGTCAGCCTGTTTAGCGCCACTTTTATTTCAGTTTTTGATGTTTTATAAGTTATTTTATTATTGGATTGTTACTTTTTGACCGATTGCAGAAAAAGGAGACTTTTTAATAGAAAAAAAGAAATATAATCTATAATTAAGTAACATGATTTAGTATAGTATTTTTTTATAACCCCGCAAATGCAGGTTTAGGTGGCAGAGATTGCATGGAGACATTAAGTCCGCCTGTGTTCGAAAAATTATAAAAACATAAGCCGAATTACTTTTTAAAGACTGACACAACAGTCATTGGATACCCCTTAAAAGATAGGCACAGTTTAATAAAAAACATAATAATTGCAATGTAATAAAATAATTCCAGGTTATCTTAGATTAAATACTATGTCTTATCAGCTGTGCCTATTGACGTATAAAAGTGTTATTTATAACCTATTTGTAAAATAAATAGTAATAATATTATCGTCAATAATAATATAGTCAGGTCTGAAACGGTTTTCAAGAATACGGATAACTTACGGCTGCCCACTCCAGCTTGTATTTACATATGTATTATACAGGGTGTAAGGGACAGCCCTCCACAAACTTTAAGGGCTTGCTCAGTAGACGAAACTGAACAACCTTCCACAAGACTTTTTTTCAGGAAACAAAAAAAAAATTCAGCCTCCAAAGTCTTGTGGAAAGTTGTTCAGTTTTGTCTACTGTGCAAGCCCTTAAAGTTTGTGGAGGGCTGTCCACCCTGTATATGTCGTAGCCAGATCATAGAAATTGGGCACTTTATGATATGGCCAAGTTTAACTGGCCAGATCGTTTTATCCGTTAATGTTTGATGTTATGTCAATCCTCTTTTGGCCTACTTTCTTTAGATTTTTAATTATCACAGAAATTCTACATCAATGATATGTCCAAACGAGGATCGACCTATCATCAAACGTTAACGTTCAATCAATCTGGCCAGTTCTAGTTGGCCATATCACAATCAATCTGGCCAGTTCTAGTTGGCCATATCATGAAGTGACCAATTTCTTTGATCTGGCCACAACATATATATTAAAAATGGTGAAAACCACCATCGAAATGATAGCGAAGTGCTAATACCTAACTGAAATTTTTCGTGACAATCATCTTCTATCGTTTTAAATTTAAATGTGATTTTCTGCATGCTTTAACTACTGAAATCTCCGAAATGGGGAAGTAAAAACGCATTAAATTAAAATGTGGAAATATCTCCTAACCAAACCAACGAGTCTATATTATGGTTACCTCCTAACTTTCGTGCACCTTGTAATGTACCCCCTGCTACATATGAACCCTTAATATGGTGGGGTTCGTTGAGGGCAGCCCGTCGGATTAGTAAAAAAAGGGACACTTCTACAGTATAAAATATAATAGTATAAAATAAATAAAATATATTAAATACTTAGAGCATAATAGTTAAAGCAGTATCTTGTCTTGCTCTAACACTATATCTGTGAAAACTTGTAATTGGCCTTCTTTCAATATTTTTCAACTTTATTATATTTATAATTTCACGTATCCTAGCTGTAAGTATATATACAGTAATAAAATAAGGAAATAACTCAATAAATAAATTAAATTCTTTTTTTTTTTTGTTTTTTTCAACAATCAAACGCTTTTTTTTTGTGAATTCTCGACTACGACAGTTAGTAAGTAAAAATTTATTAGCAAACATTTTTTTATTTTGTTAGGAGCTATTGGCACTTCGCCGTAGATTTTTAAAATAAGTATAATGGCTCCGCCGTACAGACGAAAATACAAAAAGTTCCAAAATTCGCTTCATAATATTGATAAGTATAATATGTACTTAGATAGCTAGATAAGAAATAGCCTGACATATGAATGAATCACCTTTTTATCTTTATAATTCTAATATCTGTCACGTTTTGTATATTATATCTATTCGTTATGACTGCGATTATACAGGGTGGCTAAAACATTTCCATGTTAATTTTATGTCAATTGGATACTCGATTTTTTTTTTTTTAATTAACTTTATCTAAAATCACCCGTAGAAAGAATTTACAAATCCTTTCGAAATTAAATGACTTGGAAACATTTCATATCTTGCGAAATGGGAAACTGTCAAGTAACAGAAAAAGGATGCACAAACTACAATGTGACGTCACTACCATGAGGTTATGTGCGTAGAAAAGGGATAGCGAGATGTCCCCACTACACGCCCAATCTACCTCAGGCAAAAATTTGAAATGAGAAAATAAAAAATACTAAAAACACTATCATGACATCTTTGTCAATAGATATCATTTCTTATTTTGTTGATTCTGACAAGCTTCAAACTATCTCTAATCCTAGCTCAACTGGTATTGAGTGATTCCTAGCCAAATATGCTTTCATGGATAAAAAGTTAAATGTCAAAATGTCATCCATGATAACTCAAGATTTGGCGGGACTTTTTCTGTAAGTCTTTTTATTTTTAGCAAATTGATTTTCTAGTGTTTATTGTGATGTAAAATTATTGTAATATTGTATTGCAACTAGACAATATGTAGAATCATTAAAACAGACGCGATCCCAGTAAAATGGAGCTGATATGTTGTAGTATTGACTATAACAGCGAAGCTTGCCGAAAACGTTCGGTAACGCTGTCAAATACTGCATATACACCCTTAAATTTTGATCGTTTTAATGCCGTGGAGGGTGGATCCGGTACATGAAACACTATCAATTTGTAAAGAAAAAATTAAAAAATAAAGTACCTACCTTTTTTTCAAAACTCGTATTAATTTACGCATGTACGAAATTAATTTCTTTAAGAATACGTCAGCTGAGCGAGTCCAATGACCCTTAGGTAGTAGTCGGCGTTACGTGCAAACTATCTACAGATCAATGCACTCGCTTAGTTCACGTTTTCTTAAAGAAATTAATTTCGTACATGCGAAATTAATACGAGTTTTGAAAAATGGTACTTTATTTTTTTAATTTTATCTTTACAAATCGATAGTGTTTCATGTACCGGATCGACCCTCCACGGGATTAAAACGATTAAAATTTAGCGGTGTATACATATTACGAATGTGCAAAATATGAATTGTAAAGGAAAGCCATAAGTGACTGTTATCCGTATCAGAAAGTAAATATTTTAAACTTGGTACACTGGCTAAATACAGAAACTGTGTGAAGCCGATTGGCTTCACACAGTTTCTGTTTCTCTAGGATTCTTTCAAGGGGTTCCATACAACTAGATTATCTCAATGACAAAGTGTAGTTTATGCTCCAATATTTACAAACTTATCTATGAAAAGCAACTTTAAACAATTATTGACCTATAATTTCAAAGGATTTGATTAGGTGGTGTTATTTTTATAAATCATCGACAATAAGGCCTGAAATTGCGTAAAGCGGACAGTCGCGCGGTTTCATACAAAAGTGATCTGTGGCGGGAACATGCGCGGGCACTTTTGTATGACACAACAGAATATTTTTTGGTATATAAATTTCGGTTTTGAGTCCTTCTTTGCAAGAAGTAACAATTCAAAATAAATAACTTCTAATAACATCAAAACATTTTTCAGCGGCATTTGTTGGAAATTAATGAAATCATTGTAACGGAAAATTAAGTGAAAGAAAAAATTATTATGCAGGTGCAGATAATTAAGACATTTTGTATTTCATTTGATTTTTCAATTAAGATAAACACTTTTAGATGTAATACTGACAGGAGTTTATAACTAATGGTTTTATTTAAACTGAGGATTAAATCGATTATTATGGAATGTCAAAGGAGACATTCCATTTTTAAAATGGCAATACCTTTTTTATGACAATTGGTTCAGTTTCGACTATTCTGTCTATGTCACGGTGGGACAACAACACAATGAGGTTGGCTGTCGATTTTTTTACTTAGTAGTTTGTTTAGCTGAACATAATTAAGAGACGATCCTGCAACTCATGAAAAATAATTTAAACATAATTTGTAGACGTGCAGGGTTACCATTACGTTCAAAGTAAGACTATTTTAATCTAGTTTCAGTGTGGGTAAGAGATGGCGCTAGACAACCTGTATAGCTCTGTCTCTTACCCACCCTGGAATAAGATTAAAACAATCTTACTTTAAACGTCATGGCCTAGGTCCTGGTCCTATTGAAACACTGAAAAATTTGAACTGTTTTTTTTTTTGTTATTTTAATGCCTAATTATGTCCGGAATTGGCAAGAAACGTTATTTTCAAAAAAGGGGAATGTCCTTAAACTACAATACGCTACTATTATGTTGTCAAGTTTTTTTTTTTTGCTTGTCCTGTTGCAAGTTAACCTAGGATATTATCGTCTGCTTAACCGGACTTGCCTGTGGGGCCTTAATTACAAAATCAAAACCATCAGCCAAGGCTTACTTAACTAAACTATGTTGCCAAGTTAAATAACAAACAACATATATTTTCCAACAATTTATTGTTTCTAATACTGCCACGAATGACGTATCGACCTCTCTTTTGTTACTCGTACTCTAGATAAAGCCCTGTGATAAGGAATGACAATACAGCGATAACTGTTACCTAATCTGATTAACAGTCAGTATTACATTTGTTTTTACCAATATTGTGTTATGAAAATGTCGGTATTACATCCAAAATTATATGTATTCAAATTCTTGCTAAAAAAAGCTTTACTATGAGTTCCTGAAGCGAAAATAAACTTGACACAATGTTAAACGCATGTTAGTTGCTGAATTAACAAACCGACTCATAATATAAAAGTTATGTACATATTTCCTATTTCAACTCGGAGATTTTTTCAAAAGATTTATTTTAAAGTGTCAAAATCAATTATGATGTCAATGTCAAATAATAATAATCGTAATCACAATAATCATAACCATTTATTTTGTTTTTAGAACGTAACAAATAGTCTCCTGCATCTTCTGCACCATTAAGATAGTCATCAAAAAAATTGAAAATCATTTTAAAATTATTTCGCGGTAATACCGCATTACCAACAAGGCTGACATAGTTTTAATAATCATTAAGTGACGTATGAATCGATACACGTCATCGAGTGACGAAATAAGCTAATCGATATAAAAATAATTGTGTTGACGTTCGTGTGAATATTTTGACAGGAAGGTTCCCGCCATTTTAGTTTTTTTTTTTTTTATTTGCAGAGAATGGGAATTTGCATATTAGTTCCTAAATGATAGTATCCGATAATATAAAAGAACAGTTAATTTATTTAAGCATCTTTTCTACAAATAAACCTAAAATATTTTTGTCAGATATTTTAATAAAATACTTTGCGAACACAATGGTGATAAACTTGGTTTACTCTTTATTTATTGAATTAGGAGAGTCCGCAGAATTTTTTGTAGGTACATTGTACACATACAATCTTCTTCATAGAGATCTATGCTTTGGAAAGTGCAAATAGCTTCATTTGTTTCTTTTGATTAATCTACCTAGACAATTCAAAAACGGTTTTATTTAAATAATTTTTTAATTACAAGAAAAAAGTCAATATATTTTTATTTTAATTACATAAAGAATAACTTGTCAAAATATTCCCACACACGGAACTAGAACGTAGCATAGAGCTACCTTAAATTTAATACTTTTTTTATTGTATTATGTCAATTTTTTATTTTTTTTTCTTGTTATATGGCACCACAGCCATTACTCGACTCTCACACAAATGACAAATTGTGCATGAACAAACATACTAATTTTACTTTTGAACCGTATTTCAGTGGTATTATTGCTATGAAAGTAACTAAAGATAATTATTGTATGACTTTTATTATTAAAAACATATTTTTATTAGGCGGCAACCACCATTTTTTTCTAGTACCGCCATCTATTGAAGAAAGTTAGAAGTTGGCGATTTCATTTGTCAATGATCTTATTCTTTTTCTGAAATTCGTTTCAAAAGCACATCTAAGCGACATTTACACCTTACCGAAGCTAAAGTGTCATATTGCCGTAACAGCAGTAAGTATAGTAATACATCACAACCGCCTCCCGCCATTTTGTAGCCTACTTTAAGCTCATTATTACGAAATGACATGAATTTTGAACGAAACGTCATTGGCACTAGAAATTGTAAGCATTTTGTCACCAAAGAGGTTTGTTGTCAAAAGTTGTTGTCTATAGTCTATGTAGAATAGCGTGCGTCATCTGATAGCCAAGTTTTATAATCTATGGCTGTATGATGTCTACTGTATATTGGCCCATGGCTATGGGCATGCTTCAATGTCCAATGTTCCATCTAATTTATGACCCATAGGTCTACCGTTTGGTTTTAAAGACTTTAAACCTCACAGCATTAGTTTACAATGAAGTTCACAACATGATGTTGTTCGTGCTTAACAAATACCAAATATCTCGGTTTTTGTAGTCAATTGAAAGTTAGAAATGGCGATTTAATTTTTTTTATGGCTGTAATTTTGTCAGGACGCGAATTTTATTTGAAATCCTCAACATCAAACGCTTGAATAATATGCTTTAAATCTGCGAGTTGTAGTCTTTACGAATATAATTATGAAACTGACATTGGTCACCTTTTTAAATAAGCCACTGAACTTTGAAGTATACCAACATACGCCATTACGAACTGTAACCATAATCTTAATTTTATTTAAAAAAGAACCTAACCTTAAAAATTACAATTTCAAAAATAAAATAAAGTTCTTGTATTGCAATTTATTTAAAAAGTCCACATTTTCAAAGTGTTTCGTCAGTTATTTTTAAATGAGACACTGTTGTCACTATTTTTGAAACAATAAAAAATATCTTTAAAAAATAATTTTGTACTTCATAAAATCAGTATTTGAGAGCCGTCAGAAGAAACATGCATATTAAATAGACCACACCTTATTTTAATGAAGCCATATTATTTTAGGCTTACTTTGTGACTAATTTTTTCAAAGTGTTTTCATCCACATTCGCACATACAATCGTTACTTATAGAAAATATTTTATTTTACCCCAAGCATCTCTCAAAAGCCATTATCTCAATACAATTATTTCTAGGTAATTCAAAAAAAGCGCAGTGTGACTTTTCTAACAAAAATAATATTGTATAACAAATATCTGTCAATATTTTATTACATAAATAATTTTTAACATTTTTTTTATTAAATTAAGATATGTACGAAATAAAATGTGTAATTATAATAAATTATACAGGATGTTGGACAACACAAATTTTACACACAAACTCAATTTAATCTGTGGTGCGGACAAAAATACTTTTGCACATTTTTTTTTTTACACACACGCCCTACCTAACGTCTCAATCGAAAAATCATTTCTTTTTAGAAAAAATACATCAATTTCATATTTTAATTTTCTTCATCAAATTTTCAAAAATATTTACAGCACAGTCTATTTCTAGTTTTTTTCATGATTTTTTTTTCTAATTATTAATATAATTCCGTAGTCATCATGCAAGAATATTTTGATTTAGACAATGAATATATTCTTGTACAATGAGATTTAAAATTAAACTTACAAGAACACATTTGACTATTATTTAAGAATCAATGTTTCATTTTTGAAGTATACCAACTTATTCAAGCTTAAAAATTAAAACATTAACTATGTAGTCCATCTAAGAAATTAAATAAGACTTAACACACCGTCTGAGATCTGTCACTCACTTTTTTCGAGTTTTTTTTTTCACAGTTTTTTTTTTATCACATTTTTTAAAATACTGCTTCCTCTTAGGTGCTTTCGTGGTAAAGATATGTAGTCACTTCGGCTGAAGTAGTTTTTTTTTTAATGTAGAAAGTTGAACATTTTCGAGATTGTGTGGGGGACCACGCGGGCGTAGGTTAAGTGTGGTGACTGACAACCGAAATCGTTCAGGACGTGTATTTTTTACCTTTGCTTGGGGATCCCTGCGCGGGAGAAAACATTATATCAGTAAATTAAAGGCAGCAACATCAAAAAAAAAACTATAATACAAAAAAAAAAAACAGTATTAAATCCAACCTAAACAATGAAATGACAAACCCTTATTATTCTTAAAAAATAATATAATTATCCTTTCGGATGTAGAGTTTTGTCTAGCGGTTTAATAAAGACTTCGATAAAAACCTCTTTAGTCTGTAATAACGACCCTTTTTCAAAACAAGTTTTTTTTTTTCTTTTTTTTTTGCAAGAATAGGTTTTCTCTTCCATAATTAAAAAGTATGCTTTTGCGATACTATCATTCTAAAAAAATACTACTTATTTATAAAACTTATCATCTAATAGAATGTTTTTGTAATTTTTCATATTCATTTATTTTTATAAAAATCATTCCTTTTTCATAGCCTATTCGCGTTAAGAAAATAGTAACTTATCAGTACAACGGCAAAGTAAAAGCGTTTTCGTACAAGGGTAAAATTTAGACCGCTAATATTAAAGCAAACTTTTCACAACACTGTATTTTCAAATAATATTAGGTTATTATTTTAGAATTCAATCGTTAGAAATTTCACTTTTAAATTTAACGAATAGGTATTATTTTCTAGAATTGACAAAAACGCCCCTGTACTATCTGAAGGAAAAGGTAATGTGGTAATGGTACAACAAGCTAATGTGTACAGGTCGCGCGGTGAATCAAGATCGCTCGGCAAAAGTGGAAGGGGCATGCGCAGTATTCAATTCTAAGGTCTATTTGGTGACGTGCGGGCGGGTGTGCGCCGACGGCGACATGTCATTGGTAGATAGAGTCACTCTTCAATTCCCGCGTTGCGTTCTCGCGTCTCATTGGATACTGTTGTACTTGGGTACTGTTGCGTACAGCTTGTGTTATCGTATTAGTAATACGTAGTCGTAAAAAAAAAATGGTTAAAAATAAAGTTTTAAAACGGCAAGCCAGAAAAATGGTTTACGACGTCAATTGTTACGTTAAGAAAGAAACTAACGAAATTATTATTTTTAATTTTTATTTAAAAAAAAAAAAATTCTGAATTTACCTACTTACAAGATAAATTACAAGCAAAAACTAGTGTTATTATAAGTTATGTTACTAAGGTTCAAACATACGAAATTAAAAATAAAATCCTAACATACTAAGAATTTCTGTGCGCAATTGTACACATGCGCCGATTGCCCCCACTACTTTCACCGAGCGATCTTAATTCACCGCGCGACCTGTACATGGCTTTCTAATTTGCTATGATCCAATTAGTCAATTGGCGTGGCTAGGCCGAGTGACAACGATGAGTCACTATTTCCTTAAATAAGCTGAGTGACAATGATAAGTCACTATTTCCTTAAAGCAAACACACTATAGCCCTAAATAAAAAATATATTAGCTGGCTATGTAATTCAACCTAAAATTAACCCCATCTTCCATACAGATAAAGTTGTTTTTTTCCTGGCAACATCAGGGCTACTAAATTTAACCTAAAATGAACTCTACGGTTATAATAAAAAAGTAGCGTTTTACCTGGCTATGTCACGCGATAGAGTTGACAGCGTAACGCGGCCGCGTGCCTTCTGGCTGGTACAGCGTGATCGACGCTATGTAGTTGTTCGACATCACCTGAAAAGGGTATACATGATATTGGAATATAGTCCATAAGATAAAAGCTACGGGCTCGAATGTGGGCCTGTTCTCGCTAGATGGCGCTGAACACAAAATTTTAATTTATTGTGTTTTTAGTGTATGAGAAGTCAAGGAAATGGTATTTGCTAAAACCGGACATTCCCTTCATTGAACTTAGTCAAATGTTTGCCTCAAAATCCATTGAACTAACATCCGAATATTAACTATAGTGCTCGAGTATAATCTCATCATCATTAAAGCCAAAAAATGTTCATACCCAAGTGGGGCCGGGATCTAGTTCCGAAAGGGAGGCTCGGCCCCGGTATGAAAGGCAAGAAGGAACGGGGTGGGTTTTTTAGTCAGTAAAATTCTGACACTATCTCTCACTCCGCCCAAGGGCGGGGGATGTCATTTGGATGATTGTTACCAACCAAAAAAACCTCGTCCTTTGCTTTCTAAAACTTCGGGTTTGTTTTTCAGAAATTGCCTGTGGCTGTAGCGAGCATGGGCCCACCATACTCGGGAAATTTTGCTGGCCCCTACGGTCTTGCTGACATCTCTTTGAGGCGCGCGGAACAATACGCGCCGTCGACGACTTGTGCTCCGTCTGGACGGTGAACGGGGAGCTACCCATTGGTCGCCGTCTGCTGTGGCCGGTGATCGCCCTGCAACTCCCAAGGCCAAGGTGCGATTTCATATGAGAAAAGCGAAAGAAGCACGCTTTTAGTTCAGCAAGCCTAAGGAAAATGAAGATATTTTAAAGTCCTACCTCAAATATGATGTCCTGGTAGCCGTAGCAGAAGGTGGAGCCGAAGGGGTTGGTAGTGTTGGTGGAGGAGGCGCGGTTGAGCACGACGGGCCGCTCGGCCACGCGCAGTGCGCGCGACACTACCTCCCACTTGCTGTATGCCGTGATGCAGACGGCGCCGCGGCTCTCTACTAGTGAGTTGGCTTCGCATCTGAAATGGTGACATTTTTTTTAAACAAAGAAATCGATAAGCAACCGCGATGGTAAATGTTGACAGAGTTGTTTCAAAATAAAAAAGCGAATAGGTTAGGATACGAAAAGACTCGCCGAACCGATGCGACGCCAGCGGTTAGAGGGTCCATAATACCCCTACTATTCAATTAAATTCCAATACTTACTTGTCCGGTTGCACGGTGAGCTCAAACTCGCAGCGATGGTACATGTTGAAGTTGTAATGCCCGGGGTAATTCGTGTGTAGTACGAACTTCTTCACCTGGTGTGTGCGCGCGTCGAACAGCACGTCCTGTAATGTGGGGCAAGTTAATCTTATTTAAAAAAAAAAAAACAAATAAGTTTATTCCGCGCACCGGAAGACGGAGCGTCGATAAACCTTCCACAAAGTGTATCGATGACCAAGTGAGGGTCGCGTTAATCCGATGGATGAGAGACGTACAGGACCGTTCCCTGTGGCGACAACGAGAGAAAGCCTATGTACAACAGTGGACGTCTTTCAGATGATATGACATACACACGCCAGTTTTTAATGATTTGATTTGCTTAAATACGACATGTTATAATAGAATGAAAATTTTTGGTTTTCTTATCTTAGGCTCAGACAGCTGGCATAGCTCGTCATGTAGCTCAGGAGCATTTGTTTGCAAGTGAAAGCTAATACAAATACAAAGGGGTAGTCGAAAGAGTGCCTAGACTAAATGATTAGATGGGTGATACTCACCAATCCCAACGTAAAGTAGTTGAAGAAGTAATCGGAAGCGGGCGGCGGCCTCCTGCGCGCGGTGGGCCTGTGGATGGATACAATAATGGTCATAATGTAGACTAATTAATATAGCAACATTGGACATAGTTTACAGTGGTCTGTGGTGGCCTACAGCCAGATTTTATTGAAACACTAAGTCTCTTCTTTGAGGAGTATCTGGAGAGGCGTCTCGACGTGACCCTCCGCATGACGTAGGTCCTCACCAGACATGGTAAGTCCGGAAGTTTCCATACACCAGGCGTTCCTTCAGGTGGAAGAAACGCCCGGGCATTGGCATTACGCGGAACGTTCGGAGGAAACGGTGGAGCATGTGGTGGAAAATAAGGTGGAGCATACGGTGGAGCATAAGGTGGAGTATAAAGTGGATCATAAGGTGGAACATAAGGTGGAGCATAGGGTGGAGCATTCGCCGGGTCCTGGTACAGGCCATGATCCGTAGCACGTCGTGGCACCTCTTGGGAGCCGCTGTTCCCTGTCAGAGAGTCGGTAGTGTCCGTACCTGTGGATGCGCATCTTGTCGTCGGCCTTGTAGTAGGTGCGCGCGGGGGCTCCCAGGGCGGCGCACACGCGCTGCGCAGAGCTGCCGAAGCGCACCACGCGGCACACCGAGCGGGAGCCGCTGCCCTCTGTCAGGGAGCGGTTGGGACCTGGTCAATGACAAAAACGGTGGTTAAAATTGGGTGGCACTGCCAAGAGTACAGTACGGCCAGTTATGGACATTCCATAATGTTGGTCACGAATTTAAAAAATTGCATGGCAGGTCATAGCGGGCATAAGGCATCATTGCACAGCAAGGTGCGGGGGGCCAACTCTTCAGTCGCCCGGATGGCCCGGTGACCATGTATTTGTGCGGATAACTAGGTAACATAACTAGATTAAAATTTTGTTTGCTTGTTGTGATTTTTCATGACATAGTTATGATAGCAGGACAGCGGCAGCTCCGGGAGAGGCGCCCCGCACACGCTGCCGCTGCTTGTACTGCTAGCCTGTGAATAGATAACACTCACCTTCAGTGAACATGTGCAGCCGCAGCCCCTGCGTGGCGGTGGCAGTGCGCAGCACGTCGCAGCGCCGCAGGTGCAGCTGGTGCCGGTAGCAGGACAGCGGCAGCTCCGGGAGAGGCGCCCCGCACACGCTGCCGCTGCTTGTACTGCTAGCCTGTGAGTTGATAGCAAGTAGGGTTGAGCAAAATGTAGTCAGAAAACAATCCACCTAGTCGATTTTCGACATAGCGGCCAATCTCAGCCGAGTCTAGTCGCCGAAGATATACGATCTAATGACGTGTTTAATTTGTACTAAACAACAAATAACACCAAAAATAACACTTTTTCTGAAAACCTGCGTGAGTATTAGTTTTAAAATGAAACAGCAATTAGATCACAAATATTTGTATGAGAAAGAATGAACCCTTTTCTTATTTTTATTCCACTTTTCGAAAATAGCGAGCGAGATGTAGCCGGGGAACATGTGTCGGTGACGTCACATTGTAGTTTATGCTTCTTTTTTCTGTTACTTGACAGTCTTCTTTCCCACCAGATTCGAAAGATGCATGATGATAGTAATCATTGATGGTTGATCAATAATGTAACTGACCTGGTGTTGAGATCCATAGTAGATGGTAGTTCGCGAGACGACGGGTGATCCGCCGTTAGGGAACTGTAGCGAGCCCAAGCCGTGAGCGTAGCCGGGCTGAAAGCATAACGAACATATTGTAGCAATAGGATAGATTGATTTGATAGACCAGTGAGTGTAGGGAATAGATTTCCCCGGGGTTGAACGAAGACGGGCAGTGGTGAGTGGTGTTTCTCCAATAACTTACATCTCACCGTGGATGGTCGGTCCCGAAAGGCCTGTGTGCAGCAAAGAAAGCTTTCCGACTTTTAAATCCAAATACAGACTATTGTAACATGAAAGGAGCATTTCATAAGTGTGAACTGGGCGCACACTAATCGAGCATGTACCTACTCACATAGTTGAAACGCTCTGTTCGCGCGCTTAGTGCGTACGGTTCGCGCGCGCAAGGCGTCCACACTATGGGAATTCTGTTACTTTGCATGATACATTATAACAATGTGGACGGCAAAATAGTTCATTGCGTGTTACATTGCATGATAATTTGCATGTTACATTGCCTGGTAGATTGCATGTTCCATTGCACGTTATATTTCCGTATACATGGCATGTTACACTGCACATTTCATTTTATGTTACACTGCACGTAACATTGAATGTTACACTGCAAGTTACATTGAAAGTTACAATACAGCAGTCAGTACCTGTAACACTGTAGTTCACTGACCTCAAATTTACTATCAACAGGAAAATAAAAGGAGAGGCCCCTGAAGTTGAGCGCGAACAGATGCCGCTGCGAGTCGTAGAGGCCGGGGTGCGTCGCGCCGAAGCAATGCTCCACCTGCTCGATTGACGGCGAGATCTCCGGCGAGTTGAAGCACATGCCACTGCAACATTTATTTATTTATTGTTTTAATTTATCTTTATTAATGTACAAAAAAATCACACAATCATCTCATCTCACAGAACTCCAGACATACTGACATGATCGTCTTCCATTCGTCCGCGAACACATCACAGTCAGAGTACGTGTCCAAAAGAGTGACATTACATGTTTTGACAAATTGTATTGATAGCTTAGAAGAGTTCTACCATCGGACAAACGTACGGCGAGTGTCCATCCTTACACAGTGGCGTAGGCAGCATGTGAGGTAGCAGGAGGTGACCAACGGCCCTAGGGCTAAAAAAACTGGGGCCTTTTTTTTACATGGGAAATCACCAAAGGCAATGCCATAGGCTCTTACTTAAACAAGTGCGCCTCACCATCATCGATTGCATCACTGCTTACCATCAGGTGGGATCGCAGTCAAGCACTAATTTATATATGATAAATAAAATTAAAAAAATAACCTCTCGTATTTTGAGTGGAACGGGAGGAAGTGTCAGACTATTACTGTCTAAATCGAGCTGCCATGAGTGTTTCAACCTTTATTTAGATTTCGAAGGTACGAGAATTTTTCCGCAGTTAAATAAGAGGTTGACTAATCACGTTTTTAGGGACCCCCGAGCTTGGGGTTCTGGGGCGCCGCCCCGCCTTGCTCTTCGGTAGCTACGCCACTCCCCTTACATGGTTAATACCTCTACGGTCCGGCCTAAGCATTTCGCCTCGTCGTTTATACCGCAAATTGCAAAAAACCGTACGAAATTTCAGTTACGTGGACTACGAATGGTCCAGGGACCACTCGGAAACGCATCTTTTACCAGACGAAGGATTTAAAAGTCATTGAAGGCCGTTATTTTGAAATACATAAAAAACAAGTATTTTTAACTTCTGAGAGTGAAGACGTGAAGACCATAATAAAAAATTCACGTGTAATCTTAACAACAGTATATGTCTGTTGAAAACGTGCTCAAAATTATAATTGATTACACAATTCACATTTAGAAGGCAACTCGGCATTTAAATTATCACAACAAATCTAAGAAGTAGGTACCGTTTAACGTTTCACACTTTTCTTTAGAAATAGCTTTGTATAGGCGTAACACACTATTCCTATTATCTTTTCCGTAAAACCATTGAATTGTGGAGCTATTTTTATTTTATCACAACATATTATAATACAATTTAAGTCAGTAACTGAATCGATTCCAATAATAATTATTGTTTTTCCTGTATTTTTATTTATTTGGTGTACAATAAAGATTATAATAAATAAATAAGTACACCATGTTAGATTTTTTCCCAAAAATATTTAAAAAAAGGCGTAAGTTGGACTACCAACACTAAGTATAACACTGGTCACGGCAGGTCATAAGGGGCATCAGTCACCAGCGCACTGCTGCATCCAGCATTAGGCAACAAAATAACCTCTCAGTTGCCCGGATAGCCCGGTAACCATGTATTTGTGCGGACAACCAGGTAACATAACAAGCTTATAACTTTGTGATTTTTCATGATACAGTTATGATATTTTGTACATAGATTTTGACATAAAAATAATAGACACACGAGATGCATAATATATTAAAACTAATGTTATATTACGCAACTTTGCAGAACCCTTCATGCCAGCACGCGTTATGTAAGACAGCGCGCACAAGTGACTTTAGTCACGGTGACAATAATTTTTCTACCCATTTTTTGTACAGATACCGGCACGGATCTTGAGCGCTGGCTTCAAGTTGCGCAGAAGTCAAATATCGGGCCTATCTAATAGTATGAAGTGAGACGCGGGGGCGGGGAGTGTCAGTGATTGGCTCGCCGCGCCATCGTGTCATAGATGTCACTCGTGATTCATTCCCTGCGCTTGCTGCATGTATCTAACAACGACGACGATTGGCTCGCCATGTATGGAATGCGCAAAGCGATCCCCACTCTGCCGCCAAGCGCTTAAGATTCGTGCCGGTACCTATAACTGTCACGTCTTCAAGTGCGCGCACTACATTTTGGGTTCATAAGCACGGTGTCTTTTGTCAAAAGTCACCAGTGCGCGCTATGGCTTATGAAATCAAATCTCATCAAGAAATAACCTTAAGGGCCAAGCACCCGAAAAGTGCCATAAAACAGTGATTTTCTGAGGCCTACTCCTCCGTAACGGCTAAGTCAATTGGTTTGAAAAAAATATATGTTTATTATAGATTCATGAACAATAATATCAACATTTGATTTTATCGTGCAATTAATACTTTTGTCAAAAAAAAATATTTAGCAATTTCGCAACTTTTCGCAACTTTTCCCTACTCCTTCGAAACGGCTTGGACCTTCAGAAACATTTTTACACATAAAAATTGGTGGTTAAATATTCTTCAAAGTGAACATTGCATATGTAAATCAATAACAAATATCTCGCAGAGAAAATGGATTTAAAGCGCTTTCCGGGCGCTGCTGGCCGCAAATAAATGCACAGATTTGCGTACTGCCTAGGCGAGTGCGAGAGTTGCGTTCACATAATTTCGGCCAGATGGTTCAAGGAACTATACGCCTTAAGTCATAACTATAACAAGTGGGTACATTAACATTGAAGACGTACTCGAACGGGTACAGTCACATTAGCGCGACCTTGTGTGGGGACATGGAAACAGTGGCTCGCATTATAATGTCATTAGGTCGTACGGCGATACTGGAACGGTGATAGCATGCTTTATGACCGTTTCTAGCTGTGGAGGTAGTTTGTTTGTTTGTATTTAATCTATTTATACTACAATATTACTAACTAACCTGATAAACTTTGTTCTGCCATATAAAATATTAAAGAAAAAATGTGGTGAGTGGGTAGAAAAGAAAAAAAAAATTGAATTAGGTAAATAAGAAGAGTATATCTGTAGTGGCCAGATTGCTTATACGTTAACGTTTGATGATATGTCAATCTTCATTTGACCATAATATCATTGATGTAGGATTTCTATGAGAATAAAAGGTCTACAAAAAGTAGGCCAAACGAGGATTGAAATATCATCATACTTTAACGTTTAAAACGATCTAGCCAGTTTTTTTTGGCCGTACCATGAAGTGATCAATTTCTATGATCCGGCCACCACATGTGATCTTTCTATCTATCATCACGCCCTAGTCTCCGCGACAGGAAACGCCCCGGGCGTCGAGAGTCGTAGGGCGATCACCAGCTACCATAGGCGCGGGCTTGTGGACGGAGAGCAATGGGTAGATCGCCATCCGGCAGTCCGTCCGGTAAAGACCAGGCCCGGGTCGACGGCGCGTTGTATTCCATGCCCGCCTCGAAGAGATGTCAGCATTGTTCGAAGGAGCTACCATAACCCTAAAAAGTGCAACTGAAGCAACACAGTTGGTTTTAGTCAGTAAAAGTCTAACGTGATCCTGCTCCACCCAGAGCGGGAGAAGCTATTTGCAGATTTCCCACGCAAAAGAAAGCAGATTCGAATTGGTTTTTTTTTATTTCATCCTTAAAAATTAAAACGACCTTAGCTTCACTTTTTTTTTGACTGACCACCATTCTGACAATTCAAAAGTGCTTGTTATTTGTCTATTTGAAATAAATTTTCTGATTTCGACTACATCAGATCGTGTTAAAGCGGACCGAGACATCAGCTCGTACCTGCTTTTAAGCTGCCGAGCGGTCCCTGGATATAGGGTAAACTACGTCAGAAACCCAGTTACCCTCCGTGAAATGGTCAGTAACACCAAGTTGCTGCTGGCCTTCCTTGAGGAGCTGGGGTGGATTGAATGACTCATTTATTTCACCCGTATGCGAAATACGCGTTTCAAGCGGGAACTACATTAGACCGACGCACGCGTGCGCCACGCCTGATTTGTACGTAGAGTTGCAACGCGTGGCGCGGATCTAATGTAGCTCTTCAAGTCTAGTTACCACATAAAATGTATGGAAACCGACGCGCCCAGATCTGCGTACATGGCCCACATTTGCCCAAAGTAGTTCTACCTTTAGGGTGTTTTTAATATTTTGCGGATTTCATCACGCATGCGGCATGAGGAATTGCCCATACGCGTCCCGCGTGCGCATACCCCACTTTACAATAAATACTTACTTCTATGAAAAGGACATTCGCGCGAGTACGCATGCAGAACAAATCCGCATGCATGATGAAATCCGCACGATATTAAAAACACCCTTAAGCGTGCAGTTGCGGGCACCAGCCCATTATACCATACAATCAGATCATGTTTGCAAGCCTAGTAGCCGGTTCAGTAACAAATTAATTTATATTCTAGCCACGATTCTAGCACAATGAGAGCATTGACTATAGCACTAGTCTAGACGTAAGGCTAACACTAACAATTTTTTTCTAATGATTACTACGGATAGAATACTAATGTCTTCATAGTTTGTGTTAGCGATATTTTCTGCCCTTTTGTGAAACCCGAGATCCTGCAACTCAAAGGGCATAGAAGGAACGTAGGTGTGTTTTAGTCAGTAAAAGTCTGACAAGCCCTTCCGCTACGCCCTAGAGCGAGAGAAGTTGTTGGATGATTTCCATTATCATTATTTTTTTTAATAATATAAACTAGTGCTTGACTGCGATCCCGTCTGATAGTAAGTACTGATGCAATCATTGATGAGGAGGCGCAATAGTTTATTAAGAGCCTATTTACTTTAGTTTACTCAAATTTAGTTTAAGACTAAAGTAAATCCGTCGGGAAGACTACAGCAGGCAAACTGTTCTTTGTTGTTGTGATTGTTGTGTTGTTTGATTTGTGTGTTTGTTGTCGTTTTTAGGGTTCCGTAGCCAAATGGCAAAAAACGGAACCCTTATAGATTCGTCATGTCTGTCTGTCTGTCTGTCCGTCCGTATGTCACAGCCACTTTTTTCCGAAACTATAAGAGCTATACTGTTGAAAGTTAGTAAGTAGATGTATTCTGTGAACCGCTTTAAGATTTTTGCACAAAAATAGAAAAAGAGCAATAAATTTGGGGGTCCCCATACGTAGAACTAAAACTCAAAAAAATTTTTTTCATCACATCCATACGTGTGGGGTATCTATGGATAGGTCTTCAAAAATGATACTGAGGTTTCTAATATCATTTTTTTCTAAACTGAATAGTTTGCGCGAGAGACACTTCCAAAGTGGTAAAATGTGTCCCCCCCCCCCTGTAACTTCTAAAATAAGAGAATGATAAAACTAAAAAAAATATATGATGTACATTACCATGTAAACTACCAACGAAAATTGGTTTGAACGAGATCTAGTAAGTAGTTTTTTTTAATACGTCATAAATCTAAAAAAATACACTATTATTAAAACATCGATCAAAGTTACAACGAACGACAAGAACTTTTATATTATGTTGCTTGCTGCTACGGAACCCTCCATGGGCGAGTCCGACTCGCACTTGGCCGGTTTTTTTTTTTTTTTGTTCTTATTGATAGGCGCGCGTTTGACCACTTTCTCATCTGATGAGAAGCGATGATGTGGTTGACGATGAAGCACGCTTGCCTAGAAGTAGGTAACCTATTCACTCTTGACTTAAAGACCTGTTATAGCTATCAGCTGTTGTTGGCAGGTTGTTTGTTGTAGTCCTTCGAAGTACGCGATATAAACGACGAGGCGAAACGCTTATTTGCTAGTGAATATAAATAATATTAAGGTGTATCAGACTTACCTATATCTAAGCTTAACTAGTTTCATATTGTAGATCTCTATTACTTTAAGGCGTTGCGCTACCGGGTCGAATATCAACCGGATCCCATCTTGAGGCATATTAATTACTAGGTCTACTGATAACGGGTTCTGAAAACAAGAAAACATATTATCAAACAACGAACATATTATAAACATAGATGTACAGTGGCGGATTAGCCATGTAGCAAGAGTAGCAAATGCTACAGGCCCCGTGCATTCGGGGGCCACGCGCGTTCAGGGATCCAGCACTTGAAGGCAAAAAAAAATCTAGTCAAAGTATGTAAGAGACAGGTCTCCGCAAACTTTAAGGGCTTGCTCAGTAGACGAAACTGAACAACCTTCCAAAAGATTTTTTTTTCAGGAAACGAAAAAAAAATCGGCCTCTCCATACAAACTGTCCAATCAAATTTTTAATTTTGTGCGGTGAGGCTGATTTTATTTTTAGTTTCCTGAAAAAAGTTTTATGGAAAGTTGTTCAGTTTCGTCTACTGAGCAAGCCCTTAAAGTTTGTGGAGGGCTGTCCCTTACATCGTGTATATAATGAAATCTGAATACAGGTGATTATTTAATTGAATATAATAGTCAATTTCATAGATTTCCCTCATTACCTTACTTTCCACGTACATTACCCAATTTTAAATCCACAGGGTACTAAATAGGTCTACACAGGGGCCCCTAGGTCGAATTTGCTACAGGCTCCGCGCTGGCATAATCCGCCACTGTATATGTATACTTAAATATATTATTTGTATTATATATTCGTAAATAATACACCACGGACTACCTATGTATCTTTTATCCTTCTCTGTCAAATTAATCTAAAGGTTGTCTGTTAAAAATCGGTTTTGGCGATAAGACCGCCCATTGCCACCCTATTAATTTTACCCTCCTAATTCTAAAGAGTATATCAATAAGTATCAATCAATCAATGGAAAAGAATAATCCTCCCGACTGAATTTCGATCACGATGGCCAATCTCAACGAAGCAAGTGCAATGTGCATGTTTTGTAGTCATCATCATCAGCCTTTCTTTTAATTTCCCCACTGCTGAGACTCAGGCCTCCTCTCTAGGAGAGGGAATGGGCCGTAATCCACCACGCGGGCCCAGTGCGGGTTGGTGGATGCACATGTCTTCGAATTTTTGGTTCTAGGTCATGCCGGTTTCCTCACGATGTTTTCTTTCACCTTTTTGAGTTTTTCATTGCAGTGATGAAATAAATTAAAAGTAATGCGCCTGGCTGGGTTCGAACCCGCGACCTACAACTCGTAAGTCGGGGCCATTACCACTCGGCCACCACTGTTTCGTAGCAAACTTCATTATTCACAAACTTTCCTAGGAATGATTATTATCAAAACACTTATCTAATCGATAACTTTATCAACATAGATAGACTATAATAGATACAAAAGCTAATAAAAGAATGGTAAAAAAAATGTGGTCTTTTGAAAACTACTTGGGGGGTAACCAGATGTGACCTTAAATATAAATTATAAACTTAAATATAAATATAAGCGAAGTTCACGAGAACGCCCTGCCGACAAACTGCTATGCAGTTTGGCAGATGTTATATTAAGATTATCGATGTAACAAATGAATAAAAATTAAATTAAAAAAAAATAAAAAATGACACGAATAAGGACCGAAGGAGTTAATGTTGTCAATATTATTTTTATTAACTATGCAGCGTTCTGGGTGTAAAATGAACAAACCGAATACGGAACGACACGCTGCGCTCCGAAACAGCCAAATAGACGTGGGCAAAAAGGCTGCCAGGCTCAAATAGGATCGGGCGAGTCACGGCAGCCGCATGCACAGAGGTCAGAGACTTCTGGGCAAGCATCGCCACGTGGTTCCTGCAGAAGGAAAGCGCCGTCGAAGTCGTCCTAGTAAGAGGTGGCGGGATGATCTGGACGCGTATCGCGAGGACTGGTTTGGAAAGTCTGGAAGGACTGGATTCTCTGCTGGTCAACGGTCTTCCCACTTTGACCAGCAGTGGGACAGAAAAATTATATGTTTAGAATACAAGAACCAGTCTTTAACTGGCCTAAGACCTGGAGGCGAAAAGCACACTTTTTAATATTAATATTTTAAGACTTTTTTAAATATTAAGACTTCCCAATTTCCTATATTCTTGCATGTCTATTTATACTTAGAATACTATCAATGTTTATAATCTCACCTGATCACTATAAAGTACTTGTACTCCTCTTATTGTGCCCACTTGACTCTGAATGATGGCCACTGACTGAGAGAAATGCATCCCTGAAACATAAAAAGAGAAAACAATTAGAGCCTGTCCAGATGAGGCGTTTTACGCGCAAAACCATTCGCGCGTCTGTCAATATCTGTTGTGTCCAGATACAGGAGGCATAACGGATCTTGAGCGCTCGGCGTCAGAGTGGGGAACGCTTTGCGCATTCCATACATTGGCGAGACAATCGTCTTCGTTGTTAGATACATGCAGCAACACAGGGAACAAATCACGGCGAGGCGAGCCAATCACTGACACTCCCCGCCCCCGCGTCTCACTTCGCACCACTAAAGAGACCTAATATTTGACTTCTGCGCAACCGCTCAAGACCCGTTGTGCCTACTGTACCGCGCTTTACGCGCGTTTCTTCGCTGGGAGGGATCCAGTCAGTTACAAACATGGACTAGGAAACAGCGGTTGTGTTGTTTGCAGAGAACGTCGACTATTTAACGTGCACCCAGCGAATAGCGATGATAAGCAGCCTAGAACGCCAATCCGTCTTTAGACCATTTCAGGGTACAAACGAATGCTTTTGATCACATCATGCTTCATAGACCACAATTTAACCTCATCTCCAACAAATCCGACAAACACTATCGCGTTTATTTCGCCAGGTTCGCACATCCACGACCAAATACTCCATCTCGTCAGCTCTTCTGTCACCTATGGGGATTGTAGAGCTAAACGAGATGGAGTAACCAGTCGTAAACTCACGACCCTGGCGAATAGGACGCGAAAACATTGGTCGGACTAATCCGACGCAAGCTGGTAAAGGGTTAAAGGGATCGCCTCGTCGTTTCATCGAAGGATGGGAACAATTAGCCTGCTGCGGTCTTCCCGTCCGATTATAATTTAGACGTCTTCAAGGCTAGAGTGAATAGACTCTTAAATGCACTAGTGATTCACTATCAACGATTGCATCACTGCTTACCATCAGGTGGGATCACAGTCAATCACTAATTATATTTAAAAAAAAAGTTTTTTGCATAAGTGTTGTGAAAGCTTCCACATTGAACTCCTTGAACAGACTAAACATCTCCAAACTATATGAAACACGCATCAGCTAATGGCTGCTAGTGTGTCTTACTAAATAATAATAAGTAATAATAATAAGGGCCTGACTCAGAAAGCGGTACTCCTGGACACGGCTCGTATAGTTAGGAGGTCCTCTCTCTAGAGCCCTGACCGCCAGGGGAAACGTAGCATTCAGAGGTGCGTGGTGGCGTACGAGACAAATCGGGTTGGACCGTCCCGAGGGCTCGGTAGCCATAGCTTGGACTCTGTTCCCCACACCGGTGGACTACTATTTTTATATTTTAAATGTTTTTTTTTTATTTTTTACTGAAAGATTTAAAAATTATATAATTTATAAGTACCTATTTAAAAAATTATAAACGAAATAATAATAACAAGATCCAATCTCATCTCGCCGGCGAAGTCAAAAATAATATGGAAAAATAGTTTTTGGCTTTTTAGGATTGAGATCAAAATGTGGCTTCCCATTAGGATTAACATTAGATAGGGTTAGACGAACATATCAACAACTTGACTTTTACCTGCATAATGTAAAAAAAATAACTTAAGAAAAGCCAATGCAAAGTATTGGCATAATTTCCTTTTTTCTTTTCGCCAGAAATGAAACCTTGATTATAAGTTAGAGGACAATACGAGGGATCAATTGCAAAAAGAACCAGGACTTTACACCGTAACCGAACGAAGATACAGAAGCATTGCTAGTACTTTTTTGTTAAGCGTTATCTATTTTTTCTTATATTAAGACTACTTGAGGACTCTAGTTCTTTGTAAAATTAGACGCCCCCTACCCCACCCGGCAATAAATGCGGAAGCAAGGGACGCAGAATCATTCATTAAAGAAATCATTTAGTTTTTTATAACAATGGGAAACTTAATACAAGGTGTAAGGGACAGCCCTCCACAAACTTTAAGGGCTTGCTCAGTAGACGAAACTGAACAACCTTCAACAAAATTTTTTTTCAGGAAACTAAATAAAAATTCAGCCTCTCCATACAAACTGTCCAATCAAGTTTATAATTTTCTATGGTGAGGTGGATTTTTTTTTTGTTTCCTGAAAAAAATTTTGTGGAAGGTTGTTCAGTTTCGTCTACTGAGCAAGCCCTTAAAGTTTGTGGAGGGCTGTCCCTTACACCTTGTATATCAGACACGGAGTATTTTTATTTAAGAAAAATAACGTCTGATGAAAAAAGCAGTAGCGATCTACTAAACAGTGTATAACTTCGTTCGGTTACGGTTGGTAGACATAATTCTTTTTGCTTTTTGATTTCTCATACAGTCCTTTTTTTTCGATGGTTAAATAAAAATTCATCCAATGACATCAGTGTCATAGTGTCAGACTTTTACTGACTAAAAAACCCAGCCCGTTTCCTCACGCGTGCGGCCTCCTTCTTTGCTAGCATTACTGTTTCGCAGAAGGAGACGACCGCCTGTCACTCCTCGCTCCGGACAATGGCCTATACCATGGTCGGGCGTGAGAGATCGCTCGCCGCCAATCGCCCCCACGAGGAAACGACGGTACCCTGCCCCATACAATCCTTTAAGATCCATCCTAGGTTTCACTATTGGGGAAAAGAATATTTTTCATTCATTCCCCTTTTAAATTGCGTTGTCTCTATGCAGATATGAAAAGGAAACATGTTTTATATATCAATTCCTTCACTTAGCTTATCAATCCCCTCGAGTGTTTACTTGTTTACTTCAACATAATATTGTTCAAGTATTTTCTCATCTTCCTAGTGCGTTCCAATAAACGGCATACTGACGTTATATTGAAGGCTATTTGTACCTACGTGATTTATCATGGCTTAGGGTGGTTTTAAATTGTAGTATTAATAGTTTTTTCTTATTATTATTAAAAAGCACGCGCTTAACCACTATCTAGCAACTATGTGGTCGACGATAGAGCATGCATGCCTAGAAGTAACCTATTCACTCTTTTTTATTGTAGCTGGGAAAATCATTCAATGACATCACCGCGGTCTTGGACGGAGCGGGAGATAGTGTCAGACTTTTGCTGACTAAAAACCCACTGCAGTAAGGAACTGCAGTGGGTTTTTAGTCGTTGCCTTTCGTGCTGGGGCAGAATCTTCCTTTCAGAAGCAAACCCTTGGCCCCAGTAGGCTTCGGCCTTGCTGGGCCCCTACGGTTTGCTGACAACTTCTTGATGCACGCGTGGAACAACACGTGCTGTCGACGTCTTGGACTCGGTCCAGACGGTCGGACAGAGAGCTACCCTTTACTCGCCGTCAGCAAGCCCGCGTGTGCGGGTGGCCGGAAATCGGGATCGAAATCCTGGCGGCCGGCGGCTGAGGCGTGTGGACCGATGCCTTACGCCTGTGGGCTCCTCCTTTGCTAGCATTACAGCTTCGCAGAAGGAGGCGAAACTCTTGACTTAAAGACCACTAGGCTGTAGCTATCAGGAAACACACGACTCCGACAAATACACTTCGAAAGATTTTTTTTTAATTCGGATAGAGCCTTGGAATCGGGTAAAAAAAGTATTAGTTAGAATAGGCTAATGATAATACAGTAAAATCAGTATTAGGAGCACAAGGAACCTAAGATTTTTATCAAATATAGAGGAATTTCATTAGCAGTTTACCAAGTTTTAGGTTTAAATTAGCGTCTCATTTACAGGAGGCCCCGTGAGTCTGGAGGCAACAGTCCTTGCACACATGCACGATATGCGCGTGGAGATGCAACGCCGGGGTGAAAGTCCGCTGCCGCGACAGGTCACGGCATGGCGGACAGAGCTCCGGCGGGATCTCATGGTGAAATGGCGTCAACGACTATCGCAACCCAGTGCTGGGCACGCCACAATCATGGCGGTAAGTCCCCTCTTTGAGGCGTGGCTGGAAAGACCTCACGGCGTCCTTACCTTCCGCATGACACAGGTACTCACCGGACATGGTTTGTTCGGGACATTCCTGCACTCGATTCATGCGGAAGTGACGCCCGGGTGTCGCCACTGTGCGGAACGCCCGGAGGACACGGTGGAACACACAGTCGAGGTGTGCCCTGCTTGGGCGGAGCATCGCCGTGCCCTCGTGGGGGCGATCGGCGGCGGAGACCTCTCGCGCCGGGCCTTGGTTGAGGCCATGGTCCGGAGCGAGGAGGAGTGGCAGGCGGTCGCCGACTTCTGCGAAGCAGTAATGCTCGCAAAGGAGGAGGCCGAACGCATAAGGCAACGGCGTTATCGCCGCCGCCGTCGCCGGGATTCTGATCCCGATTTCCGGCCAACGTAGACGCGGGCTTGCAGACAGTGAGCAATGGGTAGCTCGCTGTCCGGCCGTCCGGTAACTGTCCGGACCAAGCCCAAGTCGTCGACGGCGCGCACTGTTCCCGCGCGCCTCAAGGAGTTGTCAGCAACAGCAGGGACCCAGCCGGGTCGAAGCCTACTGGGGCCAGGGTTATCCGAAAGGGCGCTCGAGCCCCGGTATGAAGGCTAGAAGGAACGGGGTGGGTCTTTTAGTCAGTAAGAGTCTGACACTATCTCCCGCTCCGCCCAAGGGCGGGGGATGTCAATGCATGATTTTTTCCCACCATAAAAAAAAAAAAAAGGCCCCGTGAGGAAATTCGAATGATTGCATGCAACTTCTTGCAAACCTGGAGTTTTATTCTAAATGCAAAATTAATAGTTAATTGGTACACTTCCAAATATAAAAGTAAAACATACAAAAAAACTATGAAAAATTCAAAACGTTTATTACTATTTCACATAGACACTTATAAAACATCACAGAAGCTATGCATGGTTCCAGTTGGTCGTTTCCTATGAAGAGGGACCAGCAAGAAACTCCATGTTTACTCAAAGATATTATTGCATGTACTAGGCACCAAGTGTCAAAATATTAGCATGCCACTGAAACTATTTAATATAAAAAGTGCATATTTTCAACGTTTGAAATACACCAGTAAATAAAATAGGACAGTTTTGCAAGACTCAAAACCTGCGAATTCAAGTCTCTAGCAACAAAAAACACAATAAAACCAGCGGAAATAAAGACCAATTTCGTGTGTAAAAAAAAAACAGCACATATTTCTCTTCGACCTAACTTCAGACTTCTCAGGCGTGACGTCATCTGTTTATGTTATGAAGCAGATAAAAAAAATATACACGTGACCCGCACGTGTATTGATTACGAGAATAATGATACTTAGTCAGAGACAGTTGCCGTGGAAAGTTTATATAATTCCTTTTCTAATTACCTTTTCTAGGGTTTCATACCTTTCGATTATGGCGACGTGTGCTACTACGACCTGAATGCAGATCTCCTCAATAAACTTGACCGTCTTCTAAATTACTGCATTCGATTCGTTTTCAATCTACGTAAATATGATCATGTTTCAGCGCATCAATCGCTTCTAAAGTGGTTGCCCATACGTCAGCGCAGAGAGCAACGGGCGCTCACAACCTTGTTTTCATTTCTTGATTCTCCTAATTCCCCTAGCTATTTAGCCCCTCACTTTCAATATATTTGCGCCAACCACAATAGAAATCTGCGCTCATCTTATAACCGCCTACTTCAATGTCCCATTCACCATACTGACTTTCTTCACCATTCTTTCTTTGTTCAAGCGATTTCTTTGTGGAATGCGCTCCCCCAGGAGATCAGGATGGCAACAAACCGATTAGCATTCAAAACTAAAGTTCGCGAGATAATTCGCAAGAGGTTGGCAGTAGTATCATCACAGCGTTAAAGTTTTCCAATTGTCGATTTGAACCAATTGTTTGACTATATTAGGGTATATATGTATGTAGTTTATTAATTTGAGTATGTATATATTATATAATTGTAAGTGTATTGTAATATTTATGGTTTATTAGTATTATTATGGTTTATATATTTCTTGGAATCACCTTATCTCTTTCTTTTATTGCACCTACATCTGTTTTTCTCTGCACCACCCAAAGGTTGACTGGAAGAAAATGCCTAAGGCATTAAGTCCGCCTCTGTACTTTCATGTGCATGAAGTATAAATAAATAAATAAATAAATAAATAAATAAATACCTCAAAAGGAAAAACAGAAACCTTATAGGATACCGTAGGAGCCCAGTAGGGTCGGACGGCGCGCACTGTTCCCGCGCGCCTCAAGGAGTTGTCAGCAACAGCAGGGGCCCAGCCGAGTCGAAGCCTACTGGGGCCAGGGTTATCCGAAAGGGATCTCGAGCCCCGGTATGAAGGCTAGAAGGAACGGGGTGGGCTTTTAGCCAGTAAGAGTCTGACACTATCTCCCACTCCGCCCAAGAGCGGGGGTTGTCATTGGATGATTTTTCCCACCATAAAAAAAGGGTCGAAGACTAATAGGGCCAAAGGTCTGCTTCTGAAAGGAAGGCTCGGCCCTGGTATAAAAGGCAACGAAGGAATGGGGTGGGTTATTTAGTCAGAAAAAGTCTGACACTATCTCCCGCTCCGCTCAAGGGCGGAGGAAGTCATTAGATGATTTTTATACCCACCAAAAAAAAACCACATAAGATCCCTTTGTTATCCGTCTGTCAGTCAAGACCTTTTATCTCGGGAACGTGTGGAGGTATCGAGTTGAAATTAAAACCATATACCCAGTTCTGCGGTTCCTTGAAGCTGTAAAAATATCAAACTTCTAAGTTGAGGAAAAAAAAAGATACGGCCGTTTGTGTCGCAACGAACGAATATTTCGACACTATCAAAGGAATCAAAATTCATAGGTTACTTCCCGTTGACCCAGAATCCTGAAATTTGACATAAAGCAAAAGGAACAAATCTGAAAACAGTAAATTTGTTATATTACCTACTTACATTACAAAACAAAAAAAAACTTGACTCCATTCGAGAATTGAACTACATATATTTTTTTAAATTGATATAAACTAGTGCTTGACTGCGATCCCACCTGATGGTAAGCAGTGATGCAATCGTTGATGGTGAGGCGCACTAGTTTATTAAGAGCCTATTCACTCTTGCCTTAAAGACACCTTAATTATAATCAGACGGGAAGACCGCAGCAGGCAAATTGTTCCAGTCCCTCGATGTACGCGGTATAAACGACGAGGCGAAACGCTTGGTCCGGACCGTAAAGGTTTCAACAACATATTTACTAACGTAGGCTTGTATGGTACCTTCAGTGCGCGAGTCCGACTCACACTTGCCCAGTTTTTTTAAAACTAAACTGTTAATTTCAAAGAGCATCATTAGTCTATCTGCACTTCTGCAGCCGTTAGTTGGAAGGTTCGAAGCAAACTTGTTTTTTTGCGGATACAATAAATTCTTTAACCTTTCGGTTCGCTGTTTGCTTTCTGATTTTCGACTCGTGTAGCCGAACTCTGTAGCGATAAGGAAAACTTTATTACATTGTATGCAAAATTTATTTGGGAGGTTTTGGTCTTGCGGTGTTTTTTTTAAAGTTCACGCCAAGGCTTGTCGTAATAGCCTTGTAAGTGCTGAAGCGTGTTATAAGGACCAAAATATTTACACTAATATTATAAGGAGGTAAAGTTTGTTTTTTTTCTTTTGTTTGTAGAAGGTAATCTCTGCAAATACTGTTCAGAATGCTAAAATTTTTTCACCGATAGAAAGCTGCTTTATTCCTGAGCGACAGCCGCAGGCAAATTAGCTAGTTCTCAATAAAACAATGACCGACAGTCCTTGTATAACCACCTATATTAATAAATAACCATTTTTCTTTATATTTGTAATGAAATGACCTCCTTGGAAATGACATTTCATTAATTTAATTTTTAAGCTGTGAATACGGGGTGACGTATGATTCAATGGCAGATGATGTTTAGATTATTTTGTGCATTTTATTGTTATAAAAACTTGTAGAGAGATAATTAAAGGGATATAATTGAGGAGGCGATATTAGTGAACTTTAAATGTCGTTTCTTTGTTTTCGGGTGAGATAAAAGTGTAATTTTAGTTAAACGATAATTGTTACACTGTAAAAGCATGTTGAATAAAACAAATCTTTGTTTTCAGAGAAACAATTTGTGGTTTATTTCGAAAATCCTCAATAATATATCTTATATATTTATTGCCTATTCTGTGTCCCACGGTTGGGCAAAGGCCCCTTTCTCTTTCCAAACTTCTTTGTAGGCCGAACTCTGGCCAAAATTCCCCTGCGAACATGGTCAGATCGTGATGATGATCTAAATAAATAATGCATAGCATAGCACAATCAGCCTTTCAATGTTCCCACTGCTGGGACTCAGGCCTCCTCTGTAGGAGAAGGAATGGGCCGTAATCCACCACACGAGCGCAGTGCGGGTTGGTGAATGTCACATGTCTTCGAATTTTTGGTTCTAGGACATGCCATTTTCCTCACGATGTTTTCTAATTTAAATAATAACAAAAGATTATTATCTAATTTTATACAATTACGAAAACTAAATACTCTTCCATAATTGTTTCCAATTCATAACATTCATTATGGATTACAAAAAAAAATTTGAAGATTGCAAACTTTCATCAAATTATGGTCCTACTTTCCAAAAATGGTTAGCGTAAGAAATTTTCACAGGACCAATTTTGATTTAAGTATATTTCTATGATATAGCGGAATATGTTTACAAACAAAGTTTAGTAAAGAAAAGCTGGTAGAGTTAGCTGTTTATTATTCAGTGTCAAGTCGTAAACGGCTGACCGAAAAAGATATATTTTATTGATAAGCTGTTGGGTCAATAACCGTTAACTGTATAATTTTATCAAGTGTTGGCCCCTATACTCTTATGGTTTAGTGTTTTGACACAAAATGTTGATTTATGAAATCCTTATCAATTTAAATCTACTAAATTTCAAGATCTGGACACATAAGATTTTTTTCAATATCGCAAAACGGATTATGGAAATCAAATGAAACTGGGCAGTACACCTAGAAAGGCGAGACGATAGATAGAATAAAATAGTATGAGTTGGAATGAAGGAGGTTAGAGATGAGTAGACGATATTGTTGCCGTCGCAGTTAGAAGGATGATGCTAGCACGAAAACGAAGCGGTTCGCACAACAAAAACTTTAAAGAGAGGCTCAGCAATGGGCAAATTGGAGTTGTAGATGATGACGATGATAATGATGAAGAAATGAGTACCTACGTAAAAGGAAGTCCAACAGTAGTACCGACTGAAAAATTGGAGGTTGGTTGAAGTACGCTCAGATCATCTCTTGTCACTTATTAAAAATATTTATAAGATCAGACATCTCCTTGGATGCGAACTGCAGTGGCCAATTTGGAAATCTCTAAACCGACTGGGAACCCCAGGGGGCCGCTGAAAAACAATTTGGCCAAATGGCCAATGGGATTTCCTCAAACCGTCTCTAACATAGTGCCAGTGTAGAGCCACTGTGTAGGACAGGCGTCACCTGCTATGCTGCCCATTGTGCATATGCATAACCACCCGCACTTTTCAAGATCTATACGAGGTCAACAATAGCTGTCATCATCATCATTTCAGCCAATACACGTCCACTGTTGGACATAGGCCTCCCCCAAGCGTCGCCACATCGAACGTTCCTGTGCGTCCCGCTACCTTCACCAGGTCATCGGTCCACCTTGTAGGAGGCCTTCCAACGCTACGTCTTCCGGTACGCAGTCGCCACTCCAAAACCTTTCGGCCCCAACGGCCATCTGTTCTGCGAGCAATGTGCCCTGCCCATTGCCACTTAAGTTTCGCAATTCTTTACGCTATGTCGGCAACCTTAGTTTTCCTGCGGACATGTTCATTTTTTTTTTTGTAGAGCTGTACACGTTACCAAATTTTGGTGAGAAAAATCTAGCCTGAAGAAGAAGAAGATAGCTAGGATTGAGTAATTATGACCAGGGCCCCAAGTCTGCTATTTTTATAAATTCGTCATTCCAACACGATCCAATTGTCATTTTGCTAAAAGTTTGTAATCTGCTAATTCACAATGATCGATCATTGATCGGTCAATGGTCTTGTAATAGAATTGTGGTAGAATGATAATTTCGAGCATATTAAAACCAATAACTGCACAATAACGTTCTAATGGTAAAACACTGATCAAATAAACTGTCAAAGTTTTAGCAGATTACCGCAAACTTCAAATATTCATTTGTCAATATGTACGAGATTACCATTCTATGTCACTTCTTTCAATGGAGTGTCAGTGGTTGGCCATTGGAAAGTCATAATGACGCCATTATATTAGTAGATTACCAAACTTGTCAAAATCGACAATTAGCAGACTTGAGGCCCAGGTCAGTGATCAAACTGAATTCACCAACCTCTGGTAAAGTCAACGCACCTTACAAACTGTGATACGTCGGAATGAAGATAAGATAATTACGCGTTACACGTTATCATCGAGGTAAAATTAAGGCTGAATTTTGAAAGTCAAAAACATATTGTTTACCATGATACCGATCAAGGTTACTCTAGAATTATTAATCGCGATATTATTCAACATTGTTAAGAAGGAATACGCGTTATGCCGCGTGAGAAAACACGTGCTTTGAATTGGCGATTTTTTTTTATCGACCAGATTAAGGTTTATAATTTTTATTTTTATTGATAAAGCATCTTACCCATACAATAATTACTTTAATTGTTAAAGCGCGACTCGTGGGGATTGACGAGTCGATTAGCGCTCAGAATGAATACGATAAATGTAATAATATTGTGGCGGGAGCAGCACGCGCACTTTTCCTCACTAGAGATAAAAAAAAACAAAAAATTGCGATCCTAAAAGTGGTAGGGGTATTAATGATATTAAGAGTGAATTTTCGAGTGAGTGTACTAAAAAAATATTAGCAAGCAAGACTCTAGGCCAGGGTTATCCGGAAGGGAGCCCCTATGAAGGCTAGAAGGAACGGGGTGGGTCTTTTAGTCAGTAAGAGTCTGACACTATCTCCCGCTCCGCCCAAGAGCGGGGGTTGTCATTGGATGATTTTTTCCCGCCATATAAAAAAAAAGCAAGACTCTAAAATCCTTTGTCTTCACGCTTCTTAGTTTCAAATCCAAAGGACGAATAGAATACTTGACCGGCGGCTAGACGAGCTAACTAATTTAATATCGATTCGGTTCTTTTTTGCAAATGCCACGTGAACTGGTTCGCGGCTGCATCTATAATTATGTGACTAAAAGGGGCTAAGAGTGGCTACAATACCATTCCTTGCTGAATTATTAATCTCCCACAGACTGAAGGGGACAATGAATACCGGGGAAATATTCTTCAACGACACTTGAAAGGCAAAATGATCTAAAAGCGACATTGAGTAATATAAACTTTATAGGAGAGTGATTTTAAGATAATTTTTTTAAAGAAAAATCTGCACTAATATTATAAAGAGGTAGTTTGTTTTTTTGTTTATAGGAGGTAATCTCTGAAAGTGCTAGTCAGATTGCTAAATTTTACATTTTTTTCTCAAAAAATCACTCTCCTCTAAAGTTTACTTAAGTCGCTTAGATCATTTTGCCTATCAAACATCAAAATTATTCCGTCTTTTAAAACTGTTCGCGTTTTTAAGCACTGTCTTTCTATAGTGAATCATCCTAGATGCTTTTAGTGTGATTCATCACCTATTATTTATGTAGAATGGGACCGTACATTAACATACGTAATCAAAAAGTCTGGCTAAGATTGGTCGAAGATTACACGTTGATGCGAATCAAGACAAGACAAGTCCGTTCCATCATCCACAAGACGTACGGCGTTGCGGCACCTGTACATGGTGGACATCCCACTCATAAGTACAAAGCGTATTAGGAAACCTTCATTATGCGTACAGCTAAGGAGTGGAATTCCCTGCCGGAGTCTGTTGCCTGATAGCTATAACCAAGGGGTCTTTAAGTCAAAAGTGAATAGGTAGCTTCTAGGCAAGCGTTCGACAGCCACATCATCGCTTACCATCAGGTGAGATGGTGGTCAAACGCGAGTCTAACCATAATTAAAAAAAATACATAAACCAGAAGACAAAGACTATAACAAGACTCTCTTTCAAGACTTCAGCTTTCTTTTTCAAATAGACCCCGGAGGCCCTACAACGCTAGATCTCAACACAACTGTCAAAATTTTTGCAGATTACCGATACGTCAGATATTCATTTGTCGTTATGTACGAGATTACCATTCTATGCCATTTCTTTCAATGGAGTGTCAGTGGTTGACCATCGGAAAGTCATAATGACGCCATTATATTAGTAGATTACCAAAACTTGTCAAAATCAACAATTATGAAATCAATGATAGAGCATTCTGACACTATTATAATAGCAGACTTGAGGCCCTGGTCATCGGTCCACCTTGTCAGAAGCCTTCCAACGCTGCGTCTTCATCATGAAGATATCCGTAAGAGAACTAAGGTTACCGACTTATAAAAACTTAAGTGGCAGTGCGCAGGGCAGAGGCCGAAAAGTTCTGGAGCAGCGATCGCCGCTCTGGAACTCTGCAATATCATGTTATCGCCTATTAAGAAAGGCCAAAACAATCTTCTTAGTCCCAGGAGTTCTGGCCGTGTGTTGATGTCAGTAAGCCAATGTCTCCTTATAAATAAATAAGCTTCGACCAGAAAAACCACGTCTACAGTATAAAGGCAGAACTACAATGCCCAAACGTGTGCCACACACGCCGATCTGGGCGCGTCGGTCTTCATACATTTTATATGGCAACTAGACTTGTAGAGCTACACTAGATCCACGCCACGCGGCGTCGTTCTACGTACAAATCAGGCGTGTTACACGTGTGCATCGGTCTAATGTTGTTCTAGCGTCAGCAGTGATCTTGCAAAAGGCTTCCATAGCTAGTTATTGCAAAGGGAGGAAGGCAAGATGATTTTTTTTAATGGTGGGAAAATCATCAATAACAACCCCCGCTCTTGGGCGGAGCGGGAGATAGTGTCAGACTCTTACTGACTAAAAATCCACCCCGTTTCTTCAAGCCTTCATACCGGGGCTCGAGCTATCTTTCAAAACTAATCCTGGCCCCGGTGGGCTTCGACCCAGCTGGGCCCCTGCTGTTGCTGACAACTCCTTGAGGCGCGCGGGAACAGTGCGCGCCGAAGGCAAGATGTAAGATATCGTCACAGCCATTGTTTTTCATATTTCTATGGTCACAACTGTATTGTGGTTTGTGGTACATCCAAGTCCCCCTAACTGAATAATAGGTATCTGTATAATCAAGTAGAAACATGGCATAAACAGGTGCATCAGGTTTTAGCACGTGAGTGACCACGCGATCAGTTTTAAAGTAAGTTATCTCGTATTTAGATTTATTGGAATATTGCTTTTCTTATACATTAAACTAGTTTCTGCCAGCAGCAGCTGCGCCCGCGTCAAACTACACAGGTTTCTCCAGACAAACTTTGAACCCTCGTTTGAATTTTGAAAAATCTTCTCTTAGTGCTCACCAAGGTCTAAAAAGGTGTTAATGTGAAAGAAAAGGGGCTATATCATTAATGGACTTGCAAAACAAGACTCGTACTATTGCCGTCACGGATCTTGAGCGCTTGCGCAGAAGTCAAATATTCGGTCTCTTTAGTGGTGCGAAGTGAGACGCGGGGGCGGGGAGTGTCAGTAATTGGCTCGCCCCGCCATCGCGTCATAGACGTCACTCCTGATTCGTTCCCTGCGTCGCTGCATGTATCTAACAACGAAGACGATTGGCTCGCCAATGTATGGAATGCGCAAAGCGATCCCCACTCTGACGCCGAGCGCTCAAGCAAGATCCGTTTTGGCAATTGTAGGACCCAAATCTATTTTGCCAGATGCCTCCTTCCAAAATGATGCTTTGTCTTTGAGCATCCTACCGTACGTAAGACGACTAGAGTTAGGGTGCAAACATAAACATACAGGTTGCGTTATGAAGAGAAGCCAGAGATAAAAGATACAGGTTTTTCGGTCCCGATATGTCGGTACGGATCGGTACAGATAGGTACCGGTAAAACCACATAAAGGAACAGGTAAATCTGTATGTGTAAAACACTACACTGGCCAATGCTTAAACCCGTATGACTCGGTCCAGGCAGTCGGTACCGACAATGTATAAAGACAGCAAGGACCAGGAATTTTATTTGAATGTTTGATGTGAGCATGCGATGCCTATACCAGGTATGGAATTATTGTTATTATTTAATTTGCAGAACAGACGCAAAATATTATTTTTCAATACACTTGCTCAGAAAGTGACTCTTATTGCACTGCACTTAGGTACATAATGGCCCTTGTTACCAAACTGTGACATTTTGATTACCATTACACTCTAGTGCTATAATGTAGTTAAAACCTTATTGTTCAACCTCTCCCTCGCCATAATTATATTACATTTATCGTATCAGGATGGGCGCAGGTCGCCCCCACGAGTCGCCGGTCAACCCCCGTTTATTCATTTCAGTAAGTGTATTGAAATGTAAATTTAAAAAAAATGGGCGCATATGCGCGACAACAGATTTTTACCGCCACAAAAGTTTACTAGTTTAATATAGTTATTTTCTTCACACGTGTATTGAAAAACGTCGTATGATACACGTGAGTAATTAATGATTACCGTTCTCGGCTCTCTTAACACCCTCGCCACGGCTCGGGTCTAAATACCGCCGCGGCGGTAATCACTAACATTACACACTTATATCATAATGTAGGTACTATTTATAATAAAAGATAGAAACGAGTATTTTAATTGGTTTAAAATCTCTGCCACCGGAAATTCCATCATGCTCGAATACTTTGTCCAGGAAAGTTTATGGCAAATGAGAAGTGACACTTGGCACTGTTGCCAACTATTATGACTATGACCGTGTAATGCTTACTATAACTGGAACTACAATCTACTATCTAATGAATCCCCATAGTAACTGGTACAACTGGTCGCGCCGCCATGGTATCCCGGGGAAATATAGCCCTAAGCTACCAATCGAGACACCACACAGATGCGCCACCAAATTGGTTACGCAACCAAACAGACACTAGGTGAGTAACTCTCTATAGAGCTGTATACATTTTGTTGGTAGCGGCGACTGGTCGCGTCGCCATGGTGTCTAGGTGAAATATAGCCCTTAGGTCCCTCACCCACGGCGACTTTTGTTAACGATGCTGAAGCGCGTTCGCATCGATATAGTCGCGATGCTGTAGCGTATTGGCATTTCTTCTATAGAGCTTGGAAATGTGACTAACGCGCGTTAGTAGCGATGAGTATCATCGCGTCGAGTCATCGTGGGCGAGGGGCAAAGTTTGTCGGGTAATGAGACGACCTTTCTCCTTTGATCGATCATTGTCAAGATCCGCCCCACAGCTCTAGCAGGCATCGACCCTAACGCCTCGTCAAACCATTTATGAGCTTTTGTAGTACTTTCAAAATCATAAAGGCTAAGCATAAGCAATTTTTTCCAAATACCCTCGTGATTACTATTCTACCTGACAGCGCGATAGCAAAGACAAGGGAGTTTTTAACCGACTTTAAAAAGAAGAAGGAAGAGATTCTGAAGTGTGTTGTTATTTTTTTGTGAAAAGTTTTTTTTTTCTAAATTAAACTAACTTGAAATTAGTCATAACACATTTTAATACATTTCACCTTTATCAGGTGATTGAATTACTAATAACAAAATTCATAATTTTTGTTTTTTTTTTTTATATAATTTAGAAGTATTAGAATCGTCAGTGAAAAAATTTTGAAAATAAAATGTGTCGATGCTAGTCGATTCGGACACTGTAGCCTAATATGTTATGTCCGAACCGTTAGCAACTCGGACGATTTCCCACCTAAAAAAAAACCTACATAACTGAAAGTTATGTAGGCTGCCAGGCTTAAATGGGATTGGGCGGGTCACGTCAGCCGCATGAGCAGTGACCGCTGGGCAAGTATCGCCACCCGGTGGGTTCCTGCAAACGGTAAGCGCCATCGAGGTCGCCCTAGAAAGAGGTGGCGAGATGATCTAGACGCGTATCAGGAGAACTGGTTAGAGACGGCGCGAGAGAAGAATGTCTGGAAGGACTTGGGGGAGGCCTTTGCCCAGCAGTGGGACAGTAATGGCTATTAAAAAAAAAAAAAAAAACTGAAAGTATCTCGATTACATTCAGAGTACAAAGCCTTGTGTCAGTTCGCGACTTGAGAGAGGCCAATGTCAAACTTCAGCTTTAAAAGTTAAGCTTTGATTAATGGATTCGCCAAAATGAATAGCTACAAAGTTTGACTTTCAATGTCATGTTACTATCATCAGGGACTTAAAAACACCTTCATAAAGGTTACAGAATTATAAGTGTTACATGTTTAATTGGTAACAGAATAAAAAATGTAACACTTTTAAGTATTATATGTGTTTTCAATGTGTTAACCCAAAACGTTTAAAAAAGTGTAACCTTAACATATCTGTAACAGATATAAAAGTGTTAACAGTGTTAATAAGTGTAACAGGTAAACGCAGCGTTGCCAAGTTACAATTTACTTATTTATGGTACTGTGCAATTATTTATACCTAACGCTATACTAAAACTGATTATTTCAGTTACACATATTAACACTTATTAACACAAATAACAGGTTACAGTTTGATTCGGTAGCACTTCTTAACACATATAAAAGGTTACAGTTTGTTTCGGTAATATTATTGTATCCGTTACATTTATAAGTGTTTTTCTATTAAAACTGTTTTAAAAAACAGTGTTAAAACACATTATTACGGTTACAGTTTGAGTCCCTGCGAAACGGTCAAAAAGTTGTGATATGGTAGCGGTTCGGTTGCGATTGAGTTGGAAAAAAATAGCGCGATTGGGCCCCTGACTATCATATTAAACTACATTATAATAGCTAAACAAATATGCCATCAATGGAGCATTTAATATTATTACGTTATTTTTTGAAGTCAGTTTAAGAGCCTCCTTTTCGAGGTAAATTTTCATATAACCGCTCTTACGTGATTATGATGCTGATGTTAGAACACATCTTTCTCTAGATATTTTAGTTACACAGCTATCTTGTGGATATTATCTAGGCTTCTATAGAAATCAAAACATAACTTTGTGTACCTAAATGAAGCTAGTACAGGCCTCTGAAAATCTGTTATTTTACGAGAACTATCGCCCTCCATAATATACTCATATTATATTAAAAATATAAAACAATACATCAATAAAAAGCATTGCACATTTAAAAGGACATTCTGAATGACGCCAATTTTTCTAAAAAAAACTTTAAGAGTTAAAAAAAAATAGGTATTTCCTGGAACAAGTTTTGTGAAATATTCAAGTAAATCACGGAATTACCGAATGCTAACAGAGTTTTCAGGCGTTATCTCTCTTTCTTCACGTTGCCTCTTCGTCAAACATCGCGTTGGATTGCGTTAGATGAAGCAATCAAGCTTGATGATGACGATAGGCAAGTGGAAAAAGAGCCTCTTAAAAGAAAAATGAAACCTGTAGTGTGACTCATCACGCACATGTGCCAATAAAAAAAGTACAATGCTCTTGTTGAACCATTGACAACTTTTTATTATTGGAGACCTATTGTCTTTCTTTAAGAGGACTACAAAAACTAAGCGCGAGTTTTATAATGCGGAAAACTGTATGATCCACTGCAGTAAACACAATCAGAAAAATATATATTATTCTTCAGAATAAATGTTAAATAGATAGTGTGTTCAAAACATAATACAGTTCATTTAATACGATATAAAAAATCACGAAGATGTCTGTAAAAATTACTTTCTTTGATTAAAAACCGGACTAATACACGTGCATTCATTCTGATTGTCAGATTATTTTACAAGCAACGTTTTACCGTTGTAGTCAATGAGTTGTAGTGTTTTAATTTTATTACAAATTCTGTATTTCTTGTAAATAACTGAAATGCTACATATTTGCAAGCATTATGTATTATCTCTTTGGCAGTCCGATAATGACCGCACTTTAGGTCGTGTAGTCTTAGTAGTAGTCGTAGTTCTCTTAATAAAATGTTTTGTATGGAAATTACGACATATCAACGCACAGCCGAAACTACTGGGTAGCAGGAGTATGAAATTTTGCACAAGGTTTCCTTTTATGATGTAGACGAGCACTAAGAGAGGGTTTTTCGAAATTCACCCCCTAAGGGGATGAAACATGGATCCAAAGTTTGAATGGAGAAACCTCCTTTCATGCGGGCGAAGCCACTGGCAAAAGCTAGTTTGTTTTAAGAAAGAAAAACGAAGAAAGACATTTCATAAAAAATAAAAGATCAAAATTTTAAAGTACCCTACAACAATGTCAATAATAAAGACTTTAAACTAGCTTTTGGCCGCGGCTTCGCCTGCGTACTTAAAATATAGCCTATGTCACTCAGGAATAAAGCAGCTTTCTATCGATGTAAAAATTTTAGCAATCAGACCAGTACATCCAGAGATTACCTCCTACAAACAAAAAAAACATGGAAACAAAACTAAACAAACTTTACCGCTTTATTATATTAGTGTAGATTAATAATTGTTACTGGGGCTGCAGGGCTGCATTGTAGTCAAAATACATTTAATATGGAATTATCGAACAAAGAAGTAATTATTACAAAATGTCGGTATTTTTACTTAATTATGAAGTAGGTAGTCAAAAATGTTAGAAATACCCACACCAAAAAAATTGCACATACCAAAACTTTCTCCAAAGAGATTGAATTTTTTTTAATGATAAACACTACTTGACTGCAATCACACCTGATGGTAAACAGTAATGCAATTGTTTATGGTGAATCATACAAGTTTAATTACCCTATTCACTCTAGCCATAAAGACCACCTAAATTTTAATTAGACAGGATAAAGCTAAATATCAACAATTAACATGGAGCAACAAGTATACACCAAATTAAATAATAACTCAAAATTCAGTCAAGCGAACGCCCAAGCGAACGCTGGCGTTCACTCTCTTTGTCTTTTTAAATACAGTCTTTATTAATAATAATAATAAAATTAATAAACATATTCAACATTAAAAACAATAAAAAGACCTATCAATGATGCAATCACTCCAAATAGTCATCGCCTGATAACACACTACCATAAACAAATTTAATATTACTGTTCACATATTTTTTATAACAACGCATTTAAATATAAATCGTTATCAGTTTAACTGCAAATGCAAGTTTGTTAACCAGTGCGGGGATAATGACTTTGTTTTCTTTGTTATGGTTTTACTTTAACTGATTCACTTTTTAGCTAGATGAGTAAGGCTTTTATGTTTTTGTTAGTGTATTCAACTATGTCTTTTAATTATTTATTAAAGTTGTCCTAAAATGAAAGTCCTGTTTTGACATTTGTATTTGGCTACCTAGTGACTTGTCCGGTGTAGTGTTGCTACTACTAAAATAGCTACTACTACAGACCCCTAATTAAAATTTTATTGTTTCTTTCAGTTTCGTTAAAAAAGTTCCTTTTATTTTTTAACGAGTTTAGGTTTTCCCCACATCCGCAATCTCAAAGCCTATACAAAGGCCCTACCACGATGTATTAGAGCAATCCATTTGATGACCTAAACTGAACTGTTATAGGGATGGAGCTTTATAAGTTGCATAGCTTTATTCCTCTTTCTCGCTCGCACATTTTTACACGTCATGGGAAGAGCCCAGTGCATTATCTCCTTATGTATTATAAAACAAGTCCCCATCATGGACCCCATCTGTCTGCAATAAACCCAAAAAACTACTGAACTGATTTGTATGTAGTTTTCTACAATAGACTCGAGTGATTAATGAGAAAGATTTAATAAATCAAATAGACAATTAATTTTCTTACTTCATTTCCTGCTTATTCTGACCACACACCAACATGCTATTTCATCTAGTCACTTGAGGCTTAATCAAAAAGACTTAACCAAGCCAAACTGATGGGTCTACAACATGTGCAATTATTACCGCAGTGTCGCTTTCACAGGCCGGTTTATACACAGAACACTATGTAACCAACCACACGCACAAAGCTTACGCATGCGGTAGGCCCATAAAAATGTGTGTGGAGAAATTTTGGAAGGATATGCCAAAATTACTCCAGTGATTAGGTGAGTGGTCAACATTATAATATTGTCTCATAGCATGAATAACCCATCATTTCAAGTTAATTCATTAACCCGTTGTGGTCTAAACGTGGATCCACGCGAGACACAATGGCTTTTTAATTGTGTCTCTAATTACGGCACTCGAGAAGTTTGTGTCTCAAATTGACGGTATCTGAAAGGTTGACATGAATACGGCAAAACGACGATACGGGATAATTATGTTGTTTTAATCTCAAAAGTAGGTAGTTCTTACTTTAAAAATTTAAAACATAACTGATATACCTACCCACTTATTTAAAGTATATCAGACAATTAGGTTACACTTAAAATATTGGATGATAAGGTACTAAATTGAAAATTGGTTATTTTCTGTTTATTGCTCCTAAATAAATAGGATAAAAAAATTAATGACAAATATATAATTATTAAATATTTGTAACCACACTTGGTTGGCGACAAACTAGGTTAACTTATCTAAATGCCTATAGGTAGCATTTTTAGTAAGTTTTTTTTTTTCATTAGGGTTTTTTAGCAGCTTCTTCATAGTTAGAGAATATTCAACTTGGGAAAGTAGTGCTAGTTTTGTTCATAAGCATAGTAAAATCCATAAATGCTACTGTCAAGATTTATTTTATTAAATTACAATATCCTAAGCTACTTTTAAAGACCATCTTATTCTTATTTCAAAAGATAATGAAATTCACAAAAATTACTTTTAAAAATTGCATCATTCTTTCTCAATGACGGGTAGGCAACGGAAATTTTATCGTAGTGTTTTCTGACTCAGCCAAAATTAATTAAATAGCTAATTAGACTGAATTCTAAAAAGGTGTCATACGAATTCTAATAGTAAACACGAAAACAACGCAATCTGCTAATTTCACGGTCAAGATTAGCAATAAAAAAAATAAACAGCACAGATCACCGAAACAAAGGCTGTTCGTGACACTTCCACAGAAAAAAAATCAATGCTATACAAAGGTAAAACAATTACTCTGCCTATCCGATATTCAGTCTAATTCATTAATTATGACAAATATTCGTTTAAAACACCATTGCGTAAGACTTGTCCCGTAGAAATAAAGCGCAAATTCTTGACGTAAGAAATAAACATACGCGGTTCTTACCTAGAACAAATTCCCAGGCATCACAGCCCAGAGAGCGTTCAGGGACGATTTCCAAATCCAACATCGTGCACAAAACACTAAACACAAACTAAACTAACTAACTTTCACTTTAAAAAAACGTTTTTTAACGCTAAAATTCGCTATTACGCTGCCTTTTCTTTGTTTGCCAACTTTAGTTTTCAACCATTTTGTATTTGTCAGGGGAACTGTCATTACAAACAGCTGATTGTATTTTGCCAGGGCCGAACTCTATGGGTTTGTTTTTTTTTCTAATACCATTCTTACTTCACACTAAAATACGGTTAATGAACTGTTTTACGGTATTCGCTATTACGAAAATGGAAATCTGTGTCAAACAAATTATTCCTGTCTTTTCCAAAAATAAATTTTGTTTATTATACTGCAATATTCATGTTTATGCGTATGTATTACTAAGAGTTCTGAGTATACATGTAGGTGGATGGAGAGGGAGAGGAAGGCCGAAGAAAAGATAGATACATTGTATGAGGATTGTTATGAAAGAAAAGGGAGTTAGCGATAGTTTGACGGGTGACAAGACAGAATGGAAGAAAAAAACATGTTGCGCCGACCCCGAGTAATATGGGATAAAGGCAGGAAGAAGAAGAAGATTCAAGTTTATGCGTTGTTTTAATACAGTCCATCCTAATAAATATGATTAAAATTACAAAGCTAAGATCTTCGTCAATATCGAAAGGCGAACTAACTCATACTACCTATGCGTACCAAATAAGAATAGAAAAGTCTATAACCTCGATCTGTCAAATGCTCACTGAAAAGTACGGTTTGCAAATAAAAATTATTTGCGTATCAATAAAAGGTTTTTTTTGCTTTGTATTACTAAGTCTTAGTCTTAGCGAAGAAAGCCGTGGCCATAGCAAAATCAAGAGCCCAGGACAAATTATATGACACACTGGACAGTCCTGCAGGCCAAAAAGAACTATACCGGCTTACTAGAATAAGAGAGAGAAAGACGAGAGACGTCTGCCAGGTAAGATGTATAAGAGATGAAACTGGAATGGTTATATCGGATGATGAGAAAATCAAAAAGAGGTGGAAGGACTATTTTGAAAGATTGATGAATGAGGAAAATAATTGGAGTAGTGTGTTAGAGAATAAACCAGTGAATGTGGGGTTAGTGAGAATGGTTAGTATGGATGAAGTTAGGATAGCAGTAAATGGAATGAAGAATGGTAAAGCCATTGGTCCAGATGGAATACCAGTTGAAGTGTGGAAGTTATTGCGAGTGGATGGATGGACGTGGTTAGCTTTATTCTTCAATAAGTTGTTGCAGGAAGAAGCCATACCTGATGAGTGGTGCAGCAGTTCTTTGGTGCCCATTTTTAAGAACAAAGGTGATGTGCTTGAGTGCAACAATTATAGAGGAATAAAGCTAATGTCACATACTATGAAAGCCTGGGAGAAAGTTATTGAAAGGCGACTGAGAGAAGAGAGTGAAATTTCACAGAACCAATTCGGTTTTATGCCTGGTCGGGGTACAACGGATGCCATTTTTGCTATACGCCAGCTGTGCGAGAAATACAGAGGTGCGCATAAAAACTTGCACATGGTATTCGTTGACCTCGAAAAGGCATATGACCGGGTACCTCGTGAGGTTCTGTGGTGGGCCCTTAAGGAGAAAGGTGTGCCTGGGAAGTATGTGCAGTTGATCCGAGCGATGTACAGTCGATGCAGTACCCAAGTCCGTTCTTCAGTGGGCACTACTGGAAGCTTCAATGTGGCTGTCGGCTTACACCAAGGGTCGGCCCTCAGCCCTTACCTCTTCCTGATGATAATGGACGCTCTGACGTCGGACATTCAGGAAGAGGCTCCCTGGTGTATGTTGTTTGCCGATGACATTGTGCTGGTTGCCGAGAGTGGCCTAGAGGTCCAGAACAGATTGGAGGTGTGGTGGCACAGATTGGAGAGTGTTGGCCTGAAATTGAGTAGAACCAAAACGGAGTACTTGTTCTGCGATTTCGGCGGTCTCTCCAATCCAGTGCCCTTAGCTCTCGCCGGAACGCCCATACCGATCTGTTCCGACTTTCGGTACCTCGGGTCGCTCGTCCAAGGGGATGGTGAGGTAGACCGGGACGTAACACATCGGATCAACGCAGGATGGATGAAATGGCGACAGGTCACGGGAACAACTTGTGACCCACGGATGCCCCTCAAGTTGAAGGGTAAAATCTACAAGTCCGTGATAAGGCCTGTCATACTGTATGGATCAGAATGTTGGGCTGTGAAAAAGACGGATGAAAAAAGATTGCATGTAGCGGAGATGAGAATGTTAAGATGGATGTGTGGCGTGACGAGAATGGATAAAGTGAGAAATGAGTATATTAGGGGAAGTTTGAAAGTGGCGCCAGTGACTTTGGTTGAAAGGAAATCGTTTGTCTTGGTATGGTCATGTAAAGAGGAGAGATGAAAAGCATGTTGCTAAAAGAGTTATGAATTTACATGTGAATGGATGGAGAGGGAGAGGGAGGCCAAAGAAAAGATGGATGGATTGTGTGAGAAGTGATATGAAAGAAAAGGGAGTTAGTGATAGCGTGACGAGTGACAGGACAGAATGGAAGAAAAAAACGTGTTGCGCCGACCCCAAATAAAATGGGACAAGGGCAGGAAAAAGAAGAAAGAAGAATTACTAAGTCTTAGTTAAATCTAGGTGAAGTAAAAACCTTATTGTTTAATGTAAATATACCTAATGTTTTAAGTCATAATTAGTTAAAAAAACTATTTTCTATCTTATTTACATTGTTAGGAACAATTCGACTTCTTTTTCCATTTGCCACATCACGCAGTGACGCAGGGATGAGCAAAATTTAAGAACATAATTTTGATTAAACTTTTTTCGTTCATGATTCGTAAACAAATTAAATTTTAAAAATGTTTTGTTCACCCTACCCAATTTCTTCGATTTGACCGTATGACGTGGCGTCACCACATGGCAATCAATCCTATTTTTATTTGGAACGCGTAGTATCTAAATACAATTGCCATCACGGATCTTGAGCGGTTGCGCAGAAGTCAAATATTCGGTCTCTTTAGTGGCGCGAAGTGAGACGCGGGGGCGGGGAGTGTCAGTGATTGGCTCGCCACGCCATCGTATCATAGACGTCACTCTTGATTCATTCCCTGCGTTTGCTGCATGCATCTAACAACGATTGGCTCGCCAATGTATGGAATGCGCAAAGCGATCCGCACTCTGACGCCGAGCGCTCAAGGTCCGTTTTGGCAATTGTACGGGAAAGTACAAACTAAACTAAACTAACTAACTTGACTAAATTAATGGATTCCAAATTCAGTCCTGGCAAAATCGAGTGACGCATGCGTACCAACCATGACAGAAGAAATAATGTTGTAAACTCTGTTTTATAGACATCTCTTTCTTACACACGAAAATTTAACTATGCTATCTCTTTCCTATCAACAGTTTACATGCCGTCTCATTCTACTTCGTAATAGAAATATCGCTTTGTCTCTGTCAGTCGGACTTGTTATTGATAATTGGGTAGATGTTGTGACCTATCCACAATAGTATTTTTTTGTATCCATGTCTCGTCTCTCAACTGTAGATTTGAAATATATAGAACGTAGACAGAAATGTATATTGCAGAGTAAAAAAAGGCTTGAATAAAAGTGCATTATTTATGTCATGGTACGTGCGTCCCTGAATCACTGTTCCTAGGACGACCTAGACAGCTCGTCTAGGTCTAAAATAACATTCTAGAACTAAATTGCTGTGTATTTATCGATGGTACTGATATGTTTTGTAGGGCTGCTAGCTTTCGCTCGGTTTCCCGCCATTCTCAAATAACCTTGGGGCGATCTCTGACGCCCACTGGCCTACGTAATGTTATTACACAATAACATGTTTATTTACTTTGAAATAGAAATCACGTATTTTTGCAAAAGCGTCAGAGGACTTTGAACTATTCAAGAGATTCATTTTAAATTATTTCGAGTTTGTTTTGTTGTGCATGAACGGTAATGACCTATATTTTAAAGGTACAAAACAATAAAATCTTCACGCTATGCGCGTCAGGGACAAGAGTACAAGACGACGCGACGCGAGTACGCGACGGTGGAAAAAAATCATGCTATCAACCACAGAAATCAACTGTTACAATTTTTATTACATTTACCTTCAATGCTTTAGTTTAAAATACTAATACCTAGCGACTTTTAGTTATGACAAGTATCTACCCTCATCTAACTTATGATTACTTTTGTTTGACAGCTTAAGGAAATCTACAAATTATAGTTTTTTTTTGTTAAAATACCCAGCTACCCTCAAAGGTGGGCTGTAAGACATGGTTCGGAAAAATTACCGCGGCTTTAAACGCAAAAGACATTGAATTATAAAAACCCAAAAGGTTTTTGTATAGATATCAATGGCAAAAGACAAGTTAACGAACATGGCTGGGTTTTATAGTGTTAATAGGTACACACTCGAATTTGGTACGGGCGAACCACTGATTTGGTTCGCTTCCCTATCAAAGCAGTCTATCTTTTAGAGAGGAGGATCTATTATTCGAGTCCGTCGAGGTTTGTTACGGATATGGTTCGCTCTGTACCAAATCAGTAGGTGTGGTCTGGCCCACAGTGTGACCGGACCAACAATTTTTATATATGGATTTAAATCGTAGCCTAAAGGATAGATTCAGTAATAAATTGAGTTCTTATAGAACGATTTCCCATAGATCGACCCATTGGTTACATTATAGGGATCAGTTCTAAAAAACACAGATGATCCAACGACTATATTGCGTTGTATGGTCGTTGAGATGACCCTACACTGCACATGATTGAGTTTTATTAGGTAGTAGGTACTTAGTAGGTAAGAATCTGGTGTGCAACATTCACATAAAAATTACCTTGAGGAAAATAGGCTACTGATCGATTTAAGTTCGATTTTTTATCTTTAAAGTCGATTCTTCGATTAATAGATCTCAAATCATGATTATAGTTAATGATGTACGCAAAGCAACGGTTTGGTCCGGTCATCTATTGCGATAACGGATTTGGTTTCAAAATTAAATGTCCGATTTTAGCAAATCCTTGTCAAACCTACACTAAAACAAAATCAACAAAAAAAAAATGAGTTCAGCGCCATCTAGCGAGAATATGAGCCCGTAGCTTTCACCTTATTAAGGTGTATGCTCCAGAATAGTCCGCGTTTAATTTTTCTTGAGTTTTTTGCATTTTGCAGGTCAGTGTCAAATGGGTTCCTAGACAAACAGACACACAAACAGTACTATCGCGATGTCGTGCGACAAGGCACCGGTCCAACAGGCCTAGCTAAGTAGCGACCGTTTCGATTCTCTTGCGTCGAACACCTCGACTTGGTCACGCCTCTAATTCGTTTGTTCTGACTTCATTTCAACGCTCAGTCACGTTGTCAGAACAAAGGAATCGGAGGCGTGGTCAACTCGTGACGTCCGACGCAAGAGAATCGAAACGAAACGGTCGTAACTTGGCTAGGGGAGCTATACCTCTACCATGAGTTTAAAGCAATAGTATTTGTCGATACTCGATACCGACTACGTAAATATTTAAATATTTTGTATGGCAAATTTTGGTTCCGTAAGTGACCGCTAGAGGCATTGTAAAATTTGCCATACAAAATATTGACGTTGTCGGTATCAAGTATCGATATCGACAAATACTATTGCTTTAAACTCATGGTAGAGGTACAGGGGACCATACAATGTGCGATGCGAATAAAATCGCAAGTTCTTGCGATGCGTCGTGCGAGCTCATTGATTTTTACAGTTTTATCATACATATTTATTTTCATTTTGTTTGTGCTAGCCCGTTCTGTCCCACACCTGGGCAAAGACCACTCCACTCCACTCTTGCCATCTTTCTCAGGCCCGGGCTTCCTCTTGCCAGTTCTGGCGGAATCTGTCCAGTTCGTCGAACCTTCTCCTTCGCGGTCTGCCGCGACCCCGTCGTACTGTTTCACGGCACCAACTTTGTACCAGGGATGTTACGGAGCTCGACTTCGACTCCGTTAAGTCGGAACTTCCGATATTATTACGCCTTCGGCTCCGATACTTTTAAATCGGAGGTTTTAATCGGAGGTCCGGAACACCCCTGATTCCCGCTACGTGCACTCTATTGTCAATTTTTTGACGTGACAACGTCTTATAAATTGGTTTGCCGGGTGAAACTTCAAGAAACTGCGTTACGCTCCGCTCACGTTATGCGCTCACAATGAGAGCGAGTGAGAGGCACGCGTGCATGGTTAGCCCGCCTAAGAGCGAGAGAGACAGACATTTTCATCCTTCTTCCTACTATACGAATGAATATTCACATTAAAATTATTTTACCACTCAAAGTCGTTGTCACGTAAAACTTTCGCCCGTATACCGACTTTACAGGCAACCAATATTTTTTCACTTGTTTTTTTTAGTATGTTGACGCACACGACACGTTCATATTCTTTATAATAGAAAAAAATTAAAATAAAATAAAATTGACTGAATATTATTTGTCCTTAAACAAAAAATCTCTCTCCTGCCAGCACTTCTGACACTCTTCCGCCTCCGGTTTCGACTCCGGTTCCGATTCCAGTTCCGACTCCGAAAAATCAAATTTAAAAACTCCGTCTCCGCCTTCGGTTCCGATATAATTACCTCCGTTACATCCCTGCTTTGTACTGCTTGCCCCACAGCTTGCCGGACATGCCCTGCTCATGTCATGCTGTTTTGTCCCATTTCAGTTGGGCAGCCTTTTGAGCCACATCAACTATTCTGGTTTTGGAGCGCAATAATTATAGTATTTCGAACTCAATCCGTTAATTTAGGTAATACCCTATTCACGTTAAGATTAGACATTTAAAGAAACCTTTTTACTGACTGTACATACCGATTTCAACTTCTATTTCGTAGGCATATGGATGGCATTAGAAGCAAAAAAGTGGTTACAATACCAACTATTTACTGCAGCCGCCATTTGTCATGCTACCAATGTAATAAAAGTCAAAATCGGTTGAACGGACAGTAATAAAAGGTTTTCATAAATGTCTAATGATATTTAGAACAGAGTATCCTTCGCTCGATTGCTCGCTGGCAAACTTTGTGTTTGGACTTTTGGATGTTAGTCTATCATTAAGGGCTTTAATCTAATCAGTTGCGCCGCCATGGTGTCCCGGTGAAATATAGCACTTAAAACTCTCTCAAACTAAACACCATACAGACACCCGAGTCGCCACACGTCCAAACAGCAGGCTTACTCTCCAAATTAATTTCAATCTAAAGTCAATCCGATTGCTATGTCAATTTTGACGTTACGTAATTTGGTACTCTTGAAAACAATATTGTCAACATATACGATTTCACTTAGTCCTCAAAATGGTCACGCAATTTTGATAAAATTTGGCGCTAGCATTGAATTTAAGGGTACGAAACGTCACAATCTCAATGTCGACCGATCGGAATTGAACTCAAAGAGTAAGCGTGCTGGTCGCGCCACCAAATTGGTTGCGCAACCAAACGGACAGTTGTACATATTATTGGTAGCGGCGACTGTTCGCGCCGCCATGGTGTCTCGGTGAAATATTGCCATAAAATCATCAATGCAACCCCCTTGGAGTTCTTTCCAGTTAGCTTTATTCTATATTGAATGACTATTTCATGAAAAAATCGCTTTCAGTCGTTTCAGAAACTAATTGTGGACTATCTTCACATTTCTAACGATGACGCAGTTACAAAAGTGCTAGAAACATAGCTATTCATTTGTTTCTGCTAGGAATTTTATTATTGTTCGTTTTGCGTGTTTTCTGTTGGCAGTCGGTCGTCATAGTGACGTTGCAGTCGACGTAGTTAGAACGCAACCACACAGCGGTGATACATACTATTATTTAATTCATACATGACTGACGTGGTTCTGTTGAACTATTGTAGACTGTATTGTCTTGGGTGGGGCCTTACCAAGAGGGCAAGGGTGTAAGTGAAAAAGAGGGATGGAGCAAACACCATAAACAACATTATTTTTATTTTATGCGAAACCTTAATAAAGTTTGTTCAGGATCAGTAACTGAATGTATTCCAAGTTTTTACACCATGTTATATTTTTTCCCAAAAATATTTAAAAAGGTCACAAGTTGGGCACCATCAACACTAAGTACAACACAGGCCACGGCAGGTCATAGCGGGCATTAGGCGCCGGTGCACAGCCCTCAGTCGCCCGGATGGTCTGGTGACTATGTATTTTGCTGACATAACTGCGATTTTTCATGATATGGTTTTGAAATTTTGTACATAGATTCTTTAAATAAAAATACTAGACAGGTTTTTCAAGTTTCGCATATACTATCTAAAACTAAGGTTGTATAGATTCATCTCATTAACAGTTCAGTTTCGATCGTCAAATGGATCGCGTGTTCCAGGGCCCGGGGGTCTCTTTCGCATCACCCCTGGCCCCAGTACGCTTCGACCCTGATGGGCCCCTACGGTTGCTGACAACTCCTTGAGACGCGCGTGGAACACTACGCGCCGTCGACGACTTGGGCTCGGTCCGGACTTAAGACCTCGTGGTAGAGCCGGGTCTCTGGAAGGTTAAAAGCTGGACTAACTGGTGCTAAGCAAGGAGGCTTGCTTACCTGGCTTCTTACCAGTCTGGGTAGACCTAGAGGCAGGGCCCGACCTAGGGGGGGGGGGGCGGGGCAAGCCGGGTATTTACCCAGAGCGGCAAAAAATGACGGGCGACAAAATTGAGTTATTCCTATCTTCCAACGTAGCCAATAGCCATTCACACCCAAGTTGTCAGTTTTTTTTTTCTGGTGGGTAAAAATCATCCAAATGACATCCCCCGTCCTTGGGAGTAGCGGGAGATAGTGTCAGACTCTTACAGACGAAAAACCCACCCTGTACCTTCTTAACTTTCATACCGGGACCGAGCTATCTTTCGGAGCCAGGGTTAGCTCCACAGAAGTTGGCAGGTTGAGAATTTATGTGCTACCTTCCAATGTGTTTTACAGGATGCACTTTGGAGAGTGTGCGCAGGAATTACATGACTTGATTCCACCATCTCACTTCTACCAACCGGACAAGCCGACGAACGGCGTGTATCCACCCTAATGTAGTTGAAACCTCTACGGTCCCGACCAAGCGTTTCCCCTCGTCGTTTATACCGCGTACATCGAGGGACTGGAACAATTTGCCTGCTGCGGTCTTTTCTGACTATAATTTAGGTGTCTTTAAGGCAAGAGTGAATAGGCTCTTAATAAACTAGTGCGCTTCAACATCAACGATTGCATCACTGCTTACCATCAGGTGGGATCGCAGTCAAGCACTAGTTTATACCAATTAAAAAAAAAATGTAGTTCAGGTTGGATAGTGGAAATATTTAAGACGACTTTTAAGATTTTGTGTATGTAAAGGGCGGCAAAAATTATATTTGCCCGGAGCGGCGAAATAGCTGGATCAGGTCCTGGTTAGAGGGAGTGTGTGTTAGGAGGAGATTAAAACCTGTACGCAATTTCTTCAGTTGCCTTCAAGGCTGTCAGAAATTCCACCACTTGGGGATCCAGAATAAGGTACTGGATCCATGATATTCGTTTTTACGTCCATGTTTAGATAAGACACAGTGTATAATGAGTGGCCTGTTGGTCTAGTGGCTAGTGGCCCTGGCTGCTATGCCGGAGGTCGTGGGTTCAATTCCCACCCAGGACAAATGTTTGTGTGATGAGCACGATCATTTGTTCTGTGTCTGGGTGTAATTTATCTATAATATGTATGTATTTAGAAATATATAAGTATGTTTAAGCTAAGCAGAGCTTGTGTTATGAGTACTAGAAGTTGTCTAGTACTCATAACACAAGCTCTGCTTAGCTTGGGGCTAGACGGCATTGTGTGATACACAATGCCGTCCACGCGACGTGTGTGAGCTCAACGCATTATGCGTGAGGCCGCAGCTTTATGCTGAACGTTCGGCCGTTTTGCGCGGAGGAGACGCATATCTTCCCTATTAATTGATGTTATGTTCTGTTACCTACTTTTAAGATTGCGTAAATAAACTGTTTTACTTTCTTTCTTTCTTCTTTCTAATTGTGGAATATTATTATTATTATAATCGCAACGCGAACACACCACTCGTCGCCTGTATTATGCGTTCCAAATAAGAATAGGAAAGCCAATAACCTCAATCTGTCAAAAGTTGAGTGGAAAGTACGGTTTGCAAAATAAAACTTATTTGCGTATCGATTAAGGGTTATTTTTGCTTTGTATAACTAAGTCTTAGTTAAATCTGAGTGAAGTAAAAACGTTTTTGTTTAATATACCTAAATCAGCTAAATATAATACCTAGCTTTCATATTTTCATTGATAGGAACAATTTATTTATTCATTTACTTATTTAAACTTCATGTACAATAGTGGTACATGGGCGGACTTAATGCAACAAGGTATTCTCTACCAGTCAACCTTTGGGTTAAAAAAGACAAAACTGTGGTAGGTTTGCACAATAAATAAAGATACTTCAAATGGTAAAATATAAAATAAGCAGAGCAATTTGCCTTCTTTTTTCTATTCGCCACTACTCAGACACTTCACACAGTGACGCAGAGAGCTAAATTGAAGAACTGGATTCTGATTAAACTTTTTTCGTTCGCATTTCGTAAATAAAAGAAATTTTTAAAATTTCTTGTTTTGTTCACCCTACCCAATTTCTTCGATTTGACAGTAAGACGTGACGTCATAACATGGCAATCGATCCTGCCCCCCCTAGCCAAGTTACAACCGTTTCGCTTGCGCCGAACGCTTCGAGTTGACCTTGCCGCCAATTCTTTTGTTCTGACCACGTGACTGAGCGTTGAGACGACGTCATTCCCGTACATTTGAAGCTTTCTACAAGCGTTAACTATTGCAGATTAGAAACTTGGCTAGGGGTACTGTTCTTTTTAACCGACTTCGAAAAGGAGGAGGTTCTATGTTTGGCTGAATGCATGTTTTTGGAATGCATAGTACATCTATAGTTTTTATATTTATCCCCAATCCCCAGATTACATAAAAAGTTTTACTCGGGTATTGGTTATTTTATCCTACACGCGCTATCTTCGCTCAAAGGTGTGAAATACTTCTAGAAATAATTTGGCATCAACTTGTATTGTTACAATCCCAAACATTCCTCACTGATTGCGCGGGACGGTAAGTCGGTAAACAGCTGATTATTTTGTGTTTTTCCTATCACAGGATTGAAATAAAACAGTTTAGATGTAAATATTAATGTTTTATTCATGTAGGTACTTCATAAGGGTGGAATAATGCATGCATTTTTGTGGGCACAGATAAAAAAATCTGTTGTTTCTTTTTGTTACTGAACGGTAGAATACATTTTCATAATTTACAACAAACATTGGTATATCTCATCATCATCATCATCATTTCAGCCGATAGACGTCCACTGTTGGACATAGGCCTCCCACAAGTGTCGCCACAATGATCGATCCTGTGCGTCCCGCATCCATCGGATTTCCGCAACCTTCACCAGGTCATCGGTCCACCTTGTAGGAGGCCTTCCGACGCTGCGTCTTCCGGTACGCGGTCGCCACTCCAGAAACTTTCGGCCCCAACGGCCATCTGTATGTATATCTCATATTTGAACATAAATAATACATTACATTTTATTTTGGTGAAGTCTTGAAAACACTAAGGGTGAGTTGCACCATTTAACTGCAACGATAACCAAACCATAACCAGCCGTGAAACGGCCGCCTATTTGTCAATTCGACGATTTGACAACTGTTAACGGCTTTGTTATGGTTATAGTTAAATGGTGCAACTCACCCTAAGATTTTTGAAATGATGAATTTTTGTCTGCTTGTTTGTTTCGGCTAATCTCAGAAACGACTGGACTGATTTTGATGGAACGTTCACTGGTAGATGGCTAATGTTATAAGGAGTAACTTACGTTACTTTTGTTTTAGAAAAAGAATTAGGGTAGGTACCATGCAAAAAAAAATCTTGTTATTGTGACCAAGCTTGTCTGATGCAGACGAAGTCGCAGGTACCAATTAATGTTTAATAACTACAAAACTACAATCATACAGGAAGCAAAAAAACCGTTTCGTATTTCTATAGTTTGTAACATTTTAATTATAATTTAAAATAGTGTTCTTTTTTATTAAAATGTAAAAAAAATATAGAAATTAAACGTTTTTTTAGCTTCCTGTAAAATTATGGTTTTGTAGTTATTAAACTTTGATACGTATTGTATCAATATCGTCGATATTGAGGGTCTAAACAGACGGACCGCATTTCAACCGCAAATTGCAGTCTAAGTGCAGTTTGAATGCAGTTGACACGACTGCAATAGAACTGCAATCCAAACGTGCAGTCCCATTGCAGTCGTGTGAACTGCACACCGACTGCATCCGAACTGCACCATGCGCGGGAGGGCGGAGCGTGCGGGCGTGTAGGTTCTATTGCTGTCGTGTTTTCAGTTCTATTGCAGTCGTGTCAACTGCATTTAAACTGGATTGCAGTTGAAATGCAGTCCGTCTGTTTAGACCCTTAGAAATGAATCGATCACTGAGATGGCAAATGATACAGATATATAGAAACTGACATATTGCGCCAACCACGAATACATGGGGATAGGGACAGGAAAATCAAGCCTTAAAAATATTATTATTATATTAGACTTATCTATCCTTCTTCTTCTTACTTTTTGACTTTTTACTATGCTTAGACTTATGTTTTTTAGACTTTTTCTTTTTACTTTTTTTACTCTTTACTTCATTAATATCAACCCACGAATCTTCACTTGAGCTTACGCATACAGTTTCTGTAGTTTTTTTACTAGATTGGAACAGTATCCTACTTTGTAGATTTTCTGGTATTTTCGGGCCGTACGTAGCATCGTCTTCATTTGCTTTGGGACTTTCGACCTTATTACTAGACTCTTCAGCGTTTTTATTTTGAGGTTCATCCTTCTTGCTTTCTTCAGTCGTTCTCCTCCATGAATTCAGTTCATCAAAGTCTATATTTGCGAAAATGCCTCGAGGCGGAGAAGTATTACGTTCTGTATTTTTAGGCACATCTATAAAATCTTCTTCTTCGTTATTTTTATTACTTGTATCTTTATTATCTTTACTATCGTCTTCATCTTCAGTATCGCTGAGAAAAATGGACTTGTAGAGATCCATTTTATCGAATTTGTTTATAGTTTCTGTCACTTCTGCACCTTGGTTTTTAGTCTTTTCCGATTCTTTTAAGAATAGTTCTGCTACGGTTATTCTTTTACTGAAACCTGCTGTGTTGGCCTCCTGGGCTGTTTTATTAACTTCAGTTACATCAATATTTTGATCAGGTTTATCTCCCTGATCATTTTTTTGAGCAGGTTTATCTCCCTGATCATTTTTTTGAGCACTTTCATTAGTTTTAGGTAGTATGCTTGTAGTCAAAGACCTGGAGCCACTGAACTTGGTCTGTTCTTTGGTGAAACTGTCTTTGTCATGTACTGAAGACTCTAAGTAAGAGAATACTGAGTAGGCGACTTTTGGACGGTCTTCCTTCTTCTGTTCAATTCTGTGGACAAGTAATAATTAAAATAGGATTTTTGTGTTTGTCTCTTTCATCTTTGTCCTATAAAAAAAACGCAGTTTGGGCGCAGTAGGTGAGGTGCTTCAAGTTACTTTTAGTTATTAATTACTATCATAGTGTTTTAAGATCAGGCGGAGGGATGAAGCGCATAGTTCTGAGTATACATGTGGATGGATGGAGAGGGAGAGGAAGGCCGAAGAAAACATAGATGGATTGTGTGAGGAGTGATATGAAAGAAAAGGGAGTTAGTGATAGTTTGACGGGTGACAGGACAGAATGGAAGAAAAAAACATGTTGCGCCGACACCAAGTAATATGGGATAAGGGCAGGAAGAAGAAGAAGAAGATAGTGTTTTAAGATCATATTAACAATTTTCTTGTAATGAATGGAATAATGATGTCTGAATATGTTTTTTTTTTGCTTGACATGGTTCTATTTATTACAAACAAACTTGACTAGTGCACCATACCCTACGCACGACTGGCCGAGAACAATCTCATCGTTTACACGTCTCTATTTATCTTGTCTGAGACACGACAAATCTTCGTGGCTGGCTTTTATTGAATCCTAGCCATATATATGATGAATTCGTCATATCTGCCGCAGATACGGTGAAATTCTTAGCGTGTACAAGCGCACTGATAGTAGGAATGTCTTGTCGTGTGAATGTAGTGTCAGTTCTGTTAAGACAGTACTCGTCGTATAAAAGCTATGTGTTTACCTAGGGCCCCCTACTTCGGGCACGTTGAACCTCTTGCAGACCAGCGCCTCGGGCCGCCACGAGGTCTGCTGGCGCGTCATGACGCCGTACACTCCCTGCTGAGCTGCCTCTCGCTGCTCTTTCGATGCGAGCCCGTGGTTCGTGGAGCTTCTGGCTACGGCTGACAGCGGGTTTGTGGCTTCGTCCGGTTCTGAGGCGTGTGTGAATCTGTGGAATGAGGTAGAGTTATTATTAAGGGCGTTCAAAATTCGAAATTCAAATAAGTTTCTTTTTCATTTTGCAGGTCACTGTCAAACTGTATTTTTATTATTTTTATTCTATCTACATCTTACACTTAATATAATAAAAAGAGGTAGTTTTTTTTTTATTTTTTTTTGTTTTTTATTTGTAGGAGGTAATCTCTGAAAGTACTGGTAGGATTACTAAAATTTTTTCACCGATAGAAAGCTGCTATATTCCTGAGTGACATAGGCTATATTTAATGTACGCGGGGGAAGCCACGGGCAGAAGCTAGTATAGTCAAAATAATATCACTTACCTATCACCCATAACGCCACTCAAAGGCCGATAAAGCTTCGCAGCCTGTTCAAACTCCGCCATCTCCCTCTCTCTCTCCCACTCCTTCAAGTTATCCGTCTCGCTATCTCTTTCCAGCACTCCTTTATTTTCTAAAAACTTTTCGTATCTCTTTTGTTTTGCAGGGTTACCAACAAAAGGTTTGAAGACTCGCGTTAATTCTTTCCCTGAGTCTTTTATGGGGATGAAGTCTAGTTCTGTTTTTTCAGTGTATGTAACGAAGTTGACATTTCTTCCTAAGAGTTTGGCTACGGGGTCTTCTGTGGGTGTTGGTGTGGGTGGTGTCGCTGGTGGTGGTATGGGAGCTTCGCCTAGCAACTCCCCACGGGCCTTCGCTGATAGTTCATGGCGACCTAGTCCTGTGGAAGATGAAGGCATGGCAGATTTTAGGAAATGTTTGAAAATAATAATTGAAAGAAAGAAAGAAAGAAAAATAATTTATTTGGTACAGCACAAGGTCTAAACACAATACTATACAATAACACATCAAAAATAAAAGAAGCAAAAAAAAAAAAATAAAAATAAAAATATAATGTCTGCCTCATGGCTGCACCAAAATAGGTCCAGTTCAGCATGAATGCCAGTCAACTAGTGCCTGACGCTGGTTTTCAACTGAACTAATTCTACGACTTGTTTTTTTTACTGTTTTAGCAGAAAAGGTAGCATTCAAAGATATATCGGCAACATAACTACGCCCGCTTTCACCTTTAGTTTTACTATCTAGAGACGCGTAGCTTCTTAAACGCGTGCCGTCATGTTGTTACTCCACCGACAGAGTTTCATTGTTTTGTATGTAAATTTCACGCTGGCGTATAATGACGAATACGCGTGTATGAAGCTACGCGTCCGTGCACAATAGGCCTAAGATAGAAAGTTAGACAATACCTTGGTCCCTGGGCTGCTGCGTGGTGGGCTCGAAGCGGGACCTTCTGGCGCCGGCCACCGCCGGCACGTAGTCGCGTGGCAGCTCGGGGGCGGGGTAGCTCGGTACTGACGGGAACGGCGCGCTGGCTTTTACAAAACCTGGTAATACCTGACGATATAAATTGTTTTGAGACTTTTTGGACGAATTTCTTCCAGTGAAGCTTAGTGTGTATTTGTAAATTGATTCCTAATTGATAATGCGATATAAAATTGATGTAGTGTGGTATCTGTGGTAGACTGGCCTGTTGGTCTAGTGGTTAGCGACCCTGACTGCTATGCTGAAGGTCGTGGGTTCGATTCCCACCCAGGACAAATGTTTGTGTGATGAGCATAATCATTTGGTCTGTGTCTGGGTGTAATTTATCTATAATATGTATGTATTTAGAAATATATAAGTATGTTTATCAGTTGTCTAGTACTCATAACACAAGCTGTGCTTAGCTTGAGACTAGACGGCGTTGTGTGATAGTTGTGGAATATTATTATTATATTATATTATTATTATATCTTAAACGTCTGAGCAACTGGATAATATGTGAAATCATTGAAACAGGCGCGATCTAAATATAATATAATATCAATTGACCGCATCGTCGTTTTCATCAGGTGAGGTAGCGCGAACCTAGTCAAGTGCGTACCTATCAACACTGTGCCAATCGTGCCGTCATCGTAATAGTTTACATTTCAGCGTCTCAAACACCGCGGAACAGCGGATATTTCAGCGGAACAATCACCACTTTTGATTTTAAAGTAATCGCTCATGTCTATGTGTGTGTAAACGATACTATAAGCAGAGTTGGATAATAAATTTTAGAAATATGACGAATCAAATGGGTTTTGAGGCTTTAATTTAACAATTTTTTTGTAAATAATGTATTGACAGTACAAAAGTCGTAATTATACCTGTGGTGACAGTACAACATGCCGTATGATAGTATCAAAAGTCAGTCGTCGTGTGGCGTACTGATTTTATGCAAGTAAAAACTCATACGTCGACAGGCGTACTGTCGTACCACTTTTAGCTACCTAGACGCCTGTAGTCGTTACTGTCCGTCAACGTGCTAATAATAAAAAGTAACACAGTAAGTTACAAAGTGAAATAAATATAGGAGAACAGCCTTCAATCTACTGCAGTGGACAATCTGGAAATCTCTAAACCGACTGGGTACGGTTGGTCGCTGCAAAGATAACCTGGTCAAACGGGGTATCCTTGACCCATCGCAAATACAGTGCCAGTGTGGAGCTACTTCCCAAGTTATGCATCAGCTCCTTTCCTGCCCAGCTTACACAACTACCTGCACCTTCCACGACTTACACGAGGCCAACGACAGAGCGGTCCAGTACCCCTAGCCAAGTTGCCAATCTGCAATAGTTAACGCTTGTAGACAGCTTCAAATGTACGGGAATGACGTCGTCTTAACGCTCAGTCACGCGGTCAGAACAAAAGAATTGGCGACAAGGTCAACTCGAAGCGTTCGGCGCAAGCGAAACGGTTGTAACTTGGCTAGGGGAGCTGGTGGCTAAATATTTGTCGGACTGAATTCGAAGAAGAAGAATCTACTTACATGGCCGGTCTTCTGAACTGCGCTCTTCTTCGGGGTGGTGGGCGCGGGGCCCCCGATAGAGAAGTCGTAGTGGGACATGTCTTCTTTAGCGTAGATGTCCTCGTCTTCAGCTTCGAAGGCGCCCACGCCAAAGGCTTGGCCGCGAATTGACACCTGAACATTAAATAGTAGTGAGTTTATTGTAATTTAATGTGATTTAATTAGGGAAATAGCGACACCTACCGGATTTAATTGTTTTGATCAAACCATCCAACTTTCAATTTAAATATTTTTATATTTATATGAAAATCTGATGAACTAAAATATGACAAATTTTTAAAAGACATAGAATTAGGTATAGTTATTGTTTATGATGTTAAGTCCTGAGAGGTTGGCAGTGTGTTACAAATAACCCTGTATAGTTCATCAGATTTTCAAACAAAAAAAAAAATTGAATGTTCTAAATATTATTAAGTCTATGCGAAGCAAGCGATAGTACAATAGCGGAAGGGAGCGGGGATCGGTCGGCGGTGGTGCTTGATGCGCTCGCCTCAAAATACAGAGTTGAAATGTGTTGAAGGTTTGTTTTTGGTAAATGAAGTATGTTTTGTAAAAAGTCATAGAACAAAATTTGTTGGTTATGATGTTAGTAATACAGTCCTACAAAGTTGTTAGTCTTTACAAATATTCCAGTATATAAAGATAGATGTAATGAAAAAAATCTTACCCGTTTCCCTTTATCTTTCATAACCAGATGACTCCTAGACGACCCAGCTTCACTCCCATACTCTCCAGTCAAGTTTCCCAGCACAGAATGCCGGCTTAGACCCGAGTAGCCGAGCCCGAAGCGGTCGTTCTTACGGTGCAGGATATAAGGCTCATAATCATCTGGCGCGAACAGAGTGTCAAAGTCGAATTCTGAGTCTGAACTGTCGGATTCATCTTTAGCTTCTTCCTGGTCTTCTTGACCCTGTAATAGAGGAGATTGTAAGAATAAAATCAGAGTATTAATACCAAAACAAACGAGTATTCCTAAAATATAGACGCATAATAATAAATAATATATCGATATGTAACATTGATTTTTAATTATTTTTTATTTTTATTTTTAAATATTTTTTATATGAATTACAATAATGATGATGATAATGTTAATGATGTTGATAATGATAATGATTATGTGATTTTTTTTTTTTGTTATATTTAACATAATAATGACTCTCTGCACGTATTGGTTTCGACTGTTAGTGCAGAGAGTACCTGTAATAAAAATAAATAAATATTTTTTTAAATGGAATTATTAAATGCAAATCATTTTATGAGGTCACAAATTAAAACTAAAATAATCTTTTTATCTAATAGTCAATGATTAACGCTGCCCGCCCACGTCAGACTTTGTGTAGGACAGATAATCGGGGCGATTTTGTATATTTGTAACATTGTTCTGTTTTCTAACCGACTTTTTGTAGGACGTGTGCGTTGCACTATTGCTATCAGTGTGTTCTATTTTTCTCTTACAAAAAATCGGTCACCGATTATCGGACGTGGGCGGGCAGCCTTAGGTATGAAACTCTATAGCATCTAGATTGCCCAAAAACAGTAACTGCTCTAGGTATTTCTGGGCCAATCTGTTTCTCCGACATTGTAACTCCGGCTTTGGAAAATAAATACTCGCTTGAAATCGATGTTGCGACTACATTTAAAGAGAAGGCTTTCGCTCTGATCATCATCATCATCATATTATCCGATAGACGTCCACTGTTGGACATAGGCCTCCCCCAAGCGTCGCCACAACGACCAGTCCTGTGCGTCACGCATCCATCGGATTCCCGCGACCCTGACCAGGTCATCGGTCCACCTTGTTGGAGGCCTTCCAACGCTGCGTCTTTCGCTACGTGGTCGCCACTCCAGAACCTTTCGTCCCCATCGACCATCTGTTCTGCGAGCAATGTGCCCTGCCCATTGCCACTTAAGTTTGGCGATTCTTCGAGCTATGTCGGTAACCTTGGTTCTCCTGCGGATATCTTCATTTCTGATGCAAGGAAATTCGCTCTGATTAGTTCGGCAAACTTAATTTACATTTGTTCAGTCCGATTCCATCCGATACCAAGTAGGTACTTTTATTTCGATACTTCGATTCTATTCGAATTGATTCGATGCTATTAGTACTTGGTATCGAAACAAGTGGACTTAAGGACCCCCAGGTTTTTTTTTATGGTGGGAAAATCTTCTAATCACAACCCACGCTCTTGGGCGGAGCGGGAGATAGTGTCAGACTCTTACTGACTAAAAACCCACCCCGTTCCTTCGTGCCTTCATACCGGGGCTGAGCTATCTCTCGAAACTAACCCTGGCACCAGTAGGCTTCGACCCGGCTGGGCCCCTGGTGTTGCTGACAACTCCTTGAGGCGCGCGGGAACAGCGCTCGCCGTCGACGACTTGGGCACAGACCCCCAGGTTATAACTATTAGGAGACGCAAACTTCAGCAGGTAATTTTATCTACATGAATGGTTAGCTACCTGTCTCAACTCCGGTGGCATGTAACACCCGTACACCTTATGTTGATCCCTGGCCTTCTTCTTCCCTTTGGCACTCAGTCGCTCCCCCGTGCCCTGTCCTTCCTTCCAGCCCATGGCGCGCAGCATACGCACTGCTGCGGTCTCGTGGACCGCGCGGACTAGCGAGTGTAGGACGGGTTCGCCTGTCGAAATGAAAGAGTTTTTTTTATTTTGAACAGTTTTTAGAACAGCGCCTAGAGATATGGATTTTGGTTTTTTATAGAAAAAGACGTGGCCTGTGTGAAATGAAGTATTATGAACTAGCAATTACTGCAAGTCCCAAGGGAACATACTCTCGAGATATAAAGTTTAATTCTATTTCAAATCTCATCCAAATCCATTCAGCCGTTCGAGCGTGAAGAAGTAACTAATGTGTTTGTATACACCGCTAAATTTTAATCGTTTTAATCCCGTGGAGGGTCGATCCGGTACAACGTCAACTGAGCGAGTTCAATGACCTATAGGTAGTAGCTCGCTCTGCTGACGTTTTCTAATTTCCTACATGCGTAAATTAATACGAGTTTTGAAAAAAGGTACTTTATTTTTTAATTTTATCTTTACAAATCGACAGTGTTTCATGTACCGGATCGACCCTCCACGGGATTAAAACGATTAAAAAACGGTGTACATAATCTGCATACTCCCACTTTCACCTTTATAAGATAATATTTTTAAATTGACCTGATGTAGATACCTTCATTGGGAACTGAAGAATATACTCGTATATTGTAAGACTCACTCGATATTTTTTTTTTTTGAGATGGATTTTAGGACGAGTCAATCTTTATATTACAGAAAAGAGCCATCAGAGCTATTTACAATCTCCGCCGGTGCGATTCTTTAAGGGAACTGTTTAAAGAAATTAACATAATGACGGTACCTTGTCAAGTTATCTATGAAAACATCATGTATGTTAGAAAAAATCTTCATCTTTTTAGCAAAAGAGGCGATAGACATAATTATGTTACAAGAAATAGGGATCAATTAGTTCAACCAGGTTTCAGACTGGCTAAAGTTGCCTCTTCTTTCATGGGGTACTGTTTGAAATGTTATAATAAAATACCACCCCAAATATTAGAACTCAATGAAACGAAATTTAAATCTTGTATTAAACGCACACTATGCAGGCAAGCATATTATAAGTTGGAGGATTATATTCAAGATAAAAATGCTTGGCTCAATGCTGGTCCAGCTCCACTACCACTAGGGCGTACTAATTAGTTGATTAGTTGGAAACTAATATTATTATTTTTTAATTTGAAAGACAATTGCATTGTATAATGTAGAAGCACTTTTTTCAAGTTTGTGAATGTGAAGCACCATGGAGCATTTTTATTAGGTTACAACTTTTTTTTTTTTTGACATTACGAGCATGGCAGTTGAGAGTTTGTCATGCTCACTCAAATGTCTCGCTGTTGGTGGCACGTGTTATTGGGTCGTTCAGTTCCCTTCAAAATGGTTGAGCTGAGTGGGGCTGATGCACGCGTCATGCTCGTGAACGGGTGCCGTCAGATGGGACTGGTCATCTCTTAGCTGCCAGTGGCTTAATTCAGTTTCTATCTTTTAATTATTTTACATTTTTATTTCATTATCGACATTGTGCTCACATGATAGAAGCAACAAGTAATATGTAACCAAGCATTATATGTAACACATAATATGATTTAAAAGAGTGTCCATGGAGTTTCTTGCACGTTCTTCTCCATAGAGACCTACTCTTTGGAACGTGCAATTTAGCTTCACTTTTCTTGGACTGACCGACATTTGACTATTCAAAAGTGCCTGTAAATGGTCTATTTGAAATAAATGATTTGACTTTGACTTTGACTTTGACTTTGGACGGAACGGAAGGGCCGTTCCGCATTCCGCTCAATACTCAATACTTTATTGCAATCCATATGTATACATAGATGGTTTTGAAAATTTTCATAGAACAATATGGACCCTGTCGGGCACAGCGAAATGTAGGAGAGAGGAAGAGGGCTAATTAGCAATTCACGGAGTTCAATAGATAATAGTTCCTTTGCGTTCTAGGACCATAGGTTCCCCTTTTAGAAGTCAATCCCCGGACGGCCAGCTCTCTTTGCTCGTCGTCCGCTAGTCCACGTCTACGGTGGCTGGATGTCGGGCTCGGGGTCTCGGTGGCTAGGGCGTGCGTTGACCCACAGATGCAGTAGTCTTCTTCGCTAGCATCACTGCTTCGCAGAAGGAGACCGCTTGCCATTTCTACTCGCTCCGGACCATTCCGGACATCCCGGCGCCGCCGATCGCCTTCACGAGGACACGGCGGTGCTCCGTCCAAGCGGCGCACACCTTCACCGTATCCTCCACCGTGTCCTCCGAGCGGTTCACACAATCAGGTGCAGGAACCTCCCGAAAATACCATGTTCGATGAGGACCTGCGTCATGCAGAAGGTGAGGACTCCGTGAGGTCTTTCCAGTCACTCCTCAAAGAGGGGGCTGCTGTAGATACCTCATTGGGAACTGAAGAATGTACATTGCAAGTCTCACCAGGTATGGGACCGTCGTGAAACTGCTTCCGGTGCGGTCTTTTCTGCCCGGAGAACTCGCGGTGGGTCTGAACTTGCCGCGGCGCTATGCCGAACTCGCCGCGGTCTTCTTCATCCATGAAGTCTTCTGGACGCTGGTTCTGTTGGCAGCATAATATTCATCAATAGCAGGCAGACATGTGATGCAACAAGTAGATTAATAAGAGTTTTGAAGAACTTTTGATTTAGATTTAAGTTAACCCTGAAAGTAGGTTTATGAAGATTCCTCGGCAAAAGAGTCAAAATCAAAATCAAAGGCATTTATGTCAAATAGACCATTTGCAGGCACTTTTAAATAGTCAATTGTTGGCCAAAAAAAAAGTGAAAAATCGTATATTTCGACACTCTCAAAGGAATCAAAATTCATAGGCTTTCCGTTGACCCAGAATCCAATTTTATAAACTTGCGGTTGACTGCGATCCCACCTGATGGTAAGCAGTGATGCGATCATTGATAGTGAGGCGCACTAGTTGATTAGGAGCCTATTCATTCTAACCGTAAAAACACCTAAATTATAATTTAGTATTCGGCGACTTCACACTTACCGAAAACGAAGACTTTTCCGCTCGAGAGCTTTTGAAGGTACTAGGAGTCCATCCTTCTTGAGAGCCAACGGTGTTACCGAACCCTGCTGAGAAGCCTCCTGTGAAGGCACCGTGGAACCTTCGTCTGCCATGCTCGTCCACTGCAAACTGATCCGGCGCCTGTTGGTACTTGCGCTTTGAAGGTAGTTCATCTGATGGTGGTAGAAGAGATCCGACGTTATGGACATAGGAATAGTGGATTAGCAAGCTCACAAAGAGGTTGCTTTGTAGATCTTACATTTCAGAAACTCATAAATCTGACAACTAGTCCTGCTGTGTGGTAGAAGTGTAATGTTTCTCGGTTCCTGGGTCAGGAAGGTCATGTAGGTGTGACGTAGGTAAGCTTAAGTTTGTTATGTAACGCCAGTCTTGAATTAAAGCGAGTAAAGAACGGACGTGTGTTTTACTGCTAAGCAACATATATCACAGTGGCGACGAGGACTCAAAAAAAACATCACGCGTATAATTGTTTTGTGGAGTGCTAAGTGTAAAGTAAATCAATAAACAATACCAACTGCGTTGTGTACAAAATGTCCATCGGCAAAATAGGATCGTTCGACCTTGAGAAGGACAACTGGGAGGCATATATTGACCGATTGGAACAATATTTTGTAGCAAATGAAGTGAAGACCGAGATTCGAGTAGCTACATTGATCACAGTCATAGGGAGTGAAGCTTACGAGCTCATGATCAATTTGTGCACACCCGACAAACCCGCTAGGAAAAGTTTTGATGAGTTGGTTACGTTAATGAAATGCCATCTAAACCCAAAACCGAGTCAGCTAGCGGAAAGATTCAAATTTCGCCAACGCATTCAACGTAAAGAAGAATCTATAGCAGTATATGTAGCTGAGTTAAAAAGACTTAGTAAAAACTGCGGATTTCGGGACTTGGCAGAAAATCTCCGGGATCAATTTATATGCGGTTTGTCAAATGAAGATATTCGTCAAAGATTGTTTACCGAAGACGACAGCATATCATTTGACAAAGCCTTGACGATAGCTGTGTCCATGGAGGCGGCGGAAACAAATGCGGCATTGGTTGAAGGCTGTACCAGGACTAGAAATGCAGGTGATAGCATACCAAATGTTGCAGTAAACTTCATGGGACGGAATAAGAAAGGCAAAAATAGGAGCCCGAGGGACGTCACACAAGCGTCGCGTGATCCAGCCGGCGGCAGCGGTGGTGGCCCAAGCGGCATAAGCGGAGCGAATAGCGGTAAACACCGGGTGAACTCCAGTCGGACAAACACTAGGAGCACAGGTCATCAATGTAAAGTGTGTGGTGGCACTCACGAAGAAAATATGTGCAAATTCAAAATGTACGTATGCAGAGTGTGCAATAAGGATGGGCATCTAAAAAAGATGTGCCCCAAATTGCAAGAAAGCACATCCTTACATAATGTATATGACACTAACCGAGGTATAAATAAGCAAGACAGCGACAGTGATGAGGTAAAGTTTTGTGATAATTATTCATTAAGTTCAAAAAAATCACAGTCACAATTACTTGGACCATTCACTGTAAATGTTTATGTTGAGAATTGTTTATTAAACATGGAGATTGACACCGGCAGTGCTATTTCGTGTATAAGTTATGATTGTTATAGAAACCTCTTTGTTCATTGTAAACTAATACCGAGTAATTTAGAAGTACGGTACTATACAGGCGAAATAGTGACGCCTGTGGGCAAGATTGAGGTCAAGGTAAAATATAAAACCACAGCAAAAGTGCTAGATTTGTATGTGATAAAAAGCGGAAAGGCTAGTTTATTAGGTAGATGCTGGCTTAATGAATTAGGTATATCTGTACCAACATGCAATGTACATAAAATGAATGATTGTTTAAACAACGTTTTTGATGTGAAGGAATTCAGTTCCAGGTACTCTGAAGTTTTCAAGGATGGCTTGGGACGTTTCACCGGCGGGCAAGTAGGATTTCGCTTGCGAGAGGGAGCACGGCCTATATTCCTGCGCGCCCGGCCGCTCGCATATGCGCTGCGGGAGCCGGTGGAACGCGCGCTCGATCAGATGGTGCGAGACGGAATCATCACGCCGGTCTCCACGTCGGACTGGGCCACACCTATCGTACCCGTAATGAAAAAAGACGGTACCATAAGGGTATGTGCAGATTTTAAAATGACATTGAATAAGTGTTTAGAAGTGGACCACTATCCCTTACCTAAAGTAGAAGACCTGCTTGCAAAATTACACGGTGGGGAAAAGTTTACAAAATTAGATTTGTCACAAGCGTATGCACAATTTGAGTTAAACGAGTCAAAAAAGTATACTGTTATAAACACTCATAAAGGTTTATTTATGTACAACAGATTAATTTATGGATTAGCATCTAGCCCAGGAATTTTTCAACGAAAGTTAGAACAGCTTTTTGCGGACATGCCGCAAGTAGGTATCTTTTTAGATGACATTATTGTGACTGGGGTAGATACACCTACGCATTTGAATACATTGCGTGAAGTCTTTGAGAGATTGCGCCAGTATGGCTTGAGAATTAAGAAAGAGAAATGCACGTTTTTCGCGGATTCCGTAACATACTTAGGTTTTGTGATAAGTAAGCAAGGTGTACATACATGCCCAGAAAAAGTAGATGCAATTAAAAAGGCACCTATACCTACAAATATAATGGAATTACGGTCGATCTTAGGATTGGTAATGTATTATGCCAAATTTGTGCCAAATATAAGTACTATTTTAGAGCCTTTATATAGATTGTTAAAAAAGGATGTCAGGTATGAATGGAATGCAGAATGTACACAAGCGTTTAATAAGGTGAAGCATCTGTTGGTATCTAGTAAAGTGTTAGCTCACTATACAGCTGAGTTGCCCCTGGTACTAACGACTGACGCAAGTAGTGTAGGCATTGGCGCTGTCATCTCACATATCTGTCCAGATGGGAAGGAACGACCGGTGGCTTACGCATCACGTGTACTCAATACAGCTGAAAGAGCATACTCACAAATTGAAAGAGAAGCTTTAGCTATAATTTATGGTGTGCGTAAATTTCACCAGTATCTATATGGGCGAAAATTTATATTAAGGACAGATCATAAACCGCTTGTCACCATTTTTGGTGACAAAACAGGTATACCCGTCATGGCAGCTAGTAGGATGCAACGTTGGGCAATCATTTTAGCCGGTTATGACTATACAATAGAATATGTGCGTAGTCATAGGAACGCTGCGGATGCCTTGTCTCGGTTACCAGTAGGTAAAGAAAAACAATTGAATGAGGAATGTACATATTTAAATTTCATTCAACATTTTTTACCAATTACCAGGGAAAACGTTAGAGAAAGTACGTCTAAAGATAACATTTTAATTAAAGTTATAAATTTTATAAAGACGGGATGGCCTAACAATTGTAAGGAAGATGACTTAAAAGCATATTATGTAAGACGCCATGAACTGTACCTAGACAGAGGATGTGTAGTTTGGGGATATCGTTTAGTGGTACCGAGTAAATTGAAGGAAGCAGTACTACAAGAATTACATGTAGGTCATTCGGGTATAATAAAAATGAAAAGTCTTGCGCGTAGTATTGTGTGGTGGCCAGGTATCGATCACGATATTGAAATGACTTGTCAGGAGTGTGCCACATGTTGTCTGGAAGGAACGGCACCTCCTAAAGCACCGCCACAGCCGTGGCCTTATGTCACAGAACCATGGTCGCGCTTACATGTAGATTTTTTGGGACCCTTAGAAGGCAAAACATTTTTAGTTATCATAGATTCCACAAGTAAATGGTTAGAAGTGTTTTTGATGCCACGAACCACAGCTAGTGCTGTTGTAAAGGTGCTTCGTACCACCTTTGCACGTTTTGGTTTGCCCAAGGAAATAGTTTCAGATAACGGTCCCCCATTTTCGAGTAAAGAATATCAAGAATTTATGAATAATAACGGCGTTAAAGTAACCTTTACACCAGCATATCACCCTGCTTCTAATGGAGCAGCGGAAAATGCTGTTAAACTTTGTAAACGAGCTATAAGAAAATCAATACGTGACGGGATAGATTTAGATGAAGCATTGCAAACATATCTTATGATGTATAGAAATGTAGAACACAGTTCCACCGGTGAGTCTCCAGCTATGTTATTGCAGCGAAGGAAATTAAGAACTAGGTTAGAAATACTATGCGAGGATAGATATGTAGAAACTAGAATAGACAAGGCTCAGCATAAACAAGTATGTAACGCAGGCGGAACTGATAGACACTTCCAAGTGGGTGAACCGGTGTGGGCTCGCAATTACACAGGTGAAAAATGGTTCGATGGCACTATCACAGAGAGAGTTGGCTCTCGTAATTATGTAGTAGGTAAGGAAGGTGGTCCCTTCTTGAAAAGGCACGTCGACCAAATTAAAAAGAGAAGAAGCAGCCACGGGGTGCCATCTGTAGGTGAAATGATTTCATCACCAATAACCAGATCCGCTGTGGAGGATTCGGAGGAGGAAACGGTAAGGGTCGAGGGACTGGACAAGCAAAACATGTGGTCTAATTTACCTGAATCGAGCGCGCAGGAATCTAGGCCTTTTGAGGAGACAGTGGATAACCCACAACTTGCAGGTCATGTAGCAAGTTCTGGTGATAGAACTCCTGTACCATCATCGGTGAATCGTCCCAAAAGAGAAAGAAAACCAGTACGTAGGTATGGTTTTGAAGAGATAGATTTTATATCGACGTAATAATACTGTGTAGGTATACTACCTAGTTATATAGTAAATAGTTCATAAGTTAGCAATAGGTACTAAACATAAGTGAAGTTATTATAACGTAAAATGTAATACATTATAAGATTAGATGCATAAGTAAAATAGTTTATTACTAATTAAAAATCCTTTTCATATTAAATTAGACAGTAAATAAGGGTGGAGGTGTGACGTAGGTAAGCTTAAGTTTGTTATGTAACGCCAGTCTTGAATTAAAGCGAGTAAAGAACGGACGTGTGTTTTACTGCTAAGCAACATATATCACAGTAGGCAGTTGCTATTACTGGTAATTAGCGTCATCCGATTAATTTAGAAGTCAACCCCAACATATCTGGTACAGTCTGTCTAAAAAGTCAAACGATTTGGATACTTGTTAGGGTAAAATGAAATGTGATGTATTCAACACTGGTTCAATAATCAAGGTTGATTAAGAGATCTTGATCATTGTTTACTAATAGAAGAACCATATAAAAAATATTAAATATAAGTATTTTTTAAATGATTAAATATTATATTATACAAAATTCCCAAGTTGTTTGACTTTTTAGACACTATAGGGAAAAGACTTGGCGTATCGTGAGAATTACAGACACAATAGAAAGATAATGAACGCCGGCGTTCGCTTGGGGTTTAATTAATTAATTTGGGGCGCAATTATGCTTTTTTTTTTGTTCATATAAACCGGTGCTTGACTGCGATCCCACCTGATTGTAAGCAGCGATGCAATCGTTGATGGTTAGGCGCGTTAGGCTTTGAAGACACCTAAATTAAAATCGGATGTGAAGACCGCAGCAGGCAAATTGTTCCAGTCCTTCGATGTACGCGGTATAAATGACGAAGCGAAACGATTAGTCCAGACGGTAGAAGATTCTGTGATATACCTAATGCTGGATTAGAGAAATGCGACTTGACTCGTCAATTTCGTTACGCTTGGAGGAAAGGATATCTTTTAGAAAAAGTGTTTTATTATTGATAGGCTCGCGTTTGACCACAATCTCACCTGACGGTAAGCGATAATGTACATAGTCGACAATGGAGCACGCTGGCCTAGGAGTAACCTATTCACGCTTGACTTAAAGACCTCCAGATTGTAGCTATCAGGAAACAGACTCCGGCAGGGAATTCATTGGAGGGAGCTGTATGCACAATAAATGTGTTCCCAAAACGCTTTGTGCGTATGGGTGGAATGTCCACCACGTACCGTTGGCGCAACGCCGTACGTCTTGTGGTCCGATGATGGAACGGATTTGGCGGAATTAAATTGTGCAATTCCAATGCACATTCCCCGAAATGTAAACGGCAACTTCGCACAATGATTGTATTTCTAAAACGTTTTGTGTTGGTTGATTGGTTCATTCTGTTTTCCTAATCTTGTGCTTTTACTTATGAAGACCACTTTGTTCTCAGTTGTACACTCTTGACAGAGTGGTCGTGGTCATGTTTCGATCGAGTCCCGAGTCCCGCACCACCGGCTCTCTCTCGATACGACGCCATGCAGGCCATGCAGCTCTGTGTTTGATGTAGAACACAGTTTAATGCATTATTTATTTGCTATAAGATTAATGAATAAAAAAAAATTAAAAAATCAGTATTGGGATCAATGTATTTAATACTTAATAGCTACAATAGTGAGACGTTTAAATATAAAATGGATAGAGTCTTAAATTAGGAGTACTTAACAGTTTCGTAAAAAAATAAAAAGTAAAATAAAAAACTTAAAAACTTTAGTCTGAATATCAAATACTTACAGCTAAGAGGTTTTTTGACTCAATTGGTAAACAAATAGCGCAACACTGGTTTTGTTTTTTGAGGATGGGAATTATACTGCCGTCCTCTAACTAAAAAGCAGCTAAGTTACTTAGAAAACAAAGCACTTAGATGCTTTTTAGTTAGAGGACGGCAGTATATATCTTGAACCTTCTCCGGTTTTGTATATGGTGGGAGGGAGTATCAATTTTGACTGACTAAAACCCACACGTGTTCCTTTTTTTATTGAAACTTTCCCAAGGCCGCGGTGAGCAGGTGAGTCTTTCGAAAAACCCCGCAAACCTGGAACCAGTCTGCAGCCCCCCATTGGCTCCTTTAACCGCTTGCGTCGGACTGGTTCGACGAGTGTTTACAGTGTCCTATTCGCCAGGGTCGTAAGTTTGTGACTAGGTATTCTAATCTCGTTTAGCTCTTCAATCCTCATAGGTGACAGAAGAGCTGACGAGATGGAGTATTTTTTTTTTTTTTTTTTTTTTTTTTTTTTTTTTTTTTTTTTATTAATGATAGGCTTGCGTTTGACCACTATCTCACCTGATGGTAAGCGATTTGGTCGTGGATGTGAGACTCTGGCGTAATAAACCCAACAGTGTTTGTCAGATATATCTCACTGCCTATTGCAAGGTTAATTATCAATTCTGGGACAATTAATGTTAAGGACAGTAAGTTTAAAGTACTTTTGGATGTTAACAGTAATTCACAAATATATTCGTGACATCAGTTATTCATTTTATCGCATTTGTTTACCAATATGACATCGAGATGTATAACAATAATCAAGCTTAGAATTTATTCTTAAAACTTTTTTTTTTTTTAACTTTAACATATGAAATGTCTACTCGTTAAATGCCGCATACAAATACCTATTCGATAAAGGTAGAACTAAACTGCGCACACGAGTGCCACACACGCCGATCCGGGCGCGTCGGTCTCCATACATTTTTTAGAGAAACTAGACTTCGACGTCGTTTTACGTACAAATAAGGCGTGTTTAGAGATGTGCCGTCGCGCTGCTGGCAATATTGCTGTGAAATGAGAATATTGCCGGATATATTGCCGGAAATATTGCCCAAAGTATGAATATTGCCGGAAATATTGCCCAAAGTATGAATATTGCCGGAAATATTGCACAAAGTATGAATTCTGCCGGAAATATTGCCCAAAGTATGAATATTGCCGGAAATATTGCCCAAAGTATGAATATTGGTGGCAATATTGCTAGCAAATTTTCCCATATTGCCGGCAACGGCACATCTCTTGGCGTGTTACACGTTTGCGTCGGTTTAATGTAGTTCTAGATTAAATGCCGCAGCAACCAAGTTACAATTACCGGAACGGATCTTGAGCGCTGGCTTCAAGTTGCGCAGAAGTCAAATATTCGGTCTCTTTAGTGGTGCGAAGTGAGACGCGGGGGCGGGGAGTGTCACTGATTGGCTCGCCGCGCCATCGTGTCATAGACGTCAATCGTGATACGTTCCATGCGTTTGCTGCATGTATCTAACAACGACGACGATTGGCTCGCCAATGTATGGAATGCGCAAAGCGATCCCCACTCTGACGCTGAGCGCTCAATATTCGTGCCGGTAGTTGTACTAACTTTTTTTGAGGATAGGAAATCCTCAAATAATTTTTCCCGCTCTGAGTGGGGCAAGAGGGTGTGTCAGACTTTTACTGACTAAAACCCATCGACGTTCCTTCAGTTACTTTCAGGGCCGCGTGACTCTTTTGAACAATCACTCTAAGATCCTCTTAACACTAGCGTTTGTCCGGCGTAAGCGTTCAATGAACGTATGCGCAGCGCAGATGCCGCGTGGACTCGTCATATGGGTCGCGTTTTCACGGCGTTTCCTTTGCAGTCTATGCTATATATGTTTCTAACGACCCTGGACAAACGATAGCGTGAAGGAGTTCTGAAATATCACATTTATAACGTCCAGAGTTCCTTGGCCCCAGGGTGGTGAAAGGAATGCGATGTCTACTAAGGCTGACAACAGACGGATTGCATCGCAGCGACCGCGCGCGGTCGATATATTTAACTGCATGCAGTTGTATGTTCGACTTCATGCAGTCATGATATCAACGCACGCGGTCGGCTGCAATCGAGTGAAGTCAATATCAACTGCATGCAGTCGTGCCTTCAACTTTACGTGGTCGGCTAGTCGTGTAGTGTCGACGCACGCTGTCCATCGCTAACAGCATACAGTCAGAGTGCACTTAATCACAAAGAGCAAACGCACATTGACATTGTCAACTTTATTTTGAAAGATCAAATCATACACTAAGCTCCTGGGCTAGATGCGTGGCGCCAACTGCGCAAAGCCAGATCAAACTGCATGCATTTGAATATATGGACTGCGTACGGTTGCTGCGATGCAGTCCGTCTGTTGGCAGCACTGATTCAAGTATCCTGTTCACTGCTCCTAACCTATCGATAATCTAGTCAATACAAATACATATAATACAATACGATATGCGACCTTTTATATAGCACATTTAATCTTAAACAGAAGCAATTACTTTTGCGTGACAGAGATACGATTAACAATACCCGGGTAACTATAATCGAACTTTTATGCAGTCTTTGCAGATACTATAGAAAAAAAAAATCTTAACCTTTTGACCACCACATTAAAAATATATCCAGAACGCCACAGTATCGGCTACTAGAAGAAACTATTGCTTTTATTATTTGAGTTGAAGTACGAAATTGCCGAGTTGCCCGATAGCGTCGAGAGTACTACGCTTTTATTTTTTTTTACGTGGAAGTCAAAACATTATAGCACTAGGATTATCCCTTTTCAGCGCTGAGCGTTAAGAACCAACAGTACAATGTGATTCAAATAAGAATAGTTATTTTAATTATATATATATTAATGTAAAAATATCGCGGCCCCGCGCGGGTATGCTTCGCGGGCGGCCGCGCCACGCGCCCGTGCTCCGGTGTCCGCCTTCGTGCGACGGAGGCCCGCGCGGCTTAGAAAACACTAGTAAATATAAATAAAATATAATAAAAAAAATATAATTCTGGAAGTGCAGTGTCGCACTACCATATGGAATCAGCCGAATGAGTTATATAAAGATCGAGATGCACGATCAGCATTGCGGACTGCGTCCGTGACGGGACTCGTTGCGGACCCATGGAAATCGAGCGTGAATAAGCGCGTGTCCACGCGACGGTTGCTCGTCGCGGGAGCCCGGGGAACGCGGCGTTGGCCCTCAAGTGAAAAATTATCTTGTTTTGCTCATAGGGTGAGCTGATTCGATTTGGCAGCTATGACGTCGCAACATAGCGCCAAGCCAATCCTATCTCTCATTTGAATCGTATACTTTTGTTCAATCATTAATTTAGGTGTCGTCATAACTAAGGGCCGAAACTGCGTTAAGCGGATGCCCGTCACGTGACAAAGCGCGTGTGTCGTGTGGGACGGTCCCCGTGGCGGAAACCGGATTATTACCTGCGCAGTGGTGCGTATTCGAGTAGATGAAGAACTTAATATTGATTACGTAGCAAAATTGGGGCGTGGGGCCCGTCTCCCCGCGACGGAACACTTTGGTATGGGACCGCGCGGGCGGCCGCTTAATGCAGTTTCGGCCCTCAGGGCGGTCGCCTACAACGACTTTTTGCATCAATTCTGCAGTGCATTTCTTGGTTACGCGTCATACGTGGGGAAAGATAATAAAAAAAACTTGCGACAGCATCGCAACTGAATCGCGATTGTATCGCTACTGAATGAATCGCTGCAAAAACTCATTTAGTAAAAATGAGCACAATTCTCCTTAGTAACTACTTAAATATAACTTTGGATAATACAACTATTTCAAGAAATAAATAGGTAGAGTTTGTTTAAAAAGTCAAACTTGGTAATTTTCGAAGGAAATAAAAAATCTGTTGTTGGCAACGCGAATTCTAGTTGTCAATCACTTGTTTCTTAAAATGCTGATAACTCTACAACAGATTTTGATCGTAATATGGCTAGTGATGATGAATTAATAAGTGGACCAGAATATTTAGAATCAGATTTCTCTTACGATTCCAGATTTATGTTATTACTTTAAACTTACTTATTCACATAGACACTATTATATCTTTGCAAATGTATCCTACTTTTGTAATAAGAATATTAACAAAGAGACTGAAAGAAGAAAATTTTATCTATACTTGTTTTGATAGATAAAATAAATAGGTTTATATGAATTCTCAAAAAAAAAAAAAGACTGGAATAAGTCTAATCTAAACAAAAATCTGTTGGATTTTTTATTGTTAAAATTCCCCTAATAATATTAAATCATTTAAAAAATTCTTATATTCGATACTTTTTATAACGTTCTTCTATTAGTAAACAATGATCAAGATCTCTTAATCAACCTTCATTATTGACCAGTATTGATTACACCAGATTTCATTTTACCCCAATAATTACCCAAGTCGTTAGACTTTTTAGGCAGACTATACTCTGTCTATTTCTTCTTTTAGTATAGAGTATATTTTATATACTAAATTTTAAACTAGCCGACTACCTGGCACATCAAGACCGTCAGATCTAAGTTACTAGCCCCTCCCCCCTGCCCTCACCCCCGTTAAGAAGTTACCATGTGGTCCAATCAGAGGCAGCATAACTCTGGTCAAAATCAAAACTCTGGTCAGCTTTGGGTGCCCATGTTTCCTGAGCCGGACTTTTTGATTCCTTTACTTGTGCCAGTAGGCTTGGCTTAGTGTCTACGGTCTGACTTTTAGCATGGCGAGGTTTTTTAGGATGCTGATGCCGTTTTTTTACAACTGCCATAGGATTACTCACAACAGTGCAAGACTCCGAGCCTTTATTTTGTTCCATCATATAAGCAGTTGGCGTTGGCAACAATGGAACTTTCTGGTGTTTCTTAGGCTCTTCCTTGGATTTTTTGTCTTCAGAACAGCTGTAAGGCCCTAATCGTCTTCCTTTACCAGCCCGAGAACGCCTAGATTGGATCCAAAAACTGACTTTATCCATGCCTAGGTTAGCTTTAAAGTTGATAAGTTTTAACGCTTCAAATGAAGCCTTGTCGACGGAAAGAAACACGATTTGACCAGAATGTGTTTTCACTGCTTTAGTTACATTCCAATTAACTGTATCGAGTCCTGGGTTTTGAACTCTCAGTAGTTCTAAAGCTGTAGACGGAGTGATACCCTCTTTGTCAGGTATTAATATTGACACCGTTCGTTTGCCTTGCGATGATACAGACAGACTCGCTTCAGGCCACGGCTTAAGTGTTGGGACCTTCTTCTGAAGCCATTTTTGACTTCTGTGGTTTTCACATAACATAAGAATCCGGCCCGATTCGAACGTACTTCCTGAAAACTTTGGCCCAGCGCCTTGTACTCCGATCTGGACTATAGCTTGGTTTATACACTGATGAACTAACGTCATTTCCTGTTCGGTCATGGGGGTAACGTTTCGGATAACAACAGGAATCGGTGTAGTATCTTTGTCTGCATTTGCATCTTTATCTCCGAGAGTCTCTGAAGCTTGATCCCAATTGAATTCTTTTTCCGATTTAGGTCCCGTCCGGGAAGCTGCATTAAAGTCAAATTGTGCGTTGCCATCATCGACTGGTGTGTGTGGCTCGTAAATTGGCCCATTATATTCATCATCAGAGTCTTCAATACAAATGGTTTCTATTGGATGAGTCTGATTTCTAAGTCCGTCTCGCGAGGGACGGTCAGACTCCCTATAGTCGTGGTTAACATTATTTTCCCATGTGATTTTCTGGTAGTTCTTAGGATCTTCCCTAAACTGTTTGTCTTCAGAATAGCTGTAAGCAGAAGCATGTTTTGGTAGTTGCATCTCGTTGCGCAGCCCTAATCGTGAAGGCCGATCTAGTTCGGACCAGAAGTTGATTGACGCACAACCTTCCGATGACGTTTTCTGGACCTTATAAGGTTGGTCAGAAAAAGATTTTTCGTGATCCCCTTCATAATAATGATGTTTTATTGCTCTCATTCGATTCTGAACTTCCATTTGCAAGGCGTCATTAGCATCAATGTATTTAAACTGTGTGCGTTCATTTGAGTCTTTTGAACTGCATGTCATAGGAATCGGGTCATGTCGAGACCTTGGCCTCGGTGTATAATCTCTCATTCTAGGTGAACGATCTCTCACTCTAGGTGAATGATTTCTCATTATAGGTGAACTGTGTCTGGTTCTAGGTGAACGATCTCTCATTCTAGGTGATCGATCTCTTATTCTAGGTGAATGATCTCTCATTCTAGGTGAACGATCCCTCATTCTAGGTGAACGATCTCTCATTCTAGGTGAACGATCTCTCATTCTAGGTGAACGATCTCTCATTCTAGGCGAACGATCTCTTATTTTAGGTGAACGATCTCTTATTCTAGGTGAACGATCTCTCATTCTAGGCGAACGATCTCTTGTTCTTGGTGAGCGATCTCTTCCCCTGTAGTTTGACTCTCCATGATCCCCGTGAGGCGCATTAGCGAACTTCAGAGGTGGTTCCCAATTGGATTCCCTCGCGCTAGGACGTCGTGTTCGCCGATTCCTTCCAGAACCTCTCGCATGCGATGGTCCAGCTTCTTCCCGGTAGTTTCGGTGCGAAGCATGTGAAGATTTCTTAGTAAAGGTTTGTGGGGGTCTATCTGGTTGATGCGAGAAAGCTTCTTTAGCTATCTCACACTCATTTGGAAGATAACTTTGCTCATTATGACACCTTGACCCCCAGTTATTTAGGCTTTGACTTCTATCCTGTGAGACTTGATGGGCATCACCAGGGTCATGCCAATAGGGTGCTTCATCGGGCTCCTCTGGACAATGTTCCATCTGCTGAAGCTTGTGATTTAATTTCACTCTTAAAGTGTTTTGCTTCTTCTTGTTTTTCTTGAGAGGGTTCGGGATTGATTTCATTTCAGGAATTATTTGACAAATTTCTGTCCATGGCAACGTACACAGTTCTTGAGCTTTATGAATATTAATGTTCAATGATAGAAGAATTCTGAATCTCTTTTTTGCCAAATTTGGTAAGTTAGGGTTCATTTTCAGCATGGCGCAGGTTCGATCTGGGAGTAAAAGAAAATCCTTGAATTTTTAGCTGTTTTATATCCAATTTAAATTTGAGATGACTTGCTACATCAATGGAAACTGCTTTTTAAATAATACAGGGTTTTCAGGTGTGGAACATGACCTAGGCTTGAGCATTTCATGTTGTTTGAAGGTCAAAGTCTCTGTTTAACCAGCAGTTTAATCACCAACTTCGGAACTTTAGTAACCTTATTCTCATTTTTTTTTTCAATGTCATATCTTGCTTTCTCACAGTTTGCACTATCTTAGGAGGTACAAACATAATGAAACTAAACAAAATGCTGCCAGGCACGTAACATATAAAAGGGCCAGAGCCCCAAATTATTTATAAAAATTGCTTTGGACAAAGTTCAAAGTGCTTTTATGTTATTCTTATTCTTTGTGTAGTTTTTGGTAAATATATAAAAAAAAAAAAAAAATTGTGATTCACGTAATTTATTTATTTTTTTACTCATCCTAAAGAATTATCATTTCATGATCAGGTACCAAACAAGAAATTAAAGTAGAGGCAATGATTGATTTTTGATTTTTGATATGGATAATAAAATGAAGTAAATATAGGTAATAAGAGTGTCCTAAATAAATTTTTTTAATTCATTAAACCCCATGCGAACGCCGGGGTTCGCACATCTATTGTCTTACTATTGTGTCTCAAATTGACGGTATCTGAAAGCTTAAAGGCGGGAAATCATGTAATGACTTCTCCTACTGTCTCGTGGGAGGATGTGACAGACTTTTACTGACTAAAACTACACCTGTGTTATATGCCTTTGCGTTCCAGGATGGGTTTTCTTTCGGTAGTATACCAATGGTCCCTATAAGCTTCGGCCCTGCTGGGAAGTGAAGGTACAGAGAAGAAAAACATAGTATGATCAGGTTGTAAAAGAATAGAGAACAAAATATTGTCCGTTGGATTATTTGTTATTTTTTTTATTGATGTAAACTAGTGCTTGACTGCGATCCAACCTGATGGTAAGCAGTGATGCAATTGTTAATGGTGGGGCACCCTAGTTTATTAAGAGCCTATTCACTCTAGCCTTACAATATATATTTATATATTTAGGATTATGATGAAAATCAAATTATTATTAATTATACACCATCATTGCCTTCCAAAAATAAAAAAAAATGGACATTTGCACTTTTTAAACTTGTTTTTTTTTTTCACAAAATTTATTATAAAATTTAAAACCTGTGCTAGGGATATCCTCCAAGACGTCTAATTAAGTAAATTTAACAGAAATCACAGCGTAGCATTGTCATGTATAGCCGGTTGATATCCAAAATGCGGACCAACGATGATTTTAACAATATAACATAGAAACAATGTTTTTATAAGTTAAATAAGCTAAACACTTAACATATAAAGAAATATAGTGATATGTAAAGGAAGAGTGTTATTCTTTTACTGATAAATGCGAACAATAATATCTTACAGAAGTATCCGAGAAGCTAAACTTACCTTCTTCGAATGGTTCTAACTGGGTGCCGTATCGTACTATGTTGTCGTCTTCTGGATCACTCATCCTTGCTTAGGTTGCTAATTTACACTTACTTCGATGGTTTTAGAAATCAATTTTACGATTTTTTAATAAAAATACCGTGCTATAATTTTTTAGTGACAGTGACATCTGCAAATTTGAATGTTGTCATACCAATTTCTAAAAATACTACCAGAAACATGTGTTGCCACCTAAAAATTCAGGTAAATGTTAGATTTCAGTAAAACTCTTTTGAGTTGGTGTAGGTACCTACTGTCTGTAATAAAATCAATACGTGGATGGATAAATCTACAACTCGTAAGACATGAAAAAAAAACTCATAGTTAAAAACTCATCGTCAGTTGGAAAATTGACCATGATGCTGACAGTAGCATGGCCACTTTGAATAGCAATTCTAGCGGGCTTTGCTGAGGCTACAGAGTACTTTATAACATGATGAGGCAGCTGCTGTAAGTGCAGAGAAAACATAACGCGCGCTAACGCTAATATAAATACTTTATTGGGAAACAGAGCCGTTAGTGGTTGAGAACACTGGGCCCATGAGCTTCAAGTGCTGGTTGAACGTTTGATTATCCCGTTGTATGCCGGAACGCAGATCTACGCGAGACACAATGGCTTTTTAATTGAGACACAATTAAAAAGCCATTGTGTCTCGCGTAGATCTATCTCTCTCGATCTCTAATTACGGCATACGAGAGGTTATAACGTCATACATAACACGTCCGATAATACAACAAACGCGGCATTTTGAATGCATAGTGGATTCATTTTAGACTAGTCAAGCCTACATATGTCCAGCCTTATTGTGGCCTCAGTAAAACGCGGTCCGCTTTGTTCTTTTCAATAAAGAAAGAAAAATCATTTTTGTAAAATTAAATAGTGAAATGAAAATGCCTTATTTTGGTTTATACGCAAATTGAAATATATTTCACAACCAATAAACATGTTATTTAACCAAATAATATTAGAGGTATATCACAGATTTCAGAATAAAATATACCTAAAATAACAACATACATACAGGAGAAAGCTTGTTTAGTGAATGAGCAGTACATCATTACATGAAAAAATTGAAAACTTGTAAAATTATTCATAAGCATGACAGTGGCATTCATTCATTTATACTCCATCTGTTTAGGTATGTATGTCTTTTTGTTTAAAATAAATCATATAAATGACATACAAAGATTACCTACCTATTTAAAAATTAATTACCTAACATCGGTTTAGGTAAATAGCATAGCATAGTCGGCCTTATAATGTTCCCACTGTTGGGACTCAGGCCTCCTGTCTAGGAAAGGGAATGGGCCGTAACCTACCACGCGGGCCCAGTGCAGGTTGGTGGATGTCACATGTCTTCAAATTTTTGGTTCTATGATATGCCGGTTTCCTCACGATGTTTTCCTTCACCGTTTTGGTAATGAAATAAATTACTCAAAGTAAGAGCGTTTTCAGATTATCCGATCCGATATCGGTGTCGGACGACGATACGATATCGGGGCAAGTAAAATGTATGAAATATGTACCTGCCTTTCACATTGTCCGTTCCGATATCGGATATCGGAACCGACATCGATATGCTGGCGGCATCATCGGACACCCGTGAGCCGTCGGGCGATAATGTTTGTATGTGTGCTATACGTGTATCTAAATTGTCTCTGTGTGCGTAGAGCCCGATGCGCGGCGGCTATTTTGAGCTTGTTTACTAGTTTGGTTGTCATCATGGCGTCATCATTTAAATACGATGTAATTACATTAATTGAATGGGATGTATCCAATACTGTCTGTGGACAGATCTGTTTTTGCGTCTCAAATGTAATACATACAGCAAATAAAGTTTTCTATTATAGTCTGCCATGATGACCTGCCCACACTAAGCTATCGAGCAAATGGCCGTATCGGAACGATTTTGTCGGAAATATGTGAAAATAGCACATGATGTCGTCTATCGGATGTCGGCTATCGTCGTCCGACACCGATTTCGGATCGGATAATCTGAAAACGCTCTAATGCGCCTGACTGGGTTTGAACCCGCGATCGACAACTCGTAAGTCGGGGCCGTTACCACTCGGCCACCACTGCTCTTAGGTGAATAACTAATTGTAAATATTTTTAGATTAAATTAGAATATTTTTTTAGTTAAGACATGTTAAGATTGTTTACATTTAGTTAAATACAAACAGATGGAAATATATACAAGCAGGATAATCAGTGGCGTAGCTAGGTGAACAACGGCCCTGGGCCAATAAAAATTCCTGGGGCCCCTTTTTCACATGGTAAATCTGTCCTGCTCTGTTTGGAGGACTTTTACTTTTTCTGACTACAAGTTGCCATGCTTTGTTTTTAGCAACCAATTTTATTTAGATTTCAAAGGTGCTCTCCCGAGCTTGGTGACCCCGAGGCACTGTCCCGCTCTTCGGAAGTTACGCCATTAAGGGAATATACACCACAATTTTTTAATTAGTACACATATTTAAAGGGCTTATTAGAAAAGCCCTTGTTATTTTATAAGTAAAATCTCAATAAATACCTAATAATCATAAACAGCAAAGTTATTAGCGTTGGTTTGTGTCCCAAAATGTCACTCAATTTATGGAAATATTGTGCAGGCTATTGATTAATGAATGAATAAGTGACAATTATTAAGGAAAAACACTGCCCGCAATATTTTCTACTAGCAATTGTTATGATATTGATTCTATGATGAATTTACCTTTTCGTGGTGAATTTTAGGATTTCGATTTTTTCTATTTTTGACTACAAAAATATGATCAATAACGAGTACAGATAGAGCCCCATTTTCTTGTGTACTAATTAAAAAGTAGGGGTGTATATGTATTTTTTTAAATATTCCTACCATTTCTTTAATTCAACTTTTGGTTTACCCTATACTGCGGATAGTGTATTATTTATAAATTCTTAATTTAAATTTCTAACAAGCATTATTATTCGCTTTTTCGAGTACAAAACTAACTAATCTAAATGCGTATATGAGGGGAGGGGAGGGGGGAGTTTGCTGTAAGTGTGATCATCACACGATGATGGGTTACCGTTTCCAGCGCCAGCCACAAAATGCCAGCGACCAGCCCACCCCTAAAAGTACCTTACCTTACCTTAGTTTTTAGTCTATAGATACGCCATTGTATCCAATCTAAGCGCTACGGGAGCTTTACATTTTGTTCACATTTATCTTGTCTCTAATATAGGGTCAAGTATTAGGGAAATCTAGGGACAGTACGGTCGAAATATCTGGACCGCTCGTTCTGAACTTCGAACAATTACTTGCGCAGTAACAGTTTTTTTTTAAGAATCATATAGTGAATGCGTATTGCTTATTTCTTCGAGTATGCGCAATAGTTCAAAACGTCAGTTTCACAGCGGTCAATATATTTAGACTGGGAAATAGGGAGCTACGTATATTCAGAAATTTGGTCGCTCGTCAAGGGAAAAGATACTAGACACGACCAATATCAAATTAAAGGATGAAATCGTGACTTGACGAAGAGAGTACCTACACTTTTGCTTTTTTGACGTGGCGATCATAAGATTACTGTGTCCGCATTGAATATGAAATAAGTGACGCGGTGATAATGATTAACAGTGCAGTAGGTATAGTCTTCTAAAAAGTCAACCGACTTGAGAATTTCGTATAATATTTAATTATTTAAAAAATATTTATATTCGATACTTTTTATAAGGTTCTTCTGTTAGTAAATAATGATCAATATCTCCTAATCAACCTTGATTATTGAACCAGTATTGACTACATCAGATTTAATTAAATCCTAATAATTATCCAAGTCGTTTGATTTTTTAGACAGACTCCACCGCATCATATGGCTTTTCTCTTACAAAACAATTGCAGCTCACTACTGCCACTGAACTCAACAATTTATCATCTAACAACAGCACTGTACCCTAGTATATTTTTGTCTATCATCATGTCTTCAATAACATGCTGCAATTTAGTTATAGTTTTAAATCTATCTTCACTGTCTACACCATTTACACAATCCTTTAGAAGCTTGTCTAAATGTGGCCTGGATGTATTAACCTCCTTCGGTATTGGGTACAAATAAGGGTCTTCATCTCCAGCTAAAATGTAGCAGGCAGCCCAAATGTTGTGGTCACTGAGGTGATGTTTACACATGTTGTCTAAGGAGAATGAGAACCCTGGGCCCATTGGTTCTCTGCCGTATCGCTGATACCAGTTGGGCAGGTCTGCCTTCGGTGATATGTGCTTGTCTAAGATTACTATATCTTCAAGATCAACGAAGGTGACGTCATCTTTTTCGTTGACCACAATGTTGTCAAGTGACCAGTCCATGAGATAGAAACGGAATCTGAAATATACATTAAACTAAATTAAAATTGAAGAATAGATTCTAATGTTAATTGGTTATATTACTGTATGCATATGCAGTAAAATTGGTTATTTAATGAAGCAGCAATTGACATATTGGTATGAGGAAAAGTAGGGGCGTGGTGGGAACATCTTGCTATCTCTTTTGTACGCACATAACCTAAAGTCTCGATTTAGTCAGTGCATTTTTTTCTGTTACCTACTTGACAGTTTCCCCTTTAATTTTGAAAAGATTTAAAATCAAAATCTATTTGCAAAGTTATATTTGAAACAAATAAAAATAATTGAGTCACTACACTATGCAATTATAGTCTGTCTAAAAAGTCAAACGACTTGGGAATTTTGTATAATATTTAATCATTTAAAAATACTTAGATTCGATACTTTTATAAGGTTCTTCTATTAGTAAACAATGATCAAGATCTTTTAATCAACCTTGATTATTGAACTAGTGTTGTTTACATCAGATTTCATTTTAAGGTGTGTCATACTTTTACTGACTAAAACTACACCTTTGTCTTTCAGTTGCCCTTTGCTTTCTAAGACCACGGGTATCCATTTCAGAAAATCCTCGCGGCCCTTGAGGACATCAGCTCTGCTGTGCTCCTAAAATTTGCTGACATCTCTTTGAAGAGCGCGTGGAACACTACGCGCTGTCGGTCGGCGTGGAACACTACGCGTTATCGGACGGCGAGCTATCCATTGCTCTTGGTAGCTACGTTCGGGTCGCAGATAATGATGTCCGTCCTCTTAAGCGTACGGCCGCCTCCTTCGCTAACATTACTATAACTAGCTTTTCAACTACCTATTATTGGGAAGTGGTAATATTCTGAGAAATCTATAGAACTAACATTCATTGGTTTCCTTCAATAGCCGATTGCGTTCCAAGGTCGCGGTAACTCTTTATTTATTTATTTATTAAGACATCAGTCTCTACCAATCAACCAAGGGTAGTGAAGAGAAAACATGACAAGCTTTATCAAAAAACGCAACCGATACATAAATAACATTCTACCATACCAACCTGTCATGCTTGAAAGTGAAATCCATAGCAGCGTCAAGCATTTTCTTAGCATACTTCAATTTCCGATGCCAAGATACTTGTGTCAGAGATGAAAGGGGTTCACCCTCATAAGCTACCACCTCCAGGCGCCCACAAACACCAGCATATGCGGGCACCGGCCATCCGTTAGTCTTAGTTATTACCTACAAAATTAAAATAGCTGAGAGTGAAAATTTTGGTAATCTCTGTCAGTGGCGTAGACCAAGGGTTCTGGGCCAAAAAAAAAAAAACTGAGGCCCCTTTTTTACGTGAGAAATTATCAAATAATTTCTGCTCTGAGTTTACAAGCGAGTGGGCTCTCGCTCAACTCATAGCAGGAGAAGTTATCAAATAACTTTTCCTTTTCTGGGTTGTGCGGAAGGGTGTCAAACTTTCACTGATTAAAACGAGTTGCCATTATTAAAGTAGTGTTGCAACTTATTTTATTTAGATTTAGTTGTAGAAATTTTTGCTAGTTCAAAAAGGATTGCTTATCAGATCTTGGGCGGCCCCCAAGGTTGGGGCCCACGGCCCACCCCGCCTTTTGTTAGCTACGCCAATGATCTTCTTTTTCTTTTCTCATTCCTTGCTTTGTTCATTATCATATTTTGTATATAATCATACTTCAATCTAACATGGTGTTTGACGTAGATGAATCAATGCGACGGCAAACGCGAGGCGATGCGGCCTGAATGGAACAAACAGGTGATCAACCGCACGTGGGTGCGGTGCGGCGACCGAAGCGAAGTGGATTGAACAGTTGGATTGATATTTTCGCGCGAACTCTTGCGGTGTGGTGACTTGTTTTATACATTGAATTCCAGGGTCGAGGTAACTCTTTCGACCGCATCGCTTCGTATTCATATTCGCAGTGATTTGCTTGCATAGGACATAGCGTAACATTATAAATGTGAAAGAGTGAGTGAGTGTTGGTACAAAGGTATACTATATCCTGGAATAGTGCATAGGATACGTTTTTAATTTAATTTTAGATGAGTAAAGCCACTTGCAGAAGCTAGTGTTTGCAATAAAGATTGTTTTATACAATTACTTCTTTAAAAACACAGAACATGTTTATTTCTTTACACACAATGCCTCATCATCATCAGCAAATCAGCCGAAAGACGTCCACTGTCGGACATAGGCCTCTCCCAAGCGTCGCCAAATCGACCGGTCCTGTGCGTCACGCATCCATCAGATTCTCTCGACCTTGACCTGGTCATCGGTCCACCTTGCTGGAGGCAAATGTGGCAATGCTACTTATCTTGTCTTTAATTTTGTGTTGAGTAGAAGCAAAAGCCTCTTCTATGCAATTATGTACATAGCCCTATTTGATGGATGAGTCTTGGCCAGGTGAAAGGTCTAAGTATATAATATAAGACTCCACAGTTGAGTTATTAGGGCATCAAAAATTCTACTTAACCTTTCAATCGTGGAAATTACAGACACAATAGAAAGACAATAGGTGCACGAACGCCGGCATTCGCTTGGGGTTTAATGAATTAATGACTATAAAACAATTTTGCATTAATTAGAGAAATATCGTTCATAATCTAAGTTCTTATATATAGTTCATAATAATCTAAGATATGGGCCCACTGTGATTTGGCACACACAGTATGTATTCATTTTTATCTATATACTAGCTGTACCCACGCGGCTTCGCTCCCGCTCTTCCCTACTTCAGCCTACTATACCCTACTCTACCCTACTATACCCTACTCTACCCTCCTCTACCTTACTCTACCCTACTCTACCCTACTCTACCCTACTCTACCCTACCCTACTCTACTCTACCCTACTCTACCTTACTCTACCCTACACTACCCTACACTACCCTAATTTTATTTTTTTTTCCATAAGAACCTTCTCCTCATAATAACGAACACAACAAAAAAAAAAATAACGAAATCGGTCCAGGCGTTGTTGAGTTATGCGCTTACCAACACATTTTGCGATTCATTTTTATATTATAGATATAAAAATCAATGCCACGTTTCGTTGTAATTTTATAACTCAAGAACGGGCTCACCTTTCCAAACCAAATGTTTAGGCTTTGTTCGGACTATTTAGTAGTTGGTTTATGTGAAGTTTGGTAGGGTAGAGTAGGATAAGGTAGGGTAGAGTAGGATAAGGTGGGGTAGAGTAGGATAGGATAGGGTAGAGTAGGATAGGGTAGGGTAGAGTAGGGTATAGTAGTGTAGAGTAGAGTAGTGTAGAGTAGGGTAGAGTAGGATAAGGTAGGGTCGAGTAGGATAAGGTAGGGTAGAGTAGGATAAGGTAGGGTAGAGTAGGATAGGGTAGAGTCTTGGGCGGAGCATCGCCGTGCCCTCGTGGGGGCGATCGGCGGCGTAGACCTCTCGCGCCGGGCCTTGGTTGAGGCCATGGTCCGGAGCGAGGAGGAGTGCCAGGCGGTCGCCGACTTCTGCGAAGCAGTAATGCTCGCAAAGGAGGAGGCCGAACGCATCAGGCAACGGCGTTATCGCCGCCGCCGTCGCCGGGATTCTGATCCCGATTTCCGGCCAACGTAGACGCGGGCTTGCGGACAGTGAGCAATGGGTAGCTCACTGTCCGGCCGTCCGGTAACTGTCCGGACCAAGCCCAAGTCGTCGACGGCGCGCACTGTTCCCGCGCGCCTCAAGGAGTTGTCAGCAACAGCAGGGACCCAGCCGGGTCGAAGCCTACTGGGGCCAGGGTTATCCGAAAGGGCGCTCGAGCCCCGGTATGAAGGCTAGAAGGAACGGGGTGGGTCTTTTAGTCAGTAAGAGTCTGACACTATCTCCCGCTCCGCCCAAGGGCGGGGGATGTCAATGCATGATTTTTTCCCACCATAAAAAAAAAAAAAAAGGGTAGGGTAGAGTAGGGTATAGTAGGGAAGAGTGTGAGCGAAGTTGTTTAATATAAAAAGCCTGTAAAATAACTCTATGCATGGCAATATAAATGTCTTTGCTAATTCTGTAGCATTAATCAAGAGACTTAATAATATTTTTAACTAGCTTTTGCCCGCAGAATTGCCAGCATACATAAAATACAGTCTGTCACTCTTGCTTTCCTTGGGTGAAAAAATTTTAGTAATAGGACCAGTAATTCCAGAGGTTACCTCCTACAAACAAAATAACAAACTTTACCTCTTTGTTATATATTATATAATTTCTTTTTGTTTTTTAATATTGTTTTACCTGCAACTTGAAAAATCATTAAAAAATTTAAATAATAATTGTGACTTATCTTATGTGTGTGCGACTTATTTTTTGTATGTGTGATTGTATATTATCAGTTTTGTGAATTACAATAAATATATAATGACTCACCTGTAAAATGATAGGTTCTGGGTTAAGACTCAACATCGTCCAAATGTTTACTATATCAACTTGGCCTCTCTTACTATTCAGTATGGGCAGTATAAAGTCAAATAAACTGTATGCATACGGACACAAAATCAAACCTTTCCGAGGATTCGGATCTGGCTTTTTCAAATCATACTCAACAAGTTTTATTAATTTATCATCAATACTAGAAAGATTCAGCAAATGCACTGGCTTACAATTGCTTTTAAGCTTAAATGTCTTGCACAGATTGTCATCAAATGTCTTGAACTCTGAATTATGAGCTAACTTCTTCAAAATAACTCGCCGATTCGACTTTGTGTAACCGTAAAAAATATTCTTTGCGTTGAACATACTAGACCAAGTAGTCGAAGATTCCATGATCACTTGGTTTAAATATAGTTCTGGACATAAAGAGACTCCGTAACAAGCCGGACACCGGTTCAAGTCAGTCAAAAACATCACTTTAGGAGACTTCCAGTCACCAAACAAGAGCACTGACAAATAGAAAGAAAAGAAAAAGGCCGTCACCACCAAAACAACTCTTTTAATAAATCGGCGTCGCAGCATCGTTGCTTCGTAATGCTTGTCAATCATGATTTTAACGAAAACAATAACTCTATAGAATTAATTCTAACATTTTAAAGGTTTTTAATCGAAAATTCCGAATTTAGCAACAAAGAATGGAAATAAACAATTTTTTTCTGTCAAGTATGTACTCTGTGCTGTCAATCAATGAATCAACCAACCAATCACCGTTTTTCTTTTCATTATTTTATTTGACATTGACATGACAGACAATAGGACAGTGTTTCAGTTTATAATATTCATATTAGACTTAAATACTATCCTACATTTTTTATACAAGAAAAACTGGTTTGAAGGTGTGTTTTAGAAGTTCTTGTAGAGTCGTCATAAAAATTGCTGTAAAACACTTTATCTTGCTTGTTCAAAATTAAAGTTACTTATATCACCCTACCAACTTACCCGTTTTAGAACGAAGCTAATAATGCTTGCTTGCTGTCAAAAATGCTGTCATATCAATCTGTCAAATTGTAATAGCAATTTTGCGAATCGCTGACGATTCAATGAATAAATAAAGCAAAACAAAGCGTAATTTGATAATTGATGGCGCGGAAAGTATTTCGTAACTAAACCAGTATTATTATTGTGTCAAGTTTAACTTCAGTGTACGTGATAGTATTGTGTTTACCTAGTCTGTGATCAGCTGTTTTAAAAATGGGTTTTATTTCATATTTTATGGATAATTATACGGCCAGTATATACGATATAATCGGTGAGTGGTATTTTTTTTATAATGACCTTGTACTTTATCGATTATAATAAGTTCCTACAGTTAATTACCATCCTGTTTTTGTATTCATCTTCCTCATATAAAAAGTTCGTACAAAGGTCTTTCTGTTCTACGCTGAGAGTATTATTCCATACAAAAACTTTATTTTTATGACAAATTCTTTTAATTTACTAATGTAACTCGAGATTAGTTCAGTCTAATATTGTAAGCAAATCATTTGGTCATAATACCTTTCAATCAAAGATTTTTTTCTCTTCTTTACAGTTAAATAAAATAAAACTCAGTTTTTTTTTTTTTATAAATCTAGGTTGTACTTTAAGAGTACAGAACTTGTATGCTATTTTCAAGTTGGTCAAGTCTAGTCAACAACAAAATATTATAAATCATTAAACCCCAAGCGAATGCCCGGTATTCATTCTCTCATTATCTTTCTATTGAGTCTCTAATTACGATATTCGAAAGGTTAAACACTCTGTTTAATCTAAAAATCTAACACTTACACCTTTACTGACTAAAGCTCTCCAATGTGCCTTCAGTTTTTGTTGCCCTTTGGTTTCCAAGGCTACAGTGACTACCGAAAAATCCTGCCGCCCTGGCAGGCATTGGTCCTACCTAAGGCGTCCATTACTCATGCTATCAACTCTTTGAGGTGCATGTGGAACACAGCGAACCATCGGCTCGGGTCTGGTCCTTAATGGACAGTGAGCCACTACTTCTACACTGCCTGCAAGGCCGTGCCTACACACAAGAGGACTGCCATCATTCGCGTGCACGAGGACCCAACAGTGCTCTGCCCAAACGAGACAGACCTCCTGTGTCCTCCACCGTGCCCTATGGATGATCCACACAATGGTGACTCATCTCCAGTAAGAACTTGCAACAAGCAGAAAATGAGGTTGCCACTGTGACTCTCTAAAAAGACTGACACTCCCTCTTGCTCCCCCCATAGTGGGAGTAGACATTTAATGACTTTCCATGTAAAAAAACTAAGGCAACATTACACATTATTGTATTGTATGTTAGGCAACTCTATGCCTAAATTGCATATTTTGTGTACGGATATTAAACTCATAATTATAATGTATACTTTTTTTTGTTAATATTTTTTATAGTCTATTATGTGTCCCACTGCTGGGTATAGGCCTTCCCTTTCTCCTTCTAATCCTCTCTGTCTTGGGTGATCTCTGACCAAGTTTGCCCCTCGAACATGATCAGTCCGTCACACCAGCTTCGCCGAGATTGACCTCGGCGGCGTCGACCTCTCTCAGGCGTCCAGTGAGTGACAATACTCGCTCATCTATCGTGATGAATTGGTGTGACGTGACCAACTCACTCCCACTTCATCATACTTGAGTTAAGGTAGAACTACACTGTGCACACGTGTGACACGGGCCAACCTGGGCGTGTCGGTCTCCATATATTTTATATGGGAACTAAACTTGTAGACAGTACACTAGATCCACGCCATGCCACGCCACGCGACGCCACGCCACGCCACGCGACGCGACGTCGTTCTACGCACAAATCAGGCGTGGTCCACGTGTGCGTCGGTTTAATGTAGTTCTAGCTATATGGGCAAAGCGTGGTGTTTCTAACACGATCTATTCGCATAACACATTCTCGTCCATAATCTAGGTAGGCAAACAAAAACAAAGAAACAATACCTACAAAGGACATACAGGTATAAATCTCTGTACACACTCTCTTTATCTAAAATAAACTTATCAGTTATTATCAGTGCGCACATCAGGCATTATTACATATGTGCTATGTGTCAGACTGATAAAGAATTTCGTAAGACTAATGCTTTGTTTAAGTTATTAAATATGGTAAATGGATTAAAAAGCTGAAGTAGTCGTTCAGATTAGTTAAAGCTAAATAATATGGGATTTACACTTTACCTAGTATTGCATCATTACCGCTTCATCAACAGCCTTTTAATGTTCCCACTGCTGGGACTCAGGCCTCCTCTCTAGGAGAGGGACTGGGCCGTAATCCACCACGCGGGCCCACGCAACGTCATTTTACGTACAAATCAGACGTGTGCGTCGTCGGACTAATGTAGCTTCAATTGATTTTTATATGACGAAAAAGAAGAACCTAGAACTAGTGTTCGACATCCCATTTGAACTGAAGAAAGGAAAGTAACAAAAGCCAACTTTAACTCTCCACAATTTTTTTTGTATTGCGACCGTTAGTTGAATAAAAATTATTCCAATTCTTTATATTTGTTGTCGTTATCGGTTTTGTGGTCGGAAGCGCACAAGTAAATGAATTTTTGATACAATTTTCCTTTTGAGGAACATAATATTATTACGAGTATTTATAAATAAGCCGCCCAATTATAGTCTGTCACCATCACATCCGTCGTACCTATGTCCAGCTACGCCTCTTCAATAACACGCCGTTAGGTTAGACTTTCGGTCGCTCTTATCGTTTTTTTTTTAAAGACACTTCCGCCTGACCACCGCTAATTTCATTTTTGCTTGCCCTCGAATCGAAAACTTCAAAGGGTTTGACGCCGCGCCGCGCCGCAGGAGTCAAGCGAAATTTTTTATGCGATCAGGCAAAAGTGACCGCGATGGTACTTACCTACTAGTTTTCCTGTGAAAACATGATGTAAAGCAATCAATTCAGTAGCTAATACCTAAAAGATTGTTTTCAGAATCTCGTTTTACTTCAAAAAACATTGCTCAACTGTTTGAGTGCCAAAAATAATGAAAAAAAGGCAACTCAATCAGGTTTCAACCTCGACCGACGGACATGTCAAGGATATTCTGTAACTAGGTGCGTCGGCGTCGGCATCGGTACGGAACGTCCGACTCCGCATTGATTGCACTCTTGACCCGCTGACGTTATCTACGTGTTTTTTTACCAGCTTAAACTGAATGAACGGCGTCTAGTATTAACCTTGTGCTGGTAATAACTAATCGTTAGAAGTGTGAACTTGGGGAGCCGCGCCAATCGTATAAAGCCCATATCTTCTTCTTTATTGTCGGGCCGGGCACTCTTGTCAGAGCGGTCCAGGCTGTTGATGGACAGGACTGCGGCGCGCCGCCGTCTTATGCCTCTAAGGCTGCGGCATGTCGAGCGATGTCTCTCCATTTCTGGCGGTTGTTGGCATTACGAGCACACTTTACTGCGGTCGACTGCGTAGCCCTGGTAATGAGGTCTATCCAACGAGCCTCTTGCCTTCAACGCGACTGTGAACCACAAGTCTTCCATCGAATCCTCGTTTCTGGGGATGTGCCCAAAGAACTTCAGTATTCGAACTGCACAATCGACGAAAGTCTACCGTATGTGAAGTTCTTTGAGGAAGGAGTTATTGGTGCGGAATGCTGTCCACGGTATTTTCAACATTTGTCTCCAATACCATCATCTCTAAGGCATCGATTTTTCGGCGTCTAGCTTACTAGATAGTACTTTGGCTAAAGCTAATACCGACCAAAAGATACTCATTTGGCGGAGAATGGATTTCTTACAGCTAGAGAATCTTGTATAGGAAAAAAGTTTAAACTTTCGTTACAGTCCAGTAAATAATAGGTTTTCAATGAAAACGCGAAACACGTAGATTAAAGAAACACCTAAGCTCTCCTATTGTTGTTCCTTTACTTCTACCGGCCAACTCTATTGCACTAGTTGTAAACGGATGTTTAAACCCAAATTCAGTCTGGCCATAAAATAGATCTGTGTGCTGAGTGGAGTGCGAGTTGTTTTTACATTAACGCAATCGAAACAGTCACTGCGTTTGGCTCTCTGATTGGTTAAGAGCTTGGAGCGAGCCAATTGGAGCGCCGGACGTCATAAACTTGTCGATCGTGTTAACGTAAAGCAAATTCGCACTAGGCACTCTGGCCGTCTATGGCAAGTCAATTAGCTAAAATATGTGAAAAATCTCGCCATACCGTCCACATAGTCCGTGGACTTTGTTCTACGGATCACCACGATCTTTTGCATCTTCATATTTACATCTGATTGCGAGAATAATCTAAGAATCTTGACAACATAAACGGTACAAAGTAGTACTTATAGGTTTTGCCTCCATCGCTCATTTCCTTCACTTGCAGAAAAAACTTGTTTACCAATATTTGAGATGAATTATCTTGAATAAATGGCAGATCTTTTATTAAACTTGTTTTTAGAAGTCAAGCAGGAAGTTAGAATGTATGCTAACTCGAAATTAAATACTGTCTAGCTGCACCATCTTACTACGAGTATTTATCTTTTGGCAGTCATCGTCTGCATCTGCAGCACTCCTTGAGGGTGTTTTTAATATCGTGCGGATTTGCGCCGCATGCCGAAAATTTCAAAATGCAAAAAAACGCGTCACGCATGCGTATTCAACGCATTAAAATAAATACTTGTATGAAATGGACATTTGAGAGGGCTACGCGTGCGGGGTAATCCCGCATGCGTTATGAAATCACCCAAAAAACACCTTTACACCTGATTGCGAGAATAATCTAGGAATCTTGACAACTTACGTTACAAAGTCTAATAGGTTTTGCATCTATCGCACGTACACTTCACTTGCTCTTGCTCTTAAATAAATGGCAGATGTAAATTTATTAAACTTGTTTTTAGAAGTCAAGCAGGAAGTTTTAGTGTTTTGACTGTACTGTCTTACTATTTTTAACCGACTTCGAAAAGGTGGAGGTTCTATGTTTGGCTGAATGTATGTTTTTTTTTACTTTTATTTTTATGTATGTTCACCGATATCTCGGTCAATTGTGAACCGATTTAAAAAATTCTTTTTTTATTGAAAGGTTATGCTTCCAAGTTAGTCCCATAGAAATATTGTTATGATCTGATCATGAACTTCGAAGATATGGAACAGAACTCCTCATAGAATTACAGCAGAACTATGGTTACAAGTTGCTTTGTTAATACGTGTAGTCGATGACTGATTGACGTTATTTAACACCGACTTCCGAAATTAAAGTTATTTTGTACTTTTTAGTGTTTTTTTAACATTGAAGTCGGTTGTATTTTTTTTGTAAAAAGTTTTTTATTATCTTTTGGCTCGTCTATGGTCGATCGACTGTAGCACTCCTAGTGAAGCCTAAGTAAAATTCTGTACGTTTCAACTTCGGCATTCGTCGTCTTAATTTGATCACTTCAGCAATAAACTACATACCTAGGTCTTTAATTTTATGATACAGCATATTCGAACAACTGTTAGTAAGACACCAAAAATGCTACTAGGGGACAAAATGCCCCCCAACATGATGCGTAACGGTCAATTTACAACGTGCAACGTTGCCAACGTAACATTTTACAATGCATTCACGTGACGTGTGACATGTTGGACAATGTGATAGCGTTGCGCGTCATGTTAAGAGCCCACACTACTCCAGCTCAAATCAAAAATTTCGTTCAACCGGCCCGTAGCTACAGTCGCAACTATCTCGCTCGCACGAAGTAGGTACTTACATAGCGCGGCCGAGTCACATCGGCGCGGTGTCGCGTCGCGCGTCTTTTCGAGCGTACGGTAGGGTAAAACACACATTTACTGTCCATATAGGCATGGGTATGGAAATAAAATTAGAGATTATTGATATAATAATTATAATCAAAAATCAAAAAACGTTTATTTCAAATAGACCAATTACTCGTACATGCACTTTTGAATTTTCAAAAACACAAAAAAGTGAAGCTAAATTGCACGTTCCAAAGCGTAGATGGAGAAGAACGTGCAAGAAACTCAATGGACAATCTTTTTTTTTTTAATCATATCATGAGCTCCATATTTCTTGTTGCTTCTAATATGTGAGCACAATGTAGATAAGTAATAATAATATATAATTTAAAAAATAAAAGTAATTAACTGGCAGCTAAGAGATGACCAGTCTCAACCGATGGCACCCGTTCACGTGCATGACGCGTGCATCAGCTCCACTCAGCTCAACCATTTTGAAGGGAACCGAATGACCCAAAAACACGTGCAATGATGACATGATGTGACATGACAAACTCTCAACTGCCATGCTCGTAACGTCAAACAAGTTGTAACCTAATAAAAAAAATGCTCCATGGTACTTCACATTCACAAAATTTGAAAAATAACACATTATACAATACTATTGTTTTCAAATACAAAAGGTAATAAATTATCTTATACTCTATTGAAATAAACAAAAAAAAATATTTAAAAAAGAAACACTTCGAAAACAAAAATACAAAAAGGGGAATAGTATCTCTTCCAATATTTATAAATACAAACAAATAAAAATAAAAAATAAAACTAATTTGTAAGCAAAAGTGGCTGTGGCTGTGGAGCAGGACCGGCCAAGCATTTTTATCAAGGACATAATCTCAGGGTCACTAGGTAATGTTTCTGGAAATCTGAAAAGGAAAAAAATAAGTAAATATACAAAGCTAACTTGTACCAGTGGTTTCGCTCGCGTGAAAATAGAAAATTACCCTAAGGAAAAATACCTTTGGGATAAAGTACCCTATGTGCTATTCCAGGACATAGTCTACCCGTACTCCAAGTTTCATCAAAATTCGTTCAGCCGTTCGAGCGTGAAAAAGTAAGAAATATACACACATAGACCCACACACACACTCACAAACTTTAGCCTTTATAATATTACTAGCTATGCCCGCGACTTCGTTCGCGTGGACTACAGGATTTTGAATTTATTTTTTCTAAAATAAAATTAGCCTAAGTTACTCCTTATTACATCAGCTACCTGCCAAAACAGTACCGTCAAAATCAGTCCAGCCATTTCAAAAATTAGCCGGAACAAACAGACAGATAAAAATTGTAAAAAACCGGCCAAGAGCGTGTCGGGCCACGCTCAGTGTAGGGTTCCGTAGTTTGCCGTCCGGCACAATAAGTGTACCCACTAATGAGTTTAAAAAAATGCTTGCATATACGATTATACTACAAACAGTCCAGAAATTATTTTGTACAACCTTTTTGTCTTTTTTGCACAAAAACTGTTCTTTCCATCAAGTTCAAAATAATTTTCCAAGAAAGTCCTTATAAAGTTCTACTTTTTAGATTTTTTTCATATTTTCTAAACTTATGGTTCAAAAGTTAGAGGGGGGACACATTGTTTTTTACTTTTGGAGCGATTATTTCCGAAATTATTGACATTATCAAAAATGATTTTAGTAAACCCCTATTCATTTTTAAATACCTATCCAACAATATATCACACGTTAGGGTTGAAATTTAAAAAAAAAATCACTTCTCACTTTACATACTTTATATACCCTAATAAAACATTTTTTTCCAATTTTTATTTTACCACTTTGTCGGCGTGATTGATATACATATTGGTACCAAATTTCAGCTTTCTAGTGCTAAAGGTCACAGAGATTAAGCGAGGACGGACAGACGGACAGACAGACATGGCGAAACTATAAGGGTTCCTAGTTGACTACGGAACCCTAAAAATGTTATTTTGGTGTATGTACCGTATATATATTCATATGCATGTAGTCAAAAGCGGTTATTTCAATATTACAAACAGACACTCCAATTTTATTTTTATGTATGTATGTATGTATGTTTTTTTTTTTTTTTATTTTCTTAAAAAACACACACCATCTTTACAGGTTAGACCCAATACAATAGTGGTTTTACTACTCTGTCAAAAAAGTACCGGGAAAAGATCAATAATACACAAAATTTTTGTTATTCATCCAAATTTATTTTATCACCTTCAAAGTATGCCCCTTCAGAAACGATACACTTACGCCAACGAATAATCCAATCATCAAAACATTTTTTAAACGCTGTTTCCGAAATTGAGTTCAGTTCTCGCCGCGAATTCTCCAGTGGTAATTTGAGTTTAGGAAAAAGATAGAAGTCGGCTGGAGCCATATCTGGCGAATATTGTGGCTGCTCGATGGTATTTGTTGAGTGTTTGGTCAAAAATTCGTTCACAATGAAGGCGTTGTGCGAAGGCGCATTATCGTGGTGCAAAATCCAAGAATTTTCTTTCCTCAAATCTGGCCTTTTTCGTCGAATTTGCTCTCTTAAATGCCGCATAACGCTCAAATAATATTCTTTTTTTACCGTTTGACCTTTTGGTAAGAATTCCGAGTGCACAACATCGCGATAGTCAAAGAAAACAGTCAACATGACTTTGACTTTTGATTGACTATGGCGTGGTTTTTTCGGTTTTGGTTCAGTTGGAAGGCGCCACTCTCGCTTGTTGACTTGTTTGCATGTCAAACTCGTAAACACACGTCTCGTCGCCAGTAACAATGCGTTTCATGAGTGTTAGGTCGGAATTGACTCGTTCTAGCATGTCCTCAGCGACTCTCACGCGATTGAGTTTTTAGAGAAAATGCAGGTCTTTTGGGACTACCCGAGCGGCAAATTTTGGTACGGATTGACTCGTGAGATACAGAAAGTTCGGCGGCTATCTCTCTCAAACTTGAATGAGGATTTTCAGTCACTATTTCCTTCACTTTTGCTATGTTAACTTCAGTTGCAGAGGTTGATGGCCTACCAGAGCAAGGCAAGTCTTCCATCACATCTTGACCGCTTTTGAATGCTTTGTACCACTCATAAGCACGTGTGTTTGATAAAGTCGATTCACCGTAAGCCTTCTGTAACATTTTCAGTGACTCCGAACACGAAATTCCATTGGCGATGCAAAATAAATAAATTAAATTAAATTCACAATACACACTAGACATGATATAACTAAAAACAGCACTGTATATAGATGCAACTCAAACTCCGCGCCAAAATGGAAAGCAGTTGTGCCAATCTAGCAACAACAAAAAAATCTAAAATTTGAATTTGGAACCATAAACAAATCATCCATTCCCGATACTTTTTTGACTGAATGTAAGATAGATGTATATAGTGTGATTAGTGTGAAAACAAATCTTATAAAAATGTGGGTGAGTAATAGTAAAATATTTTATGATAACTCACAATTCTACAGCTTTTGTACCATCAAGATTGTTTTCATTTTTAGGAGTACTACACCCATGTGTTCCATTGGTAAGTATCCTGTAACAATACTTTTGCAATAATATGTAAACATAGCTCGTTCCTGGCATAATTAGGACATTCAAATAAATGTAATTCAAAAATATTTTAGAGAGAGATAAACTTACATTTCTACAGTTTGTAACGTCATAAAACGATATTCGTTTGCATTTCTACAACTACTAGGTTCCGTATGCTCCGTTGGTATTTGCATTCTGTAACAAAATATAGGTTTACTTACCTTGTTCAGTAGGTAGGTACTACAAAAATAATTGTGATCGTGGAAACAACTGGGACTGCTACCCTAATATTTAGATACGGTAGCTGTGTAGTTGCACCTACGTAATTCTATGCAATCGACAAGATGATAATAAATAAATAGAAATAAAAAATTACAATACAATATTTATTCTAGCAATTCAATATAGACGTACCCAGTACCCACCTACGAGGTACCAAAGAACAAAAATATAAATGATCTAATTTGTGAAAAAATATAATATGTGATAATCACGGGCACGGCTCCGTCTCCGATACGTTCTCTCTTTATTGCAGTCACTATTGGGTAATATTTTCTTATTTCTGAAAATGCAAAACGTATATAGGTAAGTATTATAAGATTATATTACGGTTTACCTATCTGATTTACTTATTATTGTAAAGAAGGTAAATAGTTAGCTAATTTCCTACCAATTTAGATACAAACTAAGAATTTTCGTGTCGACAAAACATAATTAGACTAAATATTATGTAGATGATAAGGTAATATTTATGACTTATTAGGTTCTGAAAGATAGGCACTTACTTCCATATTTTATTCATGTTTTTAGCATTTTCTTTTCTCCAACTTCTTTTTTTTTGTATTCCGGTCATTTCCTATTTCAGAAATAAAACAATATACTAATAATACGTAAGAGCGCGTGACGACGCGACGCGACACAGGCTCCCCGTCTGAGCGCCGGAGCGCGACTGCATCAGTGCTATAGTTGCAAAACTTCTGAAATATTCGGAATAATTCCGGAATACTTCTGGGAAAGTTTCTTTAAATCGGAATTATTCAAAATGAATTTAATTAAGATTTTTTTTTTTGCTGAAAAATTGTATTTTGCATCGATCGTCGATCGCCGCCGCCGCTGCTGCAGCGCTGGCCACAGAGTACTTTGTACGCTGGCGCTGCAACGCGCGCGCGGGCCCGACTGCCACGCAGCCACGAGTCGTGCGTGCAGGCGATGGCGGTGCGGGGTGCGGTAAGAGGGGATATGCTCCCGGAGAAGTTTTCCCCCCCCGCGAGAAAGATTCGTACCCCGCAATCGAATGTTTCCGAATGTTTCCGAATATTTCGCCGGATTGCCGGAATAATTCAATCGGAATAAACGTGTTTGTAAGTTAATAATTGTTAAGTGGCACATACGTAAGTAAAATATAAATGTTTATTTTAATATAAATGGGATTGATTAATGTTAGCCTGCGATTAACAGGATTTTTATTCTTTTGTTTTTAGGTAGGTACCTACTTATTTCGAAATCGAATGCTATTTTTATAAATGTCAGTTGTGAATTAAAAAACCAGGTCTAGCATTATTTGATTTGTTTTTTGAAAAAGGGTTAGAGTCTGTCTAATAAGTTAAACGACTTGGGTAATTATTAGGATATAGTGAAATCTGATGTAGTCAACACGGATTCAATAATCAAGGTTGATTAAGAGATAGAGATCATTGTTTAATAACAGAAGAACCCAATGATAGAAGAACCTTATAAAAAGTACTGAATTTTTGTATTTTTTAAATGATTAAATATTATACAAAATTCCCAAGTCGGTTGAGAGAGATCTCTGATTCGCGAGTCGCATAGCCCACCAAGTCAATAAAAACATTACGCGTAAATAGCCCAGTCAATAAATACATTGAATTTGTTGTTTGTGTTTGTTGTTGTTTGTTCTATGTTTGTTTTGTTTGTGTGTTTGAACGAAAAATATTTATATTATATTGTAAAAAGGGTGGGGCGCTTTGTGCCATATGTTTCGTAAGAGTCGAATCGAGCACCCCACGCTTTTCCTAAAGTCAATGACCATGACCCCTAAGTATTTGACCTAAAATGTTATCGAAAAATTTGATCTGTGTTATTTAGAGAAGTAGCGCTCGCCGGCGCGGTCAAAGCAGCCCTTTGGTGTCCCGGGCGTTTCCCAACATTTTTGCATTTGACCTTGAGTTCAAGGTGATTGACTTTGGTGTCAAGGTCATGCCCTATGGTGTCCCAGGTGTTTTCCAACTTTTTATACATTTGACCTTGGGGTCAAAGTCATTGACCTTGAGGTCAAGGTCTGGCCCTTGGGGTCAAAGTCATTGCCTTTGGGTGTCACAGGTGATTCCCAACATTTTAATGAAGTAAAGGTTTAAGTAAAGGTCATTGCCCTTGAGATCAAGGTCATAGAATAAAGGATCATTGTGTTGTCATCAGTCTTTGATGGGTGTGCAAAGTTTTAAAAAAATCTGATCGCCCTAAGCTGGTCAAAATCGAGCTCAAAGGCGTTGATTACCAACAAATATATAGGTGAAGCTAATAAAAGCGTGTTAAAAAAGGAGGTTATGAGTTTGAACCGTATGTATGTATGTTTGTCCGCGATCATCTCGCATTTGGCTGAACCGAATTTGATGCAGTTTTCAGAACAGTATTATTAGTCACTATATGTATATACGTGACATAAAAAAATGTTGAAACAAAAATGTTTAAGTAAAAAGATAGAACTGACTTCAATGAAGCCGGAGCACTTCAAACCACCACCAAGCGAAGACTTTATTGAAGAGGTGCACTCACAACTATAAACTTAATATATTCCTACCGCTCACAATACAACTAAAGATAATATTTTACAACTTCCAAGCGCGAAATAGGTAGTAAGGTCGATTTTCTTGTTTTTTTTTGACGCTTGAAATATTCCGAAAGTTTCGGAATATTTCGGAATACTTCCGAAGTATTCGACGGGAATGATTCGGAATTTTTCCCGCCAGCATCTATAATCAGTGCAGCGGCCGTCGCGGACGCGTAGTTTTCCACGCAATATTTCGGTATTAAATTTCTAACAAAATAAAAAGAAACATTATTTTAAATTGAAAACATATAGTACACGTATTATATTAGTTCAGATTTGTATAAAAAATTTCATTACAATACGTTAAGTATTAACCGAGTACTGCGGTTTATTAACAAAATTAAGAGGGAAGTTTGTGATTTTTTTGTATCGAGATTTTTTTTAGTAATCGTGTTTTCACAACATATGGGACTCAGAGTATATGCTCAACTATACTATATATTTTTTTCAACACGATTGATTCAATATTATTTATGATATGCAGGTTCTAACGCGAACGGTAAAGCAGTTTTGAGGTAGTGTACAGCCTTAAGTGTATCGGAAGCTTTACTGTCACAATCACAAACACGTAAATAAATGTCTAGTGCGAGTTTGTATTACGTTAAGGCGTATAGTCCCTTGAACCATCTGGCCGAAATTATGTGAACGCAACTCTCGCACTCGCCTAGGCGGCAGTACGCAAATCTGTGCATTTATTTTCGGCCGGCAGCGCCCGGAAACCGCTTTAAATCCATTTTCTCTGCGAGATATTGATTGATTTACATATGCAATGTTCACTTTGAAGAATATTTAACCACCAATTTTTATGTGTAAAAATGTTTCTAAAGGTCCAAGCCGTTTCGAAGGAGTAGGGAAAAGTTGCGAAAAGTTGCGAACTTGCTAAATATTTTTTTTTGACAAAAGTATTAATTGCACGAAAAAATCAAATGTTGATATTATTGTTCATGAATCTATAATAAACATATATTTTTTTCAAACCAATTGACCCAGCCGTTACGGAGGAGTAGGCCTCAGAAAATCACTGTTTTATGGCACTTTTCGGGCGCTTGGCCCTTAAAACGCAATCGACACGTTTATGACCAGAGCAGAGGTCGGAATTAGGTAGGTACCTAGGGTTATTCATGTACTTGCATCGAAATGTTGATATAAATATGGATCTTCTCGGGTTTTCTAATGAAAAATTCCGTGTGGCCAACAATATTACAAATAAATAATAATAAAAACCTATAGATATGCTCTGCTTATGACGTTCGGCACTTCGATTAGCCCGCGTTAAACGTTTCGATCACAAAACGAAATCTGATTCTAAAATTTCGAAACCAAGTCTTTTTGCGTTTGATAGCAGAGACCACCATTCGCGGTTTTTGGGAATTCCCACTCAACATATAAAGAAAACATTAGCAGCAAAATCTACGTCATCTTTGCTCAAGGCAAATAGCCAAAGATATCCCAACACTTAGTAATTTAAACCTGTTACCGTCGTACTTTGTACCCTGCAAGTTGACAGAGCTGTAAGTAACCGTATAAGAAGTTAGACTTTGGACCCGTTCACTAGCCGTCATGTTGACCTACACGTACGTAAAGTGGACGCATTCGAATATGTAATGTCTTTGACGCGTTCTATTGATCCTTTCGCTGAGATACTGAACCGAACTGACCATGTATGAGTCATGTGACGCATACAAATACAAAGTTAGAATATCATGTGATATCAAACCCGGAATTCGAATATGTAGATTATGTGAATTTATTTCTATGAGCATTATGACCTTAAAATAACAGTCCGGTTCCCAAAAAAGGCGGAGATTTTGGTGAGCTAATCATCATTTGCCAGGCTAAAATGGGCTTGGGCGGGCTTTATCAGTCGCATGCACTCTGATCGTTGGGCAAGAGTTTCCACAAAGTGGGTACCTGAAGATTGACGACGCCGCCGAGGTCGACCTAGGAAGAGGTGGCGAGACGACCTAGATGCCTACCGCGGGGACTGGTTCGAGGTAGCTCAAGAAAAGGATACCTGGAAGAAGTTGGGGGAGGCCTTTGCCCAACAGTGGGACAGTATAGGTTATTAAAAAAAAAACATCATTTGTATGTGTTTGTGTGTGTATGTAAGTATGTTTGTTACTCCTTGACGCGCAAATGTCTCAACGGGTTTGGATGAAATCGGCACACGGGTAAAGCATGTCCAAGAATTTATTTTATTTTTCGCATTTTATGTTTTTGCGAAAGGGATCTCCTAACAATGCGCGCTGTGTCCAATAGTACTATTTACTGGATCAAGCCCTTGATCCGATTGCCCAACGAGAGCCTCCTCAGATGTTGGTCGAGGTTCTTGGCTATTAAGTCATTGGCCGCCACCACTATCGGCACAATAACTGCTGTATCTACTTCCCACATGTCGACAACCTCGCGAGTCAAGTTATTGTTTTATTACTAGCTGTGCCCGCGACTTCGTTCGCGTGGACTACAGGATTTTGAATTTATTTTTTCCTAAAATAAAAGTAGCCTATGTTACTCCTTATTACATCAGCTACCTGCCAAAAAAGTCTCGTCAAAATCGGTCTAGCCATTTCAGAGATTGCCGGGACAAACAGACAGACAGACAAAAATTGTAAAAAATGTTATTTTGGTGTATGTACCGTATATACACCACTAATTTTTAATTAGTACAAATACTTAAAGGGCTTATTAGAAAAGCCCCTGTTATTATTTAAGTAAAGTCTCAATAAATAATATTCATAAACAGCAAAGTTATTAGCGTTTGTGTTTATTCCAAAATGTCTCTCAATTTATGGAAATATTGTGCAGGCTATTGATTATGAATGAATAAAGGACGATTAAAATGGAAAAACACTTCCCGCAGTATTTTCTACTAGCAATTGATATGTATGATTGAATCTATGATGAATTTACCTTTTCGTGGTCAATTTTAGGATTTCGGTTTTTTCTACTTTTGAATACAAAAATATGATCAGTAACGGGTACAGATCAGCCCCATTTTTTTGTGTACTAATTAAAAAGTAGGGGTGTATATTCATTATTTCAATATTACAAACAGACACTCCAATTTTATTTATATGTATAGATTAATTTACTGTACAATTGCTGGGTAGAGGTCTTCGTTCTCTCATTAATTCAACCTGTCGTACAGCTAGTGTCCACTCTTGCGTTGTTGAAACCTCTACGGTCTCGACTAAGCGTTTATACTTATACCGCGTACATCGAGGGACTGGAACAATTTGCCTGCTGTTTTCCCGTCCGATTATAATGTAGGTGTCTTCAAGGTTAGAGTGAATAGGCTTTTAATAAACTAGTACGCCACACCATCAATGATTGCATCACTGCTTACCATCAGGTGAGATCACAGTCAAGCACTAGTTTATATCAATAAAAAAAAACTGTTTTTTTTTTTTACAATTTTCGGCCAGTCCTCTATAGCCATTAGCCGGGCATAAATCTGGAGTACCATCAATGCTTAGCCGTCGAGTTTGTGGCTCAACTCAACCAACAAAGCATTCCTATCACTTCGAAAGATAACAAATTGCGACAATTATTTTTTATCGTTCATTATTGGATTGTGTTATCTAGGCAGATTTTGTATTGATTGACGGGATTACAAGTGGATCGGAAATGCTCCGTGCTTATTGCGTCAAAAACCTATTCTTGCATAAGATTACGACAGTTAACTCTAAAAATCATTTTAGGGTTCCCGAAAAAGGGTAAAAACTGGACCCTATTATTAACACTGCACTGTCTGTTTGTCAGCAGGCTGTATCACATGAACGGTGATATCTAGACAGTAGAAATTTTCACAAATACTACTACTACTTACTACTACTAATTACTACTACTACTACTAATTACTACTACTACTACTACTACTACTTACTACTACTACTATTATTATACTATTTTACTAGATATTTGTTTGTACTTATGTCTGTTGCCGCTATATCGATAGGTAAATACTAAAAACAGAATAAAATGAATTAAGTATGTAAAAAATGTGGCAGGTATAGATAAATGGAACGGAACTCTCTATGCGCGAGTCCAAAAAAACAGCCAAGTGAGAAGCACTTGGCTGTTTTTTTTACGAACGTGCAATACGGCCAACGTAACTTGGCGAGTCTGAACATAGGCTCTGCGCATCTCTCTCTCTCTCACGTCGTTCATGGCAAACGCCTATGTTCAGGCTCGCCAAGTTACGTTGGCCGTATTGTGGATGCATTCACAACCCTATAGATCCAAATATACAAAACATTCCGACTCGAAACGACTATCTCTAGACTATACAAATATTTGTTTGCGTAGAAATGGAACCCGTGACGCGCGGTTCTGCAATCAATCGTTCAACTACTACGCCAATAGTGTCGTCACATTAGTAATTTATATAACACAAGCTTTTGCCCGCGGCGTCGCCCGCGTACGCGTACATAATATAGCCTATGTCACTCAGGAATAAAGCAGCGTTCTATCGGTGAAAAAATTTTAGCAATCGGACCAGTACTTTCAGAAATTACCTCCTACAAACAAAAAAACAAACTTTACCTCTTTATTACCTATATTAGTGTAGACTAATTAATCTTAAAACGTATCGAATGATTCATGTGTTAATTTTGTCATTTATAAATGAGTGATTAGGTAAGTACTAATTAATTTTACATTTTTACAATGCATTGTAAACGAGTTGCATTGTAGACGACATTAAAGTTTTTCTTTGAAATTCTTAGACTTCTTAGTAATTTTGAAAGTGATCCGTTTGTTCCGTAAGTTTTATAAAGAGTTCTTCTTAGGGTTTCGTGCCCTAAGGGTAAAAACGGGACCCTGTTACTAAGAATTCGCTGTCTATCCGTCTGTCTGTCACCAGGCTGTATCTCAAGAACCGCGATAGCTACACAGTTGAAATCACAAATTATATATTTCTGTTGCTGCTATACTTCGATCTTGAGCATTTAAATAGGTATAAATACGGAAAAATAGAAAGGTTGCTTATTTTCGAAATTTACAGACTACTTAATGAAGAATTTTTTATTTACATTCTTAAATAAAACGATACATACCCAATAAATAAAACGCTCAATATTTTAATAATCTACGCGGACTTTTAATAATCTTAGTGTTCAACCGAATGGCGCGAAATCACGCGCGAACGCTTGGGGTTTGAGTGGCAACAAATACTAAAAACAAAATAAAGTAAAAATTTAAGGGGGGCTCCCATACAACAAACGCGATTTTTTTGCCGAATTTTTCTAAAGACGGTATGGAACCCTTCGTGCGCGAGGCCAACTCGAACTTGGCCAGTTTTTTATTGTTTGTATACTAAGTCCTTTAAGCCAAGTCTTCGTATGAATTGTTTATTTGTTTACCATTAGGATATGGATGTAGAGTCTGTCTAATAAGTTAAACGACTTGGGTAATTATTAGGATTTAATGAAATCTGATGTAGTCAATACGGGTTCAATAATTAAGGTTGATTAAGAGATAGAGATCATTGTTTACTAACAAAAGAATCTTATGAAAAGTATCGAATATAAGTATTTTTTAAATGATTAAATATTATACAAAATTTCCAAGTCGGTTGACTTATTAGACAGACTATACTTAGTAGTAAGTAGTCAACACTACAATAAAATTCTCAGCCCCATTTTAGTGAGATCGCACCTGTTTCAATGATTCCACGTATTATCCAATTGCGCAGACGCCTGAGATACAATTTTATATCAGATTCACTAGGAATCAATAATTTGCGTTCTAAAACTGTCACTGACCTTCATTCGAAAAAATCCCGCCAAAAATTCATATGTATAAAGAGTTCTTGATTGTCTATGGTCAACCCTCAACGGCGCGGGTGGTCCGTAATGGAAACTACTAGGGGTTTTTCGAAAAAGGATGTGGTGCGAGTCGAAGTATGAACTCGCTTATTTACACTAATATTATAAACTAGCTTTTGCCCGCGGCTTCGCCCGCATACATAAAATATAGCCTATGTCACTCAGGAAAAAATCAGCTTTCTATCGGTAAAAATTTTAACAATCGGAGCCGTACTTCCAGAGATTACCTCCTACAAACAAAAAAACAAACTTTATCTCTTTATAATATTAGTTTAGATTAGGGCTGCCATCTCTAAAACCTGTCCCCCAGGACCAGAAGCGTAAGTTCCCCAGATTTTGGAGCTTTTACCCCGGACATTTCAATACTTTTTTCATTTACTTACATCTTGATTAAAATATATTTCACTCCGTACTTGATAGAAGTGAACTTTAATTGTAAGCCTCTTTTGTTGCATGAAATAGTGTGTTTAATCGTTTTTGTGACTACAAGTGAGTAATTTTGCTTTATTTTTTAACCTTCTTAGGTATTCAATAAAAGATAAACAAATCCAATATTAGTTACTCAGTTAATAAAATTAAATGAAAAACTTGTTTAATTTCTTATTTTTCCATACAATTAACAATATTTACTTTAGTTTTAAAAGAACTGAAATCTTAAATCAAATTCAGAAAGTTATAATAATTTATACTAAAGCCATACCATTACCATGCGTCGGTCGATCGCGCCCCATACCCGCTCGCCGCTTGCGTAGTAAAATAGCGTCGGCAGTGCGTGCGGTGAAATACCTAAACCATAGCTTTTATTTACGTAAATTATGGGAACGGGATCTAATCAAAATCCCGGACTGCAATTGAAACCCCGCCCGGACGCTCTCCGGACGTCTTCCAAACTAGGACAAATCCGGAGAAACCCGGACGGATGGCAGCCCTAGTTTAGATAAGTAAAGTTTGTTTTTTTTTAATTTTGTAGGGGGTAAATTTTTCAAAATCCTATCTTAGTTCTCGCCTAACGTTATAAAAGGAAACCTTGTGCAAAATTTCACATTTTTAGTCCCAGTAGTTTTATATGTCAGTCAGTCAGTTTCTCCTCATAATATAGATTTAGATATAATATAATATAGACTAACTGACCCGGCAAAGGTTGTTCTGTCATACAAATTATCAAAGAAAAGAATGGAAATTGGGGGTAGGAGGGTAAAAAATAGCCTATGACCTAGTCTCAGACCTACCAAATATACACAAACAAATTCAAGAAAATCGGGCGAGCGGTTTCGCAGGAATTTGATAGCAAATATTGACACGAGATTTTATATACGTATGTAGAGCTTTATCTTGACTGTCTGGCTCACCCGTGACTGTTGATTGTTAATGATCGTTATCAAGTTTAATTAATGTGACTAAAACTGTACACTAATACGCATGCAAAATATTTATCTTTCATTTTCACGCAGTGACCGGCTTCTCAGATGAAGGTCGCCAGTTCAATTCCCGCGTCTGAGGAAATTCTCCACACTTACACTGCGTGGTCGCTGAAACAAAGACTTCATTCCTTATATTTTTAAGATCGGTAACTTTCCGTGAAGATTTGGATTTAATCCTATAAATATATTGAAAGACATGGCGGAACAGACTGTCTTCCGTAGAATTGGAAAAACCGCGATCGTTGGAAGGAATGGAAGGAAACTTTGTTCCAGCTGTGGAATAATATAGATAAAATAGACATAAAAGTGCCTTTTATTCCACAACTTACAATTTTAGAAAACTGATTTAGTTATGAAAATGAAAACCATTACAAAATGTACAAAATTCTTCTGCTCTTCCGCTCAATCTATTTAAATAATCTCGTTCCTTCATTTGTATGTTAAAACCAGAGTAGACTCTGGTTTGTCTTTTTTCATGACAGAGGTACGTTCTCGCTGGATAATTTACGATTACACCACATACGAACTAAAAATAAAAAAATCCTGTAACGCAGTATCAGAGTTCTCTGCGTGATTAGAATTTAAACAACTGTCTGAAATCAACTATAAGGCAGGAAATCCGTCTGGTCGGAAGATCCTTATATCCTTTTCAACGGAGGTGAGTGGGATTTTACACTCTGTTCCGCATACCTCCTAACTAGGTACTTAATTAGGTACTCTGCCTCTCAAATTTTAAGGTTTCATCGTATTCTCTTTATCAAGTTCGCAAGAACAGGTTTTCCCGCGATTTTCAACTGTCATCTCATTTACGTCATCACGCAAATGACAGATACATCAGAGGTGGTCGTTGTCCCGAAAGAAAATGTTCTTGCATTTAATCTCGATCATTGTATGCCACAAATAGTAGCGTTATTGGCTATTGTTCATAAACTTATGGGTATCTACGACATTTAAACTGTCTTTGACTGTCCTTTTCAATTTCTAGTGTCTATGTTTATATACCTACTTGGAATGTAAGCTTTTTAGTTAGCTACTCTTTAAGAGGAATACAGGCGCGAATTGCGAGTTTTTGTGTCTTTGCGCATCTCATTATTTTGTATGCAACTCGAAAGTGACTGCACTATATGTAGTGATGCAAGAGACTCAGTCGTTTAAGTAAAATATGGAAGAAATAATAAGGAACTGGAAGTGAATAGGTTACTTCTAGGCTAGAATGCTCCATCGTCGACAACAGCATCGCTTACCATCAAGCCGGCCCTGTGTTTGTCGAGGCACACATAGTATAGGGTTCCGTAGTGGCCCGGTAGTAACAGTTAAAGTTAAATCTTTATTGCAGAACACAATACAATAAATAATATATTTCTGGATGTTATTTGAATGTAGTAGTAGTAGTAGTAGTAGGAACATAGGAGTGGGTTTTAGTCAGTAAAAGTTTGACTCGCCCTCCCGATCTGCCCTAGAGCGGGAGATTTCATTGGATGATATCCCCCCAAAAAGAACTTGGATTAGTCGGGTAAAAATACTGTTTGAATTAAAATGTGAATTATGCATTTAGATTGTGTAAGTAGGTAGGTGTCCCGTTAAAAGCCAATAGGTATACTTTGTATTTATATTCCTTTTTTTCCGGTCCAAAGTTCAGGCAGTCTGTCCCCTGTATCAGAAACTAAACGAGGCACAGTAAATTAGCATAAACAGTAAGTAATTCCTGTGAAATCGGTATAAATAAAGTACCATAATGTTTGTGTTTATTAGAAAAAACCTTTGTCTAGTATAGCATAAGCATAATCATCAGCCTTTTATTGTTGCTACTGCTGGGACTCAGGCCTCCTCTCTAGGAGAGGGAATCGGCCGTAATTCACCACGCCGGCCCAGTGCGGGTTGGTGAATTTTTTCGAATTTTTTGTTCTAGGATATGACAGTTTCCTCACGATGTTTTTCTTCACCGTTTTGAGAGCAGTGGTGATGAAATAAATTACACAAAGTAACGCGCCTGGCTGGGTTTGGATCCACGACCCATTTAACTCGTAAGTCGGGGCCGTTACCACTCGGCCACCAACGCTTTTTAGTCTGTCCAGTCAGTCACATAGTTGATTGACTATAGGGGCATATTTATGGTTCAAAAGTCAATTTACCAGGATGTAAATATCATCTTCCTGCCTTTGTCCCATGTTTCTTGGGGTCGGCACAACACGATTTTTTTTTCCATTCTGTTCTATCAGCCGTCTAGCTGTCACTGACTCCCTATTCTTTCATATTACTCCTCACATAATCCTCTCTTTTAGACTCCCGTCTCCCTATCCATCCTTATACCTACATGTAAACTTATAACTCTTTTTAGGGATGTGCGTTTCATCAATCCTCTTCAAATAACCGTTCGTAACTCCGTACCAAGACAAACGATTCCCTTTAAATTTTTCAGTTACTGGCGACATTATTTATATAAATATACTGACACGATTATAATATAAATAGGTAGTGTATGGATTTTAAAAGACAACATTACAAGCAATTTTTGGTCCGCAGCATTTTTCGCAAAAGCGTCTAATAATAACTTTACTGACTTGTCAATGAAAGTAATCAATAAGCCATCAATGGTCTACGTAGCGTGTTGAACAACGGCCCTTGCGCATTGCGGGACTAAAAAAGTTGGCATTTGCGGCCAGTCTGCTCGGGAACGAGTCCGGGAGCAACTGGTTATTAAGTTCAACAAAAAAAAAATATCAAGGGTATAATATGTTCTAAACATGAACAGATAAAAAAAAATAAACATATCCGCTTGTGTATCTTCGACTTAATAGATAGATAATTAATTGTGCTAGGGTCAGCACATCGCGTATGCTTTCATTTCAATATCATTCTCAGTCGAGACATCACGTCAATCATACGCGTCAATTTATTTTTTAATTATTTTTTTTAAACATGCGACCTCTGTATGCAATTTAAGTATCGATCGGTCGGCGGGTTATCGGTGCAATCGGTTTATTTAATTTTTTATAAAAAAAAGATAAGGTCTTTGGAAAGATGGTGAAGACTCAGTGTGATGCGCGACCAGTGAAAGCTTACATCATGAGTGATTTGCTGAAGAAGTTCGATCATGATATGAGGAACGATGTCGTCCAGATTGCTGTTGCTATCGCAGGATTCTATCTCGGAGTATTTTGTTGTATGTATTCTTTTTTTTTACTTTTTTGTTTGTTTGTTTTCTTTATATTGCTTTAAAAATACTTGTTAAATTAATTTCGTTGTCTAAACTTTTTTGCACCTTTTTTTAAAGTTATTGTATTGTACAAAACTATTTTACTCTTTTATATCATGCTTAAATTATTTAATTCGTTTTTAACAAAAATTATGTAGCTTATAAAAGTATGATTATCTAAAATTATAACGAAATTATTTTAGACATTTCCCTTTTGAGGTAAACCCATTGTTATTTGAGTAAACCACAGCCTACTACAGTTTATTTCCTCATACTCGTGCTTATTACGAAATTAGCAAAGACCGCAAAACCTATTTTACTTTAAACTACTTACTTTTATAAAACCCATTATGTTTGTTAATTTGTAAAGATTAAACAGAGAACGTGACATTTTATTTTTCTTCATTATCATCATCTTCAATTCGTTTTTATTTTTCTAATTTTTTAAATTAATTCATTATTATTTCTTTATTAGTTATTTTACCTTATTAAATAAATATTAAATTATTTCTTAAAAAACAATAGAAAAAATATTTAAAAATTAAAAAAAAAAAAGTATCCCACTGGTATCGGGAACTGGTCCATGTTACCGGCGGCGGTCAGGGCTCCAGAGAAAGGAACCTCTTAACTATACGGGCCGGGTCCAGGAGTACCGCTTTCTGAATCAAGCCCTAGATCCAGCATTATTATTATTATTATTCACCTAAACCTTCCTCATGAATCACACTGTCTACTGGTAAAAACCGCATGTTAATCGCGAACAGACAGACAGACGTAGTACGGGACTTTTTTATAATTTCTCATTTCTAAATTTCGAATAAGTTTTTGCTATTCAAAATATAATTTAAAAATATTACTTTTAATTTCTATGCTCTTTAAAAAAAATTTGAACCAACTGGCTACTTTTTGTGCAAAGTTTAAATTGAACCAGAGAAAAAACTGGTCGGTCAACGCTATTTACAGTTTACATAGATTAATGTGAACTTGCTAACGTTAACTCACTTAATATTAGGGTCTACATACAAGGATGTCGTTGGCAGGTGTAGCTAGGCCGGTTGTAATGACAGCCCGCCCCGGTTGTCCGCCATATTTTTTTTTCACATTTTTCACATTATGTGCAATTTATCGCGGACTTGCATCGTCGCTAGGTTGTATGAGCACGAACGGGTTAAGTGATACGGCGTTTGCGCGCCATTTTTTTTTGTCTATGATATTAAGTTTTTAAAAACGGGCTTGAGAATTATATTGTACTAGCTGTCCGCCCGCGACTTCGTCCGCGTGTACTTCGGTTATCGCAATCTAAACGTGTTTTCCCGTAGGAATAAGATGTTTTTCCGGGATAAAAAGTAGCCTATGTTCTTTTCCATGTCAAAGCCATGCCAAATTTCATCCAAATCCGTTCAGCTGTTTTTGCGTGATTAAGTAACAAACATCCAAAAATCCACACTTTCACATTTATAATATTAGTTAGGATATAATTAGTGTAATTTTGTTCCCATATATTGATTTACTAATGATATAGTACTATATAATTAGGATAATTTTATTCTTATCTGTTACCTATTAGTGAATTCAATTTAGGTGCTTACTAAACCTAATATTTTTTTGGAAATAATTTACTACTTAATTGTTCATCAATTAACCTTTTGAATACCGTAATTAGAGACACAATAGAACGACAATGAGAAATCGAACGCCGGGCGTCCGCTTGGGGTTTAATGAAAACTCTTTTCGCGCTAAATCAGTTTTTCCATAGAGTTTTACAGGCAACCTAGGGGTTTTAAAACTAGGGGTCTTTATAGTCTGTCTAGTAAGTTAAACGACTTGGAATTTTTTCAAGGAAATTAAAAATCTAATGTTGGCAACCGGAATTTTAGTTGTCATTCACTTGTTTTTTGAGATGATGATAATTCTACAACAGATCTTGATCGTAGTATGGCTAGTGATGATGAATCTGTAAGTGGAATAGAATATTAAGAATCAGATTTCCCGTACGATTCCAGATTTATTTTATTACTTTTCACACTATTATGTCTTTGCAAATGTATCCTACTTTTGTAATAAGAATATCATTAAAGATACTGAAATAGGTATATTTTAAACGAAAATCTTTTGCATTTTTTAATGTTAAAAAGTCCCCTAATAGTATTAAATCATTTAAAAAAATACTTAAATTGGATACTTTTTATAAGGTTCCATTATTAAACAATGACCAAAATTTCATAATCAACCTTGATTTCTGAACCAATGTTGACTACATCAGATTTCATTTTACCCTAAAAATTACCCAAGTCGTTTAAATTATTAGACAGACTATAAATCAAAATTCAAGAGTGAATAGGTTACTTCTAAGCAAGCGTGCTTCACCCATTACCACATCATCACTTACCTTCAAGAGAGTTAGTGGTCCAGCACGCGCGTATCAATAATAAAAATGTTTTTAAAATATTTTTTCTTTATTGGTATTGGATAGAAACAAGAAGAAAATAATTGTAACTGTCGTTACATCATACATTATTTCACTGAAAATTATCTATACCTAAGATCATATGTCATTGTAATACTCAATCTAAACGAACAAACAGAGACCTATTAAAAAATAATCTCTATAAAAAAATTGTTTTGTTCGGGTGTTTATACTTGAAATCGTAAAAAATGAGTGTTAATACCTACAAAATGCAATTTTTCTGGTGGTGTAAAGGTCTTCGCAGACAGAGAGGGATAATTCTCCCGCGGCCTGGGGCATTTTCTGACGGATGGAATTTTTTGTTAGCTTCAAGCTTAGATGCACTTTAATTCTGTGATTTTAAAGGTGATTTTCGGGTGCCTTAATAAAATCATTTCCGCTGCGCTCTTTTCTGTCTGCGCTGACCCTAAGTGGTTACTATGGGATCATGCCGGCCGACTGAGAATCGAATCGAATCGAAATCGACAAAAAGGGTTACAGAAATCTTCTTACTCAATTTTTGGTCCACAAAGTTCCTTAACCTTTCGAATATCGATATAGAGACACAATAGAAAGACAACGAGAGAGCGAAGCGTTTGCTTTGGGTTTAATAAATTAAAAAGACTAAGGGTGAGTTGCACCATTTAACTATAACCAAACCATAACCAGCCGTGAAACGGCCGCCTATTGGTCAATTCGACGATTTGACAACTGTTAACGGCTTTGTTATGGTTATAGTTAAATGGTGCAACTCACCCTAGGACCTGTAAAATACGTCTCAAAATAAAACATCATTAAAGTTATTTAAATATTAAAATGTTACATAAATGTAAAATGTAAAGAAACTGTGTCAATAGTTTACGTTGTCAGCGTTGCATTTTAGCGTAATGCAATGTTTATAACGCGAATGTAAAAACATTGTAATGTTTTGTAAATCGGACGTGCCGAATAAAACTGGTAAATATAATTTCATAATCAGCCTTTATAATGTTCCCACTGCTGGGACTCGGGGTAAAACTAGGAATCAGGGTATCTCGCTAGCAGTGGATTAACTATACTCCATTTGTTTAAGTAGATAATTAAATGTAAACAATCTTAACATGTTTTTTTATCTAAAAATTGTCTAAAAATGTTAACAGTGAGGTACTTATCTAAACTGATGTTAAGTACTTAATTAACTAAATTTAAATAATCTTTGTATTTTTTATACGATTTATCTATACTTACATCTGTACATATAAATAAAATTGGAGTGTCTGTTCCGGTACTTTTTTTGGCAGGTAGCTGATGTAATAAGGAGTAACTTAGGCTACTTTTATTTTAGGAAAAATAAATTCAAAATCCTGTAGCCCACGCGAACGAAGTCGCGGGCACAGCTGGTTTTAAATAAAAAGACTAAGTATCAAGATTGTTTACGTTAATTTAAGTACCTAAACAGATGGAGTATAATAGGTTATTAACGGCTCTAGGCCTAAAAAAAAACAGTGGCCCCATTTTTACATGGGAAATCATCAATTAACCTCTCCTGCTCTGAGTGGAGCGGGAAGGAGTGTCAGATTTTTACTGTCTTAAACGATTTGCCATATAAATATAATCCGTGTTGTGTTGTGTTGTTATTTAGAATTCGAAGGTCGATTTTTCCGGTAGTGCAAGAAGAGGTTTGCTAATGACGTTTTGGGGGCCTCTAGCTTAGGGTCCCTGGGGGTCCCCGCCTAGCCTTTCTGTAGCTACGCCAAGGCTCTCTAGGAGAGGGAATTGGATGTAATCCACCACGCGGGCCCAGTGCGGATTGGTGGATGTCACATATTGTCTTCGAATTTTCGATTCTAGGACATGCCAGCTTCCTAACGATGTTTTCCTTCACCATTTTGAGAGCAGTGGTGATGAAATTAATTACACAAAGTAATGTGCTAGTTAGGCACATTACTGTTTATTCATTCTTCTGGCCTCACTTCTGTTGTTTTGGGTTCGAAACCTAAAGCTCGGAAGTTGGGGCCGTTACTTCTAGGTCACCACTACTCATATATTGCTTATTTTAGTGCCGTACGGCTGAAAATTGGCATAAGTGTATGATTTTTAAGAAGTCCTCATTCTTCGCTTGCGCTTTTCTTAATTCATTTGGGGATGCCGCTATACAGGGTGTAAGGGATAGGTCTCCTCAATCAAACTTTAAGGGCTTACTCAATAGACGAAACTGGACAACTTTCCACAAAAAATCGGCCTCTCCATACAAAATTATAAACTTGATTGGACAAATCGACTCATACGTACAAAGCGTTTTGGGAACACAGTCATTATGCGTACAGCTAAGGAGTGGAATTCCCTGCCGGAGTCTGTGTTTCCTGATAGCTATAACCTAGGGGTCTTTAAGTCAAGAGTGAATAGATTGCTTCTAGGCAAGCGTGCTCCATCGTCAGCCACATCATCGCTTACCATCAGGGTAGATAGTGGTCAAACGTGAGCCTATCCATTATAAAAAAAGTGGACAGTTTGTTTGGAGAGGCGGATTCTTTGAGCGGAACAACTTGTGACATGATCAACTGCGCAAGGATAAGACTTGCCTACATTTATTTTAGTATCTGATAAATAGTATCCTGTCTTATAGAAGGTTAATTGAATTTACCGTATCGTACACCTGCAGTATTCCTCAGTAAAACTACAAGTAGTTCGATACTATCTTCATTTACAAAACTGGCTTTTAATTCATTAACTGCGTCTTGTAATTAACTTAATCCAAGTTTGGCGTGACTGCTTTTTCCTTTGTCGTCTTTTGAATTCTTGTTAAGACCAAGGTCTGTTTCTACAACTTAAAAGTCTATTAGCAGATATATTTTCTTCGGGATTATGTGCCAAAGTATTGTGGCCAGCCTTTGGCAGCCAATCTTTGAAATTCTCAGCTTTTTCTTCTATAATATGCATGTATTGTACATCTAAAGCTTCCTTATGAATCACTCGTGTCTATTGGTGAGAATCGCATGAAAATTCATTCAGTATTTTTTGAGTTTATGACCAACCCGAACCCTCTCGTGGGGTTCGGGTTGGTCTCTATACATTTTATACGGATACTAGACTTGTAGAGCTACACTTGACCCACGCCACGCGACATCGTTCTACGTAAAAATCAGGCGTGTTTCACGTGCGTCGGTCTAATGTAGCCTATGTCTATGTCTGATTATGGTTTCCCCACTTAGTCCTATGCGGACCATTGTACGTGCGCCATAGCGGTCTAATGTAGTTCTAGCGTTATGCCCGATCCACACATGGCGTGACAGGGAAACTGGTTTTTGTAATTTTGTAATTGGTTATGCGTCTGTTCAGACAGAATAAACATGTTTCCTTTCTTTCTTTTTTTTACCCTTGCAAGGTTTCTTGTCTGCTTCAGTATGTCCCACATTTCTTCTACAGTTGTTTGGCTCCCATACCACAAAATAGATAGGTACAGAAGACAATCTCATGTATGTACTTCACTTTTTATGCCTACGCTCGGTGGACGCACACTAATGAGTGTTTGAGCCGGAACTGTTCGACGAGCGGGCCGAGGCGCTCCGAGATATCGTGTCCGTGAGCGATGTCTATGTGTGCGTTGCTCGAGCGCGCTTTGTATGTAGATTGACTTCTGTACCTATCTATTTTATGCCCATACTGTCATTTCACCTTCTGTATTGTGTGCGAAAAATATGTGACGTTCACTAACCTTTCGTTTATTTTGAAAACAAAGAGATTTACCGTTATGGGCTATTTCGCATGGATTTGAGTCATTCGCATGAATTCAATTTAATTAAGAGTTTCGTATTAGCTTATAAGAAGTGTAGGTACCTACCTAATTTACAGTAAGTGTTTGGGTTAATTATTTCGGCTACTGTTTTATTATCATACTTACCTATTTTACCTGTTCGTACCTACGATTCTTTTGACGTTACGATTTTGTGTATTCAACTGACTTCAAAAAAAGAAGAGGTATTCAATTTTAAGTATATTGTGATATTTTTACATTATAAACATAAACCTAAACATCGAAATATATACACCACTAATTTTTAATTAGCACAAAAGATAAAATACCCAAAAAAAAAATCATATTCGGATTAATCACTCATAACAATTGCTACTAAAAATACTACACGCGGTATTTTTCCATTTTTATCGTCATTAATTCATTCATAATTAATCAATAGCCTGTTCAATATTTCTATAGAGTGACACTTTAGGATAAAAACAAACGCTAATAACTTTGCTGTTTATTAATATTATTTTTTGCTGACTTTTCAAGACTTTTTCTAATAGCCCACCCCTCAAACCCCAAGCGAATGCGGGCGTTCGGGCGTCATTTAGTTGAACACTAATATTATTAAAAGTCCACGTAGATTATTAAAATTTTGAGGGTTTATTTATTGTTTATGTATCTAAGAATGTAAATAAGAAATTCTTCATACAGTAGTCTGTAAATTTCGAAAATAAGCAACTTTTTCTATTTATCCGTATATAAACCTATTTAAATGCTTGGGGACTCAGGGGTTAAAGTATTTGTACTAATTAAAAATTAGTGGTGTATGAGGGAAGATCCATTTCTAAAGCTATGTTTGTGTTTCTAGACGTGTATCATATATTTTTTTTACGAAATGTTTCCAGATTTCTTTTATAACATTTCACAACTTTCACACAACGCCATCTAGTCCCATACTAAGCAGAACTTGTACTACGAGTACTAGACAAGTAATAAACATACTTAATATATTTCTAAATACATACCTAACAATAGATAAATTACACCCAGACAGAAAAAACAAACGATCATTATCATCTCATCACACAAACATTTGTCTTAGGTGGGAACTAAACCCACGACCTCCGGTATAGCAGTCAGGGCCACTAACCACTAGACCAACAGGCCTGTCAAAGATTTACCCAGCATTAATCCAAAATCTTGTAAAAAAAGTCACACAAACAATTCAGAGACTAAATGGCCGATAAGTGGTAGGTTAAAAGATAAAAGTAAATAAAACTTAAAGATAGCGTTTAAAAAAAATGAATTATCTTTCTCATATTTAACTCTCTGTGTTCTTGAATTTGATTGTAAAAACAATGTGGACACATTCAATGACATGCGAGACGAATTAGTCTAATAATAGTTTTATTTCACGCTATTTCAATGTGATTTGGCGATCTATCGGCGTAAAACTGCGTAAAAAGTTTTGGCATAGCAAATGTTGTCTTCAAAGCTTGCTTTTGTACGGTGTCTAGTTCGCTCTTACTATTCCAAGCACTACATAGCGTGCAAACCAGAAGAATGAAAAGAAAAGAGGCTCGCTAAAATCCACCCTTCAGGCAGTGGCGTAGCGTGGTCTAATTTAAACGTGGGCGAAGGCACATCAGCGAGGCCTTTTTCTTTCATAAATTCGAAAACGAGACAGCGACTGTCGCAATTCAGTGTTCAACCTTAACGTCGCTTACCATCAGGTGAAATAGTGGTCAAACGCGAGCCTATCAATTATAAAAAAAAACCTCGTTGTTAAAGAGCCTTCGCTTGTCCGGGGCCCCCTTCGCGGGGCAATTTTCCCACGCCTCGCTACGCTACTGATGTGTCTAGTGTCTAGTCAGCTCATACTATTCCAACAACTACATATCGTCCAAACCAGAAGAATAAAAAGAAAAGAAGCTCGTTAAAATTTACCCACGTAGCTTCAATTACTCTTTGCATTCCTCGATAAAGGTACAGGGTAGTGTAGCCTACTGCTATGCAATGATAAAATTTTCACTTTGTGGCTTCAACTGCCCCCCTAGCCAAGTTACAACCGTTTCGCTTGCGTCGAACGCTTCGAGTTGACCTTGCCGCCAATTCTTTTGTTCTGACCACGTGACTGAGCGTTAAGACGACGTCATTCCCGTACATTTGAAGCTTTCTACAAGCGTTAACTATTGCAGATTAGCAACTTGGCTACGGGGGCTGGTATCAGCCGTTTTTCTCCCGAGCGGAGCGATAGGGAGTGGCTAGAACTATACTGCGCACACGTGTGCCATACACGCCGATCTGGGCGCGTCGGTCTCCATACATTGTATACTATATGGAAACTAGACTTGTAGAGCTACACTTGATCCACGCCACGATCAGACTTGTTACACGTGTGCGTGCGTCGGTCTGATGTAGTTCTAGCATAACTCCTTCGAACAATCCCGCAGACTGTTTCGGACATTTTGCGGGGTCTCTGTATAGTCTTGACCTGAACCTGAAGACCTAGTTCTCACGTCAATAAAACTGACAAGCATATGAATAGCATATACCTAAACACTTTCATGAACATAGACACACGCTACTGTATAGCGTGTGTCTATGTTCATGAAAGTGTTTGTATCGTTCGGAAGACAGAAGGACCTCTCGGCGAACTTCATAACGCCTAATGCCCGCCATACACGCTAGGATATACCTGACAGGTTTGTCTGTACAGGTAAACCTGAGCGTGTATGTTACAAAACTGTGCAGGTTTCCATACAAGCTTACATGAAAGGTATAACTGTGCAGGTAAACCTATCAGGTATACCTTAGCGTGTATAGCTACCTTAACAGTCAATGAATGTATTGACCGAATGATGGAATGATTGAGACCAAAGTATTTGACAGTTGCTGTCATTTTGATATGAATCTTGATATTTTGTGTTTTTTTACGTGAATCTTTTCGGTATTTTAACAGTAATTCTGCTATTCGGGGCGGTCCCGGACGCCACTTGGCAACCTGCGTTTGGTTTATAAAGCTCCTATGAAGCAAAAAACAAAACACACCGATTCCTTGCTACTGTCAGTTTTTATGATATCTGTATAACAGGAGAAACTGAGTGATTGACATATCAAAGCACTGGCGAAACTACTTCATGGATATTTATAAAACGTCGGAAGCTAGCGCACGGTTCAAATTGGTCGTTTCCTATGGAGAAGAACCGGCAACAAACTCCATGGTTACTCTTTACTGGGACTAGGAGTGTGAAATTTTGCACAAGGTTACCTTTTATGCGTAGGCGAGCACTAAGGGAGGATTTTCCAAAATTCATCCACAAAGGGGATGAAACGGGTGTCCAAAAGTTTGTATGGATACACCTACTTTCACGCGGGCAAAGCCGCTTGCAGAAGATAGTGTTGTGAATTGAAGCTTTTACGTTAACTAGCATTTTGCCACCGGCTTCGTCCGTGACAATGTTTTCATAAAAACTTTACCACTTAAACCGTATTTTGAGGGTAGTTTTGAAAAACTAATAATAACAAACAATATTTCATTTATCTATACCTAAAAATAAAATTAGAGTGTCTGTTTGTTATATTGAAATAACTGCTTTTTACTACATGCATATGAATATATTACGGTACATACACTAAATAACATTTTTTATAATTTTTGTCTGTCTGTCTGTCCGGGCTAATCTCTGAAATGGCTGGACCGATTTTGACGGGACTTTTTTTGGCAGGTAGCTGATGTAATAAGGAGTAACATAGGCTACTTTTTAATTGAAAAAAAAAAATTAAAATCCTGTAGTCCACGCGAACGAAGTCGCGGGCACAGCTAGTTTTAAACAAAACTTGTGCCAAGTTTTTTAACCCAAGGAATAAGATTTTCCCACAGAACATATATCGTTTTGTAGAAATACTTTTGAAAATAGAATACTTACTTGAGTTACAATTTATATTAAGTTTCAAGGATATGGGCCCAAGGAATAATATTGTACACATGTTCCTAAACCCAGTAGTTTCGTCAGTGCATTGCTATGTCAGTCAGTCAGTGTCTCCTTTTTACATGAGAGAGACACACAAATTTATAGGCCTTTTTATTTATTTTTAGGCCATTGCAGCAAATGTAAATGTAAATGAAATGTAAATGATCTTTTCATTACTCATACTCTGAAAGTAGGTCTGAAGTTGCCTGAGGAGCGGGCTGAAAGTGATACTTTTCATCCCTAGGGAGTTTTACTTTACAACTGACAGCTGTCAAATTATTAAAAAAAAAAACTAGTTCTATCTTCACATTTCTATTGAACCATCTTCCAATTTTACATACAGCCAGTCAATCACAGCGCGTTATAAAATTGAAATAACTTAAAGACAAGTATTAATTAAATAATGTTATATTTTAAGTGATTTATTTGTTCAACTATTACTTTAAAATACTTTATTTTTAAAAGATTACAATTAATTTCTAATTTTCCGGCCGCAGAAAAAAAAACAAAATGGCGGGAAAGTGGCAATCAGTCGTTGGTTTTTTTGAGTTTCGTTTACATTTCCGTACAACAGAGATTTGTATTAACACGTTGTGTTTATCAGATTAAAATAGTGATTTAACGCCTAATTTCATAAGAGAAGAGGCTAAAGCAGTAGTGGAATACCTTTTACCGCCTAAATCAGAAGAAAGATACCTACTTAAAATTATAGGTATGACGACTCAGGTTTTACAAACTTTTTATTTTATTTTTAGTTTCCTCGTATTCGTAATGAAAAGCACAGTGTTTACCTCGGGGTGAAAGTAACCCATTTAACCCCTCGAATTAGCGACCTCGCTGCGCTCGCCCGCCAACTCCTTCTCGGGACGAAATGAGTTACTTTCACCCCTAGTGTAACAATGTACTATTATTTTGCAAGTAGGTTTTATAAAAACACTTTTACACGTAAATTTTTTTTTTTCGTCAATTAATGCTAGATGAGGCCGGTGTTTCCTAGCTGACTACCCTGAGAAGAAACACCGAAACAAACTCAGCACTTTATAAGATTCAATTTAATCCGTTTATCTCCACAAACAAGTACCCTGCTTTATTATTTAATCAGTATGTTTCCATAACGACTGTTTATATACTCCTTAGCATAAGTTGCACTGCAGATGTCAATATAAAAAGAACATTGTCTTCCATTGATGTTCTCCGTTCTTTGTTTCAATCTTGTCTGGAGAATCATAACAGCCAGTTCAATCAAAATACGATGCCTGTTGGATAAATAAAAAAAAAATTGCTCCTCACTAGTACCCGCACTCATGTATGTATCGTGACTTCGTGAGTGCGATCACAAACATGTGAACTCGCATATCATCGGTGGCCAAATTTAGGGACAGCACCAACATTTTTACGTTATCTAGGTAATAAATAACTAATTTTGCAGGCAAATGGTTGGTTTTAGGTTCGACTAGTGTTCTTAATTTTAAGACTTCATTTTTAGACACAAAATAAGTAATGTTGAGATAATAAAAACAACTTTGAAAGTGATAATTATATTATAGGTGATATTTATATTACAAAAAAAAAGAAAAACGTTGAGGGTAAATTGAACATTTCGGGGAGTGTGTGTTGGAATTGCACAATTTGATTCCACCAAGTCCGTTCCATCATTGGACCACTAGACGTACGGCGTTGCGCCATCGGTACATGGTGGATATCCCACCCATACACGTACAAAGCGTTTTGGGAACCCATTCATTAGGCATACATCTAAGGAGTGGAATACCCTGCCGGAGTCTGTGTTTCCTGATAACTACAACCAAAAGATTTTAGACAATCGATGACTTATTGCTTTGCAAATAGAACTAATTTCTTGCCGGAGTCTGTGTTTCTTGATAGCTATAACTTAGGGGTCTTTAAGACAAGAGTGAATAGGTTACTTCTAGGCAAGCGTGCTCCATCGTCGACCACATCGTCGTTTACCATCAGATGAGACAGTGGTCAAACGCGACCCTGTCAATAATAAATTTTAAAAAAATTGAACGAATATGACAGGTGGCAGGCCAACCTGGTATTTTTTTGCATATGTTGCGACTCTCTGTTGAGAGTTGCAAACAGCTGGTGCTTTTCCTTAGCGATCACCCGCTTGGTGAGCTCCCACATGTTCTCAATAGGGTTCATGTCGGGTGAATTACCTGGCTAGGTTGAATGGTTTTTTTTTAAGTGTGGAAATCATCCAATGACTTCTCCCGCTCTGGGCAGAGTAGGAAGGCGTGTCAGACTTTTACTGACTACAACCACTCCAGGGCCCCAAGTCTGCTATTTTTATAAATTCGTCATTCCAACACGATCCCATTGTCATTTTGCTAAAAGTTTGTAATCTGCTAATTCATAATGATCGATCATTGATCGGTCAGTGTTCTTTTAATAGAATTGTGATAGAATAATAATTTCGAGAATATTAAAACCAATAACTGCACAATAACGTTATAATGGTCAAACACTGATCAAATAAACTGTCAAAGTTTTAGCAGATTACTGCAAACGTCAAATATTCATTTGTCAATATGTACGAGATTACCATTTTAAGCCATTTCTTTCAATGGAGTGTCAATGGTTGACCATTGGAAAGTCATAATGACGCCATTATATTAGTAGATTACCAAACTTGTCAAAATCGACAATTATGATATCAATGATAGACCATTCTGACACTATTGTAATAGCAGACTTGAGGCCCTGTGTTGTTCAGTTGCCCTTTGCGTTTTATTGTTGTCAGTAATATTCCCCGCGGTCCTACCCAGCTGGCACCGTCCCTGCTGGGCCTCCACGGTTTGCGGACATCTCTTTGAGGAGCGCGTGGATCACTACGCGCTGTTGACGACTGGACTCGATCCGATCAATTACCGGACGGTCGGACGGCGAGCTATCCATTGCTCGACGTACGAAAACCCGCGTCTATCGTGGTTGGTAGTCGGGGTCAGAATCACGGTGGCTGGGGCGTAAGGACATTCGTTCCCTCACGAATGCGGCCTTCCCCTTCGCTAATATAGCTTTTGGCTGGGCTAGGCTGTACTTACATGTAAACTCATATACACGAGACACCCTTACCTGTAATGAGTATCATTCTTTAAAACTCACAAATATTTATTCCGTGCTGGCACACGCGGGTTACAAGTGCAGGAAAATGGTGACTTTTGATGCAAGTCACCATGGAAATACGGTGTTTATGTTACATTTATCACTTTTATAGCTTTCAAGATATTCATATCGATGTTTACAAGCCTTCAGTTGCTGATGTTTGTTAACTGTAATCTGACTAAATGACTCAATATTTTGATTAGGCATACATGAAGATCAGAGGGGTATCTTTACAATTTCTCTTGTATTTATCTTCAAGTGTAACGGGCCTATCACACGCACAAGCTTCATCACAGTTTTGCCTGCGCAGGCCGGTTTGTGAATAAAACTGTACGAGTTGTGAAGTTTGTGCGCGTGTGGTAGGCCATTAGTGCTTTGGTTTTATTTTAGCGCAACCTACCTTCTGATGATTAGATAGATTGGCGTTATCCTTTGACTGTTTAGCTAACACAAGTTAACAAGATTCAGCGCCGCTCGCGAGCTGTTCGCGAGTAGCTTGCGAACTGCGCGCGTGCATTTCACATTCGTTTGCCAGATCTGGACTCACCATTAGGTGTTACGAAGTTCACCGGGTCAGCTAGTACCCAATAAAATACTATTATGTGAGTAACAGTAATAAATACCTACCTACTGCTATGCAATGATAAAATTTTCACTTTGTGGCTTCAACTGGTATCAGCCATTTTTCTCCCGAGTGTAGCGATTGAGAGTGTTATACTTTTAAAGTTTTAAGCTAGACGTACACTGCTCACACGTGTGCCACACACGCCGAAATGGTCCATACATTTTATATGGAAACTTGATTTATACAGCTAAACTTGATCCACGACGCCACGCGATGTCGGTCGTTCTACGCACAAATCAAGCGTGTTACACGTGTGCGTCGTTCTAATGTAGTTCTAGTTTTACTTACAAAAACCCACCTGTGTTCCTTCAGATACTCATTGCGCTCCAGGGCCACGGTAACTCTTTCCAACACCACTGCTTAGGGTTCATCGGTCTTTAGAAATACTTTTTACGCTTGAATATAGCAAAGCGTGTCGCTGAAAAAAGGTTTGTTTGAAATGTAACGATGCATAAAGCGTAAAGGTTGTAAGTCTAGACAAAAAATGTTAGATGAAAAAATAACATCATTAAATCGTTGGATATTATTGAAAAAATATGGAGGTTTCCATGTGGGTTACCATGACGTTAAAAGTAAGATTATTTCATTCTTATTTTAGTGTGGGTAAGAGATGGCGCTAGACAACCTGTGTAGCTCTGTCACTTATCCACACTGGAATAAGAATCTTACTTTTAACGTCATGGTAACCGACAAGGTCTTTAATTAGCAGGCCAAGGGGCGTTACCATGACGTGTTAAAATGTCAGGCGTGCGAGCGAGAAAGAGGGATAGAGCTATCCAGATGCACCCATAAAGGCTATTTGTAAAACACTGGAAGGTTAGAGGTAAGAGGTTACTTAGGATTATGTTGAAAACATCATAGATAAAAATGTTTGTTCCATGACTTTTAAAAATGTATCATATTTTAGTTCATCAGATTTTCATATAAAAATTAAAATATTTAAATTGAACGTTCTAAATATTGAGAAGTCTATGCGAAGCAAGCGATAGTACAATAGCGGAGGGTAGTGGGGATCGGGCGGCGGGGGTGCTTGAAGCGTTTGCCTGGCGTCATACAGATGTAAGTAGATATAGCAAAATACAGAGTTGAAATGTGTTAGATAAAACAACGAAATCTTGAAGGTTTGTTTTTGGTAAATGAATTATGTTTTGTAAAAAGTCAGAACAAAAGTTGCTGTTAATGATGTTAGTAATACAGTCCTGCAAGGTTGTTTGTGTTTTACAAATAACCCTGTATAGCTCCATCCTTTTATTAGTTCAGTTTAGGTCGTAAAATGGATCGCTTTAAAAGCTCGTGCTTCAAGTGCATTCCTACATACATAGGAGATTTTTACAAAATGTACAGTTCTACGTGGGTAAATCTTTGGACCTTTTGCTAAAAATGTTAGCTATACACCACAATTTAGAATAGAATAGAATAAACTTTATTGTACACCAAAAAGTAATACAGCTTAAACAAAAACTTAAATTAACGGGCACAACAGCGGTCTTATCGCTGAGAATAATTAATAAATAATAATAATACGCGGTAATTTTTTAATTAATATAGATATTTAAAGGACTTATTAGAAAAAGTCTTGTTATTATTTAAGTAAAGTCTCAACAAATAATATTCATAAACAGCAAAGTTATTAGCGTTTGTTTATATCCCAAAATGTCACTTAATTTATGGTAATATTGTACAGGCTATTGATTATGAATGAAAAATATTTCTCGTAGTAATTATAATGAAAGATTGATTATATTATGAATTTAGGTACCAATTATGACGAATTTTCGTGGATAATTTTGGGATTTCGGTTTTTTTTACTTTTGATTACAAAAATATGATCAGTAACGGGCACAGAGCCCCATTTTTTTGTACCTACTTATTCATAAATAGGGATTTCTAAGATATATTTCTATTTTGGTATCGGGTATGTTTTTATTTCATTCAGGCCCAATATCATTCGTATAAATTGTTTTCCTCCTATTGCCTCCTCTCATCATTGAACCGTAACTAAACAATCTTAACCGTTAATCATTATTGTTTGTGTGTACGTGCGTACGTTATCTGGCAATTTCATAAACATTTAAAAATGAAGGTCGCACTCTCATATTCTGGGGTTTGAGAGAAATATGGAGTAGGTGTTTTATTTTTTAATTGATATAAACTAGTGCTTCACTGCGATCCCACCTGATGGTAAGCAGTGATGTAAACTCTGATGGTGAGGCGCACTCATAGAAATATATTATATCTATGGGCGCACTAGTTAATTAAAAGCCTATTCACTCTTGCCTTGAAGATACTCAAATTATAATCGGACGGGAAGACCGCAACAAGCGACGTACGCGGTATAAACGACCAGGCAAAATGCTTAGTGCAGACTGTAGAGGTTTCAACAACGTATGGGAGGAGTAGGTACTTAAAAGAGACTGAATCATTTATCTCCTTGGCCTTGTAAGGTCAGTAACACGCCACCTTGGTCTTGACTTATGTCAAACTCATTTTACAAAAGAATTTAGACAATCGGTGACGTATAACTTATTGCTTTGCAAATAATTCACCAGCAAAAGCCATATTTATCTGAGTTTGTTTGAATGTTTGGTCAAGCCTATGATATTTTTGCTTAGAGCACTAACTTAAGAGGGTCCTTTTCCACTCGCCTATCGTAAATATCTAGCATGATTGCTTTATTTAACGCAATCCAACGCGATGTTTGACGAAGAGGCAACGCGAAAAAAGAGAACTAACGCTTGCAAACTCTGTTAGCATTCGATAATTCCGTGATTTACTCGAATATTCCACAAATACGTGCTTTTTTTAACCCTTAAAAGTTTTGAAAAACATTGTCGTCATTCAGAATCTCGATAAAATGTGCAAGGCTTCTGGATGTACTTTTTTATATTTTTATTATACACCGTTAAATTTTGATCGTTTTAATCCCGTGGAGAGTCGATCCGGTACATGAAACACTGTCGATTTGTAAAGATAAAATTAAAAAATAAAGTACCTTTTTTTCAAAACTCGTATTAATTTACGCATGTACGAAATTAATTTCTTTAACGTCAGCTGAGCGAGTCCAATGATCTGTAGGTAGTAGTCGGCGTTGCGTATAAACTACCAAATCGACCCTCCACGGGATTAAAACGATCAAAATTTAGCGGTGTATGAGTAGATACATTATGGAGGGCCAAAGTTCACGTAAAATGGCCGCTGGCGGCGGTGGTGGGCTAACACTATAAATTCATACTGCGGTCCATAAAAGCGGAGTAGTAACTAAAAACGCGGGCAAAACCACGAAGGGCAGTTAGCCAATAATAAAAACAAAATAATACCCTGAAATATTAACGAACCGGAGGTTAGTTAATAATGCATCAGATCAGACATGTGCTAGATATGTTTCTTAGTAATCTGTGTGTTCTTGGAAAACCTGCTTATTGGCTTTTGGCCATCGATGTGCTATCGATCTGGTTTTCAACCTTGTCTTTTAATGAAATTAGTACAGGAAAATAGAGATTGCACTGCATGAAGGCTAGATAGGTATGGGCGAAGTGGGCCCACGCCCGCGGCCTTGCACTCAAAGGGGTCTCGCATAAGCAAGAGCTCTTTAACTCTTTGAATGTCGTAATTAGAGACACAATAGAAAGACAATTACCTTATGTCGGACTGTGTAACTTAAGACATTCGAAAGGTTAAGAATGAGGGCTTTTATAATTGGTAGACTCTCGTTTGACCTCTATTCCTCCTGATGGTAAGCGATAATGTGATCGAACACTGGTTGCGACAGTCGCTGTCTCGTTTTCGAATTTATGAAAAAAAATGGCCTCGCGGACGTGCCTTCGCCCACTTCTAAATTAGACCACACTACGCCTCTGTATAAGGGATCCGGTTTTGCCGACTGAGGTATGCCGTATGGAACCATTATAATCTTTCGCGTATTTAAATTAAAAGTGGGCCCAGTCTTAAATGTAAGTCAGTATTTTATTTACAGAGATATGTAGTTGAAAGTTTATCACAAATGCACAGAACCCACGTGCGAGATAGGTGGGCAAACGTGATTCGAAGATGATTGGTCATCGTTTCCGAGTTGCTCAATCCGATAGATAAGGTCGTGTATGTAAAGATAACATTCCGAAATATTGGAACAAATCGAGATGTAAGACATTCCTAGGATACAAAGTATGTTATGGAACTCCGTATCCGTAAGCGAAACTATAGGATAATATCCGAATTAAAAAAATATCCGCAACTAGAGTTACCATATCTCAGAATATGTCCTGAGATTTCAGGATTTTTGGACTCTTCTCAGGATTGCGTCCGGATTTTGCAAATCTCCTGAATTCTCAGGATTTTTAGAATTTTCAATAAAATACAGCTTAGGTACATTTAAAAGTTAATCAAACTAAAACATATTAATAAAAAAAAAATAATAAAAAGTTAAATAAATTAAAAATCAAACAAACATACAACACAACACACACAACTTAAACGAACTAAAACAAATTAATAAAAAAACATTAATAAAAAAATTAAATAAACTTAAAGTCTTCCTTTGGCAAACGGGGGTTCTGCTGCCACCCCCACCACTTTGAGTGCGATGTGCACCGCGTGAGTTAGATCCACAGTGTGAAAAATTCTCGAACTGTAAAATATCTCAGGATTTTTCAATGGAAATCGGGCCTTTTCTCCGGACTTTTTCATTTGGTAACTCTATCCGTATCTGAAAGCGCCATAAAAGTTTCAGATAGAGGTGGAGTCTAAATGATTTTATAAGTGCCCATGTAGGCCTATGTGAAATAAAAAACTTTTGACTTTGACTTTGATCGGCAGCTGCTTCTTTCTTTTGCTCTTTGCGGCCTCTATAACTCTTTCTAAAATTTCTCTAGCAAGCATCGACCCTCAGTTTGGCTGACATCCATTCGAGGTGCCCGTGGAACACTACGCGCCTCCGACTCGGACTCGATCCTTACCTGACGTCCGGACGCCGAGCTACCCATTGTTCATCGTCCGCAAGCTCGCGCTTTCTATTATCGGGAATCGCCCTGCGACTCCCCACTTTCCTGCGGCGGGCGGCAGCTAAGGCTTCAGGAGGTCCGTTCCCTTACGGTTTCGACCATATCCTTTTCTCTCATTACTGCTTCGCAGAAGTAGAAGACTGTTTCCCATTCCTTTTTGCTTAGAATCATAGCCCGAACTTTAACGGTCAATTTATTAATCATTTTAGTATATTTTATTTACTTGTTTTTTTTAGTATTATTTAAATTTGATGATGAACTATTGTAGATATAAGAATTACTATCAGATGTTGTGGACCAAATGTTGCCTTATTAAAAAATAAATTATTATTATTTAAATCATTAATATCTAAAAATAAATCAATCAATAAAACATTAATGTCCACATTAATAAACTTTTAAAGTAAATATTTTTCCTTACATGCAAATTACAAAATGATAACACCGATAACTCAGACTATTATTTAACATTCTTATCTCTTTATATATTTGCTTAGTTATTTATTGGTTTATCTATGTATCAGTGCATATTATGCAATACCTAGTGCATCTTGTATGGACTTGTTTGCTCTGGGCTTCTGACCTAAATTCGAGGCCAAGGTTTTATTGATTTCCGCTTATATCGGAATCAGTATTCGAGTTGTAGCCGCTTTAAAATCATCTATGATTTAGTAGAAAAAGATACAACCCAAGTTGCCGGCCGTTGCAAATATTACCTGGCAAAATCGGGGATTGTAGGCCCCTCCGACACCCAGTGCGAGTGCGGCGCTCCTGGCTAGACGATGGCCCATTTATTAAAGTGCCCAAATTGTCCAAACATATGCACTTTGGAGGACCTAAAAATGCCCCTGCCGTCACTATAAACGTGGCAAGAACTATTGAACCTAAAAACATGGAGGAAAAGAAAACCATTAATTTGAAAAGAAGAAGAAGTGTAAAAAGATATGTAGTACTCATAATGAAAATAGAAAATGCCTAGGTCTGCCATTATACAGTGTTTGTTACTAGTAAATAACCCTACTGGGCAGACAAATTTTTCTTACCTAAATTTCTCTTGGTCTATTAAAGACTAGCTTTTGCCCGTAGCTTCGCCCGCGTACATAAAATATAGCCATGTCACTCAGGAATAAAGCAGCTTATTAACGGTGAAAAAAATTTGCAATCGGACCAGTACTTTTAGAGATTGTCTCCTACAAACAAAAAATCAAACTTTACCTCTTTATAATATTAGTGTAAAAGTAAACTTTACCTATTCCGATCTCTGATTATAATTATGATGCAAAAGAAATTGCATCTTGTTTTTCCGTGGTAGAGTAAACAAGCATTTGATAGCCCTCAACTTCCGTGCGTCAGATAAATACTGATTCATACAAATTGTGCGGAAATATACCAACGTTGTGTAATTCGTGTTTTGTTTGCCTTCATATGGAATCAATACGTGAAACTTTCTCAAGAATGTGAAAAGTAGGTAGAGTGCGTCTACTGAAAGCGTAACCTGGAGTTTTTTTTTTAAATTAAATTGGCAACATTGTTTTGCCGAAAAAAATCACGTCAAAGTCTATGGTTGCAATTGTCAGTTTTTGGAAACTGATGTTTATTTTTCAAGAATAATTGCTTAATTGTGGGAAAAACAATAAACAGTAACGTGCAAAAACTGCTACACACTATGGTTAATAAGTTCAAACAAAAACAAGAAGAGAAAGAAGGTGTTTTCAATGAAAACCAACATTGTTTACATACGATTTCTGATTTTTAAGTTAGTATGACGTTATAATCTTGATCCTTGTCGACTAATATCACTAGATAGTTATATTAAGGATATAATGATTTTTTTTTTTCTTATATTTTAAGATAATCTGACATATTGCGAATTTCATAATGGACAAAAACATCGAACAAAGAAGGCTTTTGGTGAATCGACTTAATCAAAAACACATGCTAGTGAGTGGTAGAATGCGTTCAAAAGCAGTTGAGATGTAATGAAAGATTTGCCTCACTCTGTCTGGTAGTGCATGAAAGTCTGCAACTGAAGTTAAAATCGCGAAAATCCTAGTTCAAGTTTGAGAGAGATGCTGCTGTAGCAGCTGCTGAACTTTTTGTGTCTCACGAGTCGATCTGTGTCATTTGAAACAATCACTGGAGTATAAAACATGTTCCCACTTGACTAATCCCAAAAGATCTGAATTTTCTCTATGCTAAATCGATTCCAACCCAACAATCTTGAAACACATTAATAGTGTTGGCGAGACGTGATGATTGAAATCATGTTGACTATTTTATTTGACTATCACGGTGTTGCACTTGGTATTCTTGCCAGAACGCCAAATGGAAAATAAAGAATATTATTTAAATATTATATAGCGACATTTGAGAGATCAGATAAAATAAAATAATTTGGAATACTATCTAACATTTTGTGTGTTATTGACATTTACCATAGGTACACCCACTAAATAATTAAGTCTACACACATGTTTTTGACTAGGATTTAAGTTCTTGTACAACTATTCTAAAATTGTCATAAATACAAAAAATACTCTAGTATCAAAACTTTTTTCTCCTACTATTTCAATAATACCACATTCGAAATTTTTGGTTGTAACCTCCTTTTCTCAAGTCACGCTTTCATTAGACGGACTCTAGATATTTTATTTGTGAAACTGGCAGTATATCTGAATATTACACCCGTCCGTGGCCATACTTCATCTACTCGTATGTTCCTTCTGCTGCTTCTTTCTTACACAGCAAAAATTTCGGAGCACATCACAAAAAAAATAAAATCCTGTAGGGTCTGTCGAGTGTTTGAAAGTACGGGCTCATTCGTTCCATTGAAGAGCTAATCAGTCGTCTTTCACCAGGACTTGGAATTGGGATATTATGGAATATAGAGCTCCCTAACCGCAATAACCAATAATAATAATAAGCAATAATAGTGAGGAAACCGGCATGTCCTAGAACCAAAAATTCGAAGACATGTGACATCCACCAACCCGCACTGGGCCCGCGTGGTGGATTACGGCCCATTCCCTCTCCTAGAGAGGAGGCCTGAGTCCCAGCAGTGGGAACATTAAAAAGGATGATGATGAACCGTAATAGAAACTATCGGATATCCGAAATAAACAAATATCCGTAGATAACTGTAATCAATTACAGTTATCAATATAAAAGTTTCGGCAAAGTAGAGTTTAAATGATAGGTTCGGATAGGCCGTTGTTTATTTTAGCCGGCCAAACAAATGATGATCTAGACAATCTTGCGCTTGACCAATCTCGATGATGTGGTCTACGATGGAGCGCGCTTGTCTAGTAACCTATTCACTCTTGACTTAAGATCATCCCCAGGTTGAAGCAATCGAAGCTATCCCTATCCGAATCTGGTATAATATATTCGTATCTGACTGAATCCAGACCGAAATATCATAACTAAAAACCCTGCTCGGATAGGGTTACCAGATGAAAAAATCAAAACACCAGCCCGATTTCCGTTGAAAAATTATAAGATTTTTTACAGATTGAAATTTTTTTCACACTGCGGATCTAACTCATTTGTTGTATGTACATCGCACAGAAAATGTTGCGGGTCGCAGCGGAACCCCCCTTTGCCATAGGAAGATTAGATTATTAAGATAATTTTAGTTTATTTAACTTTTTATTAAGGGTTTTTATTAATTTGTTTAAGCTTGTAAGTGATTTTAAGTGTAGAGTAGTGTAGAGAATTCTAAAAATCCTGAGATTTCATGAGATTTGCAAAATCCAGCCGCAATCCTGAGAAGACTCCAAAAATCCTGAAACTTCAGGACAAATCCTGAGATATGGTAACCCTATGCCCGGAACGCTATGCTCACGCTGCTTGCATGCTTCCAACGCATGAGGCGCCAGAATAACATGTCATGTAACTAATTTCAAAGTAATAAATTATTCTTTTTCTGGCATCGAGCGTTTTGGCACCAGAAAAATGCAATTAATCCGTTTTTGCTGCATAAGCGGTAGTCGACCTCAATATCTTCAACGAGAAATTCCGCACCAAAAGTTTATTCGTGTAAAACAGATGTAAACAAACATAAATAATTGAGTATTTTTATTTGAATGTTTTTGCTTTGTTATTTTTTTTTTTAATCTGTTATAAACTAGTACTTGACTGCGATCCCGCCTGATGGTAAGCAGTGATGCAATCGTTGATGGTGAGGCGCACTAGTTTATTAAGAGCCTATTCACTCTAGCCTTGAAGACACCTAAATTATAATCAGACGGGAAGACCGCAGCAGGTAAACTGTTCCAGTACTTCGATGTACAGTAAGGCCGCAAAAGTCCATAGGAACGCTAATGATTACATTGCTACGAACCGAGCGAGCGCGATATTTCCGTGCGTATGTGTGCGCATGTATGAGTATCCACATTCCACAGATAACACACACTAAGGAACTGTCGTCGCACTGAGCTATATGGTAGCATTGATAAAATTCATGCAAATTCGTCATGTGCTGGTAGCCGTGTGAACTAAGTGTTGGATTCGCAAATCACGTAACCCGAGTTCAAATCATGGTCGGTCCGTTGCAGTTATTTCTTACTTTGAAAATTCCCAATCTATATTGATTTAATTGTTTTTTTATATTTCTATGAAAAATACTATTGCATTTTTTGCACTAAATAGTTGCAAATTACGAATGTGATCTATTAACCACAAGAAGAATCACATTCGTAATTTGCAATTATTTAGTTGTTACATCTTTTCGATGTTATAAGGTGGAAATAAAAAGACGTGTTTAATAAAAATGTTTATTCTTTATATTTACAAATTAAACATTTATGAGAATTGTGACGTCGAATTGTTACCTAGACAAAAAGTTATCTTGTAACCGTTATCTATGTTACGCCTAAGATTGTTTGTTGGAAGTATACCCACTTAGACCATTCATAATATAAATAACGTAACAATGAACGGATATTCAAATTTTAATAAAATAAAATATAGGTAATTGTTTATATCCAGTTATTTATTGAAAAGTGATATATGATTTGGACTTTGTAAACATTTTATTTTTGTGTAACGTCACAATGAATGTATTGAGGTCATAGCTTAATTGTTCATTTTCTTGACGAAAAGAAGATTGAAACCAAACCTCAATTTCTGTTAAAAGAACTTTAGTTCTCACAAGATAATCGTCAATTAGATGAGAAAAATAAATTGAACTATAGTATTATGTTAAAACAGTGCGGGTAGAAGAATAAAAAACGAAATAGACTCATGATTATTGTCAACAAAATTGATAGCGAGTTCACTGCATTCTTAAGATGAGGCGATGGCACAAGTTAAAAGATATAGCTGTTTTAAACGAAAGTAAACACAATATAATACAGTGTTTGTTAACGAATAATCACAGATATGTTAAAATAAAATGGTAGGCCATTTAGTTTAGTTAACATTAAATATTTAGTGCGAAACGTAATCGTTCTTGTTTGTGCCTCTCTGTCAAGTACGGCTTTTTAGCAGGTTTTCTGTGATGCACGCCTTCAGCGTGAAGTGCACGGCGAACAGTATCCATCGAGGTGTCATATAATTCCGCAAAATGTCTCGTTGGTGCGAAACCATTCGTTTCGTATACGTCCACCATATGTCGTCGCTGCGCCTCGCTAATAAGCTTCGATCTCCCACTTCTCTTTCGACTAGCAAGGCTACCTTCTTCCTCATATCTTTTTAGCCAAAGATTTACAGTATTTTTCTAAAATAAAAAAAAATATATATATTAGGCAGCTATACCTACTTCACTTCATTTTCATTATATAAAATGTTAATAATCATAATTATTGAATATAATTTTAAAATAAAACTGCATTTATTAATCCAATAACCAATCCAATAAACCCAACGATTTACGTATTTCTCTTTTAAACCTCATAAAGATACGATGAATGGATTCATAAATGGCATACTTTTTAATTAGAAGATTAATTTGTAATAAAGTTACAATTCATTAATAGCTATTATACTCACATTCAGTCCGGTTTCTTCAGATATTTGTGTTTTATTAAGACCACTTTTATGCAGCCCAATGATAGTCGCCCTCACTTCAATACTAATATTAGCCTGCATTTTGCGAATATTACAATACTGTCAACCTCACGTCACTAACCAACAACTACAACCAAACGACAGTTCATTTCGGTTAAGTTAAAACTCGTGTCTACCTCGCAGAAATCTAATTCTTTATTTAGTTTTTTTTGTGATCTACCTTTCTAACTCTAAGAAATGTGTGAACAAGTTAAAGAATAATTTAATATATGTAATGCAAATACATAACTTCCAATCGGGTAAGAACTTACAAAAAGTCAATAATTGCGTGGGATTTGAACTTGCGGCACGCTGATTTGCGCTTCAATCTGTGTGCCTATACCACTGGGCCATCTTGACTTATGATAAGTTGATGAAATTGTGAATTTCAATCATTTGTTGGCGAAACTTGAAAATAAAAGGTCGTAAGTCAAACTAAACGTCAAACGAATATGTTTTAAGAATTCTTATGGACTTTTGCAAGTGATAGTACGCGGTATAAATGACGAGGCGAAAAGCTTAGTCCGGACCGTAGATGTTTCAACAACGTAAGGGTGGATACTCGCCGTGCGTCGGTTTGTCCGATGGTAATTTATAATGGTTCATTTTGTTCATGTATATGAACCTGAATTATACTTTGTTCAGAATCAGTTACTGAATCGATACCAAGAATTTTTACACCATGTTATATTTTTCCCCAAAAATATTTGAAAAAGGTCATAAGTTGGACACCACCGATACTAAGTACAACACAGGTTACGGTAGCGAGCATTAGGCGCTACCAAACAGCTGGGTGCAAGTGCAAAACAACCCCACAGTCGCCTGGATGGCCCGGTGACTACCTATGTATTTTTGCTGACATAACAAGCTTGTAACTTTATGATTTTTCATAATACTTACAGTTTTGTTTGTACATAGCTTCTTTACATAAAAATACTAGACAAGTGTATATACCTACTAAAAATAAGATTGTCTATATCACAATTTTTGGTTTGAATTCAATGATTTTATTTTAACATTGTCCTTCGATCGAATATGGTACCCAATTACTACCAGGGGCAGGCGCTAGTTGTCTGGCATTCATGTTGAACTGGATCTAAAATAGGTCTAATAGTTGCAGCCGTTAGGCACACAGTTCTTTCTTTCCGTCTTTCATTTTTTCATTCTTTCTTTCTCACTAGGTATTGTTCGAAGTTTCGTGGCCTAAGATCGCAAAAGATAACTAACAACACCTGTATTATAACTTCGTTTCCTCACGGAATTTCAAGGTTGAATGCATACTTAGTTTAATCAGTATTAAACATGCACTTGATGACTTCAATTAATTTTACTGTTACAAAATTACGTGTGATCAGTCGGTAATGGTCATCTCATATGCACGTAGCTTTATGTATGATGCACGGTGATCGAGACACGCAAAAAGTAGATTATAATTATATTAACTGCCAACTTTATAGTTATAATTACGGTGACGTTGGTAAGTTTAATGTGCAACTACAGCCTGCCGGTCTATGTGATGGTACATAAAATATAGCCTATGGCACTCAGGAATAAAGCAGCTTTCTATAGGTGTTTTTTTTTCGCGGTTGGAAAATCATCTAATGACATCCCCCGCTCTTGGGCGGAGTGGGAGATAGTGTCAGACTTTTCTGTCTTGCTTTTGTTGACTTTTCTTTTTTTTTTCTTGTCTTTTTTTTTCTTTTTTTTTTCTTGCCTTTCGTACCGGGACCTAGCTTCCCTTTCGGATTACCCTGGCCCCAGTAGGCTTCAAAAATTTTAGCAATCGGACCAGTACTTTCAGAGATTACCTCCTACGAACAAAAAAAACATAAAACAAACTTTACTTCTTTGTAATATTAGCGTAGGTAGACTAGCGTTAGACCACTATTTCACCTGATGATAAGTGACGATATGGTCGAACACTGGGTTACGACAGTCGCTTACTCGTTTTCGAATTTATGAAAGAAAATGGCCTCGCTGATGTGCCTACGCCCACGTCTAAATTAGACCACGCTACGCCACTGATATGTTAAGAAGATGAATATTCATCTTCTTATTCCGACATTGTGAATGTCTAAAGTTTTGTGAGAGAATGGATGAAAAATAAGTAAACCTTGTTTTAGTTGTTTTGTGGGATTTTTATTTTAGTGATAATTTATATGTACCTACCTACTTTCTTTTATTTCTCAATCTCTGTTGTGCAACGCATTAGGTATAGTCTGTAATGTTGTAGGTTCAAGAACATTGTAAAATAAAAAAATCCTTACAAATATACCTACAGTTTTAATTAAGCAAGAAGTTCAACGATTCTGCCATCTTGCAAAAAATTCGTTACGAAACAGATTATTTATCTGTCCTTTATAGTACCTGCAGTTCGATAAATGTATTATCTTAAGAAATATATACGGGACCATTCATTTATTACGTAAGATGATATTTACTACTTTTTGAACTACTCCGCCCCCTAAATAAGAAAAACTAAAAAGTCTATTTTTCGGTCTCTGTTTAATATTTATTACGTAAGATTCTAAAGGAAAAAATGAATATACGTTTGATTGGTTTAGAAATTTATTTTTGAAAATATAAATATTTAGGAACGTTTACAAGTGTGTCGTTTACGCAAACAAGTAACGTCTAGTTCACAAGCGGGGCGGTGCAGTGACTTTGCCATGGAAATAGTTTACTATAAGTTCTATATATAATATATACCTATGCATTCGAGTGCGCATCGACATTCGCGCACATTTGAAAAAGTGCGAGCACTTTTTCAAATCTTAATTTTGGGTATTTTTTTTATCTGTTCCCGCGCGCCTCAAGGAGGCTCTGCCCCGGTATGAAAGGCAACGAAGGAACGGGGTGTGTTTTTTAGTCAGTAAGAGTCTGACGCTATCTCCCGGTCCGGCCAAGGGCGGGGAATATCATCTGGATTATTTTCATCCACCGAAAAAAAAACCCTTGTAAGAAAAAATGAGACGTGGTCGACCGGCGTCCCTCCCTAAATCGTCTTACATAATAAATGAATAGCCCCTACTAAGTTCGACGCCCATGAAACTAAATCATTAGGTACTAATTATTATTTACATAATAAACAAGTTGAATTATCACATTATTACGAAATCTGTCTAATAGCCAACGACCACAGATAACATAAAGCATTATGGCGGGAAACGGTGCGAGACGCATGCGCGGTGCGTGTTCATAGGTCACCGTGCCAATAGTGCAACAACGCCAACGCTATGTCTATTTTCAACTCTGTTTGTTCCAAGTTAGAGTTGCTTTTTGAATAATTGACAGTTCACCACCAGACGGTCCATAGACACTGATAAAACACCCGGATGTCCCGCCATGATTGTTTAAAAAAAAAATGTCGTTTATTTTGTGTGGTGTTCGGTATCGTTGTGTGTTGTATCCTGTTGATATTGATGCCATCGATTCTATTCGTGTATATTGAGTTCATTGTCGCTGATAAATGAGAGGGACTTTGTTTGGACTTTAGATTTTTTTATCTGTGGTGTCTGTCTGGGTCTTAATCACTTTATGGTTAATTGGAAATATTGCAAGCTGTAGCTGCGATATTTTGTTACACACAATAGTAGTTTGGAGGTATGCTGTACAGAGAGGAAAGTCTCGCAAACCTCCGTTGAAAAAGAACGATCCTCCGACCAGACGGGTCTTTTGTTTGGATTGGGCAACTGCCCGAGAGATGATTTCGGACTTTTGTATATGTTCAAGTCACGCGGAGAACTCCTAAGAGTGTTTTTAATACACCACTATTTCTTAATTAGTACACATACTTAAAGGGCTTATTAGAAAAGCCCTTGTTATTTTATAAGTAAAATCTCACTAAATAATATTCATAAACAGCAAAGTTATTAGCGTTGGTTTATGTCCCATAAAAAAACTTTTTATAAAAAAAATATAACCGACTTCACTAAAAAAACACTAAAACGATCAAAATAATTTTAATTTCGGAAGTCGGTGTTTTTCGTTATTGTTTGTTCCTTATTTAACACCGACTTCCGAAATTAAAATTATTTTGATCGTTTTAGTGTTTTTTTAGTGAAGTCGGTTATATTTTTTTTATAAAAAGTTTTTTTATTTCATACTTTTTAGTTGCAATACACTTACAGCCAGAGTTCTTTTTTCTCATGTCAATTCCAATTAACTCAAACCCTGCTAGAATACATCATTTTCATATGAAGTTCCCGTGTCTACCTTCCACCTTCCGGCTCCATCATCAGATCTTTTCGATAGTACCTTATAGCCAAAGTGCATCTCATGACATTTCTAATAAGCCCAAACACGGGTAGGATACATTGATTAATTACGGAGTTCCGGTGCCTATCTTCCAGCTCCATCACTATCATCAGGTTACTTCGATGATACCATTTTCAACATAACTATTCAGAACTATTCATTTATTTGTATTGTCATAGTCGCTTAACTATTTTCATTGTGATATTTGTTTGAGTATGAAGTTCCATTGGCAATTTCTGGTCTTCTTAACCAGTTCCACCTTATCAAATGTCACTTTTTGACTGTAAATGCTTAATTCCTTGATGAAAATATCAAAATGACTATATAGTTGCCTATAATATTTGAGGAGTTCCCTCGATTTAGCCAAGATTCCATCATCAGATCCCTACTTGGTGACTATGGGACCATTTGGGAAGTATACCCTTTCCAACAAAAAAAGAATTTTTCAAATCGGTCGGCAAGCGACGGAGTTATGCCCGAACATACATAAAAAAAAAAAAAAAATACAAACATCCGAATTGAGAACCTCCTCCTTTTTTAGAAGTCGGTTAAAAATGTCACTCAATTTATGGAAATATTGTGCAGTGAATGAATAAGCGACAATTATTAAGGAAAAACACTGCCCGCAGTATTTTCTACTAGCAATTGTTATGTTTGATTGATTCTATGATGAATTTACCTTTTCGTGGTCAATTTTAGGATTTCGTTTTTTTCTACTTTTGACTACAAAAATATGATCAGTGACGGGTACGGATAGAGCCCCATTTTTTTGTGTACTAATTAAAAAGTAGGGGTGTATAAATAGTGCGGTTTTGTTCACGCATACAGGATTGCTCCACACGCGTTTCCCCCGCAAAAGACATACAAGTATTTATTGCATATTTTCTGCATGCGGAGCAAACCCGCATGCGTGATGAAATCCGCACGATATTAAAAACACCCTAATTGTGCGATGCAGGATTTCGTAGTTTAGTTCAAATGTTGCACCATAGGTGTCGCTGCAGTAATAACTAGATGATGTATTTGATACTGTGATGATGTGTTTGGGGCTCTTTTGCCGGTAGCGTCATCTGTTCGAATATTTAAAATTGCCTCGTGATTGATCGAAGGAGTTACCACGAGCCCACGGCAATGTAACGTAAAGGGCAATTGAAGGAACAGAGATAGTCTTTAGTCAGTAAGAATCTGACTGACATGTGACGGTCATAAATGTGACCATTTTTTGTTGCACTAAGTATAATGCTCGAACTTACCCCCATTACGCCAAATCCTTGCCAACTTATGTGCCGGCGACTGTACGAGTATCTTATTCTGCTAATACTTTGTGGACTTTTTTGTAAAATACTAAACTGGCAATTGCTGACGAAAATATTTCGGGTGTATCATCTACTGGTAGAAGAAAAACAACAGGCAAAGATAATATGCGAACAAATTGCTTGAAAACGAATTGTTACGACGATTATCGAATTAGACAGGGTCTGTCTCTTAGTTTCCTTTTATATCAAATGTTTAACTAGTAAAAGGTTTTTTACGTTTGTTACGCCATCATACTGAAATGGCTGGATGGATTGGGATGAAAATTAGCACAAGGCTAGTCTATGACCAGGAATAGGGCATAGTAAGTACTCGTATGTTTCTTTAGGATATTTTTTTACTATCACGCCTATGAAGCTGCTGGCAGCTCACGCTAGGGATGTCAGAAACGCAATAAAGTATCGATATCGATATTTTTGAAAATATCAATATCGATACCGATATTTTTATTTAAAAATATCGATATATCGGTAGCGGTATGATACGAAAAAAAAATGGTCTAATCTACTTCACTTTTTGGTTAATTTTCACGTTTGTTTGTTTATTTTTTTGAAAAAGTTCCATACAACACTAGACATGATTATATTACTAGAATGCTCAAATTGATTATTGATTGAATTAGTTAGATTCTAGACTACAATCAACTCAAATGCAGAAACACGCGCGCGTGGAGGTTATAATACGGATAACGGACGGACAATTGTTGAATTGAATGTTTTTTTTTTGGTTAATTTTCTCGTTCCCAACGAAGCAAGAAGCCAAAGGGAACTGAGGCGAGCCCGTACAGTCTAGTCAGATACACACAAAAATGATAAGAATGAAATTACTTAACTGTGAACTGACACATGTCACATGTGTCATTGACATAAAGACAGAGTTGCCAACTTAAAAACCAACATAAGTACCAAATTAAAAAGCAGTTAAGTAGCAAATTGAGTCGACTAAATAAAAACACAAAAAAAAATATCGTTTTTGATACAATTTCGATATCGATATATCGTTTTAATATATATCGCCCAAAAATATCGGTACATCAGATTGAAAATATCGATGTATCGATATTTATTCTACAAGCCTAGCTCACGCTAGCGATAGCCCTGACAGGATAGTTACCATGTCCAGGAATAGGAATCCCGGGACTGTGTTCTTTTGGGATATTTATTTATGATATTTGCCCGTGTGCCAATTTTCATTTTCTCTAGGAATTAACCTCCCCAGGTCCCAAGTCCCATTTCTGTGGGAAAATAGAAAGTAGCTTAAGTTACTCATTGTGACCTTAGCTATATTATCCCAGTGAAGACTCTTTTCTGATATCTGTGAACCTTCAAATTTTGATGAACCATTTCGAAGACGTAGGTATTCCGTAGTTTCAAATCCCGTCTCCACGGATAAATTAAAAGTAGCCTTAGTTACACCTTGGAACATCCGCTCTCCGTCAGTGAGAGTCCCGTCATAATCGCTCCAGCACATTCAGGGATTAGCCGGGGGTCTTAAACTCCACGTGAACGAAGTCGTGGGTAACAGCTAGGAAACAATAAAAAAACTGTGTCAAATACTAATCCATCTCTCAATGTTATTTTCCATCAAATAAACCTATTTCTCTCTTTATTTCCAGTGGAATACGTGGACACAGAATACAGTTTGTGGCTGACATGGTTCCTGATGCCGGTCATCGTGACCTTCCTCCTGCCTGCTGTCATCATAGTGCTCATATACATCAGTGCCATCATCTTCCACTTATATAGACTCTACAGGTAAGCTATTAGACACGAGGCATCCCTAAGACAGGTCCTGTATTTACGGGCCCCTACCCTGCAACCACGGGACAAAGGCAGAGCCTATACCCCACCTGCCGCGCCCCCTTGCGAGGACTTAGCGACAGCTCAGTAGCGCTAACACGCTAGGGTGAACCTGATAGGTTTCCCTACACAGTTATCCCTGTCAGGTAAGCTTACCTATAAAACTTAACTGCACAGGCCAGACCAACCTGTCAGGTATACCGTGTACCCTAGCGCGTATGTTGACCTCCACCTTCAGACACATTATAAGCATGAGGGTATCATGCTTCGGAAAGTACGTAAAGCCGTTGATCCTGCACCTGATCTCTCTCCAGTCGTGTCGGGTTGCCGTCCCATCGAACTATGAGAGTATAGAAACAGAGTATGCACATGTGTTTGTGCACACACTTGTGGCAGGAGAAGTTATGCGATGATATCCTACGTAAAAAGGGGCCCCAGTTTATTTGCCCCAGGGCCTTTAGTCACCCAGCTACGCCACCGCTAACATTCATCATTATCATCAGCCTTTCTAATGTTCCCTCTGCAGAGATTCAGGCCTCTTCTCTAGGAGAGGGAATGGGCCGTAATCCACGCAGGACCAATGCGGTTTGGTGAATGTCACAAGTCTTCGAATTTTTGGTTCTAGGACATGCCGGTTTCCTCACGATGTTTTCTTTTACCGTTTTGACAGCGTTTTCTTTCACCGTTAACATTACTCCTTAGAAATCAAATTAGCAGAAAGCTAGAGCAAAACATATTGTTGAGCTATAAAAATGAAAACTATTGCAACACCAATTACCGTGGCAACTAAGTAATTAAAATAATCAGACCTTATCTTTTGCATTGGTTTATTTGATTGATTCAAGGTAAGGCTGCGCGCCCACGTTCAATAATCGGTGACCGATTTTTTGTAGGAGAAAAATAGAACACACTGATAGCAATAGTGCAACGCACACGTCCTACAAAAAGTCGGTTAAAAAACAGAATAATATTACAAATATACAAAATCGGTCCGATTATCTGTCCTACAAAATGTCTGACGTGGGCGGGTAGTGTACCAAGGTAAACTCACGGTTCACCTGTGAGTAGTGTTGCCAGGCGTCCCGATTTGCGCGGGACATCCCGATTTTTAGAGGTCAGGGGACGCGTCCCGATTTGCACCTGATCGGGACGCTAAATGTCCCGATAAATCAAAAGATATATAGCCATCATTATTACAATAAATTAACCTGTATCGCATTCGCATCACTGCACATATATCAAGTGCGTTCAAAATGACACACGGCGCTTCACTGAAGGGGCCTAGTAGGGCCGATGCTTGCGGGAACTATTAAAATAGTGACCGTGGCCCTGGAACGCACAGTAGGACAGAAGAAGCCTGGCTTTTAGTTAGTAAAAGTCGAGAAGTCATTGGATGATTTCCTAACTGAAAAAAAAAAAAAATATTAAAAAAATGTCCCGATCTAAAACCCTAAATCCCGTTTTGTTTTACCAACTGTCCCGATTTTTATCCTGTCCGACCTGGCAACACTACCTGTGAGTGAACTGCAGATAAAAAATAACCGGTTCAGTAATAAACAACTCGCATTACCTCAGTTTAATTTAAAAAAAAAAAAATTAAAATCATTAAAATTATCATGGAGCAGAGGTCTCCAAGTAAACGGATACATTGAAACATAACAACGAATTGTGCTGATCACAATACTAGCGCATGGACAGACTGTTATTAAAAATAACGATAATACATATTTACCTTGGATTCATAGATAAACAGTTGAGGGTAGTGGCCCCTTGGTAACGGCTCCGACCACAGAACAGGATGAAAGAGGTTAGAATAGCCTTAAGGCAGTGCTCATAGTTCAACTACCAATAGCAAACTTGCTATCTAAGTGTGCGTGGTCTGTTAGTTGCGTAATGCGCGTTCGTATTGGTTTATTGCCTGTAGTGGAGTTAAAGGGTGGGAGACAAGCGGCGACACTCGTTGTAGTACAAATCGGAAAGTATTTTAGTATCCTTCTAACCTCTTTCATTTTTTCTGTGGCCCCGACTTACAAGTTGTAGGTCGCGGGTTCAAATTCAAACCCAGCCAAACGCCTTACGTTGTGTAATTTATTTCATCACCACTGCTTTCAAAACGGTGAAGGAAAACATAATGAGGAAACCGGCATGTCCTAGAACCAAAAATTCGAAAACATGTGACATTCACCAATCCTCACTGGGCCCGCGTGGTGGATTACGGCCCATTCCCTCTCTTAGAGAGGAGGCCTGAGTCCCAGCAGTGGGAATATTAAAAGGCTGATTATGCTATTATGCTATATAATATATAAATAAGGTTACCGATGTAGCCCCTGCTATTGCTGACAACTCAGCAACAGCAGGGGCCCAGATCGGTCGAAGCCTACCGGGGTCAGGGTTAGTTTCGAAAGACAACTCGAGCCCCAGTACGAAGACTTGAAGGAACGGGGTGGGTTTTTAGTCAGTAGGTAAGAGTCTGACACTATCTTCCACTCCGCCCAAGAGCAGGGGTTGTCATTGATGATTTTCCCACCAACAAAAAAAAACCATTATACTAGTTATATTCAAATCCTTTCAACTGTTGAAGCATATTTGATTAAAAAATATTCTGTATGTTTTTAAATTACAAAAAAAAAAAAAATGTTTTAATTTCACGTATACATGGGCACATAAAAAACGTCAGAAGCTAGTGGCACGGTCCCAATTCGCGGTTTATTATGAAGAAAAAGCGGCAAGAAACTACATGATTACATTTAAAAAAAAACTGATTGTCTTTACGATATTTTCATATTACTTACAGAGTTAGTTCAATAATAAAATGCTGTCGACATCCACTCTCAAGGGCAGGCCCTTAATTTTTACTATCGTAGGTACTCGATTTAAGTAAATTTTCGAACAAACCAGTTTTGTGAACTTGAAATTCAGATACAAAAACTGGATCAAGAATATGAAGACGCCCATTGTTGCATTAAATTCAAGGGCAAACTCATTATTGAGAGCTCTTTGGGTTTATATAGGTCATTAACCCATACACATTTTATGAGGTGCATATGATATGAAAATTGTAGCTTGCAAAAGAAATTAGGCCTGTGAGCGATTTGGAACGAGATGCATCAAATTAAACAAAAAATGTTGCTCATAACGAGTTGCGAGTGCAAGTTTTGGGGAGGTTTATATTGAACAATTTTTTGTGATTTTATTTGGTTGATGAGTACCAAATTGTCGGCACCTAAAATTCTGTTTTGAAGGAGATAGGTGAATAATCAGGAATTTGCGAGCAATACAAGTAAATAAGCCCGGTTTTTTGGTGAAAAAATACATAACACCTAACATCTAAATCACAGAAAAGATGGCAGGCAATAAACCAATACGTTAACGCGCATTATGCAGCTAACAGACAACGCACATTAAGAACGCAAGTTTGCTATTGGTAGTTGAATTATGAGTATCGCCCTATTTTGTGGCCGACACGCCGTGGACACCGTGACGCCTCTCCAACCACTCCTTAAAGAGAGGACTTACCGCCATGATTATGGCGTGCCCAATGATACATTGCTTGAATGACCTTAAACAACAAAATGTTAAGATGGTCTGTCATCTTTTTAATTAAAAAAAGAGTATTTTCTCGATAACTTCGACACCTCGGAGACCTCCTGACTTTTCTAGATAAATGTGAAATATAGTAGACAATGGCCAGACGGTTTAATTAGACGGCAATAATTGTGTCCAATTATTTTTTATAGTTATCTGGTGAAAGATTTATGCGTAAACTTTGCCCGAAGACGGCGTCTGGTCGTCGTCGGGGCGTCTTCGCTTGTCATGCGGTACACTGGTGATCGGCAGATTTGTTTTAATTGACACATAGATAGGAATAAAAAACCCAGATACATACATACTTACAGTAGTTTTGCCCACGCTTAAAACCAGCGCTGTGGTTTCGCGCGTCGTATTATGCATGAGGGTACAGCTTTATGCTGAGGGTTCGGCCGTTTTGAGCCGATGTGACCCAAATCTAGTTTTTCTTTAATTTTCCTTCTTTCATTTCCTGTTTTCTTTTATCTGTAAATTTATTAATGTATAATTTAAGTAATTTGAAACATATGTAGATGTACCCACTATTATAAATTAATTAATTAACTATCTACACTTATAAACAACTTAATAACTATAATTACAGTAAATTAAAAAATAAATAAATAATAAAACCCTACGCTAAAATACACTATCTAAAATATGGCGTCAAAAAACTCTTCCACATCGCTATCGACTAGTAATGTGCCCAAAAGACTGGCGGCATTGCTTATCCTCTGTCCCAGGTAAAAGCCAGCCTTTGGGTCACGCGAAGTGTCAACTAGACGTTTCGACAGATCTTTAAACAACCTGTGAGCACTCGGACCCCACGATCCAAGAGTTTCAACCCCAAACGGTTCGAAAATATAACTTCCAACAAGGTTGTTATATTTCCGCCGCTTGAGGTTCTCCGCAGCCGCAGCGGCAGCACCAGCACGACACGACGAGCTAGGAAGATGTGAAGGCGCAAGAGTATCGACACAAGTAGCGTCCATACTTTTATCTTGCTTTCATTTTCTTTCTTTCCTTGAGACTTTCTTTCTGTCTTACAGCAAGTAATGCTTTGATTGGCAAATACATACTGGTGAACAGCCTTGTTGGCTCTGCAGTTGCTAGCGTGACTCCTGTGCTTGGGATTTATTTTTTATGGAAAGTAATTAAATAACTTTATCCGTATTTGGTGGAGCGAGAGGGAAAGAAAAACATTTTATTTGGCAAGTTAAGGCTAAACTGGATCTGTTCAGTAAAAATGCCAGATAACTACGTAGTACTTGCCTGACATAAACTCATCCATCCTCTAGTTGCAGCCCTGACATCTCTTCGCCAGCGTGCGTTTAAATCCCATAAAAAAAGTTGGATAAAGAGGATGTTGGATTAAGATTGTCCATTAGGATTTACTCTGTGCCCGGAGTTAAGGCTCATAGTCCCTTGAACCATCTGACTGAAATTATGTGGACGCAACTCTCGCACTCGCCTAGGCGGCGGTACGCAAATCTGTGCATTTATTTGCGGCCAGCAGCGCCCGGAAAACACTTTAAATCCATTATCTTTGCGAAATATTGATTGATTTACATATGCAATGTTCACTTTGAAGAATATTTAACCACCAATTTTTATGTGTAAAAATTTTTGTAAAGGTCCAAGTCGTTTCGAAGGAGTAGGGAAAAGTTGCGAAAAGTTGCGAAATTGCTAAATATTTTTTTTTAGACGAAAGTATTAATAGCACGAAAAAATCAAATGTTGATAATGTTGTTCATGAATCTTTAATCAACATGTATTTTTTTCAAACCTATTAACCTGGCCGTTACCGAGGAGTAGGCTTCAGAAAGTCACTGTTTTATGGCAGTTTTCGGGCGCTTGGGCCTTAAGTCAGTGCTGTGATACCCCGTGCCCCGAAATGAACGTGATGCTGTTTGCACCTGATCCTATCCCGGTCTTGTAGCTTAAAGTCAGAAATACACTGCGCACACGTGTACCACACACGCCGATCTGGGCGCGTCGGTCTCCACACATTTTATATGGAAACTAGACTTGTAGAGCTACACTTGATCCACGCCACGCGACGTCGTTCTACGTGTGCGTCGGTCTCGTGTAGTTCTAGCTTAAATCTGCACCTGTGTTTGCGCACACAATTATTGAGCATCATCTCCTTATTTTGAAAATTTGATAGAATGGACGAAACACACCTCCGTCACACTTTTTCGTATCGATTGTCGTTAAAAACGGAAAGTACCCTATATATTTTTTACGTGTGCGAAGCCAGAGCGGATCACTAGTATATATAATAAAATGGTGGGTGCTATCATCATGGTACATGCAATCTTGTTCAAATTATAAGTAGTGTGCTAGGTTAGAGCTGCATCCTACTTGGTAAACAATGCGACGTACATGCGATCTTATGTAACTAAGTGAATTAAACGCACGCAATGGAATCGAGATGCCAGTTTACTGGAAAAAATATTCCATCCTACACTAGACGCACTATGTAAAAAAACTGGGCAAGTGCGAGTCGGACTCGTGCACTGAGGGTTCTGTACAAACTTATCTATGAAAACAGTTCAATTCCCAAATTGAGTTACTTACTAAGATTTTCCAAATCGCATTTTTTTTTTTGTGGCGTAACTACAAATTTACAGTTTTCAGAGTTTTCCTATACTTCTGCTATAAGACCTTGCTTCATGTTAAAAAGGATTCTAAGTTCTAAGTTAACGGGAAGTATCCTGTGAATTTTGATTCCCTTGTGAATGTCGAAATAGACGTTTTTGGGGACATAAACTCGGAAGTTGATTTTTTTATATCTTCAAGGGAGAGAGACACAGACGGACAATAAAGTGATCCTATAAGGTTTATTTTTAATTTTTTGCTGGTTAAAAATCATCCAAATGACATCCCCCGCCCGGAGATAGTGTGAGACTCTTACTGACTAAAAAACATACCCCGTTCCTTCTGGCCTTTCATACCGCTGCCGAGCTACCTTTCGGAGCTAACTCTGGCCCCAGTAGGCTTCAACCCAGCTGGACCCCTGCTGTTGCTTCTGCCCTCCTTAGCTCCTTGAAGCGCGCGGGAACAGTGCGTGCCATCGACGACTTGGGTTCCGTTCGGACAGTTACCCGACGATCAGTTCTTTAAGGGTCCGTTTTTTCCTTTTAAGGTACGGAAACCTAAAAATGTTTCTAGCTGTGATTTTGGTAGTTACTGTAATGTTTCTTTGGTCACAGGATGAAGGTGGTGGATGGAGTGCAGCCGGATTGGAAGCACGCGGCGCGACTCGCTGTCTGCGCGCTTTGGGACGCGCACGGCTGGCTGTGGCATGGTGAGTTATTACTCTTAGTACACACAAGTTGGAACAAGATTAGGTTGTATAATCGTCATCACGGCCTAAGTAAGCAAGAAAAATACTCAAATATTTCAAAGCCTTCATCTTCAAGTAGCCTTGATCTTCTTAAAGATCTCCCGCTACGTCGGAAACGGATGAACCTTTTGATCGCCAGTCATGTAATGTTAAAAAAAATATTCACTGTAAAAATGTTATTATTTGTATTTTTGTTAGCCTATTAGGTGTCCAACTACTGGGCAAAGGCCTCGCCTTTCTTCTTCTCTTTCTTCTTTTCTTTACAGTAAAAATAAATAATTAAAATGAATGAAAGTATATAAGGGGGCTTAAATACAACAAACAAGAGATGAAACGAATATCCGGTAACTATCCGGTATCGGTCTTGTTTTGATTATCCGGCCTTGTTTTGATTATATAAAATAGTAATAATAGTAGTAAGTGGGATAGTAAAATTTAAAAAAAAATCCTTATTTTACACCAGGCAAGTCGTACAATACGTCAAAAGTGTTTGTTTTATTAATTAGTTTAGTATTCAAAATTAAAAATTGGTAAATTGTGGTGAATTAATACCAAATTTTCCGCATTTTTTGGTAAGAAGCGACTCCACTTAGCTTCGTAAACTAGACTAGCTTCTAAAAAAAACCCTTACGCTGAAAATACTACTGTCAGGTGCTGAAAAATAAATTCTAGCAAATCAAACTAATCGCGTTATGAAATACGATAAAGGGCTGAATATCCGGTGGCCAGATATCCGGCGCTCCGGCCTCGTAGAGTCGTAGCTTGCCGAATATTCGGTATCCAGTATCCGGCCAAACCGCTATCCGTTTCATCACTACAACAAACGTGATTTTTTTGCCTGTAGGTATATAGTCTAATCTTTTAAAGATAATGGTACGGAACCCTTATTGTGCGAATCCGACTCACACTTGGCCGGTGTTTTTTAGACATGGCGATCAAAAGGTAAAAATCGGACAAGAATTATAATGAACCATTCAATAATAATCAATTGTGATGACTATTAAGTTGTTATTGTAAACTTTTTTTATGTTACGGCTGGCATGCTCTTTGCGACAAGTCCATAAAAAATAAAGAGAAAATAAAAATCAAACTTGTTCCCCAGGTTACGACATCGAAGGTCTGGAGAACATCCCGGACGGGCCGTTCCTGGTGATCTACTACCACGGCGCCCTGCCCATCGACATGTACTACTTCATCGCGAGGATGCTGCTGTTCAAGAGGCGCCACATACACACCGTGGCGGACCGGTTCATGTTCAAGATACCTGGTTAGTGTTCTTGTGCTTTTAATTCTGTTAGGTCAATTTTATTTTGTAGCCAAGTAGGGGGTCGTTCAAGCTGCTGGATTGCTCAGGAACTTAAAACGCAATCCTCCAACCCCTCTCGCGTCACCCACAGCAAATAACTTCTATTTGATAATTACCCATTTAAAAAAGAATGATTTGGACATTCAAGTATTACATAAGGATTTTTTTTCAAACTTCTTTCATGACAAAGCAAAACGTATCCATCACTATATGGTTATGACTACATGACAGACTTAAATGCAAATTAATCTTATAGAAGAACTGGCTACTGCTTCGTCCACGTGAATGCCGGTTGTTGCGGACGCAAAATCGAAGCCAGATAAAAGTAGCCTATGTCCTTCCTGGGGGTTCCTCTGTACTAAATTTCTCCACAGTCAATTCAATATTTTAACCTTGAAAGACGGCGGCACCGCTGCCGTCGCAACGCACTTAGCAGATAATTTTAAGTCGCCCTAACAGACAGACAGAGTTACTTTCACATTTATACTAGCTGCTGCTAGCGGCTTCGCCCGTGTATTAGTAGATCAATTAGAACATTGCCCCAAGAGAACATTCCTCCTGGATAAAAAGTATCCCACGTGCTATTTGAGGACATGGTCTATCCTCGTGCCAAATTATATCTAAATCCATTCAGACGTTCGAGTGTGAAGTAGTAACAAACTTACACCCTCATAAATCACAATATCAGTGGCTAGCTTTTGCCCGCAGTTTCGCTCGCTTACGTAAAATATTTTTCGCAGCCAGCTTTCTATCGGTGAAAAAATTTTAGCAATTGGACCAGTACTTCCAGAGATTACCTCCTACAAACAAAAAAAACACACATACAAACATCATCATTTCAGCCGATAGACGTCCACCCTTGGTCATTGACCACCCCCAAGTGTCGCTAAAATGACCAGAAGACGCAGCGTTGGAAAGCCAACAAACAAACTTTACCTCTTTATAATATTAGTGTAGATGTAGATTACAGATTATTAAAAAAAAATGCTTGTCTTGACACTCATAAAGTTACCACACCATTCCAGGCTGGGCTACCCTGCTAGAAGGTCTGTGCGTGATCCCGGGCACGGTGCAGACCTGTGCGTCAGTGCTGCGCGGTGGCAACTCCCTCGCCATCTCGCCGGGGGGCGTGTATGAGGCGCAGTTCGGAGACCACTACTACAGGCTCAACTGGAGGAACAGGATCGGGTTCGCTAAGGTGGCTCAGGAGGCGAAAGTGGTGAGTGGAACTTGAACTCTTTTTCTAGTTATACCCGACTTAAGAGGAGTAGCAGGGGGTCGCATCCTTCTGCGATGCAGTAATGCTAGCAAAGGCGGAGGCCGCACGCGAAGTAATGGCCCTCGCGCACCAGCCGCCGGGATTCCGCGCGGGCTTGCGGACGACGAGCAATGGGTAGCTCGCTGTCCGACCGCCCGGCAACCGTCCGGACCGAGCTAAGGTCGTCGACGGCGCGTAGTGTTCCACGCGCGCCTCAAGGAGTTGTCAGCAACCGTAGGGGCACAGCTGGGTCGAAGCCTACTGGGGCCTTGGTGATGTGAAAGAGATCTCCGGGGCGCTGGAACAATGGCAAAGAAGGAACGGGAGTGGGTTTTTAGTCAACAAAAGTCTGACACTATCTCTCGCTCCACCCAAGAGCATGTTTATCCCATCTAAAAAAACCGGCTTCAAAAAGAAGGAGGTTATGTGTTCGTCTGAATGTATTTGAAATATATGGAACGGAACTCCTCATAGGATCACAGCAGAACTGTCGTAACAAGTAGAATTGCTTTGTTTATACGTGTAGTCGATGGCTGACTGAAAGAAGAATTGTCAGGCGTACGAGCGATAAAGAGGGATGGACTATACACATATAAACCCTAAACTCAATTTAATATTCAAAATAATACCAAAAAGTATCTGTGATTTAAACAACGTTCCTGGAATAATTGATGTTGATGATTGAATTGAATTGAATCGATGTTGCCCCTAGGATGATTGGCACCTTGGATCGGTCTATCTTCTTGTAAAAGGTTTTTAAAATAGTTGTCTGGTGAACATATATAAAAATCAAGCATGAGAATTTGGAGCTTTAAAGCGTCTGTAAAGCAATACGGCCCACGGAATGTGTCTGGGAGTATTGGCGACTTGATTTTAAAGATATTGACTAAAATATACGTAAAAATCAGCTTGGAGAATTTACGTGAAGTAAGTACTGTTTTTATGTACCTTGATTACCTGATACCTAAAAATTGGCCGTCTAAGCAAGCTAGCAGGTAGGCATGCGTTCTTAGTACATACCAACAGTACTCAATCGTCCACATTTTCTTCGTCAGAAAATACGTGACGTCTGGCGGCCCTGGGATCTTGGACTAATAATATGATTTAAAAGAGTGTCCATGGAGTTTCTTGCACGTTCTTTTCCATAGAGATTTACGCTTTGGAACTTGCAATTTAGCCTCACTTTTTTCTTTGACTGACCAGCATTTTGACAATTCAAAACTGCCTATAATTGGTCCATTTGAAATAAACGTTTCTGATTTCTGAAACTTCTCCTAAACGACTTGACCGATTTGGATGAAACTTTGTGTGTAGAGTTATGTATGTGTCTTAGTTTTAGTTTCCTTTTTGTTTCTGTAATGGTGTACAATAAAGAGTATAATAAATAAATGTATGAATTGTTCCGCAGCCAATAGTCCCGATGTTCACCCAGAACGTGCGCGAGGCGTTCCGCACGGTGGGCTGGCTGCGCGGCGTGTGGCTGAAGATCTACGCCACCTTCCGCATGCCGCTGGCGCCCGTGTACGGCGGCTTCCCCGTCAAGCTCACCACGCACCTCGGCAGGCCCATCCCCTACGACCCCGACTTGACGCCCGAACAGCTACAGCAGAAGGTGACTACTTATATTTTGTAGCTCGTCTACCATCATTTAGGGCCAAAACTACATTAAGCGGTGTGGTGTGCTCAGGACCCCGTCACTTAAACCGGATTATTTCCTGAGCAGGGTCACTAGTTAAACTTTAACGGTATGCATGCAGTCATGTCGATGGAGAACTTTAATGTTTTATTACGTGGCAAATAGGGGGTACGTGTGCCTGCGCGGCGAGCCTCAACGGACCACTTTTGTATGGGACCGCGCGGACGTCCGTTTAATGCAGTTTCGGCCCTTAGAACAATGGTAGCCCAGTGATAACGGTTCAAACCCAGCCATGTGCATTACTTAACCTTTTAAATACCGTAACTAGAGACACAATAGAAATACACAAGCACACAAACATTAATGAATTAATGTAATTTATTACATCACCACCACTCTCAAAACGGCAAAGGGAAAAGTCGTGAGGAAATCGGCTTATACTAGAACCAAAAAATTCGAAGACATGTGACCTCTATCAACCCCTGTCACTGTCAAAAGATATAATACAACTCAAGTACGTTAACTTATTCCAGGTCGCGAGTGCAATAGAAGAATTAGTAGAAGAACATCAAAGGATTCCAGGCAGTATCCTACAAGCGTTACTGGAGAGAGTCCAAAAAATACCCAAGAAAAGTAAAACCACACCTCCGGCCACCAACGGGAAGTGCCAGAATGGTACTTTAAGTGGAGACAGTGAAAAAACTGACAAGTCCAAAGTGTCATAAACACTAACAAGTGACGTAATGACTGATTTTTGTAATTTTAATAATTATTATTATTAAGTGCCGACCGCAAGGTGTTGATAGAGAGATTTGGCTGTTAGAATTTTCTAATTAAATATATATATGTTTTTTTTTATTAATTTTTCGGCCATTTTAGTGTGTTAGGATGTATAAATATTTTTTTTTGGGCTGAACTCATTTGTATAGGCAGGTTAAATCACTATTTAATAAAGATAAATGGAAAAAAAAATATCTTTGGGTATTAGAAATGCTGATTGTAAAGATCGTTCGGTAAAAAGACGTGCGCAGAAAAAAAAACTGAGCGTAGATCGCGAATTTTTTTTTAGCGGTAAGCATGTCTCACGATTTATTGATTTCTACACACATTCTGACAATGTTACTTAGTTTTATCAAAAATTATTTTTATACAAATGAGTTCAGCACTTTGTGCAAAATATGCATTTAACAAGAACCCTTCAAAAAATCGGGTAAAAACATAAACAAATTTCTAACGCTCCAATAATGTTAGTTTTAGTTATGCCGCCATTTTAAATGTACAGTGTTCGTTAATCAAGCCCTGCAATCAATTATATGTAACTGAAACATCTATAGCGCATTTCTTCTTACTTGTCAAATTTTGAAAACAAATCTTGAGACGATTTCGGATTTTTTTGCAATATTTAGTAACTTGAACTATGTGATGATTTATATAAAGACAAGCCCGTATTAATAAATGTTCCTCAGCCCAAGATCTCGTACTTTATATCAAGTTTGAGGTCCTGATTGTATTAATAAACGAGATTCACAAGCCCAAGGTACTTGGTATAAGTCTGTCTAAAAAGTCAACCGACTTGGGAATTTTGTATAATATTTAATTATTTAAAAAATACTTATATTCGATACTTTTATAAGGTTCTTCTAGTAGTAAACAATAATCAATATTTCTTTCAATTTTTGTCTGTCTGTCTGTTTGTCCGGGCTAATCTCTGAAATGGCTGGACCGATTTTGACGGGACTTTTTTGGCAGATAGCTGATGTAATAAGGAGTAACATAGGCTACTTTTATTTTAGAAAAAATAAATTCAAAATCCTGCAGTCCACGCGAACGAAGTCGCGGGCACAGCTAGTCCTTATATAAATTACATAAAACGTACTTCGGATTTGCATTAAGCATTTTTTTGAATAAAAATCGCCGTTCGCCATATTTGTTTACAAAATATGTCAAAAATAGAAAAATGCGCTTTACGAGTTGCAGGGTGCTAATACTCAATATTATTATAGAACTTACCTGTAGAAAGTGGCTTAGATTGGTCATGACGTCACATCACGCAGAAGTGTCGCAGCTATTTGTCTATGTCCACCAATGTTGAGCGGTCTTAGTTCAATTAATAATCTGCCTAGGCATCCTAGGTGTTTCATGAACGGCCTAGCTATTAATTAACTGGCTAATTTATCCAGATGGCAGCGACACAATTCATTAACATGAAACTACTTTTCTCATACTATTGGACAAACGCGTTTAATGCAATCGAGTAAATATGAAAACTCGCATTAGGTTCTTTGGTCTTACAAAGCTGAAGAATTATCGAGTTTGATAGATTCTTTGACTTTGCTGCGTGAATAAAGTATAAATTAAACTGAAGGACATTGGGCTACATTTAGGCAAGCATGCTCCGTCATCGCTTACCATCAGGTCAGATAGTGGTCAAACGTGAGCGTATCAATTAACAAAATAAATAATAAAAAGAAACCAACATGAAATGACACATAAAAGTTTTTTTTCCTATAAAAGCCACTTTGTACAGTTACTTAGGATTAGATTTAAGTTTTGTGTGATTGCTTTCAAAAAGAAGGTAATGATAAATCTATATTATTATTATATTCTCTATACATCTTAATTTAGAATAAAAAATATATTTTCTATGAAAAAAAATTTGAATACGTATGTTTTCTGTCCAATCGAAAAGAAATTATGAATGCATTCCCTTTATTTAGCTTTTATAAGTTTATTTGATTTTTCGAATTTAAATTTTTCCGCGAATTTGTAATGCTTTCGACATATCGTAAAATCGTAATAGTTACTTAAATGTGATAGATAAGAAAATGGGTACCCAAATTCTTTGATAGTTTAAAAATTGACAAAACAATTATGTGCTTTTGTCTCTTTTTGTCATTGTAGTGATAGAAAGAGAGCTAAAATAGTAAAATGTATTTTTATTAAAAATGATTAACATGTATAACCCGATCATATATAAAACTGAGATACAAAATAAGCATTTTTAGCACACGGTAACAAAATATGGTGTAATGGAATGATGTATTTATTAGTTTGTAATCACAAATCGGTTGGAAGTAAAAGAAAGATAATGTACTAAACAATCGGGCTAGCAGGTTTATGAACTGGGTAAAATAATTCAATACAAAAAATGATATTCTCCTGTGGCAGTTGAGTCAAACTACGCAAGGTAAACTACAAGTTTTTCTGGTTGCATAAATTGGCTCAACATGGCCAACTTCGGGGGCAATCGGCAATCTTCGGGAGCAGTCGTACATTTTCGTAAAGATGAATCTAGCCATGATTGTCAAAAAAGTCTGTCGAAGTCATTTCGTATAACACACACTACAAGCTGTCGCGCCGGATTGAAAAATGTCGCTATAATGTAATGCGGCTACTTCATATTCAGCCGGATTGTAGTGGCGATACAGTCTGTAAAGTGGTGTCCAAAGTATATCTGTGTTGGCAGTGTAGGGTGACCAAGAGGGGAGAGGAGGTGACCTTAAATTACGTTTTTCAATCCGGCGCGCCAACTTGTAATACGGCGTGTTATGCGATACGGCTGCGACATATCCACTTTAGTGTAATTTAGTGAGATATTCGTCTCTTCTTTTAAGTCTGAAAAATGTGTCATCGATTACTTTGGCTACTAATGTACTGTACCCGGAAGATGACACATCAACATGATATTTGTGATTTAAATTGTTTAAGACGTCTGAAAGAACTCGGTGGATTTTAGTCGGTAAAAGTCTGACAATCCCTGTAGCTCCAACAACAGCAGGAAAAAAAATATATCGATAAATTCTGAAGCTCAGTGTGTCATATTTCGCCCGGGTACCGTAACGTATGATATATATGTTTAATATAAATATGTGTAGCTTGTATTGTTCCTCGAATGAGATCTAACTTTTCATTTATATTCCGTACCTTTATTGCAAAAACCAACTATCTGCATTTTTGTATTATTATGTTATATTATTGTATTCGATCAAATCTTTAGATTATTTACTTCTTGGTAAATAAGTGTCATAGCTAATGACCAGTTTAACTTGCAGATTCGTGTTAATGAGACGAATCGATAGCTAAAATTAACTTAATTTGGGTAAACATGCAGATAGTTGGTTTTCGCAATAAGGGTACAATATTATAATTATAATATAAACGAATAGTTGAATGTATATTTTGACCTTATTGTTAAAAGTATAAGAGTGAAAAGCGGTCGACCGGGAAAGTACATTATTGTACTTTACATGTTAACTTTGAAAGTAATTTCTTCGCTAAAACGCGGCCGTAAGAATGGAGTGAGAGCTTAGACATTCTTTTAGGCTTACAGTCCACGGACGCGTAGCTTCCTAGACGCGTATTTGTCATTGTACGCTTGGTGTAAGCCTGCGTGAAGCGTACATCCAAAAAAACAATAATACTCTGTCAACGAAGCGGCAAAGTCGTGTTGTGGCCGCTTGATTATGTATGTAAGCTTCATGCAGGCGTACATCATCAAGCGTATAATCTATACATAAATGGTGTAACGGACAGCCCTCCACAAACTTTAAGCGCTTGCTCAGTAGAAGAAACTGAACAACCAACAATAAAAAAAAAATTCTGGAAACGAAAAAAAAAATCGGCCTCTCCACACAAACTGTCCAATCAAGTTAATAATTTTGTATGGTGAGGCGGATTTTTTTTTTGTTTCCTGAAAAAATTTTTTATGGTAGGTTGTTCAGTTTCTTCTACTGAGCAAGCCCTTAAAGTTTGTGGAGGGCTGTCCCTTACACCTTGTATATTAATTCTGTAAAAGTTTTTAGTTGTACGCACATCACTTAAAATGTACGAAATCGATAATATAATTTGAGTGTCTTCAAGGCAAGAGTGAATACGCTCATAAACTAGTGCGCCTCACCATCAGAGATTGCATCACTGGTTACCATTAGGTGGGATCGCAGTCAAGCACTAGTTTATCAATTAAAAAAAAAAACCACATCGATTTCGTACACTTAGACTTTGTTTCATCGCAATCGGTTGATTATACACCACATTTTTTTTAATTAGTATACAAACTTAAAGGGCTTATTAGAAAAGCCGTTGTTATTTTATAAGTAAAATCTCAATAAATAATATTCACAAACAGCAAAGTTATTAGCGTTGGTTTATGTCTCAAAATGTCACTCAATTTATGGAAATATTGTGCAGGCTATTGATTAATGAATGAATAAGTGACAATCATTAAGGAAAAACACTGCCCGCAGTATTTTCTACTAGAAATTGTTATGTTTGATTGATTCTATGATGAATTTACCTTTTCGTGGTCAATTTTAGGATTTCGGTTTTTTCTACTTTTTACTACAAAAATATGATCAGTGAGGGGTACAGAGATAGAGCCCCATTTTTTTGTGTACTTATTAAAAAGTAGGGGTGTATATATCGAAAGATATATACATTCATAGACTGTCAGGCGGTATGAAGTTCGCTAGGTCAGCTAGTGACGAATACGCGTCTATGAAGCTATGCGACCGTGGACAGTAGTAAGGCCTTAGGGTGAGTTGCACCATTTAACTATAACGATAACAAAGCCGTTAACAGTTGTCAAATGGTCGAATTGACCAATAGGCGGCCGTTTCATGGCTGGTTAAGGTTTGGTTATCGTTATAGTTAAATGGTGCAACTCACCCTTAGTGTAATACGTTTTTTTAATATCTATTTCTCCATGCTTCTAATCCACAGAAATTAGAATAAATTAACATGTACGTAAGAGTATATTATTATTATGTACCTATCTGCATTTGAGGCGAGATTTTCCAAAATCTACATACATAACATACATATTTTCTGTATACACACATTAAGACATGTTAGCTTGGTTCGTCGGAATGTTTGACAGTGGCTAAGAGCCCGTTCCCACTTGTCAAATAAAAAAATATTTATGAAGCTTCACAAAAGGCACGTTTTGTATTTTGACTAACAGCAGCTTGTTCAGCGTAGTGTAGCTACTACTAAAATAGCTATACTAGCTACTATTACACCGGAGCCCTAATTATTATATTTTTAAAGTTACAATAGTCTAGGTCCAATGACCACCAAAATTACAGAAAATAAATTGTGTGGTCAAGTGGACCCGCGGGACGAAAATCGAGCGGGTCCAAATGACATTTACATTCTAAGGTTTTTCTCAAATATCAAAACGAGGCTTTTATTTTTAACAAGTTTAACCTATAATGATTTTTTGTCGGCTCCGACAAGAAATGTCGAGTGCTTTGTCAGCCTCGATTCTTTGTGAGTGTCCTGGCGTAAGTTAACCTATGAGGTTGTCGAGTACTTTATCAGAGTAACCTGTGGGGACCTAAATAAAAATTAAACCCGCCAACCAGGCGTGCTTTGAAAACCCTTCACTTCCATTCCATTATTCATTCATTGACTGGCCTGTTGGTCTAGTGGCTACTGGCCTGACTGCAATGCTGGAGGTCGTGGGTACGATGCCCACCCAGGACAAATGTGTGATGAGCATGGTCATTTATTCTGTGTCCAGGTGTTATTTATCTATATATGTATGTATTTATAAATATATAAGTATGTTTATCAGTTGTCTAGTACTCATAACAGCTCTGCTTAACTTGGATGGGACTAGACGGCGTTGTGTGATAGTGGTGGAATGTTATTTATGTTATATTATTAACTATCTGTGCCCGCGACTTCGTTCGCGTGAACTATTTGGATTTATTTTTTCTAAAATAAAAATAGCCTATGTTACTCCTTATTACATCAGCTACCTGCCAAAAAAATACCCGTCAAAATCGGTCCAGCCATTTCAGAGATTAGCCCGGACAAACAGACAGAGGCCGACAGACAGACAGACAAAAATTGTAAAAAATGTTATTTTGGTGTATGTATCGTATATATATTCATATGCATGTAGTAAAAAGCAGTTATTTCAATATTACAAACAGACACTCCAATTTTATTTATATGTATAGATATACGGATCCGACACCAGACAAGTGAGATCGGGCTGTAATAGTTTTCTTGTTATTTTTGATTTAGTGTTATAGTCTGTCTTAAAAGACAAACGACTTGGAAATTTTTGAACGAAATAAAAAAAATCTGTTGTTGGCAACAAATTATAGTTGTCATTCACTTGTCTCTTGAGATAATGATAATTCTACAACAGATGTTGATCGTAATATGGCTAGTGATAATGAATCATTAAGCGGAATAGAATGTTTAGAATCAGATTTCTCTTACGCTTCTAGATTTATTTTATTATGTACTTTATACTTATTTATTCCTGTTATATCTTTGCAAATGTATTCTAGTTTTGTAAAAAAAAATATTAAAGATACTGAAATAAGTATATTCTAAACGAAACTTTAGTATTTTATTTATATACACCACTATTTTTTAATTAGTACACATACTTATAGGGCTTATTAGAAAAGCCCTTGTTATTTTATAAGTAAAATCTCAATAAATAATATTCATAAACAGCAAAGTTATTAGCGTTGGTTTATGTCCCAAAATGTCACTCAATTTATGGAAATATTGTGCAGGCTATTGATTAATGAATGAATAAGTGACAATTTTTAAGGAAAAACACTGCCCGCAGTATTTTCTACTAGCAATTGTTGTTTGATTGATTCTATGATGAATATAGCTTTTCGTGGTAAATTTTAGGATTTCGGTTTTTTCTACTTTTGACTACAAAAATATGATCAGTGACGGGTACAGATAGAGCCCCATTTTTTGTGTACTAATAAAAAGTAGGGGTGTAGATAAAAAGTCCCCTAATAATATTAAATCTCTTAATCAACCTTGATTATCGAACCAGTGTTGACTACATCAGTTTTAATTTGACCCAAGTCGTTTGATTTTTTAGACAGACTATAATACTAATTTGTAAACCTGGCTTCACAAGATTAGATACAATAATTCATTCTGAGCTTTTAAACGAAATTCTAACTTTTCACTTTACAATAAAGTTCAAATTCGTTGTACGCTTTCTGTGTGTATAATGCTTAGATACTTGTGTATAATATCTTCGCTTATCAAGGCTTGATTTTCAATCTCAGACTGTAATGTGGACTTTGTGCAAAATTACACGTTCCTAGGCTCTAAAGTTGGTTAGTTTAGTTAGTTTCTCCTTTTATATAAATATGGATATTTTTCCTGTACCTACATTCCAAATTATTTTAATCAAAATTTCGGTTGGACCACCTTAACAAACATTCTCGAAAATTTTAATTTGTCATTATACCTAGTGAAAGCTATCGACCCGAGCGTGGCCGATAGATGGCGCTAAATTCAACATTTTTAGTTTATTTTGATTTTAGTGTTTCAAAGCATAGCGCTATACTTAAGCACTATAGAAACATGAATATTCAGAATTAGGTGGATTTTGAGGCAAGATTTTTGAATAAGTATAACAAATGGAATGCATAATTTTAGCAAATAACGTTTTCTTCGCTTAATAATGCTCCCAATACACTAAAAACAATATAAACTAGAAATGTTGAGTTTAACGCCATCTAGTGACATCACAACTACACTAGGGGCCGGTAGCTTTTACATAAACTCCAATCATAATAACATTAGACATTTAAAGAAACTTTTTTTTACTGTTTATTTAACCGATTTTAACTTCTATTCCGTATACATAAGGATGGTATTAAAAAAACAAAAAAAGTTGTTACAATACCAATTATTTACTGTAGTTCCCATCTGTCTTGCCAGCAGTGCAATAAAAGTCAAAATCGGTTATAAATGAATTTAAAATATGTTAGAATGGAGTATAAATACCAATTAATCAATGAAGTCATAATGGCTGAACTGATATAAAACATGCCTTGGACTAAAACAATACTTTTACTTCGATGGGTCGTTCTTAAAGTATAATTTTTGACTTTCATGCTTGTATGGTCATCGGTAGGACGCCCTTTTTTCAAGGTGGTGCACTTTCAGCCTTCCGCCTCTTATGCTCATGCATACAGAGATGAAACTTATTTCATCCTATGAAGATTAACTCAACTGTGGAGTCGCACCCGCTCCGGGTCTACCGAACAATGTCCGTTTGTGGGAGGTCCGCTGAGTTTCTGCCGTATATTTTGCGTAAAAATGCTTGTTAATCTTGTATTTACCTCCTTCAAGCTTGCACAGAGTAAAATATACAGATATATTTATTCAATGAGAGAGGAGGTAAGTGTATTTTGCGAATTCTCTATACATACCTACAACCCGTGCGCATTAACATGGCACTTGGCTCGAAAACAGTTGCCACATTGAATACTCGAAAATAGTTTGTATTGTCACGTTTAAAGCATCGTAAATTCGTAAAGTGAGTAGTAATCATATGAGAAACTACTCGGCGCAAAATAAATGTTGATATTTAAAAAACTAAAATAAAATTTAATGAACTCAATATTTCAAACATCATTCATCAGGTGCCATGTTAATGCGGACGGGTTGTACTCATAGTTTCGCCAACTTTTTGTAAAGGCAGAGACTCAGGGGACCGCAGCGGTCCTCCACAGACAGACATTGGTCGACGGACTCGGAGCGGGTACGGCTCCACAGTTCAGTTATTGAGAACTAAAGAAAAAGGATTGATATTGTTTGTACCTACCTCGTCTCGGATATGCTATTCTCTATATACACTTTTTTTTACATATTTTGTTTTTATTATTGGTTTTGTATCCTATATTGAAAACCAAAGGACCGCAAGTCCAACACTCTTCTGTAGTCCAAGCATTCAAGCAATTCTGCTAGATAAAGTGTCACACAAACATGTTTACAATATGTAATCTTTTTCAATGTAACTATGAATAATAATAATAATGTTTTATAGACAAGAAGATATTATATTTTCAATTAAATCCTTGACTCCTAAACTAGGTGGCAATTGTGTTAAGGAACAACTACACTGCGCACACGTGTGACACAAGCCGATCTGGGCGCGTCGGTCTCCATACATTTTATATATTATAGAAACTAGACTTGTAGAGCTACACTACATCCACGCCACGCGACGTCGTTCTACGTACAAATCAGGCGTGTTATACGTGTGCGTCGGTCTAATGTAGTTCTAGCTTCACAGGAGTCAGTGTCTTCACCCGTTTGTGGAATATTAAGGGTTGAAACTGCATAGAGCGGACGCCCGCGACGGGCACGGGTCGTGTGTTCACGCGGACGATCCGCGTCGCGGATATCGGATTATTACCTACGCAATGGATGGTGCTAGTTCAAGTTTAAGCTTTTGAACGCCAGCGCCTATTTACGTTACTTTGCCTCCGACGCCAAGCCTAGTAAAAATTTATTTTCGTAGCATTTTCGCAGTCAATAGGGGTCTTAAGCAAAACAAAAGTATTGTTATAAAAGTAGCAAAATTTAGACAACTTGAATTGTCGGTGGCGTCTCAGCTACGCGACCGTTTTGCAACTTAAGTGGTCAATGGAGTTCAATAGGATAACGGTGTGCCTGTAGTGGTATCGATGGAGAACTTAATATATTATTACGCAACTAGCTAAAAGGGGAGACGGGGCCCGGTTCCTCGCGCGGAGAACTTTTGTATAAGACCGCGCGGACGTCCGCTTAACGCAGTTTCGACCCTAAAAATTTATGCAAAATACAACAAATATGTACTCGTAGCTCTCACCTGTTAGTGCCAGTTTTATACTAAAAGTTAACCCTAACTAGACTGCTAGTGTGTTTGTATTCTTTGTATACTTAATTCGAAAACAAATACTTAATATATAAGAAGATATTTTACAATACATGTCTTTTATTTACCTACGTTTATCCTCTCGAAGCCGTGAATACCTATCAGTTTTATTTTGATGTGGGAAATCATCAAATAGTTTCTCTGGGTGGAGATGAAGATGGAAGATTAGGAACGTTTTAAAATTCTAATCAAAAGACTGAATAATAAATATTCAGTATTTTTTTAATTCTGCTTATCTCTGCATCAATGTCTGAAGAGTCTTTTTGTATATTACTGCTGAATACATGTGTTATAATATGCAAATAACTGTTTTACTGTAAATTTAAAGATATTAAAGGAAAATGTGTTGAGTAGTGGCGAATTGAAGAAGGCTAATTGTTGCCAACAAATAAGTAAGCAGTTTTCTTTAAGTACTAATTATGACTTAATTTAGATTTAACATTAACGTTTATTTATACTTAAATAAGAAACCGTTATTGATACTTAAATAAGTTGTTTTTTTGCAAAATGTATTTTTCAAGTAAAATTTGACAGATAGAGGTCATTGACGCTACTATATTGAAATGTTTATTGAACACAGTGACATTGTCGCAGCATACGTCACTTTCAGTCGCTCGTAGAGGAAATGTCTAAAAGTATGACCAGACAGTTGCAAACTAGCGTTCCAATCAAAGGCTAGAAGGAACGGGGTGGGTCTTTTAGTCAGTAAGAGTCTGACACTATCTCCCGCTCCGCCCAAGGGCGGGGGATGTCAATGCATGATTTTTTCCCACCATAAAAAAAAAAAAAAAAGGTGACCTTGGTTTATGTATTTGGTTTGTGCTGCGACTATGGATGCAATCCACGCGCCAACACGTTCGGTGGTTGTGAAGACGCATCTCCGAACCAAGGGCGGTGAAGGTCAAGGATTACAACTGCTGTCTGACACGGATTTAAACTAGCAAGGTCACCTTGGTTAGGACGTTGGTTTGCAACCGTCTGGTCACCCGTACAACGTAGTTGCTGTCGATAAAGGAACTAAAATAAAAATCGATTGCATAAAAAACTTCATTTATTACTTATTTAAAATACAGATTCGACCACAAAAAATTGGGAAAAATCTTGGTGACTTTGACATTTTCTTCGTTTTCTGAAAGTTTAACCATTAAATACGACTTCAAATCTGGTTGTAGTCGTCCACTTATAAGCCTCTAACATGCTGCATAACAGGCAATCAATTTCAGTCAAGACTTTCCGTTACAAAATTGATGTTACGTGACCAGAAGGTATAGACATCCCATCAAAAGTAGTCTTAATTTTTATACTACAAGAATAAATTGTATTATAAAAAAAACGACAATTTTAATTAACAATGTTCGACAAACTCGCGTTTTTCGCCAGGGCCGCACACCTACGACCAAATACTCCATCTCGTTAGCTCTTCTGTCACCTATGGGGATTGCAGAACTAAACGAGATGCAATACCCACAAGCAAATTCACGACCTTGGCAAAAAGGACACGACAACAGTAGTCGAACCAATCCAACGCTAGCGGTAAAAAAAAATGTATGGCAATGACTATCTGTCACGCCTCCTATCACGTGACTTCGCTGTAGGTAATGTCAGTATACACATTTTGTATTAGGCTCAATTTACACAGCCATGGAATGGAATGGAAGCGACTTGTTGCAACGAAATTGTACATGGCGTAATAAACTTATACGAGTCAAAAAAAGGTTGCGCGTCTTCCGGGGAATCCTCGCGCATTCTCGAGAATTCCCCTAGCTACGAAACTGACTCTAAGAGGCGAAATTGACGCTTCCATTCCATTCCATGGCGATATAAATTGAGCCTTAAGCGTTTAGCGGAAACGCTAACACAAACAGGTAATTTATGGGCAGCGCAGACGACGGACTATACGTGACGCACTTTTTAGTTTGTAAAAATAGAACCTAAGAATTTATATGATATAAATGCATATAATTGCTTCGGTTTTATTTTCACAGAAACGGTAAATTATTTACAAGTACAGACACAGTGAATTATAAGTAAATTATTTTATATAAGCATGCCATGCAACATTTTTTGCGCCACAGACTCGATCGTATAAAAGTGGCTGCACCTAAGATTACTTAATTAACTAAATACCGAAATTGATTGCCGTTACTTTCTATCATAACCAACTAACATTTGATTTCAAACAAGTCTCTCAAATTGATTAGGCATTCAGAATCCGGGAGCTACTTATATCTATAATAAAATAATATAAAAAATTACCTAAACGCACGCCAACAGTACATAATATATGTAGTTTTTAACACATTTATTTTATCAGTCAACAATCTAAGGTTTTTATGGAAGGCAGATATGGAAAAAACATAATTATTTCAAGTTAGGCTAACATTTCAATCTACTAATCTAAACTGTGAAATAAGACTAAACATTTAAAAAACCTCTAACATTGTCAGTTTAACCCATTACTATTACGATGGTAGCATGACAATTGGCAGGTGCAGTAAAAACTTTGTATTGCGACCACTTTTTTTGCTTTCAATGCCATCCTTATGTCTCCGGAATAGAAGTTAAAATCGGTTGAACAGACAGTGAAAAGCGGTTTGCTTAAATGTGTAATTGTAAAATTGTAAAAAAAAGTGTAGTGAATTTTATGATGATTGATATGAGATTATAATCATAAATTATACTAAAATCTGAATTTTCCATACAAGTTTTTTATAATTTTTGACTTTTTAAATAGTAATAGCCATACAGAAATAAAATCAATTAAAACACTAACCTATAGGTGATATTGTTTGAGCAGAACCAATAGGTATCAATAAATTGTGAACGAAAATTTGCATTTTTCAAATAACTGTTTTTCCAGAGTACAATTTTAAAAGATACTACGGTTCCTAAATTGAGAATTCTTCAACTTCCACTATATCATAAAACACTTGGACAAGAATTTCACATGTTCTTAAAAAAATTCAATTTAGGAAGCGCAAAAAACCCTTCAAAATTTTTATTTGATGTAAATTTATTTATTTTTATTTTGATGATTTATTTGATTTTAATTTTGTATGTAATGTAAGGACTATGTCCGAATTACTCATTTAACAACCTGCGTCGGATATATCCGACGAACACTCTCGCGTTTATTACGCCAGGGTCGCACATAGGTACACGACCAAATGCTCCATCTCGTCAGCTCTTCTGTCACCTATGGGGATTGAAGAACTAAACGAGATGGAGTACTCAGTCGCAAACACATTGCCCTGGCGAACAGGTCGCAAAAACACTCGTCGGACTAATCCGACGCGGCCAGTTAAAGGGTTAAATGAATTAATAATAATAATTCCGTCGTCAATTTGCGGGTAGAAATGGTGTGCTGCGGCCTATATGAAGTCATAGTTGTTGACGTCATCAAATTGCTGTGAAGGCGCGGCGGGCCGGGGTGCTCCTCCGCCTCCGGGACGGTACTGCGGCTGCTGGGGGAGGCGCCGGGTTTAGTACAGAGAAAGGTTTGAGTTGCAAAGGAAACTAGTTTATTTATCACACAGACACACACAATGACGAAGCAAGTACCGTAAATTGGGGTTACTTTGGCCCTAAGGTATAACTTTGACTCGAGGGCGATTCTTTGAAATAGAAAGAGTGTCTCACTCATCTGTTCTACTTTTTACTTTACAATTTAATATTTTTATTTGCATATTAGTTTTTTCCGATCACTAAAAGTATCAAGGGCACTCATTTGCGCGCAGTGACTTACGACACAAAATAGGGCAGATGAATGAGACGTTCTCTCGGTTTCAAACAATCACCCTCAAACTCATTAACCAATAGAAACACAGTTTCTTATATTCCTATTGGTTAAAAAGTTATACCCAAGAGCCAAAGTTACCCTACTTTATTTCGTCTATAGAAACTTAATTAAGAATGCGCTAAACAGGTCCAGTTCAGCTTAATGCCAGACAATGAGACAACTACATAGCAGTTGCCTGACGTTGGTTTATTATGGTAAGTACAGGTTGATTCAAACTTAACTAAGTATGCGACAACAGTTTTTCGCTGCGCGGTACTACAATTTGCTACTGAGTAGTGACTCGAAAAGTGTGTTTTGAGCCATTAAGTTTGATTCAACCTGAATAGTGGGTAAAATAGAGTAGCATACAGGCAAACGATGTCGTGTGAGTTGTAAATTAAAAAAAAAATATATTAGCACCTGCCATAATATTATTTCTCCCTTAGTAGACACGTAGAGAAAGCTTAAGGCGTTGAGTCTATCTTTGTACCTTTTGTGTTGCATGAAGATTAAAGAAACAATGTTTTTTTAAGCACATTTGGAACTATAGCCTATTCGCATTAAGAAAATAGTGAATAGTGACATCAATCATATTATAGTAAATTAGAAAACCGTGTTCACATTGACCGTTAAAGTAAAAATGAATACCTCACCTCAACTCAACATTTAAAGATGTAGAAAAGCTGTTTTATGACGAAATAACAACCATAGACTGAAACAACTGGAAGAAATGCTGTGACCACGCAGTTAGTGAAGATAGAAACATGTGGGACTTAAAAATCTTATGGTACTCGAGGAACTGAATTCTTTTACCGATCAGAATGTTGGGCTGTGAAAAAGAAGGATGAAAAAAGATTGCATGTAGCGGAGATGAGAATGTTGAGATGGATGTGTGGTGTGACGAGATGAATAAAGTGAGAAATGAGTATATTAGAGGAAGTTTGAAAGTGGCGCCAGTGACTGAAAAGTTGAAAGGTAATCGGTTGTCTTGGTATGGTCATGTGAAGAGGAGAGATGAAGCGCATATTACTAAAAGAGTTCTGAGTATATAGTACATGTAGGTTGATGGAGAGGGAGAGGAAGGCTGAAGAAAAGATGGATGAATAGTGTGAGGAGTGATATGAAAGAAAAGGGAGTTAGCGATAGTTTGACGGGTGACAGGACAGAATGGAAGAAAAAAACTTGTTGCGCCGACCCCAAGTAATATGGGATAAGGGCAGGAAGAAGAAGAAATTTAAATAAAAAAACAGACGATTCTGATTAATTTTTGAAATAATTACCTAATATTAATATTTGAAAATACTGTGTAATAAAAAGTTTGCTTTTATACCCTACTGGGTCATACTTGACGCTTTAACTTTGCAGTAGCACCAATGAATCACTTTTTTCTTAAGCGCGAAAAGACTTTAAATTGGAATAATTATATATTGCACCTCCCTCTATTTTTCTCTTCATCACCCAAAGTTTGAGAGGTAGAAAATGCCTAAGGCATTAAGTCCGCCTCTGTTCTATTGTGTGCATAGTGCATTAATAAATAAATATCCACCTGTCTGAAAATTAATAGTTTTGCCTGTATACTCATCTATATCACCAAACAATTCCAACTTAAAATTATGACGTACACAATAACCACTATCCAGTATCATCCGTGAACGTAGACTCCCTACTTTTTCCTACAAAATTAATGTAACCAATAAAATTATATGACAAATTCCAAGTAATTACAAGATGAATGAAATTTAATGACAGAACTAATTTTAAAGCGGGTTATAATGAAAGTGTTAAATCTATGAAAGAGTAATTTTTATTTTAGAACTTAAGGGGGATGCTCCAGGCGACCGTAACACTTATTTATATTATAGTACTTCATTGGCGTTAAGATTAAACATTTAAACATCTTTTTTACTGACCGTCCAATCGATTATGACTTTTATTGCGTTGGTGGCATGATAAGGTGTTGTGATTGCTGACCCGACCACGACATGGAACGGAGATTTTACTGTGGCATAAAATGGTTATTTTAATTGTGTTTTATTGTGCCACTTATCCCAGGAATTTGTCCCTTGTACTTTTTGAGTAATAAGAGTACGATTGTGGTCGGGCTGGGGATCACGGTTCCTGACCCGACCACAACCAGATCTAATAAAATATCAATAGTGGGAAGTTACTGATTATGCCAAAAATATGTGTGAAATTGTGCCTATGGCACACGAAATTCTTTTACTATTCATATCACAGAATATAATATCTTGATTCGGAAAAAATTGAATTCAAATAAGGCACTTACGAAAAATTTATACCAACTACCCACATTTCAGCTTTAAAACTAAAAGCAATAAAAAAAAGTAAAAAAACTAAAACCCGACTACAACAAAAAAAACGACACTTGGTATTGTAATCATTTTTTTTGCGTTTAATGCCATCCTTATGCCTATGAAAAAAAAAGCCAATATCGGTTGAAAGGGCGGTAAAAAAGTTTGTTTAAATGTCTAATCTTAACGTGAATGGAGTATAGCTGACCTGACAGACACGTTGTACTGTTTTAGCTAGAAGTGTCAAACGTGAGAACTGTCAAATGCGTGGACGTTAAATATTCCCTAAGTCTTTTTTTTCTATAATGTTCTGACCAATTTTCTTGATATTTTCTTTCATAAGAACCTTATGATGACCATTAATGACCATAACAAACACAATAAAAAAGAAATAGTGATATTAATTCAGCCGTTTACGCGTAATGACAAGACCAAAGGAAATCAGGATTTATTTTTATATATTTAAAAGTTTTACGGAACAATAATATTTTTAAAGTCATCAGTTCAGTTAGCCCTATTGAATAACTTTTCATTTTTTTTTTAATACCATTAATAAATACGTGTTATTAGTTGCCAATCTTATTCTAATATATATTATATATAATCTATTAATATATAACTTAACACTGTCCAGCAAAAAGCAAAAAAAAAACGACTTAAGAAAATATGAATTGTCGGGCTATTCTGGAGCATCCACCTTAAGGAGAGAAACCTATGAAAAGCATGCAACATAAAATGTGACCTGGGACCTTGCCATGACGTGTAAAAATGTGCGAGTAGTAAAGAGGTATTTTTCTTAAGGTGGGAAATATCCGAAATATCCAATGACTTCTCTCGCTATTGGACTCTTACTGATTAAAACCCACGCCAGTTCCTATTTTGCATTCGTTCCAGGGCCCCGGGGTACACTTTCGCACAACCCACAGCCCCAGTAGGCTTCGACCCTGCTGGGCACCTAAGGTTTACCGACATCTCATTGATGCGCGCGTAGAGCATTACGCGCCGTCGACGAAACGAGTTCGATCCGGACGATTACTGGACGACTGGACGGCGAGTTACCCATTGCTCGCCGTCCGCAACCCTACGCCTACGCTGGCTGGAAACCGGGATCGGGATATGGAGGATATAATCGGCGGCTGGAGCGTAAGAATCGTTCCCTCACACACCTCACGCGGCCGTCTCCTTCACTAGCATTACTTCTTCGCAGAAGGTGTCTGCCTGCCATTCCTCCTCGCTCAGGACCATGGTCTGTACCAGGGCCTGAAGAGGGATGGGGCTATATAGGGTGTATATCTATCCCCCTTTCACATTCGCACGCTTGACATTTTAACACGTCGTGGTAAGGCTCATAGGTCACAAACAAATTAGTATATAGAAGGTGTGAAGCATTACTTGTGCGTGCGTTAAGTGCGTGCAGGGGGGTGATGCGAGGCCGGGGCTCACATGTGCGGCCGGGAGGGACCGCGCGGCGGCTGCGGTTGCTAGAAACATGAGTGTGGCCGGTTGAGTCGCAAGTGGCGGTTGAGTATGACGTGGGGGTTGAGCATAACATGGTATGACGTTTGGAGGAAGTGAGCATGACATGACTTTTGTTTTTTTTTTGTTTTCTTCCTCGAAGACAAGGGAACCATGTTTTTCCCAACGTAAACTTGAAAATATCAGTGGCCAAAGCCCTTTAGACAAAAGTGCAAAAAGCAGACCTTAGATAAATAATTTTTCTGTTGGTGTGATACGCCAATAGAAAAGTCATTTGTCAAAGTCTCCTGAGCATCTAGCAACGTCACACTCAACCTAACTCAACCACACTAAGAAGTTGAGCACGACATGTTATATAAGCTGCAATGATGAGAAAGCGTTAGTTACGTCGACGTCATCTGAAAGAGCGCTATGAATGATTATATTATTGAAAGAAATGGAGATGGCCTAAATTGAAAATTTTATTTGGTTAATATAGGATACCTAAATACATAATTCGCTGCAGAACACAGATAGATAGGATTTGTTTTATTATAACATAAATAATAAAACTATGGACTAATGCTATCAACGACAATATTTTTAATCTGTGGAACAAAAATGGCGTTTGACAGATTTTAGACTCTATGAAACTGTCAAAAGTACCAATTTATTCTTATCGCATCTAGCGATGAAAAATGTAAAAAATGTTACCTATAAGAAAAATAGGCAGTAATATAAGTTTAATTTAAACACACTGTGCAGCATTTTAATATGTATTTCAATTTAGCTCATCTCTAAGACAAATCTCTATGAAGTGCAATGAAATATCAAATAAAAAAAAAACGCATGAACTTTCAACTATGAGAGCCATATTCAACTATTTTTTTCTTTATGATTTTGACAGATCTTCAATCATTTTGATAGTTCTTCCTTCTAATCTATGGTTTCTAAAAAAAACAGTTGAAAGTGACTCATGAACCGAGGTCATGGACTTAGTTAGCAAATTATTTACAAAATTAGTTTTAGGCAAGTATTTTTAAAACTATTTATTATTATTTCGCTAAAAGAAGTATAAAATTGTATGTGATGGTGAAATTGTGCTGTTTTCTATAAAGTTAACTAATGATATTAAAATGTTAATTATCTATGGCTACATAAAAACCAAAATGGCGATGCAGCTATAAGGGAAAGTTAAGCAATCGTAACTTTGTGCCTTAAAAACATATCAATGATATGGAATTAATCCACTGGCACTCCAGAAACCACTGATTACTGCCCATTCTTTTTCCTAGAGAGAAGGCCTGAGTCCCAGCAGTGGGAACATTAAAAATGCTGATTATTATTATTTAACTTAGTTAACTTTAGTACCTTGTCATCAAGACATAGTGCCACCTACCTGCTGCAGAAGATGTCTGAGCCCAGGGTTGGAAGGTAGCATCGGCCTCATGCCGCGCGGCGGGTGTGCGACGCTGCCCGCACCGCGCAACTGTTGCATTTGTTGCTGCAACTGATGCTTGCGTTGTTGCTCCTAAAAATACATGTAGAAATTAATGGGGCTGTTTGAATTATAGAAAGAATTGGAAGACACATTTGCCTGCTGCGGTCTTCCCGTCCAATTATAATTTAGATGTCTTCAAGGCAAGAGTGAATAGGCTCTTAATAAACTAGTGCGCTTCACGATCAATCATTGCATCACTGCTTACCATAAGGTGGGATCGCAGTCAAGCACTAGTTTGTCAATTTAAAAAAAAAACAGTGAAAGTCTGTAACTCGAATTTTTTTCTTGAGTTCGAAATCATCCAATGATTTCTCGCGCTCTTGGGCGGAGCGGGAGGGCGTGTCAGACTTTTACTGACTAAATCTCACTTCTATGTTTCTTCTTTGTATTTCGTTCCAGGGTTCTGGGGTTTAATTTCACTTAACCCATGGCCCCAATAGGCTTCGATCCTGCTGGGCCCTTACGATTTGCTGACATCACCTTGAGGCGCGTGTGGACCATTTGGACTCGGTCCGGACGGTTACCGGACGACGTGTTACCCATTGCTCGCCGTTCGAAGTCTGTACCTCAGTAGTGTGAAGATTTTAGGCTGATTATATATCAGAAGACACAATGGAAAGATGAAATGAAAAGCAAAGGCAATAGCAAAAGATAGAGTAGAATGGAAAGCTTTAGAGGTCTATGACAAGGGAAAAGAAATCTGGTTGCAGATAAATAAATAAATTAAAAAAAAAAAAACACTTTCAATTATTATTCTTATTTAAGCTGACTGGTAGAGAATGCCTAAGGCATTAAGTCCGCCTTTGTATAATGCATTCCAAATAACAATAGGATCGATGCCATGTTGTGACGTCACGTCAAACTGTCAAATCGAAAGAACTCTGAGAACTGCGCAAAATTAAAGAACTCAGAGATGAGATAAAATTGAAGAACTGAACTCTGACAAAGCTTTTTTCGTTCACAGTTCATAAATAAATTTAATTTTAAAATTTTCTTGTTTTGTTTACCTTATTAGTTCTTCAATTGCAAACAACGTGGCAATCGATCCTATTCTCATTTGGAACGCATTGTACCTTTAGTTGCATAAACATTAAATAAATAAATAAACTAGTTTTAAGGCATGTTAATATTAATAATTAAGTATATTAGAAAAATAAAAGCAATTGATCAACTATTTTTTTTTTTCATTTATTTGATTTGTATGTTGAGAGCCTATCCAGCTTTGGCTGGTAATTAAGCCTTCATTGGTATCCGGTCTAATTTCATACATCGTCGACCACATCATCGCTTACCATCAGGTGAGATGGTGGTCAAACGCGAGCCTATCAATAATAAAAAAAAAAAAAAATACAGGGTTATTTTAAACCACTGGCAACCTCTCAGGACTATGTAACTAACACCATAAACAACAACTTTTGTTCTATGACTTTTAAAATTTATCATATTTTAGTTCATCAGATTTTCATACAAAAAAAAAATTAAATTGAACATTTTAAATATTATAAAGTCTATGCGAAGCAAGCGATAGTACAATAGGGGAGGGAAGTGGGGATCGGGCGACGGAGGCTTGATGCGCTTGCATCGCGTCATACAGACGTAGGTAGGTATAGTAAAATATAGAATTGATATGTGTTGAATTATGTTTTATGAAAAGTCATAGAACAAAAGTTTTTGTTTATGATGTTAGTAATATAGGCTTGTAAGGTTGTTATTGTTTTACAAATGAACTTGTATAAATCGTGGACTCGACGTTCATTTTGCAATTCATATACACCAGGTTTGTTGAACACGGTTCATATGAATTACTTCTAACCTCTTAACTGCCTACGTCGAATATATCCGACAAACACTCTCTCATTTATTCCGCCAGGGTCGCACATCCACGACCAAATACTCGCATCTCGTCATCTCTTCTGTCACCTATGGGGATTGTAGAGCTAAACGAGATGGAGTAACCAGTCTCTAACACACAACCGTGGCGAATAACACACAAAAACACTCGTTGGACCAATCTCACGCAAGCGGTTACAATAAAAATGGGGTTGATTAGGATAAAACAGTTTACAATAAAGATAATTTATTTGTTAATACATGAGTAAGCAGTACATGAATAGAGTTAGCGAAGCATGGCATACATAAAAAAAAGACGTGTGGCACTCGGGGACTGCCGCGGTAAAGCTATTGCATAGCATTTTTATCAACTGAAGCAATTATAATTATTTATTTATTTTAATTATGCAGTATTTTTTTTCCTCTGTTTTTTTTCCTTGATATTAATTGAAGTTACACTTTCACACATTGAATTGAATTTTGATTGATTGTTCACTCATTTGTTTTCTTATCGGTCACCACGCTCAAAAAACAAATGAGTGGGGGTGTTAGGTTATTTTCGTTACGGAATTTCTGGATTCGGTCTCCACGCTCAAGACCCGCGATAGAAGCTATGCAATAGCTTAAAAAATGTCCTAACATGTTTTGCCTGAATAGGTACAAATTTTTGAGTTATTTTTATACAACATTATTTTTAGTATATTATGTGAAACCTAAAATATAGTTTGTTCAAAATCAGTAACTGAATCGATTCCAATCATTTTTACACCACGTTATGTTTTTTCCCCAAAAATATTTAAATAAACAAGCTTTTAATGAAAATCATTTTTTCACAGCAAGCTTTTATAGCTCGGTACCTAAATAAATAATACTCGTCAAGACAAATCATACGAGCCCAAACTCGATGGGGTTGTGTCGTTTAATTACCAAGTTCCTATAGCCACCTTCCGGTTCCATCATCAGATCAGCTCTATGTCATCATAATATTGCATTGTCACGCACTTGACACATGTATACAAAATTTCAGCTCAATCGGTAACCGGGAAGTGGATCAAATTTAACTTGCAAGATTTGATGACAGACAAACATCGGGACAGGTGAAACTAAATAAAAGCTTGTAAAAAGATCACAATTTGCGCTAGCGCATAACTGGGTTCGGGAACAAAAGATCCCCCAGTCGCGGGGGTGGCCCGGTGACCATATATTTGGGCGGCCAACCAGGTAACATATAACTTCCTGATTTTTCATGATACAGTTATGAAATTTTGTACATCGATTCTTTATACAAAAATAGACCCGTGTTTCGGATTTCGCATTTACTAAAACTATTGTTGTACAAGTCTTACATAATTAAGCATTTTATTATAAGAAGCAATAGAAAGAAGAGAAGAAGAATAAAAACATCTTTATTCTGCCCAAATACATGCACAATAAATGTCAAAAAACAACGCGCCTTATCGTCGCTTTCTATCAGGTGAGATAGTGGTCATGCGCGAGCCTATCAGCAATAAAAAAAGGAAACCATTTTTTTTGGTTGGTCTGCAGCTGCTTTTAGCGTAGTCCTACTGCTGCGTGGCGTGTAAGTCCGACATGATATTCATCTGCACCTTGAACTACTGTACTTGCTGACTGGCGCCTCCAGGGAGTGTTGCAGCTGCTAATCTTACCTCCAGCTGCTTATAATGCTGTTCTTACTGCTGTGCAGCATGCAAGTGCGACATGATGTCCATCTGCGACTTGAACTGCTCCTCCTGCTGATGAGCTGCCTCCAGGGTCTACTGTAGGTGTTGTATCTTACCTCCAGTTACTTATATTGCTGACCCACTGAGCTGCTGTAACTGCTGATGAGCGGCATCCAGGCTATGCTGCAACTACTCATCATACCTCCAGCTACATGCAGTTCCTTCTGTTGGAAGAACGCCGTGTTGTCCATCTGCGGCTTGAGCTGCTGTAACTGCTCATGAACGGCTTCCAAGGTGTGCTGCAGCTGCTTATAACGCATTCCTAAAGCTGCGTTGCGTGTAAGAGCGACATGATGTCCATCCGAACCTTGAACTACTGTACTTGCTGACTGGCGCCTCCAGGGTTTACTGCAGCTGCTAATCTTACCTCCAGCTGCTTATAATGCTGTTCCTGCTGCTGTGCAGCATGCAAGTGTGACATGATGTCCATTTGCGACTTGAACTGTGCCTCCTGCTGATGAGCTGCCTCTAAGGTCTGCTGCAAGTGCTGTATCTTCTCCAGGTTGTGCTGGCGGGCTGCTTCGAGGCCGTCGAGCTGGGTGACGGGCCGGGGACCCTTGCCGCCAACTTGTTGGACCTGCTGGCCTATTGATCCGCCTATCATCATGCCCTGTGGAATTGCAAGGTGAAATATTCAATAATAATTTGAATTTCTGAGAATATTATTATTATCATTATTGTCAGGCAACTAAGACCCATATACCAACTAACATAACCAAATAACTATGGCTATATACAACATTATTTTTAGTACATGCGAATTTGCTTAGAAACAGTAATGAATCGATTGTAATAATAATTTTTACTCCTACATTTTTAAATATCACATGTGTGGGCACCACTAACACTAAGTAAAACATAACGGGCATTGGGCACCAATGCACAGCTGGGTGTGGGAAGAAAACAACCCCTGAGTCACCCGGATGGTCCGGGGACCATGCATTTGTGTAGACAACCAGGTAACATAAAAAAATCATAATTTTGCGATTTTTCATGGTACAGTGATGAATTTTATAAAAAATACTAGACACGTGTCGGGTTTCGCATGTACAAAAACTAATTTCGTATATTCAATGTGTTCCAAATGAGAATAGGATCGCCCGCCACGTTGTGACGTCACGATTTACTGTCAAATCGAGGAAAGAAATTTTTAAACATTAATTAATTTACGAAAAATTTAATTTATTTATGAACTGTGAACGAAAAAAGTGTTCTTCAATTTTGCCAAAATTTCTTCGATTTGACAATACGACGAGACGTCAAAACATAGGAATCGGTCCTATTCTCATTTGGAACGCGTAGTAAATAACTTGATATGGGAAGTCGCTTTGTTTCTATTTAATACCGACTTCCGAAACCAAAGTTATTTTGATCGTTTTAGTGGTTTTTTTTTGTAGTAAAATCGGTTATTTCTTTTTTGTTTTAAGTTTTTGTTATACACTTATAGCCTAAGTACCTATATCTCATGACCATTCCAATTAGCCCAAATCCCTGTTAGGATACCTACATTTTTTTATTATTAAGTTCCCGTGCCTACCTTCCGGCTCCATCATCATATCAGTTCGATGATACCATTTTCAACATATTCAGAACTATTTATTTATTTGTATTGTTATAGTTGCTTAACTATCTTGATTATGATATCTTTAAATGTGAGTGTGAAGTTCCGTTGGCTATTTCTGATCTTCTTCATCATTTCCACTTCATCAAATTTATTTTTTGTCAGTAGATGCTTGAGTTCTCGATGAAAATACCAAGATCACTATAGTTACCTATAATATTTGAGGAGTTCCCTCAATTTCTCATGGATCCCATCATCAAAACTTGTTTTTAAAAAAATGGGACCAATCTGAAATCATATCCTATTAGGTAAAAAAAAGCAAATCAATCCATAAACGACGAAGCTCTGAGGTAACAAAAAAAGAAAAACATACAACCGAATTGAGAACCTCCTTTCTTGAAGTCCGTTGAAAAAAAAATACGTCTATCTGTTTATCTGCTAATTTCTTCTAAACCACTTAACGGAATTCGATGCGATTTTCACTGGTTGTGTGGAATAGGCGAATGTCAGTGTTGAAGAAGTCAAGTAGTTCAAGTCCTAGTGATACGACGGCCAGCTGTTAAGGATGGCGGCTTTTTCGAGTACGTAGTGTTTGAGCTGGCATCTGTAGTGTTGAGACTCAATGTGAAAGATTCTGATATTAAAGTTGTCAAAAAAAGGCTGGTTTTGACATTTGTATTTTGACTACCTAGAGGCTTGTCCGGTGTAGTGTATCTACTATTGTGGTTTTAACATTGTGTGAGTTAAGTATTGCTATGTCTATCAGATATAAAATTTATTAGTTTTGTCGTGTACGGTAATATCGGGTCTGTTGTAGTGAATTGTTTTGTCTGTTATTGTTTTTTTTTTTGTTTAATTACTATAATTGGTCGTCTAACCGTAGTAATGAATAGAATAAAAAAACCGGCTAAATGCGAGCCAAAAAATAAATTTACAGAAATAATTAATTATTTCTTTATATTATTATAAATAATAAATGGAATTTCGAAGACGTGACATCCACCAACCAGCAGTGGGCCCACGTGGTGGTTTATGGCCCACTCCCTCTCCTAGGGAGGAGGCCCGAGTCTCAGCAGTGGGAACATTATAAAGCCGACTAAGCTATGCTATGCTAAACAATAAATGAATAAGGATGTGATGTCGTGCGGGTCATTAGTATCGACTATAATAAAGTCTAAAACTCGATGCAAGCGCAATAACCAGTGACGAATACCACGCTTAGTTGAAAAGAGATTTAACTTAAAACAGAGGGTATTTCAATCTTCAAACCATATCACCATCTACATAACCTGACCATATTACTTGGGGTCGGCGCAACCGTTTTTTTTCTTCCATTCTATTCTGTCTGCCGACAGATAACGCTTATCATTGACCAACTTTTCTTTAATGTCTTAATTTAATCACAATTGAATTATTATTTTATTTAACTGTTTTCTTTTTTTTTTCTTTTCAATGATAAAGAAATAGTACTTATAACTCAAGTACTATTTCTTGCAACAGAAAAAGTATAACTAAAGTTGTAAAATGGCTTCTAAATATTTTATTTTATGGCTTGTTACTATTAAAGATCACTGACTCCTAAGCCACACGAAAAAACACATAGTTTAGGAGTCAGAGCATTTAAAAATTACCTAATTATTTTAAGCTTTTATTTAATTAATGAGGATTTTTTGAAAGAAATGAAGAAAAGATGAAATAACTTAATATTATTAATTTATGAATTTATTTTAATTTTTGTTTTAGTACCGACTAACGCATTCTCTGCTTCCAAAACTATTCAGATACCTACACTAATATTATAAAGCGATAAAGTTTTTTTTTTTTTTTGTTTGAAGTAGGTAATCTTTGAAAGTACCGGTCCAATTGCTAATTTTTTCACTGACAGAATGCTGCTTAAAGCTAGAACTACATTAGACCGACCCACACGTGTAACACGCCTGATTTGTACGTAGAACGACGTCGCGTAGCGTGGATCAAGTGTAGCTTTACAAGTCTAGTTTCCACATAAAATGTATGGAGACCGACACGCCCAGATCGACGTGTGTCACTCGGCTATATTTTAAAAATATGACAAATTTTTTAAGCTGTTCATACATAATGAAGTTGTTTAGTAATTTCTCACCTGTGGATGCTGCTGCATCTGCGACTGCACCATGCCCTGGCTGCTGCCGGGCACGGGCATGCTGCCCACGCTGCTGCCGGGCACTGCCTGCATGCTGCCCGCCATGCCCGCGCCCATGCCGCCTGACGACATACCCGCGCCACCGGCCATAGGTACGGGGCCTAGAATGCAAACAGTATCATTTAAGTATAATGTATTTATTCTCCTTTTTTTAGTGTGTCGATGGCAATTTGTTTTTTTATTTTTTCAAATTAAATTCCATGCTTGGTCCAGTATTCGGTCACCATCGTGCTGTTTCTTCTTTAATTCCGGGTTTCCTTTTCGGAAGTGAACCTATGGACCCAAAAAGCTTGGCCCTGCTGGTCGGTTGGTCCTTGCTGACATCTATTTGGGGCGCGCGTGGATTACTACGCGCCGGATGACCCGAGCTCGGTCCGGAAGGTAGTAACCTTCCGGACCGAGCTCGAGTCATCCGCCGGCTAGTAAGCCGGCGTACTACAAATTGCTCGCCGTCCGCAAGCCCACGCCTGCAGTGGCTGATTTCCAGGACGAGATCGAGAAGTCACGTTCCTTCACGTGTGCGACCGCCACCTTCGCTAGCATTACTGCTTTGCAGAACGAGGCGACCGCCTGCCATTCCTCCATGCTTCGGACCATGGCCTGCACCAGAGCCCAGCGCGAGAGGTTGTTGCCGCTGATCGCCCCCACGAGGACACGAGAGTGATCCACCCAAGCGGGGCACACCTTCAACGTATGCTCCACTATGTCCACCGGCCAGTCCACACAATGGTGACACCCGGGCGTTTCTTCCGCATGAATCCAGTGCAGGAAACTCCCGAACGTATCATGTCCAGTGACGACCTATGTCATACGGATGGTGAGGACGCCGTGACGTCTTTCCAGCCACTCCTCAAAGAGGGGTCCGCCATAATTATGGCGTGCTCAAAGTCCGCTGATGCTGTCATTAGATCCCTACCTGAATAGTTAGCAGGGCACGTGAAGTAGGATGGAATGTGGGACATGTTCTGCAGAGAGATGCCGCACAAACACTGAAGATTAGAACTTGAGAGCGAGAAGTCAACGAAACCACTACAGAAGACACCAGATAACCGTGGAATAAAGTTAAAAATAAAGTTATAAAGAATAAAGTACCTTTCCTAATATATCTGCATAGGTACCCGAAAAACAAACAATGAATTGCTTTTCATTACTAGATCATGTAAAGAATCACGATACAATATGTCGATTCAAGACAGCTTTATGTCTTTATTTCCGTTTTTGATGTTAACAAAGAAGAACAGGCAAAAAAAACCCAGACCCGACAGAAAAGTAACATACCTCAGTTTTTTTGTTATTATTTATATAATCATATTATATAGTTTTTATATTCGAAATCAATGGCTAACACCAAAATATTGCCTTATGTTTTTGTTCAGGCTTTACACTAAAAAAGTACAAAATGCCTACGTATCTACACAATTCGTAAATATATGTAACTAAATGACGTAGAAAAGTAAGTAGTTATGGGATGTATTAAAAAAAAAAAAAAAAATGTTCGTTTCGTTCGGGAGTATATAATATGGAAATATATAGACATCCGGCGGCAATAGAAGGCAGAAATAATAATATTTTAATCAGGTGCAGAATTCATTCACGACATGTTACAACAAAAATATATTATACTTATATTATTTTTGATGAAAATGTAAATGGAATAAACGCAATTACAGAATATTACTGCTCATGCTACCATGGCAAAAGGACATTGGGAAGTTGCGCGCACATCATTAGTGTTGTATACAAGGTGCAGTTTTAAAACTGCACAATATTTCAGGAGGTTGTAGTAAAACTCATAAATAATCATATAAAAAAACGATACCTGGTCAATAATCAGTAATACTTGTTATTTAATTTTTTAATTACTCTAAACTAAATCGATTGATCGATGGCCGCGGGGGCGTGGCTAGGGTGTAGCGTGCGGGATGATGATTGGATGATACATTATTTATGAAACTATCGTTGCGAGTTAGTGTGTGTGAAAACGACCTTTATTGTTCCGTGTTTGTGTGTGTGAAAAAAAGCGCGGTTATAAAAAAAAAAAAAATTACCTACTTATTTTATTATTGATTCGGGTCGAGAATCACTAACATAATTACCTCCTGAAATATTTTGCAGCTTCAAAACGACACCTTGTATTACCTAGGGTGGGCTAGACATCGAGATCACTTTGACCACCCCGCACTGGGTATGGATTATGTTTCAAGGGACATAGAAATACAATAAAACTTTATTTCGACATATTGGTTTTATTTTTGGTAGAACCCCGTTGATAGCTACCTAAATCACTGATCTACGATCAGATCATTCTTTTCGATTATTCCACTAATACCGGCTGCGTTAAAAATAAAAATACGAATACCTGTTATCGTAACGGTGATTAATGAACTTTTTAGTTCTCTAATCACCGATATAAGCTCGAACTGGCGTCAACGAATTAGTGGAATAATCCGATCTGAATCATCGAATATGACGATTTTAATTAATCCTAAGTTGAGGGCGAATCCAGAAGGGCATGCTCTGACCCCAGTACCAGAGGCAAAAAGGAACGGGGTGGAATTTTTTAGTCAGTAAGAGTCTGACACGCCCTCTCGCTCCACCCAAGGGCGAGAGATGTCATTAGATGATTTTAAACCACCTTAAAAAAAAAAATCCTAAGTTGAATGTTGTACTCGGAGTTCAAAAATTATATAATACAGCTGTATCTCCAAGTCTCCTGGATACATCCCATAACTATTTATCGTCATTTAGTTACATACATTACGAATTGTGTAGATAAGTAAGCATTTTGTATTTTGTTAGTGTAAAGCCTGAACAAAAACATAAGGCAATATTTTGGTGTTAGCCATTGATTTCGAATATAAAAACTATATAATATGATTATATAAATAATAACAAAAAAACTGAGATATGTCACTTTTCTGTCGGGTCTGGGTTTTTTTTATATGGGACGTGACCGTTCTTCTTTAAGAGGGTCAATGACCGTTATTCCACGGTTATTTGGCACCTATGCTAGGTAGAAACACTCTTCCTAACATAAAAAGAATCATCAAGATTGGACCCTCAGTGTACGAGTCCGACTCGCACTTGTCCGGTTTTTTTTATTTATTTTGGTAAGGAATCATGCCAAGTTTAATAACAGAAGAAATAAATTTATTGTATTATACACACTCCCAAAGGCGACCTAAACACGGTCATGCAAGCGTCAGTCGATTCCATCAATCATGAATGATGGTTTTCGTCAATCAGTACTAGAAAACGTCAATCACCGCATTAGACGGTAGGATTTTCGTCAATCAAAACTTTGACTGTGGCAAAACTGACAGCAAAACCTACCGTGTAATGTTCGCCTAAATCGTTTTGTGGGTACTTTTGAAAAACTAATAATGACTATGTATTTTATTTATTTAAGTAATTACGAGTATTTGTACCAGATTTCAAGTTTCTCAAGCCCAGGGTTTGTATAAAAGAAAGGATCTTTCATACAATCTTTAGCACCCCATATAAAAGTAAATCTACTTATGAGGGTAGTTGGAAAAAAAGGAATAACGGTAACATTAATTATTTACTTAGATTTGTCTGACTACCGACTGATACATCGACCTGATGAGAGTCGCAGGAAAGCGACACTTGCGAGACGCACAGGACCGGTTATTATGGCGACACTTGGGGGAGGCCTATGTCCAACAGTGGACGTCTTTCGGCTGCAATTATGATGACGATGATACTTAATAAATTATCGAACTAATGAGCAATCCGTGTAGATAGCAGTTGTAATCCATGGCCATCAACGCCCTTGGTTGGGAGGCGCGTTTTCCCAACCACCGAACGTGTTGGCGCATGGTTTACATCCATGCAGCCGCAACACATAAACCAAGGTCACCTTGGATGGAACGCGAGTTTGCAACCGTGTGGCCAACCCATTACAAATTAATGGGTTGGTCACACGGTTGCAAACTTCAAAAACATTCAGTTGCAACTAAATATGTGCTTCGGAGAGTTCAGTAAAACATACGGAAACACACATTTAAATTATAATCGTTAAAAAGTCATTTTCTCGAAAAATTTCAGTTAGACGGTATTGGTACTGTATCGTCGATATGTGTTCGTTATAAATATACCCTCTATAATTTATTAATCAAATGTGTTGAATGATATTTTGTTTTCGATTCCAGAAATGTTTGATATTTCAAACATTCTGTTAAACGTTTCGAATACCGTGTGTAGAGAAACACACACAAAGAACACACACACACACACAGAAAGATAATGAGAGAGCGAACGCCGGTGTTCGCATAGGGCATGGGGTTTAATGAATTTAAAACCTTTTCACTCTAGTGTGAAAAACCAGTAAATTAAAATCGTATAGTACATATGTGCAGTCAGTTTTGTGTTCAGCATGAAATGTGCTGTGATAATAATATCTACACCGAGGTAGTTTGTTTTTTGTTTGTAGGAGGTAATCTCTGAAAGTACAGTAGCCTGATTTACGTAAAATCAAACAAGCCAAATATCGTTGAAGTTTTATAGTCGTTCGATCAAAGTCCTATCTAAAAGCGGTATTCATGATCTATCGACTTATTTCCAGTTACATTAATCAGTATTCTACCAGGATAATGTATTACAGATTTTTTTTTAAATCGACAAATTTCAAACTACTTTAAAATCGGTGTCGTCCAAACTCGATTGATGGATGTGAATACGGAAATGTTCTAAACGACTAAATCGCTACGATGTCGTTACGGTTCTCATTACGTAAATCGGGCTACTGGTCCGATTGCTAATTCACCGATAGAAAGCTACTTTTTAGGGTTCCATACCTGAAAGGAAAAAAACGAAACCTTTATAGGATCATAGGATATCTTTGTTGTCCGTCCGTCCGTCTGTCTGTCTGTCAAGATCCTTTATCTCGGGAACGCGTGGAGGTATCGAGTTGAAATTAAAACTGAATATACTAAGGTCTTCGGACACTTGGATTTGTAAAAAAAAAAATCAACCTTGTAAATGAACGAGAAAAAAGGTACTTCGGTTTATGTGGCAAAAAACGTACATTTCGACACTCGAGAAAATCAAAATTCATAGGGTAAGTACTTCCCGTTGACCCAGAATCCTGAAATTTGGCATAAAGCAAGGTCTTAAAGCACAAGTTTAGGAATAAATCTGAAAACTATAATTTTTTTATTAAGACATCTTTTTTTTTGTGATTCGGAAAAATCTTCCGAGGCATGAACTATTCCGGAATTGAACTATTTACTGTAAGTTTGTACGGAACTTAGGGCGCGAGTCAGATTTGCACTTGTACAAAGACAATTTACATACAAAGCGCGCTCGAGCAACGCACACATTGACACCGCTCACGGACACGATATCTCGGCTTCTACCCCTCCGACTAGTGTTGTCAAGTGTCCCGATTTGGGCGGGATGTCCCGATTTTGAGGGGTCTAGGGAAGCGTCCCGATTTGCGCCTGATGCACGGGACGCAATAAGACCGCCTTATAGGGCTGCGCAGGAACGATTGAAAGAGTGACTAGCTCTGGAACGCAAAGGGCAACTGAAGAACATAGTTCCACCCTAGTGCGAGAGAAAAACAAAGTTTTTTTGTCCCGATTTCAAACCTTAAATACCGATTTGTTTTACCATCTGTCCCGATTTTACTCCAATCGGACTTAGCAACACTACCTCCGACCCTAGCGTGATCGCCTAGCGTAGATGTAAAAAGTGAAGTACATACATGAGATTGACTTCTGTACAATTACTGGAACGTATCTTGAGCGCTCGGCGTCAGAGTGGGGATCGCTTTGCGCATTCCATACATTGGCGAGCCAATCGTCTTCGTTGTTAGATACATGCAGCAACGCAGGGAACGAATCACGAGTGACGTCTACGACGCGAAGGCGCGGCGAGCCAATCACTGACACTCCCCGCCCCCGCGTCTCACTTCGCACCACTAAAGAGACCGAATATTTGACTTCTGCGCAACTTGAAGCCAGCGCTCAAGATCCGTGCCGGTAATTGTACCTATCTATTTTTTGGTACAAGTCTGACACACCCTCTTGTTACACCTTTGAGCGGGAGAAGTCATTTGATGATTACCCACCTCAAAAATAAAAAAAAAACGATCTAAATTTGTAACAGCACTCTTATGCCTTGATCACACGTACCGAGTAAACGGGCGAGACAGTAAAATGTTGCTCGGCCGAGACAGTGATGTAAGCGAGTTGTAGAGATAAGAGGTAGACCGAGCACACGGCGCTGTGTTTACATGTAGCGAGTACTCGGCCGAGAGCACTGTCTCGCCCTTTTACTCGGTACGTGTGATTAAGGCATTATTTCTGTCTGTTTCTTCTCGAAACGATTCGTAATTAAATATACACTGCTAAATTTTAATCGTTTTAATCCCGCGGAGGGTCGATCCGGTACATGAAACACTATCGATTTGTAAAGATAAAATTTAAAAATAAAGTCTTTTTTTTTAAACTGGTCTTAATTTACGCACGTACGAAATTAATTTCTTTAAGAAAACGTCAGCTGAGCGACCTGTAGGTAGTTTGTACGCAACGCCGAGTATTAACTACAGGTCATTAACGGTGTATATGTTAGTAATTGTGTGCGGCTAAGTACAGAATATTTACCTTTCGAATACCGTCAATTAGATATACAATAGAAAGACAATGGCAGCGCGAATCTCACTATTGAAAGGTTAAATCTACCCGACACAGGACCGTTAATTGTGGCGATACTTGGGGGAGGCCTATGTCCATCAGTGGATGGCTGAAATGATGATGATGATGATGAAATCTACCCGAACAAAGCGATAGGCCGCCCACCATTGACGTAGTGGTCTAACATCGATAGAGATTTCAATAAAGCCCAAATGTCAAAATCGACAGCCCAGGACAGACTGTCCTGGTGCAGAATTGTCATGAGACCCCGACCCAAGGTAATGGGAACAGAGACGGATAAAGAAGAAGAGTTATGGGTTGGCAACCAGCGCTCCAACCAAGGTGACCTTGGTTTGTGTGCGGCTCCTTGGATATAATCCAGGCGCCAACACGTTCGTTGGTTGGGAAAATGCGTCTCCCAACCAAGATCGTTGAAGGTCATGGATTACAACTGCTGTCTACACGGATTGCAACTAGCAAAGTCACCTCTTTCGGGACGTTGGATTACAACCATGTGGTCACCTTTAAACGTCTAACGATTCTAATCTACTAGATAAAATGGATGACTTCTGTTAACACAATAAAATTCAAAAGTAATTTATATAAAGCGTTTGGGAACACATTCGTTATGCGTGCAGCCAAGGAGTGGAACTCCCTGTCAGAATCTGTTACCTGATAGCTATAACCTAGGGGTCTTTAAGTCAAGAGTGAATAGGTTACTTCTAGGCAAGCGTGCTCCATCGTCGGCCACATCATTGCTTACCAACAGGTGCGATAGTGGGCAAATGTGAGCCTACGCATAAACAAATAATCAAATATTCTCTTACTCCGGTATTCAAGCAGACTGCGTAGAATTTTGTCTTTAATAACAGGTTTCGGAGCAACTTTCTCTGGTGATTTGTGCGTGTCAGATTTCTCTGGTGATTTGTGTGTGCTAGGTTTCTCTGGTGATTTGTGCGTGCCAGGTTTCTCTGGTGATTTATACGCGTCTCGTTTCTCTGGTGATTTATCCGCGTCTCGTTTCTCTGGTGATTTATCCGCGTCTCGTTTCTCTGGTGATTTATCCGCGTCTCGTTTCTCTGGTGTTTTATCCACGTTCCGTTTCTCTGGTGATTTATCCGCGTCCCGTTTCTCTGGTGATTTATCCGCGTCTCGTTTTTCTGGTGATTTATCCGCGTCTCGTTTCTCTGGTGGTTTATCCGCGTCCCGTTTCTCTGGTGATTTATCCGCGTCCCGTTTCTCTGGTGATTTATCCGCGTCCCGTTTCTCTGGTGATTTATCCGCGTCCCGTTTCTCTGGTGATTTATCCGCGTCCCGTTTCTCTAGTAATTTATACCTGTTAAGTATCGCTGGTGCTATGTGCGTCTCAAAATGAGCTTTTAACACTAGATAAGACGACTCGAGCGTAAAATCTTTACTACATGTAAGGCACATTAATTTATTATTAACGCTTACATATTGCTCTTCTTTTAACTCTTTCAATCTTTGTGGAGTCATGATTTAAGAAGTTTAATAACCGATTCACTGAGTTTTAAATATTTACAAGAAAGTAACACCAACACTTTAGTATTACAATTAGTGAGCAAGCCTACACGAAGTGACTGACTTTAGATCACGTCAATCTTTTTACGAAATACCCACGTAGAAATGTTTTATCCTATTTTCTTTTTTTCTTGACCATGGATACTAAGTCTTTCAGTCGGAATTATAAAGACTAGCTTTTGCCAGCAGCTTTGCCCGCGTGAAGGTTTCTCCATACAAACTTTGAACCCCCGCTTCATTCCCTTAGGCGATGATTTAAAAAATACCGTTACCCTTAAAAATTACCCTTCTTAGCGCTCACCTACATTATAAAAGATAGCCTTTTGTGCATAATTTCACGTCCCTAGTACCAGTAGTTTCGGCTGTGCATTGATATGTCAGTCAATCAATTTTTCCTTTTATAGATACATATTACATGTTCCTAAATAGTTAATTTATTTACAACTAGCTTTTGTCACTCAGGAATAAAGCAGCTTCCTAACGGTGAAAAAATTTTAGCAATCGGACCAGTACTTCCAGAGATTACCTCCTACAAACAAAAAAAAAAAACAGAAAAACAAAAAACAAACTTTACCTCTTTATTAATTTTTATTTAGTACAGATTAGTTTAATTACAGTGAACTTTACTCGAAGACATCCCGTCAAAAGCCTCGTTTTACCCTATCTTACTTAATGCGTCAAGAGATACGGCGCCAATAATTATAAGCATAATAGTGTCAACACACGCTCGAATTTGGTACGACGGACCAAACCCGCCGGACCAAGTCCCTTCTCGCAATAGACAACCGGACCGTTACTTGATGCGTCATAGGGTGAAAACATAAAGATACAGGTTTTTCGGTCCCAATAAGTTGGTACGGGTCGGTACAGATAGGTACCGGTAAAACCACATAAAGAAACAGGTAAATCTGTATGAATAAAACACTGCACTGGCCAATGCCCGTATGACTCGGTCCAGGCAGTCGGTACCCACAAGTATGAACCTGTTTCTTTATAAATGAGCGCATAAGAGCACACGGGAGAATTATACCCACACCGATGGGTACCGACCCGTACAGACTTGACTGCACCGGTAACCTGTTTCTTCAATGTATCAAGTATAAGGATGGAGATCTGAGAACCATTAATCGAAGAATAGATTTTATAGGTCCACAAAATCTGGCACGGAGCAAATCAGATCCGTAGCAGATCTAAACGGACTCAAATAATAATATCATGGTCGTTGAGCTACTCTATAATTCCCTGCCAGAGTCTGTGTGTCCTGATAGCTACAACTTAGGGGTATTTAAGTCAAGAGTGAATAAGTTACTGCTAGGCAAGCGAGCTCTATCGTCGGCCACATCATCGCTTACCATCAGGTGAGATAGTGGGCAAATGAGAGCCTATGCATAAAAAATAAAATAAAATATTTTCTTACTCCGGTTTTCAAGCAGACTGCGTAGAATTCTGTCTTTAACAACAGGTTCATCATCATCGTCTTCTGATATGTCTACGTCCATGTTGGCATGTTTCTGCGGTGATTTTTGCGTGTTATGTTTTTCTGGTGATCTTTGCGTGTCATGTTCTTCTGGTGATTTGTGCGTCTCATGATGTGTTTTTAACACGGTATAAGCAGCCTTCAGCGTGAAACTCTTATTACACGTACGGCACATTAATTTATTATCAACTCTTGTATATTGCTCTGCTTTTAACTTTTTCATTTTTCGTGGCGTCATGATTTAAGAAATTTACTGTCCAATTCACTAATATTTATGTATTTAAAAGAAAATAACACGAACACTTTACTATTGTCGGTGAGTAAGCTAAATTATGCACAAAATTGCGATTTATATTTACGTCAATCTTTTTGCGAAATACCCACGTAGAAATGGTTTTATTCCATTTTTTTTTTTTAATTTATTCTTGACCATGGATACAAAGTCCTTCAGTCGGAATTAAGATTACATGTTTCTAAATAGTTAATTAATTTATAATTAGACTCTGGATCAATAAATCGTTGGTCCGGCCAGATAATTAACACGTATTGATTTGGTACGGAGCGAATCAGAACCGTAGCAGATCTAAACGGACTCAAATAATAGGTAATAAATATGACCTCCTACAAGGTGGACCGATGACCTGGTAAGGGTAGCGGGAATCCGATGGATGCGAGACGCACAGGACCGTTCATTGTGGCGACACTTGGGGGAGGCATATGTCCAACAGTGGACGTCTTTCGGCTGAAATGATGATGATGATGATGGTCGCCGGATGGGTCATGGCAATACGGATGGTGCGGGGATACCGCACGATTTCCCGCGAAGCGGCGAGCCTTCTGGCTGACCTACCACCGTGGGATCTGGAGGCAACAGTCCTTGCACACACGATATGCGCGTGGAGATGCAACGCCGAGGTGAAATACCTCTGCCACGACAGGTCACGGCATGGCGGACAGAGCTCCGGTGGGATCTCATGGTGAAATGGCGTCAGCGACTATCGCAACCCAGTGCTGGGCACGCCACAATTATGGCGGTAAGTCCCCTCTTTGAGGCGTGGCTGGAAAGACCTCATGGCGTCCTTACCTTCCGCATGACGCAGGTCTTCACCAGACATGGCAAGTTCGGGAGGTTCCTGTTCCGGATTAAAGCCGGTTCCGGCTTTTTGTATATGTAATGGTGCACAATAAAGTGTAATAAATAAATAAATAAAGCGGAAGTGACGCCCGGATGTCCCACTATTGATACTTTATTAGATCTGGTTGTGATCGGGTCAGGAACCGTGATCCCCAGCCCGACCACAATCGTACTCTTATTACTCAAAAAGTACAAGGCACAAATTCCTGGGATAAGTGGCACAATAAAACACAATTAAAATAAACATTTTGTGCCATAGTAAAATCTCCGTTCCATGTCGTGGTCGGGTCAGGAATCACAACATAGAGTCTGACACTATCTCGCGCTCCGCCCAAGAGCGGGGGTTGTCATTGGATGATTGGATGAATTTCGCCACCAAAAAAAAAATGGTGGATAGTCCGGCGACCATTTTTTTTTTATGGGTGAACTGATTTGGTATGAGTAAACCAAATCGTTAGTCTGTCCGTACCAAATTCGAGCGTGTGTTAACCATGTGATAATGTTAACACGGTAAGTTAACAAACAATATAATAATAGATAATATTATATTTAAAATAATTTATCATTTTAACATTTTTCATGTAATATTTAGATTCTTTTGGAAAAATCACGTTGTACTAAATATAATTTTATGATAAATTTTCTAATCGATCATGACGGTATTGTTTTGCTTACTGTTATCGAACTACCTGCCTAACGCTATTATTGTACTGACACACTAAATGGGTAGATACGAATTTAAAATACATGAATCATTCTGTTCAATGCGTAGGTAATTTTATAAAAATTTTGAAAACGTTATCACATATTTGCAATTTCCATTTATTTCCAATAATATACAAGTAAGTATTGAAAGCCATGGGACGCGCATGACTGGACGTTATGGCAACACTTGGGGGAGGCATATGTACAGTGGACATCTTTCGACTGAAATGGTGATGACGATAAAGTAAAGAAGTCCTTTAAAAATAATCTGTGACCGTTAGCACTAGAAAGCTGAAATTTGGTACCAATATGTATATCAATCACGCCGACAAAGTGGTAAAATAAAAATTGGAAAAAAATGTTTTATTAAAAGTAGAACTTTATAAGGACTTTCTAGGAAAATCATTTTGAACTTGATGGAAAGAACAGTTTTTGTACAAAAAAGACAAAAAGGTTGTACCGTGGTAAAAAATCGTTGCTTCTTAAATATATTCGTAATTTTACGAGTGCACAATCGCTGAAATTCCTACTACTTGCATACTGCTGTTTTAGTTATCACCGTCCTTTGTGGGCCCGTTTTTAGGGTTCCGTATTTATTATAGTTCCGTACTTAGTATGTCAACGTAACAAATAACCTTTTTTTAAACTCATAAGTAGGAACACTTATTGTGACGGACGGGAAACTACGGAACCCTACACGCTCTTGGCCTGTTTTTTCTATTTAATCTAGACGTTTTGGTACTCGCCGGGCGTTGCCGCGGCACCGCTCGCTCATGGTTTAACCTTTCAGATACCGTCAATTTGAGACACAATAGTAAGACAATAGATGTGCGAACGCCGGGTTTGCTGAAAGTCCAGTATAAAAACATTTACCCACATCTGTTATTTAATGATGATAAAGAATATAAAATATGCTAAGGTAGGTACCAGATAAACGTGGAATAATGGTCATTGACCCCCCTACATTTGTTGACATTCTTAATTTCAAAAACGGAAATAAAGACATAAAGCTGTCTTGAATCCACATGTTTTGTGATCCTTTACATGATCTAGTAGTGAGAAGCAGTTCATTGTTTATATTTCGGGTACCTACGTAGGGATATTAGGAAAAGGTCAATGTACTTTATTCCATGATATTAGGCAACTAACAGTAAAGTTACGCATGTTGTGCTTACCTGTAAGGAATTGCTGCACTAGTCTATAAGTTTATTCCATGTATTTCATATCTTTGTATGTGTGTAGTCAATTGTTGGTGAGCCAAATTAATAAAATAAAATAAATAAAATGACTGACATGACATGATTTAACCAACTTCCCTAATTAGTTTTGTTTTTTATTTTTATTGTTGACTAGCTGTGCCCGCGACTTCGTTCGCGTGGTCTACAGGATTTTGAATTTATTTTTTCTAAAATAAAAGTAAACTAAGTTACTCCTTATTACATCAGCTACCTGCCAAAAAAAGTCCCGTCGAAATCGGTCCAGCCGTTTCAGAGATTAGCCGAAACAAGCAGACAGACAGACAGACAAAAATTGTAAAAAATGATATTTTGGTGTATGTACCGTATACAGGATATCGGAACTGGACAAAAGAACATGAGAAACATCTGACTAATAGAGACCACCATAAGACCACCGAGTATGAAGCATCACCTTCAAATTAAGGTGATACTTCATACTCGGTGGTCTTTATATACAAGGTGTAAATATTTTCAGGAAACGAAAAAAAAATTCGGCCTCTCCATACAAACTGTCCAATCAAGTTTATAATTTTCTATGGTGAGGCGGATTTTTTTTTTTCGTTTCCTGAAAAAAAAATTTGTGGAAGGTTGTTCAGTTTCGTCTACTGAGCAAGCCCTTAAAGTTTGTGGAGGGCTGTCCCTTACACCTTGTATATTCATATGCATGTAGTAAAAAGTGGTTATTTCAATATTTCAAACAGACGCTCTAATTTTATTTATATGTATAGATAAACTAGTGCTTGACTGCGATCCCACCTGATGGTAAGCAGTAAGCAGCACAATCGTTGATGGTGAAGCGAACTAGTTTATTATAAGCCTATTCATTCTAGCCTTTTTTTTTTTTTTTTTTTTTTTTCGATGGGAAAAATCATCTTATGACAACCCACGCTCTTGGGCGGAGCGGGAGATAGTGTCAGACTCTTACTGACTAAAAAACCCATCCCGTTCCTTCAAGCCTTCATACCGGGGCTCGAGCGCCCTTTCGGATTACCCTGGCCCCAGTAGGCTTCGACCCGGCTGGGCCGTGCTGTTGCTGACAACTCCTTGAGGCGCGCGGGAACAGCGCGCGCCGTCGTCGACTTGGGCTTGGTCCGGACGGTTACCGGACGGCCGGACAGCGAGCTACTCATTGCTCACTGTCCGCAAGCCCGCGCCTACGGTGGCCGGAAATCGGGATCGGAATCCCGGCGGCGGCGAGAGCGCCGTTGCCTGATGCGGTCGGCCTCCTCCTTAGCGAGCATTACTGCTTCGCAGAAGTCGGCGACCGCCTGCCACTCCTCCTCGCTCCAGACCATGGCCTCGACCAAGGCCCGGCGCGAGAGGTCTCCGCCGCCGATCACCCCCACGAGGGCACGGCGATGCTCCGCCCAAGCAGGGCACACTTCATTCTAGCCTTGAAGACTCCAAATTATAATCGGACGGGAAGCCCGTAGCAGGCAAATTGTTCCAATCCTTCAATGTACGCAGTATAAACGACGAGGTGAAACGCTTAGTCCGGACCGTAGAAGTTTCAACGACTTAAGGGTGGATACTCGCCGTACGTTGGGTTGTCCGGATGTAGAAATGAGATGGCGGAATCAAGTCATGCAATTTCCGCGAATTCTCCAAAATAGTACTAAGATTGGTATTGAGTTCATATTATTTTATAGATTTTTCCGATGGTGTAAATATTATTATCAACGCTATCAAATTCTTTTCACTCACTCTTTTAAAAATAACCCTGTATATACAAGGTTTGATTGTAACAAAAATTAGGGTTCATTCTTTAGGCGTACTCTAAGATTAGGTTAAAAAGTACCCAATACCTAGTGTCGGGCAATGCTAGAAGAAATACACAGATTATGTTAAAATAAGCAATATGTATGCAATCTTTTTATTAGCTATATTGAATACTGTTTGATTAAAAATTGTTGTAATATTTTTGGCAAATAATCATCATTATTTCGTTTATTCAGACATATGTACATATAAATTATATTTTTAAATATTCAATAAAAATAAAAAACATTTAAAATATAAAAATAATCTCCATCTCCCAATCCAAGCTACCGGCGGTCAGGGCTCCAGAGAAAAGAACCTCCTGACCATACGAGCCGTGTCCAGGAGTACCGCTTTCTGAATCAAGCCCTTGATCCAGTCGCCTAACGATAGCCTCCTAAGGTGTTGGTCGAGGCTCTTGGCTATTCAGCTACTTATTATTTTTAATACATTTCAGCTTTGATAAAAAAAAAATATATATCTTCATCAACAACGAACTTATAAAGCTTTAAAGCTACTATTATTAAAGAGAAGTCCGCCGTAATTTTATATTATCGTATATTTCGCTGTACCCACTTTCATCTCCCGCGCCCTGTCCCCGCTCCCCTCCGCTATTGTACTATCGCTTGCTTTGCAAAGACTTCGTATATTTAGAACGTTCAATTTAAATATTTTTTATTTTTGTATGAAAATCTGATGAACTAAAATATGATACATTTTTAAAAGTCATAGAAGAAAAGTTGTTGTTTATGATGTTAGTAAAATAGTTCTGAGAAGTTGCCAGTGTTTACATATAACCCTGTATATTGATAAACTGGTTAGATAAGAATATATTTTTCATGCATTTCCTTATTGTTATATTTTTACCTGCCATGGTAGCGTTGGGCATATTCTGTTGCATACCGCCCGCGTTGCTGACAGCGGCCGGTAGCTGTTGCTTGCTGATGATCTGACTTATCTTCTGTTGTTGAATTACCTGCATCATACGTAACATTTAATAACACAGTATCTCAGCACCGATTTTAAACTTTGAATAATTATAAAAAAAAAAACAAAGATTGTATTACTGTTATATTTCTTTCTCTAGAATGCCAATTTTAAGGTATTTTAAAGAAATCGTTTGTTACTATGAATCATCAGTTCATTATGGTCACAAACAAATCTTATGATATTAAAAAAAAACTATCAGTATCATAGTTATTTGATAAATTCGAAAAAAATATGGTCAAGTTGCCACAGTTGAGGTACTCGGGGCATCACTTAAACAGCGGACTCGAAGCTGATTACAAAACTTGCGCTGTGCTCAACGAAAACTCGTTGCAAAAATACGCCTCCACTGCGTACGCGCGGTGCGCGCCAGACCACTGCGCCACAGCGACTTAACCCCTCGAGCGCCGATTGTACATACGTCTGTACAACTTGGATGTCCTTGAAAAATGCTTAATTTTCGTGTTTCCCCAAGTTTGTACGAAAATTATTTGGTCGAAAATTTTGGTTTCTTTACATATTCTTCTTTAAATATTATTTTATTTGTTTTTCCTAGAAAAATCCGAAAAAAGTTTTATTTTTTGTTTATTTTTTTGGTGATTTACGAAAACAGTGCAATTTTCCGGGTTAATGAACCCCTGGCGCTGAAGGGGTAAAACCACACTAAGCACCAACCGAACGCTAGCGCTCCCCTCCCGCTAGCCCGGCTGGTTGCCGAGATATTCGTGTTTAAAGATTAAAATCGGCGCCGTGACACCCATTATAATAATAATAGTAGTATTCCACAACTATCACACAACGCCATCTAGTCCCAAGCTAAGCAGAGCTTGTGTTATGAGTACTAGACAACTGGGCCCCAAGTCTGCTATTTTTATAAATTCGTCATTCCAACACGATCCCATTGTCATTTTGCTAAAAGTTTGTAATCTGCTAATTCATAATGATCGATCATTGATCGGTCAGTGGTCTTTTAATAGAATTGTGGTAGAATGATAATATCGATAATATTAAAACCAATAACTGCACAATAACGTTCTAATGGTCAAACACTGATCAAATAAACTGTCAAAGTTTTAGCAGATTACCGCAAACTTCAAATATTCATTTGTCAATATGTACGAGATTACCATTCTATGTCACTTCTTTCAATGGAGTGTCAGTGGTTGACCATTGGAAAGTCATAATGACGCCATTATATTAGTAGATTACCAAACTTGTCAAAATCGACAATTATGACATCAATGATAGACCATTGTGACACTATTGTAATAGCAGACTTAAGGCCCAGATCAGAAGCGAACCCAGGGTCCCAGTAGGCTTCGGCCTCGCTGGGCACCTACGATTTTGCTGACATCTCTGATGCGAGCATGGAACACTACGCGCCGTCAACGACTCCAGCTCGGTCTGGATGGTTACCGGATGGACGAACGGCGAGCTTTTTTGACGGGGCGGTCAAAATGATAGAAATTTGTTTTTGTCCGCTGCTGGGTAAAGGCTGCCCTAAATTTTTTTTTTATTGATATAAAATAGTGCTTGACTGCGATCCCACCTGATGGTAAGCAGCGATGCAACCTTTGATGATGAGGCGCACTAGTTTATTAAGAGCCTATTCACTTCACAAATTCTTCCAGATATTATTTTCTTGAGGCACCTTTAATCAGTCTTTACGATAGGCGTCTTAATCGCCTTTTTCAGAGCAATGGTCGCGCAATGGAGAAGTGCTGAGAGATGTAATCCACCACGCAGGCCAATTGCAGATTGGTGGATGTCACGTGTCTTCAAATTTTTGGTTCTAGGACATGCCGGTTTCCTCACGATATTTTTCTTCACCGTTTTGAAAGCAATGGTGATTAAATAAATAACACAAAGTAATTAATGCACCCAGCTGGGATTAGACCAATGATATACAACTCGTAAGTCGGGGTTGTTACCACTGAGCCACCACTTTTATTTTAAAGTGGAAAGTCGTACAATGACTTCTCCTGCTCTAGGACGGAGCAGGAGGGCGAGTTAGGCTTTTACTGATTAGCACTACACCTGTTTCTTTTTAACCCTTTCCGTTGCAGGACCTCGGGTTACCCTTTTGGAAGTAAAACCATAACTCCAGTAGACTTCAGCCCTGCCGGATGGTTTTGGAGCCACCACTGCTGTCTGAACTGTCTCCATTTATCTTTTTAAGCAATTAAGACATTCCCCCCCCTATGCACTTTTTAGGGTTCCGTAGCCAAATGGCAAAAAACGGAACCCTTATAGATTCGTCATGTCTGTCTGTCTGTCCGTCCGTATGTCACAGTCACTTTTTTCCGAAACTATAAGAGCTATGCTGTTGAAACTTAGTAAGTAGATGTATTCTGTGAACCGCATTAAGATTTTCACACAAAAATAGAAAAAAAGCAATAAATTTAAGGGGTCCCCATACTTAGAACTGAAACTCAAAAAAATTTCTTTCGTCAAACCCATACGTGTGGGGTATACATGGATAGGTTAAAAAATGATCATTTTTTTCTAACTTGAATAGTTTACGCGAGAGACACTTCCAAAGTGGTAAAATGTGTCCCCCCCCTGTAACTTCCAAAATAAGAGAATGATAAAACTAAAAAAAATATATGATGTACATTACATTGCAAACTACCAACGAAAACTGGTTTGAACGAGATCTAGTAAATATTTATTTTTTAATACGTCATAAATCTAAAAAAATACATATTAATAAAACATCGATCAAAGTTACAACGAACTACAAGAACTTTTATATTATATTACTTGCTGCTACGGAACCCTCCATGGGCGAGTCCAACTCGCACTTGGGCGGTTTTTAGTTCATAAAGTCCATCCTAAGGTTGTCTGGTACACATCGCCGTCAGCGATAAGACTGCCATTGTCCCATAGATTTGAGTTTCAGTGAAATTGTTTCTATTTTGGTGTACAATATAGTTTATTCTAATTTTCAATACACTTGCTCAGAAAGTGACTCTTATTGCACTGTACTTAGGTACATAACGGCCCTTGTTACCAAACTACTGTGACATTTTGATTATCATTACGCACTAGTGCTATAATGTAGTTAAAACCTTATTGTTCAACCTCTCCCCCGCCATAATTTTAGTACATTATCGTATCGGTGGGCGCAGGTCGTGTCCCACGAGTTGCCGGTCAACCGCCGTTTATTCATTTCAATGAGTGTATTGAGAGGTAAATAAAAAAAAATATGGGCGCGCATATGAAAACAGATTTTTACCGCCACAAAATTTTACTAGTTTTATAGTTATTTTCTTCACAAGTGTATTAAAAAACGTCGTATGACACTCGTGAGTAATTAATGATTACCGTTCTCGGCTCTTTTAAGACCCTCGCCACGGCTTGGGTCTAAATACCACCTCGTCGGTAATCACTAACATTACACACTTACATCATAATGTACTATTACCACACCATAACAACCACCACAAACATAACTACCCTCATACCACACCATAATGACCTCCACACCACACAACAACCAGGTTTTAGTGCGCAATTATTTTCTTTTACTGCTTCTTTTTTTTATTTATTTCTACACGATCTTATTTTAAAATAAAAACACAGTCTGTCGTGAGGTCTGGTAATCTGTGTGACAGGATTTCCTAGTGCAGGCAGATAACAGTCTACAAAGAAATATTTGTATCTAACTGTACCTCAGAGGTAAACAATAGTAACTCCACTTTTTTGAAAATATGTTTTTTGCACTGTTGTAATCGTAAGAGCCAGTTCTACGTAATGGTATAGGGCATCAAGTCCTACGACATCTAGGAAGAGAAATATCCAATCGTATATGACAAAAATATATCGGGTATAGGACTTTAAATGATGATAGGATTGTTTACTCCTTAGCTTTACGCGCACTTAATAATTCCATCTAATAATTATAAAAAATACAATTGAGTTTGTTTCAATATCTTTAAAGCAACTATGTCAAAGCGCGGATAGAAAATACGTTTAGTTTCTATCCGCGCGTTTTTGCCTCTCCTGTAAAATTTACTTTTTGGCACATACTGTTGTTTACCTCTGAGGTACAGTTATGTACTAAATGTTAGTTTGTAAAGGATCTTTGTGGAAGAGTAATAAATAAATATGTTATGTTATTTTATTTTTAAGGCTAATTCCCACTTACCTTCCTCAGTCGATCAACGAAGGTAGCCTGGTTGTTGGGTATGAACCCGAGGTAGGCCTTCTTGTCGGGCGTGTACAGCAGGATGAGAACCTTAATGTCGCACTGGGGCGGCGTCGGCATTGGGGAGAAGTGCACGCAGCCCGCCTGTAGACACACAACACGAAATGAGGCTATTGTAGGAGAATAGGGTATTATTATACACTACTAATTTTCAATTAGTACAAATACTTAAAGGGTTTATTAGAAAAGGTCTTGTTATTATACACCGTGTCTTTGAACTCGCTCGCTGACGTTTTCTTAAAGAAATTAATTTCGTACATGCGTAAATTAATACGAGTTTTGAAAAAAAGGTACTTTATTTTTTAATTTTATCTTTACAAATCGATCGTGTTTCATGTACCGGATCGACCCTCCACGGGATTAAAACGATTAAAATTTATCGGTGTATAGGGTGACTGGGAATTACTGACCGATACTTAAACACGTGATTATACTCATGATTACAAACAACTTTCCCAAAGAAACTTTTCTTTTTACTCATTTCTTTTATGTTTTATCACAATAACAAAACGCGGCTAACAGTTGATCGCGAATTTCAAACAGCTGTTTTGTTGTTATGATAAAACGAATGCAAAGAAAGAAGGAAACGGCGCAAACTTAATACTAACATATTACAAACATTTTCCATGACAAAAAAATAATGAGTATTAAAAAAAAGTTTATTTGGGAAAGTTGTTTATAATCATGAGTACCATCACGTGTTTAAGTGTCAGTCACTAATTACCAGTCACGCTATATAAGTCTCAAAAAATAATATTCATAAACAGCAAAGTTATTATCGTTATTACAATGCGTTTCATTTAAGAAGTTCCATCGCCGTAATGTTGGCAATACGGAAAAATAGTGTTGCAATATTTTTAGCAATGAAATTACTTAATATTAGGGAGATTAACTGATATTTCGTTACTTTTAACAATTTTTTTTTTCCACAACTATCACACAACGCCATCTAGTCCCAAGCTAAGCAGAGCTTGTGTTATGGGTGCTAGACAACTGATAAACATACTTATATATTTCTAAAGACATAAATATTATAGATAAATTACACCCATTTTGCCTTATAATTTTGTTTTTTTCTTTTCTTTTGGAAACTGTAAAAACTATTTTTGAATAAAGTATGAAACGCTGGGCTCCATTCCTATTGTCCTGCAATTCTTTCAAATACCGAAAACGCCGCGCCAGAACTTCCTTTTAGACCTGCTTTTTTTTAAATAAAATCTCATTCCCCTCATAATTCTCCAAAAAGTGTTGCAACTACCGTTAAAATCGATTTCGTTTCGCATTTCGGGCAACAATTTTGCTAGAGTAGGCAACTCTTTTCTTTTTTAATTTCTTTTTTCTGTAGACAGACAGGGAAGCCAACATTACGGCGAAGGAACTTCATAAGTGAAACGCACTATACAGGCTTATGTATTGATTATATTATGAATGAATAAATGACGATCAAAATGGAAAAACGCCGCGCGTAGTATTTTTTTGTAGTATTTTTGTAGCATTTGTTATGAATTATTGATCCAATTTTGAATTTAGGTACCAATTATGAAAAATTTTCGTGGACAATTTTGGAATTTCGTTTTTTTTTTTTTTGCTTTTGACCACACAATTAATATTAGTAACGGGTAAGGACACAGCCCCATTTTTTTTTGTACTAATTAAAAAATAGTGGTGTATATGCATGCAATATTTTTATTTCGCTAAACTCATTCTTGGTCGTCGTACCATATCGGGAACACCTACCGGAACTAGTATGTACGCTGTTATAAAACAGCGTACATACTCGTATAAGTAGGTTAAAATATTTAATAGTCGTAAAAATGCAAGAAAACGTATATAAACCTTTCAAAAATTGTCACTACTACCACCAATAATGTGACCTCCAAATAAAGCTGACAATGTCAATGTGCGTTTGCTCTTTGTAATTAACAGCACACTGACTGTATGCGGTTAGCGATAGACCGCGTGCGTCGACACTACACGACTGTAGCCGACCGCGTAAAGTTGAAGGCACGACTGCATGCAGATGATATTGACTTCACTCGACTGCAGCCGACCGCGTACAGTTGATGTCATGAAACCACGAAGTCGAAAGTACAACTGCATGCAGTTAAATATATCAACAGCGCGCGGTCGCTGCGATGCAGTCCGTCTGATGTCAGCCTTATAGTTTGCAGAGGGCTGTCCACAAAGTTGCGAATAAATCATTGTAGTTTTTTTTTGCCACTAATTGGTTAAACTCTCAGGCACCAGTGTACCGAATACGGTACACCTCATACCACCTTACTTAAAACTTATAATGTAAAAATAAGGTTGCCGGTGGCGGCATTTTGTGGTAATGGCCGCAGGCCTGTTTGCGGCGACCCTTATGTGTTAATAAACTGCCCCCCCTAGCCAAGTTACAACCGATTCATGTCGAATTCCGTTCTCCAATCGGTAACGCCTCGGTGTCAGCAATTGTAGAAAACGATAAGTTAGTAGCCATGTTGACGCGCCTGAGTCGGCCGCTCGTTCTACAATGTAGCGTTTGTATAAAAAAGGACGTAGCGTCGAACATTGTAGAAACGATAACGTTTCATTCTATCATTTTGAACTTGGCTGCAAATTTTCTATTCGTTTGTTCTGACCACATGATTTAACGTTGAGATGTGGTCATTCCTATACGTTTGATTCGTTTTCGACTAGCGTTAACGATTGCAGATAACCCACTTGGCTAGGAGGGCTGGTTAGGTAACATTTTTTTCTTCATGCATTATAAACTACTACTATATCCACTTTCCTGCATGCTACCCATGGCTCGCCGTCCGCAAGCCAGTGTCTACGGTGGTCAGTACTTCTTATGGCTAGGTTTCTATATTTATTGCTAGCTTTTGCCCGCGGCTTCGCCCGCGTACCTACATAAAATATAACCTATATCACTCAGGAATAAAGCAGCTTTCTATCGGTGAAAAATTTTTCGCAATCGGACCAGTACTTTCAGAGATTACCTCCTACAAACAAGAAACAAAACAAACATACTTTACCTCTTTGTAATATTAGTGTAGATTATAAAATATTATGGCCACTACCCAACTTAATAGATATCGTTTTCCATATTCTGCCAACACAACTACACAAGGACTTACGAACCATTATAATCTATATATAGGGTGACTGGTAATTAGTGTACGATATTTAAACACGTGATTGTGCTCATGATAACCAACAACTTTTACTATTGAAAAAAAAAAATCATTTATTTCAGGTAAAAACCCATATTAGAGAACAGAATTGAAAAATATGCATACAGATAATAATAATAAAATAAAATTACAATCCTAAAATAACAATTCCGAAATGTCAATAAATAAAATTCAATACAAATAAAGTTAATCCATAAAAATCCAATAAATTAAAAAAAAATAGTAATAATAAAAATCGCCAATAATTTTATTACGTTTAAAATAATTATTTTAGTCTCTTACATGCGACATTGTACGTAACTTGTCTGTCACAGCAGTGCCGCACATAAGGACAGTCCAACTTACTCGCTATCATTTTCAGAACGGTATGGGAGCTGGCCCGCACTCTGCGCACAAGTGACGCACAACGCTTCCGCGTGGTCGCATGGAAACAGAACAAACCTGAAATCGCGAAAAAAAATCAGCTGTTCAGTACATTTATGTTCGCCTAATGTACTGAACAGCTGATATTTTTTTCGTGATTTCGCCTTTGCTTCCATAGTAAAAATTGTTTGTTATTTTGAGCACAATCACGTGTTTAAGTATCGTACACTAATTGCCAATCACCCTATATACAAAGTGTAAGGGGCAGCCCTCCACAAACTTTAAGGGCTTGCTCAGTAGACGAAACTGAACCACTTTCCACAATTTTTTTTTTTCAGGAAACGAAATAAAAAAATCGGCCTTGCCATACAAATTGTCCATTCAAGTTTATCATTTTGTATGGTGAAGCTGATTTTTTTTTCGTTTCCTGAAAAAAAATCTTGTGGAAGGTGGTTCAGTTTCGTCTACTGAGCAAGCCATTAAAGTTTGTGGAGGGCTGTCCCTTACACCTTGTATACACGGTTATTTGTAAAACACTGACAACCTTGCCGAACTGTATCACTAACATCATAAACCACAACTTTTGTTCTATGACTTTTTACAAAACATAATTCATTTACCAAAAACTTGTCTGTTCGTTGTTTGACACCGACTTCCAAAATTAAAATTATTCTGCACTTTTTAGTGTTTTTAAGGTTCCGTAGTCAACTAGGAACCAAAGAATATTTAGTATGGTGGGAAATTGTAATTGTGTTTAAGTAAATTATTTTGTGGGTTTAATTTTTTTTACTTGTACGGGGAAAAATGTGTTGATAGTCGTCGTAGTTTAAGGGTTTTGTTACATTGTGAGATGTGAGGGTTTAATGAAATTACATTGTGGGTAAAATTTCACTTCTTGGGGATATTGTTCATATCTGTACCTCAGAGGTAAACAATAGTAACTCCACTTTTTTGAAAAAATGTTTTTTTGCACTGTTAGAATCGTAAGAACCAGTTCTACGTAATGGTATAGGGCTTGATGCCCTAAGACATCTAGGAAGAGAAATATCCAATCGTATATGACAAAAACATTTTCGCACTTAATGTCGTTCTAAACTTTATTGTAATTATGTGTAATACATAATAATTCCATCTAATAATTATAAAAAATACAATTGAGTTTGTTTCAATATCTTTAAAGCAACTATGTCGAAAATACATTTAAAGTCTATCCGCGCGTTTTAGCCTCTCCTGTAAAATTTACTTTTTGGCACATATTGTTGTTTACCTCTGAGGTACAGATATTAATTTGTATGTACGCAGTTACTTTTACTCTCAAGTGGGGACACTTATTGTGACGAACGGGAAACTACAGACCCCTACACTGAGCGTGGCCCGACACGCTCTTGGCTGATTTTTTACATTCAAATCGGTTGTACTTTGTTTGTAAAAAGATTTTTTAATCCACATTTTTTAGATGCTGTACCACAACTTAAAAGTACCCCTCAGAAAAACTTATGTGCAAGTTCTATAGTAAGATACATATATACATATATTAAAACACTGCATAACAATTCCATTAAGCCAAGCCACGGCTAGGATAAATTGTTTTATTACGGAGTGTTCGTGCCCACCTTCCATCATCACTTCATCAGATTAGCTCGATGGTACATTATAGTCAGAGTGCTTCTTATGACAATAGGGTAGTTTCCAGGGTCAAAATAATTACATTTTATTTAGTCCGTATTTTAGATTATAAAAAAATATTGGATACGTATTTTTTCTTTATTCGATTAAACAAAAAATAACAAAGATATAGCCCATTAAAGTTACGTGTGACGTCACCCCGTGCGAAAAAATGCAGCACGGCGTGACGTTACACGTAACTTTAATAGGCTATATCTTTGTCATTTTTGGTTTAATTTACAAATAAAAAAATACGTGTCCCTTATTTATGAATAATCTAAAAGACGGACTAATTACATTTTTTACGGCAACTAGCCTATTGTAATAATCCCAAAATACTGTTAGGTTACATTGATTTATGACAGGGTTCCCGTGCCTACCTTCCAGCTTCATCATCAGATCAGTTCTATATATCCCCTTCCCCTCAGTCAGTCATCGACTACACGTATAAACAAAGCAATTTTACTTGTTACGACAGTTCTGCTGTGATCCTATGAGGAGTTCTGTTCCATATCTTCGAAGTTCATTATCAGATCACAACAATATTTTTATGGGACCATGTCGGAAGCACAACCTTTCAATAAAAAAATAATTTTTAAAGTCGAACCACAGTTGATCGGGAAATCGGTGGACATGCATAAAAAAAATACATATAACCGAACACATAACTTCCTTTTCGAAGTCTGTTAATAAAAAAAAAACATTAATTACAATAAAAAAAAGATAAAAAATATATAGAAATGTCATCGATTAAAACCTAAAGGATTATTACTCGCTATTATAATAAATATCAACAGATACAATAAAAACAACGACCTTACAGACACTAGACGTGTAATAATAGGCGACGAGTGTCTGTCAACACATATGACTTATAGATCTGTTTTTCAAAGTCAAAGTTTTCAAAGTCAAAGTCAAAGTTTTATTTGCAGACAAATATGGTTATAAAAGTTCTTACAATGGTTATAATACAATGGTAGCTTAACATATTTGATCATAACATAATGACATGCAAATTTTTGTTAATTATAGGTAGGTTAATTAAACTAATTAGATATTTATTATTTCAATAAGTCAAATTATCATTAGTATTAATTAAATTTGAATTGGAGGAATTCTTTTACAGTATAAAAGGGATTCTCAATCAAAAACCTGCGTAAAGCCCTTTTGAAGCGGACCATTGGGAGTTTTTTAATTCGATCTGGAATTTTATTATAAATTTTAATGCACATAGGGTAACAACTTCGCCTATATAGTTCCGTTCTCATTTTAGGAGTAATCAACCTATTAGGAAATCTAGTTTTGAACGTACATTTATCTCCCAATTTTTCAAACATTTCAGGATGAGATTTAGTAAATTTACAAATTTCCTCAATATAGATACCGGTTAATGTTAGTATTCTAAGTTTCTTAAACAGTGGTTTACAGGATGTGAGTGGGTCTACATTACAAATCGCACGTATACACCTCTTTTGTGCGATAAACGCTCTTCCGAGATGCACCGAGTTTCCCCATACCAGTATACCATAACGCAGTATTGAACCAACATATGCATGATAAGCCTGTAATGTGGCTTGTCTACTTGCTAGGTTAGATAGTCGCCATAGAACATAAGCAAACTTACTGAGTTTCCCACATATCATATCAATATGATCGATCCAGGAGCACCTCTCATCTAGAACTATCCCAAGAAAAGTCATACTATCTGATTGTTGTATTTGTTTATCATTATAAGTGATGTTTAAATTAATTTTATTCCAATTTTTGTTAAGAAATTGTACATATTTGGTTTTATCTATGTTAGGTTTAAGATTATTCTTTTCCATCCAAGATATAATTTTGCTTACGGTACTATTTATTTCCTCATTATAGTTTTCTTTAGTTTTAGGGATAACTACGGACACATCGTCTGCAAAGAGTATGCAAGGATAGTCAGTTACTTCTGTCAAGTCATTGATATATAACAGAAAGAGTGGGGGTCCCAAAATACTGCCCTGTGGGACGCCTGTACAATTGTGACCCAGTCCGGATTTAAATTTTATTTCATCATTTTGATTTGGTTTGTCCACAGTCACTTCCACAAATTGCGATCTGTTTGTAAGGTAACTTTTTAACCATGCATTTGCTTTACCACGTATTCCATATTTGTCACATTTTTTTAGTAGTAGCTCATGCGATACAAAGTCAAAGGCTTTTGACATGTCAAAAAATACAACAGTGGTCGGGATTTTCTGGTCAATATTTTTAGTAACTAGGTTAATTAAGTTAAATGCCGCTGTGGTTGTCGATTTCTTTTTTTGGAATCCATGTTGTTCATATTTCAAGATTTCGAACTTATCAAAAAAATTTAATAACCTCTTATGCATGACTTTTTCGTAAATTTTCGCCAAAATAGGCAATAAGGCTATCGGTCTGTAATTTTCAACAAGTTTTTTATTACCTTTTTTATGTATTGGTTTAATAACTGTCAATTTCAATTTCTCAGGAAACACTCCCGTGAATAATGACAAGTTTATTAAATGCACTAGTACCGGACTAATAATAGGGCCTATATATTTTATAATTTTCGTTGGTATTTCATCATAACCTGTTGAGTTTGTATCCCGGAGTGATTTTATTACTTTTTGTATTTCGTCATCATTGGTGGGCATTAAAAACATACTGGAATTAATAGGATCAATGTCATAATTATTAGTATTAATGTCAAAATCGTTGTTCGTCAAATTTATATAATAGTCATTTACATAACTGTACCGTTTATGTCTGAGTAATATTTGTTGATACTCGATACCGACTACATAAATATTTTGTATGGCAAATTTTGGTTCCGTAAGTGACCGCTACAGGCGCTGTAAATATTGCCATACAAAATATTTACCTAGTCGGTGTCGAGTATCGACAAATACTATTGCTTTAAACTCATGGTAGAGGTACTGATATATGAGGCCGACCGCATCAGGCAACGGCGCTCTCGCCGACGCCGGGATTCCGATCCCGATTTCCAGCCACCGTAGGCGCGGGCTTGCGGACAGTGAGCAATGGGTAGCTCGCTGTCCGGCCGTCCGGTAACTGTCTGGACCAAGCCCAAGTCGTCGACGGCGCGCACTGTTCCCGCGCGCCTCAAGGAGTTGTCAGCAACAGCAGGGGCCCAGCCGGGTCAAAGCCTACTGGGGCCAGGGTTATCCGAAAGGGCGCTCGAGCCCCGGTATGAAGGCTTGAAGGAACGGGATGGGTTTTTTAGTCAGTAAGAGTCTGACACTATCTCCCGCTCCGCCCAAGAGCGGGGGTTGTCATTGGATGATTTTTCCCATCGGAAAAAAAAGGTACTGATATATCGACCAATCAAAACGCAGTACCCCGCTCCCCCGTACCAATCAGAACGTAGTACCCCGCTCTCTGTACCTCGGCTAGTAGACAAAATTGTTTTGGTGCGCTAAGAAACCGGCATGTCCTAGAATCAAAAATTCGAAGACATGTGACAATCACTAACCCGCATTGAGCCCGCGAGGTAGATTACGGCCCATTCCATCTAGAGGGGAGGCCTGAGTCTCAGCAGTGGGAACATTAAAAATCTGATTATGCTTGTCCTAGTTCAACATGAGACATCTATTAGCTGTCCTTCTTGCGTCGTATTCCTCAATGCTACAATTGCCGAAACGGATCTTGAGCGCTGGCTTCAAGTTGCGCAGAAGTCAAACATTCGGTGTCTTTAGTGGTGCGAAGTGAGACGAGGGGGCGGAAAGTGTCAGTGATTGGCTCGCCGCGCCATCGCGTCATAGACGTCACTCATGATTCGTTCCCTGCACTTGCAGCATGTATCTAATAGCGACGACGATTGGCTCGCCAATGTATGGAAAGCGCAAAGCGATCCCCACTCTGACGCCGAGCGTTCAAGATCCGTGACGGTAATTGTACGGGTCGTGACCTCCCTGCTTCATCACTTTAACTTTTATAATATTCCTTCATCTGTTTCTGTCTCTGGCGGTGTGAAGGGCATTGTACATCGTAGAGTCGAGAGCGGTGCGGATCTGATCGGACTAACGTATTGGGCTGTGAACACGGGGTCTTTTCGCATCCACTTTACCGGTCACAATGAGTCTTTCGAGGTTGCCACCGTCTTTCCTTGCAATGGAAGTGCTAGTGGCTGTAAGGTCGTTGAATAAAAAGTGTGCCACATTAAGAAATACTTACAAACCCGTTCACCATGACCTTCGTCAGCGCATCCAAGGCCTCGCTGGGCTGCAAATGGAACAGCACCGACTTGCTGTCCTTGAGGTACTGTCCTCCGATGTTGGAGATCAGCTGTTTGGGCATCAGCTGCATCAGGAGCTTGTTGGGCCATGTGTCCACCTTCAGTTCAGGCTCGATGTCTTTTGTGCTGGCTGACACCTGGGGAAGATGTGTATGAGTAATTTTTTTTTTTTTTTGATTGCGCAACACATGTGTGGCTGAACGGATTTGGATGAAATTTGACACACCGGATGGATGGTCGACCATGTCAGGGCATATCTACCTATGTATAAACTAAAACTTATTTCCACTAATGTTATGAAGAGATAAAGTTTGCTTTTTTTTGTTTGTAGGAGATGACCTCTTGAAAGTCTGTACTTTGTATGGTATGCTTTTTTCGGACCAGTGCAGTGTCGGATTGCTAAAGGGGATTGCCCAGCCTCTATGGTGTTCCAGGCCAAAGACGGACATCAAATATTACTATCAATGATAAAACTATTGTTTTTTCCCATAAAGTTACTTTTTATTTACCACTTATTGTTTATTATAGTGGCCCTCATTTGGAACTAAGGGAATACATATTTATTTATGGCAAAATTAATGAAGAAAGTATTTTTTCTCTAGTCAATTGTCCGCTCATAGCCTCAAATGGGCAATCCCCTTTTTTCACCGATAGAAAACTGCTTTATCCTTGAGTGACATAGACTATATTTTATGTACTCAGGCGAAACCGCGGGCAAAAGCTAGTTTTTGTTTGTAAGAGGTAATCTCTGAAAGTACTGGTCCGATTGCTAAATTTAAAAAAAAATCTTTTTCCGACTCGTGATTTATTAAATCCATAACACGTATATGGTGACGTATCCGGTATATGGTGGATATCCGCTTTTCAATAATCTGTTTCCGCCATAATGGACACGACTAAGGTAGCCGCCAAATAAACGTGGAATAAAGGTCATTGACCCTCCTACATTTATTGACATTCTTAATTTCAAAAATGGAATTAAAGACTTAAACCTGTCTTGAATCGACATCTATCGTGATTCTTATCCTTTTCTGAAAAACAGTTCTTTGATGGTTTTTCGGGTACCTTCGATATATTGGAGATATTAGGAAAAGGTCAATGTACTTTATTTTAAGTTCATCTGGCGCCTTGTATAGCGCGCGGCGGATAGCGAGCGGCGCACGCGTCCCTTTCTAATTATTTCTTATAAAGTCCAGTAAATAGTATACAGTGCACTTATTTATTCACCTCCCCTCAGATGCTGAACACTCGTAACAGTCTAAAAGCGACCTTCACACATAATGAACTAAGTTTCAAATTGACCTGGCAAGGTAGATGCTTGGTGGTCTTCTGCTGGTCCCCGGGTGCCTTCCCCTTCTCCATCCACTCGATGACGCCGCTCCAGATGTAGGAGCGCTGCAGCTGCGCGCCCGACGGGCCCGGCGTCACCATCGTGGGCATGCGCTGGTGACCAGCCTGGACATAACAAAACCATTTAAAAGATATATTCTTAAATAGGATATTATGATTTAAATTAAATACAGGGTAGAAGTTTGCCCAGCAGTGGAGCTGAAGTAACAAAAAATTTAAACTAAAGTCCTATTACAGACTTATTATTAAGTTGAAACATAATTGTGACATTATAAAGAAAAACTTTTATTTGGTGGTTGGTTCAGTGTAAGTAATAGAACACATTTCCGACAACATACTATGTACCTAAACAGTATTTTCGAAACCGAATACGGTTACTGGTATTTCGACAACAGCAAAATACCGGTATTTTAATAGGTACTGGTATTTTGAGAACAGCGAAATACCGGTATTTCAGTACGTACTGGTATTTTGAGAACAGCCAAATACCGGTATTTTAGTACGTACTGGTATTTTGAGAACAGTATAACCAGAATAGAAATACTGGTATTTTAGAATCCGAGAATTTCTGGGAGCTAGGCTTACCTGTGCGGCGTGCGCGGGTGGCGGCGGTGGCGGCGGGTACGAGGGCTGCGCGAGCTGCGTGAGCAGCGCCGAGTTGTTGGCGTACAGCGGCGCGCGGGGAGGCGCCAGCCAGTTGCCTGCGCCTCGCCCACATGACGCGTTTCCTGATAAAGACAATACGTATGTTATATTTATTTACATTACAACTACCGGCACGAATATTGAGCGCTCGGCGTCAGAGTGGGGATCGCTTTGCGCATTCCATACATTGGCGAGCCAATCGTCGTCGTTGTCAGATACATGCAGCAAGGTAGGGAACGAATCACAAGTGACGTCTATGAGACAATGGCGCGGCAAGCCAATCACTGACACTCCCCGCCCCCGCGTCTCACTTCGCACCACAAAAGAGACCGAATATTTGACTTCTGCGCAACTTGAAGCCAGCGCTCAAGATCCGTTCCGGTAATTGTACTTGCTGCTGCTAGTTTTATCAGTTGTTTTTACATGAAAGAGTTACAAACATCCATACATACCAAGTTTCGCGTTAATAATATACACATACAATTAGGATTTTATTTACACATACAACTGTTTTAACAGATACCCATGGTAACAACTGCAGTCGCATAATAGCCGCTCTCAGAGATACCACTCACATACGGATCACATACCTATTAGTTCAGGCAATATATACTTTGTTCAAAATTGGAATAGAAATTTATGAAAACCTGTTATTACTGTCCATTCAACCGATTTTGACTTTTATTACGTTGGTAACATGACAAATGGCGGCTGCAGTAAATAGTTGGTATTGTAACCACTTTTTTTCTCTTAATGTCATCCTTATGCTTACGAAATAGAAGTTAAAATCGGTTGAACAGACTGTAAAAAAGGTTTCTTTAAATTCCTAATCTTAACATGAACAGGGTGACTGGCCTGTTGGTCTAGTGGTTAGTGGCCCTGACTGCTATACCGGCCGGAGGTCGTGGGTTGGATTCCCACCCAGGACAAATGTTTGTGTGATGAGCATGATCATTTGTTCTGTGTCTGGGTGTAATTTATCTATATATGTATGTATTTAGAAATATATCATGTATGTTTATCAATTGTCTAGTACTCATAACACAAGCTCTGCTTAGCTTGGGACTAGACGGCGTTGTGTGAGAGTTGTGGAATATTATTATTATTATATTATTATTATTAATTCAGACAATATAACTATACTCTGTTCAAAATTAGATTAGAAATTTATGAAAACCTATTATTACTGTCCATTCAACCGATTTTGACTTTTATTACGTTGGTAGCATGACAAATGGCAGCTGCAGTAAATAGTTGGTATTGTAACCACTTTTTTGCTCTTAATGCCATCCTTGTGCTTACGAAATAGAAGTTAAAATCGGTTGGTCAGACTGTAAAAAAGGTTTCTTTAAATTTCTAATCTTAACGCGAACAGGGTATAGGTACATAAGTAGTCAGTCTCAAGCAAAGCCGCAGGTTATATGGAGGACAACACACTTCGTGTCTCTGGAATTCCCTCAATGAGCAAGAAAAATAGGAAGTTCAGGGCGAGTTCTGTAGTAAATATGAAATGTATGTAAGTGTTGCGGCTTTAAATTATGATGACGCTTACCAACACCAGCTACTCCAGGTACACCAGGCACAGTGCCCACGGGTCCCACTCCCGCAGTGGCCGCGACGCCCGGACGAGGGAAGTTCTGGGCCCCTGGCCGGGCGGGACCTGTAGTACCGCGGCCTTGACTGTGGAGGAAGAACATGTTTTATGGAAACGTCTCAAGATTACTGCTTCAGGGTAACCCGCAATGTTATAAGAAATAACTTAGGCTACTTTTATTTTAGAAAAAAAATAATGTTCCGCGCAAAAAAACAAACCGTCAATTCCGAGTCAGACTTGCACATGAAGGGTTGCGGAGCAAAGAACGGCAAAAATATTGGACTCACCCATAGACGTCAGCCTGTATGTCGGGCACGGGGGGCGGCGCGGGGCTCGGCGGCCGCTCCTTCAAACTGTACCCTCGCAGCAGTACTAGGTGACGGGGATCCTTAAAAAAATAATATTAATGAAAATATAGTAGTTTACCGACGTCGGAAGCTGGGTCCAAGCTACCAGCTACCGGCAGTAAGGGCTCTAGAGAAAGGAACCTAACTATACGGGCCGTGTCCAGAAGTACCGCCCTCTGAATCAGGGCCTTGATCCAGTCGCCTAACGTGAACCTTCTAATGTGTTGGTCGAGGCTCTTGGCTATGAAGCCGGTGGCTGACACGACTATCGGTACAATGATCGCCCACATTTCGACAATCTCGCGAGCCAAGTCAATATACTTGTTCGTTTATCTTTCTCGACTTTCACGAGGTTCTCGGATATGTCAATATTATTATTACCTTAGCATAATTCCTCTGTTGAGCTTGGTGCAGCTCCCCGCCGGCGTGCTCGTACAGCGCGTGCAGCGCGGGCACGCGGCGCGCCGACGCCACGGACACTTGCACGCCGCGCTCGGCCAGCAAGCGGGCGGCTTGTTCCACAGTCGCTGGAGCACCTAGACACACAGATGGAGGGAATACTTGCTTACGAAAATTAAAAACAAAACTATTTTTTTGAAGGTATCGTACCTCAAAAAGAAAAAACGGTACCCTTATTGGATCACTTTGTTGTCCGTCTGTTTGTCAAGATCATTTATCTCGGAAATGCATGGAGATACCGAGTTGAATTTACTCAGAACAAACCATATACTCAGGTCTGCAGTCCCTTGAAGCTGTGAATAAATCAAACTTCTAAGTTAACGAAAAAAATATATACTTATAGATATGTTTTTGTAAAAACTTATATGTTTTTGCGACATAAACGGCCGACCCCGACCTCGATTTCCAGCCACGATTCTTATTATAAGATACAAGTGTGTTTTTATCTGTGGTTTTTATGCTTTATCTTATTTAGCCTAATGTTGGTTGTTGGTGCGGTCGTGGCGCATATTTTCCTATACATAGAATGTTTATAATTTGTAAGCTAATCCTAAGACTGCGTTATTTTTCCCAAATATTTTTTTTTTTATTTTCGTTTTTTCTTTCTTTCTTTCTTTCCCTGTTTCTTTCCTTCTTTTTTCTTTCGTTTACTACGAGCCAGTTAACTAATACTAATAGACCTTGTGATCTTGTGCATTGTAGCTCATTGCACCATAGACAGAAAAAAAAAGCACTTACCAGCCGGCACCAATCCACCAGCATATGCCGAGTAAGGAGGGGAGCAACACAATAAAAGCACATGTATCGGCTTGTCGGTCCGGCCGAGCTCGTCGAAGCACGCGAGCGCCGCTGTGAGGGCCTCTGTCACGCATGCGCGGCTTTCTGCGTGCCCGCCTATGTACCTGTAATGTTTGAAAAGGCCTTTTATAACAATTTACTTTAAGGAGAAAAGTTCGATAGAGAGAAGTTTTTGGAAATAAAATAAGAGATTTTTCGACACATTAGGAAATAATAATAAAACAAGTGTGTGTAAAGAAAAAAAAAAGTAGAACAGAATAAACTTTATTGTACTACGAAATAGTAACAAAACTAAAAGAAACTAACCAGTAACTAACTAACTATAACTCCGGGCCTTGGTTGAGGTCATGGTCCGGAGCGAGGAGGAGTGGCAGGTGGTCGCCGACTCAGTAAGAGTCTGACACTATCTCCCACTCCGCCCAAGAGCGGGGGTTGTCATTGGGTGATTTTCCCCACCAAAAAAAAAAAACTAACTATAACTACACATAAATAAATCTTTGGGTTGTTACTTTTACAATTTATGTAAAAGTAACAGAACTCAGCTGTAAAATTAAACACACATTTACACAGCAATTTTTTTTAAACAGTTCCCTACACTAGTTATAAGTCCTCTATTGTGGGTTTGTTCACAAACACATGTAGACTCATATACATAAGACACCCGGACCCAGGCCAATGAAATATTTGTCTGGGAATTAATACCGCATCATACAGTTGGCTCAGTTACTCCTCCAACTACACCATCATATTTTGTCTAACAAAGAAACATCCCCACTTACTGTATTTTATCAACGGTGTCTACAACAGATTGTGGACATGTGAAGGGTCCAAAGGTGGCAACAGGTATGCCCGGGTGGCAGTCTGCAGCTTTATAAGCAACTATGCTGTACACCGAGCCACTGCCACCTCCTTCCTCTAATGGACCTCCATGGAAATATCTGGAAATTAAAATGTTCACAGAATTAATACATTAATTCATTAAACCCAAAGCGAACGCCGGTGTTCGCGCACCCATTGTCTTTCTATTGTGTCTCTAATTACCACGACGGAAAGGTTAAAAATTGACAAAGCTATTTTAATTAAAAAAAAATTAAAAAAAGTAAGTCTTAACATTTTGAATACCGTCAATTAGAGACACAATAGAAAGACAATAGCATTCACTTGGGGTTTAAAGATTAAAGGACATGTTCTTCTGTTAGAATAAACTATTATTATAATGATAAGACATTAAGTCCACGTTTGTACCTTTGTGTTGCATGAAGTTTTAATAAAAAATTAATAAATAAAAGGAAATTTGACTACGTTTTATTTATTTATTTAAGTGCAATGGTCATTTTATTTATCCATAATGTCCTAATAATTTGACACTGCTTTTATTTTAGTTTTTTTTTATTAGTGTACTAAATCAATGAATACTTTTCTATAATCATTTTGTTAAGGATCCTAGCTCCTAGTTTGTGTTTTTTATTTATTAATTCTATTAGTAATTTAATAGTTTTCAGGCTTCAAATTGACTTGAATATAGTTTACAAGACGTGTGCTCTTAACCTTTCAATCGTGGAAATTACAGACACAATAGAAAGACAATAGGTGCGCGAACGCCGGCGTTCGCTTGGGGTTTAACCTTTCAATCGTGGAAATTACAGACACAATAGGTAGGCGAAAGCCGGCGTTCGCTTGGGGTTTAATGAATTAATTTAAATAAAATACTGTCTAACTATTTAGACTAAAATACTTCCTAATATGATTGATAAATCACCTGTTTGTACAATTAATCATTAATGGATATAAACAGGTTTGGAAACCATAGTTTTTGGGCCAAATGGTGCGTAATTTGGAGTTAACACACCTAATTCATTAAACCCCAAGTGAACAACGGCATTCGCATTGTCATTGTCTTTCTATTGTGTCTTTAATTAACACGATTGAAAGGTTGATATTGTAAATCTAAACATTTTATTCTTGTTTAATTCATTAAACCCCAAGAGAACACCGGCATTCGCTGCCATTCTCTTTCTGATTGCCATTGTCACCAATTGATGATATTCAAAAGGTTAAAAAAGTAATCATGGAGTCTCAACTACAAATTGGAACCATGTACTAGATTTTGATGTTTTATAAGTGCCCATGTAGGCCTATGTGAAACAAAATATTGAATGAAATTGAATCAGGAGAACGATTTTAAATAAAAATAAGGCAAATTGGATATGTGAGATTATAAATAACAATTAAAATTGATAGACTAAACACTTGTTCAATAAAATTTATAGACAAGGAAAAACAATAATACTGGTAGTCCGTGGCATACTATTTACATCTTACTGATAAATAGAAGTATGGCAAAATAAATGTTGTACAAAGTTTTAGACTGTCATGAAATTCTGGTTTCAGTCTGGTTTTTTGAGTATGTTGTCATCTCATAACTGAGCAAAGATCCTAAAGTATGATCTAACAATTGCCAGCACTATGTATATATAGTAATTAGGGGACGCCTCAAACTAGTTCAATGCATCTGGATCCAAATCCATAGTTATCTTGAATGGCATTAGTCAAGTTCTAAGTAATCAGGGACAGTAAAATGAGGTAAACAAACGACTATACTCACTCTAAAGTTGGAACGATGTAATTTGATTTTAATTCTCCTATATACGCGCCGTTGGCTGCAGTCGCCTCTATTACAAAAATGACTTCAGCCTGTACAGGCGAGTCTGGAGCGTTTACTACCATATTTATTTTATTTTAAAATTAAATAAGTTTCTAAAAACAGTACACAATACAAAAACACAAGCAACACACACAACAATAAATTTGACGTTTTGTGTCATGTGTCAATTTTCACTCTTTTTTCATTGCCCGACAGGGCAGACTAAGGTGTTAGATCATACCGACTCGTCACAACATTTTATTTTTGCCACTTTAAAATACAATGTACGGTTTATATACAACACATATTCATATTTTTGCAGTATTTGGCAGCCTCCGTAGTCAATACTGCAATAAAATTCTCATTTATATTTTGCCGAGCTAGCGCTTGTTTTAAGAATCAATTTGCGAATAATTAAAACAGCCACAGTGAAGTTCATTCCACTAGTTCATTAACAAATAATGTGACTGTGTGACAATATTTGTATTCTGTGGTTTGACGTGTGACGCTGACATAATTTTTTATCATTTGTCATTGTCAGCTGTTTGTCATTACAAAAATAACCTTATCTTCGCCTCTTGATCTTATCTTTTGACGAAATTATCTTATATTTTAGTGTATAGCCTACTATTATTTCTACGCTGGACGCCTAAAAGACTACTTAACATTTTCGAATAGAGTAATCGATAGTTTTAGAGCCATGGAATTAGGTCTTCGCACCGTAAGAGTTTTCAACCGGCTTTTGAGAAAACCATTTGGAATTACGTCTTACAGGAATGTTACGGGCACTGCAGTTAAAGAAGAAGTTAACACAGAGTTGCTGAACTCATTTAACCAAGATATACGAAATGGTAAGTGATTTCACCTTGTTATGGTCAAATTACATCAGCCTCGAAAACGACTGTCAAAATAGTTCGTGCGACTTATTTTTATGAAAAAACAAATTTTTACCGGTTAACGAGTGTGATTGGCAACGGGTTTGCTAAATGGGACGAGTTTTCTGCTATCATTGGTTTTTTGACGCCATAATGGCAGCCTGAGTAGCTACTCCATATAAAGTACTGATATCTGTTTTTAAAGGTTCAGTTGCGTTGCGAACCAACAAACTCGATTATATCCTGTGTATTAGTTTTACCGTGTTAAATCTACTCGATAGAGCTCATTGTGGTAGGCTAGTTATGATCATTAAAATGTGTTGCATCATGCCAGTTATACCAGTTTTTTTTTTATTTTGTTTATCTTTATGCTATTGGCACAACACCCAACCCTACTTTGCTAGACCCAATTTCGCATATGTGAAGAAATTCGCACTATATTAACCTTTAAAAAATTCTATCAATTAATAAGCTTCACTAATACCCATGAGTAATCACCAGTACCTAGTCTAAATTACACGACTGTACTTGACACTGGCAGAAATTGCCGAAGTCTACGGCCGATTGCCATAAATTAAAAAAAAACCTTTCAAATGCCGTAATTAGAGACACAATAGAAAGACATTGAGAGAATGAACGCCAGTGTTTGCTTGGGGTTTAATGAATTAAAAACACCCTAAGATCTATTTAAAAACTATTAACCCGTACCTGAACAATGTTATGTAAACACATCTATAGACAAAAAAGGCCGCCCTGCATTCAAACTTCGTCATAGGGTAAATACTCTAGAGTCTGACTAAAAAGTCAAACAACTTGGGTAATTGGATGGTTTGGATGGGATGGTATTTGAAAGGGTAGTCATAATTTTTAATGGTTCCAGTTGTTAATTACTGCATCTAGTAATTTTTATAATAATAACAATCAAATTGTGGGTAATTTTAAAATTCACATCAATAAGGTCATTTTAACATTCATTAAACCCCAAGCGAACACCGGCGTTCACGCACCTATTGTCTTTCTATTGTGTCTGTAATTTCCACGATTGAAAGGTACACACAAACAAAAAATACACTCATTAGTATAAAATTTTATTCTTGTGTGATTTGAAGTCTCATAATGGCACATGTATAAACTAAAGGCTAATAAAACAGTTTTATAACTAGCTTTTGCCCGAGCGGCTTCGCTCCCTCTCTTCCCTGCTCCACCCTACTATACCCTACTCTACCCTACTCCACCTTACTCTACCCTACTCCACCCTACTCTACCCTACACTACCTAATTTTCATTTTTTTTCCTTATGAACCTTCTCACAATAACAAACACAAAAAAAAAGAATTAGCGAAATCGGTCCAACCGTTCACGCGTGATGTTGTGACCAAGGAAATATGGATTCATTTTTATATATATAGATCAATGCTTATGTATAATAACTAAACAGAAGTTGCTGTAACAAGTTCTGTAATCATTTGAGTATATCACTCCTAAAAGGGTACAGATTATGTACATGTGTTGTTTGTATGTGCTGTTTTTGTGCTTTGCTATGTGCTTTTTCTTACCATTATTTGATAAAGTTATAATTAATAATAATATTTTTTTTATTGTGCTCTTTGCACAATCATTTTTCTTGGATGGGATTCGAACCCACGACCTCCGCCACTACAGTTAGGGCTACTAGACCAACAGGCCAGTCGAAATAACCTAATTAAATGATAGGAAAATAACCTTTTCCTAAATATAACACCTTTAGGTTCTGTTTGACGCCTAATGGATTAAAGGCGTGATAATACGGTATTACATAAATGTTGCATTTTTATCTCTAAATTCTTGTCAGTACTTGAAAATATATGTTGTCGTAAATATATCTATAAACATAGACGCAAATGATAAAACGGTTTCTTAGATAATAATAAACATTCACGATGGTACGTAATAAGTTATTTAACAATTCTTTGTGATCATTGATTTTCATATCTTTTTATTGTAATATTTATTGGATAACTATTCTATGTAGATATACATAGAACGCGATATATTTCGCGAGAATGTTTTCGTAATAACTTTAAACTGTATTTTGAAGGTAGTTTTGAAAAACTAATACCTAATAACGGTCCGGCCTCATCTAGCATAAACTGACGAAAAAAAATCGACGTGTAAAAGTATTTTTTAAACCTATTTACAAAATAAATATCATTTATTAAGCCGGGTCCGCTTCGCTAATTTTCTATCAAAACAAGTTAATAAAACATGTTACCCTTTGTCTCGACAAACAAAAACTGTTAGGCTACGCCCATATTCGGTTAGCAAACAATATTATTCTGTTAGCTAACAGGAAAACATGGTGCAGCGGACCCGGCTTAATTCCTTTTCATTAGAATTGGTCCGATTGCGAAAAATTTTTCACCTTTAGAGACTGCTGCGCTACGCGCTGCACGCTACTTGTAACATACGCTGCCGTCGCGCGGCACCATGCGACTAATTTGAAGGCGCCCTTAGGCATAGCACGCACTGGTGACTTGGTCACCATGACTTTTGACAAAAAGTCACCGTGCTTATGAACCTAACATGTAGTGCGCGCACTTCAACACGTGACAGTTGGGTAAAAAAATGATTGTCATCGTAACAAAAGTCACCAGTGCGCGCTATGCCTTAGCTGCCAAAGAGAATTTATTTATCACTAGCATCTGAAAGCATTTTCACCCATATAAAAGTAGTTAATCATCCCAAGGGTACTCCTGGAAAAAAATCATTCTAGGTAAGGATGTTCCTAGACATGGTTTACCCGTGTGTCAAATTTCAACCAAATCCGTTTAGCGGTTTGAGAGTAAATGAATAACAAACCTACACACACCAAGATATACCTAATTCCAATAAATAAACTACGACATTTTGCTTTCCAGGTGGAGTAGTTCCGGTATTCCGCAGAGCCCTCCTGTTCCCGACGCGCGTGGCGTTACAAGATGAGTTCGGTATCTACACTTACGCGGGGTTGTACCAAGCAGCCTCCGTGCTCTCGCAGGAGATCTCCGCACAGCTGGGTAAGAACACTTTAAATGTTTTCTTGGTCCTTTCAATTATTTCAAAATTAACTTCGTCCAGAAGCTGACGACCCTCAAAGCCCAGGTGAAGTGCTACAAAGAGCTAGTGTGGTAGTAAGTCTCCACAATGATTGGTCAGTCGATTAGTTCGCCCTGGGTACTGATTTGTTCCTGCAGTGGCTTAGCTCGTCTGTCGGTAGGTACAGTCGGTCATATTTATTTAAGTACTTTCTTTGCGAGGTCTTCTTTATCAAGTATTTTCATCTAAGTGAAGGAAAACATCTTAAGGAATGCATGCCCTAAAATTCGCTGCAATTTTGCACAGAGATTCCTTCTACAATGTATACATACAAAGAATAAGAAGTATTTTTCGAAATTCACCCCCTAAGGGGATGAAACGGCGGTTCAAAGTTTGTGTGGAGAAACCTACTTAATCTACCAAAAGCGACCAGCTTATTTGGAACGCATAGCAGCGAGTCCCTGGATGGTTTGAATATAAAATTGGATCCAGTAGATGGCTCTACAATCGGGTTCTCTAATTTTATTCTGTCGGAAACCCAGCTTTCGGACCAGGACAACGTCTATCGGGATCGCTAGTAATAATATACATAATAATTTTCAATTACTGTACATTTCCCAGTTGGCGAGTCGGAGAGGACGATAGCGTACATGTGCAGCAATGACGCGTCACATATTATAGCGCAGTGGGCTATATGGATGTCCGGCAACATTGGTAAGTCCACTCAAAGATAACACTACACTGCTTCTGGCTTAGTGTTCACTATGAGATTGTTCTAAAAAGTTAAAGAAGCCTTGGAACGCAAAGGGCAACTGAAAGAATACGGGCAGGTCGACACAAAGTCTCCCTCCCTCTCGTTTCACACAGAGCGAGTGGAGTTATTTGATATTTTCCTACCAGTGCCGTTGGAAGGCCTCCCGCAATATGGACTGATGACCTGGTGAGGGTCGCGGGAATCTGATGGATGCGAGACGCACAGGACCGGTCGATATGGCGACACTTGGGGAGGCTGAGGCCTATGTCCAACAGTGGACGTGTTTTTGCTGAAATGATGATGATGATGAGTGCCTGATTAGCCACGTAGCTACAGTATCAAATGCTACGGGCCCCGCACAGTGTGGTAGGTCTCGCTTGAACGTACGTCTATACAAGTCAAGATACCTGTGTCATATGAATTTCTAACCACTGCCGAATTGTCCATGAAGACAATGTAGGCAGCTACCTTTGGACCCATCGCTACCTCAGGGCACCAGAGCCTGTTAAAAAAAAGTAAATTAAAGGAATTTTAATTCGTTATAAACAGGGTCATTTTTAAAACACTGACAATCTTGCAGATGTCCTGAGAGGCTGCCAGTATTTAAAAATAATCCTGTATAAAAGATAAAACTGACTAATTGACATCAATACACAGCCGAAACTGCTGGGACTGAACCATAGCGCACACTGGTGACTTTGTCACCGTGATTTTTGACAAAAAAGTCACCGTGCTTAAATTGTGAACCCTACATGTAGTGCGCGCACTTGAAGGCATGACAGTTGGATAAAAATGGGTTGAAAAAATTATTGTCGCCGTGACAAAAGTCACCAGTGCGTGCTATGTCTAAGAGAGTAGGAAACTAGGCGTTCTTGTAAAGGTCCGGCGGTACTTCACACCGGGACAGCTTTTAATGTTATACAAAGCACAGGTCCGTTCGTGTGTGGAGTACTGCAGTCACATATGGGCTGGTGCTGCAAAGTGCCACCTGGCAGCTTTGGACTCGGTGGAAAGGCGTGCAAAGAGGCTAATTGGTGAGATTTGGTTAAGTCCAACCTTCAAAGCCTAGAGCACAGGCGTAGGGTAGCCAGCCTTTCGGTGTTTTACAGGATGCATTTTGGAGAGTGTGCGCAGGAATTGCATGACTTGATTCCGCCATCGCAATTCTACCATCGGACAACCCGACGTACGGCAAATATTCACCCTTACGTTGTTGAAACCTATACGGTCCGGACTAAGCGTTTCGCCTCGTCGTTTATACCGCGTACGTCGAAGGACTGGAACAGTTTGCCTGCTGCGGTCTTCCCGTCCGATTATAATTTGGGTGTCTTTAAGGCTAGAGTGAATAGGCTCTTAATAAACTATTGCGCCTCACCATCAAAGATTGCATCGCTACTTACCATCAGGTGGGATCGCAGTCTAGCACTAGTTTATATCAATTTAAAAAAAAAGAGTGAAATTTTGCACAAGGTTTCCTTTTATGACGTAAGCGAGCACTAAGAAGAGATTTCCCAAAATTCACCTCCTATTGAATTTTGGGATTTCCTAAATCGATTAAGTTAGTCATTTATTAAGGTTGAGAGGGTAGTTGTAAAGTTTTATAGCTGTTTATAAGAGAGAGGTCCGATGTGGTCTTTGATGTCAAAGGTCACCCGCCATGCCATAGAAAACAACGTTTTGACGAGAGAGACAGATATATTTATTTGAAACTAGCTGTGCCCGCGACTTCGTTCGCGTGGACTACTGGATTTTGAATTTTATTTTTTCTAAAATAAAAGTAGCCTATGTTACTCCTTATTACATCAGCTACCTGCCAAAAAAAGTCCCGTCAAAATCGATCCAGGCATTTCAGTAGCAGTCATTTTTGGTGTGTGTACCGTAAATATATTCATATGCATGTAGTAAAAAGCAGTTATTTCAATATTACAAACAGACACTCCAATTTTATTTATTTGTATAGATTGTTTTATCTCGTTTGCTTTTCTATTTTGATATTGTTTTCACAATTGATAATCTATTTATGTATATTTATTGTTACGTGTAAACTGGTTAGTTAACAAATATTTTTTTCATGCATATTCCTTATTATATTTTTACCTACAGCCAAACACTTAGGAAAATGGAAAATCTTTTAACAGTCAAGTGTTAAAAAGTTCTTAAGTACGTGAACAGCAAATTATCGACAACATGTTATTAGATATAAACAGTTCACTTTAGAAATAATACATACTAAACATGATAATATGTAGGTGTAGTTCCGTAAAATACAGCCACTGCCGCACCTTTATTTCTGGTCACTGGGCCCTCACTGGGGTGACCAAATGGTTACAAACCAACGTCCCAACCAAAGTGACCTTGCTAGTTTTAACCCATGTAAACAGCAGTTGTAAACCATGACCATCGACCCGTCCCAGGATGAGAACGAACAATATTAAAAAATAAAAATCATTACGCTTGTACTGACATCTCTTGTGTGACATAAGAACTAAACAATGAAATCTTGAGCCGCGTACAGACATTGCGAGGCGTGCGTCGCGAATGGTTCGTCGCGCATGCCTCAACCTGAGGCATACGACCACGGAACAGTAAAAACAGTGGAAGAAGTAAGTAGGCGTGGCACTGTCGCCGCTAGTAAGAATCGCGTTGCGCACTTGCTGTTCAAGCGCCCTCATTCTCTAACTAGACTGCGCAACATAATAATTAACGAAAAATAATATTAAAATGCCTTATTGTCCCATACTGTACTTTAAAAAACCGGCCAAGAGCGTGTCGGGCCACGCTCAGTGTAGGGTTCCGTAGTTTCCCTTCCGTCACAATAAGTGTACCCACTTATGAGTTTAAAAAAATGCTTGCATATACGATTATACTACAAACTTAGTCCAGAAATTATTTTGTAGAAAATTTTTGTCTTTTTGTACAAAAACTGTTCTTTCCATCAAGTTCAAAATGATTTTCCTTGAAAGTCCTTATAAAGTTCTATTTTTCAGATTTTTTTCATATTTTCTAAACCTATGGTTCAAAAGTTAGAGGGGGGGGACACATTGTTTTTTACTTTTGGAGCGATTATTTCCGAAATTATTGACATTATCAAAAAATGATTTTAGTAAACCCCTATTCATTTTTAAATATCTATCCAACGATATATCACACGTTAGGGTTGAAATTAAAAAAAATATCACTTCCCACTTTACATATAGGGGGGCTACCCTAATAAAACATTTTTGTCCAATTTTTATTTTACCACTTTGTCGGCGTGATTGATATACATATTGGTACCAAATTTCAGTTCTAGTGCTAACGGTCACAGATATTAAGCGAGGACGGACAGACAGACAGACGGACAGACAGACATGGCGAAACTATAAGGGTTCCTAGTTGACTACGGAACCCTAAAAACCATAGTCTGACTAAAAATCTGACTCATGGAGGTGTATCATACCACCGAAAAGTATTATTTTCGGATTTATTTTAATAAAATGAATATATAAAATTACGTGAAATATTGCGCAGGATATACAAACAAAACTAGTCCTTTAATAACATCAAAACAAAGTTGATTTTCTTTTCTCGGTTATTAGCTTTTCTGGAATATTCGTTAGTCTACCTATACTTTTGACGCTATCCAAATAGTGCGTGACTTTATCGATAAAATCAATCGATATGTATAATATGTATTACATTGCCTTTTTAAAATATATATTATAGTTTAATAGTTTTTGTAAGTAATATAATACAGATAATTATTAAATTAATTAATATAATAAAATAAAAATTGTGGTATGATATTTGTGATGTATTTTAAATAAATTTAGTTAAAGAGTTAGGAACAACATAGGGCGTTTGAATTATACTTAATATTCTTATGTTTAGCAATGGGCGATGACGATGATTTCAGCTGAGATGATGATAATTGATGTACTATGCAAATAAATACCCTTTTTACTACGTTTAAAAATTGCCTTTAATCATATTAATTTCATAATTTTAATACTATCACACTATCGCATACAATTTTTTTTGCATAATATGTTTTAAATACGTTTTCATACAATCGATATTATTTCGATTGAATAAGGTTACTTCCCTATCTGAGTAGCAGCCTGCATTCGTGTCAGTGATACGAGCCATTCAAATACCAATCTTATTTTTACGTAGTTACAGTTCATACTGAATATTATATACTGAACAATGCCATCTAGCGACGAGTGGCAGTACTTGGTAGTCAAAGATATATTTCTTTCTTGTTTTTGTCAATTTGATTTATAGACTTTTGAAATTAAAGTTGCATTTCGTATAATTTTTTTTTTGCATTTCGTCTACGCCCTGTTTTTGTTTTCAGCCAATCATATTTTTAGGTTTGCAGTAAGAGTAAATTGTAAATGTATGAGTTTGGCGACACCGGTTCTGGAACAAACATTTTCTCAAGCTACTTCCACTGTTTTTACTGTTCCGTGCATACGGCGGTAGATTTATGCGTGCGTCCCGAACGACACATGCTCAAGCTGAGCACGCAAACCACCACGCACGGTGTTCGTCAGTAGAAAACGCAAGCAACACCGGTCCGTCTACACGGAGCTTACGGCTCGTACTGAGGCGGCGTTCGCAACGATCGTATGACGCGAATGGTCACTGTGAGCACACACGTCCACACAGCCCGAGGCATGCGAGACGAACCATTCGCGACGCACGCCTCGCGATGTCTGTACGCGGCCCTACATTGAGCATAAGAGTTCTCCGCGCGATTTGAACGTACACAACAGTCCGAAATCACCTCTCGGGCGGTTGCCTAGATCAGACAAAACGTCTGTCTGGTCGGAGGATCCTCCCCTTTCAACGGAGGTTAACGGAACTTTACGCACAACAAGACGTTTAGGCGAATTCAAACGTAACTTGAAGCAATATTATGAATTTCTTTTCTATTATGCCTTCGCCCGCTCTAGGCTGGAGTGGGACCGCGTGTCAGGCTTTTACTGAATAAAACCACACCTACATTCCTTCAGTCGCCCTTTGTGTTCTAGGATCACTTCAGGTGACGTTTAGAATAGAATTGAATTTAATTTATTCGACACAAGCAACACAATGCAACGGCAACAACACAAAATAATAAAGAAGACAATACAGTTTGTAAGTACATACGTAGCAGGTCTATTTCACAACCAAATAATGAAACCTTTCTCTTTCAGCGGTCCCGTTAACCCCACTCCACCCACCAGACATGCTGAAATACTACCTCACAGACAGCTCAGCTAGCTTGGTAATCTGTACCCAAGAGTACGAGAAGGTTCTCCGACCGATCACGTTGGAGATGGCCAAGCCCCTCCTCATAACTGGCAGGGACAACGTACTCACGGCACAACTGTACCAGCCCAACACTTCGTTCCTGAAACCTAAGGCTGAAGATAATTTGGATGATGTGGGCAGGAGTAATGCTTGGTACGGGCATAATGAGGCGCTTATCATTTATACTAGTGGTAAGTGTTTGAATTATTTATTTAAGAGGACCTTTCCCTAACCGTTTAGCGTCAGCGTGAACATGGCTTAAGAGGCTTCTTTTCCACTCGCCTATCGTCAACATCCAGCATGGTTTAAAAGCTAGTTATTTCATCTAACGTAGTTCAACGCGATGTTTGATGAAGAGGTTACGCGAAAAAGAAAAATAATGCCTGAAAACTCTGTTGGCATTCGGTGATTCCGTGATTTACTCGAATATTTTAAACAATTTGTTCGAGGTAATAATTCAAATTAAGGTTTATAAAGATATGATAAATATAGTACATCGGTGGATCTTTTACCGTTCGTGCTGTGCGCCTCTGGAATTCTCTTCCGCATACATTGAGAACTAGCCCTTCATTGAATGGATAGGTTTATAGTCTACCCCGGTCACCAGGGAGACTGGAAACGTCGAGAGATGTCGTGCGGTGTTCCGCAGGGGTCGGTACTAGGGCCACCCTTGTGGAACATCGGGTACGACTACGTGCTGCGCGGCGACTTCCCTGACGGGGTCAGCGTGGTTTGCTACGCAGACGACACGCTGGTTCTAGCGCAGGGAGAGTCGTACCAGGCGGCGGTCGCTCTAGCGACACGCGGGGTTGCGATGGTCGTTGACAGGATCCAGGAGTTGGGACTCGAGGTGGCGCTTCACAAATCCGAGGCGATGTGTTTCCACGGTCGCCGGTCTCGGAACGCGCCGCCATTGAGTTCCCAACTAACGGTAGGAGGAGTTGACATCGGTGTCGGGTCGACGATGAAGTACCTGGGACTCGTCCTCGACAGCCGGTGGAATTTCGTGGAGCATTTCCGACGTCTGGCTCCCAAACTCAACCGGGCTGGGGCTGCGCTCAAGCGGCTCCTGCCCAACCTTGGGGGTCCGGATGCCTCCTGCCGAAGGCTCTACGCGGGGATCGTTCGGTCCATGGCCCTCTACGGGGCGCCGGTGTGGGCGCCGTCGCTGAAAAAGCAACCGGCGGCCATACTGAACGCCTGTCAGAGGGTCATGGCGATAAGGATGGTGCGGGGATACTGCACGGTCTCCCGCGAAGCGGCGAGCCTTCTGGCTGGCCTACCACCGTGGGATCTGGAGGCAACAGTCCTTGCACACATGCACGATATGCGCGTGGAGATGCAACGCCGGGGTGAAAGTCCGCTGCCGCGACAGGTCACGGCATGGCGGACAGAGCTCCGGCGGGATCTCATGGTGAAATGGCGTCAGCGATTATCGCAACCCAGTGCTGGGCACGCCACAATCATGGCGGTAAGTCCCCTCTTTGAGGCGTGGCTGGAAAGACCTCACGGCGTCCTTACCTTCCGCATGACGCAGGTACTCACCGGACATGGTTCGTTCGGGAGTTTCCTGCACGGGATTCATGCGGAGGTGACGCCCGGGTGTCGCCACTGTGCGGAACGCCCGGAGGACACGGTGGAGCACACAGTCGAGGTGTGCCCTGCTTGGGCGGAGCATCGCCGTGCCCTCGTGGGGGCGATCGGCGGCGGAGACCTCTCGCGCCGGGCCTTGGTTGAGGCCATGGTCCGGAGCGAGGAGGAGTGGCAGGCGGTCGCCGACTTCTGCGAAGCAGTAATGCTCGCAAAGGAGGAGGCCGAACGCATCAGGCAACGGCGTTATCGCCGCCGCCGTCGCCGGGATTCTGATCCCGATTTCCGGCCAACGTAGACGCGGGCTTGCGGACAGTGAGCAATGGGTAGCTCACTGTCCGGCCGTCCGGTAACTGTCCGGACCAAGCCCAAGTCGTCGACGGCGCGCACTGTCCCCGCGCGCCTCAAGGAGTTGTCAGCAACAGCAGGGACCCAGCCGGGTCGAAGCCTACTGGGGCCAGGGTTATCCGAAAGGGCGCTCGAGCCCCGGTATGAAGGCTAGAAGGAACGGGGTGGGTCTTTTAGTCAGTAAGAGTCTGACACTATCTCCCGCTCCGCCCAAGGGCGGGGGATATCAATGCATGATTTTTTCCCACCATAAAAAAAAAAAAAAAAAAAAGCCCTTCATTGAAAGTTTTCAGGAGAAAAATTAAGGAACATTTCCTGTCAACACGACCCATATATATGTATGTTTATAAGTATTTATTTATTGCATATATTATGTTTATGTATGGTGTGCTGTACACATATCTGTTTAGTATATTTTTAGATTTAAGTTAGATTCAATTTATGTGTTTAATTTTTTGTTGTACATTTCTGAGTTCACTGTAAGAAAACTAGTTATGGCCTGGGTTGAGCTCGCCTGTGTACATCAACTGACCTATTTTTATTAAATGTTAAAATTGTGTGTACAATAAAGAATAAAGATAAATGTGATATTTTTATGAGTTCATTATGAAGGGACAAGTGTAAGTCGAACTTGCGCTCTAAGTGTTCCGTACCGTTCGTAGCAAAAAACAGCAAAAAAAAAACACGTTTGTTGCCCCCACTTAAATAATAATAATAATATTCCACAACTATCACACAACGCCGTCTAGTCCCAAGCTAAGCAGAGCTTGTGTTATGGGTATTAGACAACTGATAAACATACTTATATATTTCTAAATACATACATATTATAGATAAATTACACCCAGACACAGAACAAATGATTATGCTCATCACACAAACATTTGTCCTGGGTGGGAATCGAACCCACGACCTCCGAAATATTTATTTTATTCTGTTTTTTTAGTATTTATTGTTATAGCGACAACAGAAATACATTATCTGTGAAAATTTCGACTGTCTACCTATCACGGTTCCTAAGATACAGCCTGGTAACAGATAGACGCCACCCATTCGTACAAAGCGTTTTGGGAACACATTCATTATGCATACAGCTAAGGAGTGGAATTCCCTGCCGGAGTCTGTGTTTCCTGATAGCTACAACCTTCCCTAGGTTGTAGCTATCAGGTCAATTATAAATCTTTATATCCATTATAAAAAAAAGACGTACAGTGGAGTGATAGTAACATTTGAATTGATAACCTCCACCTTTCTGAAGTGTGTTTGTTTGTTTTTATTTTACCATGAAACTTAACAGTTCTTCTTCATGTCATTAGGTACAACAAGCAAGCCAAAAGGTGTGATATGGACCCACAGCATGCTCCAGACACAGATATCGTCGCTCCACTCCGCGTGGCAGTACTCGGCCAACGATGTAGTGCTACACACGCTGCCGCTGCACCACATACACGGGCAACTCAACTCTATGCTAGCCTCACTTGCTGCCGGCGCGAGGTATGGTTGTATAACATCTTACCTATATCACAAAATACTACACGTTCCAAATGAGAATAGGATCGATTGCCATGTTTTGACGTCACGTCGTACTGTCAAAACGAAGAAATTTTAGCAAAATTGAAGAACTCAGACATGAGTAAAATTAAAGAACTGGATTCTGATTAAACTTTTTTCGCTCACAGTTCGTAAATAAATAAAATTTTCATAACTTTATTAAAGTTTAAACATTTCTTTCCTCGATTTGACAGTAAATCGTGACGTTAAAACATGGCAATCGATCCTATTCTCATTTGGAACGTATTGTAGATAGGTACAGAAGTCAATCTCATGTATGTACTTCACTTTTTATACCTACGCTCTGCGTTTGCGCTAGGGTCAGCGCGTTACGCCGATCTGTATGAGTGCGACCGGTACTGATTGAGCCGAGATATCGTGTCCGTGAGTGGTGTCTATGTGTCCGTTGCTCGAGCGCGCTTTGTATGTAGATATTCTTCTGTACCTATCTATTTTGTGCTTATATGCACGAATGGGATAGACTGGCCTGTTGGTCTACTGACCCTGACTGCAATGCCGGAGGTCGTGTGTTCGATTCCTACCTAAATCAAATCGACTGTTCCTAGGTAAACTATCGGAAGTGAAAAAGCTTACTATGACTGTACCTGTATATTTAGGTTGGGTTTAAGAAACATTAGACAATAATAAGTTAACTTTGTCTGAAACTTTCGATTATTTACAAGGTACTTACCAAAACATTTCGAAACTGCTGAAATCGATAGTTTGCGTCACTTGAAGTCAACATACACAATCGAAAACGGTATTTTCGATATTACTTTGAATACCTACCGCGCCAAAAAAAAAATCGAAACTACCAGATCCAATCTATTACCTAAAAACAATTTATTACCTGGGAAACATTTTGAAAAAAGACTAAAACAATGTTTTTAATGCCATAACTTATTGTACAATTTAAATACAGCCGCGACCAGAGTGCGGCGAACACTCGCAGAACCGGTAATTCCGTCTCGTTCGCACACTTGCTACAACCGCGTTCACACGCGATACTTAACTTTCGTTCACATACGACGGCTTAACTGTTACGTTCCGATATTAAAAAAAAATCATTCAATTTCAAAAACGATAAGCACTGACAGTTATTATAACTAGCTAAGCTTAAAACAGGAATAAAAAAAAATCTGTTTTCAATTATATTAAATTATATTATTATTATATTAATTTCGAGAGTTTACCCAGGGAAAGTTGAAATGTTTGCGTGATGGGCATCCACTATTATTCGTGATATCTTCAACCCATTTCCAAAGTCAATCTCTGTTTTCTTCCACCAGACTCCGAATGCTGCCATCCTTCGTATCCCACAACGTATGGTCCCGCCTCCTCGGCATGGGCGAACGTGACGAGACCAAAGTAACCGTCTTCCACGGAGTTCCCGCGATGTACGCGCGCCTGGTAGCCGACCATGAGAGGATGTTCGCTGACGCTAAGACCAAGGAGTACGTCAGAGCTACCCTGGGGAGCAGGATGCGGCTGATGGTGGCTGGGTCTGCGCCTTTACCAGCTCAGCTGTTCTTGAAATGGGAGGAGGTGAGTTTTCGCAGCTTCGTTTCTGGGGTTTTTTCCATAAAAACCTTGTCAATCTAACAGTGCATAATAGTAGATTATGCGACTAGGGGATAAAACAATGTCTTCAAGTCGGGGGTGGCATTTTGAATTCCAAAGAAACGAAGTTTCCTTAGTTTTAATCCCGAACGCAGTGAGGGATTTATATAAGCAACTCCCGAGCACTGCAAGGGAGTTAATACTCAAACAAGACTCATAGCAAGGTTCAGTTGAAAACCAGCGTCAGGCAACTGCTACGTAGTGGCCTGGCATGATGCTGAACTGGACCTATTTGGTGCAGCCGTGGGACATACAATGTAGATATATTTTAAGTTTAAGATTCCATGTACCTGTGTACCAAATAAACGTATTTTCTTTCTTTCTTTTCTAAACCTGAGTGAATTGAGGAGCACAAGCCGCCCAACACAAAGACAGCTTTATCTCCTATCTCCATGCTGGATACTTTACTTTTTACACCTGTGAGATAATTTGGTTGAAATTTGACCCGTTAGCCAAGTTTCATCCAAATGTCCATACTCTTATGGACATGTCCTGGAATTGGACATATGGTACTTTTTACGTCGGGAGTATTTTAATGCCCGATATGACCTGCCGTGACCTGTGTTAAACTTAGTGTCGGCGGTCTCCAACTTGTGATCTTTTTAAATATTTTTGGCAAATAACATAATTTGGTGTAATAATTATTGGAATCCATTCAGTTACTGATTCTGATCAAATTATATTCAGGTTTCGCACGTACTAAACTAAAAATAATGTTGTATGTATCTAGTATTTATTAGACATGAGTTAGATCAGTTAGATGAGCTTCACCGTCTTATTACTGGATACAAACCTCCCCTTCACTCCTTCATTTTATTTCAAGTCCTAATTAGTCGATTGTTCCGCAGATATCCGGCATGCGTCTTCTGGAACGTTTCGGCATGTCAGAAGTGGGCATGGCGCTGAGCAACCCGTACCGGCCTGTTGACGCCAGGACTGTGGGCGCCGTGGGGCTGCCGCTGCCCGGCGTGGCCGCGAGGATCGTGTCCGTCAGGGAGGACACAGGCGAGCTGGAGCCTCTGGTCACTGTGGAGACGCCCGTGCCGGAGACACAGGTAGCTAGTTTTTGCGTTTTTAGAATTCCGTAACTAAAAATGAGACCCTGTTGATTGACTGGCCTGTTGGTCTAGTGGTTAGTGTCTCTGACTGTTATGCCGGAAGTCTTGGTTTCGATTCCCATCCAGGACAAATGTGATGGGTACGATCATTTGTCCTGTGTCTGGGTGTAATTTCTCTATATTTAAAAATATATAAGTATGTTTATCAGTTGTCTAGTACTCATAACACAAGCTCCACTTAGCTTGGAGCTAGACGGCGTTGTGTGATAGTTATGAAATTATTATTACGTCATTCCCGTGGCTGAATATTGGGCCAGGCATGGAATTTAATTAGTTTTACTATGCACACGCTAAGAAGAAGAAGAAGAAGAAGATTATTATTATTTCACTCTGTCTGTCTGTCTGTCTGTCACCAGGCTGATTCTTATGATCCGTGTTAGCTATGGTCCATTCATTACAAGGCCCGATTACTGTAGGGTCTAGGGATCGAACCACAAAATTAAGTTTGTTTTTTATTGTATATACTTTTCCGGGATAAAAAGTACCCAGTGTGGTGCCCAGGATATTAAAGAATAATTATACCAAGTTTCATCGTAATCGAACCGGTACTTTTTGCGTGATGCCTGAGCTAACAGACAGACAGACAAAAATTTTTTTAATCACTGTTTTGGGTTCGGTGTCGGTCTAGTAACACCCCCTGCCATTTATTTTTTTGATATTTTCAATGTACAGAATTTTTACTTCTACAGATTTATTATAAGTATGTAGACTAGCTGACGAATGTAGTATATCTTTCGATATTGTCAACCGATTGCGATGAAATAAAGCTTAAATATACCTATTTGGCACTACCGTGAGACACAATGTTGCTGTTTGCTTTTATTTTATTTATTTTTTATTTTGTTTTAAGTTTTATATTTTACTAGCTTTTGCCCGCGCGGCTTCGCTCCCGCTCTTCCCTACTTCAGCCTACTATACCCTACTCTACCCTACTATACCCTACTCTACCCTACCCTACTCTACCCTACTCTACCCTACTCTACCCTACTCTATCCTACTCTACCCTACTCTACCCTACTCAACCCTACTCTACCCTACCCTACTCTACTCTACTCTACCCTACTCTACCCTACTCTACCCTACCCTACTCTACTCTACTCTACTCTACCCTACTCTACTCTACTCTACCCTACTCTACCCTACTCTACCCTACCCTACTCTACTCAAAAAAAAAAAAAGTCTCATGTCCGTCTCCTGGTTTTAAGCTACCTCCCCACCAATTTTCAGCCAAATCGGTTCAGCCGTTCTTGAGTTATAAAAAGTGTAACTAACACGACTTTCTTTTATATATATAGATTAATGTTCCTATACTTGTTTTGTCATTGTGTGCCAAATAAACATGTTTTCTTTCTTTCTTTCTTTCTAAATAATTTATCTACATCGATTTCGTACATTTTACGTGATGTGCGTACAACTAAAAATTTCTACAGATTTATCAACATTAATATTTTATAGAGGTAAAGTTTGTTTTTTTTTTATATTTTTTTGTTTTGTACGAGGCAATCTCTGAAAGTACTGGTCCAATTGCTAAAGTTTGTTCACCGATAGAAAGATACTTTAATTCATTAAACCCCAAGCGAACGCCGGTGCTCGCTCTCTCTTTGTCTTTCTTTTGTGTCTCTAATTACGGTATTATAAGGTTAATCCTGAGTAATAGGCTATAATAGGGTAGTGTCCAGGGTCAAAATAATTACATTTTATTTAATCCGTATTTTAGATTATAAAAAAATATTGGACACGTATTTTTTCCTTTTTCGATTAAACAAAAACTAACAAAGATATAGCCCATTAAAGTTACGTGTGACGTCACCCCGTGCGAAAAAATGCAGCAAGGCGTGACGTCACACGTAACTTTAATGGGCTATATCTTTGTTATTGTCGGTTTAATTTACAAATAAAAAATTACGTGTCCCTTATTTTTGAATAATCTAAAAGACGGACTAATTACATTTCTTACGGCAACTAGCCTATTAATGTTTGCGGGCGAAGCCGCGGACAAAAGCTAGTTATATGTGTAGTTGGGGTGTATACAGATAAAGATGATAATGAAAAAAAAAAAAAAAATATTGACGTGTAAGTGTTTTTATAAAACCTACTTGCAAAATAAAGATCATTTATCATTTATCATTAATCATAATGATCTTTCCTGGTCTCTATAGATATGCCTAGACCGCGTCGGTCTGTCGGCCAAAGACTACTTCGTGCAGTCTGAGGGGTACGACTGGCAGCCGCCCAAGCAGACCATTCACAAGGAGCTTGCCGACAACGTGTACCAAGGAGAACTGCTTATTAAAGGCCCTGCTGTCTTCACCAGGTAAGATTTAAAACAGGGCCTCAAGTCTGCTATTACAATAGTGTCAGAATGGTCTATCATTGATGTCATAATTGTCGATTTTGACAAGTTTGGTAATCATAATAAATATAATGGCGTCATTATGTCTTTCCAATGGTCAACCACTGACACTCCATTGAAAGAAGTGGCTTAAAATGGTAATCTCGTACATATTGACAAATAAATATTTGAGGTTTGCGGTAATCTGCTAAAACTGACAGTTTATTTGATCAGTGTTTGACCATTAGAACGTTGTTGCGCAGTTATTGGTTTTAATATGCTCGAAATTATCATTCTACCACAATTCTATTACAAGACCATTGATCGATCAATGATCGATCATTATGAATTAGCAGATTACAAACTTTTAGCAAAATGACAATGGGATCATGTTGGAGTGACGAATTTATAAAAATAGCAGACTTGGGGCTGTTTATTTTTAACCATGTTGGGGTTGGCGTCCAAAGTGGGGGAAGGGGGAGGGTTGCAGCTGACAACGAGCATTTTATTTGGAACGACTGTCTATCTGACCTTTCCCAATCCAATTTTTTTATGTTGCTCCACTCTAAGAATGATTCCTGTATCATGGATGCGTTCACAAACGTAAATTCACATACACAAGACAACCAAAGAAAGAAAACATGTTTATATTGCCCAAATGGACGCACAATAAAATACAGTACTCGTAATCTGTCGGTAAAATTGTGCTGCACCTTACACACTAGAAAGGACACAGTTGTCTAAGGCCGCCCGCCCACTTCAGACTTTTTATAGGCCAGATAATCGGGCCGATTTTGTATTGGGCGGAGCATCGCCGTGCCCTCGTGGGGGTGATCGGCGGCGGAGACCTCTCGCGCCGGGCCTTGGTCGAGGCCATGGTCCGGAGCGAGGAGGAGTGGCAGGCGCGAGCCGACTTCTGCGAAGCATTAATGCTCGCTAAGGAGGAGGCCGACCGCATCAGGCAACGGTGCTCTCGCCGCTGCCGGGATTCCGATCCCGATTTCCAGCCACCGTAGGCGCGGGCTTGCGGACAGTGAGCAATGAGTAGCTCGCTGTCCGGCCGTCCGGTAACTGTCTAAAAACCCACCCCGTTGGTTTTTTAGTCACTAAGAGTCTGACACTATCTCCCGCTCCGCCCAAGAGCGGGGGTTGTCATAAGATGATTTTTCCCATCGAAAAAAAAAAGGCCGATTTTGTATATTTGTAACATTGTTCTGTTTTCTGACCGACTTTTTGTAGGAAGTGTGCGTTGCACTATTGCTGTCAGTGTGTTCTATTTTTCTGCTACAAAAAATCGGTCACCGATTATCGGACGTGGGCGGGCAGCCTAAGTCCAAGGTTTTCTACAGCTTAGTCTAGACCCGGAAGTCTTGTGTGTAGGTCATACAAATATTTGTTCTGTGCGACCAATCGCTCAACCACTGCGTCCACCGTGCCAACAAGTTACTATTACTAGGTAACGTTATGGGCAGTCCGAACGGGAACCCCCGGGGTCATGGAATACAAGGCAAAGAAGGAAGATAAGCTTTGGTTTTAGTCAGTAAATGTCTGACCCGCTCTCCCGCCCCACTTTAGAGCGGAAGTCATTAGACGATTTCCTACCTAAAAAAAAAGTATTTTGAAGGAAATTCATAATCTATTCCTTCAAATTATGTTTCAATTTGTCTAAACAACAACGCAATGTATTTTTAATATTTTTCGCTCTTCCCACGAAATGTCACGGAAAAGAATGTCTCTTTGCTCAGCAGTGGGACAGTCATAACTATTCAAAAAAAATCTTTCGTTTATTTAAATTTAGAAGTTCGGAATCCTAAAGCGTTGGAAGTCGTTAGGACTTCCAACGCTTTAGGATTCCGAACTTTTTTGATTTTCCAAATTAAAAAAAAACTAAGTAACACGATGTCCCTTGGCAGGATTTTCTTTATTTTTTTTATGGTCATCATCATCATCATCATCCTCACTATCAACATCATCATCATCAGCAGCATTTTTTAATGTTCGCACTCCCCCTGTGCAGCTGGGACTCAGGCCTCCTCTCTAGTAGAGGGAATGTGCCGTAATCCACCACGCGGGCCCAATGCGGGTTGGTGAATGTCACATGTCTTCGAATTTTTTGGTTCTAGGACATGCCGGTTTCCTCGCGATGTTTTCCTTCATTAAGACAGTACAAACACATAACAAATCTAAAAATATTTTACCAGATAATCATTCATAAATGGATTGGATATTCGAGTATTATTATAGTTGAATGAATTCATTTGAATTTATGCACATTTTTATTATATTATGTTAATTTGAGACTGTGGCGCCAACGGTATTAGTGTAGTATTATTATTTGATCGTGTTTCACTTCTTGTCTATTGTAGAACGACCTCGAAAACTATTTTGATATGTTTATGACGATTAATTAATATTATGAATGAAATGACACGTTTGCACCAAGTCACACTGATATTATAAAGGTAATAGTACATTATGATATAAGTGTGTAATGTTAGTGATAACCGTCGAGGCGGTATTAAGACCCGAGCCATGGCCCGGTCTTCAGAGAGCCGAGGACGGTAATCACTAATTACTCACGTGTATCATACGATGTTTTTCAATACACTTGTGAAGAAAATAACTGTAAAATTAGTAAACTTTGGTGGCGGTAAAAATCTGTTTTCATATGCGCGCCCATATTTGTTTTTATTTACCTTTCAATACACTCACTGAAATGGATAAACGGGGATTGACCGGCGACTCGTGGGACACGACCTGCGCCCAGCCTGATACGATACATGTAATATAATTATGGCGGGGGAGAAGTTGAACAATAAGGTTTTAACTACATTATAGCACTAGTGCGTAATGGTAATCAAAATGTCACAGTTTGGTAACAAGAGCCATTATGTACCTAAGTGCAGTGCAATAAGAGTTACTTTCTAAGCAAGTGTATTGAAATAGTACATTGTTACACTAGGGGTGAAAGTAACTTATTTCGTCCCGAGAAGGAGTCGGCGGCCGAGCGAAGCGAGGTCGCTAATTCGAGGGGTTAAATGGGTTACTTTCACCCCGAGGTAAACACTGTGCTTTTCATTACGAATACGAGGAAATTAAAAGTAAAATAAAAAGTTTGTAAAACCTAAGTCGTCGTACCTATGATTTTAAGTAGGTATCGACTTTCTTCTGATTAAGGCGGTAAAAATAAATTCCACTACTGCTTTAGCCTCTTCTCTTATGAAATTAGGCGTTAATCACTATTTCAATCTGATAAACATGACGTGTTAATACAAATCTCTGTTGTACGGAAATGTAAACAAAACTCGAAAAAAACCAACGACTGATTGCCACTTTCCCGCCATTTTGTTTTTTTTTTCCTGCGGCCGGCCAGCTATTCAGCCTCATTAATGAAAAATTAGAAATTAATTGTAATCTTTTAAAAATAAAGTATTTTAAAGAAATAGTTCAACAAATAAATCACTTAAAATATAACATTATTTAATTAATACTTGTCTTTAACTTATATCAATTTTATATCGCGCTGTGATTGACTGGCTGTATAGAAAATTGGAACATTGTTCAATAGAAATGTGAAGGTAGAACTAGTTTTTTTTTAATAATTTGACAGCTGTCAGTTGTAAAGTAAAACTCCCTAGGGATGAAAAGTATCACTTTCAGCCCGCTCCTCAGGCAACTTCAGACCTACTTTCAGAGTATGAGTAATGAAATAGTACATTGTTACACTAGGGGTGAAAGTAACTCATTTGGTCCCGAGAAGGAGTTGGCGGCCGAGCGCAGCGAGGTCGCTAATTCGAGGGGTTAAATGGGTACTTATTTATGCTCGAATGGATGGATGGATTTGAATGAAATTTAGCACACGGGTAGACGTGACCTAGGATAGCACATGATAATTTTTAAACCGGGTGTATGTTCCCCTAGGACACTTTTTTTAGAGTCCCGTACCTCAAAAGGAAAAAATGGAATCCTTATAGGATCACTTTGTTGTCCGTCCGTCTGTATGTCTGTCTGTCTGTCTGTCTGTCAAGACCCTTTATCTCAAGAAAGCGTGGAGGTATCGAGTTAAAATTTAAAACCATATACTCAAGTCTGCGGTCCTCCCTTCAAGCTGTGAAAAAATCAAACTTCTAAGTTAACAAATAAAAAAGATACGGCCGTTTATGTCGCAAAAAACGTATATTTTGATATTCTCAAAGACCGAAATTCTACTTTCCGTTGACTCAGAATCCTGAAAGGCACAAAGCAAGGTCTTATAGCACAGGTATAGGAAAAAATCTGAAAACAGTAAATTTGTTGTTACCTACGTCACAAAAAAAAAATTGTAATTCGGAAAAATCTTCGAGACTCCATTCGGGAATTGTAGTGAACCCTCAGTCCTCAAGTCTGACTCGCACTTGCCCAGTTTTTTATACTTTAGACCTCACACTTGGACTTTACATTCTGATCCGCATATTTTTAACTATCACACAGGCGAAGTCGCTGACAGCAGCTAGTTCCTTCTTAATTCTTTATTATTATTATTATATCTAGCTCATACTGTCCCACTGCTGGGCAAAGGTCTCCCTCCATCCCATAAGACATCTAAGTCGTCCCGCCATCTCCTTTTTGGTCTGCAAATTTTTTTATGGTACACACAAAAATTTAATCCTAGTACAATGATTTGATAATTTATGTACAAAGCCTAGCTTAACTCAACAATGAGTTTTCTCCCAGCAAACAGACTCCGCCAGAGAATTCCACACCTTAGCTGCACCAAACTAATGTAAATTGGCCACCGTGATCGAAATCCGGTCGGAAGGATTATTTTATTCTTAGATAGACTAGAATGACGCAAGTAGATGAAAAAATGGCGATCCTTATTCACTAAAATAGCTCAGAAAAGGTCACCAAATGATCCGTTACCTTGGCTTAAGACGCGTAAGTACGTCATAAGTTTGAAGCTGCATATATTATATCTAGTTTACGATTTCCTATTGTCAAGTCTTATTATTGTATTTGTTGTTATTTCATGTCCAAGCGTTAGCAAAATCGAATCTGTTAGACCCTATTTCGTAGGCGCGAGCATGCGGACGGTGAGCAATTGGTAGCTCGCCGTCCGACCGTTCAATCGGGGATAAAACTGTCTTTGTCTTGGGAAGCATGAATTCCTCACTTCATTCAAGGTTTCTATATTAACTACCTCGCAGTACTCGGGAGTTAATTATCTAATTCCCTCACTGCGTTCGTGATCAAAACTTTGCGACTTTCGTTTCATTCTGAATTCAACATGCCGCCCGTGACAATAAGACACTGGTTTATCTCCAAGTCTAAAGTCTATTATTGACTAAAACCCAACTGAGTTCCTTCAGTCTCCCTTTGCGTGCCAGGACAGCGGTAACTCTTTATAAAAAAACAGATTGCATAGTTTACAATACTACAACATCAAAAAATCTTTCAGGTATTGGAACAAAGCCCCAAAACTGGACAATTCAGACTTCACCGAAGACGGCTGGTTCCGAACCGGCGACACAGCTTCATTCGAGAATGGCAAGTTCAGGATCCTCGGCCGAACCTCCGTGGACATCATCAAGACTGGAGGTTACAAAGTAAGCGCGTTACAGGTCGAATCCGCCATTTTGGATCACCCTAGCATAGCTGATGCCGCCATTTTGGGTATCGAAGATGACAGTTACGGTGAAATCGTTGCTGCCGTCGTTGTACTCAAAGAAAACACTAAACTTACTTTGAAAGAACTAAAAGAATTTACTGGAAAGAAGTTAGCGCCTTATCAGTTACCAAAAACAATGTTGGTTATAGATATAATGCCTAGGAACGCTATGGGTAAGTTGGATAAGAAAGAGATACGAAAATTGTTTGGGAAACAGCTAGTGTTGCCTAAAGTGAAGTAAGTTTCGTATTGGTGTTGTAAGTGTATTGTCAAAATGTCTTTTATTGAAGTCACTGCGTTCCGAGTCACGATAACATCGTTGTTGGTGCGACAACAGTCGTTCTGTGCGCTGAGTGCGAGTTGTTTTTATGTTACCGCAATCGAAACGTTTACCGCGTTTGGATCTCTGATTGGTTAAGAGCTTGGAGCGGGCCAATCGGAGCGCCGAGCGTCATAAACGTGTCGTACGCGTTACCGTAAAAGAAACTCGCGCTAGGCACTATTGAGAGGACGTGAGCGCGTCCATCAACGATTTGCTGATACGCTAACAACGATGTCATCGTGATTCGGAATATGGTGTTGTATGAAAGTATATTGTCTTTGTTTTAAAAAGTCATATCTGCCGAGTATTTCTCTCCAATGTGTTACTTAGGGCAAGGTTCATAGAGTGCACTTTAACTTTTCTTAATGAACGAAGCGTTACATGCGAATATAAACCTTACTGCTCTGAATTTAATCATGAAAAACAACACACAAATGTAAAGTACATAATGTTCATATTCGAATGAAACGCTTAGATAGGTACATTAACTTTCCAAGCAGAAGATACGGGACTAAAAACCAGGGATTTTGCATCACTTAAATAAGATATGAAGCTCTTGTTATTTTTAAGAAACGCAAGCAATATAAATATTATTGAAAATATATGTTCTAATACCTTAATTTAATCAAATCTAACTCTAGATCTCTCTACATTGTTTAAAACAAAGTCACTATCTGTGTTTGTCTGTTTATTTGCTAATTATTCAGAAACCACGCAACAAATTTTGATGCGTTTTGCACTAAAAGAATCAACAGATCAACAAAATCAACGGATAATATTTATGTGTAAAATTTGTTAGGCCATAGTGGACCACTATACGATATTATTCCTATTCACGTTAAAATTAGACATTTAAAGAAACCTCTGTTACTGTCTGTTCAACCGATTTTAACTTCTATTTCGTAGGCACAAGGATGGCATTAACAGCAAAAAAGTGGTTACAATACCAACTATTTACTGTAGCCGCCATTTGTCATGCCACCAACGTAATAAAAGTCAAAATCGGTTGAACGGACAGTAATAAAAGTTTTTCATTAATGTCTAAAGTTATTTTAAACAGAGTATAGTACGACATTAATAGGATAGTAGTACATGAAGCCAGTAATGCCTTGATCACACGTACCGAGTGTTCTCGGCCGAATACTCGGTACGTATAAACAAAACACCGAGTGCTCGGCCGAGCGCTTATCTCTACAACTCGCTTACATCACTGTCTCGTATAGTATTTTAATTTATAAACAAGTCACACATAGACACACATCTCTTTCTTTTGTATGCAGTCTGAGAGTGACAGCGCTTTAGGTCCTGCAGTCCTCTTGATATAAATTATTGTTAGCGTACTTTTGTATAAGAATCAATACTCAAATATGTCAATTTATGTGTATGGCTCTCAAATAAGCATTTAGCATAGCATAATCGGCCTTATAATGTTCCCACTGCTGGGCTTTAGGTCTTGGTCCCATAAACTTGTTCATATTCACGAATACTTTCACATACATATATGTTTACAAATAGTTATTTACCTAAACCAATGTTTAGCAAAATTGTAAACATTTTTAGACAACTTTTAGATAAAAGACATGTCAAGATTATTTACATTTAGTTAAGTACCTACCTAAACAAATGGAGTATAGATACGATTACGAACAAACAAATACAAAGACTGATATAATTTGATGGCGCCACTTGCCTTGCGGCGACCTGATTGAATTCTTCCTGTTGAACTAGAAACATCATACAAATACCAATTGTCAGATAAGATGGAAGTTCCGTAACGATACTCTATATTATACTGGACCCGATTACATTAACTAGCAAGACTTTAGACGTGATGGGTACCGATTTTAAATGCATATAGCCTTTAATGTTCCCACTGCTGAGTCCCATAAAGAAAATAGCCAGATTCAGATCTCCTCTCTAGGAGACGGAATGGGCCGTAATCTACCACGCGGGTCCAGTGCGGATTGGTGAATGTCATATGTCTTCGAATTCTTGGTTCTAGGACATGCCGGTTTCCTCACGATATTTTTCTTCACTGTTTTGAGAGCAGTGGTGATGGAATAAATTACACAACTTAATGCACCTGCCTGGGTTTGAACCCGAGACCAGAAAGAGTAAGTTGGGGCAGTTACTACTTGCTAACACTGATATTAAATACATAAGAATTACCACTGGGCTACCACTGATATTAAATACATAATAATTATAGCATAATCAGCCTTGACCATACTTCCGGGACTGTCCTGATAGCCGTGGTATACCTCTCCACTTATCAAGCAGCTCAGGATATGTTGCCCTCTTTTGCTACGTCACTCCGTGTTAGCGACCGTTTTTGGGGGCCCATTTGTTGAGTGTGCAAGTCATCCCCTGCCTTTTTTAGCGATGAATATTAATAACATTATTCAGGTAGGGGGTCATAGTCTTAGCAAAGGTCTTGGTTACCAAATCATGTTTTTGTTTTGTTTATATTTTCGTTGATTAATGTGATGCTTATATTAATTTGAAAATGATGCATTTATAAAATATTTCTGTTCATAATTACTTTATAATATGGTTTAAAAAAATAATTGTTTATTAGTAATTAAATTATATGTTACACTAATATTATTTATCATTAGTGACCATAATATTTGTTAATATTTTGAGTTCCTAAACAACGGATTCAGGTATATGGAGCATTTCTCTTTTTTACTGACGATTGATCAATACAAAAAAAGAGTGACGGAGGCGTATTTTTACCACTCTGTTACGCCAACAAAAAAAAAGTAAAACATAATGCCCAATTTAAAGTCCTTGAATAATTACGAAATAAGGTTTAAGTTACAACGTATGAGATGTACCATATTCGGTAAACTGATACCTGAGAGGTTAAAATAACACAAAATTGGGTAACGAAAATTTCAAACATAAAAACGACATTTACAATTTTTTTTTCGAGTGGACAAAATATTATAATTATTTTTAAAACAATCGTCTTTAACAAAGATGAACGTTTCATGTACAGGAAATAATATAGGTGTTATTCGAAACTCGGATACAGGTAGCACAAGCTGCCGAGCGTCAGCTGCGCGTGTCGCGACCTGCAACCGCGTTCAGAATGTTTTCACAAAAATTCATACATAGAAACCAGTCGTGTAGCCGTCCCATATGCTGCCTGCAACCGAGGTTTGAATGGCACCTTTATTATTTCCTATAATTTACCGAGATACTATGGCAGCGCGACCAGTCGCCGCTACCATCAAAATGTATACCGCTCTATACAAGGTGCAGTTTTAAAACTGCACAATATTTCAGGAGGTTGTAATAAAACTCATAAATAATCATGTAAAAAAACGATACCAGGGGCCGTATTATGACCTCTTAAAACCATCATGTTTTCGGTGTGAAAAAGAGACGGAGCTATACAGGACGAATAGCACTATCCTTTTCTCACACAGAAAACATGATGGTTTTAAGATGTCATAATACGGCCGCTGGTCAATAATTAGTAATACTTGTTATTTAATTTTTTAATTACACTAAACTAAATCGATTGATCGATGGCCGCGGGGGCGTGGCTAGGGTGTGGCGTGCGGGATGATGATTGGATGATACATTATTTATGAAACTATCGTTGCGAGTTAGTGTGTGTGAAAACGCCCTTTATTGTTCCGTGTTTGTGTGTGTGAAAAAAAGCGAGGTTATAAAAAAAAAAATTACCTACCTATTTTATTATTGATTCGGGTCGAGAATCACTAACATAATTACCTCCTGAAATATTTTGCAGCTTCAAAACGACACCTTGTATGTAGAGAGTTACTCACCTGGTGTCCGTTTGGTTACGCAACTAAATGGACACCAGGACACCGGGTATAATTACCCCGCACGAATCTTGAGCGCTCTGTGTCAGAGTGGGGATCGCTTTGCGCATTCCATACATTGGCGTGCCATTCGTAGTCGTGGTTAGATACATGCAGCAAGCACACGGAACGAATCACGAGTGACGTCTATGAACGATGGCGCGGCGAGCCAATCACTGACACTCCTCGCCCCGCGTCTCACTTCGTACCACTAAAGAGACCGAATATTTGACTTCTGCGCAACTTGAAGCTAGCGCTCAAGATCCGTGCCGGTATTTGTAAAGCGCAACTGGTTGCGTCGTCATGGTGTCCCGATGGATTAGAGACTCATGTCTGATTGCCAACTTTAAGGATGTGTCTAAAGTTCCCTTTATTTTTTATTAAGAAATTATAGTGTTACCAGCTAACATTTTCATGGATTCAGATAAGTTCATAAATGTATAACGCGATGATGAAAAAAAAATGTTTTCTCTACTAACCATATGATAATTTTTTGTAGTGTTTTAACACTTTTTGTTTTGTTAATAATTATGTAAATTAGGATTGAAGGAAAAGGTTATTTTTGTACTAGGCTTGGGTTGTGGCCCGTGGAATGTAACTTAAGAAAATGGAGAAAAAAACCAAAGTTAAAGAATATTATTGTTATTATTGTTTCTTATAATATATAGAAAATGTGAAATGCTTGCAGATTTGTTATATTTAATTATGTAAAACTAGCTTTTGTCGGCGGCCTTGCCTGCGTACATAAAATATAGCCTCAGACAGGAATAAGGCAGCTTTCTGTTGGTGAAAAAAACTTACCAATCGGACCAGTACTTCCAGAGATTACCTCCTACAATAAAAAAAAAACAAACTTTACCTCTTTTTAATATTAATGTAGATAACTGTTTTTTAATTGTATTTTTATTTTCTTTGATTATTGTCATGCTTTAGTAGGGTATTTTTTTTTTTTGAGAACTCTTCCTATTATTATCATGTCAACCGAAAGACGTCCACTGTCGCCATAATGACCGGTTCTGTGCGTCTCGCATCGATCTGATTCCTGCGACCTTCACCAGTTGATCGGTCCACCTTGTGTTAGGCCTTGCAACGTTGCGACTTCCGGTACGTGGTCGCCATTCCAGAATCTTTGACCATCTTGTTCTACGAGCTCTGGTCTACCTAGAGAATTCTGTTCATTGAAAATGATGAAAAAAAAAAACAAAATCAAATAAGTCCGAGGGCAATGGTCTTAGCTTTGTTGTCATAACAAAAAATGTTTATTAGAACAAGTTTTAACAGAATATTTAATTTCTTTTTCTTTGACAAAAAATTGGGCGATCTCCTTTAAAAATATACAATATACCGGTTTTCAATCTGATAACTGACCTGACAACCTGATAACTTTAAGTTTATTCATCACCTAGTAAGTGGATGATTAGGTACAGCTTTGTTTTTAGGGTTCCGTACCTTAAGGGTAAAACGGGACTCTGTTACTAAGACTCCTGTATCCGTCTGTCTGTCACGAGGCTGTATCTCATGAACCGAGATTGACAGTTGATTTTCACAGGTGATTTATTTCTGTTGCCGTTACAACAACAAATACCTACTAAAAAACAATAAAATAAATGATATTTAAGGGGGCTCCCATACAAAAAGTATTTTGAGTCAAACATTTTTATTTAAATACCGGAACTTCACTTGAATTTGAAATAGCCTATTCTATATTTTCGTTTAACCCTTTAACCGATTTCGTCGGAATAATCCGACCAATACTTTCGTGTCCATTTCGCCATTGTCGTATATTAACGATCGAATACTCCATCTCGTCAGCTCTTCACGTCACGTTCGGAAATTGAAAATGTTTGTCGAATTAATCCGACGTAAGAGTTTAAAAGGTAACCTAGCAAATCTGTAAGCATTTCACAAGGAAAGTAAAAAAAAAGTTGTTTTTTTACAATTTGTTGTTCCTATGAAATATATCGGGCTTGTATGTGATGACTGATGTAAAGTTGTTATAATAGGTAATGTAATAAAGAATGTAACGTTGAATAAAAGACAATTCAAATAATAATTCGTTTAATTTCATAGTAGACCTATAATAAACATATAAATAAAGAAAAGACATTCTCTATACACCGTTAAATTTTAATCGTTTTAATCCCGTGGAGGGTCGATCCGGTACATGAAACACTATCGATTTGTAAAGATAAAATTAAAAAATCAAGTATCTTTTTTTCAAAACTCCTATTAATTTACGCATGTACGAAATTAATTTCTTTAAGAAAACATCAGCTGAGCGAGTTCAATGACCTGTAGTTAATAGTCGGCGTTGCGTACAAACTACCTACAGGTCATTGAACTCGCTCAGCTGACGTTTTCTTAAAGAAATTAATTTCGTACATGCGTAAATTAAAACGAGTTTTGAAAAAAAGGTACTTTATTTTTTAATTTTAATTTTACAAATCGATTGTATAGATAAAATTAAACCACACAACCACAGTGTCTCAAGACGAAAGTCTTTAACCAGTGCGTGTTGCCAGTGATGACATATGGCTCCGAAACGTGGTCGCTCACAATGGGCCTCATCAGAAGGCTTAAAGTCACCCAAAGAGCAATGGAAAGAGCTATGCTCGGGGTTTCCTTGCGTGATCGAATAAAAAATGAATATATCCGCAGGAAAACTAAGGTTGCCGACATAGCACAAAGAATTGCCAAACTTAAGTGGCAATGGGCAGGGCACATTGCTCGCAGAACAGATGGCCGTTTGGGTTTTGGAGTGGCGACCGCGTACCGGAAGACGCAGTGTTGGAAGGCCTACAAGGTGGACCAATGACCTGGTGAAGGTAGCGGGAAACCGATGGATGCGGGACGCACAAGAACGTTCGATGTGGCGACGCTTGGGGGAGGCCTATGTCCAACAGTGGACGTGTATCGGCTGAAATGATGATGATGATGATACAAATCGATAGTGTTTCATGTACAGGATCGACCCTCCACGGGATTAAAACGATTAAAATTTAGCGGTGTATAATACAGACACTTGAGATACAAAATTACACCAATTTCACATCACAATATAATCCACTAGGAATCAATTTGCGAATAATTAAAACATCCACTGAACTTCACTCGTACAAATCTCACCAAAAACCGATCTCGCATCTCGCTGTTAGCCTTGCAAGCCGGTTTTTAACGATTGTACACTACAATTCACGAATGATGGCGGCCGTGAAGTTTGCGCAGAAGGCTGCGCAGTAACGTGTTTTAGGAACCAAATGGCGACGTGCGTGTGCGAGAAGAGTGCAGTATGCGCGAACGTTCGCAAAGGCTAACTTCACGGCCGCCATCATTCGTGAATTGTACTGTAGACAAATTATTCACAAAAATTAAATGTCATACATGCGACATGTATCTAATTGACTTTTAGTCCAAAGGTGGCGTAGCGGTGACTAATTTAGACGAGGGTGAAGGCACATTAGCGAGGCCTTTTTTTCATAAATTTGAAAACGAGACCGACTGTCGCAACCTGTGTTCGATCACATCATCGCTTACCAATACTTGGAATAGTGGTCAAACGTGAGCCTATCAATTATACAAAACCTTCGTTCATAAAGCTGCTTCGCCCATTCTTAATTACGGTCCTGAGTCCACTGACATTTAGACGATTTATAATTCAGTGTAGAATGCAACAGCTATTGCAATATCTACTTAATAATTCAACTTAAAATATTCTAGTTTATTATTCATTATTATTATTAGTCAGCAGAAGGTAAACTTTAGATGGGTTACTTTTACGTTTAAAGCAAGATTGTTTGACTCTTATTCCAGTGTGGGTAAGAGATGGCGCTAGACAACCTGTATAGCTCTATCTCTTACCCACAACTGGAATAAGAATAAAACAATCTTACTTTTTACGTCATGGTAACCCAGCAGAACTTGATAAATATTTGTTGATTTATTACTACTTATAAACAAAATAATAATAATATAATAATAATAATAATATACCGGACCAAGGTGTGACTGACACGCGTCCTCCGGATGATGACGCCATGTATTCGTTCTGGCGCAACATCTGGTCGGTGCCTGTCAGTCATACTGAGGGTGGTTGGACTCGAGAGGTCGAACGAGCGTGCGAATCGATAACAGAAATGGGGGCAATCACAATCAGCCCCCAAGATGTGGCCCGTGCAGTCCGTCCATTGCCTAATTGGAAATCTCCAGGGCCGGACGGACTGCACAACTTTTGGATAAAATGGTTGCAAAGGTCGCACGCTCGTTTGGCATCTCAGTACCAGGCCGCCTTAGAGTCTGGCTCGCTACCCGAGTTTCTTACAACAGGAGTTACCCACCTGCTCCACAAATCCGGTAGCACCGCGGAACCCAAAAACTATCGGCCGATTACGTGTCTGCCGACAGTTTATAAGGTTCTTACATCCATTTTGAGAGCAAAGATTAACCACCATGTTGATAATAACGCTATCATGTCTGCCTCTCAAAATGGATGTAGGAATGGGTCCCGCGGTACGAAGGAGCTACTCCTCATCGATATGGCCATTAGCCAACAGGTTCGGCGTTCCCGAAAGGATCTGTCGACATGTTGGATAGACTATAAGAAGGCCTATGACTCAGTTCCTCATACATGGCTCATGAGGGTGCTGGAGTTGTATAAAGTTGATGCAACTCTTCGCACCTTCCTGATGTCATGTATGAGGCAATGGAGGACGGTCCTTCGCTATCCAGGATGTCGAAATATCCAGAGGAACAGCGAACCGGTAAGGATCGAGCGAGGTATATTCCAGGGTGACAGTTTGAGTCCGCTTTGGTTCTGCCTAGCTTTGAATCCTCTGAGCACACTGCTGGAGAATTCAGGACTAGGCTATCGGTTGAAGAGAGGTGGTCAGGTTATATCTCACCTTCTTTATATGGATGACTTGAAGCTCTTTGCCCCCAACAATCTGCAACTGATGGAGCTACTGAAGGTAACGGAAACCTTCAGTAGTGCCATCAGGATGGAGTTTGGTGTGGACAAATGTGCGGTCATGCATATAAAGCGAGGGGAGATTGTGGAATCCGTGGGTATCCAACTCTCGGATTCCATACACCTGAGATCCCTCTCTCCAACCGAAACCTACAAGTATTTGGGTATGTCGGAAGCGTTAGGCATCAATGCCACTGACATGAAGCAATCGTTGAGGGAGCGCTTCTTTGGCCGCCTGAAGAAGGTACTTAACAGCCTTCTGTCAGGTGGAAACAAGGTGCGTGCCTTCAACGGTTGGGTCATGCCGGTATTGATGTACGCTTTCGGTGTACTCAAATGGACTCAAACCGAACTTGACGCCCTGGATAGGAGGGTTCGTACACTGCTGACTGCATATCGAATGCATCACCCTCGGTCGTCGGTAATGAGACTGTATATCCCGCGGAAGTGTGGGGGTCGAGGCTTTTTAAACGCTAAGTCCCTGCACAATCGCGAGGTATGCAGTCTCAGGGAATACTTCCTAGCCGCCGACGGGGGTATGCATCGGGATGTAGTAGCAGTGGACAAGGGACTCACCCCGCTCTCCTTGGCTAACGAGAACTGGCGCAAACCTGTAGTGCTTGACACTAACGTACGCAGGGAAGTATGGCAGAGTAAGGAACTTCACGGACGCTTTTTCCGGGCCCTTCATGGGCCCGATGTAGACCAACTAGCGTCCGTAGCCTGGCTGCGCGTCGGTGACCTCTTTGGGGAAACCGAAGGTTTTGTATGTGCAATTATGGACGAAGTTATCATGACGAATAACTACCGGAGATTTATTGTGAAGGACGGCACGGTTGACATATGTCGGGCATGTCACCGACCGGGTGAATCAATCCGCCACATTATCTCTGGTTGTTCTCGTCTAGCTAACGGAGAATACTTGCATAGACACAACCTTGTAGCCAGGATTATCCATCAGCAACTTGCTCTGAAGTACTCTCTTGTGGAATCGGAGGTGCCATACTACAGGTATGTGCCCGACCCAGTTCTCGATAGTGGCGATATCACGTTGTACTGGGATCGGTCCATCATCACTGACAGGACTATTGTAGCCAATAAGCCTGATATAGTGGTGGTGGACCGAAGCGAGAGGCGTGCAATGATTGTTGAAATATCCGTTCCGCATGACGAGAACCTCGCGAAAGCCGAGAAAGATAAACAAATCAAGTATATTGACTTGGCTCGCGAGGTTGTCGACATGTGGGAAGTGGATTCAGCGATTATTGTACCGATAGTCGTTTCAGCCAATGGCTTAATTGCCAAGAGCCTCGACCAACACCTTAGGAGGCTCTCGTTAGGCGACTGGATCAAGGGCTTGATTCAGAAAGCGGTACTTCTGGACACGGCCCGTATAGTCAGGAGGTTCCTTTCTCTGGAGCCCTGACCGCCGGTAGCTTGGACCCTATTCCCGATACCGGTGGGACACTATTTTTTATATTTTTAAATGTTTTTTTAAATATATTTTTTTTAAGGAATATTTAAAAATGTAATTAATATGTTAAAATAGATAATAAAGGAATAATAATATTCCACTACTATCACACAACGCTGTCTAGTCCCAAGCTAAGCAGAGCTTGTGTTATGGGTACTAGACAACTGATAAACATACTTATAAATTTCGAAATACATACATATTATAGATAAATTACACACCCAGACACAGAACAAATGATTATGCTCATCACACAAACATTTGTCCTGGGTGGGAATCGAACCCACGACCTCCGGCATAGCAGTCAGGGTCACTAACCACTAAACCAACAGGCCAGTCAAAAAAAAAAAAATTAAATAGAAATACTTCATTATTATTATTATAACAGTCTACTTAACAAACATATTACACAGACTAACAACTAAAATAACGTTAAAACCAATAATTGAATACCTACTTAACTAGTAATCCCACTTTGGTATATTTTAATTAACAATTCAGTAATTCACTAATAAGTTAAATAGATATATATAATAATCGAAAATTAAATGTCATGCTTTAAAGTAGGTATTTCTTAACATTTCTACAGTTAATTTCAGCGATAAAGAACTGAGGCTCTACCACGACCTCATAACGCGATCTACTTGACGACCCCCTTGTTCTCCTTCCCTCTTTCTCTCTCGCACGCTTGACATTTTTACACGTCATGGTAAGGCCAATCTTCATCATGTCATGGTCATGCAAGCGTCAATCAACTCCAATATCAATCATAAATGATGGTTTTCGTCAATCAGTTCTAAAAACCGTCAATCATTGCATTAGACGGTAGGTTTTTCGTCAATCGAAACCTACCATGTAATGTTCGCCTTAGAAATATAAAAAGTAAGGCACCGGGCTTTAGTTACTATCCTACTTGCGTGAAAATAGAAAAGCCCATTCCGAGGGAACCTATGTCTCATAACATGGTTTACATGGATTTATATGAACATACGTACAATACATAATGTATATATAAAAATGAATTCCTATTTCCTTGGTCACGCCATCACGCATGAACAGCTGGACCGATTTCGCTAATTCTTTTTTTGTTGTGTCACATTGTGAATGAAGATTTAAATGATGATGCCGACATCGAGAGGGAGCGAAGAGCGTTGTCGATCCGATGTAATATGCTGGCTCGTAGGTTTGCACGTTGTACTAGAGAAGTGAAACTCACTCTGTTCAAGGCGTTTTGCCAGTCTTTTTACACGTGCAGCCTATGGGTTAGACATACGCAGAGGGCCTACAACGTTCTTCGCATTCATTATAATAATGCCTTTAGGATGTTGTTGGGGCTCCCGCGATTCTGTAGCTCATCGGGTATGTTTGCTGAAGCACATGTAAATAGCTTTCAAGCTATTATGCGTAAGAGAACAGCATCCCTGATGCGGAGGATTCGGGGGAGCACCAACAGTATTTTGAGGGTAATAGCTGATAAACCGAACTGTCCCTTTCTGGAACACTGGACTCGAATGCACAGCTGCAGGTCTGGTGCAGCGGGAAGAGGGCAGAGCTATATACATAGTATTATGAATTGAGTTTTAATATATAATTTATATTTTATTTTAATTTCATTTTTAATTTTATTTTAATGTTATTTTAGTTTTGATTTTAATTTTGAGTATGATTTTAATTTGGTTTTAATTTTGATTATAATTTTGATTATAATTTTGATTATAATTTTGATTATAATTTTGATTTTAATTTTGATTTTAAATTTGATTTTAATTTTGATTTTAATTTTGCTTATTATTTATTTTGACTTTATTTTGATTTTATTTATTCTATTTTATTTTTATGAGCAATGTTACTAACATAGTTTTTAAGTGCTACTAACATAATATGGATGTATCTGAGTTAAATAAATAATAATAATTATTATTATTATTGTGAGAAGGTTCTTATGGAAAATAAAAATGAAAAATAGGGTAATGTAGAGTAGGGTAGAGTAAGGTAGAGTAGGGTAGTGTAGGGTAGAGTAAAGTAGAGTAGGGTGGAGCAGAGAAGAGCGGGAGAAAAGGTGCGCGGGCAAAAGCTAGTTATTTAATAAAGGGAAGCAGTAGGTCCTTATTCCCATGCGGGTAAAACCGCTAGTAGAAGCTAGTTGGTCGATAAAAAGACTATTAGCGATAACGACTCATGAAAAAGCCTGCTATTTAGGATTGACTACGTGTCGTTTCGGTTTTTTTTTTTGAGATGGGTAACTGCCCCTTACAAATTTTTTAGTCAATAAAAGTCTGTCCACACCTATGTCATTTTTTTTTCAGAAATTCTCTGTGGCCCTGGCGGACGAAAAGGAGACGTGATGAAGAACGTCTATAATTGTTTGATAAATTGATCTGTCAATTAAGTCACTATGCATATGAACGCACGAATAGATTAACGAAAACTTAGAGTTTAGCCCCTAAACATCATTAAATTAGAAATGTATCTAGAAGTATCTAAAAGTTCTGTAGGAAGCTTCTAGCTGCCTCAGTAGCGTTCATCAAACACGGTGGACTGAATGTCGCATACGCTATAGAGTTCGACCAACTCGAATACGTCGCCACTATTGTTGTTACAATTCCTATTGTCATCACAATCAAAGCTAAAACAACATCGTACCACTTGATAGCATACTCATTCTCCTCCTTCAAATCTATTACATGTTCTGCAAACGTTTTATATTTCGTTTGTAAAGCGTCTAATAAGAGCGGGCTTTTTGACAGGTGGCCATTTTGAAAGCTGCCATTTTGTGAACCACCATTTTTGATCCCGCCATTTTGCGTTCCGTTTCTTTTGTTAGTCAGTTTATACAAGGTTTTAGAATCTATTTTGGATTGCATATAACATAGTTTGAGGAAGAATACTGGAGGACATATGAACATTAAAGGCCCTGTCAGGGTAGAGCCGACCAGACCCATGACTAAATCGAATCGCGGAACGGATTCTGCTAGAATTACTCCTAAGGCTACGATGCTTGATCTTATTAGACAGCGCTGGAAGCAGAAATCTGGAACAAAAAAAAATGTCTACATGTCGTTTCTGCATTGTATCTGTGCGCCAAATAAAATCTTTTTATTTCTTTCTTTCTCTCTCATTCTTTCTTTCTCTTTCTTTCTTTCTTTCTTTATTTCTCTCTCTCTCTCTCATTCTTTCTTTCTGTCTTTCTTTCTTTCTTTCTCTCTCTCTCATTCTTTCTTTCTCTCTCTCTCATTCTTTCTTTCTCTCTCTCTCTCTTTTTTTTCTTTATTCCAAAAATTCTTTGGAGAAGTACAACATGGCAAGATGGCGTATCGCCGTACGTCTGGTGGTCTGATGATGTAATGGGCTTGGTGGAATTAGGCTATGCAATTCCGACGCACACTCCTCGAAATGCAAACAGACAAGATCAATTAGCAATTATCCTCTTGGCTCGCTTCTCAATTGAGTCAACCGCATCAAGCTGGTATTAGCAGATCCATCCTAAAGATGAGAGGAATACACCATACGCGATCGAACTTGCGCTTGATATACAGGATTGTTTTTAAAACACTAACAAACTTGGAGGACTGTACTATTTACTAACATCATTTAAACAATAATAATTTTTGTTCTATGACTTTTTTCAAAACATTTACCAAAATCAAAATTCCAAAATTTCGTTGTTGTATTTACCGCACTTCAACTCTGTATTTTGCTACACCAACCTACGTCTTTATGACGCGGCGCAAGCGCACCAAGCATCCCCGCCGCCCAATCCCGCTTCCCTCCGCTATTGTGTGTAGTGGTTGCTTCGTAATATTTAGAACGGTCAATTCAAATATTTTTATTTTTGTATGAAAATTTGATGAAAAATTATTATCTTTCATATTTAATATGAAAGATAATAATTTTTTAAAAGTCATAGAACAAAAGTTGTTGTTTATGATGTTAGTAACAGTCCTGAGAGGTTGTTTAAAAACAACCCTGTAGTTTGAGTAGCTGTTCCGCCGTGAAGTACTGTCACCTTTGCTAGGATTCCCAACTTCTTTGCAGTTAGTTAGACTTTTGCCTTAATGACATACCATACATTTGTCCCTTGATTTATATTGCTTGAAGTACACCGCAGACTACCCCCTTTTTTAGTTTAAGTTCTTATATTCCATCCCAAGGTTGTCTGGGAGACATCGCTTTCAGCGATAAGACCGCCACTGTGCACATAGGTTTAAATTTCTGTGAAATTGTTACTATTTTGATGTACAATAAAGTTTATTCTATTCTATTCTATTCTATTCTATACCTACCACATAGACTGTCCATTTCATCGCTGGAGTTTCGTTGATTAATTTTAATTTGTTCCTGTGTTGTATGCAGGGCCTGATCTAAGTGGGGGTAAGCCGGGCATTTGCCCAAGGCGGCAAAAAATGAGGGGCGGCAAAATTGACTTATTCCTATCTTTCAACCTAGCTATCTATATCCAAGTTGGCAGGCTGAGAATTTTATGTGCCACCTTAAAACAGACCTACTTCAGGTTGGATAGTGGATCGGATATATTTAAAACTTAAGACTCAGAGAGATATCGTCGCCCTCCCCGCTAACTGTCGTATCTCACAAACTGGCGTATCTGCACTGATATTATATACCAACGTGTTCATAACATTATTTCGAATAAGTTCTCTCTAATCGTCATATCTGTATCGTTTACCGTTTAGAAGATATTCAAGTATTTCGTTTTGCGGAAGTGTAAAAGAAGGGAAAAAATATCCTCACTACCTTCGTAATTTAGGGCTTTAGGGCCACAACTAACTAAAAGAATATGCCAAGATTTATATATAAAACTTATTAATTCATTAACAAAGCTGCAGCCAACGCAACTACAGGAATATGATTTCAACGCCCGACCGAAAAACGGTCGTCCTGGAAAAATTTCAATTGCTAGTTACGACAGTAAAAGATCTATTACACTACGCGTTATTCAGACTCGTTTGTCTATGGTTCGACGTATCTAGTCTATGGTTCGACGTATCGCGCAGTGTAATAGGAGTTAGACGGTCTTTCTATGAATGAAAAATAGTACGAGTCGGAATATGGCACGCGATATTCAGCGCAGTGTAATAGGTCCTTTAGCAGGGAGAGTGACTATATATGGTTTTGTGTATGTAAAAGGCGGTGAAAATTATCTTTGCCCAGAGCAGCTAAATAAATAGATCGGACCCTGGTTGTATGAACTTTCTACTTTTGACTACGTACCTCTAGGAATATTCAATAAGTCTTCAATATGCTGGAATAACGCCGAGTGGCTGACGGCACTCGAGAGGCACAGCTGGACAGTCACCAACAACGCCATGAGGTACAGCGGTATGGAGGACGGTATACCTGAATAAAATGAGACATTATGTTAGAAAGGACGGGTATATGGCACGTGCTGTAAAAAAAAATATAACCGACTTCACTAAAAAAACACTAAAACGATCAAAATAATTTTAATTTCGGAAGTCGGTGTTTTTCGTTATTGTTTGTTCCTTATTTAACACCGACTTCCGAAAATAAAATTATTTTGATCGTTTTAGTGTTTTTTTAGTGAAGTCGGTTAGGTATATTTTTTTTATAAAAAGTTTTATTATTCTATACTTTTTAGTTGCAATACACTTACAGCCAGAGTACTTTTTTCTCATATCAATTCCAATTAACTCAAACCCTACTAGAATACATCATTTTCATAAGAAGTTCCCGTGTCTACCTTCCACCTTCCGGCTCCATCATCAGATCTTTTCGATAGTACCTTATAGCCAAAGTGCATCTCATGACATTTCTAATAAGCCCAAACACGGGTAAGATACATTGATTAATTACGGAGTTCCGGTGCCTATCTTCCAGCTCCATCACTATCATCAGGTTACTTCGATGATACCATTTTCAACATAACTATTCAGAACTTTTCATTTATTTGTATTGTCATAGTCACTTAACTATTTTCATTGTGATATTTGTTTGAGTATGAAGTTCCATTGGCAATTTCTGGTCTTCTTAACCAGTTCCACCTTATCAAATGTCACTTTTTGACTGTGAATGCTTAATTCCTTGATGAAAATATCAAAATGACTATATAGTTGCCTATAATATTTGAGGAGTTCCCTCGATTTCGCCAAGATTCCATCATCAGATCCCGACTTGGTGACTATGGGACCATTTGGGAAGTATACCCTTTCCAACAAAAAAATAATTTTTCAAATCGGTCGGCAAGCGACGGAGTTATGCCCGAACATACATAAAAAAAAAAAAAATACAAACGTCCGAATTGAGAACTTCCTCCTTTTTTAGAAGTCGGTTAAAAATTATTTTGATCGTTTTAGTGTTTTTTTAGTGAAGTCGGTTATATTTTTTTTATAAAAAGTTTTTTTATTTCATACTTTTTAGTTACAATACACTTACAGCCAGAGTACTTTTTTCTCATGTCAATTCCAATTAACTCAAACCCTGCTAGAATACATCATTTTCATATGAAGTTCCCGTGTCTACCTTCCACCTTCCGGTTCCATCATCAGATCTTTTTGATAGTACCTTATAGCCAAAGTGCATCTCATGACATTTCTAATAAGCCCAAACACGGGTAGGATACATTGATTAATTACGGAGTTCCGGTGCCTATCTTCCAGCTCCATCACTATCATCAGGTTACTTCGATGATACCATTTTCAACATAACTATTCAGAACTATTCATTTATTTGATTGTGATATTTGTTTGAGTATGAAGTTCCATTGGCAATTTCTGGTCTTCTTACCCAGTTCCACCTTATCAAATGTCACTTTTTGACTGTGAATGCTTAATTCCTTGATGAAAATATCAAAATGACTATATAGTTGCCTATAATATTTGAGGAGTTCCCTCGATTTAGCCAAGATTCCATCATCAGATCCCGACTTGGTGACTATGGGACCATTTGGGAAATATACCCTTTCCAACAAAAAAATATTTTTTCAAATCGATCGGCAAGCGACGGAGTTATGCCTGAATACACATAAAAAAAAAAAAAAAAATACAAACATCCGAATTGAGAACCTCCTCCTTTTTTAGAAGTCGGTTAAAAATCAAGTTACATAGAAAAACCGTGTCCGCAAGTCGGATTTGCACACTTAGATTTCCGTATCGTCTGTAGCAAAAAAAAATCACCCCCCTTAAATATTTGCTTAACGCTTCGGTCTTGAGCATTTTAGTAGGTAGGTATAGGTACCGGCACGAATCTTGAGCGCTCGGTGTCAGAGTGGGGATCGCTTTGCTCATTCCGTACATTGGCGAGCCAATCGTCGACGTTGTTAGATACATGCAGCAAGAGCAGGGAACGAATCACGAGTGACGTCTATGACGCGATGACGCGGCGAGCCAATCACTGACACTCCCCGCCCCCGCGTCTCACTTCGTACCACTAAATAGACCGAATATTTGACTTCTGCGCAACTTGAAGCCAGCACTCAAGATCGTGCTGGTATTTAAATAAATATGGAAAAATGGAAATTCTGCTTATTTGCGATGTTTACAGACTACTTTATGAAGAACTCCTTATCACTTTAATTAAGAACTATTATTATTTTTAGTATATGCGAAACCTGCGGCCGTATTATGACATCTTAAAACCATCATGTTTTCTGTGTGAGAAAAGGATAGTGCTATTCGTCCTGTATAGCTCCGTCTCTTTTTCACACTGAAAACATGATGGTTTTAAGAGGTCATAATACGGCCCCTGGCATTAGTTTGTTTAGAACAAGTAACCGAAGAGATTCCAATAATTTTTATACCATGTTATATTTTTTCCCAAAAAAAAATTAAAAAAGGTAATTGGACACCTCTGCCACTAAGTGCAACACAGTTCACGGCAGGTCATAGGGGTTATCAGGCGCCAGCGCACAGCTAGATGCGGGAGCAAAACAACACCTCAGTAGCCCGGATGGCCCGGTGACCATGTATTTGTGCGGACAACCAGGTAAAAAGCTTATTAGCTTTGTGATTTTTCATGATACAGTTATAAAATTTTGTGCATAGATTCTTTCTAAACACGTGTCGAAACACGTGTCTAGTATTTTATTGTAAAGAAAAAAACCCGAAGGTTTTGCATAACTATACTGAAACTAATGTAAATAGATTGAGAGCCACGCTTGGGCCTGCAGTTTATCTTAAGAACTCACTCTGCAGAATATTATTATCCAGCTCCGCCCCATATCTGACGGCCGCTAGCACGGTGGTGACTGCGAACATGAACCCCGTGATTCCGAACCCGCCCAGGACAGCCGCGTTGATCTTCTTGCTGTCCTTCATGTCCACTTGGAGGGTCAGCAGCATTGGGTGGATGTCGAACTGCAAGGAAAGTGCCTGAGTTAGCTAGGACTAGGTACTACTGTTCGGTTTCTTTGGGAGCATCTTGACTGTTCTTTCTTAAGTAAACCGAGTCTGACTCTTGGTAAAGTAATAATGTACGAATTATGAAGTTCTTCGGGCATATCGGGTGATATGCCCGAATAACGAAACTTAATGGAACGATTGGTGGTGCAAGGGAAAGTCGAGGGCAAAATGTCGTGGACGCTCTCCAACACGGTGAACGGACCTCATCAAACAACCTGCAGGATCAATGAAATCTCCCAAGCCGCCATAGACAGAGCAGCATGGCGTCGCATCGCAAGAGTCTCTCGTGGCGCAGGACTTGACCTAGACATGACCACGAACACTGTCAAGAGTCATCATCAGCCTTTTTAATGTTCCCACTGCTGGGACTCAGGCCTCCTCTCTAGGAGAGGGAATGGGCCATAATCCACCACGCGGACCCAGTGCGGATTGGTGAATGTTACATATCTTCGAATTTTTGGTTCTAGGACATGCCGGTTTCCTCACGATGTTTTCCTTTACCGTCTAGAGTGCATGACTAAAAAGACGAATAATGTTAGTATTCTTAAGAAATTAAGAATACAAACATTTACATCACATGTACTAAAACTGAATAAGCCCCGTATTTTGACAATAGTAGAAAACTATTATTTTATCCATACAATTTTACAGTGAACGTATTCCAGCCACACTTATTTCATCCCTCTCCTTTTCTGACCGTAACAAGACAAAAGCCCTTTCAACACTTCTACTTTTAATAAGACTTGAAGTACGAAATTACCTGAAATGCCAGTATCCCATAGGCTATAAGGAAGTCCTGCAGCACCGGCTGCAGCGCGGCCACGTCCGCGACCGGCGCCGGAGACGTGTGGTCTCGCAGGATGCACGTCCAAGTGGTCACCGCCACCGTGCTCACTATTATCACTGACGTTATCGCTATAGACCTGAAGGAGAAAGATTTTGAGTATTATGGTCTAAAGGCCATTTTTTGCCTTATGGTAGAGGCCCCGATTAACGAGGGTCAAACCCCAGCCAGTACGGCCGGAGTGAAACGCACACATACTCGTACTGCCACCTATATACGCTCGCATGACCTTTACAACCATTTTCGTTGCGAATAATTGATTGATTTGCATACGCTAGAACACATAGCCAGCATTTTTTTGTGTTTAACATAATTTCTGAAGATCAAAGCCGTTTGAAAGATGACCGATGATGAGAAGACGAAAAATGTTGATAATGTTATACGTACATGAATGTGTAAAACAAATATTTTTTTCAAACCAATTAACCTAGCCATTACCAAGGAGTACAAAAAAAAAATCACTACTCATACTGCACACAGTACTTTTCTTTAATTTATTTCATTACCACTGCTGTTAGCAAAAGTCAACTGAAGGAACAGGTGGGTTCTTCCAATGCGGGTTATTTGAGGATTTCTAAATAATGGCCCTGCCCGTTCCCATTTTACTGTGTCATATCACTTACTTCATATCCTTAGGAGATCCAAGCCACATGACAGGACACAGCAGCAGTGCTAGGATCACCATCCACACACAGTACGTGATGCCAATCCCTCCGCCCGAAATCTTCCACCAGAATATCTGGAGCGTCTGCGAGGCTGAACATGGAATACAAATGTGAGGTGTTGAGGCGTCAAGAGAAAGTAGATACTGTAGAGGCAGGGCAGGGATTCTCGTCATCATCATTTCAGTTGAAAGACGTCCACTGAGGAACATAGGCCTCTGGCCTCTCCCATATGTCGCCATGACGACCAGTCCTGTGTGTCTCTTATCCAACGGATTCCCGTGACCCTAACTAGGTCACCGGTCTACCTTGTGGAGACCTTCCAACGTACCAGAACACAGGGACTTAGGCCCGTATTAATAAACGATGCTCAACTCCGTCCTCAAGTGCGATATCATTTGATCCCCGATTTTACGATGACAGAAGCTCAAGATCTTTGCTGATTAATAAACACATGAGTACAGGATCTCAGTAACCAAGATCAGCTCTTCAATGCGCTGTACTCAAGCTTAGCTTACGTGAACGATTACGTCACATTGGCCGAAGTTTAAAATAAAATGCCTTTTAATGGGAATATAAAATACCGAATCTTGAACAAGATTCATTTTTTTAATTTACTTGGCAATTCAAAAGGATTTGAATAATTTCTTACATAAATTTTTGATAAACGATATCGCAAAGGCCATAAAATAGCATAATAGTACTCTCTATTTCATTGTAATATCTGATTAATTCGACTCAAAATATTTACAAACTCCATGTTTCGCGCTACGCTAATCACGACCTCAAGTCCCGGTCGGTCTACACTCATGATCTGGCAGCTCAAGCTCAAGTACAGAGATTGTTGTAAACTTAAGTTTCGAGTTTCGTTTATTAATCAGACAACACGCGGCTGATGCCGTAAACCTAAGCTGAGCTTGAGCTTAAGCTTGTGAATCTCGTTTATTAATACGATCAAGACCTCAAGCTTGGTATCAAGTACGAGATCTTGGGCTGAGGAACGTTTATTAATACGGGCCTTAGATATATTATAGAGCAGATTATATGTTATTAAAGCACCGAGTTCTAAATTTACTGACGAATTGACGAGCTACATCCCTAAAGCTAAAACCCTTAGCCAAGTTGATAAACTGCAATCGTTAACGCTAGTAGAAAACTTCAAATATGTCATCATCTCAACGCTCACTCGTGGTCAGAACAAAAGAATTAGGCAAGCGTGCTCCATCGTCGGCCACATCATCGCTTACCATCAGGTGAGATTGTGGTCAAACGCGAGCCTATACATTATAAAAAAAATAAAAAAATAAAATTGGAAGCGTGGCGAACTCAAGGCGTTCGACGCAAGCGAAACAGTTGTATTTTGGTTAGAGGGGCAGGTGTACAAATCTTTTGTTGTTTTGTTACCATGTTCCTTCGGGTGGGTCAAAAACTTACCGATAATAAAGTTGGGTACTCCTGAGCCGAAGACTGCGGCATCAATGAGGAATGTGACCAGCCTTTTTGCTGGTGGACCAAACGCTAGTTCAGCTACTGCCGCGTATGGAAACCTGGGTAGACAACAAAGAACAACTAGGTTTAAAATTGATACACCAACAGGCATTCTCAGTCAACCCCAAGTTTGACTGGTAGAGAATGCCTAAATGCTTCATGCCCATTAAGTCCCCTTATGTACCACTACTGTACATAAAGTTTAAATAAATAAAAATAAATCAAACGAGAATTCCTTTTAGGAAAATTTGTTACCTCTGTATTACACTGACTTCTACGATTATTTTATTTGCAACTTCTTTGAAGAGGCAAACGTAAATCACGGGAAAATTTTCTTATTTTGTACAGAATATTTCAAGCCGTACAATAGAATTAAACGAGTACACTCGTAGCTAGCTTGCCCTCTGGCTGTTCGGTAAAGACAAGGCCCAAGTCGACGACGGCGCATAGACTTCCACACGCGCCTCAAAGAGATGTCAACTTTAACTGAAGGGGCCCAGTATGGACTGTCAAATAGTACTACTGACAAATAGTGACTAGCCCTAGAATGCAAAGGGCAACTGAAGGACACAGTTGGGTTTTAGTCAGTAAGTCAGGCATCACCAACATGTCTCGGATCCCTATCGTTCCACCATCGATTCCATCTCAAAAACAAAATCTGTTTTTATCCTGATTGTACTTATGTAGGTACATCATTTCAGCCAAAAGGCGTCCACTGCTGGACATAAGCCTCCCCCAAGTGTCGCTGTAACGAATGGTCCGGTGCTCGCGTCCATCGGATTCCCGCGACCTTCACCAGGTCATCGGTTCACCTTGTAGGAGGTCGTACTTATGTTCATTAATAACACTGACGAAAATGAGGTTAAAAGTAGATAAGTATAACAAATCCAGTAAGATGACCAGTGACTAAACTAACCGATTTTTCTCTTTGATATCTGGAGTGATCTTCTGCGCCAGTAGCCAGCTCCTTCCCAATAATACTGCTGTGTACAGCTGCAGACCGAATACTGCCAGGACTAGTGGAAGCCCGTAGACTCCTGAGTGAAAAAAATGGTCTAACGTTGTAGTAAACAATGGTAAACAGTGGACCCTTTAGTAGGCCACGGAATATAAAATACTGGTACTGTACCATTTTCAGATATTAAACCTTTATCGACACTTATCATGTATTTATTTGAAGTACTAAGCCAATGGTGGTAAATGTTCGAAATATGTATTAAACATAGATTACAAAACTCAAACCTTAGGTTTATCAGTAAATCTAAGGTTTTAAAAGTATGAATCTTAGGTTTTAACAGTAAATCTTAGGTTTTAACAGTAAATCTTAGGTTTTACCAATAAATCTTAGGTTTTACCAGTAAATCTTAGGTGTTACCAGTAAATGTAAAAGTAAATGGTAGTTTTACCGTAGTTCGGGTTTTTACGGTAACGTTTGAAATATATTTTAGTCACTGCGTACACATAGTTTGCAGTTTTGGGGTAGGTAGGTACTATCAAAGACACTTCCGCCTGAACAACGTTTAGTTAATTGTTGCTTGCACTCGAAACGATAACTTCAAAAGGATGGGTTTGGCGCCGCGCCGCAGGATTCAAACGATTTTTTTTTAAGTGATCAGGCAGAAATGACCACTGTGGGTCAAAGTTCGCTAGTCCAAAACTGAACAAAACCGTTAAAACATTAGAAAGCAAACACTCACCACAAGAAATAACACTTTTCGGCAAGGTTATAACCGGGAAGACTCCAAAAAGGTCGACAATGCACAGAATAGTGAACAGGACACTGAGTCCACCAGTGGTCTGCCCGACCGTGTAGTCCTCATGTCGGGAGACCACCGTCGTCGGCTTCTTGTAGCTGATGCCAGGCACAAGGAAACGGGGGAACTTCATGATTACCTGGAAAAATTTAAGGTAAGGCAAGGTCCCGGTATGAAGGCTAGAAGGAACGGGGTGGGCTTTTAGTCAGTAAGAGTCTGACACTATCTCCCGCTCCGCCCAAGAGCGGGGGTTGTCATTGGATAATTTTTCCCACCACAATAAAAAAGGTAAGGTAAGGTACTTAAAATTAAAATCTAATTGATTATGTTCCGTTTATTTGCATTTTGCACTATTGTCGTAGTAGGATGGGCGCTAAACGACCTCACGAGTCGCGCGTCAACTCCTATTTATTTATGTCTTGGTAAGTGTATATGTGGAAAGTCACTGCGTCCCTCGGCTCTATAACACCTACATTGCACCTACATCTCCTAGCGTGAGTCTGCGTGCCGCCCCGCCGAACACTCCAGTATACATCTCCCGCCTACATCACACTACAAGGGTGGAAGACATCGTGGAGTACGTGCGCCAAAAGACGAAGTTCGCACTGAGGGTACAACTGCTGGAGTCGCACCGTAACGTCAATTTCAAGGCGTTCGTGGTGCGAGTCCCGAACAGTTTCCTGCCCCTCGTGTTGAAGGAAGACTTTTGGCCGCAGGGCGTGGTGTTCCGTCGCTTCCGCGGACAGGTGCCACAGAACAGCACAAAGTGAATTAGTGCAGTGGAAGTGCTACTAACTTAGTCATAAGTCTTATTTACTAACAATAAACTACTATAACTTCGCTCAAAGAATTAGCATTGCCATTCAACGTGGTAATGCTGCCTGTCTTCTGGGCACATTCCCGGATGACAGCGATGTGGAGGAGTACTTCGACGCCTGAGTGCACTTTGTGTTTTTGTATTTTATTTATATACGTTAGGTATTTATTTAGGTTTTAGTATAAATAGTTTAAGTTTGTTTATGTAGAGTAACGAATTATTTATAATAAAAAATACAATAAACTGTATTTACTTTATATTTATGTTAGTCTGTAAGGTATGTGTCTATGGGCCAAGATGCCTGAAAATAAATGATTTATTATTTATTATTATTATAACACGAATGAATTATTGCCGCCTCGATCGTAATGATAAACTTTCTCCACTAATACCAAAGTTGACTATTTCTTAATTTCTTTGACTATTTCAAAATGAACATTTCGCACTCATAATGCAAAAACCAACTAAAGACAATACAAAGATTTTTGTATTATATTGATATTTCTAGTAACCACTAAAGACTCCGATCCCACCTGATGGTATTCGATCGATTCTGTAGGTTATTTACGTTTTGCCGAAGCTATCTTTGTAAATAAGTGTCGAAACTAATAACCGGTTACCTGTAGATTCGTCTGGATGAGACTTATAGGTAGCCATCATCATCATCACCAGCCTTTTTAATGTTCCCACTGCTGGGACTCAGGCCTTCTCTTTAGGAGAGGGAATGGGCCGTAATCCATGCGGGTGCATCCGTGCGGGTTGGTGAATGTCACATGACTTCGATAACTATATTTAACTTAATTTGGTTAACAATCGAATACTTAGTTGGTTTTTGCATTAAGGATACGATATAAATCAAATACGGGTAGCAACTAGCAAAGTCCCTAATCTCTTTTAATATAGAGTTATGCTATAGAAAACCTGTTATATTTGATTGTTGACACATCTAAGTATTGTCAAACTAGTCTATCTGGTTTTACGTGTGGGCACAATTCGTCGAAAAAAATTGTGAAACAAGATTAAGTAATAGATCAAGACTAAAGAAATATCTAATAGGTGAACAAAAAATATCAAGTCAAAATCAAAGCCGCTAAATAAGTTTTTTTTTTAATTATTATTATGCATAGGACGACGTTTGACCACTATCTCACCTGATGGTAAACGATGATGTGGCCGACGATCGAGCACGCTTGCCTAGAAGTAACCTATACCTACTCCTAGATTATAGCTATCAGGAAACACAGATTTTGGCAGGGAATTCCACTCCTTAGCTGCACGCACAATAAATATCTACCTACGTATGGGTGGGATGTCCAAAACGCATCCTGTAAAATACCGAAAGGCTGAATACCCTACGCCTGTGCTCCAAACTTTGTAGATTGGACTTAATCAAAGGATATATAAGATGTTTATAAAATGTATGAGCCCTGACCAAAATTTTGTACAATGGGCAAAGCGGTGGGGCAAACATAGTTATAAAGCAATTAGCGAGAAAGAGGGATGAAGTTGTACACATTAACAGTTCAGTTTAAATCGTAAAATGAATCGCGTTAAGAGTTTGTGGTAGCACAGTAATGTCCATGTCTAAATTTATTACGGCCCAAGCGCCCGAAAAGTGCCATAAAATAGTGACTTTCTGAAGCCACTCCTCGGTAACGGCTAGGTTTATAGGTTTGAAAAAAATTTATGTTTATTATAGATTCATGAACAACATTTGATTTTTTCGTGCTATTAATACTTTTGTCTAAAAAAAATATTCAGCAATTTCGCAACTTTTTTCCTACTCCTTCGAAACGACTTGGATTTTTAGAAACATTTTTACACATAAAAATTGGTGGTTAAATATTCTTCAAAAAGAAAAAAAACCCATATGTAAATCAATCAATATTTCGCAAAGAAAATGGATTTAAAGGTCAGCCACGTGCTTTCCGGGCGCTGATGGCCGCCAATAAATGCACAGATATGCGTACTGCGGGTGCGAGAGTTGCGTCCATTTAATTTCGGCCAGATGGTTCAAGGGACTATAAGCCTTAAGTTCTCGCGCCCTTTATGTTATTAAATTTTAAATTCTGCTCTGTCCGCGTCCCTGTATTCTCAGCTATTTAGGAGGGACGAGGAGAGCGTTGTCTAAAAAAAAATTATTTAACTACAGTGAAAATATCTCTGAATGGAATCCCCTCAAGATTCAAAATAAATTCATTTTACTCCTATTTTATGAACTTTAGTGTATCTTATCTACTTACTTATAATATTTTTCAGCATATAGGCTAGGCAGAGGTGTGAGCACATGCAGCCTTTTCAATTTATTGAGTAGGTAATAAGTAACCAGAGCACTAAAATCTACATAATACACAAAACACCAGTCAGTAAACTTTTAAGGATTCTTTTGACACAACTAAATTGATTACTCAACCTAATTTCACTTTATCGATTTTAACACTGTACTCATTTGGTATTCAGTAATTTTTTATTTATCTAAAATATCACAGACTAAATTATTGTTTTCTAAATTCATATTTCGAACACTAGCTGTGTCCACTGCGGAAAGCCAATAAGACTGGCCGGTTCAATTGGGCAAGTACAGGCTATGTACAGTCGATAACAAAAGTCTTGTCCCTTTATTACAAGCTTTTATTTAGTTTCATCTGTCCCGATATTTGTATAAAAGTCTGTAATCAAATATTGCAAATTAAATTTGACCCACTTCCCGAAAATGGATTGAAATTTTGCATGCCATGTGTAATTAGATGACAATGCAAAATTATTACGACATGAAGCTGATCTTATTATAGGAACTTGGTAGTTAAACGACACAACCCCATCATGTTTGGGGTTGTATGATTCATTTTGATGAATATTAACTATATACGAGTAGGTATACTGAGCTATAAAAGCTTGCTATGAAAAAAATATTTTCATTAAAAGCTTGTTGTACCTTCTTATTTTTTATTAATATTTTTGTTTGTAAGTTTTGTTCTTTTTTTTCAAATTATTTTCATCAACTCTGTCTGACAGGTGAAGAATCGTCCCTTCTGAAAGTCTTTTCCGGTATTTTGAACTAGATCTCACTCAGAATAAAAAATAAACTTAGTACTCACCTATAGATACTAATCCACAACTACCAAAACAATCCAAAATACACTTTATGCGAAAGCACTTTACTTTATTTTTCGTTTGCAATAGTTCGCACTCATTTTGTTTAACTTATAAATATATTTGTGAACATGAATAATTAATTGTTTTCTAATGACACAAGCACTCAATACGGAGTGATTTTATTAAATGATACTTAATATCGAATTGTTTCAGATAAAGGACGAATGACCTTCGAAAATTAACTGCGGTCTGGTTTTTATAATATATAATAAGATATCTGTTAATCTGTGCGGGCTTATCCGTTGATTTAGAAACTAGTTATGATTATATGGGTGTTTCGCGTAGTTCGTGCAAATTCGAAGCAATCCTACATTTTATATTTATTGTCGAATTATTTTGTTTTTTCTTACTAATATCGTTAATATATGGATAATCTTTGAACATTTCGTCGTTTCTACTTGTTTTTTATTAGTAACTTTGAATTTGATAACATTTCTAAAATCGAACTGAGACGGTAATGAGAACGATAGGGAAGGAAATGATATTGAAGCCTTTAAGGCCCAAGCGCCCGAAAAGTGCCATAAAACAGTGACTTTCTGAAGCTTACTCCTCGGTAACGGCCAGGTTAATAGGTTTGAAAAAAATATATGTTTATAATAGATTCATGAACAACATTATCAACATTTGATTTTTTCGTGCTATTAATACTTTTGTCCAAAAAAAAATATTTAGCAATTTCGCAACTTTTCGCAACTTTTCCCTACTCCTTCGAAACGGCTTGGATCTTTAGAAACATTTTTACACATAAAAATTGGTGGTTAAATATTCTTCAAAGTGTACATAGCATATGTAAATCAATCAATATTTAGCAAAGAAAATGGATTTAAAGGTCAGCCGCGCGCTTTCCGGGCCCTGCTGGCCGCAAATAAATGCACAGATATGCGTACTGCCGCCTAGGCGGGTGCGAGAGTTGCATCCATTTAATTTCGGCCAGATGGTTCAAGGGACTATAAGACTTAATAAAAGAAGAGGTGTGCGAAGGTAATGAAAAAAAAACAGAAGGCAATGCTGTTAAATTAAAGAAACGACGGTAAACGAACGGAATGAGGAAGAAGGTAATGAGGTTTAAATCCTTTATTCAGTTTTTATTCAAAAATGTCAAAATTACAAACCTAATACCTATTCCAAACTTCGAAGGGAATCATTGAAATTGATAATAAGCTAAGTAATTAACAAAATCATATATACTCACGTTATAATACGGACGATAGGAAAGAGAACGATTCCAGAATAATCACCTCCCGCGACACTTAACACGAAAATATCTTTTTTTCACAAGCAAGGATGCACCTGTTACGATGTTCAATGGCATACTGAGATGTGCGCGGGGCTTGACATCGCAGTAGAGTAGCATTTATGGTCAAGCGCAAACTATAGTGTGGATTTCTTTTCATAACGAGGGTAATCAGACAAAATAAAAAATAAATATTCATCTAATCATATTTTCATATATTGAGAACATAGCATTATTTAATTTAGGTGTAAACGTTGTGTTTTTTAATATACTTAATTAATATAATTATTTTGTTTCTATAAAAGTAATCTTGGGAAATTGACGTCAAACGAAGCAGGAAACATTAAAATGCATTTGGTATTGTAAATATTGCAATAAAGATAAACAAATCTGTATTACCTATAATAATTATTTATATCAAATAAAACCAGTCTTTTCTCGTCTGTAGAAAACAAAAAATATTTTGTTTACTTATCTCTAAAAAATTAAATGAATGGCTAAGCTAATATGTTACCAAGTGCAAAACTTGGAAATGACCGTACCAATTTATAAAGTTTTTTTTTTAAATAATGGTATTTTAAATAATATTGCGATCAATGGGACCAAATGAGTGGCTCTTTTAGCCCACAGCTCATTTGATATGCGGCAGACATATCCGACTCAATCCCACTTTTATTTAGAGTAGCAGCTTTTCAGGTTTAAATCATTTTTTAAGTTAGTTTTTCACAAAACGACGTCAGTCAATTATTAAAAGCTTGTAAAATAATAACAATACCGTAATGACTGCTGGCGCCTCTTTTATTAATGACTTCGAGATTTGTAGTTATAAAACTCGTTGAATTCCTGTCTATCTTATAATATGCACATATTTTATATCATTCTTAAAAGCGGTTCTTTACAAATAGACTGCAAAAAAAGTCTCATCATGAATGGAGAATGTCGTGAACATCAAGGTAAGGATAAATCGATAGATTATAAATATCTTTTATTTATTTACATTAAGATTATTGAGTTGGCAAATAAAAAGATCATTTTTGCAACATCATGAAATCCACAGTGACGGTTTGGCAAGACTGCTCCTGGCTCCAGGGGCCTTACTATGACGTCTTAATACCATCGGCGAGCAATGGGTAGCTCACTGTCCCACCGTCCGGTAACTGTCTGGACCGAGCCCAAGTCGTCGACGGTGCGCAGTGTCCCCGTGCGCTTCAAGGAGTTGTCAGCAATAGCAGAGGCTCAGCTGGGTCGGAAGGGAAGCTTGGCCCCATTACGAAGGGCAAAAAGGAACGGGCTGGGTTTCTTAGTCTGTAAGGGTTTGACACTATCTCCCGTTCCGCCCAAGGGCGGGGAATGTCATTTTTCATTGCGAGGGATGATTTTTACCCACAAAAAAAAACGTCTTAATACCATCGTAATTCCATTGTAAAAATGGAACGGTTCGGTGGGTAGACAATATAAATAATTTCTAGGGCTGCGGACTTCCATGGCTGTAGAAGTATTCAGAAGGGTTACTGTGGCCCTAGAATACAAAGGGCATTTGGAAGGTTACATGATTGTGGGTTTTAGTCAGAAAGTCTAACTCTCCCTCTAGTTACTCCTAGAGCAGCCTTTTTTGTCAATAACTATTTTTTTAGGCAGGGATCATAGTTTTGACATAGTACTTGGTAACCAGTCCACTAAAGCCTCCCAAAACTATAGCTCTATCTTTCTTTTCCATATGTCGAAGTAGTCTCTCACCTCCAAGTCCAACTGGGAGTTATCCTTGGGTGTACCTGCATAACGCGTACTGGAATATTCGCCGATTAGTACCACGTTCCATGAAAATGTCTAAGGCGCTTCTGAGGATTGGCTTTGGCCCTTCGTACGCCTTTCAAATGTTCTGAGAAAAATAAATACATAATAATAATTTACTTAAACTTAAAAATTAAATACGTAATAAAAAAATTACAAAAGAGAAACAAATCAAATAGCTTGACTTAGTACACGATGTTGTCGATATGTGTAATAAGTAAAAAAAACCGGCCAAGTGCGAGTCGGACTCGCAAATGAAGGGTTCCGTAGCAGCAAGTAACATAATATAAAAGCTCTTGTAATGTGTTGTAACTTTGATCGATGTTTTAATAATAGTAAATTTTTTTCGATTTATGACGCATTAAAAAAAAACTACTTACTAGATTTCGTTCAAACCAATTTTCGTTGGCAGTTTTTATAGTAATGTACATCATATATTTTTTTTAGTTTTATCATTCTCTTATTTTAGAAGTTAGAGGGGGGGGGGACACACATTTTACCACTTTGGAAGTGTCTCTCGCGCAAACTATTCAGTTTAGAAAAAAAATATATTAGAAACCTCAGTATCATTTTTGAAGACCTATCCATAGATACCCCACACGCATGGGTTTGATGAAAAAAAAATTTTTGAGTTTCAGTTCTAAGTATGGGGACCCCCAATATTTATTGCTTTTTTTCTATTTTTGTGTGAAAATCTTAACGCGGTTCACAGAATACATCTACTTACAAAGTTTCAACAGTATAGCTCTTATAGTTTCGGAAAAAAGTGGCTGTGACATACGGACGGACAGACAGACAGACAGACAGACAGACATGACGAATCTATAAGGGTTCCGTTTTTTGCCATTTGGCTACGGAACCCTAAAAAAAGTGGTTACAATACCAACTATTTACTGTAACCGCCATTTGTGATGCCACCACGGTAATAAAAGTCAAAATCGGTTGAACGAATAGTAATAAAAGGTTTTCACAAATGTCTAATGTTATTTTGAACAGAGTATAACAAAACAAATAAAGAGATATTAATCATCATCAGCCGAAAGACGTTCACTGTTGGACATAGGCCTGTGGCGACGCTTAGGAGAAAGAGATAATAATTTACATAAAATAAAAAAAACATTGTTACCTTCTGTGCTCGCCTGTACCTCCTGGACGGGCACTGCCGTAATTCAATACGCGTAGCTAACGCGGTCTTGCGAACGTTGACATGCTAGCCTCTAGCTAGTTACACTTAATAGTTACACATATATATTTATTTTACTTCACTTTCTATTTGTTCCCTATGAAAACCCTTAGGTAAATCTTTCATTTGATTAATTTATGTATTTAAGGGGTTCTTACTTAAAGTGTAGGTAATAAAGAGGAAAGATTTCTATTTTGGTTTGTAATGAATAAACCCAAAAACTACAATTATTATTTAGTAATACACACTAGCAGCTATTAGCTGATGACCTGTTTCATATAGTTTGGAGATGTTTAGGCTGTCCAACCGATTATTGAAGCAGTTCAATGTGGAAGCTTTCACCACACTTTCCGGGAGCCTGTTCCATGCTGTTACAACTCGGTTAGGTAGAAATTGTTTCAAAGGCTTCTTGTACGAATGACCGATTTTTTTAAATTCTTTCACTAATTCAATGGTTCTGTACCTATCACTGATAACTTAGGCAAAGATTTCCACGTAGGCGAAGTCGCTGGTAGTAGCTAGCAAGTCCATACTTACTGCGCTCGTTTTCGGTATGAGCGGTGCGCGGCGTCTCGTAGCCCGTGGGATACTTCAAAGTTCAAACATTTTCATACTTTTGATCTTACGCTCGCCGGCCCGCGCTCAGCTACCGCTCACAACAGCAAGGTCGTGAATGGGCCTTTATTAAAAGTCACGAGTTGAATTGTTCTAAATATTTACCGTGGTGGCTTGGAACGCAAAGAAAACACCAGTGGGTCGCAACAAGTAACAATGTTCTCCGGTAACGCACAGTTTATAGGCTCACAGCACTAGTAGCTCTCTCTTAGTGGTTCCAGGTTTTACTAGGTACCAACTTAAATTTAACGATGACCAGGCTGTTGATAAAGATGATTATGATCGATTTTAAAGTGTATCTAAACTTGGCATTTGATTGGATTTCAACCCTTTTTAGGCGAACAATTAGCCGATAGGAACATGGCCCACTTTTTAACAGGTATGTTTTTGGTGGGATATAATTACATCGAAAAGTGGCATTGATTTTTTATATATAGAAAAACAACTTATACTATGGGAACAAACCTGAAATCGCGAAAAAAAATCAGCTGTTCAGTCAGTACATTTATGTTTGCCTAATGTACTGAACAGCTGATATTTTTTTCGCGATTTCGGCTTTGCTCTCATAATAAAAATTGTTTGTTTTATTATGAGCACAATCACGTGTTTAAGTATCGTACACTAATTGCCAGTCACCCTTTATATTATAGATCTATGTGTGTTTGTTAATTCTTCTCGCTTGAACGGCAGAACGCATTTAGATGAGGGCTCTTTAAACGGGTTAGGGGTCGTTCGGCCCACTATGGAACTGGGACCTCGAACCAGTTACCCCTTTTAAAAATTGATAATGGTTAACTGGGCCCACATTTGTTTTGCTTTCAGTCAAGCGAAGGGTGGCTTAAAATGGTTTATATATTATTAAGTATACAATAGATTTTGTACAGGTACAAGTATTTACGTACAAATATTATACATTATTGTTTTTATAACTTTAACATACGTTGCAAATTGCAAAAAAATTAAGAAAATTAGATTTTCGCGGGCGACCCTGGCGCTTTCGCCTTAAGAAAAACAAGTCTAATTAATTAATCAATCAACCTATCGTCAAAATGTAGGGAACAGCTGATTTTTTTTGATATTCCTGGTTTCCAGGGGGACCTATCGAACTGATTGGTTACCTATGTTTCTCTTTTTGTCAACACATGTCATAGGTACTTATGTACCTTTAATTTTTCTCCAAAATTAGGGTGGATGGGACGGATCAAAAAATGTTATCAAACACAACACCTCCTTTCAATCGTGTCAATTATGGACCAAATAGAAAAAAAACAATGACAGCGCGCCTTCGCTTGGGGTTTAATGAAGAAAAAATCGCTGAAAAGTGCAAAATAACTTTAATTTCGGAAGTCGGTATTAAACCGCAAGCGAAGGCGCGCTGTCATTGTTTTTTATTCTATTATTATGTCTATAATAGGCTAGTTGCCGTAAAAAATGTAATTAGTCCGTCTTTTAGATTATTCAAAAATAAGGGACACGTATTTTTTTATTTGTAAATTAAACCAAAAATGACAAAGATATAGCCCATTAAGGACGCGTGAGCAAGATTCACTCGCTCGAATTTAGGTATCTTGGTCGCAATACATCGACCTTACGCGCACGCACACATAGAGCCCATTGTTCGCTCAATTTTATACTTTAACCGAACATGTCTTGATATTTGAGGTATTATTTTATTTTTCTTAGTAAGTATTAATTGAGTCAAGCTTGTTTGATTTTTAGTATCAGTATTACTATATGGCAATATGTAATTGCCTGCTTATCCAGTTTTGAGTACTACTCTTATAGCAAAAATAAGTAGTTGCCATATCGTTACGGGTAATAACGACCAATTTCTTTGTAAACCTACGATTATTTCCCAGGCTTATTTCTTTAAAAATATTATATTTAACAAAATGAAATGGGTATTTGAGATTAATTTTATCAGACAATTAGGTACAACGCACAACCCCTCTCCGACATGAATTAAATCTTCAAACTCAATAAATACTCGTACGATGTCTGAAGCAAGTAGGTATTTCCAATTTAATATTCGATCTAATCGTAAAATACAGTTAAAACTATGAATACTTATGTATTTTTAACCGACTTCTAAAAAAGGAGGAGGTTCTTAATTCGGATGTTTGATTTTTGGAACGAAGTTCCTTATCGCGCGTTGTGAAAGGGGGCTAGACGGAAAAAATTCTCACGAAAAATTGTACTGACACTTTTACTGTCAAAATATAAATCCAAGATGGCGGCTGCAAGAAATTATCAACTTTTTCGTCATGGGTGTCGTTTTCATGGTTTTCAAGGGTGTTGAAACCGATGGTACTGTCAAAATATAAATCCAAGATGGCGGCTGCAAGAAATTATCAAATTTTTCGTCATGGGTGTCGTTTTCAAAGTTTTCGAGGGTGTTGAAACCGATGGTACTGTCAAAATATAAATCCAAAATGGCGGCTGCAAGAAATTATCAAATTTTCCGTCATGGGTGTCGTTTTCATGGTTTTCGAGGGTGTTGAAACCGATGGTTCTGTCAAAATATAAATCCATGATGGCGGCTGCAAGAAATTATAAAATTTTTCGTCATGGGTGTCGTTTTCATGGTTTTCAAGGGTGTTGAAACCGATAGTATTGTCAAAATGTAAATCCAAAATGGCGGCTGCAAGAAATTATCAAAATGGTTTTCGAGGGTGTTGAAACCGATGGTACTATCAAAATATAAATCCAAGATGTCGGCTCCAAGAAATTATAAAATTTTTCGTCATGGGTGTCGTTTTCATGGTTTTCAAGGGTGTTGAAACCGATAGTATTGTCAAAATGTAAATCCAAGATGGCGGCTGCAAGAAATTATCAACTTTTTCGTCATGGGTGTCGTTTTCGTGGTTTTCGAGGGTGTTGAAACTGATTGTATTGTGAAAATGTAAATCTAAGATGGCGGCTGCAAGAAATTATCAACTTTTTCGATATGGGTGTCTTTTTCATGGTTTTCGAGGTTGTTGAAGCCGATAGTGCTGTCAAAATGTAAATCTAAGATGGCGGCTGTCAGAAATTATCAACTTTTTCGTCATGAGTGTCGTTTTCATGGTTTCGAAGATGTTGAAATAGTGCTGTCAAAATGTACATAAAATGGGATAGTATTTTTTAGTTATCTTGTATTGGCTAGACGGAAAAAATTCTCACGAAAAGTTGTAACGATGCTTTTTGCTATAGTAAGCTATTGTAAGCCGTGCGGCGAGCGCATGTTTCTCTGTCTGTCTGTCTCTCTCTCTCTCTTATAGAAAGCAAGCCAAAACGGAACTTAGTTCCATCCGGGTGTCCCTTGACACCTCAGTAGTTTTTTTTTTTTATGTATGTTCGCGCATAACTTCGTTGCTTGCCGACCGATTTGAAAAATTCTTTCTTGTTTTTTGGAAAGTGTATACTTCCCAAATGGTCCCATAGTCACCAAGTCGGGATCTGATGATGGAATCTCGGCGAATTCAAGGGAACTCCTCAAATATCATAAGCAACCGTATAGTTCTTTTGGTATTTTCATCAAAGACAGCATTTTAAGCATTTACACTCAAAAAATTACATTTGATGAAGTGGAACTGGTGAAGAAGACCAGAAATGGCCAGTGGAAGTTCATACTCACACAGATATCACAATGAACATAGTTATGCGAGCCGGAAGATAGGCACCGGAACGACGTAATTAATCAATGTATCCTAGCCGTGTTTGGGTTTATTAGAATTGTCATGAGATGCACTTTGGCAATAAGATACTATCAAACTGATCTGATGATAATGATGATGAAGCTAGAAGATAGGCACCGGGGCTCCGTAATTAATCAATGTATCCTACCAGCGTTTGGGCTATTTAGAATTATCATGAGATGCGCCGCACTTTGGCTATAAGGTACTATCAAACTGATCTGATGATGATGATGGAGCCGCAAGGTAGACACGGAAGCTTCATAATAAAACAATGAATTTATCCTAGCAGGGTTTGAGTTAATTGGAATTGTCATGAGAAAAAGGTACTCTGGCTGTAAATAAGTGTATTACAACTAAAAAGTGTGAAATAAAAAACTTTTTCCAAAAAAAATATAACCGACTTCACTAAAAAAAAACACTAAAACCATCAAAATAATTTTAATTTCGGAAGTCGGTGTTTCTCGATATTGTTTGTTCCTTATTTATCACCGACTAGTGAAATCGGTTATATCTTTTTTGGATAAAGTTTTTTTTTTAATTATAAGGTAAAATATACAACGGATTTAGCAGTTATGTGTACTATCCAGACCCTATTTGTAGCATAGCCAATTTCTGTATTGTATTTGTGTGAAAAGATTGTATGGGACTGAATAATTTTAAAGCATGTAACTGGGAGATGAATAAATCATCGTTAATTTGATATCATGATATTGTGGCAACTTTAATTCCTTGTATATCAAAATGGTAACAGGAAAAATTGATTTATAAATACACTAGCTTTTGCCCGCGGCTTCGCCCGCGTGGCGTAACCTAATGTTATTTCCCATAAATTTTGGACCTCCATTTTACACGCGTGAGCAGCGTAGTTCTTACTACCTTAATTCACATATACTACCATTGTTGGTGTTGTGTTAGTTAAGAAAACAAACACAAAACAAAAATGCAATTATAACTTTTCAACAACTTCCAAAAGAAAACACAGTCATCAGTGGTGCGTTATTGTCGTTCGGCTTATTAGCTAAAGAAACAGTAGGCAAAACAGCGCGGGGGGAGGATCAGTGACCGCGTCATGCGTAGCTACTGAAGAGCGGAACTCGTGAACTCGTGAATTTAATTTTGAGAATTATTAAATTTATGAAAGCTTTCTAATAGTATGTAGCGACATCTATGGCGCCACATAAGAACTACGAAGAAAGTACGAAATCCTGCATCGCGCAATCAGAGTTCTCCGCGCGATTTGAACACATACGACAGCCCGAAATCATCTATCGGGCAGTAGCCCACCAGACTATAACACCTGTCTGGTCGGAGGATACTCCCTTTTCAACGGAGGTTTGCGGGACTTTACTCTCTGTTCCGCATACCTCCAAAAGTACGTCCGATTTAAATGATTCAAAAAGTAATTTACAGATACTGATATAGTCTTGAACGCGAAGTAACTTATTTTGATAAGAATTAATACCGTAATTATGTAAATAGCTTTCCAATAAATGCTTCATGAATGCCAATTTTTAAAAGTAGTAAAATGGATATATTATGTTAACCTTAAGAGATAGACATATGCCACCCAGACTTTTCTATAGACCTATATAAGATACACAATTCCACGATACATTATTTTGTTATATCTCAAAGGGTTTAGGCAGCGTTTGTGTTAAAAGCTCCCATACGGCTTATTTTTTCCCGACATCTTCAACAAATAACGTTAATGTACACAAAAATACATACAAAAACTTAACAAATTATATACTAAAAGCTTCCTCAAGAATCACGCTATCGAGTGGTGAAAACTGCTTGAAAATCGGTGCAGTAAATTTTGAGTTTATCGCGAACAGACAGACAGACAGACTCGGCGGGGGACTTTGTTTTATAATATGTAGTGAAAAGTGTCCTAATTTATCTTGGTACTCGAAGATATAGGCAAGCGTGCTCTATCGTCGGCCACATCATCGCTTACCATCAGGTGAGATTGTGGTCAAACGCGAGCCTGTACATTATATATATAAAAAAAACCTATTACTACTGTCCGTTCAACCGATTTTGACTTTCATTACGTTGGTAGCATGACAAATGGTGGCTGCAGCAAATAGTTGGTATTGTAATTAGTTTTTTGCTTTTAATGCCATCCTTATGCCTACGAAATAGAAGTTGAAATCGGTTGAACTGACAGTAAAAAAACTTTCTTTATATGTCTAATCCGCGAATAGGGTACAGCTCCTATTACTTGCTTCGATTTGTCTGTCAGATATTTAGCAATATAAAAAAACTACTGAGGTGTCAAGGGACACCCGGATGGAACGAAGTTCCGTTCTGGCTTGCTTTCTATAAGAGAGAGAGAGAGAGACAGACAGAGAAACATGCGCACGCCGCACGGCTTACAATAGCTTACTATAGCAAAAAGTATCGTTACAACTTTTCGTGAGAAGTTTTTCCGTCTAGCCAATCCAAGATAACTAAAAACTACTATCCTATTTTATGTACATTTTGACAGCACTATTTCAACATCTTCGAAACCATGAAAACGACACTCATGACGAAAAAGTTAATAATTTCTTGCAACCGCCATCATGGATTTACATTTTGACAGTACTGTTTCAACACCCTTGAGAACCATGAAAACGACACCCATGACGAAAAATTTGATAATTTCTTGCAGCCGCCATCTTGGATTTATATTTTGACAGTACTATCGGTTTCAACACCCTCGAAAACCATGAAAACGACACCCATGACGGAAAAGTTAATAATTTCTTGCAGCCGCTATCTTGGATTTATACTTTGACAGTACTATCGGTTTCAACACCCTCGAAAACCATGAAAACGACACCCATGACGGAAAAGTTAACAATTTCTTGCAGCCGTCATCTTGGATTTACATTTTGACAGTACTATCGGTTTCAACACCCTCGAAAACCATGAAAACGACACCCATGACGAAAAAGTTGATAATTTCTTGCAGCCGCCATCTTCGATTTACATTTTGACAGTACCATCGGTTTCAACACCCTCGAAAACCATGAAAACGACACCCATGACGAAATATTTGATAATTTCTTGCAGCCGCCATCTTGGATTTATATTTTGACAGTACCATCGGTTTCAACACCCTCGAAAACCACGAAAACGACACCTATGACGAAAAAGTTGATAATTACTTGCAGCCGCCATCTTGGATTTACATTTTGACAATACTATCGGTTTCAACACCCTTGAAAACCATGAAAACGACACCCATGACGAAAAATTTAATAATTTTTTGCAGCCGCCATCTTGGATTTATATTTTGACAGTATAGTACTGTCAAAATATAAATCCAAGATGGCGGTTTTAGGGAATGCAAAAACCGCCAAAATTACAAACCGGTTTTTTATTTCGGTTTTCCTAAAAAAAAAACCGGTTAACCGGGTAACCGGTTTTAAAATTAGTTTTTTTGAAATTTATTTTTAAGTGATGATTTTAATTTTTTTTGCTTGTGAAATTCTAAATAAATATTTTTAAACTTATCGTGAAACTTATCTATTAAAAAATATATTGTATACCTAATATGAATCCTGTTAAAAAAAAAATCTCAACTTCATAAAAACGAATGTCTCAGAATGATGTCATACATAGAGAATCTAAGCTAGAAGTTAATATATACTTCTACTCAGAATATCCACCACTAGCTTTTGCCCGCGGCTTCGTCCGCTATTAGTGTTAGTGTAGATTAACACATGCTTTTAAGCTTTTAGGCCACGCGTCATCTGTTTACGCATGGTGATCATTGGAAAGTTGTCCACTTTTGATAGTAAATAATTTTTAAGGATTTTGAATTATTGTTATGTGCAGCCCATGCTCTCTAATATAGATCTCAATTTGTAGTTCACGGGTTGAGGTCTTTTTTTTATGGTAGGAAAAATCATCCAATGACAACCCCCGCTCTTGGGCGGAACGGGAGATAGTGTCAGACTCTTACTGACTAAAAGACCCACCCTGTTCCTTCTAGCCTTCATACCGGGGCTCGAGTTCCCTTTCGAATTACCCTGGCCCCAGTAGGCTTCGACCCGGCTGAGTCTCTGCTGTTGCTGACAACTCCTTGAGGCGCGCGGGAACAGTGCGCGCCGTCGACGACTTTTTTTAATTGTGGCGTGCCCAGCACTGGGTTGCGATAGTCGCTGCCGCCATTTCACCGTGAGATCCTGCCGGAGCTCTATCCACCATGCCGTGACCTGATGCGGCAGCGGACTTTCACCCCGGCGTTGCATCTCCACACGCATAACGTGCATGTGTGCAAGGACTGTTGCCTTCAGATCCCACGAAGGTAGGCCAGCAAGAAGGCTCGCCGCTTCGCGGGAAACCGTGCGGTATCCCCGCACCATCCGTATTAACATGAATCTCTGGCAGGCGTTCAGCATAGCCGCCGGTCGCGTTTGCAGCGACGGCGCCCACACCGGCGCCCCGTAGAGGGCTATGGACTTAACGATCCCCACGTAGAGCCTCCGGCAGGAGGCATCTGGACCTCCAAGGTTGGGTAGGAGCCGCTTGAGTGCAGCCCCCGTCCGGTTGAGTTTGGGAGCCAGACGTCGGAAATGCTCCCCGAAATTCCGCCGGCTGTCGAGGACGAATCCCAGGTACTTCATCGTCGACCCGACGCCGATGAGAACTCCTCCTACCGTTAGTTGGGAACTTGACGGGGTGGCGCGTTCCGAGGGCCGTGAAAGCACATAGCCTCGGATTTATGTAGCGCCACCTCGAGTCCCAACTCCTGGATCCTACCAACGACTATCGCAACCCCGCGTGTCGCTAGAGCGACCGCCGCCCGGTTCGACTCTCACGGGTTGAAGTCTGGGCTAGCCAAAGGTCAATCATCAGCCTTAATGAAGTCCGAAACACTCGCTGTAAGGCATTAAGCCTGGGTAGTGCGTGCCTTGTGACCGGAAGCTGAGTCTTGCTGAAAAACCCCTAGTATTTTATCAAAAAGAGAGAGGCTTTAAGAGGCTTTGCTATGGCGTTTAGGATAGTATCTTGATCCCATTTTCACGAAAATGAACCTTGGTGATGATGATGTTATGATGAGTAACAACGGTGGGTATTCCATCCGCGAACAATAATTTTGGTGTCCTTACGAGATTTTAATTCTGGCCCTGACAGCATTCACTGCCTGTTCTCACAACACGCGGCCGGCCTGGATTTTTAATGATCGTAAACAGAAGAACTGTACAATTGGTGTAGCTATCACTATGGTACATAAATATTTATAAACAAACCTACGACTGATATCAAGCCTCAACAGCGTTTTAAAACTATGTTTGCTTAAAAATAGTGTCATGTGAAAGTAATAAAAAAAAAACTCGAAAAAACCGGTTACTTGAAAAAAAAACCGGTTATTTTAATCATTAAAAATATGCCGAAAAACTGGTTTTTCGGTTTTCGGGTTAACCGGTTTGCATTCCCTAGGCGGTTTCAACACCCTTGAAAACCATGAAAACGACACTCATGACGAAAAAGTTGAATTTCTTGCAGCCGCCATCTTGGATTTATATTTTGACAGTAAAAGTGTCAGTATAATTTTTCGTGAGAATTTCTTCCGTCTAGCCCCCTTTCACAACGCGCGATAAGGAACTTCGTTCCAAAAAAGATAATGTTTTATTTTGTACTATACTCGAATTGCACTACGACGTCATACCTGTCATTATAACCTATATTCTAAGCTCGAACAAATTATTTTTATCGAGTTTCAATCTTCATGACAAAATTCAACGCCCGATTGGATTACTATAGGGTTATCCATCATCATCAGATCAGTTTGATAGTACCTTATAGCCAAAGTGCGGCGCATCTCATGATAATTCTAAATAGCCCAAACACGGGTAGGATACATTGATTAATTACGGAGTCCCGGTGCCTATCTTCTAGCTTCATCATCATTATCATCAGATCAGTTTGATAGTACCTTATAGCCAAAGTGCATCTCATGACAATTCTAATAAGCCCAAACACGGCTAGGATACATTGATTAACTACGGAGTTGCGGTGCCTATCTTCCGGCTCCATCATCATCAGGTCACTTCGATAGTACCTTATAGCCAAAGGGCATTTCATGACAATTCTAATAAGCCCAAACACGGCTAGGATACATTGATTAATTACGGAGTTCCGGTGACTATCTTCCGGCTCCATCATCATCATCAGGTCACTTCAACGGTACCATTTTTAACATAACTATTCAGAACCATTTATTTATTTTTATTGTCATAGTTGCTGAACTATCTACATTGTGATATCTATGTAAGTATGAAGTTCCGTTGGCCATTTCTGGTCTTTGTTTTAGAATAAAACTCATTCTGTATCAGTAAGTCCATTATTACTTCATAATAACAATTTTAAAAATAAGTATGATATTTGTACTTTTATTTCGGTCCGAAAAAGTAGCACGTCTTTGCAGTCGCAGTATACAAGTCGGCACACATTTTAGACGTATTTATTTTTTGTAAGAGAGCGATACGGGCATCCGTTCACAAGCGCTTCTGAGCGCGGACTGACGCTAGACATCGCGCGTTCAATGAAAAATGTATGAAGAAATATTGAGAGTGGTTTTATTTTGGTCATAAATCATAAAGTTATTTATGTAGGTTCAAAATAATTAGCTATAGGTGTTGAAGACTATATAAGCTGTATTATTTTATGTTTTTTAAAGTAAAAATGTTTACTGGATTTAAGTTACGGGTTCCTACTCAGACCCTGTGTTTCGTAATTTTCTTGTATTAGTGCGTTGGTAAAATCGTATTTATATGAAAATTTTATATGAGACCGTAATATTTTTTTTATGCCATCCTGGAGATAAATATATTGTCTTTTATTTGATACCAAGATATACTCATAATTATGATTCCTAGAGCATCATAATGGTTCCCGAAAAACCGTGATATTTGTCGAAATAGGTGAATACGTCCTTAAAGTTACGTGTAACGTCACGGCCGTTATGTATTTTTTCGCACGGGATGACGTCACACGTAACTTTAATGGGCTATATCTTTGTTATTTTTTGTTTAATCGAAAAAATAAAAAATACATTTCCAATATTCTGTTCCATATCTTTGAAGTTCATGATCAGATCATAACAATACCTATTTCTATGGGACCAACTTGGAAGCATAACCTTTCAATCAAAAAAATAATTTTTAAAATCAGTCCACAATTGACCGAGATATCGGTGAACATACATAAAAAAGCATACATTCAGCCGAACATAGAACCTCCTCTTTTTCGAAGTCGGTTATTATAATCCTAATTTCAATTTTGCTTAAAAGTAGGGTAGAAACAACTTTTGGTTTTCGCCCCTATAGCACAGTTTAAACTGCGATTAAATTGAGCCCCATGTTCGAGTCCTTTATTCGGTCGTCTTGTGGTCTTGATTATAAAAGGAATAATCACCATTTATTTAGTTAGAATATTAGAATGTGTGGAAAATACAGGGAAATCCAGGCATTGGATTTATTTTTAAAACTGCGGGTCTACCAAGTGCATTGTAGCGCTATCTAGTGATATTTTTTTAAATTTGAATGAAGAGGAAAGGAAATGACTACTGTTTTTAGTTTTGAGACATGCCATAGATGTCGCTAAAGTCCACTTTATGTTAACGTTCCGATACAAAAAACTGTTGCTTTATGCTAATTAAGATATGATACTCATACTCAAGATTGAATCCTCTTTTATTGATGTTGATTTGACTCATTATGTAAATGTGTCACAGGACTGTAAATAAATAAATAGGTATACAAGAATGAACAATCATGCATTTTTTTACACCATCGCGCATGCTCCGTTTTACGTATCAATCGATACGAATCCAATGTGACAGCAGAAGTAGATGGCGTAGCGCATAGCACGTTTCCTCTACCTTCTCGCTCCTTCCGTGACATTTTTGCGAAACGTCGATTTCGTTTCCTATAAAAATTAATTTTAAAAATCACATTAGGGCATGCTCGGTAAAGTTTTTCACACGAAACACCGTGATATAAAATATATAACCGTGGTTAAGTTTTTTTGTGCCAAGTGCAATTAAACAATCAAGATTCCGCCGATAATTCAAAGCCTACCCAGTGGGTGGCTTATTTTGGTAAGTTTGCTGCTTATTTCATCATATTTCTTAACGTTATCGATTAGTTTCTATGTTTATTTATGATACTTTTGCGTCGCACAGCCATATGTTTGATATAAAATCGTTGTTACGTGTTCCTAAAATGAAGAGTTCATAGTACTCGTTATGTCCGTATTTGGTGTCTGAAAAAGCGTTATACTGTGTCGTTTTGCCTTGAAATATCGGTCAGGCAGGTGCTGGTATCGGCCTTTGATGTTTAAGAATACAGAATACTAAATGTATGATTCACCTCGGTATACCGTGACGAAATTTACGTCACTTCGTATTGTTCTAGTAAGTACTTGATAACGTAGGTTTTTGTAAAGAAGAGCATTTAATATATATATAACTACACAGCTATGTAAATAAAATCATCAACTCAAATTCTTATAAACAGTATTATTTTCGCAAAATAAATGAGGGCTTGACAATCTAAGATGCCTAGGTCTGGCCTAGTTTTTTTTTTATCACTAATGGTATTATTTGCAACACCATTTCTAATAATTATTTTAAGAAATCTAACTTCATTGATACTTCGTTTTATAATCCCAAAAATTAAAATAAATATTCAGACGGGTTCATTTAAAGGGCACTATCCCATTATTACCTCATCATAGAACAGCTGACTTTATCCCCGCCATATGTTATGAAAGGTATTAGAAACATAATCAATACCTGCATAGATAAACCAATTAAATAATTAATTTTTCAAAACAAAACCAACTGGTATATTACTTGAATCATTTGTCAGCCTGCCCTCCATTCAAAAATAACCAGAGTCGAGTAGAGTTGTAACCCTGGGTTGTTCTTAAATAACTCGAGTAGCTACCCTAGAGTTAACCCAACTAACTCTAACTTTGAGCAGGGTAGATTAGAGTAAGCGGCAATATGCTTGACATTGACAGTTGAACTCCGTTTGCGTTCAAAAATGCCAGGGTAGAGTAAAAACCCAATGACGTCATTAGAGTTAACTCTAAACTCAAATTTGAACGCAGCCCTGAGTCTTTCTTTTATAACTCGAGTAGCTACCCTAGAGTTAACCCAACTAACTCCAACTCTGAGCCTACCCTAGGTTGGAAAAAGCGGCCATATGCTTGACATTGACAGTAGAACTCGTTCGCATTCAGAAATGCCAGGGTAGAGTACATTATCCTATGACGTCATTAGAGTTAACTCTAAACTCTAATTTGAATGCAGCTCAGCCTAGTTATAAAATGACTTATTCCTCTTCATTATGAAAAAAGCTAACAGTTTACCTTCATTCAATTAACATAACAAAACATGTCATCATTACTTGCAATTATTTGTTGACACATCAGAAGATGAATTGCTGCAATAGTTGCGTTACTGTTATTTAAAACATCATTTCACACAATAAAACAAATATTGACAGTTGAATATGAATATTTTACCCGATAATTTGTTTGACCGTACAGCTGGATGCACATTAGCAAATGCAAAACCAGCATAAGCTGACATCCTATTCTGTTTAAGATACTGATACCAAATACTCAATCTCATCAGCTCTTCTGTCACCTTTGGGAGTTGAAGAGTTAAATGAGGTGGAGTTTTTGTTCTTAATAAAAAATCCCTGACGAAATGAACTTGCAAATGTTTGTCAAATAAAGCGACATAAACAGTTAACCTTTTCGAATACCATAATTAGAGACACTTACGAGATACAAACAATGAGAGAGGGAACACCGACATAGCTGGGGTTTATTATTATGAATTAAAGGGTTAACAGATGCACATCAGTGAAAACATAACCAATAAAAGCTGGCCTTTGTTTCTGTTTAACAGATTCAATGCCCATAATGTATAATAATTTGTTTGTGTGCCCACACATAACCCCATGTCACGAGTTTTTGTCATATTATGTTGCAATTTTTTACTTGTATTTATGCCCAGAACTCAATAACTTAGTCCACATTAAGCATCTTTTTTTATACATTTTTATTATTGTATGACTCATATGCTAGGTTCAGTGACACCAAAATTTATTTACTGTTGCACTATACTACACCAGCTCTAGAAAGAGTCAATTGTAGGTGTTGCAATTAGATTTATTTAGGAAATTGAAATGAAACTACAAGTTGACAAATCTATGTGAACTGACTTACTCTGTTGCAATGACATTGTGTACTGATACTGAGGTGATATTCACTTAGTTAAATAGACAATGTTATCGCTGTTTATTTGCATTGTATTATCATAATTCATATGGCAAACTATAGAAGTCATAAATAGAGATATAGTACCATTATTACCTCATAATTTTTCCATGACAGGAAAATTGTGTTCTTGATTAAAAAATAAACAATTCCTTTTACTACAGCATGTCATTTATTTTGCATATTTTGCAGCTAGTACTAAAAACAGTTATGCTAAAATTGTGCATAATTATGTGCAATTTGAGTGTGTGAAACTTCAAAAAAAAGTAGATAAGACCTGCATAACCATGAGTTTATGAAAATGCCAAAAACAAATTGTTTATACTGCATACGTCGAAGGTCTGGAACAATCTGCCTGCAGCAGTCTTCCCATATTATAATTTGAGTGTATTCAAGGCAAGAGTGAATAGGCTCATAAACTAGTGCACCACACCATCAGAGATTGCATCACTGCTTAACATCAGGTGGGATTGCAGTCAAGCACTAGTTTATATTAAGTAAAAAAAAATGGCCAACAGCTTTAACTTCTCAAATATCACATGCTACGTGTATATAAGTTCATTAGAATCAGATAGACACTGTTTTAGTTCATAAGTATGAGTAGTACAAAATACCTTGACATTTAGGCATTTTGGGGTAAGAAGATAGATGCTCAAGGGCTTAATTCCCTTACTTTTTTCTTTGCCTTCTTTGGTCTATCCCACAGGAACCATGAGCTTTTAGCTTACAGCAAAAATTTCTTTTTAGTCAGTAAAACAATGTTCAGGATTTAACCACAACTTCTATATATTTTGGTGTAAATACTGAAAATTGTTATCCTAATCCTGTCTAATATAGACCTCAGTTGGAGAAGCCTTGTAAAAAAGAATGGATAGAATTTGTGTAACCATAACAGATTATTATTAGGTTCTTCTTATCAAATCAGTAAACTCGCTAAACTGTTTGGGCCCAGTATCTTGTAACATTAACAGCAGCATCAGTGGCAATCATTAAATCCTCCCAAGTGCAGGTGTAGGGTGGGCACTTGGGAGACTAACAATCATTTCAGCTTATATTTTCAACAGGGGCACTGCGTTCATATTGCCGGTTGTTGAAGTTGCTCCTTGTAAAAATACTGATATTCAGTGATATTTAGTTGGACTGGAACCCATTCCCAACGTAACAGAGCTTTTCTCTATGACTAGGCAAATTGATTGATTTTGTAGTTCATGACAAAAGTCCATAACAACAAACCATTTGAAAAGCAACGTCATAGCATCGCTCACATAACAGGCCAAGCCTATTGCAATTGAGCTCAATTGAAATTCCTTGTACCAATCAAGACAGACCATAGTGCGTTCAACACGCTTACATTGTTATGTGAAGACATTAATAAATTATTACCTAATAAAAATGCAAGTAAATGGATTTACTGATTAGCTAGGTAACGATTTAGCCAGATAAAGATAAGTAGTTTAGTTTCTATGTTGAACTTTTAAATTGGGTATTTGTCTGTGCTTATTTTTGTACATTATTTTATATTATACAACAAATGACTCAGTGGCGTAACTATATCATCTGAGGCCCGTGGCAAATTCATTAGATGGGGCCCCCCGATAAATCACGTTACGTTGTGATTTCATTTTAATAAAAAAAAAATATATATTTTGGGATACTTCTTCTGAGCTGGCGGCCTCTGAAACCGGGGGCCCCGTCGGGCCTGGGGCCCGTGGCATTTTGCCAGCCTTGCCACCCTATAGTTACGCCACTGAAATGACTATCAAAATAAATCTTTTTCTGAAAATTGCGTCAAAACTGGTTATTAAATGAAGCAGTAAATTGTCAATTCAAATATTAGTATGAGTCGCAAAGTGGGGATATCTCACTACCTCTCTTGTTCACAATTATAAACCTACATAACCTAATGGCGGTGACGTCACATTTTAGTATGTGAATCCTATTTTGTTGTTGATGAAAGGTTTCATCTCCACCAGATTTGAAAAGTTTCTACCTTGATTAATGTTAAATGAATTTGAAAAATTCTTATCTTTTGCGATTTTGGATAAAGTAACGTTTAATAAAAACAATAAAAAAAAAATCAATTCGTGTACCCAATTGGCAGATTGTATAGGAAAACGAAATTTTTCATTTGAATCATCATCATCATCATCATATCAGCCGATAGACGTCCACTGTTGGACATAGGCCTCTCACAAGTGTCGCCACAATGAACGATCCTTTCATTTAAAAAGATCCAACACATATCTTACCTAACTTCTGCCAGTGGCAAGTGAATGTTCTCTTTATCAAAATTGGTTTAGCGGCTTTGGCGTGAAAATTTAAGAATGTCGTAGCGTAGTTAAGCGTGGGCGAAGAGCCTCTTCGCCCTCGTACCCAAAGGGGTCTCGCACAAGCGAGAGTTTTTTAAGAACGAGGGTTTTTTATATAATTTATAGGGTCGCGTTTGACTTTTCACCTGATGGTAAGCGACGATGTGACCGAACACGGTAGCGCCACTCGCTGTGTTTTTTCGAATTTATGAAAGGAATAGTCGGGTAAAAACTAACTGGCCTGTTGGTCTAGTGGTTAGTGACCCTGACTTTTATGCCGCAGGTCGTGGGTTCGATTCCCACCCAGGACAAATGTTTATGTGATGAGCATGATCATTTGTTCTGCGTCTGGGTGTAATTTATCTATAATATGTATGTATTTAGAAATATATAAGTATGTTTATCAGTTGTCTAGTACCCATAACACAAGCTCTGCTTAGCTTGGGACTAGACGGCGTTGTGTGATAGTTGTGGAATATTATTATTATAAAAACCTCGCTGATGCGCCTTCGACGTCTAAATCTTAAGCTACGCATGTCGTGAAAAGACGGACTGTAGCCCGATTCACGTAATCAAAACCGTAACGATATCGTAGCGATTTAGTCGTACTGTCGTATAGACCATTTCCGTGTTCACATCCATCAATCGAGTTTGAACGACACCGATTTTAAAGTCGTTTAGTCGTAGAGTCGATTTAAAAAAAAAAAAACAGTATTACATTATCCTGGTAGAATACTTATTAATAATGTAACTGGAAATAAGTCGTCGATAGATCGTTTAGTTTCGAGCCAGTTGAGTGGTCGTTCTATCCAATCCCGATTAAGGAACACGTGAATACCGCTTTTGGATAGGACTTCGATCGAACGACTATAAAACTTATTTATTTATTTATATATACTTTATTGCACATCAAGATTATAAATTAACAAAAAGGAAACCATATAATAAAAAACACACAATTGGCGGCCTTATCGCACTAGGCGATTTCTTCCAGGCAACCTTGAATGGACAGGGATTGCCTGGACACAAAATGGGGTTGCACTTAGTGCAAATATAAAAGTAACAAAACTTAATAAATACTTAATACTAATATGTATAGATACACAAATACATACATACAAAATATATATTAGCAAGAGAGTTAGTGAAGAACGAAGACAAGATCACAGAGTCAAGTAATGATCCTTCACAAGCCCTTTAAATGCAGGCAGTGTTTGCGCACGCTTTATTTCCACAGGCAATGCATTCCATAGACGAGCGGCCTGAACAGTAAATGACTTGTCCAGGAAAGTACTTGAATGCATTGGCATTTTTAGTTTCAAGTTATCCGATGACCTAAGAATTTTCATGTGGGAGTCACAAAGGAATTGAAACCGTTCTTTGAGGTAACGAGGGGTAAAAGGGGAAAAGAGCACATTATACAAAAGAGAAAGAATATGAGCATTACGACTTAAAACTTCAACGATATTTGGGTTGTTTGATTTTACATGACTGGCTACTGGACTAAAAGAGGGTTCCAGAAAAGTTAAACCTAGAATAAGCATTTTGTTATTAAACTACAAAGTGTTGTTTTTTTTTTCCTTTACTGTTAAGTACTACTTAATATCAGCTTTATACCTTCTAGCGTTTCTGAAAAATAGGGCCTTAACCAATGGACAATAAAGTCATCTTATTATGGTTCCATGTTTTACCGACATAAGAACGGAACCCTAATAAAAATGAACTCATTCTCATGATTCACCTTTATAATATATTATTATATTTTATTTCTTTCAGTATATTGCGTACAGCTTATAAATTTATCATAAAATAAAACGTAAATAAAAATATTTCTATTTTTCTTTCATCTATAAAAGTTAACAATTGACTATTTTATTAGATTAAAAAAGTGACTTTTTTAAATATATAAATTTTGCTAGCAGAAATGAAAAGGCGTGTTTTATATACCTATATATATTTTTTTAATTGCATGACTCTATTGCCTTCTGACTGCCATATTTATATTTGTACTGCAATATTTAATACTTGTTATATTATGTAGTTTATGTAAAAGACCTTATGGTAGCGGGATTTATATTAGGTATATTATGGTGCAAACAAATTCTCCTCATTCAACATGTACGGAGACTGAAAGAAATACCTATATATTTAAAAAAGGATGATATTATCTGAATTATTGTACTTGATATAATTATAACATAATATATCATTTTTATGTTTAAAAGTTATGTGTTTTTGTTTGCAGTCCCCTTTTTTTATAGGCAGTCAGTATGGCAGTCTATTTCTTTTATCTTTCTTTGTCAAACACGCTTTTTCATTTCTTTATAGGTCTGAATAAATATGGAAAAGAAGCGAGACTCTTTTTTTATGAAAATGAAAAGGGATAATGACAAACCGTTCAAGAAGAACCAGGAAGACATAGAGGATCACAAGAATAAGAGACAGAAAGAGTTCAATAAGAACCGTGAAGGTCTGGACTTGAACAAAGAAGCCAAGGAAAAGAAACCGTTTGATAAGAAAGCGTATCGTCTAAAGAAATACAGTAAGAAATACAAGCTAGAGCAGTGGGAGGAACAACGTAAAAAACGGTTGCTTCGTGAATACCACAAGGACATTAAGAACGACCCTACTATTGGTACGTACAAAGCTAAGTCTTTTGACGAAGACGCTCCAGATGGAAAACAAGAACCCGGTAAATACGTTCGACATCCTGATTTGGTTGAAAAAGATAACCTATTTGAAAAAGAGGACTCTGTAACAAGCACAAAACCCAAAAGAGATCCGTATCGGAAAGCTAAAGAACACTTTAACAAAGTAAAACAGGAGAAACTGGAGAAGCAAGAGGAGAAACAGAGAGTCAAAGAGCAGAAGCAACAAAAACTGGAAGAATATAAGAAGAAGAAGAATGAACGTTTCAAGAAGTTGAGTAAGAAGACTAAGAAGGGACAGCCAGTGATGACGGGGAGATTGGAACTGCTTTTAGAGAAAATTCAGAGTAGTAAATAGGGAAACTTCCATATTTTTTTGAGACTGCTTTTACATTTCTAGTAAAATATACAGTTTTGGATTCTACTTTTATACAATTAAAAATTCTATTCTTTAAAATCAAAATGAAATAATAAGATGCTGCTTTTTAACTCTTTAGCCGCTTGTGTCGGATTGGTCCGATGAGTTTTTCCGTGTGCTATTCGCCAGGGTCGCGTGTTTGCAAATGAGCACCGCATTTCGTTTAGCTCTTCAATCCCCATAAATGAAAGAAGAGTTAACGAGATGGAGTATTTGGTCGTGGATGTGCGACCCTAGCGGAATAAACGCAACAGTTTGTCGAATATAATATCCCACGTAGGCGGTTATAAGGTATTTTTTTTAAATTGCTCAACTAATAGGAACTCTTTATTGCAAATTCTATTGCCGCCATAACTCTTTATTTGGATCATTATTTTAATGCGGTAAATCTCCTTGCATATCTTAACACGTGAATATTATCGAGTTACGAAGTATGATTTTTCGATTACAATAGTAATTTACTCCAGTAATATGTCCTTTTGTTCTATTTTAATTAGCTCGACGGATATTAGCGACTTGATTCGATGTGTTTCCGAAACAGTGAACTCTTTAGTTTATATCGTGCGTTTATTCAGTGTGTTGTGTCTGTCACGGCCTCTTTATTTATTTGGAACTGTTGTTTTTGCTTTGATCGAAATAAAATTGTGATTTCTGTGAGTATTAGCTTTATTTATTTTGTATTTTTTTGCTTGTTTCCTGTAGGTCAACTTTGAGGTATAAGTTTAATTTTTAAATCATCACCATCATCTTGTTTTTTAGTCTAGCAACCTCCAACGTCATTGGAGACTTAGACCCTTCCATACGAGTTCTCGCAATTATTCATCTCGTACTTTTATTCTTCATATATTCATCTTTCTTTCTTTCGGCATCGTTCATTAATGGGTGGGATTACCATATTGTAATTTTATATAATTCTAATTTATTTCTTTTTCGCTTTTTTCATCATCATCTTCAAATATCGTCGCTCCACCAAACCTGAGCATGTCTTACGTAGATTTACCTATTTCTTTATGTTATTTATTATTATTTATAACAAATATAGACTGCTTAGCATTATTCCAATTAGAGTCGACTTGCAGTCTACCCGGATGTATCTGATCACCAGTATTTTATATGGAATGACTACCTATCTCACCTCCACAATCTAATAACTGGGCAACACGATACCTCTGGTTGTTAGACTCGGAGGCTTCCTGATGACAAGATCTACGTGCCCAGCAGGTTGTTTGCTCAAGCTCTCAACCAATTTAAAGTTTTCAAAACAAACGGGATGAACTGTCCTTCTAGTGGCGGATTCAGGGTCTCGTCACGACCGTGACCTGTGCTCCATTTCTGTTAAGTAGTCAGCCTTGACCTTTCTAGCGATAGGATACGTTGGGTACTATCTCGCTTTAGGTGGAGAGAGGGAATGTCAGACAGATGTGTTCCTTCATTTTTCCTTTGCATACAAGAGTTGTGGTGACTCTTTGGAACGACCCTGCAGTCTTCCACCCACGAGTAAAGATAAGCTTTTCAAAGCACTTAAAATTGCGGGTGAACGGTGACGTAGGTAGACACAAAGGTGTATAAAAATAAAGTCTGTTTTTTTTTTGGAGGTTCCCACGTTCATAGCGGCGTCAGTGACGTTCTTTAGGTCCTTCAAAGTGATATGGAGACACTGGGCACTTTAATAAGTGGGCTATCGTCTGATCAGGAGTACTGCACTTCGCACTGGTTGTCTGAGGTACCTATAATCCCCCATTTTGCCAGGTTCTGTTTGCAAGGTCCTACTTGGGAAGAGAAAACCATCGATTCGAGAAAAAGAAGAATATTTTTTTGTACAATAACGGAAGGAGTGGGTTGGTCATCACGTAAGGCCGAGCTAAAAATGTAATTACTCTGACTGATATAATAGTCTTGATTGTAAATGAGCTTATTTATTGGAATTGCAGTATGTGGACTAGGGTAGGTTAAGTTTTCATTGTAATTTTATTTAGAGAATACTAGAACGAGCGAAACGAGCCATAAAATTGGAACATCACACCATATTATCGTTCATTATCTTATTGATAAGAAAATTTAAGGATGTGGTTACGAATATTTGGTCATGATGAGGCCCCTAAAGGTCCGGGGATATCTACGCCCTTACTGATAAGGTCAAGTTTTAAGCACTCTTGCTATCTGTTTCACGATTTGCACACGTTTAGGATTATTATTGAGTAAGTGGTAAGCTTCTGCGTAAACTTGTCCCACTGCAGGGCAAAGACCTACCTTCCGTTATTCCACTCTTTTCTGTCCTTAGCCATTTCTGGCCAAACTTGCTCAATACTGGGATTGGAAGAATCCTGCTCTTTTCCCGCCCTTGGTCCATATTTCATTTGATAATTCGTATTCGCTGTCAAGGCATGGCTGAATAACAATAAATGTGCTAAGGATAACAAACATATTGACTGGTCTAGTGGTTAGTGGCCCTGACTGCTATGCCGGAGGTCGCGGGTTCGATTCCCACCCAGGACAAATGGTTTGTGTGATAAGCATGATCATTTGTTCTGTTTGAGTGTAATTTATCTATATACTTATGTATGTATTTAGAAATATATAAGTATGTTTCCCAGTTGTCTAGTTCTCATAAGCTCACAAGCTATGCTTAGCTTGAGACTAGACGGCGTTTTGTGATAGTTGTGGAATATTATTATTATTATATCTCTACATAAATATTTTCACACTTTGCCGACCTCAATTAACAAGGGAAAAACTCAGGAAGACGATCATAAAGATAGTAGCATTTAATAACTCAACAGATAACAATAAGCGATCATAATGACGTATCGTCTCTTGAATTTTTAGATTGGCGTAGAACATAAAATACTTTTTCATAATAAAGTTCACTTACCTGAAAAATATTGCATAAGTCACTGCTGAAAAAAAAAGATTTAAGAAAACAATACTCAATAGTGGCCTAAAGGCCTTATTACTGAAACAGGTGATCCATAGTCCGAAAGAAATAAAAACTGACAAATCAAGGATCACAATTTAATTCTGCCAAGCCCATTTCTATCATCGCACCAACAGACGCACGGCACGGCACGACTTGCCATTTATGCGTGCAAAACATTTTGAAGACACCTGCGTACAATTGCCGTTACGGATCTTGAGCGGTTGCGCAGAAGTCAAATATTCGGTCTCTTTAGTGGTGCGAAGTGAGATGCGGGGGCGGGGAGTGTCAGTGATTGGCTCGCCGCGCCAGCGCGTCATAGACGTCACTCCTGATTCGTGCCCTGCGTTGCTGCATGTATCTAACAACGAAGACGATTGGCTCGCCAATGTATGGAATGCGCAAAGCGATCCCCACTCTGACGCCGAGCGCTCAAGATCCGTTTTGGCAATTGTTACAACTAAAGAGTGGAATTCCGTCCCTGAGTCTGTGTTTCTTAATAGCTACTGGCAAATCACAAATCGATTATGGGTCCGATCTTAGAATCATTAGCATTAGAGTCTGCATTATGAGGGGCTTAACATGATGTTTAAACGCACGACTGACAAAAGTTGTGCGAGCGACAAAGAGCGATGAAGCTATACTCTTTACTTATAACTCCGTCCCTTTAACATTTCAGTTTTGGTCGTCAAATGGATCGCGATAAAAGCTCGTGGTAGCACTGCAGATGTCGTTATATATCGCCAAGATTAAATCCAAAAAACTTCGGCCCGCGGAGCTCAAGCTTGAGAATCACTGGTCTAGACGCTGCGTAGTTAAAAAGCAATAGACCTTGAAATAAGATAAAACAAATAAATAATCATATAAAGTCTAGGGATTTGTTGTTTCCTACTTGATAGCACGTATTGCTCGTATCAAAACTGACGGCCTTGTTAAGGTCCAAGCGCCATAAAACAGTGACTTTCTGAAGCCTACTCCTCGGTAAACACCAGGTTAATAGGTTTGAAAAAAATATATGTTTATTATAGATTCATAAACAACAATATCAACATTTGATTTTTTCGTGCTATTAATACTTGTCTAAAAAAAAAATTTAGCAACTTCGAAATAGATTTTTTCGTGCTATTAATACTTTTGTCTAAAAAAAATATTTAGCAATTTCGAAATTTTTCGCAACTTTTCCCTACTCCTTCCAAACGGCTTGGATCTTTAAAAACATTTTTAAATTGGTGGGTGGAAAATATTCTTCAAAATCATTACATATGTAAATCAATCAATATTTCGCAGAGAAAATGGATTTAAAGGTCAGCCGCGCGCTTTCCGTGCGCTGTTGGCCGCAAATAAATGCACAGATTTGCGTACTGCCGCCTAGGCGGGTGCGAGAGGTGCGTCCAAATAATTTTGGCTAGATGGTTCAAGGGACTATAAGCCTTAAGATTCTAGTAATTGGGTATAACATCATTTTGCATCAACTTTTAAAGTTGATCACCAACAAATTGTTGTGACAGCTTCGTCCAAATAGTAGCTCACGGTCCGGCCGTCCGGTAATCGTCCGGACTGAGCCTGAGTCGTCGATGGCGCGTACATTCCATGCGCCCCTCGAGGATATGTCATCAAAACCACCCCTGTGGCTTTAATGACATCTCCTTGAGCAGTGTCGAAGCCTACTGTGGCCATGGTTTGTGCAAAGAGAACCCTGGGCTCCTGAAACGAAAGCAAAGACCGAACTGGAGTGGATTTTAGTCTGTAGAAATCTGACACGCCCTCCCGCTCCGCCCTAGACTGGGGAAAAGTCATTAGATAATTTTCCACCTAAAATAGTCTTTGTCAGTGAATTATTTCTTGTATAAAAATTACATACACAGCTGCTTTGACAACTCTTTTCTCTTTGCACACTTTCAATATCTCTGTTCTTCACACGCCAAGAATCTGCGTTCCTCTAACAATCTCCTACTGCTTTGTCCTTCTCATACTTCTGATTAGGTTCATTCCTCCTTCTATATTCAGTCCATCCTTCTGTGGAATTCGATACTTCTTGATATCAGGACGGCCACGAGTCAGTACGCATTTAAGCGGAAGTTGCGGAATAACTTTCTAAACAAATAGCAGAATCATCTTTAAACTCCTTTACTGTGTATTTGTATATATGTATGTATGTATGGCTATATATTTTATTAAATATGCATGTATGTTTAGTTTTAGCTTTATATATAATTTTGTAATACTTGTTTTGAATAATATTTTCTTTTTTTTTATGCACCTGCCATTTTGTCTCTGCACTACCCTAGGTTGACTGGAAGAGTATGCCTAAGGCATTAAGTCCGCCCTTGTATCTTTTGTTGCATGAAGATTAAATAAAAAAATAAAAAAACATACCTATTTACTTTTGCCAATTAACTGAATCGTGTACAATTTAATAAAATACCTATTATGATAACAGGCCAAACACCTGACTTTGAAGACAACCCTGTAATCTTAAAAGATAAGTTCAATTCAAGAGGGCGCGTCAAAATGGCGCCAATTAACAATTTGACAGTTGACATTTAGACCACAGATAACTAAAATAATAAATATACGGAGCAAACATTGACCTTTTGATGAAATCCGGGATAAAAATGATCATTACTGTCTCTCGTGATTTGGGTTTATTAAGATAAGCAATTTTGCCCATTACTTTTACACGTTTTAATTGGTTAAGGTGAGGTTGCTTCGGTTTTTTTTTTATTGTTGATAGGTTCGCGCTTGACCTATACAGTAAAATGGGGTGAATAGAGACTTAGGGGTGAATAGAGATTTTCTCGATATTTGAATATTTTTTGCAGCATTTAACTATATAAATTTTTTAATGAATTGTTATTCTAAAAAATCGATGCTTTGTTAGAGGCCGATATTACAGTATCAAAGTGAAAAACCAAACCAAAGTTTTGTCTCTATTCACCCCGTTTTACGGTATCTCACCTGATGGAAAGCGACGGTGCGGTCGACGATGGAACGCGCTTACCTAGAAGAAACGTATTCACTCTCGACTTAAAAGATTCCCGCGTTGTAGCTATCAGGAAACACAGACTCCGGCAAGGAATTCCACTCTCTAGCTGCACGCATAATGAATGTGTTCCCAAAACGTTTTATATCCTATCCTATTATATCCACCATATATCGGTGGCGCATAGCCGTACGTCTGGTAGTAGAATTAGGTTATGTTATGTGGGTTGGACATAGATATGCAGTCACTACACTTCACCCGCTTAAAAGTAGGTTTCTTACATATATATGGTATTCTCTTTACAAAATTTGGACCCCCATTTCATCCTCGTAAGGGGTAAATTATAGAAAATCCTCATTTAGTGCTCGTTTAGGTCATGAAAAGAAAACCTTGTGGCAAATTGCTCGCTGATAGGGAAAATACCAGGAGCTTGGGCTATGTGTTGATGTCTGTCAGTTTCTCCTATGTTTTTTTTTCATATCTAGTTGGTACGTGAACTCCTTTAATACCTTGGTATTCTCATTAAAGGCTGGGTTACGCTTTAAGCCTGGTGAGATGGTCTACACGTTTACACGGTAATAATATCATACAGTAATGTATCTCGGCCGTATTTTTTAAATAAATGCCTACAGCCGCGCGGTAAGTTAAGGGAACTGTAGATATTATTACCGTGACGTTTATTTATATTTACATTATTTTGAGAAAAACAATACTAAGTGTATCACTTATCGGAATTGTTTTATCGCTGATATCTTTGAAGATCCTGAAAAACAATTGATTCTGTAATTCTCTGAAAATGTTGCACGTTTAGTCGTTTATTGATTCACAAAAGGAAGGCATTTTTTTTAGGTAGTCTTCTCTATTACTGTAACCTTTTGAATATCGTAATTAGACACAAACGAGAGAGCGAACGCCGGTGTTCGTTTGAGGTTTAATGAATTAAACGAATACTAATTAGAATCCTGTTGTTTGTGTGGATCCTACATAATCAAAAGTCAGGTTACAGGTATTTTAGACTAGATAGTATTGTGAAAGTGAGGCCCAAGGTACCTAGAAGCTCACCGAATTCTTCAACATTCCGTTTACCATGCTACTTACCAGAAACAAAAGACGATAATTCCCTAGAGCTCACCTCAGAAGCTTCTCGAACAAAAGCCCTGCAATGGGTGAAATAAATTTAAAAAAAAAGCCTTTATTAGCGTACTTACTTACAAAGTTAGCAACTTAACAACAATAATTTAAAATCATGGCTTCACCTAATTGTGTAAAATGTGGAATAATTGAGGACGTACGACATATCCTGATGGAATGTAAGCCTCGTTTTGCACGTGTTTGCAACAGCATCTTAGCTAAGCATACGTCAGATGAGGCAAGAGAGTTCTATACATTTATTACTAATATAATTAATAAAGTAATTTAAAATAAATCAAAATACTAAAATTTGGCTATGTGATGGAGCGACATGGTCAATATTGTGAGAAAGCTTCTTAATAAAGATAAAAAAAAAACTGTTTCAAGCTAAGTCTAATATGGTTGTTAGCTTACACAGAACTGATTCACCCTGTTCCCCGTACTAGTATAAACTGTATTACGATAGAACAGTTTTCTTCGGTCGCGGTATAGGTTAGTTCATATATTATATTAGTGGCACTTCGGAATTTAAAATAGTTCGGTAGAATAGGATTCACCTCAATAAACCATGTTTTATAAATAACTTGGCATATGTAGAGCGGGTCGCTCGAAGGTCACGCACGAGTCCCACGCCCCACGCGTGTCAAACTGCGACATACGATATTTTCAATTGTAATACTCAAATATAGACCTCACATGGAACTTCTAGGAATAAGTTGTGTGTCGTATATGATTTATCGACGTTGTTACCAACCACACTTGTGGATTATTTCAACGAGATCTTCACATCTAAACCGCGATCAAAAGCTATCTGTCATATTAGGTAAAAGAAGAAACTGGCTGACTGACATAGAGATGTGCCGTTGCCGGCAATATTGCCGAGAAGTGGGAATATTGGGCGCAATATTGCCCGAAGTATGAATATTGGTGGCAATATTGCCCGAAGTATGAATATTGATGGCAATATTCATACTTATACTACAGACAAGTCCTCCTTTTATGACGTAAGCGAGCACTAATAAAGAGTTTTTCTAAATTAAGCCCATAAGGGGATGAAAGGGGTCTAAGGCCTCATTTACGGAGACGCGGGGCGTCTCGCGTCGCGTGTGGCGTGGCGTCTCGCGGCGCGTCGGACGTTTTTTCTGTTTACGGTGGGGCGGCGCGTGAAGCGGCACGCATCATCACACGCGTAAACACAAACTTATAGCAATATACGACCATGTTCATAGAGAAGCGAGACGGGAAGCGTGGCGGTGCCCGCCGCGGCGCCCGCGGTGAATCCTCTAGCGTGTAGCGAAGCACGCGGCGGGCATCGCGGCGATCATATCATACTCCATTGCGACGGTGACTACGTCTGTGTTGCGCGATTTCTAAATAAGACTGACAGAAGATTCCTCCTCGGCATAGCTTCATCGAGAATTGCCGCTGCGTGCGCCGCCGCGATAAACGCCGCGTGGGACGCGTCGGTGCCATCCGCGGGCTCGGCCGCAAAAAACGCCCTAATTCAAACAAACGCGTCTAAAATCGCTTCTCCGTAAACGCACTCATACAACGCCATATATTTGAATTCAGTGCGGGCCGCGCCACTCAACGCAACGCGCGACGCCCCGCGTCTCCGTAAATGAGGCCTAAAGTTTGTGTGGAGACGCGGGCGAAGCCGCTGGCAGAAGCTAGTCTATACCTATATATAAATGGAGAAACTGACTGACATATCAACGTACAGCCAAAACTTCTGGGGCTAGAAGCGTGAATTTATGCACAAGGCTTCCTTTTATGACGTAAGCGAACTCTAGTAAAAGATTTTTCTAACATTCAATCACTAAAGGGATGAAACGAAGGTTTAAAGTATGTAAGAAGAAACCTTTCACGCGGGTGAATTCGCTGGCAGAAGCTAGTTTTTCATATGAACATAGGTAACTTCACTGGTTACTCCAGTTCCTGAACTTGGCTTACTTGCAATTCATGGTCTGTTTCGCTGGCGAAATTATCCCTTAAGTTGTCTGTCACTTGCAGCGGCCATCTTTATGGGTTGCCGTCATTGCACAATTATTTTTTCAACTACCTTCCTTGTGTAATGTGCGCTGAGTGAGAGTTGTTTTAAACTTTGGCGCTATCCACACGTTTATGACGTTCGGCGCTCCGATTGGCCTGCTCCAAGTTCTAAACCAATCAGAGAGACAAACGCGGTAAAAGTTTCGATCGCGTTCACGTAAAAACAACTCGCACTGGGAACACATAATAATAATAATAATAATAATAATTCTTTATTCAGGTATAAGGTAATCGACATTATAATTTACATTAATTACAATCGACATAAATTTAATTCAAACTGTAGTATAGATCTGCCTGATCTAGGTTAATGAAAACCTGTGTTTCAGGCCATCCATTTACATCAAACATTTAAAAAAGAAAAACAACAATAGAAAAGAAAGCTAAATTAAAACGAAGACAATAATTTCAATGACTTAAAAATAAACCATTAGAGTAAAAATATTTTAAAACTAGATTAGTTACGATACATTATGTTTAAACAAATTAACGAATAATAATATTACAGTTATAGTGCAGACTATTAATTAGGTAAAGAAAGTGATTTAGATTAGATAAAGTTTATTTTACAATTTCTAGAAGTTTTTCCGTGTCTGCATAATTGTGTTTTGCCAAATATTCTTGAACTAGTAAATTACACCTATTGTAACTTAAACTATAAATCTTTAGTATTCTGTTAAACTGGTTGTATAAGTAGGGTCCTAAAAATAAATAAAATCGTTTAGCAAAAGCATGTTTAGTCTTAGAGTTAGCACAAACCAAATCCTTTCTTCTCCTATCTGAGGGTATTGGGTTGAAATAAAGTTCAGTGTACATAGTGCCTAATGCGTGTTTGTTTTACGTTAACGTGATCCACACGTTTATAACGTTCGGCGCTCCGATTGGCCCGCTTCAAGCTCTTAACCAATCAGAGCCAAACGCGGTAAAAGTTTCGATCGCGTTGACGTAAAAACAACTCGCACTAGGCACTCAGATCTGTAGATTAACTTTCTGCAGTTCGTATGATAAATGACTTTTATTTAACTGAATTATGTACACACACTTAGTTTACCCAGGTTGGCTGGTCGCCAACATTGATGCAAGTACCATAACGTTTATACGACTTAATGAGCAGGTATAACTCTTTATGGAACTGCACTGCAGATGCCACAAAGTCTAAGAAATAAGATAAGACGATTATGTGAGACAAGATTTAATTATTTTTGTATTTGCTTAAGATATTGTTGTTATGTCATTGCTCAGTCGACCTTATCAAACTGGGGTGGTGCTTTATGATAGGTTAACAATTACATACACACATGAGATCGGCACGTGTTCTTGACAAATAAACATTGATTTTAGATACAGGGCGCTAGGACTGGTAAACGTGATTTTCTAATTACATGGAGCTGTATAAATAAACAACTAGGGAGTACCTTTCTTATCGAAGTTGTTCCAATGTTTAGGAAAGGATTGTTTTCACTGAGGAATAATAATAGTGGGAGGAAAACAGTTTTTTTTTTTATTATTGATAGGATCGCGCTTCACCACTATCTGACCAGAAGGAAAGCGAAGATGTGGACGATGGGGCACGCTTGCTTAGAAGTAACCTATTCATTCTTGACTTAAAGATCCCCATGTTGTAGTTATTAGGAAACATAGGACTCCGGCAGGGAATTCCAGTCCTTAGCTGTGTGCATGTGCACCATGTAGGGAGGTAAGGTGGGACTTTACATCCTGTTCCGCATACGTCTAAACTGGTGACCCTCGACAATGAACATCAGCGCAGGTTTCGTGCAGACAGATCGTGATGCTCGTGACAGATCACTTCCTCAAACTCAGGCAGCCATATAGCCGGCACATGAGGCTTTAAAGGATACTCCTGATGAGGTCTCCGTCACACAATCCACTCGCTTCTTGGACCTTCTCCACTGAACCTGTTTGAAAGTGAAAATATGTGGAGCGCGTTTCTTGCACATTCTTTTTCATACAGGTCTACGCTTTGAAATGTGCAATTGGCATCATTTTTCTGACTGGCTGACTTTTTGACATTTCAAAAGTGCTTGTAAATGGTTGTTTTGAAACTTGACCCTTGTGCCAAAATTGATCTTAGCAATTCCCGCAGTCAAATTTTCAAACAGCGGTCTTGAGAAACTGGTTTGTTTATCCATACGATCCACCGTCCGTCCCTCAAATTTTAAGCGTCAGTCAAAATATCAATAAACTATCGAACTGTCTAGCCTCCTCTGCTTACACTTGGTTTCCGTAAGACTGTAGCCGTTGATGTTGACGTAAACATACTTTCCGTACAAACTTACATTGTTTCCGTTCCATGAATCCGGCAGGTAGGTAGGCACAGGCACTAGTAGACAGTATACTGTTTAAACCTCTCACATACGGCGAATTTAGATAGCGATGCTGTGGCGCGTTCGCATCGATACAGTCGTGATGCTATAGCACGTTGGCACCTTTACTATAGCGCTTGCTATACAGTCGTGATGCTATAGCACGTTGGCATCTTTAGTATGCTGATGCAACTAACGCGCGTTAGTAGCGATGCTGTCATCTTATCTAGAAAAATCCCCGTGGATAAGGCCGTTCCCTTTCGCCCTTTTGCATCATCATCATCATTTTTACCCGAAAGACGTCCACTATAGGACATAGGCCTCCCCAAGTGTCACCACAAAAAATGATCCTGTGAACCTTTCCAGGTCATTGGTCCACGCATTTAGTCATGTAATGTCCACTACATAAAATTTTCCACTATTTTGAAATGTTATGGAACGTCTCTCAATCCTGCGTTTTTTGGTACGCGGTCGCCACTCCTAAACTTTTCGGCTCCATCGACCATCTGTTCCGCAAGCATGTAGCCGGCCTATTACCACTTATGTTTGACGATTCTTTGAGCTATATCAGTAAGTGTCTCCTGCGGATATATTTATGTGACGCAAGGAAACTCCAAGACCTCCCTACCAACAGGTGGGATCTCAGTCAAGCACTGGTTTAGAACAAAACTGCTGAATTCTGAGTATAGAACATTGCATAATACATATGACAACGTCTGGTCAAAATACTACAGATAACGAACACACTTTTTTGTAAAAAGAGATAAGAAAATGTAATCTTTTATTACTTGGCAATTATACACTATTTTATAATCATCCTATCCTATCGTCATAAGAACGTGATTTTATATCTACTGAGATGATACATTGCAATCTCAAACAAAGGATTTGTTTTTATTATGATTATAAAATATTTAAATGAGTATTTGCTCAGCTGTTTTGTTTTACAACGTGACTTTTACAATTGTCTGGAATATTTTATTGTAGTATGACTACAACACAACTACAGATGTTGTCTCACTTTAATTAAAATAGGGTTTTACATAGTCATCAGTTTGGCTTCACGAAAGGAAGGTCAACCTCGGATGCAGGAGTGAAACTCATCAGTCACATTTTAGAATCCTGGGAGAAGTCCCAGGATGCTATTGGCATATTCTGTGACCTCTCAAAAGCATTTGACTGTGTTGACCATAATACTCTGATCTGTAAATTACATCATTACGGAATTCGTGGACAAGCTGCTGACCTTGTTTTTTCCTATTTATCTTACAGGCAGCAAAAAGTATCCGTAAATGGGGTGACGTCCTCGGGGTCTTTAGTAATAATGGGCGTGCCCCAGGGTCCAATTCTTGGCTCTTTCCTTTTTCTAGGTTATATTAATGACCTTCCTTACATGATGGCTAATTTATCAGATATAATTCTATTTGCTGACGACACTTCTCTTATTTTTAAAGTGGATAGAAAAGATGCGGATGTCTTGCGTGTTAACGAAAGTCTGGCTGTTCTTTCGAAATGGTTCGCAGCTAATAATCTTTTACTAAATGCAAATAAAAGTAAATGTATAAAGTTTTCATTGCCAAATGTCCCTCAAGTCGACGTCAATCTAATTCTTGATAGCAAAAAACTTGATGTAATTACAGAAACTGTGTTCTTAGTTACAACTGTCGATTCTAAACTGCAGTGGGGTGCTCATATTAGAACTCTCTCAGGTAGATTAAGCTCAGCGGCATATGCAGTAAGAAAAATAAGGCAGTTGACAGATGTCGCCACAGCTAGGTTAGTTTACTATGCCTATTTCCACAGTATTATGTCTTATGGCATTTTACTGTGGGTATCTGCCGCTGATGTAGACTCGATTTTCGTATTGCAAAAGAGAGCAATCAGGGCTATTTATAAAATGGATCCTCGCGAGTCCCTCAGAAATAAATTCAAAGAAATCGATATATTGACACTGCCTTCTCTTTATATCTTAGAAAGTATTTTGTATGTCCGTAAAAACCTAGGACTTTTCAAAATTAGAAACGATTTTCATAATATAAATACTCGTAGTAAACACGAAATTATATTACCCAAATGGAGATTAGCCAAGACCAGTAAGTCATTTTTAGTAAATAGCATACGCTTTTATAACAAGCTACCAAAAGCGGTGACTGAACTTAGCGGAAAGTTCAAAACTCATATCAAGCGAAAAAACTAGAAAGAAGAGAAATATAACCGAAATATAATGTAATATAACCGATTTTATTTATAAATAAGGCCTAAAGAACTTTGAAATGGAACGTTTACAATATTGCCAATTTTCTATCATTATTATCATTCGCGTGATTACTTACTAACAATACTAATAATAAACAACTAAACACGATAGTCTCTTTTACGTTGTTACGACAATCACGTGAATGTATTGATGATAACCCATTATTTATAAACCAATGACCTCTTCGACTTCATCCGTGTCTGATGAAAATGATACACTTAAAGTAATAAAAAAATTAGAAGTGATTAGATTTCTATGTCTGGCTTGGCTAACATTATCATTTCAAACGAAAGACGTTTCATTAGTGAACATATGCATGCCTCCCCTAAGCGTTGACGCCATCGACTCGTCTTTTATTTATTGTACACCATAAGAAGTTATTATGTGGATAACTGAGTTCATGTACATTAAAGTTCAATTTACTTCCAGCAAACCATAGAATGATGAGAGGGATTACTATGGAGTGGTAGAATCCAATGCACAATTTTAAAATTACAAATAATAATATATAAACATACTTAAATTCGTAAATAATAATTATATAATCTATAATAATATAAAAATGAATCGCTAATTGTGTTGCTAAGCACAAATCTCGAGAACTGTTGAACCGATTTCGCTAATTCTTTTTTTGTTGTGTTTGTTATTGTGAGGAGAAGGGTTCATATGGGAAGAAATGAAAATTAGGGTAGGATAGGGTATAGTAAGGTATACTAGGGTAGAGCGGGTGCGAAGCCGCGGGCAAACACTGGTACATAATAGTTATGTACTATGTCTTGCTCTTTTTGCAACCAGCGTATTCCCGCCTCCAGCAGGTCATCGGTCCATCTTGGTGGAGGCCATCCAACGATACACTTACGTGGTCACCTCTCTGAAAACATTCGGTCTCATCGGCCATTTCTGCGAGTAATGCCCACTGCTACTTTATAATAGTCGGCTGATGATACCACGTTCCATGAAAAGTATTTAAGAGGCCTTTGTGAGTTGGCTTCGGCCCCTCGTACGCCTTTCAAAAGTCCAGGACCCCACGGTCCTGAGATAAATAATTAAAATATATTGACATTTATTTCAGCCAAAATACCACTAGATTAATTCTTCGGTCAGACTGTGGTCAGATTGTGAAATAAACCATTATGATTTCTTACAATTTATACATCAAAATTCGATTTCAATATTGACTCTTTCTGGTAAACTACATTTAGTACTCAAACTTCCTGGAAATCTTGGCATCATTTCTCCAGAAATCTGGCACTTTCATAGCCACGTTGGCATCAGCAGAACGACTGCCTACCTATCTGGCAATCTGTCAACTAATATCATTGAGTAACGTATGAATCGAACGCTAATTAAAGGAGTATGAGTGCACTGTTTCACAATTATTACTACTATAGTAATAGCAAGAATTATTGAGTGAGTAATAATTAATTATGATTGGGGTGTAGTATAGGAAATAATCTTCACAACCAAACCTAATGCAGGGAATTCACTACATGAATACCATTGCTATACTATTTTTTTGTCGGTGGGAAAATCATCTAATGACATCCCCCGCTCTTGGGCGGAGCGGGAGATAGTGTCAGACTCTTACTGACTAAAAACCCACTCCAGTTCCTTCGTTGCCTTTCTTACCGGGGTCTGAGCTACCTTTCTGAGCTAACCCTGGCCCCAGTAGGCTTCGGCCCAGCTGGGCCCCTGCCGTTGCTGACAACTCCTTGAGGCGCGCCGTCGACGACTTGGGCTCGGTCCGGACAGTGGTCGGACAGCGAGCTACCCATTGCTCGCCGTCCGCAAGCTCGCTCCTGTGGCCGGAAATCGGGGCAATTGCTATGCTTCTGTCTTTCTGCACAACACTAAACAAATATAAGACAGTAGCATCTGCGGGCATTAGGACAAGTCAGCCTAATAAATTGTTAGTTTTTAAGGTTCTGTACACGAAAAGTGCCAACGGTACCCCATTACTAAGCTCCGCTGTCCATTTATCTTTCAGTGAGCTATATCTTATAAACCGTAAGAACTGTGAGACTTCTTGCACCGGGTCCTTGTTCAGGCCATGGTCCGGAACGAGAAGGAATGGGACAAGTTCGCCTTTCTGCGAAGCAGTAATACTAGCGAATGAGATGGCCACTGAGAGAACGGTCAGCCTCACAACCCAGCCGCCGCTGCAACAGTTGACGCCTGAAGTGTCGGGAGTCGTAGAGCTGTCACCGGCCACCACAGGCTTGGGCTTACAGCTACCCATTGCTCGTCGTCCGGTAAAGGCCGAACCCGAGTTGTTGATAGCCCGTAGTGTTCCACGCCTGCCTCAGCAAGATATCAGCAAAACCGTAGAGCTCAGCAGAGCCAATGCCCGATTCGGTCATTCGAATTTCTCAAAAGGATACCGTGCTTCTAGAACAGAAGGGCCAGCATAATGACACAGGAGAGCAAAAGTCTAGACACGCCTTTTCGCACCACCCTAGAGCGATAGAAGCCATTGGTAGATTTCTCGCCTCAAAATAAAGGCGATTCCGATGATTAACGATAAACTGAATAGGTAACCGAGTAAATAAACGACACTACGACAGTAATAAAAACATGGTTGATTTTGTTGGTTCACCAATTCAATACTACGTTCTTTGAAGATAAACAGTGGCGGATTAAGCCAGCGCGAGACCTGTAGCAAATTCGACCAAGGGACCCCTGTGTAGACCTTTTTTCTAATAAACTAGTAAAACCTCCTCGCGGTTGTCGTCCGAGTATCTTCGCAAGATACTGCAATACTTCGGTCACATTGCAAGAAATGACGATGGACACCTCGAAAAGGTAATCGTGACCGGTAAAGTAGATGGAAAAAGGTCTCGCGGGCGCAGACCAATACGTTGGTCCGACCAGATCTCTCTCCACGCTCTTGACTCCACGGTATACAACGCCCTTCACATTGCCATCAATCAAAGAAACATCATAAAAATGATAGTGATGAGGCAGGCAGCTCACGACCCTCGGCATTGAGGAATACGATTGAATTACAATGGATACCAAAACCTTATAGACTTTAAGATTGATGAATAGTGGAAAAATTCTAAGAGATCTATTCTGTAAACTTTTATTTGAAAGAAAGCCTTTAGTAAATTGACTATCACATCCAAAGAAATCAGCTATATTTGGATTTCATGTAGTATAAATGTCGTGGCGGGATCATGGACATTGATCTCATGATGATCAAACTTTAATGTTTAAAACAAACTGGCCACGACATAATATATCGTACTTTGACTAGGTTATTTTTTTACGTTCGTGTGCTGGATCCTTGAACGCGCGGGGTCCCCAAATGCGGGGGGCCTGTAGCATTTGCTACTCTTGCTACATGCCTAATCCGCCACTAAAGATAAATAGACCGTGAGCGCGTTCCGGTACGAAATATTATTAGGACGTAACACGGAGAGTCTTGGAATTCGTTTAACCTAGATTGAGGGTCGGGACGTTTCGTGGCGACATTCGACAAACGGGTCGGTCAAGGTCGGGAATACGGGAAAAGGTTATTTGGTACCTTTGTGGCGTGTACTGGATTCGGGGAGTTAACCCTGAAATCTTATTGATATTGTGTGCCACAGGCAGTGCGAAAATGAAACCCTAAGACGAAGACAAGGAAGGAACAGGAGTGGATGTTTAGTCAGAAAATGTCTGACACTATCTCCCGCTCCGCCCAAGAGCGGGGGATGTCATTGGATGATTTAAAAAAAAATGGTGTTGTGTGGCGAGAGGGAGAGTCAGTTTTACTGACTAAAACCCATCTCTGTTCCTTTAGGTGCCCTTTGCGTTCCTGAACGTAACTCTAATCCATCCTGTAGCCCTGCCTGCTGACGCCCTACCACGAGCTTTTAACGAGATCCATTTTACAAACTACAGTGAAATGTTTAAGAGATGGAGCTTTAAACAGTTTAGAGCTCCATTCCATCCTTCTTTTTTGCTCGTATGCTTGACATTTCAACACTTCATAAGGCCCCTGAACTGCAGTTCAAGATGGGGTCGCAACTCAGATTTATAGCCTTAGATAATAAAAGAAAAGCACACGCATAAAAAATACAAGCTGCAGCTAAAAGTAAACTGCCAGACAAGCATATTATGTTAACAGTATTTTGCATGCTGAAATTAAGGTAGTTAGTATGGATCATCAAACATGACAAGGACCTGTAACCTGTACCTACTTTCTGTGCAAATGAGGATCTATTCTATTCAGACTTTCTTTTGAGTGTTGGAAATCAAATTACTCTTATTTCGGGTAGAACTCGGCTCTGTTTCTTCAATTGCCCTTTGCGCTCCAGGGACAAAATGGCGGCATCCCACAACGAGATTTATAAACATCACAAAAGTACCTCTCAGTGGCACTGAAAGTGTTAGCTTTGTAAGTCGGTATTTTTTTTAAGCAAGTTGGGCGCCAACGTTATCAATTCCAATAATGAAGTCCGGTCACTGTATTATTTTACACGTATTGGACGAAATGCGACGCAAAAAGTTTATAAGTTTTTTGTTGTTTTTGACAACATGTTAAATAGTGTGGGACTAATCAAATAACTTCTCCCACTCAGGATGGAGCGAGAAGAAGTGTCACTTTTATTCACTAGAACCCATTTATGTTCCTTCAGTTGCCCTTTGCGTTCCAGGGACAAAATGGCGGCATCCAACAACGAGATTTAAAAACGCTACAAAAGTATCTCTATCTCAGTGACACTGAAAGTGTAAAGGTAGAACTACACTGCGCACACGTGTGCCACAAACGCCGATCTGGGCGCGTCGGTCTCCATACATTTTATATGGAAACTAGACTTGTAGAGCTACACTTGATCCACGCCACGCGACGTCGTTCTACGTACAAATCAGGTGTGGTCCTCGTGTGCGTTGGTCTAATGTAATTCTGCTTTAGCCTCTAGTTGGGCGCCAACTTTTTCTTTTCCAATAATGTAATCCGGTCACTGTATTATTTTGCTCGTATTGACGACGTGCGAGGCAAAAAGTTTACAAGTTGTTTGTTGTTTTTGACACGGCAAACAAGTGTGTTTATTGAATCTTATCAATTTGAAAAACAAAACAAAAGCTCAAGGAAAATCGCTGATAGAAACACAATATGTCCGTAACAATAGTCACGTGTAATGTTCTTGTCGTATAATGGAGTTCGAAGAAACTGCGTGTTTACTAACATCGTAAATAATACAGATTAGCTAGTTATATACTCTTAGTAGTTTTTATTACTTATATAAATGGAGTTATTCTGCTTGAAAATGAAATGGATCATTTATTAGCATAGCATAGCACAGTCGGCCTTATAATGTTTCACTGTTGGTAATCAGGCCTCCTCTCTAAGAGAGGGAATGGGCCGTAATCCACCACGCGGGCCCAGTACGGGTTGGTGAATCATTTATTAAAAGATGCATCTTCAGAACCTAATTCAATTTATATAAAAGAAAATCTCATCATAACGGTTAGATTTGTATGCTCCTATGAAGAAAAAACATCGTGAGGAAACCGGCATGCCCTAGAACGATAAATTTTAAGACAACCCGCTCTAGGCCTGCGTGGTGGATTACCATTCTCTCTCAGAGAGTTCTAAGTCCCAGCAGTGGGAAGGAACATTATAATATTATTGATTTATGGTTATGTTTATGAAGTCAGCTTGAAGAGCTATCTTCCCATTACATAGCAACTGGAGGAATGAGAGTTGGATCTAACTACATTTTCATACTGAGATGTTTAATAGAATAGCGATTCGGATCTTTATATGATTTAAGAACTTTTTCATAAACAAATCCGTTTTTGAAAGCCGTTTTGGAACAATTATAAAGCGGGGACTACATTAGACCGACGCACACTTCGCCTGATTTGTACGTAGAGTTGCGTCGCGTGGTGTGGGTCTAATGTAGCTCTTCAAGTCTAGTTGCCATATAAAACGTATGGAGTTGGATGAGCCCATATCGGCTTAGGTGACCCACGTCTGCCCAATGTAAACCTTGAGTCCTAGCACGTACAAAAGTCCGAAAAATCGTTACGAATATCAGCAAAATATAGGCTAAATGTTTACTATCGAAAAATGATTGTAAATCGACAGTGGAAAGGTAAAATCACTTAACCACCACTTTGGTCGAAAATAAGTTATAAAACTTATTTCACTGAAAATAAGGTATAAAACTTATTTTCGACCAAAGTGGCGGTTAAGTGATTTTACCTTTCCACTGTCGAAATACAGTCCTCGTTTAGTAAATAGAATAGCTGAGCTGTATCGTTTTCTGTTGGTCACGCGCGACCGCACCCCTGCCGCGCCGTCAGGCTATCACAGACTAAAAGGTCAAAGGCTATCGAGCCAGGAATTGCAATTCGCGATATTTAGAATCAACAATCAAAGCATTAATTACAAATATTACAGGCGCTTTTGTATTTACAAGAAGTCGGTCATGGTGCTAATTGCACATTTCTAAGCTTAGATCTCTTTGAAGAGAACAGAAGAGAAGAACGTACAAGAAACTCCTAGTACACTTCCTTAAGGCGTATAGTCCCTTGAACCATCTGACCGAAATTATGTGAACGCAACTCTCGCACTCGCCTAGGCGGCAGTACGCAAATCTGTGCATTTATTTGCGGCCAGCAGCGCCCGGAAAGCGCTTTAAATCCATTTTCTCTGCGAGATATTGGTTGATTTACATATGCAATGTTCACTTTGAAGAATATTTAACCACCAATTTTTATGTGTAAAAATGTTTCTAAAGGTCCAAGCCGTTTCGAAGGAGTAGGGAAAAGTTGCGAAAAGTTGCGAAATTGCTAAATATTTTTTTTTGACAAAAGTATTAATTGCACGAAAAAATCAAATGTTGATATTATTGTTCATGAATCTATAATAAACATATATTTTTTTCAAACCAATTGACCTAGCCGTTACGGAGGAGTAGGCCTCAGAAAATCACTGTTTTATGGCACTTTTCGGGCGCTTGGCCCTTAAGTATTAGACGTGTTTCGTCTGAATAAATTATGATGAGGATGGACTATGGCAGTCGATTGTACAATTGCCGTCACGGATCTTGAGCGCTGGCTTCAAGTTGCGCAGAAGTCAAATATTCGGTCTCTTTAGTGGTGCGAATTGAGACGCGGGGGCGGGGAGTGTCAGTGATTGGCTCGCCGCGCCATCGCGTCATACACGTCACGCCTGACTCATTCCCTGCGTTGCTGCATGTATCTAACAACGAAGACGATTGGCTCGCCAATGTATGGAATGCGCAAAGCGATCCCCACTCTGACGCCGAGCGCTCAAGATCCGTTTCGGCAATTGTAACACGGGGCTCTACCGAATCCTGCTTCATGATTTTTAGCGACAAAATGGATGGCCTGACTGGTGATAGACGCGTCATGTCTGTGAACGGATGCTGTCAGTTGAGACTTGCCAGTGGCTTATTTTAATTTCAATATTCGGAAATATTTTTTCCTTTATTTACTATCGACAAGATATATTATGTAACCGAGATACTTATATATATATTGATTTAATTCGCGTTCGCTCTCACATTGTCTTTCTATTGTGTCTCTAATTACGTTATTCGAAAGATTAAAACAATCTGGGCAGTTAAACTTACTACTTATTATCATGAATGATCAATATTCTAAGAGTGAGTTGCACCATTTAACTGTAACGATAACCAAACCATAACCAGCCGTGAAACGGCCGCCTATTGGTCAATTAGACGATTTGAGGACTGTTAACGGCTTTGTTATCTTATAGTTAAATGGTGCAACTCACCCTAAGATTTGACTACGACATTTATATGTCGAGATGTATATATACATCTACGTCGAGTTGAAGGACTTCTGGGTAGCAGAGAACCGAGCCGATCGATCGGGGAGGTTAAGGTCATTATACCGTTGCATAGCCTACCTCTCCCCGCCCATCCAGGCTTTCCTTTACGATGTTACAGGTATAGGTAGCCTACCATATTCGTACAAATACGAGTTGATAGAAATCCGAATGAATATTTTATATAATTTAAATTATTATATGAAATTAAAATAGTGATTAATGTTTTGGTAAGTTTGTGATTTTTTGGGTGTGTTTGACGAGATGTGCTTGTGTGGTTATTTTACTAATAGATCTTGTTTTTTTTTCTGTTTTGATGACGACAACAAACAATTTTTGACCCATTATAATATGTTAGTCCTACGAGCAGTGGTGGCCAAGTGGTAACGGCCCCGACTTACGAGTTGTAGGTCGCGGGTTCAAACCCACCCAGGCGCATTACTTTGTGTGATTTATTTCATAACCACTGCTCTCAAAACGGTAAAGGAAAACATCGTGAGGAAACCGGCATGTCCTAGAACCAAACATGTGACATTCACCGACCCGCACTGGGCCCGCGAGGTGGATTACGGCCCATTCCCTCTCCTAGAGAGGATGCCTGAGTCCCAGCTGTGGGAACATTATAAGACCGATTATGCTTATGATCATACTGACACTCAGCTGCATCTGATTGGACTGGAAACTGATCACAAAGCTAATAATTGGTTAAAGGGTAAGTAGATTATTTGAAACTAAAATAGCCACTAAAATAGAAGAAAAAACCGGCCAAGTGCGAGTCGGACTCGCCCATGGAGGGTTCCGTAGCAGCAAGTAACAATATAAAAGTTCTTGTAGTTCGTAGTAACTTTGATCGTTGTTTTAATAATAGTGTATTTTTTTTAGATTTATGACGTATTAAAAAAAAACTACTTACTAGATCTCGTTCAAACCAATTTTTGTTGGTAGTTTGCATGGTAATGTACATCATATATTTTTTTTAGTTTTATCATTCTCTTATTTTAGAAGTTAGAGGGGGGGGGGACACATTTTACCACTTTGGAAGCGTATCTCGCGTAAACTATTCAATTTAGAAAAAAATGGTATTAGAAACCTCAATATCATTTTTGAAGACCTATTCATAGATACCCCACACGTATGGGTTTGATGAAAAAAAAAATTTTGAGTTTCAGTCCTAAGTATGGGGACCCCCAAAATTTATTGCTTTTTTTCTATTTTTGTATGAAAATCTTAAAGCGGTTCACAGAATACATCTACTTACTAAGTTTCAACAGTATAGCTCTTATAGTTTCGGAAAAAAGTGGCCGTGACATACGGACGGACAGACAGACAGACAGACAGACATGACGAATCTATAAGGGTTCCGTTTTTTGCCATTTGGCTACGGAACCCTAAAAACGAAAAACGAACGAAATTAGGGCAGGAAAATGATAACTAAGTCAGTATATAAAGTTAATTTATATCAATTATAATAATTAGGGCACTCCTATTCCTAATCATGTCATGATCAATCGTGATAGATAATTATCAAGGAATTATTAATAGTATGATGATCGTAAAATTACTATCGAACGATATTTAACTTATCTTCGAATCGATTTAAAATGTTTTACTGATCGATTTCTATTTCCGATATAATTTATTATATCTTTTAATACTGCAAATCCCAGACAGAGTAATGACGTAGGGTAGAAAACTGTAATTTTTGCAGAAATCAGTGATAGATATAATAATCGAATTTTTCATTATTATCATGTTCTTTTTAATAGCTATACAATTAAATGTGTCCAACTTATTGCGATTATGCATATGCTCTAAGTTACTACTCGGCTACATCATTTATTTCCATGGTGCCACAAAACCGATCATTATTTAATTATTTATCACTTTTACCACTGTCAACAGTCGTAAACGACTGTCTAATTACGCCGTACATTTATAATCGTAAATTGACGCCCTAATTGAGGCCCCCTAACAATATAATAGTCATCAAGTATGGGCTTAGCTAATGATATTGAAATAATGTTAGTTTGTTTACATAACACTGTCATGAAAGGCCAAAGAGCAAGTTAGAAACAAATGGTTGGTATGTTAGGTTAAGTTCAAGGGTAATCGGAAACGCTCTGCCAATACGAACTCATTGAATCAAATAGTTTAGACTCAATAGTTCTTTTTTTTTTTAATGATATGAACCAGTGCTTGACTGCGTAAGCAGTGATGCAGTCGTTGATGGTGAGGCGCACTAGTTTATTAAGAGCTTATTCACTCTAGCCTTGAAGACACCTAGATTATAATTGGACAGGAAGACCGCAGCAGGCAAAAAGCTCCAGTGCTTCGATGTACGCGGTATAAACGACAAAGCGAAACGCTTAGTCCGAACTGTACATGTTTCAACAATGTAAGGGTGGTTACTCGCCGTACGACGAGTTGTCCGATTGTAGATATGAGGTGGCGGAATCAAGTCATGCAATTTCCGCCCACACTCTCTAAAATGCATCCTGTAAAATACCGAAAGGCTGGCTACCCTACGCCTTTTACCAAATCTGGATCACCAATCAGCTTCTTTGCGCGCCTTTCGTTTAGAAGTCTAAAGGGCAGATAAGTTAATTGAAGGTCACATCCCACAGCGTAATAAATTCTAGATAAAAAGCAGTGTACTCGTTTTATAACACTTTTTACAATCATCACGACATTAGCAGGTTTTTCTTAACATCTAATCAACCTAATGCTTCGTGATTAGCCCAAAATAAACAGTTGAGTGAGACGTACCGGCACAGTTTGGACTCGTGGTAGACACGTCACAGAAGCGGTTTACGGCAGTGTAGACGAGGTTTTACGATTACATCAGACTATAGTACTATCGCTCGTGATAACTGGGCCATCCCGAGAATCCTGATAACGCTCCGCATAAATACAGGACCGGCGGCCATTTTTTTATCAGTTTGCCGCCATCGCGCATCCGTGACTGTTCGAATTTTAGTTCGAAATTCAAAGTTTCGTCTTCTGTTGCTTTTGCAACGTGTTCGCTGTTTTCGTTTTGTTTTTTCGTTATTTAAGCAACAACCTCAGGTTGTTGCTTTAAAGTGGGAATAAAGCTTTGAGAATTACGCTATTAAAGGTGAGTTTTAGGTTTATTTTGTTAAAATTATTTTTAATTTACTTAGTACAATAATTCTGAAATATAATTTTCCTGATTCCGATGAAACTGATTTTCTACGTATTCACGTTTTAAATGTTGAAGTGTCCTCTATTTGTTACCAATATTATATTATTTTAAATGAAATTTTTTACTACCATAATTTAAAACAAAATTTATAGACAGCTTGGTCCTTCCACCCCAAACTGAGTCCATTTAGTGTCATTTTGGTACTTCCCTAAATATAGAAAACATTTCAATTTTACTAATTAATATTTAAAAAAATAATTGGCAGTTACCAACCAGAATATCTGATATCAGTAGCTGCCCATTTCCTAGTTATATTTTAGCAGCATGGCGAAATTTACTGATAAAGGAAATAACTTTACAGTATAGTTGTTAATATTTTGTTTCATGATTAGCCTTTTTGTAATTAATGATTTTTTATTAAATTCTACTTTTGGTACACTCAAACTTACATACATAGTGAGCATAAGTGTTCAACGATTGATTTAAAAAGAATTATTAGTAATAACTCTTCATTTAATGTAATGCAAATTTATTTATTCAGACAAAGTCTATATTAGTCACATAAAATACCTTATTATATACAGTCTGATTTTTTTTCACCGTCTACTAAAATTCCATCCATTAAGATACGATTTATGAAAAAAAAAAAAAATAGGCAGTTCCTTATCATTAGTTCAAAAAATATACCTATCGAAATATATTTTTTAACATTTTTGATAAATACTGTGCCCCCTTGATGCTCAATGCTTGGAAATCTTTCAAATAAATCATTTGGGCTGTATTTTAACTCATTTATTTATATTACTATTATAATTAATACCGGTTATTAATATTACTCGTTGTTATAAAACCATAGCACTCACAATCGGGTTGAGTGATAACCTAAATTATACATAGATTGCAATAAATCTTTCTAATCTAATGTATAAAAATCTCTTGTCACTATTTTTGTTATCGAACATTCGAACTCTTTCGAAGCGGCTTGACCCATTTTTATATTAAAAAAAATATCCTACAGTAAAAAATATCCTACGACGTCGACGTCTGAGAATAGGTCGTAGGATATTTTTTACACCCCTACCCCCACCCTCCATTTCTTTCTTTGATAAATTTATATGGCATAACGTATACCGGTTCAGCTACTTATTCTATGTATAAGTAATTGTTTTAATAACTAGACCAAATACTATATGCAATAGTCATCAAAATGGGCCAAATACCCATCTACGATAGTCATCAAATTCGGAAAAATTTCCGAAACCAAAATTATCACCACAGAATCTAAATTGGCGAGGGAAATTTATTCACCACACGTACAGATATAAATGCGTAATGGAATTATCTTTTTCCACATAACATTGACCTTGCGCGCGCGCTGATTCAACATGGCGGCTTGTGACGTCATTATGTAGCTGATGTGTCTGTCACGAAGCGATTCTCGTGAAAATTCGATCGATGTCTGTTCACTAATTAATTGAATGTATGTTGATTCACTTGAAGCTCTTTGATGGAATATTAAGTGTTTTTTTTTTTTGATAAATGCTCGATTTTGAAAAAATTTTTTTTTTTGAATATTATTACTAGCCCGTATTGTCTGACTGCTGGGCAAAAGCTCCCTCCATTCCTGCTAATGATAACAATTTTTCGCTTTTTTTTTCAATTCTTAAGAATGGCGTTCAATTTTGAAAATAACGACTTACTTTTTTTTATTATTACTAGCCCATATTGTCCTACTGCTGGACAAAGTACGACTATTTTAACTGTTTTAAAAGTTTTGTAACTGGGCCTCAAGTCTGCTATTACAATAGTGTCAGAATGGTCTATCATTGATTTCATAATTGTTGATTTTGACAAGTTTTGGTAATCTACTAATATAATGGCGTCATTATGACTTTCCGATGGTCAACCACTGACACTCCATTGAAAGAAATGGCATAGAATGGTAATCTCGTACATAATGACAAATGAATATCTGACGTATGCGGTAATCTGCAAAAAATTTGACAGTTCCTTTGATCAGTGACCTACCATTACGACGTCATTGTGCAATTAGTGCTTTTAATAAGCTCGATATTGTCATTCTACCACAATTCTATTACAAGACCATTGACCGATCAATGATCGATCATTATAAATTAATAATAAAGCTTTTTTATTTCAGTATAAAAGTGTGTTTACAATTCAAAGTATTAGTAAACTTAAACTAGGTTAGTTTGTAATTATAATGTTTTTTTTTTGTTTTTTTTTCTCTTTTACACGAACCCCTTCTGGGTAAAAGCCTCCTCTAATTCCTTCCATTTATCCCTATTTTGGGAAAGTTTCAACTAGTCTTTTCCTGCTATTTCTTTTATATCGTCAGCCCAACGTTTAAGTGGTCTGCCTTTGCTTCTTTTTCCAGCAGGCCCTGCCCATTTAGTAGCTTGTAAAGACCATCTCTTATCTGTGTATCATTATGAATTAGCAGATTACAAACTTTTTGCAAAATGACAATGAGATCGTGTTGGAATGACGAATTTATAAAAATAGCAGACTTAGGCCCCTGGTTTGGTGTACAATAAAGTTTATTCTATTCTGTTATTATTATTATTAGCCCGTATTGTACCACTGCTGAGCAAAGGCTTCCCTTCATTAATTCCAACGATCACGATTTTTTGGTTCTCCTTTCCAATTATTTATGATCATCCAGGTCGCTACCTTCTTCGTGGTCTACCGTGGCCCTGCTTGCTGTGCACAAATTCTGTGTTTTACAGGCCCACACTTGTCAGGCATGCGGCAGACATGTCCTGCCCCAGTCCTTTTTAAATAGGGGAACTTTTTAAATTACGTCTTCGATTTACCTTTTGGAGTGCATAGTAGTGTTTCAAACGTGATCTGTTAATTTAACACGTAGTATTTTTTTATTGTATCGTATATAAATATGGACATTTATTGACACATTAATAAACGCTACAGTGATAAAATTCTAGCATTATTGTCGTCTATTTCGTACAAGGCAAAGTAAATATTCAGAATTTTTTTATTTTATTGGGTACCTTTACGACTCAAGCAGTCGTGATTGGCTGCTACCTCGCATGATCACACAAATAAATCTTGTGTATGTTTTTTAATTTTTCATTATAGATTTCGTATAAGAGAGAGACATTTTTTTTGGTATTTAAAAAAATAAACACACAAGCTTTGTAAAATTAACAATAAATAATTTTGTATCCTTAGCTGGTCATACTTGGCCAGAATTCGTCCAAGACAGAGGTTTGGAAGGCGTTTGCCCAGCGCAGCACTGGGACACTATAGGGTATCAGAAAAACTGTCTTTGCTAGACTTCCGGAAGTCTCACAAGGCTGTATGGGCTAAATTACTTTCTCCAGCGATCATGTTATTAGCAGTGGTGGCCCAGTGGTAACGGCCCCGACTTACGAGTTGTAGGTCGCGGATTCAAACACAAACTGGCGCATTACTTTGCGTAAATTTATTTTTCATCACCACTGCTCTCAAAACGGTAAAGGAAGCAACCGGCATGTCCTAGAACCAAAACTTTGAAGACATGTGACATTCACCAACCCGCACTGAACCCACGTTGTAAATTACGGCCCATTCCCTCTCCTAGAGAGGAGGCCTGAGTCCCAGAAGTGGGAATATTAAAAAACTGATTATGCTGTGCTATGATAAATTAAAAAAAGCACACTCATATAAAATTAATTGGTAGATTAAGGTTGAACAGATTCAATTGATACTACATACGTATCATTGTTACCATGTATGATTTTGGATGTAAATTCAATGTAGTCACGAGTATTTGTAACGTTAGCATTCACTGGTGCAAAACAATCAAAAGTACAGTTAGCATAAAAGTGTTAACTGTATACTGTTTTAAAAGTGCTTCTTGTTTAGTAAAAAATAAATTATTTTTAAATTATTTATACACACAAAAGTACAGAGGGAGATTTATTGCCTTATGGCATTTTCTACCGGGCAACCTTTAACCCAAACAATCACCATCATCATCATCAGCCTTTTTAATGTTCCCACTACAGGGACTCAGGCCACGAGGTGGTGGATTACGGCCTATTCCCTCTCCTAGAGTCGTCTCTAGGAGAGGGAATAGAATAAGTTTCTCTAGAATAAGTTTCTTTGGGAAAGTTGTCTGTAATCATGAGTACAATCATGTATATAATTATCGGTCACTAATTACCAGTCACCCTATATAGACTAGTTTCTGCTAAGGGTTTCGCTCGCGTTTATGTAGGTTTCTCCACATAAACATCCCCCGTTTTATCCTCTTACGGGGGTAAAGTTTATTAAAATACTTTCTAGGGTTCCGTACTTCAAAAGGAAAAACGGAACCCTTATAGGATTACTTTGTTGTCCGTCCGTCTGTCTGTCTGTCAAGACCCTTTATCTCGAGAACGCGTGGAGGTATCGAGTTGAAATAAAACTATATACTCAGGTCTGCGGTCCCTTCAAGCTGTGAAAAAATCAAACTTCTAATTAACGAATAAAAAAGATACGGCTGTTTATGTTGCAAAAAAAAGCTATATTTTGATACTCGCAAAGATCGAAATTCATAGGGTACTTCCCGTTGACCCAGAATCCTGAAATTTGGCACAAAGCAAGATCTTATAGCACAGGTATAGGAAAAAATCTGAAAACAGTAAAATACGTCAAATTTGTCGTAACATACGTCCCAAAAAAAAATTGCATTTCGGAAAAATCTTCGAGACTCCATTCGGGAATTGTAGTTTGCACGGAACCCTCAGTGCGCGAGTCTGTCTTGCACTTGCCCAGTTTTTTTAGTTGCTTAGCGCGCCTAGGCCTCGTCATAAAAGAAAATCTTGTTTAAAAATTAGTCCCAGTAATAACTCCAGTCATTCAGTTTCTCCTATAAATATTGAAACTCTTGCGCTGACCGTACTGTACCGAATGAGCACGCTATAAATACATGCTAGAGGCACCTAGAGGTCCATCGTAATTTATCAATGGACTTTGATATTCAATCATTAAGTATGTATAAATAGTAACAATTCAAAGAGGAATTTGGGCTAAATTAAATATTTGAAGAACTACAAGCTTTTGTCCACGACTCCGCCTGTGTGTAGTCACTATCCCATGAGAATCTAATAACTAGGGCTTTGAAAGAAGAAAAACATGTTTATTTTCCGCCTAAATAGACGCACAAATCATTACTTCTTCTTCTTCTTCCTGCTCTTGTCCCTTTTTATTTGGTGTCGGCGCAACACGTTTTTTTCTTCCATTCTATCCTGTCACTTGTCACGCTATCACTAACTCCCTTTTCTTTCATATCACTTCTCTACAAAAACCAGTTTCCCTGTCAGGCCGTGTGTGTATCGGGCATTGGCTTTGCTCGGAGTTTCTTATATTCGCGGGCGAAGCCGCGGGCAAAAGTAAATAAATAAATTTCCCACTTCAAAAAGGTGTAGTAAAATGACGCAATAACTATGACACAGTTAATTGTATATCTATTAAAAAGAACTTGATAATAATAAAAAATCTATTATTATTATCTATCACTGATTTCTGCAAAGATTACAGTATTCTACCCTACGTCATCACTCCGACTGGGATTTACAGTATTAAAAGATTATAATTATATAATAAATTATATCGGAAATAGAAATCGATCAGTAAATCATTTTGTAAGTTACTAACTCGAAGATAAGATTAAATTATCGATCGATAATAATTTTACGATCATCGTACTATTAATGATTCCGTGATAATTATCTGTCACGTTTGATTATGACGTGATGAGGAATAGGAGTGTCCTAATTATTGTAATCGATATAAATTGACTTTATATACCGACTTAGTCATCATTTTCCTGCCCCTGTCCTGTATTACTTGTGGTCGGCGCAACACGATTTTTTCTTCCATTTTAATGATTAATTTCTAGTTTCCAAAAATCAACCTACCCATTAACCAATTAGGTTTGGGATCGGTTTCCAGTCCGACCCACTGCTGGGACTCAGGCCACCTCTTAAGGAGGGGGAATGGACCTTAATTCACCACGCGGGCCTAGTGCGAGTTGGTAGATATCACATTTTTCAGATTCAGTTCAGGGACATGCCGGGTTCCTCACGATGTTTTTCTTCATCGTTTTAAGAGCAGTGGTGTTGAAATAAATTATAATAAAGTAATAGGTCTGGCTGGGTTTGAAACCGCGACTTACAGTTCGTGAGTCGAGACCGCTACCACTGGGTTATCACTGCTGTTGATCATAGTTTCATCAAAAAACTCTACTCTAAGTGAAAGAGCAAGGGTAGCCCGCTGAATTCTTTTTTAACCCGGGGTGATGGGGGTGGAAAAGTGTTACACGGACGTTGGGGTGGGTCTCACAGACCCGTTCATAAGATAACAAATTATCCAATACATTATAAATAATAAAGTTAATATTTTCTTTGTGTTTAGTTTTTGAGGTATTAATGTAAATAAATTAAACAGAAATATCGTATTATAATATGTTTTGATCATATTTATTAGACCTTTTAAAAATAACGACTGGTACTACACCCGGCAATTGATGGATTATGTTTTCGGCTCTGGTCCTGACATTTTGTCGAAAAGGCGTCTTATATCACATTGTACCGTCTTTGCCACGATAAAAACCCACAGAACATTCACGGTTTGCGTTTGAAGAACTAGCCTAGCTTGCTAGAATACTTTACCAACAAACGATTTCTATCCGATAGCGTAGACAGTGGAATGTAATCATCAAACTCGAACTTTGAGATATCTTGCTTTGTGTCACTAAGATTACTACGCTCATTCAAGCGATCTTCGTCATCAGACATCTCCTGGTCATACAAACCAGAATCAGAGTCAGACTTGTTAATTCTAAAGAAAACGCTGCCGTTCCATATCTTCTCGATCCATTTTTTACTAAGAACCTACAAAATACACAAATTAAACTATATATCAGCAACTTTAATTGTAAACAACAACAAAAAAACAAATATAAATGAATAAATACACGGATATTAAATAAAATAACATCTATACGAATTGGCGCGAAATTGTTACACGGACTGCGGGGTTGGGTCTCACAGACCTTATTCAATTTTGAGATCGTGTAACTCCTACTGCGGCTGTCGCACGTCAAAAGTGTTGCCTGCGATGCATAGAACAACTCAACAGCTCCAGCTATTGAGAAGAACAGCAACATCGCATGCATATTAACCGAACTAGAAGCGATATAAAATGTGGCGGGTCTCACAGACCCAACCCCCATGACGCCGGGTTAATCGACTTCAAACATGAGGAGGTTATAATGTTCGACTGTATGTTTTTTTTATGTATGTTCGCCGATTGCTTGGTCAAAGAGACCAATCGGTCTCTATACCGCTCACCGATCTGCAAAATGCAAAAAACTTAAAAAACATAATCATGTTTTTTAAGTTTTTTGCATTTTGCAGATTGGTGTCAAGTTTTTTTAATTTAAACATAGAACATGAAAAATAGTGTCAAGTTGTATGTTGATTAAAATATGATTAAAAATTCTACCGGGAAATGAAATTAAACTCTCCATTTAAGTAAATACACTTCAACCTATAATGAAAACAAAACCTATCAAATATGCATACGATTCCGTAGCGTCTACTTATTCGAGCATATTATTGTGTCGTACACTATAATCACGAAATTACATGTTCGCGTCGGCTGCATTAAATATGCTACAGTCAAATTAGGGTTGTCAAATCGGGCTGCAAGAATGTCCATGCGGACAGAATCACGGCTATGCAGGCATGGGTTTTAGTCGGTAAAAGGCTGAAACTTCCATTCGCTTCAACCAAAGGGGTAATGTTATTTGATGATTTTTCGAAAGCCCAGATGCCCTACCGTCATCATAGGCCTCCTCTAAGCCTCGCCACAACGACCGATCCGGTGCATCTTGCATCCACCGCATTCCCTCGACTCTCACCAGGTCGTCGATCCACCTTTTAGAGGCCTTCCAATGTTGCGTTTTTCGGTGCGCGGTCGCCACTTTAGGACATTTCAGCCCCATCAACTAGCCATTCTGCGAGCAATGTGCACTGCCCACTGCCACTTTTTTTTTATTGTAGATAGGTTCGCGCTTGACCGCTATCTCACCTGATGGAAAGCGACGATGCGGTCGACGATGGAACGCGCTTACCTAGAAGAAACCTATTCACTCTCGACTTAAAGATTCCCGGGTTGTAGCTGTTTGGCGATTCTTAAGGATGTGTCGCCGACCTTGGTTCTCCTGCGAATATCTTCATTCCTGATGCAATCAATGCCTGACTAGATAATAATAGATTTATTTATTCCACAAAAAATAAATTACATTATGGGTTGCCAATTATTAGTTAGTAAAAATTGAATCATTTTATAAATAAGATAATTGAAATAATAATTATATAATCATGCACGTTTAATTTGTGGACCCCCTCAGGGTAAAGCCTCCTCCAAAGAATTCTATTTTTTCCGGTAGTCATCTAGTTTCTTAGGCCACAATCTCGTCCTGCCGGAGTAAAATTCTTTAATCAATTTTTATGATACCAAACTGTCAGTGGACAACCCTAACGCAGGGTGCGCCTTAATACCTTTAATACGTCGCATTTATATTCTGAAACTGAAATTATTTTACCTTTGACATTGGAAACTGTTTATGTCGACATCATGTATTTTCGTTATAGTTTTCAGAAAGTTTGATTCAATAACATATAATATCATTATCCAAAGAAAGCAATGTTTATTTGTAACCGATTTAAGAATTGGGATCTTTATTTGAATTTGATAAAATATTTCAGATATTTGAGTTTTTTTTTATAACAAAACGAAACTAAAAAAAAAAATACCTTCCATATCACTATTCTAAAAGAAACTTGTAAGGGTATAAACCACGTATTTCCTGGAAAGTCGTTGCCTTTTGATGAAACATCGCGTTGGATTGTGTTAGATGTAGTAACAAGATGCTCAATGTTGACGACAGGCGAGTGGAAAAACAGCCTTTTAAGTAAAGGTTTTTTAAAGTTGATATTACGCGTATAGAAAAGGAAATATTGCAATAAAATCATTCCAAATGCCATGAAAGTACGATAAAGTTTAACAGATAGTGACTCATTTTGTTCGAAAAAATAAGAAAGATATAAATTGTTTCCGCTCGATAAAACTCTTATCGGTTACAGTGGTCTTTGGGTTTATATTTCTTTTAAATGCTTACCTACTGTCACAGCCACTATCGCCTTTTTGATTTTTAGGTCGACGCACTATTATATTACACATAATGATATATTTTTTGACACGGAAAAAAGACATAATAACCCAGTGTAATATCTCCGATTTTTTTTCCTTGTTTAGCTGCGTTTATCCAGTATCAGTGTACACCGCAACTTTGTAAAATCAAAATGGCGATGGGATGACTACGCCGCGCCGAAGTCAATTTTGTTCAATACCTTTTTAGGAATCATCATAATGTTTAGACAGTAATTAAGTTTCCGCAAACATCACATCCTCAATAACCTGTAAATATAGATAACATATTAATTTATCCTACCTACTTATTTCTACGCCGATTATGTCATCGCTTGTAATTTTACTCAGACGATAACTGTCGTCAGTTAGCTTATCTTTTTATATCAGAGGGTATTGAAAAAGTTATCGAGTGACTTAGTTCAAGGCTCTGATACGACTACCTAGTCTCTGATAAAAAGTTTATGTTTTATTTCTTTTAAAAGTAAGGTGTTCATTTTCATATTTAGCGCTGATTGTAAATGTGTAATCGACTCGTTAGTGTGATCGGTGATTGAAATACTTTGTATAAGGTAATCAAATAGATTTCTTGTGTCTTTATTACCGCCAGGATTATTTCATTAATGGTTATTGATTTGTATTATTATGATAACATCTTTTGGTTAGCAAATTGCGCAGTCTGTGAGATACCTGTAGGTATAACAGGTTTTTTTAAAGCGCGTTATAATTATTTTATTGTGGTACGTACAAAGGTATATTTTTTGTATAAGGCATTATTTTCCTAAACGACTCCTTCAAATGACATGGATGTGATAACAAATTGCGCACTTATTATAATTATCAAATGGTTTCACCTGCTTTCAAACTGAAAGGTACTTGACTGCAAAAAAACTGATGAACTCTTTGTTTTATAAGTAAATCTCGTAAATCGTTTTGATGGTTCAATGACAACTAATCTTATTTAGCCACTACTGAGATAGGATATAATTCGAATAACGTTCTAAAAAATAGGAATAATTTGTGAACTGAGAACTACATATGTAATAAAGAGTTATAGTAAAGCACTTAAACTTTGTTTCCCGCGATAGAAAGTGACCATATAGGTAACTGGCACAATCACAGTACTTGTGTCTACAACATGTAGCCGCAGTTTTAGCGACGGCAGGAAAGCTAACCTAAACAATTCTTAAGAACAACCAAGTCTCAACATCTCGCCAATTTTTCGGTTTCTGGAGTCTTTGTTATGTCGTATGTTATGTCTTGTACATTTGTTTTCTGATGTTCTTTTCCATTTGTTATAGGGAGCACCGGGCGAGTCCGGCGCGTCTACAAGTGCCGGGCGTGTGCGGCTGAGCAGGCCGCAGGAGGCCGCGCGCCCCCGCCCCGCGCCGTTGTGTTGGCGCCGCGCGCTCAACGTCGACCCGCCCTGGCTGCGAGCCCGGGCCCGCTGACGCCAGCGAGACATTCCGTGAGTATTCTTTAAGGTTTATAAGTGCCTGGCACACAGATCCCAGTGGACTAGTGCGGTTGTTTGATAGGCTAGCCAGACCAGCTCCCTAACACCTCAGATTTTCTCATACGTCGATCGTCTCAAATTCGAACCCGCTTACATCAGCGAGAACGTAATGTTGTGACTACTCTTTATGATCTATGATTGCCTGGTACACGCGCTGTACTTGTTTAGTTAGTGGCTCTTAAGTCTCAAGTTTTTCCCCCAGTTAGAACCAGCTGCTAAACCTTCGAAGTTGATGTCGAGTATAACGTTTAACGCCACCAAAAACCCATTTGCAATCTTCTGTCTTATTTTGAGCACCACTAGTACTTAAAATACACAATGTTAACTCGCAGAGCTTTCATTTTCGAAACTGCCAAGCTGCATTTGCATTTTTCAAGCCACTGGTTCTATTAATATCTACAGCTCCTTTAAAACATGTAATTAATAAAAGTTTTTATTGTTTCAGCTGACACTTGTGGACTAGCGCTAGTGGGCCCCCACAACCCGGCTCGAATACTTGACACCGACCCCCTTGGCCCGGACAGGCAAGCGCAGCATAGCCGACCCCACGCTCCGGCATTGCCGGGGCTAAGTCGGCTCCTAAGTCAATCTTAAAGTAACCGCACAAGGCTCAACATCCCAGCCAATATGAAGGTCGTTGAAGAAGAACAGCTCATCACTGTGATGGATGGGCCGTGGTCGCCCGAGGGCCTGATCCGTGAGATCGTGGAGTCGGGCACACAAGAGGACCCGTTCTACGTGATGGACCTGGGTGAGGTGGTGGCGCGGTACCATCGCTGGAAGGAGCTAATGCCTCGCGTCGAGCCCTTCTATGGTGAGTTGATATTGCATTTTTTAGTGACAAATGTGTTGTTAAGTTATCGTAAGGCCGCAGTTGATTGCGTAGAATATTAACACATTATCTGAAGGATTTTTGTGTAGCTACATTCGTAATTCACAAAAATCTTCATTAATTAATCAACCAATCGTTATAAGTTGATCGCCATTTTAAGTTGGTATTTTGGCTAGGTTTAGGCTACGGCGAAATAGTCGTTAACAAATAAGGACTATTTCGACCTAGCTAGCAACGTATCTGATATTAAATTACGAAGCCTAAATTATTAAGCTTCATGTTTTATAAATATGTATTGGAAAGTTGCCACAACCACAACTATTTAATTTATTATTACTGATAAGCATTGAAATCCTTATTAGGAAAAGCTACAAGGATAAAAACATAATATTCGATAACAAGCTTAATCAATTATTTAAATAACGACATACTATTTTATTTAGCTCTATTATAATTAAACTTAATTACTTCAATGTCATAAAATACATAGAACAAGGGCAAGAAGATAATGGTTATGTCTCTCTTCCTCCATATATCCTTCTTTAACTTTCTCGTTAGCCTTGCGTTTGTAAGTGGAACTGTTAACCGTGAAACCTGGGTCCGTTTCTCGTATCGGGTTTCTCGGATTGGTTATTTTCATTAAGAATTCCTCATTGGCAACCCTGAGATTGGAAGTTGATGTTTTCACACCCCGTGCCTCGGTAAACACTTAAATTCGTTGGTCCTACACCTGATCTCCATCCGGTCGTGTCAAATTTTCCTCCCATTTGACTATGAGAATGAAGAAAGAGAGAATACACTGGTGTACTTGGATTGGAACCCTTTCCGAAAATGCTCAAAAACTAACGTTCAATATTGGTTCTTTAGCGGTGAAATGCAACGATGACAAGCTGCTCGTGAGCACGCTGGCGGCCCTCGGCACCGGCTTCGACTGCGCGTCCAAAGTCGAGATCGAACTCGTCACCTCCATTGGAGTAGCTCCCGAGTAAGTAGTCCCCTTATTAAAGCCATGTAATTAGATGCAGCCCAGAGAACATTACGCAATTGAGAAGAAAATCTCTAGAGAGAGAGAGAGGAACAAAGAAAGCGAACAGTGAAAAACATCTACAATGATTTAAAAAAACCAACCGTAAAATACAATTTAGAAGTAAACAATATTTTTTCAGAAGTTCAAAGCAAGACCGCTTACAGGACAGTTTTGAAAAGATGTCCGTCCTTCCTTCCTGAAATCAGGATAAAACAAATTGTACATCTGTTTGAGTAGAACCAATGCAAGCAGTCCGTCATCATTCACCCGAAAGACTTCCACTGCTGGTCGTGGGGCCTGTAGGCCTGTGCCTATTTCCGCATAGACCGATCCTGTGCGTTTCTCATAAAGCGGTTTTTTACGTTCTTCACCAGGTAATCGGTGAAGATAGACCAGAAGTATTGCTAACAGATGATATTTGTTTCAGGCGCATAATTTTCGCGAACCCCGCTAAGATGGCGTCTCACATCCGCTACGCGTCGGCCGTCGGCGTCGACGTCATGACGTTCGACTCCGAGACCGAACTCATGAAGATGAAACAACACATGCCGCACGCACAGTGAGTACTGTTACCAGTTTACTTAGAAAGAAAGGCTGCAATGTAAAACGCTACAGTAATTGGCCATTTCAACTTTGACGGCCAAATTTAGCAATAATTTACCAGAACAGTAGATTCAACATTTCAACTGATTAATGCAGTTTTAAGTCCAGTTTCGTTTGCAAAAATAACGTGGATTTTAGTGAATTTATGTTGTTAACAATAGCTTGATATTTAGAGTTACAGAACCTCCCCGATAAAACATGGCTCGGGTAAAAAAACGTCTATCGCCATTTCAGTTTTTAAAGAATTATCTAAATGGCGGTGGGATGACTATTGTTAATCAAAGAAGAAATACCTAATTCTTACAAATCCTAAGTTTGCTGACAGTCCTAACCCGACTTATTTTAGTTATTAAATAAATTATTTGTATAATAATATTGGTATCACGTTCCGTTAAGTGTCTAAAGGGCCTCTGCGAGTTGGTTTCGGCTATTATACGCCTTCCCTAGGATCACTGGATTTCTGTGATAATACTGATAATAATGAATTTGTGCAGGCTGGTGATCCGCATCCGCTGCGACGCCGCGTCCGCGCAGTGTCCGCTGGGCATCAAGTTCGGTTGTGACCCCGTCACCGAGGCGCCGAGGCTGCTCAAGCTGGCTGCCGTGCTCGGCTTGGACGTGAGTAACGCTTACTAAATTCGTATATTTATTTTTTAATTGGCGAAATTGTAGGCAATAATAAATGATTTCAGATATCCATACATTTTATTATATAATATGTAGTGCCTTTAAAACGGTAAACCTTCTGTTTTAATTTTAAAAAATATGCTGTAATGTTAATAAAAAAATACTTTTATTTGTTGCGCCAACGATTGTGTGAAGAGAAAAACATTTGAAATTAGGACAATAAAGGTAAAATTATAAAAAGAGGTTCTACGCTTCTGTGTTAGTTTAATTGATGTGACATCTATCTGTAGCGACATCTGTGGCGCAAGTATGAACTAATCTACGAAATCCTGCATCACGCAAATAAGAGTTCTCTGCGCGATTTGAACATATAGAACAGCCCGAAATCATCTCTCGGGCACTTGCCCAGGTCAGATAAAACATCCGTCTGGTCGGAAGATTCTCCCTTTTCAACGGAGATTTGCGGGGCTATACTCTCTGTTCCGTATACCTCCAAATACCATCCCGCCTTGGATAAGTGTAGTAGATGTTATTTCACTTCTCATAGAGGAAACTGGCTTGAATCAAAGTCAAAATATTTTATTTAACATAGGCCTACATGGGCACTTATAAAACCTCAGAAGCTACTAGTGCACGGTTAGAAATTGGTCGTTTCCTATGGAGAAAAATCGGCAAGAAACTCCATGGTTACTCTTTTAAAAAAAGTGGTTGTTATTACAATATTGATAGATATTATGTAAAAACAGTGTAGACCAGTCAAATATTGTGAATGGCAAGTCCAGTCACAGTAAGAATGTATACTTTATCTATAATCATGTTTAATGTCATCGTGTGTTCCTCAGGTGATTGGCGTGTCATTCCACGTGGGCAGCGGTGCTTCTGAGACAGAAGTGTACGCGCGCGCCATCGCACTGTCGCGGGCGCTGTTCCACGTGGGACACAACGTGGGACACAAGAACATGCGGCTGCTGGACGTCGGGGGCGGCTTCCCGGGGGGCACGCACTCTTCCATCTGCGAGGTGACCAAACTAATCCATTATTTTGTCAATGTGGAATGTACCATCAAAGCCACGCTAAGTTCATTTTTGCATGTACTCGAAATGAAAACTTCAAAGGGTTTGGTTTGGTGGCGCGCTGCAGGATTCAAGCAATTTTTTTTAAGTGGCAGAAATGACCGCGATGCAACCTTTTTTGTTATTTTGGCAATGTTGCAACCTATTTTATTTACATTTCAAAGCTGGGAGAAGTTTTCACTACCCAAAAAGTATTGTTGTTCAAGTATTGGGGGTCCCCTGATCTCGAAGCCCCCAATAATGATATGGGACCCCCTGAGATTGGGGGCCCCAATCATGTTTTAGGGTCCCTTTAGCTTGGGGCCTCACAATAAGGTATTGTTGGTCCTCTAAATTAGGGGCCCCTATCAGATTTTGGGGGCCTGGCGTGTTGCCCGTCAGCTACGCCAGTAACCGGCTGCCTGTGCTATGTAGCATGTGTAGTATAGCAGTGTGTGTGTTGCAGGTGGCGTCGGTGATCAACGCGTCCCTGGAGGAGCACTTCCCGGAGCGCTCGGTGCGCGTGATCGCGGAGCCGGGCCGCTACTTCGCGGCCGCCGCCTACACGCTCGCCACCTGCGTGCACGCCAAGAGAGAGGTAAGCACTAGTGCTTTTTTTTTTCTTCCTGTATGACACGTTTTTTTTTGCATTTGATTTTACTTTACCAGAAGTCAGAATAGAAATAAACTGAGAAGGCGGAAATGTAGTGAAATACTTTTGTGCTCTAAATTATTATCATGTTAAAAAGTAGTGAACCCAACAGATGTCCTGTCCGAAAGCTAACATTTCGTCAGAAAAAAAAAATCGATATCCTGATAGCATAACCTCATAGCACAAGCTGTGCTTAGTTTGGGACTAGACAGCATTGTACAACATATTAATTAATTAATTTATTATTTAATACAACAAAAAAAAAAACATTAAATTTGGTCCAGGCGTTCTTAAGTTATAGCGTGATCAGGAGAAGTCAGTAATGTATATGTCAATGGGAGAAGTACTTCAATTACAACTCTGTGAAAACTCGACTAATGCTCATTTGGTCCGACAGGTGGCGACTAAGGACGTGGACGAGAACGCGGAGACGCACACGATGTACTTTATCAACGACGGCGTCTACGGCTCTTTCAACTGCGTGCTCTACGACCACCAGCGTGTCGTCGCCGAGCCTCTCAACGTAAGCAAACCATTACAGACTAGCTTTTGTCCGCAGCCTCGCCCGCATACAAAAAAAAAAACCGGCCAAGTGCGAGTCGGACTCGCCCATGAAGGGTTCCGTAGCAGCAAGTAACATCATATAAAAGTTCTTGTAGTTTGTTGTAACTTTGATCGATGTTTTAATAATAGTGTATTTTTTTCGATTTATGACGCATTAAAAAAAAATTACTTACTAGATCTCGTTCAAACCAATTTTCGTTGGCAGTTTTTATAGTAATGTACATCATATATTTTTTTTAGCTTTATCATTCTCTTATTTTAGAAGTTAGAGGGGGGGGACACACATTTTACCACTTTGGAAGTGTCTCTCGCGCAAACTATTCAGGTTAGAAAAAAATGATGTTAGAAACCTCAGTATCATTTTTGAAGACCTATCCATAGATACCCCACACGTATGGGTTTGAAGAAAAAAAAATTTTTGAGTTTCAGTTCTAAGTATGGGGACCCCCAAAATTTATTGCTTTTTTTATATTTTTGTGTGAAAATCTTAATGCGGTTCACAGAATACATCTACTTACAAAGTTTCAACAGTATAGCTCTTATAGTTTCGGAAAAAAGTGGCTGTGACATACGGACGGACAGACAGACAGACATGACGAATCTATAAGGGTTCCGTTTTTGCCATTTGGCTACGGAACCCTAAAAATACCCTATGTCACACAGCAGTGTAGAACAGAGATGGCCGAGTGGTAACGGCCCCGACTTACGAGCCAGGCGCATTACTTTATGTAATTTATTTCATCACTACTGCTCTCAAAACGGTGAAGAAAACCGCCATGTTCTAGAACCAAGAATCCAAAGACATGTGACATCCAACCCGCACTGGGTACGCGTGGTGGATTACGGTCCATTCCGTCTCCTAGAGAGGAGGCCTGAGTCCCAGCAGTGGGAATATTAAAAAGGCTGATGATGATAATGATACTTGAACTAGCTGCTTGTATTATTAACCGTATTCTCTATGTGAATATAATTAATCTGAATTATCCCTCTTAATGTGCAGGACAACGGGTCCCCGGTGTCGTCGTGCTCGGTGTGGGGCCCCACGTGCGACGGGCTGGACTGCGTGCTGCCCAGCGCGCAGCTCCCAGCGCTGGGCGTGGGCGACTGGCTCGTGTTCCGCGACATGGGCGCGTACACGCTGCCCGTGGCCTCGCCCTTCAATGGCTTCCCCGTGCCCACCGTGCGGCCCGTCGTCGATGCCAGGCTTGCGTGAGTATTATCTTCATTACAGTACAATTCACGAATAATGGCGGCCGTGAAGTTAGCCTTTGCGAATGTTCGCGCATACTACACTCTTCTCGCACACGCACGTCGCCATTCGGTTCCTAAAACACGTTACTGCGCAGCCTTCTTCGCAAACTTCACGGCCGCCATCATTTGTGAATTGTACTGTACATGCCATAAAAAACACAACGCCATCTTGTCTCAAACTAAGTAGAACTTGTCCTATGAGTACTAGACAACTGATAAACATAGAATATTTCTAAATACATTCATAGCGTAGATAAATTATATTTAAAACAGAACAAATAATCGTGCTCATCACATAAACATTTGTCTTGGGTGAAAATCGAACTCCCGACCTCCGGTATAGCAGACAGGGTTGCTAACCACTAGCTAGACGAACAGGCCAGCAATGCCTGTAGCATAGATGTTACAGAGGTTCGGTTTCATCCGAACCGATCCGGTCCGATTCTGAGTCTATGAAGCTACGCGTCCTTGGAAAGCAGGCTTTAAACTTTTTTTGTGAAGTATTTGGCATGTTGTGAGTTTGCGCTTCATGTATTATATACTAATTCGAGTTTTAATTAGTGTACTACTGTACAGTACTACTACAAAAGTGTTTTATTTGACGGTTCTATATTCACCTCTAATTCCTATCTGCATATAGATATATTATATATAAATAATGCATGTTAAGCTAAAACACTTATTTTCCATTGCAGCTGCGTGCTTAAGGAGCTGCGGCCGCTGACGGCGTCCCAGTTCGCGGCGGGGCGCACGGCCAGTCCGCCCCCCCTGCAGGCGCCCCCCTCGCCGCCGCCCCCCTCGCACGCCGTCTTCGTGGAGTGCGCGCTCAAGTGACGCCCGGGGGACTACTCGCTACTCATTCACCCACAAACGAGTTCGCATTACACGTACACACCCACTCTTGTCAGGTAGCAAATAATGTTTGGAAATCGTGACATGTCCACTGAAATTACGGCGCTGTAAGTCGGCGGCTGAATTTGCGCTTCAACGTATTCGTTTGCTTATAGGGTCTAATAAAGAGAGACAATCTATCAGTGCTAACCGAAAACCAAAATCTGTAGAATTGAAATTGGCTAGCCACGGTTACGTAGTCAGTTCCATACATTTTAAGGATTTTGACGGTCAGTATCTGTGTAGGATGGTACTTTCTCTATAGCTCTGAAAGTGTAGTTGAAATCATTAAAAACCTTATTGAAGTTAATTGTTCTCATCGTTATTGAATTGAACAACTTTTACTAAAGGACTGAGAACTAAATATCAGTACTATGCCTCCTTTCAGGTTTTCAGTTATTTTTATAGTCACTAAAGGCAATAGAAGCGCCATCATCGACTTTAACACACGCTAAAACGCGACTAACATCCGGTTTCTAGAAATAAAATTATAGACGCTTTACAGATTTGACTCAAGTCAAGCGATGGCTGTTGAGAACTCATTGAACTAATCTATTTAGCAAATGCGCTCATAAATTTTCTTTCTTGAACCTGGGCGTAAAATTCGTCGCGAAATTTTCGTGGATGTGTCACTAAACTGTTTGTAGGTTTTTTTCTTAACATTATTTGATTATTCGTTTGAATTTATACATTCGGTCGGTTCGCTACTAAACACCCACTTGTCAGGTAACAAATAATGTGACGAAATAAATGGACTTTTTGTATTATTTTTTTTCAAAATTATTTTTATTGAAATACTTTTTTTTGTTAATACATACGCTCAATGTATACGGCCTCATTACAATACTACTCGAATCGGAGGTTCCATCGGCTGTATTGACGCGAATTTGTTTACTATATAATTAAAAATGATGCGGAATTGGCCCTGTAATGTAGCACTTTTTGACCTACCTCAAATTGAAGGGCAGACAAAATCTAACATTTTATTGTATGACAGCATGACTCAAAAAGTTGGATAAAAAAAGATATAGCCGTTTCAAAGTTCGATATTACTGGTAAGATTGCTAATGTAAAATGTGTCCTAAGTAATGTTGACTGGGACTTCATTTTACGGTAGGAAGTGCTACTCCGCTAGTTCGAGGGTCCATACAGAATTGCGCCTCCAATTTCCAATTCTATCTCACTACTATAAGGTTTATAATACTTTAAACTTCAAACGGTGTGGTTCGTTCAGTATCTGTGGGACCTCTTCCTCGTATCGTTGTACCTATATTTATATAAAACTTCGCTCTGTATAAGAATCGTTTCATCTCATACAGTATCATAGTAAATGTAGAAAAATTTTGCTTTTTAGCAACTATTTTAATGTCTCATAAAATTCAAATTTTGGGGTCATATTTAGTATAAAATTTTATTTTGTATAAATTACTGTATTTTAGATGTTTTATGTAGCGATGTGATCGTTATGAAATTTGTACTTATTTATGTATTTCTAAAATTAATATGGTGTCGCCATAAGCGCGAATTTGTTAATCCTAATAATATTGTTTTTGCTTACTAATATTCAATTTATTTACGCAAAACTGCTTAAATGTATATAAATTCACGGTGTTTTTTCTTTTGCATATTTTCATAGACGTAAAGTATTGAATATAAATGTATTTCAATGTGTTACCGACATGTGTTATGTGATTTATGAATTTTTCAAAGTTAATGTTTCATCTTATAGGAAGATTTTCGCAAAAATATTTGTGGCAAACTTGCTTTTTAATAAACATTTGTGGAATGTGATAAGGTGTTTTTATTTCTTCATATTGAATGGAATTTATATTTTTATCCTATTAAGTACTCTACTGACTTCATCCGCTCAAGGTAAAATCAGAAGTGAACTTTTATTGACTAAGGGACTAAACTGCATAAAGCGGATGTCCGCGCGGTACCATACAAAAGTGCTCCGTTGCGGCTCTTGGTGCGGCCACGGAATAAAGAAAAGTAGAGGAAGTGCCCCTCAGATATCGCGCGCGTGTCAACATTAAGTCGAGATGCGCAACATTTAGCTTATTCACCGTCAGACACTTGTCGCGATTGGTTCTCTCAGAAATACGTGAAATATTACAAATTATGCCTGGTTTTTCGGTTTTGACCTGCAAAAACGAAAGCAGAAAAAAAAATGTATCTTGTGGAGGTGTATCGTATCATCGTTAAGCACTAAACTTTGTTAATCTATAATATAAAAATGAATCGCAAAATGTGTTGGTAAGCGCATAACTCAACAACGCCTGGACCGATTTCGCTAATTTTTTTTTTGTTGTGTTCGTTATTATGAGGAGAAGGTTCTTATGGAAAAAAAAATGAAAATTAGGGTAGAGTAGGGTAGTGTAGGGTAGAGTAGGGTAGTGTAGGGTAGTGTAGGGTAGAGTAAGGTAGAGGAGGGTAGAGTAGGGTAGGATAGAGTAGGGTAGAGTAGGATAGGGTAGAGTAAGGAAGAGGAGGGTAGAGTAGGGTAGAGTAGGGTAGAGTAGAGTAGAGTAGGGTAGGGTAGAGTAGGGTAGAGTAGGGTAGAGTAGGGTAGAGTAGAGTAGGGTAGAGTAGGGTAGAGTAGGGTAGAGTAGGGTAGAGTAGGGTATAGTAGGGTATAGTAGGGTGGAGTAAGGCAGAGCGGGAGCGAAGCCGCGCGGGCAAAGCTAGTTTTTAATAAAATTGATTTTAAATGAAAATACCACATTTTATGACTTTAATGCAAACTATAAACAACCTTATGGTCATAATTACAAAGTCTAAATACACTTGGCCGTCATCTACAAAATCATAACATAAATTCTAGTAACTTCGACGCTACTCAATTAGGGATGGGACACATCCGTAAAGTAGGTCGGTATCGATAATTTTTATTTATTTCTAACTATTTATTTCATGGCTGGCACCATCATTCAGAAAATTTGTGTCGGACTTTTCATGTGTATAATTTATAAATATTTAACTAAGATTGCACATAAATCACGAGGTTTTCACTACACGTAACCTGCATCCGTCCGAAATAGGTGCGGGTTGCTAATCACTTTCTTTACTTCTTCACGCTTGAAAGGCTGAATATTACATAATATTAACCGTAATACATTAACTTCACAAAACAAATATAGATATTTGAACGATAAAGCAATACCTACTAAGAACATTTTAATTTAAAAAAAAAATATTTCAAAATCAGTACACAATTGACCGAGATATCGGTGAACAAAACATACATTAAGTCGATAGAATCTTCTGCTTTTCGAAGTCGGTTAAAAATAAGATTACCCCCCTACATACAAATACCTCTTTAACATTGATATTTTAAAGATAATCAACCTTATCCATTATTAAGCATTTGTAAGATGTTAACAAATTATTACATTGCTTACCTGAATTAATTACGTAACATCAATATTAAAATATCGATATATGTCCACATCTCTAAATGAGTAGCAAAAGTGATTACATGTGCAGGTGAATATGGCATCTATTTCAAAGTAACTAGAGTTCTGAATAGAATGACAAATGATGAATTGGTTACAACGCCATCTAGCGTGGAGTAGCTGAACTCGTTGTAAATTGGTTATAAGACGAAAAACATCTTTATTGTTTGTGTCATGTCAAATAATAACAACTTTCAGTAGTTGTAATAAGACTTAATTTATCAAAGCAATAAGAAGATGATTAGTAAAAGTTGCGTTTTTAATTTGTAGCCAATCATATTACTGTTTTTTATGTGTGTAATGGACAATTTAATATACAAATGTGTGAGTTTGGCGACACTAGTTCCCGTGCTTTGCCGGGATAGGGGCACTTCTACCTGTATTTTCTGTTCTGTGGGTGCGGCCATCCGTCCAGGGAGCCGGGGCCCGCGCCCGCGCCGCTACTTATATACATTAACCTCTCGTATGCCGTAATTAGAGATAGAGAGAGATAGATCTACGCGAGACACAATGGCTTTTTAATTGTGTCTCAATTATAAAGCCATTTTGTCTCGCGTAGATGTACGTTCCGGCATACGAAAGGTTAAGGGTCAATTTATACTAGCGCAGAGTCGAAGCGCATCGAAGCGTTAACTTCTTTACAACTAAAGCGAAGCCGCACCAATGCGCGCGTATTTGCTAGAATACACGCGCACTCTTTTACGTGTAGTAACGGGTAATGGCATCAACAGCAGTGCTAATGAATTTGCCAATTTCCGACTGATGACGCGCAAGTTCACTAGTTGGCGCATAGATACGTGCGCACCAATCAGCCCTTAGAGTCAATTTATACCTACTAGCGCAGAGATGGAGCGCATCGAAGCGTCTATCCAAAACTGAACTTAACAAATTCAACTTTAACTCCTCCGCGTAACGCACATATTACTTCTGAGATTTTAAAAAGATGCGCGCATATTCTAAAGAATACACGCGCATTCGTGCGGCTTCGCTTTAGTTGTAAAGAATTTCGCTTCGATGCGCTTCGACTCTGCGCTAGTATAAATTGACCTTAAGGGCCAAGACACACCGGAATGGCAGCGGCCGGTTAGGCTAGACTAGAGCTACCGACAAGACACGAGCGGCGCGCGGCACCGCGGGTGGCCGCGCGACCTTCTCAAGCGATACTGGTCCCTTAAGTATGTAGATAAAGTTTAAAAATATTTCGCACTATAAGTGCTTGCCGCGTGGTTGCCAGCTGCTGTCACTCCGGTGTGACTCGGCCCTAAGGACTGAAACTGCATAAGGGTCAGTGCAGACAGAGAGGAATAATTCTCGCGCGGTCTCGGGAATTTTCTGACAGTTACGCTTCCCGCGTATCCTCGAGGACGCGCGAGCATTTTTCGTCAGGTTTAAGCAAATATGCACTTTATTGCAACACTAATATTAAAGTTGATTTTAGGGTGCCTTAATAAAATCCTCTCCGCTGCGCAGCTTTCTGTCTGCGCTGACCCTAAATTGGACGCCCACGCAGTCCCATACAAAAGTGCTGCGTAGCGGCTCACCGCGCAGCCATCGTGGGTAGGTATTGTCTGTGCGATAAAAGAACCGTCGTGGCGTAAAGTGAAAACAACATTATAGATTTTAAGTAGCAACCCAACCCAGCCATCCGTCAAATGCCAAACGTCATAGTATGTTGACAGAAGGTTCGTTTACTATGTTATTTTATTGTGATTTTTAATTGAAATCTTCAGAAATGTGATAAAACATTTCACTGAGCTGCAAGGGAAATAATTTTTAATATATTACAGTTTTGCCAAAGATAACAAATGGCAAATCACACCATTATTGATCAAAACAAAGTCACAAACTTGGGAAACATTGGTATGCTGTGTTTTTGGTACGTAACACTTTTATTTTAATGTTTTTAGACTTCCTAGGTGAACTCCTGTCCCTGTTATCTCTAAATATATATAAATTAAACGGAAATTCATTTAAACATGACGATATTTGTTTATTTGGTTTTGGTCAATATTTTCGATGGCTAGTATAAAGAGTATTGATACTTTAAATTTATAATGCATTTCGACTAACTTAGAATATTTCTTTTCAGGATTGAGTAAGGATACAGTAACTAAAATAAAAAAGGGCAAGTGCGAGTCGGACTCGCGCACTGAAGATTCTGTACAAATTTACCTATGAAATCAATTCCCGAATTGAGTTACGAAGATTTTTCCGAATTGCAAACAATTTTTTTTTTGTGGCGGATCTATCAATTTATAATTTTCAGATTTTTCCCTGTACTTGTTCTACGAGACCTTGATTTATGCCAAATTTCAGGATTCTAGGTCAACGCGATTCACCCTATGAACTTTGATTCCCTTGAGTATCGAAATATATGTTTTTTTGCGACATAAACGGCCCTATCTTTTTTTTTTCGTTAACTCAGAAGTTTTTCACAACTTCAAAAGACCGCAGACTTGAGTGTATGGTTTTAATTTTAACTCGATACCTCCAAGCGTTCTCGAGTTAAAGGGTCTTAACAGATAAACAGACGGACAACCAAGTGATCCCAAGGATCTTATATACGAGATGGTCCCTTATAGGCTAAATAGATTTGTTACAAAGCAACATTACAAATTCTGAAATGTACTTTATTTTCATAGTCATTAAGTTCATATTTTTCATTGATTAGCAAAAGGGAAAAATGTACTGAGGAAGACAACGAGAAAGTGGTAGTGTGTCCCAATTTTACCTTTATGTTTAAATAGGGTAAACATAAACTTGCTGCTAGCTACAATATTCCAGTCAGTGACAATAGACCGATCCCAGTCAAAGTGATACAACCATTTTCGTTGGAACTGGGTAAGTGGTCGTTGGTGGAACCTACCTAGATAGGCAGTACAGCAGTTTTTTCACGCTATTTTCCTATACCGATTCGTGTTTGCATTTAAATGTTCATCATCATTACAATCGAAAGACGTCCACTGTTCGACATAGGCCTCCCCCAGGTGTCGCCACAATTAACGGCATTACGCAAAAACTTATAAACGGATGAATTTAATGATAAACGTTAACGTATAGCTTATAACCTATATTTTTGCTAAGTTTAATAGGCTACTAATATTATAAATGCGAAAGTTTGTGAAGATGGATGGAGGTACTCGTATGTATGGATGTGTCGCGGAAAAACTACTAGACAGATGAACCTAATCATAAACATTGCAATAATATAGCACATAAGCTATAACTTTGCAGTTTCACTAGGTGAGCAAATTCAGCCAATAGGATAATTTTTATTACAGGGTGAAGCCGCTGGAAGAAGCTAGTCTAACATAGTTTCAAAATATCAAGATTTAACAGTCGCACTATAATGACGTCACAATGTTGCTTACATAACAAAAACGATATTTATCTACAGCAGCGCCCTCAAATCCCACGATGGTTTACTTTCCGCACAGACTTTCTAATAATCAGGTTTCAGCGGCGGAGACCGACCGCGTGATCACACGCGCTTTGTCACGCGACAGGTGCTCGTCGCAGGCGTCCGCTTTACGCAGTTTCAGCCCTTAAACCCACCTGTTCCTCCTGTTCCTTCAGTTACCCTTTGCGTTCGATGTCCGCGGTAGGTAACTATTTGGAACAATACCGCAGCAATGGCACCGACCCTGCCAGGCTCCGTCACTCATGACATTGGATCAAGATTGCTATTTGGGATCTTTTTAGATTATATAATATTCCACAACTATCACACAACGCCGTCTAGTCTCAAGCTAAGCAGAGCTTGTGTTATGAGTACTAGACAACTGATAAACATACTTATATATTTTTAAATACATACATATTATAGATAAATTACACCCAGACACAGAACAAATGATCGTGCTCATCACACAAACATTTGTCCTGGGTGGGAATCGAACCCACGACCTCCGGCATAGCAGTCAGGGTCACTAACCACTAGACCAACAGGCCTGTCGAATTTGAAGATTGGGAAGAATGTGCAGGAAGCTTCATGGACACTCTTTTAAATCATGTCATGTATTACAAATATCTCTTTCATATTTCTTGTCCCTAATATTATGTGAGAACTAGCAGCCACAATACCTTGTAGGTCATACCCGACCCATAAAACAGATGCAAAGAAAAGAAAGACTTGCAAAATCTTCCGTCGGCACCACGGAACAGTAAAAAGTAAAAACAGTGGAAGAAGTAAGTAGGCGTGGCACTGTCGCCGCTAGTAAGAATCGCGTTGCGCACTTGCTGTTCAAGCGCTCTCATTCTCTAACTAGACTGCGCAACATAATAATTAACGAAAAATAATATTAAAATGCCATATTGTCCCATACTGTACTTTAAAAACCATAGTCTGACTAAAAATCTAACTCATGGAGGTGTATCATACCACCGAAAAGTATTATTTTCGGATTTATTTTAATAAAATGAAAAAATAAAATTACGTGAAACATTGCGCAGGATATACAAACAAAACTAGTCCTTAGTTACATCACTACAAAGTTGATTTTCTTTTCTCGGTTATTAGCTTTTCTGGAATATTCGTTAGTCTACCTATACTTTTGACGCTATCCAAATAGTGCGTGACTTTATCGATAAAATCAATCGATATGTATAATATGTATTACATTGCCTTTTTAAAATATATATTATAGTTTAATAGTTTTTGTAAGTAATATAATACAGATAATTATTAAATTAATAAATATAATAAAATAAAAATTGTGGTATGATATTTGTTATGTATTTTAAATAAATTTAGTTAAAGATTTAGGAACAACATAGGGCGTTTGAATTATACTTAATATTCTTATGTTTAGCAGTGGGCGATGACGATGATTTCAGCTGAGATGATGATAATTGATGTACTATGCAAATAAATACCCTTTTTACTACGTTTAAAAATTGCCTTTAATCATATTAATTTCATAATTTTAATACTATCACACTATCGCATACAATTTTTTTTTGCATGATATGTTTTAAATACGTTTTCATACAATCGATACATATTTCGATCGAATAAGGTCACTTCCCTATCTGAGTAGCAGCGAGCGCATTCGCGTCAGTGATACGCCATTCAAATACCAATCTTATTTTTACGCATTACAGTTCATTCTGAATATTATATACTGAACAATGCCATCTAGCGACGAGTGGCAGTACTTGGTAGTCAAAGATGTATTTCTTTCTTGTTTTTGTCAATTTGATTTATAGACTTTTGAAATTAAAGTTGCATTTCGTATAAACATTTTTTTGCATTTTGTCTACGCCCTGTTTTTGTTTTCAGCCAATCATATTTTTAGGTTTGCAGTAAGAGTAAATTGTAAATGTATGAGTTTGGCGACACCGGTTCTGGAACAAACATTTTCTCAAGCTACTTCCACTGTTTTTACTGTTCCGTGGTCGGCACCATCTCGAGTTTTTAAAACATCTGTAGTCCAGTGACTATACAGTCATGTATCACTTGCTGGTTGGGAAGCCCCTAATGAGACCCAGAGGCGTAGCTACTAAGGGGCTAGGCGGGGCAGTGCCCCGGGGCCCTCAAGCTCGAGGGCCCCCAAAATCTGATTAATAAAACGCTTATTGGATGAATGAAAAATTTTACGAAAAATATTTCTCTTATTTCTATCAGATAATGTGACCACTGCAGTATTGGTTGAAAAGCCTACTCATGAAGAAGCTGTGAAAGATATCGTTGCCGATCATGTTAACGAGACCATGTCTCCATATCATTGTGTGTGCATATTAATGATAAATCTTCTTATAACTTGGGATTTATATAAAAGATAAAGCAGCGTTGCATTTTTAAAATATGTATAGAAATATTTTTTAAATATATTAGTAAAGCCTTAACAATTTAGGGGCCCCAGTTTACTTTTGCCCCAGGGCTCTTGGTCACCTAGCTACGCAACTGATGATACCCACCTGTTTCAGGCGCCTAACGATACCCACCTGTAGCAGGCGCATAATGATAGCTCTCTTTGATTCTAATCTGATATTTTGATATTGATTTTGGATGTGTTTTAGCTGCTTTTGATACCAAAAATGAAGTTTTGAACATAACAATAATAATTGGTTGAAAAATCGGTTGATATTCAGTCTCAAAATTAACAATACTTAATCAATTTAGCTGACTTCGATTCTATACCCCTGTAGCGACATCTATGGCGCCGCATAAGAACTACGAAGAATATACGAAATCCTGCATCGCACAATCAAAGTTCTCCGCGCGATTTGAACATTTACGACAGCCCAAAATCATCTATCGGGCAGTCGCCCACCAGACTATAACACCTGTCTGGTCGGAGGATCCTCCCTTTTCAATGGAGGTATGTGGGACTTTACTCTCTGTTCCGCATACCTCCAAACTGGTGACCCTCGAGTATGAACGTCAACGCAGCTTTCGTGCAGCTACTACTTCGTGACGTCATCATCACTTCCTCAAGCTTTCGAGCAGCGAGCCATACAGCCAGCACTCATGGCTATAGAGGGTATCCTGACCACCAGCATGCCTACCTGGTCATACCTGGTCATCACCTTCAGCCTCATCAGCGACCTTGGCTTGACACACCGCACCTTTGGCCAGTCACATGAAGAGCTATGAAGAACCTCTCTAGGTCGACGCCAGCAATCAAGCCCTACGTCGCACAGCACCGCTCCGACTCACTGGAGCCAGCAGCACTACTCCGACTCACTGAAACCCCTTTAGATGTTGATTAAAAATACCTTGTAATAAAATAAAAAAAAACTTCATAATTCCATGGGTTTTATGGAAACGGAAATTGTGTGATCAAAATAATTTTGTTTTTCAGGTTTTGATTTTTATTTATTATTTCTTATGCTGCTGTACAATACACTTATTATTAGAATTATAAATAAAGACACAAGTTATTGAAAAATTTATAAGTACATATAAGAGCAAAGCTTAAAATTAAACTTAAATGCTATTAAGTTTAGCATTTGGGGGTTTAATTTTACAGTGTATGTAAAATAAAACAGTAAGCCTAAAACATTACTTTAGATTAAAATTTATACAACAAAATATTAAAATAATTAATGAATAATTTAATAACAATGTAAATGTCATAGATAATTCAATAATAATGCTATAAAAGTTTGCAACAAAAATAAATAAATTTATATTCAACATTCTAATTAAGTGACCGCCTACGGTCGGCCGTAGCACAATTTGCAGTCGTAAACGAAACCGGTACCGAATGTTCGGCTCCTCTTTCGGTTTCGGCTGTGACCGAAACCGAAATTAACAAGGTATCAGTAAAACTCGAAAAACTGGAAATTTCGTATCGGAATAATATTTTTGTCAGTTATTCGTAACTGTATTTTGATATTTACGAAAAACCTATTTGCAAAATAAATATCATTTTCAATACACTTGCTCAGAAAGTGACTATTATTGCACTGCACTTAGGTACATAATAGCCCTTGTTACCAAACTGTGACATTTTGATTACCATTACGCACAAGTCCTATAATATAGTTAAAACCTTACCTATTGTTCAACCTCTCCCTTATATTACATGTATCGTATCAGGATAAGCGCAGATCGTGTCCCGCGAGGCGCCGCTCAACCCCCGTTTATTCATTTCAGCGAGTGTATTGAAAGGTAAATAAAAAAATTATGGGCGCGCATATGAAAACAGATTTTTACCGCCACAAAAGTTTACTAGGTTTGCAGTTATTTTCTTCACAAGTGTATTCAAAAACGTCGTATGATAAACGTGAGTAATGAATGATTACCGTTCTCGGCTCTCTTAAGACCCTCGCCACGGTTCGGGTCTAAATACCGCCACGACGGTAATCACTAACACACTTATATCATAATGTACTATTATATAGTTATGCTTAATTAGGTATATAAGTTATAACTTTCACAAAAAACTAAATATCCGAATAAATCGTACACATAGACGATCAAGTTTTTGTCACAGCTCAATGACGCTAGTTTCACAACCGTCAGAGCTCAATGACACTAGTTTCAGTCGAGCCGAATATTCGGCCCCTTTTGGGCCGAAGCCGAGTCCTCAGTCGAATATTATAACGTCGCATAACTTGAATCACAAATTAGAATGCAGAGTGATCACTGTACTTGTATAATAGTTAGGACTATTGCCCCAAAATTAAATACCTACTATGTCTGAGTCCGGACAACCAAAACAAAGTAGGTATACTATGCTAAGTTAGGACAAAGTTAGTTCATATCTGAGGCATCTAATTGTATAGCTTGCGGTGCTAGCAGACTTTGTTATAGACGATGGTTCAGCCTTCCAGTTCAGCAAAGCATCAATTCAAACAATTTGACTTTGTCTAATACTTTGTTTCTGTTACGAGGCGAGGGTTTTATGGAGCCGAATGCTGTAGTGACAAATTTCCACGTGTTTAAATCGACGTTTTTCAATATACTTATAAAGAAATGAATAAACGGGAGTTGACGCGCAACTCGTGGGGGTCGCTTAGCTCCTAGCCTGATATGATAAGTCCAATAAATTGTGGCGGGGCGAGATCGCACACTTTATTCCACTAGTGCAGAAAACAGTAAATTGCGTACCTAAAAGCGGTATGGATAAGAGCAGGTGTTCGAGAAAGCGTATTTAAAAAAATATTGGTACCAAACCAGTTTTCAAAAGCTTTCAACAAATTATTAATTTTGGATGTCATCAGCAAATATATTAAGACTTGTATTTGAAATAAATAGAAAAGAATGAAAATTGGGCCAAGAACAAATCCCTAATCAGCCCACTGCTAGCACTGGCCGAGCACGGTAAGGAAGGGTGTTGGCGCCGGCGCAGGTATTTCTGGAACCTCAGCCTCTGCATCTGCGGTGCGCCACGCCGCCGGCGCCGCTACAAAGTGAGACGCGTTCAACGGACTCAGCTCTTTTAGCACGCAGCTGGAATTGCAAATAATAATTAAAATTAATCATTTTGTTCAAATGTTCGTTGGGGACCGGACGTTTGAGAATGGCTAGACTCATATTTTTAATGTTCACTTGCTGACCCGAGACACGCTGTCCTGTCATAGCTATGAACTGTCAAATGTGAGAGGGATAAATATTTGTGGTTTTCTAAATTTCTATGCAATTTTATTAACTATTTTCCGTAAAAAATTATAGAAAATATTATTTCAGTATTATTTCCATTCCTGCGGTACGGGGCGATTAAGATCTCGTGAAAACTATCATTATGGCGGTTTATTATCATTATCCTATTGTTTTTGATGGGCGGTATGTCCGATACTTATTTAAATGTGTTCAAAAAAGTTTGTCATTAGTGCAAAATAAATCCTCAAAGCGAGAGGCCGTATTTATTATTTAAAACCGTGCCATCATTCAAAATTAAACCCTAACGTGCTGTACAGACACTTCAGTGTTATGTAAATGTATGTAGTATAAGTATATTTGGCATGTATGGTATGTATCTGTGTATCTACTTTTCTTCCTTATCTGTGAAATCTATTGGATTCCCGTAAACCTCACTGGTCTACTTTGTGGACCTTAATATTGGTGCTTAGTCTTAAACGTGTAGTATTTACAATAAAGTATATAATAAATAAATAACTCGATACTCCTCAGCGTGACTACAAATTCATCACATGTGATAATACTCACGCCAATCTGGCATCAATCACATGCCGGACAGTGGCTATGGGGAAGCCGTTGAAACGCGTCGCTGTTGATAAAGTATAAGCGCCCATGTTGCGGAACAGAAGCCAATCGCCCTCGCGCAGCGCTGGGAGCCGCGTGTTGGACATCACGCAGTCTATGCCATCGCAAGTCGGGCCCCACACTGAGCACGCAGAACGAGGGGAACCATAGTCCTGGGAAAAAAATAATAAAAATACACTCAACTCCTATTCTCCTCGCATTAGAAAATTATTACAAACCAGATTTAATAAAATAACTCCTGGGGTCTTCAGTCAATAGTAAATAGGTTACCTACTTCTAGAGAAGCATGCTCCGTCTTCGTCCATCAGAAGCTTTACCACAAGCTAACACAAATTGAACTTTTAAAGAGATGGAGCTATATTGGGTGTATAGCTTGTAGCTTATATAGCAAGTGCAAAAGAGATCCCTTTTGCACTTGCACGCTTGACATATTTACACTTCATAGTAAGGCCTTTGGTCGAGGTAGTGATCATGCACGAGTCTATCAATAATAGTAATTTAAAACAACAAACAGTTCCTGACATCACTTCTGAGAGGTCACAGGCCTATCCGCAATGCAACCTTGCAGCAGATAGTTAACAAACACACAAACTGCCATGGACGGAATGGAAGTGGCAAAAATCTTAGACGGTCATTAGAGGATGTCTGATATTCGGAAAGGTAAACAGTCTTTCAAATGTACATAAATATAATACAAAATGACGGTGGGATGTGCCGCTCTGCAGTATTGTACGGAATAACCTATTCAATACGTCGTCAAGTACTGCTGAGCATGCGCGTCTATTGGCTGTGGGGGAATGGGAGCCGGGCTTATGGCTTCAGGCACTCCCGTCATCCACCATAGGCACTATGATGGATGACGCCTCGTTTCGGCTCGCTACCTGTCTACGCTTAGGCGCACCTTGTGTTGCTCCACATCGGTGCCACTGTGGCGAAGGTGTCGACAACCTCGGACACCATGGCTTGTCCTGTTGCAGGATATACCACGACACGCTAGCATCAACGACATTATTCGTCGAGCTCTTGTCACCGCCGGCGAACCTGCCGTATTAGAACCGAATGGTTTGGTACGTGACGATGGGAAGAGACCAGATGGTATGACGTTGGTACCATGGAAGGTGGGTAGGCCTCTGATGTGGGACGCAACCTGTGTCGACACCCTTGCGCCATCCCATATTCCAAGCACGGCAGGCTGTGCTGGCGCTGCCGCTGCTGCTGCTGAGACCCTTAAACGGCGCAAATACTGTAACCTTATTGGTAATTACAGTTTTGAGCCGTTTGGGGTCCAAACACTTGGTTCATGGGGTCCGAATGCGCGTCTCCTTTTCAAGGAAATTTCACGCCGACTGATCAACACTTCACGTGACCAGAGGGCTGGCTCGTTCTTCGCCCAAAGAATTAGCATTGCCATTCAACGTGGCAATGCTGCCAGTCTTCTGGGCACATTTCCGGATGACAGCGATGTGGAGGAGTACTTTGACGCCTTAGCGTACTTTATCATTTTGTATTATACAAGGTGCAGTTTTAAAACTGCACAATATTTCAGGAGGTTGTAATAAAACTCATAAATAATCATGTAAAAATACGATGCCTGGTCAATAATCAGTAATACTTGTTATTTTTTTAAATTTATTTTAGCCGTTTTTCAGAATAACCCTCTAAATAAACTTCATAAAGAAACAGAATCACCCGTTGCGAATTATCGCGCGTCATGTCACTGTTTGCGTGAGTGCAAGAACCTGTACGAGGCTTCGCCCACTTATCCTACAAAATGACTACTTTAGCCTTATTTGTACCGGATTCGAATTCGATGATCATAATGTAAATTATTGTCTTTTTCGCTAATTAACTCATTTTTAAGCATCGCATTACAGTGCGAAAACCTTTTTAAAGTTCACTTTGACGTCGCGTCGTTAGTTAGGCACTTATCAGCTGATGAATAAAATGTTGGGCCGAGATCAATAAACCTGGTGTAAAGCTTACGAAATTGAAATTTCCCTTCCTATTTTTTAACGGGCTGAGGATCGACAAAAATACTTCAAGATAATTTGTGATAGGTAGTTAAGTAGATAGGGGTTTTAAGTGATTTATCTTGTCTGATAGGTAGGTATTTTTAGCGTAGTTAAAATTTTTAAATCAACTTATTTACACTAATCAAATTGATTTGGCTAACAACGTATTTATAAATGATTTTTTATGTACTTACAAATAAAATAAAAAAAACCTAAGTAGGTACTTATGTTACCTGGAGGTAGGTATTGTTCGAAGTGTCGACCTTCACACTCCAGCCACAGCTTTTTATTTTATTTTAATTTACGTAGCACAAACACATTCGTTTTTAAAGTGTCGAAAGCACTGATCACCTTTTCATGTAATTGTGTTCGGAACGCCGAATTGTCAAAACTCGCGGAGTCTTTGTGTAGCAATCAGCATTACCCTTTGAGATGGACGTTACGCTGTCTCCATAGCATACAAGCGGACCATCTCCACCAACTCTAATTTGGAGTGTTGGTCTCTAGAGATTAACTAAATACCGCAACCGTTAACGATCGAAGGCGCACCTGAGGGCGAATTTGCAAGCGTGTGGACACGCCGGCGACATCAAATAAACTAAACTAAATCGATTGATCGATGGCCGCGGGGGCGTGGCTAGGATGTGCCGTGCGGGATGATGATTGGTTGATAGATGATTTATGAAACTATCGTTGCGAGTTAGTGTGTGTGAAAACGCCGTTTATTGTTCCGTGTTCGTGTGTGTGAAAGAAAGCGCGATTATAAGGCAGGTATCAGACTGGCTGCTTTTTAAGAAAGGTAGTTCACACATACCGATTTCCATAAATAAGAAAAAGAAAAAAAAAATATCTACTCATTTTATTATTGATTCGGGTCGAGAATCACTAACATAATTACCTCCTGAAATATTTTGCAGCTTCAAAACGACACCTTGTATTTATGTACATAGTTAGGTCTTAGTATAAATAGTTTATTTAATATTTAAGTTTTTTATGTACATTATGTATTAAAATAACTAATGATTAAAGTGAGAGACTAATAGTTCAATTTAGTAAAGAGATTTAGGAATTTTGATTTTATATCTGTAGATCTTTCAAATGTGTTTCAAAAAGTGAATATATTAATGACTGATCGAAACGCTATTTGCAGCCGAAACCAAAACCAAATATTCGGCTTCTCTGCCAGTTTCGGCGTAACCGAATCTGATAAAAAATTAAAATAATATTTCGATACGGTTATTCTTAACTAGAGTTTGATATAGTTTTGCTTAATTATAAAGTTATAACTTTCATAAAATACGAAATAATCGAATAAATAGACGATTAGTACATGAAAATATAACATACATATATTGTAGATACCGCTTATATGTTTATATAATGAAAAATAGTCCTGAGACAATTATTTTGTGTTCTGAACATTGATATACAAAAAACCCTTTTTATAATTCAATGGTTCTGAAAGATGGTTTGTGTCTACAAATAGGGACATGAACTTACGTTGACGGTCTCAGCACACACGTGCTTTTCGTACGTCACTTTGTGGAACGAGCCGTACACTCCGTCGTTAATAAAGTACATGGTGTGCTTCTCTGCGATCTCGTCGCGCTCCTTAGGCACCACCTGGCGGGTAAATAATACTGTTAATTGCATCTAAGATGCCATTATCACGCCACACGGGTAAATTGCTTCGCCACCTTCAGCAAAGCAGTAAATGCTAGCTAAGGAGGCGGACGCACGCGTGACGGAACGGACTTCCACATGCCCCAGCAGCCGAGACCCTGACCCCGTTTTGAAGCCATCGTAGGCGTAGGCTTGCGGACGGCGAGCAATGGGTAGCTCGCCATCTGGCCGTCCAGTAACCGTCCGGACAAAGTCCGACGGCGCGTAGAGTTCCTCGCGCGCCTCAAGGAGATGTCAGTGTCAGCAGAACAGGCCTGGAACGAAGGTAAAGTAGGAACATAGGAGTGGGTTTTAGTCAGTAAAACACTGACACGCCCTCCCGCTCCGACCTAGAGCGAGAGAAGTCATCGGATGATTTTCCACCAAAGTAAAAAATCCATTGCGATTGCCAGTCGTAATGTAGAACACAATTGTATTCCGTCAAATTACCGCAATATACTATATTTCAGTGGAGAGGTAAATATATGTACCGTTCTTATAGCATACACCATGGCAGCCAGCGTATATGCGCCATTGGCGAAATAAGCCCCCGGCTCCGAGATTACGCGCACCGAGCGCTCCGGGAAGTGTTCCTCCAGAGACGAGTTGATTACCTCTGCCACCTGATGAAAACCACAAATATTTTAATTTATTTCAGAATAAGGAATTGTATATGACTAACAAGTAACGTGGACAGGAATGGGAAGATGAATTCATAATAAGGAATAGTGTAGGACTAGCAAATAACGCGGACAGGAACAGGAAGATGATTTGATAATAAGGAATAGTGTAGGATTAGCAAGAAACGTGGACAGGAACAAGAAGATGATTTTATAATAAGGAAAAGTGTAGGACTAGCAAGTACTGTGGACAGGAACAGGAAGATGATTTTATAATAAGGAATAGTGTAGGACTAGCAAGTACCGTGGACGGGAACAGGACGATGATTTCATAGTAACGAATAGTGTTGGACTAGCAAGTAACATGCACAAGAACTAGAAGATGATTTTATAATAAGGAATAGTGTAGGACTAGCAAGTAATAATATTAATTGAAGAAGTTATTAATAAAATAAGGATAAAGACAGGTACATGATTTTATAATAACGAATGTTACCTTTGGCCAAGAGCTTGACTGAGTCGGCAGAAAAATCAAATCTACATCTACCATTAGTTTGTTAGCCATTCAAATTCATCCTCAAAACCATCACACGAGCGACGCGGCGACGCCTGTTTCCAATTACTAAGTGAAGATTTAGTGGCAATATTTCTAAAACATACGATTACACAACTAACACAAGGCACAGCCGAAAATACTATACCTACACCATTTGAAACGTAAACAATCTTTTATGTCTTTTTATTTAAAATAAATCGCATACAAAGATTATTTAAATTTAGTTAATCACCTAACATCGGTTTAGATAAATACCTAATGTAAACATTTTTAGGTAAAATTTTTAGAATTATTTTCAGATAAAAGACTCGTTAAAATTGTTTGTTTAAGTACATTTATTTGTATTTTTGGCTGTGCCTTATGTTAGTCAGTCAGTAATATATAAGTCTCACCTCGCAGATAGAAGAGTGCAGTTCCCCCGGGAAGCCTCCTCCGATATCCAAGAGATGCATGTTCTTGTGTCCCACTTTCTGTCCCACGTCGAACAGAGTCCGCGACAGCGAGATGGCGCGCGCGTACACTGCTGTCTCAGTATTGCCGGAACCCACATGGAATGAGACGCCGATGATCTGGGGATGTTCAACGTAAGGGGTTTATAATTTGATCATCATTTCAGCCGAAAGACGTCCAAGGCTCCACCAAGTGTCGCCACAATGAGAGCTCCTGTGCATCTTGCATGCATCGGATTCCCGTGACCAGGTCTTTGGATCACCAAGGCTGCTAGCGAAGAAGATGGCCGCACGCGTGAGGGAACGGACATCTTCACGCCCCAGCCGCCCGGATCCCGAGTCCGATTTCCAGCCACTGTAGGCGTGTACCGTGGGCTTGCGAACGTCAAGCAATCGATAGCTCGCCGTCCGTTAAATGTCCGGACTGAGTCCGAGTCGTCGACGACGCGTACCTATTGTTCCACGCGCATCTCAAAGTGATGTGAGCAAACCGTAAGAGCCCAGCAAAGCCAACGCCTGCTACGGCCATGGGATCGGTTCTGAAAAGGACATACTTATGGTCCTGGAACACAAAAGGCAATTGAAGGCACATAGGTATGGTTTAAGTGAGTTAAAATCGATCACACCTGTGTTCCTTCTTTGCCTTTACGTCCAGGACCATGGATTTCCCCACAGAACAGAAGACTACTGTCCTGTGGGTCGTGTGATTCTTCTCTCCTGTGGGTTACCCTCTCTGAAGTCAACCCATGTCCCCAGTTGGCTTCGACCCTGCTAAACCCTACGATGGAGAATACAGGCCAGATGTTGTGTTACTCACGTCTAAGCCGAGCACGGCAGCTAACTTGAGCAGCCTCGGCGCCTCGGTGACGGGGTCGCAACCAAACTTGACGCCCAGCTTGAACCGTACAGAGGCAGCGTCGCAGCGGATGCGGATCACCAGCCTGCACACACATGGGGATATAGCCTAATCAAACAATGTGGGTATGTGGTACCGCCTCACGAGAGCCTGTGCTGCGTCCTGTGCCGGCGCGGCATGATCATAAATTCGATTTTGCGGTTTGACTGTTTTGGTCTATAATTCAGTAATGGGATGTACAAGACAAGGAGGTGGCGGCCAACTCAGCGAGCTAAAACCAACCCCGCTTCAGTTGGAGCTATGCATTTAGTGTAATTTTTGATGGAGATGTTTTTTTGCCACTTCTCCCCAGCTGAAAGATGCTCTCCCTTTTTAGTTATAGTACTCTGTGCTCTCCGTTAAAACCTTCGCAGGTAAAATAGTTCGGTCGAAAAACGAATATTAATAAATAAGTCTCACGTAGCAGATAGAAGAGTGCAGTTCACTTGTGAAGGCTCCGGGTGGCCAACTCAGCGAGCTAACATACCCCCCGCAAGTGAGCTCGGCACGATAGTCGCAAGACAAACCCGGCAGCGTAACCCCACGGGTAATGCCACTAGGGCTATGTGGGTGATGTGTAGAAGACAGTAGAAGCCTTAAGAGTGGGACAGCATAAATATTACTTACCGTGCCCGTGGCATGAGTTGTTTTATCTTCGTCAGTTCATTCTCAGAGTCGAAGGTCATGACGTCGACGCCGACGGCCGACGCGTAGCGGATGTGCGACGCCATCTTGGCGGTGTGCGCGAAAATTATGCGTCTGAAACAGGTGGGTACCTATCATTATGCGCCTGAAACAGGTGGGCATCATTATGCGCCTGAAACAGGTGGGTATCATTATGCGCCTGAAACGGGTGGGAACGTTATACGTCTAAAACGGGTGGGTACCATTATGCGTCTGAAATAGGTGGGTATCAATATGCGTCTGAAACAGGTGGGCATCGTTATACGTCTGAAACAGGTGGGTATCGTTATGTGTCTGAAACAGGTTGGTATCGTTATGCGTCTGAAACAGGTGGGCATCGTTATGCGTCTGAAACAAGTGTGTATCGTTATGCGTCTGAAACGGGGGCATCACTATGCGTCTGAAACAGGTGGGTTTCGTTTTACGTCTAAAACAGGTGGGTATTGTTAAGTGCCTGAAACAGGTAGGTATCGTTAAGCGCCTGAAACAGGTGGGCATCATTTTGCGCCTGAAATAGGTGGGTTTCGTTAAGGGCCACCCAAGCAACATGTGACACATAGCTGTATAGTCATCGGACAACAGAATTTTTGGAAACTCGAGGCTGTGATGCTGACCGAAGGTCTTTCTCTGCATCTTTTTTATGTTCCCTGAAGTTTCTTGCACATTCTTCTCCATGGAGATTTACGCTTTGGTTGTGCAATTTGCATCATTTTTCTGACTGACTTCCTTCAAAGGTGCCTTTAAACGGTTTACCTATTTAAATAAAAGAAGAAACTGACTGACTGACATATCAACTCACAACTGAAACTATTGGGACTAGGAGCGTGAAATTTGGCACAAAACTTCCTTTTATTATAGGCAAGGACTAAGAGAGGATTTTACAAAATTCACCCTCTTAAGGGGGTGGAACGCGGGTTTAAAGTTTGCGCGGAGAAACCTACTTTTTACGCAGGTAAAGCAGTGGCTGCCAGTGGGCAGAAGCTAGTTTGAAATAAATGCTTTGATTGACTGATGGCTATACACTTTTGTGAGTACTTACTCGGGAGCTACTCCCATGGAGGTGACGAGTTCGATCTCGGCTTTGGACGCGCAGTCGAAGCCGGTGCCGAGGGCCGCCAGCGTGCTCACGAGCACCTTGTCATCGTTGCATTTCACCGCTACAGAACAAAACATGTAGTTTGCTAAATTAAAGTAACGAATTGCCAAACGTGTGTTACGGTCACCGCGCAGAGGACACACATGACAGCCACAAGCACCGTCACAAGAAGCTAGAAGCGGCCACAAAGATAGCTGAAGCGCACGACACATGTGGCCGGTGGGTAATACTTTTTTAAACCATGCGCACAGTATAATTTGACTTTGACGAAAAAGGTTTAATTGCGTGTGTGACGGCGTTTTGTATTGGTGTTTAGTTCCCAGCGCGGGCTAGAAAAAGCGAGCAGCGACCATTTGTAGCGGGTGACGGCCACCGGAGTCAACCTTGTGCGGCAAATCCATATTAAATGTATGAAAACTGGAAATACCTCGATGGTGCCCGGTGGTTCGTGCGCGGTAAGCCTAAACGTTTGGTTGAATGACTTTTCATTGTTTTCAACAGTCATTTATATTTCGCCAGAAATTAAAACAAGATTTTTTCTCTGTAGAAACCTGGTTTAAGATGCTTTCCGTGTTAATTTTTCGTTTGTGTTTCATAACAATATCTTCTTAATTTCTTCTTCATTATTTCTTTCTTAATTATGACTCTCCCAGACTTCACAAATGTGTATATACCTACAAAAGTACAAATTCAACTCACCGTAGAAGGGATCGACGCGTGGCATTAGCTCCTTCCAACGATGGTACCGCGACACCACCTCACCCAGGTCCATCACGTAGAACGGGTCCTCCTGTGTGCCCGACTCTACGATCTCACGGATCAGACCCTCGGGCCACCACGGCCCGTCCATCACAGTGATATGGTGCTCTTCTACGACCTTCATTGCGGCATGGATTTTGAGCCTTGTGCGGTTACGTTATGGTTGACTTTGAAGCTGAAGTAGCTCGAGCAGTGTGTAGAGTCGACTTTGCTGCACTTGCCTGTCCGGGATGACGAGGTCCAGATGGTCGAGCCGGGTTGTGTGAGCCCACTAGTACTAGTTCCTGGAACAATCGTACGTCTGAGTAGTGGCAAACTCCCGAACAAACTTTTGCTGGCATATTTTTTAGCGTCTGGTGATGAAAAATGTACAAAAGTATATATATTAAATTATTTGTTATCTAGTCAATTCAGTTTCCAATTATGACGATTTTTTTGCGATACTTAGACTGGGTCATTAGCTTGATTTGATAAAATTTAGTAAATTATTTCACCGGTAAATATCCTGGTGCAATATTCAACCACTAAAGCGGGAACTACATTAGACCGACGCACACGCGTGGCACGCCTGATTTGTACGTAGAGTCGCGTCACGTCGTGGCGTGAATCTAATGTAGCTCTGAGTCTAGATGCCATATAAAATGTATGGAGATGCACTCAGATCGGCGTACGTGGCCCAAGTGTGCCCAATGTAGTTTTACCTTAATAATTTCACCAACAGTCTCCGTTATCAGGATTATGATCTGATAACGTACAGTTGCACATATTAGTAGTAGGTGCATAGTAGATCAGAATTTCTTGACCAAATCAAAGAATATTCGGTAAACAGTTTGCAATGTATCTAAACACTTTAGATTATTTCGATGTACGGCCTACCCCTCTTCCTTCAGCCAGTAATCGACTACACGTATCAACTAAGCAATTTCTACATACACACTATAGTCTATATTTTTCTATTATCCTATGAGGAGTACCATTCCATATCTCCGAAGTTTATTATTGTTAGATCCTTAAATTATTTTACAGGACCGATTTGGGAGTATACTTAATTACAAAAAAAAAACACAAGATCGGTCCACAATTTAAATAATAATAATAATAAGAAGGTATTAAACAGCCTTCTGTCAGGTGGTAATAAGGTTGCTTGGGCGGAGCATCGCCGTGCCCTCATGGAAGCCTACGGCGGCGGAGACCTCTCGCGCCGGGCCTTGGTTGAGGCCATGGTCCGGAGCGAGGAGGAGTGGCAGGCGATCGCCGACTACTGCGAAGCAGTAATGCTCGCAAAGGAGAAGGCCGAACGCATCAGGCAGCGGCGTTCTCGCCGCCGCCGCCGCCGCCGCCGCCGCCGCCGGGATTCTGATCCAGATTTCCGGTCACCGTAGGCGCGGGCTTGCGGACAGTGAGCAATAAGTAGCTCGCTGTCCGGCCGTCCGGTAACTGTCCGGACCAAGCCCAAGTCGTTGACGGCGCGCACTGTTCCCGCGCGTCTCAAGGAGTTGTCAGCAACAGCAGGGACCCAGCCGGGTCGAAGCCTACTGGGGCCAGGGTTATCCGAAAGGGAGCTCGAGCCCCGGTATGAAGGCTAGAAGGAACGGGGTGGGTCTTTCAGTCAGTAAGAGTCTGACACTATCTCCCGCTCCGCCCAAGAGCCGATGTCATTGGATGATTTTTTCCCACCATAAAAAAAAAAGTGGTAATAAGGTGCGCGCCTTCAATGGTTAGGTCATGCCGGTCTTAATGTACTCTTTCGGTATACTCAAATGGACTCAGACCGAGCTAGACGCTCTGGATAGGCGGGTCCATACACTGCTGACTGTAAATCGGACCCACGATCGTCCGTTATGTGACTGTACAACCCGCGGAAGTGTGGAGGTCGAGGTTTTCTAAGCGCGAAGACCCTACCCTACCAATACTTTACCATTAGAACGTTATTGTGCAGTTATTGGTTTTAATATGCTCGATATTATCATTCTATCACAATTCTGTTACGATACCATTGACCGATCAATGATCGATCATTATAAATTAGCAGATTACGAACTTTTAGCAAAATGACAATGGGATCGTGTTGGAATGAAAAACTTATAAAAATAGCAGACTTGGGGCCCCTGTTCCCGATACCGGTGGGATACTATTTTTTAATGTTTTATTAATATGTTATGAAAATGAATAAACGAATAATAATACATTATTTTAAAATAATAACAATAATAGAAAATACGTACAGTCGAACACAGAACCTCCCTTTTTTTGGAGTCGGTCAAAAAGTACAAGGCACTTAGTGTTTACAAATTAAATAATTAAGTATCTTAGAAAATTGCAAATGAACTAGTACTTACCAAAAAGGTGATTTTTCAGCAGTCATAAAGTTTTCAGTGTGGCTACTTATTTAATTGCTAAAAAGTTGCGAATCAATTACCGAGGAACATTAGATTAACAATTGGAGCAAAGACTGAGAATCAGAGAATGGGTTGTGTGTGATAATCAGATTGAAAAGTTAAAGGTTTACCAAAAAATAATGACATTTAAAAACACAAGTTAGTGCCACTTTTGTTTTAAAGGTGCAAAATGCGAGCACGAAGCCAGTAAGTTTGTGGTGGTGAATTACAATACGGAGAGGTGCCTACATCTCACCTGTAATTGTGCTCCCACGCCGACACCCCACCTCCCAGTCAGAATATGTCACACTTACCTCTACCTTTTGTATGTAAAACTGTAGGCACGTTGAACCCTTGTCAAAATAACATTTTTTAATATATTCAAATAGATTAGAGACAGGTTTTAATGGGTGTTTCCGTAGTTCGTGCAAATTCGAAGCAATCCTAAATTTTATATTTATTGTCGAATTATTTTGTTTTTTCTTACTAATATCGTTAATTTATGGATACTCTTTGAATACCTATTTCGTCGTTTCTACTTTATTTTTATTAGTAACTTTGAATTTGATAACATTTCTAAAATCGAACTAAAATGGTAATGAGAACGATAGGGAAGGAAATGATATTGAAGCCTTTAAGGCCCAAGCGCCAAAAAAGTGCCATAAAACAGTGACTTTCTGAAGCCTACTCCTCGGTAACGGCCAGGTTAATAGGATTGAAAAAAATATATGTTTATAATAGATTCATGAACAACATTGTCAACATTTGGTTTTTTCGTGCTATTAATAGTTTTGTCAAAAAAATATATTTAGCAATTTCGCAACTTTTCGCAAGTTTTCCCTACTCCTTCAAAACGGCTTGGATCTTTAGAAACATTTTTACACATAAAAATTGGTGGTTAAATATTCTTCAAAGTGAACATAGCATATGTAAATCAATCAATATTTCGCAAAGAAAATGGATTTAAAGGTCAGCCGCGCGCTTTCCGGGCGCTGCTGGCCGCAAATAAATGCACAGATATGCGTACTGCCGCCTAGGCGGGTGCGAGAGTTGCGTCCATTTAATTTCGGCCAGATGGTTCAAGGGACTATAAGACTTAATAAAAGAAGAGGTGTGCGAAGGTAATGAAAAAAAAACAGAAGGCAATGCTGTTAAATTAAAGAAACGACGGTAAACGAACGGAATGAGGAAGAAGGTAATGAGGTTTAAATCCTTTATTCAAAAATATCCAAACTACAAACCTAATACCTATTCCAAACTTCGAAGGGAATCATTGAAATTGATAATAAGCTAAGTAATAAACAAAATCATATACATATACTCACGTTATAATACGGACGATAGGAAAGAGAACGATTCCAGAATAACCACCTCCCACGAAAATATATTTTTTTCACAAGCAAGCATGCACCTGTTACGACGTTTACTGGCAGAGTGAGACGTGCGCGGGGCTTGACATCGCAGTAGAGTAGCATTTATGGTCAAGCAAACTATAATGTGGATTTCTTTTCATATCGAGGGTAATCAGAAAAAATAAAAAATAAATATTCATCAAATCATATTTTAATATATTGAGAAGATAGCATTATTTAATTTAGGTGTAAATGTTGTGTTTTTAATATACTTAATTAATATGATTACTTTGTTTCTATTTACTCCGATTTATTTGATTAAAAAATACATTTATTAAGGATAGTAGTAAATGAACACCGACGGAAATGAGAATAAGTAGAGTTTTTTATTTATAATTAATTATTTATGTTAATTACTGCTTACATGCATACACGCATAACTGTATTACATTTGGTATCCGTTGGAAAGGATATAGATATTTATTGAATAAATCAATGTTATTTTACTGGACGCATAATATGCACGAAAAAAAATAAACACCCTAATCCATTATGAAATAACCGGTCTATTAATAGTAGTGAGCCGTTGTTATCATAACTCTCCTGCATATGCCTGATAACCTGCATATTAGGGCTTCTTCACACAACCACACCACGTGGTCGGGCGTATATTTCGTATTGAAAATAATTAGGGTGTGGCGTGTCTACGCCTCACGACCAGCGGAAACGCTCCGCTTATGAACTTTGGGCCACACAGACAGATCATACGATCTTTTGTTCGCGCCTGACGTCAGGTCATTAGCGAGCCACCTACCTGTGCCGCACTCAAGCGCCGCACCTGGACAGTCGCTCTGGGCTAGCCTCGAAGTTGGTCGCGTCGCGCTTACCTGGCTTAATAATTTACTTTTGTAATTTTGTTCTTTTAAATATATTGTTCCGTCGCTTAATAATAATTATTCATTTCGTCTTCCTTACTTCATTCTACATTCTTCATCTTTCGCACTCACCCGTTCTTCTGCTTGTTCCGCTAAATTGTTTCGTATCTACATAGCTATACGGGTTAGATTCCCGTGTATCGTAGGAGTAGGTACAGTACCCACGACCCTACATTGGTGACTCCCGACTACCGCGTTACTCAAGACACCAGGAGTCCAGAAGTCCAGAAGTCCAGAAGTCCAGAAGCCCGGAAGCCCAGAAGTCTAGGTCTCCAGCAGACCAGGAGTCCAGGACAGCAGTGGAACCAGGTGACACCCGCGCTCTTAGAAGTCCCGAGGGCAGTAGCAAGAAGCCAACAGTGTCGGTAAATCAAGAGGAGCAGTGATTCTGGTGGAGAAGTGAATTTTCACATCTGAGATATTCTGAGGGTAAACGAATATTTCGGCTTTGGTACAAGTCATAAGCGGTGAGCGATTTGATTTTTTTTTATTTTTGCTACGTGCCAAACATGTCTGAATCAGAAAATTATGCAGATGCTAAAGAGGCCACGGGCACTGTCTTCGGAGAAGTGTCGAGGGTTGGTCTACCATTGCACAGCTTGAAGGCCAATTTATTTTGTCTCGAATTTATTTATTTATTTATTAGAACTTTATGCAACGCACAGGTACAAAGGCGGACTTAATGCCTTAGGCATTCTCTACCAGTCAACCTAGGGTGGTGAAGAAAAAAACATGGCAGGTGCACAAAAAAAAAACAACAAAAAATGGATTATTAAGAAAAATAAGGGTGAAAATGTATATATATAACTAAAATAGACATACATATATATTTAATATAATATATACTTACATATATACATATTTATATAAAGTAGAAGAAGGGGGGTTTTGAAACGACTCCGCTATTTGTTCTGAAAGTAATACCGCAACTTTCGTTTAAATTCATACTGACTGGTGGCCATCCTGATGTCGAGAGGAAGCGCATTCCACAGAAGTATGGACTGTATATGAAAGGAAGAATGAACAAAATCAGAAGTATGAGAGGGACAGAGCAGTAGGAGATTGTCAGAAGAACGAAGATTCTTAGAATGGGAAGAACATAAATATTGAAAATGAGATATAAGATAAGAAGGAGGGGTAGGAGAGTTGAGCAGAGAGAAGAGTGTAGTCAGTGCGCGCAAACTTCTTCTCTGGCGAATGGGCATCCATTTGAGCTCCGATCTGTAACTCGAGACATGATCATATTTTCGCAAGTTAAATATGAATCGGATGCAGTTGTTGAGGAGCCTGTCAAGTTTGTCTAACAACTCCGCATTCAGGTCAAAGTAGCACACGTCACCATAGTCGATCACAGGGAAAATTAAAGTTTGCACAAGCATAGTCTTCGTTTTCGCGGGCAAAAAGTTCCTCAGACGATACAGACACCGCAAAGTCCCGTTGACTCTTTGGCAGACACTGGAGACCTGACTTTGCCAGCCAAGAGTTGAGTCGAGATGCAAACCGAGATCCTTAACGGTAGGACTAATGGGGATGGAGGCGCCATTAAAAATAATTGGGGGAAGAGAGTTAACTACCACTTTACCCATCATGCGCGAGCTTCCAATAATAATGGCCTAACACTTTGAGGGGTTTACAGACACCTCAAATCTTTCAGACCAGTCTTTGATAGCGTCCAAATCTCGGTTCACATCCTCTATAGCGTCCGACAAACCTTCCACCCGCGCAGCTGTATATAACTGAAGATCATCGGCATAAAGGTGATACGAACACCGAAGACAGTAGGTTATAAAATTAATGAAGATGGAGAATAGCAACGGAGAAAGAATACCGCCTTGTGGAACACCAGAATCTAATTACCAGCCACCAGAAATAATCGAATCACCAGTGACACAACTAAATTTTATTTTGCTACCTCTCAACTTGAATCCAAGTATGCCATAGAGGTCAAAGATATTATAACCTACCCTCCAGAGACTAACAAGTTCGAAAAGCTGAAAAACGAACTAATAAATCGATTGTCAGCGTCTCAAGAAAAGCGTATTAAGCAGCTACTATTCCATGAGGAGTTAGGCGATCGGAAGCCATCTTAATTCTTGCGACACCTCCAAGGCTTAGTTGGACCATCAGGTGCCGCAGATTTTGTTAAAAGCATATAGACTAGCCGACTGCCCCAAAATATACAGACAGTCATCGCCTCACAAATTTCTGACTTACAGGTCGAGCGGCTAGCGGAGATAGCGGATAGGGTGCACGAAATCGCCCCGATGACACCACAGGTGGCGAGCACTTCCACATCCTCAAGCGCTGCTTCCACGGACCTGGCAGCGCAAGTGAGAGAGCTTACAAGACAGGTAGCCTCGCTCACTGCGCAGCTCAATACCAGAGGGAGAAACCGCTCACGCTCACGCCCACGCAGCAACCATCGAAGGTATGACCGTCTAGCCATAGACCACAGCAACCACCACAGGATCACCCGCACTGTTTTTACCACTACAGCTATGGATATAGGGCACGAAAATGCAAGCAGCCCTGTACGTTCGAGTCGGAAAACAAGAAGGGCGGTCGCAAGTAGCGGCCAACGACTGCCCCACTACTTCTTCAGGCCGTTTGTTTATTACCGATCGGACGTCAAAAGTGCAGTTTTTTAGGGTTCCGTAGTCAACTAGGAACCCTTATAGTTTCGCCATGTCTGTCTGTCCGTCTGTCTGTCTGTCCGTCCTCGCTTAATCTCTGTGACCGTTAGCACTAGAAAACTGAAATTTGGTACCAATATGTATATTAGAGATGCGCCGAGTAACACTTTTGCCGAGTAACGAATACCGAGTTTTACTCGGCTCAATTTTTATTCAACCGAGTACTCGGCCGAGTAACTCGGTTCAATCAAATTTCCATTTCGTGCGCGTAAACAAGTACAAACAGGTTCGCGCCGGTCGAGAGGCCGGCTCGCGTTGATACACACCTCACCCCGCCCGCGCCTTTCTACTACCAGTCGCTTGATAGTATGCAAACGTTGCGCGTCATAGTGAATAAATAATTGAAAAAGTTTGTTAATTAATGATTGACTGTGTGTAGTACCTGATCAGTGATTGTTGACATAATGACTTCACGTAAAAGATCTCGAATTTGGGCGTTTTACGACGAGATTGTATAAGACAAAGCAAAAGTGAAATGTACTATATGCAATTCTCTAATTTCACGTAGTGGTGTTGGATTTTGTCTCATCAAATACTACTCTTTCATTAGTATAATTTTGATTTTATTAATTGAGATTGTCAAAGATTTCCTAAATTGGTAAATTTATACTTTTTGATTAACACTGCTGTTTTAATTATATCTACCTAAATAAATCTATATTGCTTTTCTTACACAAAGTATACTCGGCATTCAAACCGAGTTATTCGGCCGAGTACGAGTATCAAAAAACCCGCCGAGTACGCCGAGTACCGAGTATCAACCGAGTACTCGGCCCATCTCTAATGTATATCAATCACGCCGACAAAGTGGTAAAATAAAAATTGGAAAAAAATGTTTTATTAGGGTACCCCCCCTATATGTAAAGTGGGAAGTGATTTTTTTTTTAATTTCGACCCTAACGTGTGATATATCGTTGGATAGGTATTTAAAAATGAATAGGGGTTTACTAAAATCATTTTTTGATAATGTCAATAATTTCGGAAATAATCGCTCCAAAAGTAAAAAACAATGTGTCCCCCCCCCCTCTAACTTTTGAACCATAAGTTTAGAAAATATGAAAAAAATCTGAAAAGTAGAACTTTATAAGGACTTTCTAGGAAAATCATTTTGAACTTGATGGAAAGAACAGTTTTTGTACAAAAAAGACAAAAAGGTTGTACAAAATAATTTCTGGACTAAGTTTGTAGTATAATCGTACATGCAAACATTTTACTTATTGTGACGGACGGGAAACTACGGAACCCTACACTGAGCGTGGCCCGACACGCTCTTGGCCGGTTTTTTTGTTTTTAACCGACTTCGAAAAGGAGGACGTTCTATGTTCGGCTGAATGTATGTACGTCATTTTTCAGATTCGATAGAGCCTAGTAATATAAACGAAACCAAGGACTGGAACTTCCGCAAATGCGATTTTGAGCAACTTTATTTACTTCTATCTGGCGAGAATATTTGGCAGGAGGTTTTAGAATCCAGAGATGTTGAAGTAGCCACTCGTAAGTTCTACAACATTATCTATGATTTCTTTGACGCTTCCATGCCTAAAAAGAACAGACACAGGTCGGTAAATAAACGCTATCCAGTGTGGTATACAAGTGATATCATTCAGGATGTAAAGCTCAAGTTGAGGCTCCACAAGAACTGGCGGAAAACTAAGTGTGACAGCGCGTATTTGTTATTCTCGAATCTCAGGGCAAGCTTAAAGACCCGTATTGCGGATGCGTATACCTTATACATGCGAAATATAGAGAGTAAAATTAAGACCAACCCTCGTAATTTCTGGTCACACATTTCCAGCTTGCGGTCCAAAGGTGGGTTTGAGCCTAACATTGTACACAAGGGTATAACTTTTTCGGGATCTAAGGCGGCAGGGGCCTTTGCAGAGTTTTTCTCTGATGTTTTTCTACCTGATGCTCCGCGGCTTGATGCTGATCATATCTCCGCTGCTGTCTATACCAGTAACAGCAATTACATAAGCATACCTCCCTTGTGCCCAGTAGACCTTATAAAAGCCATAAATAAACTCAAACCTAACAGCTCCATCGGCCCGGACAATATTCCCGCCTTCATTATTAAAGATTTAAGAAATATTTTCATTGATCCTTTTTGTCACATTTTCAATTTAGCTTTGCAGACTGGTATATATCCCTCTCAGTGGAAGGTTTCCAGAGTCACACCAATTCCTAAAACCCAAAACAAAAGTTCCGTTGAAGATTACCGCCCAATCGCAATTTTATCTTCCCCAGCGAAGGTCTTTGAGAACATCCTCCACAATGCCATCTACCAACAAATAAACACATACTTATGTAATGAGCAGCACGGTTTCAGGGGCAAGAGATCTGTTGACACCAATCTCTTGACTCTGGTTGATTACATATCCTCTAGCTTAGACCGCGGACGTCAGGTAGACGTACTTTACTTTGACTTCCGGAAAGCGTTTGATAGGATTAATAATGACATGCTGCTGATGAAACTAAACAAAATTGGTTTCTCACCCTGTCTCCTCCGTTTTTTCGCAGACTATCTACGCGATCGTCAGCAGTTTGTTAGGCTCGGAATGTACGAATCCGGTGCCTATCACACGCGTTCCGGAGTGAGTCAAGGTTCAATTTTGGGGCCTCTATTATTCTTAATCATGATAAATGATCTCCCCCAAGTTCTGCGTCACGCAAAATGTCTATTGTATGCCGACGACTTAAAACTTTACCTCGAAGTAAACTCCGAGTCTGACTGTTTGGCACTACAACAAGACATTGACGCAATTTACAGGTGGAGTTTAGATAATAAGATGGATTTTAATGCCTCTAAATGCTTCGCTATGACCTTCGGTCGAGTGCGGCACCCAGTTGAATTCGAATACCACCTCGATAATAATGCCATCATAAAAACAACTGCTATGAAAGACCTGGGAGTCACATTCGACCGAAAGCTCACATTCCACGATCACATGGTCGCGGTGGCAAAGCAGTCATACCAAAGGTTGGGTTTCGTTTTACGCAATTGCCGTGATTTTCAAACCGCGCACGCCATTAAGATTTTATTCAATGCGCTCGTGCGCAGTAAGTTAGAATCCAGCTCTTGCGTGTGGAACCCGCACCAAAGTTCTTACGCCCTTTTACTGGAAAAAGTGCAAAAAGCGTTTCTCAGGTTCCTGTACAAGCGGATGCACGGTTACTACCCATACCTCTATCCGACAAAATTTCTTTTGGGTTGCCTCGGATACAACTCGCTAGAGGTAAGACGAGCACGAGATCAGCTCACCATAGCCTGCAAGACGCTCCGTGGCACTGTTGATGCGCCTGATTTACTTACTGTGCTGGCACGTTTCTTTGTCCCGGACAATTACTGCCGCGGCAAGAAGCACAGAATGTTTGCTGTGCCTCAGTGTCGCACTGTTGCCTGTGCTCAGTCTCCAATACCTCGCACTTTGGCTGCACTAAATGATCTCTTGGATTCTTATCCAACAAACGATCTGTTTGCGGATGAATGGAAGATGATTTTATTGGCATGTCAGAAGTACTGTGAGAGGAATTGATGTACGTGTTGTTTAAACGTTTATACTTTTACTCTTTGTTTAGTTACTGTAATTGGTTGTTTAACCGTTGTAATTAATTAAATAAATAAATAAATAAATAAATAAATGTTTTTTTTTATTTTATTTTTTTTATTTATGTTCACCGATATCTCCGTCAATTGTGGATCAATTTTGAAAATTATTTTTTTGATTGAAAGGTTATGCTTCCAAGTTGGTCCCATAGAATATTGTTATGATCTGATCATGAGCTTTGAAGAGTTGTAAAATAAAAAACTTTTTACAAAAAAAAAAATACAATCGACTTCAATGTTAAAAAACACTGAAAAGTATAAAATAACTTTAATTTCGGAAGTCGGTGTTTAATAACGAAGAGACAAAACTATTAAGTATAGAAACACCGACTTTATTTATAAATGTCAGTTGTGGAATAAAAAACCAAGCCTAGCATATTTGATTTGTTTTTTGAAAAAGGGTTACCTATGTTTTTGGTTAGTTTGTATGTACGCATCGCGAGTATTCGCGAGTCGCATAGGTAGGTATTAATCATTACCCACCTATATACCGCGTTTAATAGCCCAGTCAATAAAAACAAATAAAGGCAAACCTTGCAAGCAAACATGTTTTGATGCGGTTTTCAGAAAAGTCTTTGCTATAGTTAGGACTTTAGGAGCAGGTTTTTAGTTTTGGTATATTAACCGACTTCAAAAAAGGAGTTTATGAGTTTCAACCGTATGTATGTTTGTCCGCGATCATCTCGCGTTTGGCTGAACCGATTTTGATGCAGTTTTCAGAACAGTATTATTAGTCACTATACGTATACCTACGTGACATAAGAAAATGTTGAAATAAAAATGTTTAAGTATAAAGATGACGCGACGTTGTGTGTACTTGATGCAACGTGCACTCACAACCATAAACTTAACATACACAACACAACTAAAGATAATATAATTTACAACTTCCAAGCGTGAAATAGATAGTAAGGACGATTTTCCTGGGTTTTTTTTGACAGTTGAAATATTCCCAAAGTTTCGGAATATTTCGGAATACTTCCGAAGTATTCGACGAGAATGATTCGGAATTTTTCCCGCCAGCATCTATAGTTGTAAATGCACGTCGCATCAAGTATATGTACACAACGTCGCGCCATGGGCAGCGAGAGCACGCGACTGGGCGCGGGGCGCGGGGGCCGGGCGCCCCGCACCTTCGTGTCCTGCATAGAACCTACTTCAATAAAGTTCCGACTTTATTGAAGTCGGTTCTATGTTTTAAGACTTTATTGAAGAGGTGCTCCGGCACCTCTAATATATTTATAGAGCGGTTTGAAAGTGGTTTGGTCTTTTAAAAGGTGTATAATTAGCGGCGGGCGGGCAGAATAATCACACTTAATGTTCACATCACTGAGTTCACTAGCCAACACTAATCTGTCAAGTAAAAAGTTTTGACAATCAAAAATAAGATGCTCAACGGTCCCTTCTTCGGATTCACAATAGGGGCATGTGCTACTTGCAATAATGCCAAGTCTAGCAAGGTGTGACGGTGCAGTATTATGGCCAAAGCGCAATCTACATATTTATCGTAGTGATAAAGTCTCGGCTGGCTTCCTTTAAATTATTGTACCACGGTTTATCAGGTAATGCTTCTTGAATATTGCCATACCACTTTCCTTTTATGTCTTGGTCTTTCTTTCACATTTCTAACCATAATTTACATATTTTTTCATTGCTACATTGCAGGAAATCAGTCATAGGAATGTCCATTGCATTTCTAACATCAACAGCATTATTACCTTCATATGCGATTTTATCAACTGCTTCATTACCAGAGATACCCCGGTGAGAAGGAACCCACAGGAAAGCAATTTTGATGTGCTTAAGGTAAAATTGATGAACTATTTCCTTGATAAAATACAGAATATAATTTGACTTAAATGAAACTGTAAGGTTAGTTAACGCTTTTATCAAACTCAGTGAATCCGATACTATCAAAAAATATTTACAATGGCTAATTTGACGAATATGTAATAATGCCTGATAAACCGCATATGCCTCTGCAGTGAATATAGTACTTAAATTATGCAGAACAAAGCTTCGAGAATTTTTTCCATGTGGATCATATATAGCAGCATGTACATAATCACTCCCCTTACTGCCATCAGTGTAAATAACATAATAATTCTGATTATCCTCCAAAAATTGCAACATATCTAAATTATTATTTATGGGATTTTGCAATACCTTTACAGGATGTGAAATACATTGGTAAGAGAAGGAGTAACATGGCCATGGGCACTGTTTTCTAATACCAGTTAAACTATCTTCTGTTTCTAATAATATTTTGGATAATGTTGGGGATTTGCCATTCAAGAGTTCCTCTCCTGTTGTTAGAGGTCCAGGAGTTCTATTTACAGAAGGTGCAATTTTATTTATTATTTTTCTATTATTAGCAGCAATTAATTTAAGACAGAATCTCTTTGCAAGTAAAATACGTCTCAAAGCTAGGCTAGCATAATTTTAGTCTCCACTTCCATGGCCCTTATGGGAGTAGAGCACATTGCACCAGAAATTGTTCTCAAAGCCCTGTTCTGCAATAGATCTAGTTTATTTACATGACTACTATTTATATAAACTAGAGAACTATAATCAAAATGGCTTCTAACAATACTTCTATACAAAATTGACAATATTTTAGGGTCTGCTCCCCATGAGACGCCTGCAAGGCATTTAATTACGTTTATACCTTTTAGAGCATTCCTTGATATGTATTTAATATGTTCCTCAAAAGTTAATTTCTTATCTATGACAATACCTAAAAATTTCTTTGAATTTACTAGTTTTATAGATTCTCCATTGTATACTACATTTAAGTTTGTGTTTTCATTTCCAAATATCATCGCACTGCTTTTTGAAGGATTAATTATTAAATGTAGCGCATCATTATAATAATGAAATAGTTGAGACAAGGCTCTATTAATATTTTCAATTGCAATTTCTACATTATAATTACTACTGTACAAAACAATATCATCTGCAAACTGCAAATTATCTACATCACTATTTACAAATTTACAAATCTCACTTGTGTATATGTTGTATAGCAAAGGAGATAGTGTAGCACCCTGCATTGTACCCTTAGATGCACATTTTGAACCATGTAATGCATTATTGTGTCTTACGTAGAGTGTTCTTTTATTTAAAAAATTATAAATCCATTTACATAGTTGACCAGGTATACCTAACCTAGACATAACTTGTGCAAGTATAGCCGGATCTAGACTGTCAAAAGCACCTTGAACATCTAAAAATACACAAACAGTGTGTAACTTTCTTTCCTTTGCATGTTTCAGGTCTGAAATTAAGGAAGTGAAGCTGTCTGCACAACTTCGCCCACGACGAAATCCATATTGTACATGTGGAATGATGCCATTAGATTCTACATACCAATCCAAACGATTTTTAATCATGTTTTCAAATAATTTACCTAGACATGAAGACAGTGATATTGGTCTATAAGAGCCGGCAAGCTCTGAAGGTTTATCTGGTTTGAGAATCGGAATGACACATTGTGTTTTCCATGATTGTGGAATACATTTACAATGCCAAAGTAAATTAAGGATATTAAGAAATATTTTTTGTGCAGACTCATCTAAATTTTTGATAATACTATAGGGGAAATCATCTAAACCAGGTGTTGTGTCTTTCCGGGATAACAAGCTCATTTTAAATTCAGACCATGTAAAAGGATCTAGCAAAAATTTAGAATTTAGATTATCATTATTTAATTCGAAAATATTGCCAAAACTATTAATGTCAATTAAATTGCTATTGTCGGACAATTTATCTAGAAATTGAGAAATAAACTCATCTTTATATGATTTATTGCCAACTCTTATACCTTTGAACATTTTAAGAAGATTCCAAATCTTACTTATAGGAGTAGTTCTATTAAAAGTGTTACATATGTTATCCCAACCTATTCTTTTTTGTTCCGATATGGTTCTTTTTTTAAGTGCATCTTTTCTTTTATATGCTAAATAGTTCTCCATGGTAGGTTCCCTTCTATAAAGTTTCAATGCATTGTAAGAGGCAATTACACTTTTTTCACAAATGTCATTCCACCAAGGAGCTGGAGGTCTGCTTTTGAAATCATTTGGTTTATTAAATTTAGGAATCGTCATATCTTTTAAAGTATTCAATCGAGAACAAAAATCATTGTAGGTTGAAATAGGATCATACAATTTTAGGACTAAATCATTAAATATTGTTTTGGAAATAGTTTTATACTTTTCCCAGTCTGCTTTTTTATATATAAACCTATCAACAGGAGGATTAATATGATATTTATCTATTTGTAGTGAAATTTCTGTTATTGTTGGGTAGTGATAGCTGCCCATAGCGTCGTCATGCACAGACCAATCGCATATTGATGCGAGATTAGCACTAATAAAGCTAACAACAATTGCAGACGGATTTCGTCTCGGGTTGTTAACAGTTGTAAACCTACCGTCATTTAAAATACATAGATCCAAGTCATCTATGATATTAAATAAATCTTGACCTCTGCTCTTAGTGGATAGGCATCCAAATGCAATGTGGTGTGCATTAAAGTCACCACTGACAAAAATAGGCTTTGGAAGATCATTAATTATGTTACGTAGTCTATTGATCCGTATATGACCACTAGGAGGGCAGTATACACAAAGAATAGTCAAGCTACCATGCACAGTAGATAAGGACAAAGCAACAGTTTGAATGTCTTCATAAAATCTAGTGTTTAAAACTTTGTATTTTAAATATGGTTTAATCAATATTGCTACACCACTAGGAGTATTATTAGAATTTTTATTATAAATATTATAGCCAGGTATTCTAAAACTATTGTCTTTAAACCATGTTTCGTTAAGTAAGCAAATGTCAATGTTTTGTTTTTGTAAGAATTGAATCAATAAGGGTTTTTTACTATTAGCACTTTGAATATTATACTGAGCAATACGAAGCTTAGACAGTGTGTGTCTTGGATCCATTATTTTAGATTTTTAAGAAGTATTTCTTTAATACTATTTACGGTGGTAGGCGTATTATCTCCCTTATTTCCCAGTTCCACCAATGTCTGTACCAGGGCCATAAGTACATCATTGTTGGCAACTATTTGGGATTTGATGTCACTCTTAGGAGGGACATCTTTAGATTTATTTACACTTTGTACAGGATTATTTACAGATATAGGTTTATTTACAGATTTATTTACAAATTTATTTACAGTGTCCATTGGTTTCATTTTTGGAGGTGGTAGAGGTGGAAATTGAGTATTGTCATTCATGTTTTGTTTTGTTGATGTAGCACTTGCATATGTAAATTTATTTTTTTTTTCTAAAATTTTATTAATCTTAATTGGACATAATCTAGATATTGCCAGATGAGGCCCGCTACAGTTGCAACAGCAGATCTCTGTTGGTCTATCACATTCTTTATATAAATGCTCACCTCCACAAATGGAACATCTTTGTTTACAATTACATATCCTAGCAGAGTGGTTAAATTTAAAGCAGCGGAAACATTGCTGTAATGGGGCGACATATTCAAAAACTCGGTATGAAAACAAATCATATTGTACATTGTCTGGAAGTATATTTGATAGAAAAGTAATGCTAACTGTTTGTAGTCGTACCCGATCTTGTCCTACTTTCTTTGTAAATCCTCTTACTGCTATTATTTCATAAATTGATGATAGTTTAGTGTAAAGTTCTTTGTTGGAAATGTTTGCTGGTACATATCTAATTATGCCTGTTTTTTCCATTTGCGCAGCCGGAATAAATGCTTTCAAGCCATGTTTGTTAAGAAAAGCGCTGTTATTAATAAAGTTATTGGCCGTATTAAATTGTTTGAATATTACTGCTAGTTTATTTGCATTAATTCTTTGTATAGCCGTCACACCTTTTATTTCGCTAGAAAATATATGGTTGAGGTAGATAGGGCTCTTATTGCCTATTCTATCCTTATTATTGGTAGCTTCAATGAAGACTTTGAAGTCTACGTAATTAGCATTTTCCGGGTATAGTCTTTTGTAATCTGGTTTAATGTACGGTAAATCAAGCTCACCGCCGCCGCCATCCAAGTCCATGTTCTTTCCTCCGTCTCCGGCCTCAGACCGAAGACGTTTTGGGGTGGGGGGGTTGTCCCCACCCCCCTCGTTTCCCACCATTTATATAGCACACCTAGCACTGTTATTTTATTAAATTTTTAAGTAAAAAATGCAAGTTTTTAATTAAAAAAGAATTTGAGATTTTTTTCCGCGCGCTCTTTTTTGAAGTTCCCGCTAGAATCCGTTAGTGCTTCGCTGGCGGATAAAGTAGGGCTGCGCGGCCGCCGGGAATGTCTTCGTGTGTGTGGCGCATGGAATGACACCGAACTAGTGTGCAGTGCACAGCGCGCCAAGATGACCTTGTGCGGTGTTGATACCAAGATGTTTACAATTGATGCGCGAATCGTGAAGGAATTAAATCTACCACAAAGTTTGGCAACAGTAAATACCGAAAAGTACGAACTCTTATGTGACATCAGCAATAACTTGTGCACAAAAACACAACTACAACCACAAGTTTTAATCGGACAAGATAATTGCCACCTTCTCTTACCTCTGGAAATAAGAGTGGGCAAACCCAATGAACCCTGTGCCACCCGGACTCCTCTGGGTTGGTGCCTGCAAGGGTATCTAATGTTTACCTACCTGACTCGTCTATACGTCACTCCTCGTTGTGTGTCAATAGTGACGTCATAGAAACAGAATGTGTACCTACTACGAGAGATACAGGACGAGATACGAAGATCGTTCTCAATCGAGTCCATGGGCGTGTCTGGCAAGCCCAGGCAGAACTCTGAAGACTTACGCGCTGAAGAACATGTGGCATGTCGGCTTACCTTGGCGAGACGAGAAGGCCACGATGCCGGACTCGTACCCATCGGCATTGTGCAGACTGAAAGGAGTAGAACTCAAATTAAAAAGGAATAATGAATATGCAAAAAGATACGAAGAACGCATACGACATCTACTTGACAATCACTACGCAGATGTAACTAAGTACGCAAATGTTATACCGCCAAGAACTTGGTACTTACCTCACTTCGGGGTCGATAACCCCAACAAGAAAAAACTGCGTTTAGTGTTTGACTCAGCAGCCAAAACAAACGGGTTATCACTTAACGATTACTTATTAAAGGGCCCTGACCTACTTATGTCGTTATTTGGCATTATGTTGCGATTTAGAGAAAATCGAGTAGCCGTATCTGGAGATATTAAAGATATGTTCCTCAGAGTAAAAATTCGACCTGAAGACCGAGACGCCTTCCGATTTCTATATAGAGAAGAACCAGAAGGACCTATAAATACCTACGTGATGACGGCTCTAATTTTTGGTGCTAATTGCTCGCCCTTTATAGCCCAATTTATAAAAAACAAAAACGCAAATCAGTATGAGTCGTCAATGCCTGCTGCGGTTTCTGCTATACATAAAAGTCACTATATGGACGATTATAATAGACAGCAAACCGCAATACAACTGCTTCATGACGTCATATCCATCCACCAGAAAGGCGGGTTCGAGATGCGCAATTGGACGAGCAACAGTAAACAAGTACTCGCAAGCCTACCTAAAGATTTACTAGGCGACGCAGCCGTCAAATTCAAAATAGGCCAACAGTATGAAAGCGAACGCACGCTTGGATTGATTTGGCATCCGAGTGATGATACTTTGAGATTCGACGTATCTTTCAAGCGGATACCCGAAAGTATCATAAATGGGACACAAAAACCTACCAAGAGGGAAATGTTACGTGTGTTAATGTCCATTTTTGACGTATATGGCATTCTAGCACCGTACACCATCAATGGAAAAATTATAATACAAGAAATGTGGAAATTAAATAACAGTTGGGACGATCAAGTTCCCGATACAGTGTTTGAAAAATGGTCAAAATGGATTTACTTATTGAAATCATTACAAGATGTTAGTTTGCCGAGGCACTATGCGGCTGCTACCACGGGAGTGAGTGAGAAGACAGATATAATCTCCCCGCCTTCCAACTCAAGCGCCCCGGCTACGAGTGCTACGAATATTGCTACGAACGTAGCGGACGCGACATCGGCTTCAAGCACTACGACGCACAGCTGTTGCAATACCTATGATGGAAAGGTCGTGACTGTGACCCAAGAGAGTTATAGATAGGTACAGGTCGCGCGGTGAATCAAGATCGCTCGGTAAAAGTAGTGGGGGCAATCGGCGCATGTGTACAATTGCGCACAGAAATTCTTAGTATGTTAGGATTTTATTTTTAATTTCGTATGTTTGAACCTTAGTAACATAACTTATAATAACACTAGTTTTTGCTTGTAATTTATCTTGTAAGTAGGTAAATTTAGAAAAATTAAAATGTTTAAAAATAAAATTAAAATAAAAAATAATAATTTCGTTAGTTTCTTTCTTAACGTAACAATTCACGTCGTAAACCATTTTTCTGGCTTGCCTTTTTAAAACTTTATTTTTAACCATTTTTTTTTACGACTACGTATTACTAGTACGATAACACAAGCTGTACGCAACAGTACCCAAGTACAACAGTATCCAATGAGACGCGAGAACGCAACGCGGGAATTGAAGAGCGACTCTATCTACCAATGACGTGTCGCCGTCGGCGCACATCCGCCCGCACGTCGCCAAATAGACCTTAGAATTGAATACTGCGCATGCCCCTTCCACTTTTTTGAAGTGAAAACTTCTTTAGCGGCGTTGAGCACTTTTCTGTAATGCTACTGCTCCATCTGCGTCTTAACGCGCAAATTAACACGTTAATTTAGGCGTTACGTAGATGTGGCCAACGTTTTAATGGCATTTTATACAAATGGCATTATTAATGGCATTAAACGTTAAGCGATAACTCGAGTGTCGGTTTTTTGGACACATCAAAGGGTTTTAGTGCGTAGTTTAGCGCGATAAGTGATGTTGGCTACATTAATGCCATCTCATTCCACGAAACGCACGCGCACAGGACGCATGCAAGGACGAGTGTAGGTACTTTGTTTAGGCGGTAACTGCATTTTACGAGCACGATAATGGAGTGGTCGAATGAGAAAGCTTTAGAGTTTTTAGAATTATTACAATCAGAGCCGTGTCTTTGGAATCCAAAGCTGCAATCACATAAGAATCGGTCGGCAGCTAGTGATGCGTGGCGACGTATTATCCAGTCTTTGTCGTTTCCAGTGACACAGGAAGAATTAAAAAAGAAAAAAGAGTGCCTAATGGGATACTATCGAATTCATTTGAATAAATATAAAAAAATCTCTTAGATCAGGAGCAGGTCGAAATGATATATACACAACGAATTGGTTTGCTTTTGAATTGATGGATAATTTCCTCAGACCAATTTATGGAACAACGTCAGTAATAAACACAGAGGTAAGTTGAATTATTTATTTTAATAACCAAAATAATATACAATTAGCATCTTTTCGCGGAATAGTTGCAAGGTATTTATAAGTTTTTAAATGTTATTAATATTTTTACTTATTATGTTGTTATTTTAACGCGTGGTTAGATCAGCTAGTTACTACTTATAATAAGTTTTATTTATTTATTGAAGTATAAAAAAATCGGCAAAACGATTTCTAATTTCCATTGCTGACATAGAAGAACGCCTAGGCGCTACGCTAAGAGGCCTTAGTGCACTAGTATTTAGGTCTATTTCTGATCTCCATCCCCCAGGTACTATCATGTCTCCTTCATTTTCAATACTGTTCAAATATCCTGGTGGAGTGTAAATGTTCGAAGAAGCTTTACTCTTCATTAAAAAGTTATGCAACAGGGCACATGACATCACAACTTTAGATGCAAGTATTGGCTGCAATGGAATAGGTCTCCTAAGTACTCGAAAACGAGCAGACATAATTCCAAAAGCATTTTCTACTACTATCCGAGCTGATGAAAGTTTACGATTAAACTTCCTTTTTATACTTCCTTCTGCGTGCTCACCAGGATAGGGTTTCATTAGATTTTCACTAAGCGGAAACGCGTTATCTGCGACAAAAACATATGGTAATTGCACATTCGTTCCAGGAAGTGGGGCAGACTGTGGTAAGTTTAGAGTGTTTGTGCACAGCTTTTCATACAGAATAGTATCTCTGAATACTCCACCATCACTGATCCTTCCTCTGGTTCCAATATCACAAAACATGAAACAGAAATTTCGGTCCACAGCTGCCATTAAAACAATACTGAATGAATGTTTATAATTGAAATAATCAGAACCGCTATGTATCGGTGCCACAAGAACCACATGTTTCCCATCAATGCTGCCTACGCAATGAGGAAATATTTCTCAAAACTGGGCTTCCTTTTGTAACCACTCCCTCTCGTTGGTAGGAATCTGAAACAAAAAAGATACTGCATAAGTAGATATTTTAATTGTTTTACTATTTACATTGTTTCAGTCTCCTGAGGAAAATAGCCCTGACAAAACTGTAAATGAATCTGCGGAAGAGGTTTTGCAAAACGAGTCAAATCCTGGACCGTCAACATCTTCAGGAAATTGCTTAAACAATAAACAAGAATCTGCACCACTAGCTGCAATAAATCGTCGAAATATTGAAACATTCAAGAGTTCTCATGTTCAGAACCAAAAATCCAAAACACCACCCGAATTAATTCATGCGAAAAAACAAATGGATGATGCATTTGAGCGTTTACAATCAATAACAAGTCATAAGAGAGAACAACTGGATAAATATGATCATTTCGCATTCATGATTGCCTCCAAAATAAGAAAATTGCGCAACCCAGATGACAAAGAACTTTTAATGAACTCAATTTAAAATTTCACAGAATTTTATAAAAAAAATAAACAGATTACACCAGTAGCTCCATCAGCAACACAGTCCCTAATTTCATCTTCGAGTGTGCAATCCAGTCCAATATATTTATATTGCCGTAGTGATGAAGAACATACTTATAGTCCACAGATGCAAATGTACAGTCCAGTATACGATCAGACACAACAAGGTTTATTGACAAATAATCCAAAGCAATCTGACATGACGATGACAGCTCCACCTGTACCTTCCACAATTTCAAATGAGACTTCTCAACGCGTACTATCCATTTCCGAGTCTGGATTGGTCCAAATTCTAAGTAATGACGTAATAGTTCCTGCAAATGATAATGACAACACAATATGAAGCCAATTATTGATGTCTTCCGTTATTGTCCTAATAAACTTGTGATTGCGTTATGATTAAAATTGTTTGTTTTATTTAAGTCCTTACTTACCTTTATCATATTATCCAATTTAGTAACAAGGGCAAGGCAGACTTCTCTTATAATTTTTGAAATAACTTGATGGGATATTTTAAATAAAAAATGTAAGCTTCTATAACTGTCTCCTGTAGCTAGATACCTCAGAGTCAATGCCAAACGAACTTTTGCTGGAATTGCCATGCGAAATTTTGTATCTCTTTTGGATATCAGCGGTTCCACCATTTTTAATACGATTTCAAAGTCACTGGCTGACATTCGCACAAAATTATAAAATTCCAAAGCATTTTCCGCCATTAGATCTGAAAATTGTTCCTCCATTGATGCGCTAAAATAATAGAATAGAATAGAATAAACTTTATTGCACACCAAAATAGTAACAAAACTTTTATACTAGGCAACTTAAATCTATGGGTACAAAGGCGGTCATAAATAATTCCAGTGGTAGCAAAATATTATAATGATAAATTTTAAAAGTACCTTGCATGCATTTAGCCACTTTCATGTTTACAATACACACGGAAGTGTCGAACTGATCTACTTGCATGACATATGAACCTAAACCGGGCTTTATACTAAAGTTTAATATAGGTTTTCGCTTACCGAGTTCGACGACGATGAATTTTAATCATCCACCATCTTCTTTTTTTTCGTTTTTTCTCTGTTTTGAAATTACATAAATGCATAAAATAGTTTAAGACGCTCATTTTTGCAACTAGTGTAGCTGCTTCAAGCTCCATTGTGTGTCTAAGTTTAACCTCTATAATGTGTGTTAACGCGTGACTACATGAGGGATTAACTCTTTACGGCATTGTAACCTAAGTGTAGCCAACGCGCATTTTTAATGCCCTAATTAACGTGTAGTTGGCCATTGACATTAACTTTAACGCTAACGCAGATGGAGCAGTAGCATAACGCTAACGCAGATGGAGCAGTAGCATAATGGGTATAAAATCTTAAACTCGCGTCAGGACACGTGACCTGATCGAAAAAGCGTAAGACGGATGGAGAGTAGACAGCTATCCCTTATCGCGCGTTGTGAAAGGGGGCTAGACGGAAAAAATTCTCACGAAAAATTGTACCGACACTTTTACTGTCAAAATATAAATCCAAGATGGCGGCTGCAAGAAATTATCAACTTTTTCGTCATGGGTGTCGTTTTCATGGTTTTCGAGGGTGTTGAAACCGATGGTACTGTCAAAATATAAATCCAAGATGGCGGCTGCAAGAAATTATCAAATTTTTCGTCATGGGTGTCGTTTTCATGGTTTTCGAGGGTGTTGAAACCGATAGTACTGTCAAAATGTAAATCCAAGATGGCGGCTGCAAGAAATTATCAAATTTTCCGTCATGGGTGTCGTTTTCATGGTTTTCGAGGGCGTGGAAACCGATGGTACTGTCAAAATGTAAATCCAAGATGGCGGCTGCAAGAAATTATCAACTTTTTCATCATGGGTGTTTTTTTTTTTTTTTTTTTTTTTTTTTTTTCGATGGGAAAAATCATCTTATGACAACCCCCGCTCTTGGGCGGAGCGGGAGATAGTGTCAGACTCTTACTGACTAAAAAACCCATCCCGTTCCTTCAAGCCTTCATACCGGGGCTCGAGCGCCCTTTCGGATAACCCTGGCCCCGGTAGGCTTCGACCCGGCTGGGCCCCTGCTGTTGCTGACAACTCCTTGAGGCGCGCGGGAACAGCGCGCGCCGTCGACGACTTGGGCTTGGTCCGGACAGTTACTGGACGGCCGGACAGCGAGCTACCCATTGCTCACTGTCCGCAAGCCCGCGCCTACGGTGGCTGGAAATCGGGATCGGAATCCCGGCGGCGGCGAGGGCGCCGTTGCCTGATGCGGTCGGCCTCCTCCTTAGCGAGCATTACTGCTTCGCAGAAGTCGGCGACCGCCTGCCACTCCTCCTCGCTCCGGACCATGGCCTCGACCAAGGCCCGGCGCGAGAGGTCTCCGCCGCCGATCACCCCCACGAGGGCACGGCGATGCTCCGCCCAAGCAGGGCACACCGCGATTGTGTGCTCCACCGTGTCCTCCGGGCGTTCCGCACAGTGGCGACACCCGGGCGTCACTTCCGCTTTAATTCGGAACAGGAACCTCCCGAACTTGCCATTTCCGGTGAGGACCTGTGTCATGCGGAAGGTAAGGACGCCGTGAGGTCTTTCCAGCCACGCCTCAAAGAGGGGACTTATCGCCATAATTGTGGCGTGCCCATAACGGGGTTGCGATAGTCGCTGACGCCATTCTACCATGAGATCCCGCCGGAGCTCTGTCCGCCATGCCGTGACCTGTCGCGGCAGAAGACTTTCACCCCGGCGTTGCATCTCCACGCGCATGTCGTGCATGTGTGCAAGGACTGTTGCCTCCAGATCCCACGGTGGTAGGCCAGCCAGAAGGCTCGCCGCTTCGCAGGAAATCGTGCGGTATCCCCGCACCATCCGAATTGCCATGACCCTCTGGCAGGCGTTCAGAATGGCCGCCGGTCGCTTTTTCAGCGACGGCGCCCACACCGGCGCCCCGTAGAGGGCCATGGACCGAACGATCCCCGCGTAGAGCCTCCGGCAGGAGGCGTCTGGACCCCCAAGGTTGGGTAGGAGCCGCTTGAGAGCGGCCCCAGTCCGGTTGAGTTTGGGAGCCAGACGTCGGAAATGCTCCACGAAATTCCACCGGCTGTCGAGGACGAGTCCTAGGTACTTCATCGTCGACCCGACACCGATGTGAACTCCTCCTACCGTTAGTTGGGAACTCAATGGCGGCGCGTTCCGAGAGAGGCGACCGTGAAAACACATCGCCTCGGATTTGTGAAGCGCCACCTTGAGTCCCAACTCCTGGATCCTATCAACGACCATCGCAACCCCGTGTGTCGCTAGAGCGACCGCCGCCTGGTACGACTCTCCCTGCGCTAGAACCAGCGTGTCGTCTGCGTAGCAGACCACGCTGACCCCGTCAGGGAGGTCGCCCCGCAGCACGTAATCGTACCCGATGTTCCACAAGGGTGGCCCTAGTACCGACCCCTGCGGAACACCGCACGACATCTCCCGACGTTTCCAGTCTCCCTGGTGACCGGGGTAGACAATATACCTGTCCGACAGGTAGGCCTCGACTACTCGACAGAGGTATTCGGGCACCCGGTGGTACCGGAGTGCTCTCCGGATCGTACTCCAGGGCAGGGAATTGAAAGCGTTGGCAATGTCCAAGGACACTATCATCATGGGTGTCGTTTTCATGGTTTTCGAGGGTGTTGAAACCGATGGTACTGTCAAAATATAAATCCAAGATGGCGGCTGCAAGAAATTATCAACTTTTTCGTCATGGGTGTCTTTTTCATGGTTTTCGAGGGTGTTGAAACCGATGGTACTGTCAAAATGTAAATCCAAGATGGCGGCTGCAAGAAATTATCAACTTTTTCGTCATGGGTGTCGTTTTCATAGTTTTCGAGGGTGTTGAAACCGATGGTACTGTCAAAATATAAATCCAAGATGGTGGCTGCAAGAAATTATTAATTTTTCCGTCATGGGTGTCGTTTTCATGGTTTTCGAGGGTGTTGAAACCGATAGTACTGTCAAAATATAAATCCAAGATGGTGGCTGCAAGAAATTATCAAATTTTCCGTCATGGGTGTCGTTTTCATGGTTTTCGAGGGCGTGGAAACCGATGGTACTGTCAAAATGTAAATCCAAGATGGCGGCTGCAAGAAATTATCAACTTTTTCGCCATGGGTGTCGTTTTCGTGGTTTTGAGGGTGTTAAAACCGATGGTACTGTCAAAATATAAATCCAAGATGGTGGCTGCAAGAAATTATCAAATTTTCCGTCATGGGTGTTGTTTTCATGGTTTTCGAGGGCGTGGAAACCGATAGTACTGTCAAAATGTAAATCCAAGATGGCGGCTGCAAGAAATTATCAACTTTTTCGTCATGGATGTCGTTTTCGTGGTTTTCGAGGGTGTTGAAACCGATAGTACTGTCAAAATGTAAATCTAAGATGGCGGCTGCAAGAAATTATCAACTTTTTCGCCATGGGTGTCGTTTTCGTGGTTTTCGAGGGTGTTGAAACCGATGGTACTGTCAAAATATAAATCCAAGATGGTGGCTGCAAGAAATTATCAAATTTTCCGTCATGGGTGTCGTTTTCATGGTTTTCGAGGGCGTGGAAACCGATGGTACTGTCAAAATGTAAATCCAAGATGGCGGCTGCAAGAAATTAACAACTTTTTCGTCATGGGTGTCGTTTTCGTGGTTTTCGAGGGTGTTGAAACCGATAGTACTGTCAAAATGTAAATCCAAGATGGCGGCTGCAAGAAATTATTAACTTTTCCGTCATGGGTGTCGTTTTCATGGTTTTCGAGGGTGTTGAAACCGATAAAACTGTCAAAATATAAATCCAAGATGGCGGCTGCAAGAAATTATCAACTTTTTCGTCATGGGTGTCTTTTTCATGGTTTTCGAGGGTGTTGAAACCGATGGTACTGTCAAAATGTAAATCCAAGATGGCGGCTGCAAGAAATTATCAACTTTTTCGTCATGGGTGTCGTTTTCATAGTTTTCGAGGGTGTTGAAACCGATGGTACTGTCAAAATATAAATCCAAGATGGCGGCTGCTAGAAATTATCAACTTTTTCGTCATGGGTGTCGTTTTCATGGTTTTCGAGGGCGTTGAAACCGATGGTACTATCAAAATATAAATCCAAGATGGCGGCTGCAAGAAATTATCAAATTTTTCGTCATGGGTGTCGTTTTCGTGGTTTTCGAGGGTGTTGAAACCGATAATACTGTCAAAATGTAAATCCAAGATGGCGGCTGCAAGAAATTATTAATTTTTCCGTCATGGGTGTCGTTTTCATGGTTTTCGAGGGTGTTGAAACCGATAGTACTGTCAAAATATAAATCCAAGATGGTGGCTGCAAGAAATTATCAAATTTTCCGTCATGGGTGTCGTTTTCATGGTTTTCGAGGGCGTGGAAACCGATGGTACTGTCAAAATGTAAATCCAAGATGGCGGCTGCAAGAAATTATCAACTTTTTCGCCATGGGTGTCGTTTTCGTGGTTTTGAGGGTGTTAAAACCGATGGTACTGTCAAAATATAAATCCAAGATGGTGGCTGCAAGAAATTATCAAATTTTCCGTCATGGGTGTCGTTTTCATGGTTTTCGAGGGCGTGGAAACCGATAGTACTGTCAAAATGTAAATCCAAGATGGCGGCTGCAAGAAATTATCAACTTTTTCGTCATGGGTGTCGTTTTCGTGGTTTTCGAGGGTGTTGAAACCGATAGTACTGTCAAAATGTAAATCCAAGATGGCGGCTGCAAGAAATTATCAACTTTTTCGCCATGGGTGTCGTTTTCGTGGTTTTCGAGGGTGTTGAAACCGATGGTACTGTCAAAATATAAATCCAAGATGGTGGCTGCAAGAAATTATCAAATTTTCCGTCATGGGTGTCGTTTTCATGGTTTTCGAGGGCGTGGAAACCGATGGTACTGTCAAAATGTAAATCCAAGATGGCGGCTGCAAGAAATTAACAACTTTTTCGTCATGGGTGTCGTTTTCGTGGTTTTCGAGGGTGTTGAAACCGATAGTACTGTCAAAATGTAAATCCAAGATGGCGGCTGCAAGAAATTATTAACTTTTCCGTCATGGGTGTCGTTTTCATGGTTTTCGAGGGTGTTGAAACCGATAGAACTGTCAAAATATAAATCCAAGATGGCGGCTGCAAGAAATTATCAAATTTTCCGTCATGGGTGTCGTTTTCATGGTTTTCGAGGGTGTTGAAACCGATAGTACTGTCAAAATATAAATCCAAGATGGCGGCTGCAAGAAATTATCAAATTTTTCGTCATGGGTGTCGTTTTCATGGTTTTCGAGGGCGTGGAAATCGATGGTACTGTCAAAATGTAAATCCAAGATGGCGGCTGCAAGAAATTATCAACTTTTTCGTCATGGGTGTCGTTTTCGTGGTTTTCGAGGGTGTTGAAACCGATAGTACTGTCAAAATATAAATCCAAGATGGCAGCTGCAAGAAATTATCAAATTTTTCGTCATGGGTGTCGTTTTCATGGTTTTCGAGGGCGTGGAAATCGATGGTACTGTCAAAATGTAAATCCAAGATGGCGGCTGCAAGAAATTAACAACTTTTTCGTCATGGGTGTCGTTTTCGTGGTTTTCGAGGGTGTTGAAACCGATAGTACTGTCAAAATATAAATCCAAGATGGCGGCTGCAAGAAATTATCAAATTTTCCGTCATGGGTGTCGTTTTCATGGTTTTCGAGGGTGTTGAAACCGATAGTACTGTCAAAATATAAATCCAAGATGGCGGCTGCAAAAAATTATTAAATTTTTCGTCATGGGTGTCGTTTTCATGGTTTTCAAGGCTGTTGAAACCAATAGTATTGTCAAAATGTAAATCCAAGATGGCGGCTGCAAGAAATTATCAACTTTTTCGCCATGGGTGTCGTTTCGTGGTTTTCGAGGGTGTTGAAACCGATGGTACTGTCAAAATATAAATCCAAGATGGTGGCTGCAAGAAATTATAAAATTTTCCGTCATGGGTGTCGTTTTCATGGTTTTCGAGGGCGTGGAAACCGATGGTACTGTCAAAATGTAAATCCAAGATGGCGGCTGCAAGAAATTATCAACTTTTTCGTCATGGGTGTCGTTTTCGTGGTTTTCGAGGGTGTTGAAACCGATAGTACTGTCAAAATGTAAATCCAAGATGGCGGCTGCAAGAAATTATTAACTTTTCCGTCATGGGTGTCGTTTTCATGGTTTTCGAGGGTGTTGAAACCGATAGAACTGTCAAAATATAAATCCAAGATGGTGGCTGCAAGAAATTATCAAATTTTCCGTCATGGGTGTCGTTTTCATGGTTTTCGAGGGTGTTGAAACCGATGGTACTGTCAAAATATAAATCCAAGATGGTGGCTGCAAGAAATTATCAAATTTTCCGTCGTGGGTGTCGTTTGCATGGTTTTCGAGGGTGTTGAAACCGATAGTACTGTCAAAATATAAATCCAAGATGGCGGCTGCAAGAAATTATCAAATTTTCCGTCATGGGTGTCGTTTTCATGGTTTTCGAGGGTGTTGAAACCGATAGTACTGTCAAAATATAAATCCAAGATGGCGGCTGCAAGAAATTATCAAATTTTTCGTCATGGGTGTCGTTTTCATGGTTTTCGAGGGCGTGGAAATCGATGGTACTGTCAAAATGTAAATCCAAGATGGCGGCTGCAAGAAATTATCAACTTTTTCGTCATGGGTGTCGTTTTCGTGGTTTTCGAGGGTGTTGAGACCGATAGTACTGTCAAAATATAAATCCAAGATGGCGGCTGCAAGAAATTATCAAATTTTTCGTCATGGGTGTCGTTTTCATGGTTTTCGAGGGCGTGGAAATCGATGGTACTGTCAAAATGTAAATCCAAGATGGCGGCTGCAAGTAATTATCAACTTTTTCGTCATGGGTGTCGTTTTCGTGGTTTTCGAGGGTGTTGAAACCGATAGTACTGTCAAAATATAAATCTAAGATGGCGGCTGCAAGAAATTATCAAATTTTCCGTCATGGGTGTCGTTTTCATGGTTTTCGAGGGTGTTGAAACCGATAGTACTGTCAAAATATAAATCCAAGATGGCGGCTGCAAAAAATTATTAAATTTTTCGTCATGGGTGTCGTTTTCATGGTTTTCAAGGCTGTTGAAACCAATAGTATTGTCAAAATGTAAATCCAAGATGGCGGCTGCAAGAAATTATCAACTTTTTCCTCATGGGTGTCGTTTTCGTGGTTTTCGAGGGTGTTGAAACCGATAGTACTGTCAAAATTTAAATCTAAGATGGTGGCTGCAATAAATTATCAACTTTTTCGATATGGGTGTCTTTTTCATGGTTTTCGAGGTTGTTGAAGCCGATAGTGCTGTCAAAATGTAAATCTAAGATGGCGGATGTCAGAAATTATCAACTTTTTCGTCATGAGTGTCGTTTTCATGGTTTCGAAGATGTTGAAATAGTGCTGTCAAAATGTACATAAAATAGGATAGTATTTTTTAGTTATATTGTATTGGCTAGACGGAAAAAATTCTCACGAAAAGTTGTAACGACACTTTTTCTATAGTAAGCTATTGTAAGCCGTGCGGCGTGCGCATGTTTCTCTGTCTTTCTCTCTTTCTCTCTCTTATAGAAAGCAAGCCAGAACGGAACTTCGTTCCATCCGGGTGTCCCTTGACACCTCAGTAGTTTTTCGGAGAGATAAACTTTTTAATGTAAAATAATTGTAATAGTTTTAAAGTGTTAAATTTTTAATGTAATATAAATTGTCATGTTTGTGTACGATAGCGCAATAAATGAATATTGTATTCTACCACATAAATGATAGTACTTTTATACTGATAAAGCAATTGGTGCAAAATTATTCCCTAACCATTCCAAAATATCAAACATGCTCAACGTTAATAATCAAGTTTTCACTTCTGCCGGCACTCCCGGAGTGCAACCCGTCTTTTTTGCCGAGCGATCTTGATTCATCGCGCGACCTGTACCTACAGATGCACATATTCTGTGATGCGTCTAGTAAAGCAATTTGCGCCGTTGCGTACTGGCGATGGAAGGACGACAAAGATAATACACGCGTAGTATTCATTGCGAGTAAATGTCGGGTTGTAGGAAATAAACCGATAACTATTCCGCGCTCGGAACTTCAAGAGGCTGTCCTAGCGGCTAGACTAGCAGACTCAGTAGCTAGAGAACATACTATGAAGCCCGAGCGGCGTGTATTCTGGAGTGACTCAACAACAGTTTGATGAGTTAACGTGGATTAATGAATGGCGATACGTGCCCACGAAATTAAATGTGGCTGATATTGCTACGCGGGAAAACTACACCTGGCCCGTCTTGCAAGATGAATGGATTTACGGACCTACATTCTTACGATGCAAAGAAGACGAGTGGCCGTATGACGTCATATCCACTGAAAGAACAGAAACACATTTGGAGTGTATTAATTTAATAAGAACAAATACACAAGAAATTAACTTACCTGTACCTGACGCAACTCGATTCAGTTCATGGCTTCGCTTACGTCGATCGGCTTCGTTGGTGCTCAAGTTTATAAATAAATGCAAGAAACTTACCTTTACGTTCGATGACACTATGAAGAATGCTGAAATATTATTACTAAAGAAATCACAAGCTGAATCGTTTAGTAACGAATTAACTGAAATAAAAAACAACAGATGTGTACCGAAAACAAGTAAATTACTTACCTTATCGCCTTACCTGGACGAACACGGACTCATGCGCGTCGGGGGCCGCATTGGAGCTGCACCTGGCATCCTACCTGAAACAAAAAACTCTATCCTAATAGATGGAAGAAATTAGGTTGCGAGATTGATCGTCAAATATTATCATCACTAGGTACTACGCTCACGGGAATCAAGAAACCGTTCTAAACGAGGTCAAGCAAAAATATTGGGTCACCAGGCTAAGACCCACTGTCAAGCAAGTGACGTCCAGATGCTCAGTTTGCAGAGTACGAAGTTCTAGGCCTGAAACACCAAGAATGGGAGACTTACCCGTTGCTCGAATGGCGCATCATGAACGGCCCTTCACTTACTGCAGTGTGAATTTATTTGGTCCCATGGAAGTGACGGTGGGAAGGCGCCGCGAGAAAAGGTACGGCGTCTTATTCACGTGCTTGACAGTACGAGCAATTCATCTGGAAGTAGTCACAAAACTCACAACTGACTCCTTTATTATGGCATTACGAAGGATGGCCGCGAGAAGGGGATGGCCATTGTATTTGTATTCTGACAACGGTACAAATTTACGAGGAGCGGATAAGGAGCTGAAAAAGTCTATAAAAGAATTAAATGAAGAAGTGTTAAAAGATGAGGCCTTGAACCGCGGAACCAACTGGAATTTCATACCGCCCGCGAGTCCCCACTGGGGTGGGGCGTGGGAAAGGCTCATCAGAAGCGTGAAGACCAGCCTGAAAATAATTTTAAAAGAACGTGCACCCAAAGATGAAACTCTGAATACGCTTTTGACAGAAGTAGAGAACATAGTGAACAGCCGGCCGTTAACTCACGTATCTGTAAACCCAACTGATCCTGAAACGTTAACTCCTAATCATTTCTTACTGGGCTCATCGTCAGGCTTACCTCACATAGGAAAATTTGATGATTCAGATGGTTATCTGCGAAAGCAGTGGCGGATCGCCCAAAGATTAGCCGACATGTACTGGCGCCGATGGGTCAAGGAGGTGCTGCCGGACTTGCTGCCACATGTTTCCCATCAATGCTGCCTACGCAATGAGGAAATATTTCTCAAAACTGGGCTTCCTTTTGTAACCACTCCCTCTCGTTGGTAGGAATCTGAAACAAAAAAGATACTGCATAAGTAGATATTTTAATTGTTTTACTATTTACATTGTTTCAGTCTCCTGAGGAAAATAGCCCTGACAAAACTGTAAATGAATCTGCGGAAGAGGTTTTGCAAAACGAGTCAAATCCTGGACCGTCAACATCTTCAGGAAATTGCTTAAACAATAAACAAGAATCTGCACCACTAGCTGCAATAAATCGTCGAAATATTGAAACATTCAAGAGTTCTCATGTTCAGAACCAAAAATCCAAAACACCACCCGAATTAATTCATGCGAAAAAACAAATGGATGATGCATTTGAGCGTTTACAATCAATAACAAGTCATAAGAGAGAACAACTGGATAAATATGATCATTTCGCATTCATGATTGCCTCCAAAATAAGAAAATTGCGCAACCCAGATGACAAAGAACTTTTAATGAACTCAATTTAAAATTTCACAGAATTTTATAAAAAAAATAAACAGATTACACCAGTAGCTCCATCAGCAACACAGTCCCTAATTTCATCTTCGAGTGTGCAATCCAGTCCAATATATTTATATTGCCGTAGTGATGAAGAACATACTTATAGTCCACAGATGCAAATGTACAGTCCAGTATACGATCAGACACAACAAGGTTTATTGACAAATAATCCAAAGCAATCTGACATGACGATGACAGCTCCACCTGTACCTTCCACAATTTCAAATGAGACTTCTCAACGCGTACTATCCATTTCCGAGTCTGGATTGGTCCAAATTCTAAGTAATGACGTAATAGTTCCTGCAAATGATAATGACAACACAATATGAAGCCAATTATTGATGTCTTCCGTTATTGTCCTAATAAACTTGTGATTGCGTTATGATTAAAATTGTTTGTTTTATTTAAGTCCTTACTTACCTTTATCATATTATCCAATTTAGTAACAAGGGCAAGGCAGACTTCTCTTATAATTTTTGAAATAACTTGATGGGATATTTTAAATAAAAAATGTAAGCTTCTATAACTGTCTCCTGTAGCTAGATACCTCAGAGTCAATGCCAAACGAACTTTTGCTGGAATTGCCATGCGAAATTTTGTATCTCTTTTGGATATCAGCGGTTCCACCATTTTTAATACGATTTCAAAGTCACTGGCTGACATTCGCACAAAATTATAAAATTCCAAAGCATTTTCCGCCATTAGATCTGAAAATTGTTCCTCCATTGATGCGCTAAAATAATAGAATAGAATAGAATAAACTTTATTGCACACCAAAATAGTAACAAAACTTTTATACTAGGCAACTTAAATCTATGGGTACAAAGGCGGTCATAAATAATTCCAGTGGTAGCAAAATATTATAATGATAAATTTTAAAAGTACCTTGCATGCATTTAGCCACTTTCATGTTTACAATACACACGGAAGTGTCGAACTGATCTACTTGCATGACATATGAACCTAAACCGGGCTTTATACTAAAGTTTAATATAGGTTTTCGCTTACCGAGTTCGACGACGATGAATTTTAATCATCCACCATCTTCTTTTTTTTCGTTTTTTCTCTGTTTTGAAATTACATAAATGCATAAAATAGTTTAAGACGCTCATTTTTGCAACTAGTGTAGCTGCTTCAAGCTCCATTGTGTGTCTAAGTTTAACCTCTATAATGTGTGTTAACGCGTGACTACATGAGGGATTAACTCTTTACGGCATTGTAACCTAAGTGTAGCCAACGCGCATTTTTAATGCCCTAATTAACGTGTAGTTGGCCATTGACATTAACTTTAACGCTAACGCAGATGGAGCAGTAGCATAACGCTAACGCAGATGGAGCAGTAGCATAATGGGTATAAAATCTTAAACTCGCGTCAGGACACGTGACCTGATCGAAAAAGCGTAAGACGGATGGAGAGTAGACAGCTATCCCTTATCGCGCGTTGTGAAAGGGGGCTAGACGGAAAAAATTCTCACGAAAAATTGTACCGACACTTTTACTGTCAAAATATAAATCCAAGATGGCGGCTGCAAGAAATTATCAACTTTTTCGTCATGGGTGTCGTTTTCATGGTTTTCGAGGGTGTTGAAACCGATGGTACTGTCAAAATATAAATCCAAGATGGCGGCTGCAAGAAATTATCAAATTTTTCGTCATGGGTGTCGTTTTCATGGTTTTCGAGGGTGTTGAAACCGATAGTACTGTCAAAATGTAAATCCAAGATGGCGGCTGCAAGAAATTATCAAATTTTCCGTCATGGGTGTCGTTTTCATGGTTTTCGAGGGCGTGGAAACCGATGGTACTGTCAAAATGTAAATCCAAGATGGCGGCTGCAAGAAATTATCAACTTTTTCATCATGGGTTTTTTTTTTTTTTTTTTTTTTTTTTTTTTTTCGATGGGAAAAATCATCTTATGACAACCCCCGCTCTTGGGCGGAGCGGGAGATAGTGTCAGACTCTTACTGACTAAAAAACCCATCCCGTTCCTTCAAGCCTTCATACCGGGGCTCGAGCGCCCTTTCGGATAACCCTGGCCCCGGTAGGCTTCGACCCGGCTGGGCCCCTGCTGTTGCTGACAACTCCTTGAGGCGCGCGGGAACAGCGCGCGCCGTCGACGACTTGGGCTTGGTCCGGACAGTTACTGGACGGCCGGACAGCGAGCTACCCATTGCTCACTGTCCGCAAGCCCGCGCCTACGGTGGCTGGAAATCGGGATCGGAATCCCGGCGGCGGCGAGGGCGCCGTTGCCTGATGCGGTCGGCCTCCTCCTTAGCGAGCATTACTGCTTCGCAGAAGTCGGCGACCGCCTGCCACTCCTCCTCGCTCCGGACCATGGCCTCGACCAAGGCCCGGCGCGAGAGGTCTCCGCCGCCGATCACCCCCACGAGGGCACGGCGATGCTCCGCCCAAGCAGGGCACACCGCGAGTGTGTGCTCCACCGTGTCCTCCGGGCGTTCCGCACAGTGGCGACACCCGGGCGTCACTTCCGCTTTAATTCGGAACAGGAACCTCCCGAACTTGCCATTTCCGGTGAGGACCTGTGTCATGCGGAAGGTAAGGACGCCGTGAGGTCTTTCCAGCCACGCCTCAAAGAGGGGACTTATCGCCATAATTGTGGCGTGCCCATAACGGGGTTGCGATAGTCGCTGACGCCATTCTACCATGAGATCCCGCCGGAGCTCTGTCCGCCATGCCGTGACCTGTCGCGGCAGAAGACTTTCACCCCGGCGTTGCATCTCCACGCGCATGTCGTGCATGTGTGCAAGGACTGTTGCCTCCAGATCCCACGGTGGTAGGCCAGCCAGAAGGCTCGCCGCTTCGCAGGAAATCGTGCGGTATCCCCGCACCATCCGAATTGCCATGACCCTCTGGCAGGCGTTCAGAATGGCCGCCGGTCGCTTTTTCAGCGACGGCGCCCACACCGGCGCCCCGTAGAGGGCCATGGACCGAACGATCCCCGCGTAGAGCCTCCGGCAGGAGGCGTCTGGACCCCCAAGGTTGGGTAGGAGCCGCTTGAGAGCGGCCCCAGTCCGGTTGAGTTTGGGAGCCAGACGTCGGAAATGCTCCACGAAATTCCACCGGCTGTCGAGGACGAGTCCTAGGTACTTCATCGTCGACCCGACACCGATGTGAACTCCTCCTACCGTTAGTTGGGAACTCAATGGCGGCGCGTTCCGAGAGAGGCGACCGTGAAAACACATCGCCTCGGATTTGTGAAGCGCCACCTTGAGTCCCAACTCCTGGATCCTATCAACGACCATCGCAACCCCGTGTGTCGCTAGAGCGACCGCCGCCTGGTACGACTCTCCCTGCGCTAGAACCAGCGTGTCGTCTGCGTAGCAGACCACGCTGACCCCGTCAGGGAGGTCGCCCCGCAGCACGTAATCGTACCCGATGTTCCACAAGGGTGGCCCTAGTACCGACCCCTGCGGAACACCGCACGACATCTCCCGACGTTTCCAGTCTCCCTGGTGACCGGGGTAGACAATATACCTGTCCGACAGGTAGGCCTCGACTACTCGACAGAGGTATTCGGGCACCCGGTGGTACCGGAGTGCTCTCCGGATCGTACTCCAGGGCAGGGAATTGAAAGCGTTGGCAATGTCCAAGGACACTATCATCATGGGTGTCGTTTTCATGGTTTTCGAGGGTGTTGAAACCGATGGTACTGTCAAAATATAAATCCAAGATGGCGGCTGCAAGAAATTATCAACTTTTTCGTCATGGGTGTCTTTTTCATGGTTTTCGAGGGTGTTGAAACCGATGGTACTGTCAAAATGTAAATCCAAGATGGCGGCTGCAAGAAATTATCAACTTTTTCGTCATGGGTGTCGTTTTCATAGTTTTCGAGGGTGTTGAAACCGATGGTACTGTCAAAATATAAATCCAAGATGGTGGCTGCAAGAAATTATTAATTTTTCCGTCATGGGTGTCGTTTTCATGGTTTTCGAGGGTGTTGAAACCGATAGTACTGTCAAAATATAAATCCAAGATGGTGGCTGCAAGAAATTATCAAATTTTCCGTCATGGGTGTCGTTTTCATGGTTTTCGAGGGCGTGGAAACCGATGGTACTGTCAAAATGTAAATCAAAGATGGCGGCTGCAAGAAATTATCAACTTTTTCGCCATGGGTGTCGTTTTCGTGGTTTTGAGGGTGTTAAAACCGATGGTACTGTCAAAATATAAATCCAAGATGGTGGCTGCAAGAAATTATCAAATTTTCCGTCATGGGTGTTGTTTTCATGGTTTTCGAGGGCGTGGAAACCGATAGTACTGTCAAAATGTAAATCCAAGATGGCGGCTGCAAGAAATTATCAACTTTTTCGTCATGGATGTCGTTTTCGTGGTTTTCGAGGGTGTTGAAACCGATAGTACTGTCAAAATGTAAATCTAAGATGGCGGCTGCAAGAAATTATCAACTTTTTCGCCATGGGTGTCGTTTTCGTGGTTTTCGAGGGTGTTGAAACCGATGGTACTGTCAAAATATAAATCCAAGATGGTGGCTGCAAGAAATTATCAAATTTTCCGTCATGGGTGTCGTTTTCATGGTTTTCGAGGGCGTGGAAACCGATGGTACTGTCAAAATGTAAATCCAAGATGGCGGCTGCAAGAAATTAACAACTTTTTCGTCATGGGTGTCGTTTTCGTGGTTTTCGAGGGTGTTGAAACCGATAGTACTGTCAAAATGTAAATCCAAGATGGCGGCTGCAAGAAATTATTAACTTTTCCGTCATGGGTGTCGTTTTCATGGTTTTCGAGGGTGTTGAAACCGATAAAACTGTCAAAATATAAATCCAAGATGGCGGCTGCAAGAAATTATCAACTTTTTCGTCATGGGTGTCTTTTTCATGGTTTTCGAGGGTGTTGAAACCGATGGTACTGTCAAAATGTAAATCCAAGATGGCGGCTGCAAGAAATTATCAACTTTTTCGTCATGGGTGTCGTTTTCATAGTTTTCGAGGGTGTTGAAACCGATGGTACTGTCAAAATATAAATCCAAGATGGCGGCTGCTAGAAATTATCAACTTTTTCGTCATGGGTGTCGTTTTCATGGTTTTCGAGGGCGTTGAAACCGATGGTACTATCAAAATATAAATCCAAGATGGCGGCTGCAAGAAATTATCAAATTTTTCGTCATGGGTGTCGTTTTCGTGGTTTTCGAGGGTGTTGAAACCGATAATACTGTCAAAATGTAAATCCAAGATGGCGGCTGCAAGAAATTATTAATTTTTCCGTCATGGGTGTCGTTTTCATGGTTTTCGAGGGTGTTGAAACCGATAGTACTGTCAAAATATAAATCCAAGATGGTGGCTGCAAGAAATTATCAAATTTTCCGTCATGGGTGTCGTTTTCATGGTTTTCGAGGGCGTGGAAACCGATGGTACTGTCAAAATGTAAATCCAAGATGGCGGCTGCAAGAAATTATCAACTTTTTCGCCATGGGTGTCGTTTTCGTGGTTTTGAGGGTGTTAAAACCGATGGTACTGTCAAAATATAAATCCAAGATGGTGGCTGCAAGAAATTATCAAATTTTCCGTCATGGGTGTCGTTTTCATGGTTTTCGAGGGCGTGGAAACCGATAGTACTGTCAAAATGTAAATCCAAGATGGCGGCTGCAAGAAATTATCAACTTTTTCGTCATGGGTGTCGTTTTCGTGGTTTTCGAGGGTGTTGAAACCGATAGTACTGTCAAAATGTAAATCCAAGATGGCGGCTGCAAGAAATTATCAACTTTTTCGCCATGGGTGTCGTTTTCGTGGTTTTCGAGGGTGTTGAAACCGATGGTACTGTCAAAATATAAATCCAAGATGGTGGCTGCAAGAAATTATCAAATTTTCCGTCATGGGTGTCGTTTTCATGGTTTTCGAGGGCGTGGAAACCGATGGTACTGTCAAAATGTAAATCCAAGATGGCGGCTGCAAGAAATTAACAACTTTTTCGTCATGGGTGTCGTTTTCGTGGTTTTCGAGGGTGTTGAAACCGATAGTACTGTCAAAATGTAAATCCAAGATGGCGGCTGCAAGAAATTATTAACTTTTCCGTCATGGGTGTCGTTTTCATGGTTTTCGAGGGTGTTGAAACCGATAGAACTGTCAAAATCTAAATCCAAGATGGCGGCTGCAAGAAATTATCAAATTTTCCGTCATGGGTGTCGTTTTCATGGTTTTCGAGGGTGTTGAAACCGATAGTACTGTCAAAATATAAATCCAAGATGGCGGCTGCAAGAAATTATCAAATTTTTCGTCATGGGTGTCGTTTTCATGGTTTTCGAGGGCGTGGAAATCGATGGTACTGTCAAAATGTAAATCCAAGATGGCGGCTGCAAGAAATTATCAACTTTTTCGTCATGGGTGTCGTTTTCGTGGTTTTCGAGGGTGTTGAAACCGATAGTACTGTCAAAATATAAATCCAAGATGGCAGCTGCAAGAAATTATCAAATTTTTCGTCATGGGTGTCGTTTTCATGGTTTTCGAGGGCGTGGAAATCGATGGTACTGTCAAAATGTAAATCCAAGATGGCGGCTGCAAGAAATTAACAACTTTTTCGTCATGGGTGTCGTTTTCGTGGTTTTCGAGGGTGTTGAAACCGATAGTACTGTCAAAATATAAATCCAAGATGGCGGCTGCAAGAAATTATCAAATTTTCCGTCATGGGTGTCGTTTTCATGGTTTTCGAGGGTGTTGAAACCGATAGTACTGTCAAAATATAAATCCAAGATGGCGGCTGCAAAAAATTATTAAATTTTTCGTCATGGGTGTCGTTTTCATGGTTTTCAAGGCTGTTGAAACCAATAGTATTGTCAAAATGTAAATCCAAGATGGCGGCTGCAAGAAATTATCAACTTTTTCGCCATGGGTGTCGTTTTCGTGGTTTTCGAGGGTGTTGAAACCGATGGTACTGTCAAAATATAAATCCAAGATGGTGGCTGCAAGAAATTATAAAATTTTCCGTCATGGGTGTCGTTTTCATGGTTTTCGAGGGCGTGGAAACCGATGGTACTGTCAAAATGTAAATCCAAGATGGCGGCTGCAAGAAATTATCAACTTTTTCGTCATGGGTGTCGTTTTCGTGGTTTTCGAGGGTGTTGAAACCGATAGTACTGTCAAAATGTAAATCCAAGATGGCGGCTGCAAGAAATTATTAACTTTTCCGTCATGGGTGTCGTTTTCATGGTTTTCGAGGGTGTTGAAACCGATAGAACTGTCAAAATATAAATCCAAGATGGTGGCTGCAAGAAATTATCAAATTTTCCGTCATGGGTGTCGTTTTCATGGTTTTCGAGGGTGTTGAAACCGATGGTACTGTCAAAATATAAATCCAAGATGGTGGCTGCAAGAAATTATCAAATTTTCCGTCGTGGGTGTCGTTTGCATGGTTTTCGAGGGTGTTGAAACCGATAGTACTGTCAAAATATAAATCCAAGATGGCGGCTGCAAGAAATTATCAAATTTTCCGTCATGGGTGTCGTTTTCATGGTTTTCGAGGGTGTTGAAACCGATAGTACTGTCAAAATATAAATCCAAGATGGCGGCTGCAAGAAATTATCAAATTTTTCGTCATGGGTGTCGTTTTCATGGTTTTCGAGGGCGTGGAAATCGATGGTACTGTCAAAATGTAAATCCAAGATGGCGGCTGCAAGAAATTATCAACTTTTTCGTCATGGGTGTCGTTTTCGTGGTTTTCGAGGGTGTTGAGACCGATAGTACTGTCAAAATATAAATCCAAGATGGCGGCTGCAAGAAATTATCAAATTTTTCGTCATGGGTGTCGTTTTCATGGTTTTCGAGGGCGTGGAAATCGATGGTACTGTCAAAATGTAAATCCAAGATGGCGGCTGCAAGTAATTATCAACTTTTTCGTCATGGGTGTCGTTTTCGTGGTTTTCGAGGGTGTTGAAACCGATAGTACTGTCAAAATATAAATCTAAGATGGCGGCTGCAAGAAATTATCAAATTTTCCGTCATGGGTGTCGTTTTCATGGTTTTCGAGGGTGTTGAAACCGATAGTACTGTCAAAATATAAATCCAAGATGGCGGCTGCAAAAAATTATTAAATTTTTCGTCATGGGTGTCGTTTTCATGGTTTTCAAGGCTGTTGAAACCAATAGTATTGTCAAAATGTAAATCCAAGATGGCGGCTGCAAGAAATTATCAACTTTTTCCTCATGGGTGTCGTTTTCGTGGTTTTCGAGGGTGTTGAAACCGATAGTACTGTCAAAATTTAAATCTAAGATGGTGGCTGCAATAAATTATCAACTTTTTCGATATGGGTGTCTTTTTCATGGTTTTCGAGGTTGTTGAAGCCGATAGTGCTGTCAAAATGTAAATCTAAGATGGCGGATGTCAGAAATTATCAACTTTTTCGTCATGAGTGTCGTTTTCATGGTTTCGAAGATGTTGAAATAGTGCTGTCAAAATGTACATAAAATAGGATAGTATTTTTTAGTTATATTGTATTGGCTAGACGGAAAAAATTCTCACGAAAAGTTGTAACGACACTTTTTCTATAGTAAGCTATTGTAAGCCGTGCGGCGTGCGCATGTTTCTCTGTCTTTCTCTCTTTCTCTCTCTTATAGAAAGCAAGCCAGAACGGAACTTCGTTCCATCCGGGTGTCCCTTGACACCTCAGTAGTTTTTCGGAGAGATAAACTTTTTAATGTAAAATAATTGTAATAGTTTTAAAGTGTTAAATTTTTAATGTAATATAAATTGTCATGTTTGTGTACGATAGCGCAATAAATGAATATTGTATTCTACCACATAAATGATAGTACTTTTATACTGATAAAGCAATTGGTGCAAAATTATTCCCTAACCATTCCAAAATATCAAACATGCTCAACGTTAATAATCAAGTTTTCACTTCTGCCGGCACTCCCGGAGTGCAACCCGTCTTTTTTGCCGAGCGATCTTGATTCATCGCGCGACCTGTACCTACAGATGCACATATTCTGTGATGCGTCTAGTAAAGCAATTTGCGCCGTTGCGTACTGGCGATGGAAGGACGACAAAGATAATACACGCGTAGTATTCATTGCGAGTAAATGTCGGGTTGTAGGAAATAAACCGATAACTATTCCGCGCTCGGAACTTCAAGAGGCTGTCCTAGCGGCTAGACTAGCAGACTCAGTAGCTAGAGAACATACTATGAAGCCCGAGCGGCGTGTATTCTGGAGTGACTCAACAACAGTTTGATGAGTTAACGTGGATTAATGAATGGCGATACGTGCCCACGAAATTAAATGTGGCTGATATTGCTACGCGGGAAAACTACACCTGGCCCGTCTTGCAAGATGAATGGATTTACGGACCTACATTCTTACGATGCAAAGAAGACGAGTGGCCGTATGACGTCATATCCACTGAAAGAACAGAAACACATTTGGAGTGTATTAATTTAATAAGAACAAATACACAAGAAATTAACTTACCTGTACCTGACGCAACTCGATTCAGTTCATGGCTTCGCTTACGTCGATCGGCTTCGTTGGTGCTCAAGTTTATAAATAAATGCAAGAAACTTACCTTTACGTTCGATGACACTATGAAGAATGCTGAAATATTATTACTAAAGAAATCACAAGCTGAATCGTTTAGTAACGAATTAACTGAAATAAAAAACAACAGATGTGTACCGAAAACAAGTAAATTACTTACCTTATCGCCTTACCTGGACGAACACGGACTCATGCGCGTCGGGGGCCGCATTGGAGCTGCACCTGGCATCCTACCTGAAACAAAAAACTCTATCCTAATAGATGGAAGAAATTAGGTTGCGAGATTGATCGTCAAATATTATCATCACTAGGTACTACGCTCACGGGAATCAAGAAACCGTTCTAAACGAGGTCAAGCAAAAATATTGGGTCACCAGGCTAAGACCCACTGTCAAGCAAGTGACGTCCAGATGCTCAGTTTGCAGAGTACGAAGTTCTAGGCCTGAAACACCAAGAATGGGAGACTTACCCGTTGCTCGAATGGCGCATCATGAACGGCCCTTCACTTACTGCAGTGTGAATTTATTTGGTCCCATGGAAGTGACGGTGGGAAGGCGCCGCGAGAAAAGGTACGGCGTCTTATTCACGTGCTTGACAGTACGAGCAATTCATCTGGAAGTAGTCACAAAACTCACAACTGACTCCTTTATTATGGCATTACGAAGGATGGCCGCGAGAAGGGGATGGCCATTGTATTTGTATTCTGACAACGGTACAAATTTACGAGGAGCGGATAAGGAGCTGAAAAAGTCTATAAAAGAATTAAATGAAGAAGTGTTAAAAGATGAGGCCTTGAACCGCGGAACCAACTGGAATTTCATACCGCCCGCGAGTCCCCACTGGGGTGGGGCGTGGGAAAGGCTCATCAGAAGCGTGAAGACCAGCCTGAAAATAATTTTAAAAGAACGTGCACCCAAAGATGAAACTCTGAATACGCTTTTGACAGAAGTAGAGAACATAGTGAACAGCCGGCCGTTAACTCACGTATCTGTAAACCCAACTGATCCTGAAACGTTAACTCCTAATCATTTCTTACTGGGCTCATCGTCAGGCTTACCTCACATAGGAAAATTTGATGATTCAGATGGTTATCTGCGAAAGCAGTGGCGGATCGCCCAAAGATTAGCCGACATGTACTGGCGCCGATGGGTCAAGGAGGTGCTGCCGGACTTGCTGCCACGGAAGAAATGGCAAGAGGAGCACCAAAATATACAAGTGGGCGACTTCGTAGTTATTGTGGATCCTGATAACCCTCGCAACTCTTGGCCCAAAGGATTAGTTCAGGAAGTGATCCCTGGAAAAGACAACCGAGTCAGAATGATTCGGATAAAGACCAAGTCAGGAACGTTGACTAGACCGGTCACGCGTGTCGCTCGAATACCAGTTGATGGTGAGTGCTGCTGAGGCAGCACTGGGGTGGGGCGTGTTAATGACACCTTTAAAAACATAAAAAAATGTAAAACGGAACGCGCGGTGTCTGAGAGGGTTAAAGGGGCGTGTCCCGAACCGCCATTTTGTTTTGCAATGACGCAGTGCCATTTTCAATGCGACGGACGGACAGCGCGCGCTTCCTAACCTAAAATTTTGTTCTCTATTTTTCTTTGTGCAATTACAAATCTTTTCGCTCAACGCTGCGTTTTACCATCTTCCCACAACCTTAACAGTGTTTTTAAGTCCTTGCCTATTACTACACTTAGTGCGCGCGTATTCTAGAGAATACACGCGCATTCGTGCGGCTTCGCTTTAGTTGTAAAGAATTTGACGCTTCGACTTTGCGCTAGTATAAATTGGCCCTAAGGGCCGAGACACACCGGAATGGCAGCGGCCGGTTAGGCTAGACTAGAACTACCGACAAGACACGAGTGGCGCTCGGCACCGCGGGTGGCCGCGCGACCTTTTCAAGCGATACTGGTCCTTTAAGTATGTAGATAAAGTTTAAAAATATTTCGCACTAAAAGTGCTTGTGTGACTCGGCCCTAAGGGCTGAAACTGCGTAAGGGTCAGCGCAGACAGAGAGGATAATTCTCGCGTGGTCTCGGGAATTTTCTAACGTATGGCGTATGTCGAAGATACGCTTCCCGCGTATCCTCGAGGACGCGCGAGCATTTTTTGTCAGGTTTAAGCAAATATGCACTTTATTTCTATAAAGTTAAAGTTGATTTTCGGGTGCCTTAATAAAATCCTCTCCGCTGCGCTGCTCTCTGTCTGCGCTGACCCTAAAGCGGACGCCAACGCGGTCTCATACAAAAGTGCTGCGTAGCGGCTCACCGCGCGGCCATCTGTCGCGGGGAGCCGCGCCCTGCGCCTGTTTTGCTTCGTAATAATATATTAAGTTATAAGTTCTCCATCGACACGACGACTACATGAAATTTTTCAGCGAGTTCAATGACTTGTAGGTAGTAGTCGGCGTTGCGTACTAATTACCTACAGGTCATTGAACACGCTCAGCTGACGTTTTCTTAAAGAAATTAATTTCGTACATGCGTAATTTAATACGAGTTTTAAGAAACAGGTACTTTATTTTTTAATTTTATCTTTACAAGTCGATAGTGTTTCATGTTCCGAACCGACCCTCCACAAGATTAAAACGATCAAAATTTAACGCGGTATTGATAAAGACTAAACAATTTAGGGGCCCCAGTTTATTTTTGCCCCAGGGCTCTTGGTCACCTAGCTACGCAAGTGATGATACCCACCTGTTTCAGGCGCCTAACGATACCCACCTGTTTCAGGCGCCTAACGATACACACCTGTAGCAGGCGCATAATGATAGCTCTCTTTGATTCTAATCTGATATTTTGATATTGATTTTGGATGTGTTTTAGCTGCTTTTGATACCAAAAATGAAGTTTTGAACATAACAATAATGTTGGAAATAATTGTTTGTTTTTTGACTAAAAGATGGCGCTGTTAGTTGAGCGTCGATTTCTACATCTCGGGTCAAGCGCCCGAAAAGTGCCATAAAACAGTGATTTTCTGAGGCCTACTCCTCCGTAATGGCTAGGTCAATTAGTTTGAAAAAAATATATGTTTATTATAGATTCATGAACAATAATATCAACATTTGATTTTTTCGTGCAATTAATACTTTTGTCAAAAAAAAAAATTTAGCAATTTCGCAAATTTTCGCAACTTTTCCCTACTCCTTTGAAACGGCTTGGACCTTTAGAAACATTTTTACACATAAAAATTGGTGGTTAAATATTCTTCAAAGTGAACATTGCATATGTAAATCAATCAATATCTCGCAGAGAAAATGGATTTAAAGCGCTTTCCGGGCACTGCTGGCCGCAAATAAATGCACAGATTTGCGTACTGCCGCCTAGGCGAGTGCAAGAGTTGCGTTCACATAATTTCGGTCAGATGGTACAAGGGCCTTAAGATTTTGCGCGAGTTGACTAGGTTCGTGATGAATTTTATTTGAAATCAGTTCCAAAAAGTTCCAAACAAAGTGAGTTGAGTGAGTTCTAAAAAGTTCCAACCAAAACGTTTCTAGGTTTACAGTTCCAAAGTGTAAATACAGTTATACATGTGAAGTCGTTTTATTTGTGATTCCTCTCCTCCACCCTTGCTACGGTCGCGAGTGCTGCGGATTCTGTGCGGGTTAGTGAACGGAGTGTTCAAATAATAAAATTGTTTGAAAAATCGGTTGACATTCATAGTCTCAAAATCAACAATATCTAATCGATTTAGCTGACTTTGATTTTTTTTGACCCCTCAGATGTTGATTAAAAATACCTTGTAATAAAATAAAAAAAACTTTATAATTCCATGGGTTTTATGGAAAAGGTAATGGAAATTGTGTGCGTCAATAGTTATTTGTTATACAAGAGTGCAAAGTTGCTTTTTAACCGCGTGCTCAATTTTGATGACTGAGCAAGCAAAGGATTCTAAAATTGAATCACGAGCGCAGCGAGTGATTCATAAATTAGAATCCTGAGCGTTAGGGAGAAAATCAAAAGAGCACGAGGTGAAAAATCCTTGCAGTCGAGTGCAACACGTAACTTTTCATCCCACCTCAGCGAGGAAATGACTAAATGCAAAAAAAGTACACCAAGGAGGTTCTGAGTCTGAGTTTCAAACAAATTAAAAAAAAGTTGTATGACAAAATTGGTACCGTGGAGTTAGAAGTAAATAGGTTTAATGATGTTTTGAATTCATAAACTTAGTGCACGCGATGTTCTAAATTCAATTTACTTTATCTCTCTAGAGAATAAAAACGGCTTTTGCTCTCAGATATCGAATAGCAAAAATACTCTTTCCGAGGTGGTGGGATGAAAAATAAATTTGTTTTTCAGGTTTTGATTTTAATTTATTATTTCTTATGCTGCTGTACAATACACTTATTAATAGAATTATAAATAAAGACACAAGTTATTGAAAAATTTATAAGTACATATAAGAGCAAAGCTTAAAATTAAACTTAAATGCTATTAAGTTTAATTTGCATTTGGGGGTTTAATTTTACAGTGTATGTAAAATAAAACAGAAAGCCTAAAACATTACTTTAGATTAAAATTTATACAACAAAATATTAAAATTAAAATAATTAACGAATAATTTAATAACAACGTAAAAATAAATGTCATAATTCAATAATAATGCTATAAAAGTTTGCAATAATAAATAAATTTATATTCATCATTCTAATTAAGTGACCGCCTACGGTCGGCCGTAGCACAATTTGCAGTCGTAAACGAAACCGGTACCGAATGTTCGGCTCCTCTTTCGGTTTCGGTCACAGCCGAATTATATATAACATTATATTATTCGGCTGTGATTATATATATATTAACAAGGTATCAGTAAAACTCGAAAAACTGGAATTTTCGTATCAGAATAATATATATATATTTTGATATTTACGAAAAACCTATTTGCAAAAAAATATCATTTGGTACCTAGTAAAATCTTAATTAGGTACCTAGTAAAATCGTACACATAGACGAACAAGTTTTTATTTATCTATGACAACCGTCACAGCTCAATGACGCTAGTTTCAGTCGAGCCGAATATTCGGCCCATCTTGGCCGAAGCCGAGTCCCCAGTCGAATATTATAATGTCGCATAACTTGAATCACAAATTAGAATAGGACTATTGTCCCAAAATTAAATACCTACTATGTCTGTATGTTGTCTGTATGGACAACCAAAACAAAGTAGGTATACTATGCTAAGTTAAGGCAAAGTTCCTCAGACCTCAGATATGAACTAACTGCGGTGCTAGCAGACTTTGTTATAGACGATGGCCCAGCCCCCCAGTTCAGCAAAGCATCAATTCAAACACCTAGGAATTTGACTTTGTCTAATACTTCGTCGTTTTATGGAGCCGAATGCTGTGGTGACAAATTTCCACGTGTATAAATCGACGTTTTTCAATATACTTACAAAGAAATGAATAAACGGGAGTTGACGCGCAACTCGTGGGGGTCGCTTAGCTCCTAGCCTGATATAATAAGTCCATTAAATTGTGGCGGAGCGAGATCGCGCACTTTTTTCCACTAGTGCAGAAAACAGTAAATTGCGTAGCTAAAAGCGGTATGGATAAGAGCGGGTGTTCGAGAAAGCGTATTTAAAAAAATATTGGCACCAAACCAGTTTTCAAAAGCTTTCAACAAAGTATTAATTTTGGATGTCATCAGCAAATATATTAAGACTTGTATTTGAAATAAATAGAAAAGAATGAAAATTGGGCCAAGAACAAATCCCTAATCAGCCCACTGCTAGCTCTGGCCGAGCACGGTAAGGAAGGGTGTTGGTGCCGGCGCAGGTATTTCTGGAACCTCAGCCTCTTCATCTGCGGTGCGCCACGCCAACGGCGCCGCCACAAAATGAGACGCGTTCAACGGACTCAGCTCTTGTAGCACGCAGCTGGAATTGCAAATAATAATTAAAATTGTTAAATGTTCAAACGTCCGGTCTCCAACTCATATTTTTAATGTTCACTTGCTGACCCGAGACACGCTGTCCTGTCATAGCTATGAACTGTCAAATGTGAGAGGGAAATTTTCTATTTTTTTTTTAAATTATAGAAAATATTATTTCAGTATTATTTCCATTCCTGCGGTACGGGGCGATTAAGATCTCGTGAAAACTATCATTATGGCGGTTTATTATCATTATCCTATTGTTTTTGATGGGCGGTATGTCCGATACTTATTTAAATGTGTTCAAAAAAGTTTGTCATTAGTGCAAAATAAATCCTTAAAGCGAGAGGTCGTATTTATTATTTAAAACCGTGCCATCATTCAAAATTAAACCCTAACGTACTGTACAGACACTTCAGTGTTATGTGTATGCATGTAGTATAAGTATATTTGGCATATATGTATCTGTGTATCTACTTTTCTTCCTTATCTGTGAAATGTATTGGATTCCCGTAAACCTCACCGGTCTACTTTGTGGACCTTAATATTGGTGCTTAGTCTTAAACGTGTAGTATTAACAATAAAGTATATAATAAATAAATAACTCAATACTCCTCAGCGTGACTACAAATTCATCACATGTGATAATACTCACGCCAATCTGGCATCAATCACATGCCGGACAGTGGCTATGGGGAAGCCGTTGAAACGCGTCGCTATTGCTATAGAATAAGCGCCCATGTTGCGGAACAGAAGCCAATCGCCCTCGCGCAGCGCTGGGAGCCGCGTGTTGGACAACACGCAGTCCACGCCATCGCAAGTGGGGCCCCACACTGAGCACGCAGAACGAGGGGATCCATACTCCTGGAAAAATAATAATAAAAATACGCTCAAGTGATATGACTCCTATTCTCCTCGCATTAGAAATTTACTACAAACCAGGTTTAATAAAACAACTCCCGGGGGTCTTCAGTCAATAGTGAATACCTGCTTCGTCTTCGTTCATCAGAAGCTTTACCACAAGCTAACACAAATTGAACTTTTAAAGAGATGGAGCTATATTGGGTGTATAGCTTCATCCCTCTTTTGCGCTTGCACGCTTGACATATTTACACTTCATAGTAAGGCCTTTGGTCGAGGTAGTGATCATGCACGAATCTATCAATAATAGTAATTTAAAACAACAAACAGTTCTTTCACAGGCGGCAATAGTTCTGTCACCGGCCTATCCGCAATGCAACCTTGCAGCAGACAGTTAACAAACACACAAACTGCCATGGACGGAATGGAAGTGACTGTCATTCAAAAATCTTAGATGGTCATTAGAGGATGTTCGATATTCGGAAAAGTAAACAGTCTTTCAAATGTGTTTCAAAAAGTGATTATATTAATGACTGACCGAAACGCTATTGGCAGCCGAAATCGAAACCGCAACCAAATATTCGGCTTCTCTGCCAGTTTCGGCAAAACCGAAACTGATAAAAAATTTAAATAATATTTCGATACGTTTATTCTTAACTAAAGTTTGATATAGTTTTGCTTAACTATACAGTTATAACTTTCATTAAATACTAAATAATCGAATAGGTATACGATTAGTACATAAATTATAACATACATATTATGTTTTAGATACCGCTTATCTACACTAATATAATAAAGAGGGTTTTGTTTTTTATTTTTATATTTTTTTTGTTTGTAGGAGGTAATTTCTGAAAGTACCGGTTTGATTGCTAAAATTTCACTGATAGAAAGCTGCTTTATTCCTGAGTGACACAGGCTATATATTTTGTACGTGGGTAAAACCGGTGGCAAAAGCTAGTATGTTTTATATAATGAAAAATATTTCTGAGACAATTAATTTCGTGTCCTGAAAGATGGTTTGTGTCTTTGGCACGTAAACTTACGTTGACGGTCTCAGCACACACGTACTGTTTATACGTCACTTTGTTGAACGAGCTGTACACTCCGTCATTAATAAAGTACATAGTGTGCTTCTCTGCGATCTCGTCGCGGTCCTTAGGCACCACCTAGCGGACAAACAATTCTGTTAATTTAGATGCCAATAACACACGGGTCCGTTACCAGTCGTAATGTACCTGGCAATGGCAACATAATTATATTCCGCCAAATTACCGCAAAATACTTTTATTTTGATACAAGGTCACCCAAAGCGAAACGGACAAGGCTATGCTCGGAGTTTCCTTGCGTAATCACATCAGAAATGAAGATATCCGCAGGAGAACCAAGTTACCGTCATAGCACTAAGCACTAAGAATCGCCAAACTCAAGTGACAGTAGGCAGGGCACATTTCTCGCAGACCACATGGTCGATGGGAACGAAAGGTTCTGGAGTGGCGATCACATACCGGAAGACGCACCTTTGGAAGGACTCCCACAAGGTGGACCGATGAACTGGTGAGGAACGCGGGAATTCGATGGATGCGAGACGCACAGAGCGGGTCGTTATGGCGACACTTGGGGGAGGCCTATGACCAACAGTGAACGTCTTTCGGCTGAAATGATGGTGATGAACCATCAAAGTATTCATCAGTGGAAATCTGAATATATGTACCGTCCTTATAGCATACACCATAGTAGCTAGCGTATAGGCGGCATTGGCGAAATAAGTCCCCGGCTCCGAGATTACGCGCACCGAGCGCTCTGGGAAGTGTTCCTCCAGAGACGAGTTGATCACCTCGGCTACCTGATGAGAAAAACATTTTATTACATAAAAACGAATTGGACAGACTAGTAAGAAACGGACACAGGAACAGGAAGATAATTTCATATTAAGGAAAAGTGACATTTTGATCGTCATTTATTCATTAATTTAGTAGCCTGCACAATATTTCCACAAATTGAGTGACATTTTGGGATATAAACAAACGCTAATAACTTTGTTGTTTAAGAATATTATTTATTGAGACTTTACTTAAATAATAATAAGATCTTTTATAACAAGCCCTTTAAGTATTTGTACTAATTAAAAACTAGTCGTGTATATCTAGATGAGTCTCACCTCGCAGATAGAAGAGTGCAGTTCCCCCGGGAAGCCTCCCCCGATATCCAGCAGATGCATGTTCTTGTGTCCCACTTTGTGTCCCAAGTGGAACAGAGTTCGCGACAACGCGATGGCGCGCGCGTACACTGCTGTTTCTGTAGTGCCGCAACCCACATGGAATGATACACCGATGATCTGGGGATGTTCAATGTAAGTGGTTTATGATTTGATCACCGTTATCATCATTTCAGCCGAAAGAGCAGTGGTACAGGTCCCGACTTACGAGTTGTAGGTCGCGGGTTCAAACCCAGCCAGGCGCATTACTTTGTGTAATATATTTCATCACCACTGCTCTCAAACCGGTGAAGGAAAACATCGTGAGAAAACCGGCATGTCCTAGAACCAAAAATTAGAAGACATGTGACATCCACCAACCCGGGCCGCGTCCCAGCAGTGGGAACATTATAAGGCCGACTGGCTATGCTATGTTATGCAGCCGAAAGAGGTCTACAGCTGGACATACGGCTCCCAAAAGTGTTGCCACAATGAGATGTTCTGTGCATCTTGCATGTATCGGATTCCCATGACCTAAATAGACCAGGTCGTCGGATCACCTTGTGGCAGGCTGCTAGCGAAGGAGATGGCCGCACGCGTGAGCCCGGATCCCCAGTCCGATTTCCAGCCACCGTAGGCGTGTACCATGGGCTTGCGGACATCAAGCAATCGATGGCTCGCCGTCCGTTAAACGTCCGGACCGAGTCCGAGTTGTCGACGATGCGTACTACGATGTTTTTACTGTTCCGTGGTTTGTTTTGACGAACGAGTCGTTCGTTATATTATAGCGCGAAGGCAGAGCCACAAACAAACATTATACATACGCTATGAACAAAGAGCGTGTTATATTTTGGCGCTATACGTTATATTAGCCACCACTATTATGGTCCTGGAACGCAAAAGGCAATTGAAGGAACATAGGTGGTTTTAGTCAGAAAAATCTAACTCGTCCTCTCGCTCCGTCCTAGAGCAGGAGAAGTCATTGGATGATTTCCCACCTTAAAATAGGCCTGTATTCTCCCAGTAGGCTTCGGTTCTGGTAGACCCCTACGGTTTTGCTGACATTTCTTTGAGACGTGCGAACACTACATGCTTCGACGACTCGGACTCAGTTTGGACGGTTACTGGACGGCTGGACGACGAGCTACTCATTGCTCGTCGTCCGTCCGCAAGCCCAAGCCTACGATGGAGAATATGAAACTTGATATCATGTTACTCACGTCTAAGCCGAGCACGGCAGCTAACTTGAGCAGGCTTGGGGCTTCGGTGACGGGATCGCAGCCAAACTTGATGCCCAGCATGAACTGTGCAGAGGCAGCGTCGCAGCGAATGCGGATCACCAGCCTGCACACACACGGGGATAAAGCCCAATCAAACAATGTACGTATATGTTACCGCCTCATGAGAGCCGCGGCATCTGCGCCCTGTACCGGCGCCCGGCGCGGCATGCCGACCAACCCCGCTTCAGAAATGCATTTAGTGTAATTTTTGCTGGGGATGTTTTTTTGCTACTTCTCCCCAGCTCAAAGATGCTCTCCGTAAAAACCCTCGCAGATAAAATAGTGCGGTCGGTAAACGAATATTAATAAATAAGTCTCATGTCGCAGATAGAAGAGTGCAGTTCACTTGTGAAGCCTCCAGGTGGCTAACTCAGCGGGCTAACATGACGGCCAGCCACGCAGTCGGGCTAGCATCGGCACGATAGACACAAAACAAACCCGGCAGAGTAACCCCCGGGTATTACCACCAGGGCCAGGCCTTAATGTGTAGAAGCCTTAAGAGTGGGACAGCGTAAAAGTTACTTACTGTGCTCGTGGCATGAGTTGTTTTATCTTCATCAGTTCATTCTCAGAGTCGAAGGTCATGACGTCGACGCCGACGGCCGACGCGTAGCGGATGTGCGACGCCATCTTGGCGGGGTTTGCAAAAATTATGCGCCTGAAACAGGTGGGTACCATTATGCGCCTGAAACTGGTGGGCATCATTACGCCCCTTTTTTTTTCTTTTTCGGTGGGAAATATCATCCAATGACAACCCCCGCTCTTGGGCGGAGCGGGAGATAGTGTCAGACTCTTACTGACTAAAAAACCCATCCCGTTCCTTCAAGCCTTCATACCGGGGCTCGAGCGCCCTTTCGGATAACCCTGGCCCCAGTAGGCTTCGACCCGGTTGGGCCCCTGCTGTTGCTGACAACTCCTTGAGGCGCGCGGGAACAGCGCGCGCCGTCGACGACTTAGGCTTGGTCCGGACAGTTGCCGGACGGCCGGACAGCGAGCTACCCATTGCTCACTGTCCGCAAGCCCGCGCCTACGGTGGCTGGAAATCGGGATCGGAATCCCGGCGGCGGCGAGAGCGCCGTTGCCTGATGCGGTCGGCCTCCTCCTTAACGACCATTACTGCTTCGCAGAAGTCGGCGACCGCCTGCCACTCCTCGCTTCGGACCATGGCCTCAACCAAGGCCCGGCGCGAGAGGTCTCCGCCGCCGATCACCCCCACGAGGGCACGGCGATGCTCCGCCCAAGCAGGGCACACCGCGACTGTGTGCTCCACCGTGTCCTCCGGGCGTTCCGCACAGTGGCGACACCCGGGCATCACTTCCGCTTTAATTCGGAACAGGAACCTCCCGAACTTGCCACTTCCGGTGAGGAACTGTGTCATGCGGAAGGTAAGGACGCCGGGAGGTCTTTCCAGCCACACCTCAAAGAGGGGACGAAACAGGTGGGTATCATTATGCCCCTGAAACAGGTGGGTATCATTATGCCCCTGAAACAGGTGAGCATCATTATGCCCCTGAAACAGGTGGGCATCATTATGGACAACAGATTTTTTTTAAACTCGAGGCTGTTATGCTGACGGAAGGTTTTCCAGGTCTCTGCATTTGTTTTATGTTCCATGGAATTTTTTGCACATTTTTATCAATAGAGATCTATGCCTTCCAAAGTGCCTGTAAATGGATTCTTTGAAATAATTATGCTTTAATTGACTGATGGCTACACACTTTTGTGAGAGTACTTACTCGGGAGCTACTCCGATGGAGGTGACGAGTTCGATCTCGCCTTTGGACGCGCAGTCGAAGCCGGTGCCGAGGGCCGCCAGCGTACTCACGAGCAACTTGTCATCGTTGCATTTCACCGCTACAGAACAAAACATGTAGTTTGGTGGTTAAGAAGTAAAGGTACGGTTTTTGCAGAATTAAAGAGACGAATTGCCAAACGTGTGTTACGGTCACCGCGCACAGGACTTCACAGGGCACACATGACAGCCAAAAACACTGTCAGGAGAGGCTAAGTGTGGCCACAAAGGTAGGTCGGTGGCTGCTCATTTTTTAAACCCATGCGCTCAGTATTATAATGGACTTTGACGAAGAAGGTTTATTGTCTGTCTAAAAAGTTAAACGACTTTGGTAATTATTAGAATGAAATGAAATCTGATGTAGTCAACCGGGTTCAAGTATCAAAGTTGATTAACAGATCAAGATCATTGTTTACTAATACGAAAACCTTATAAAAATTGTCCAATACAAGTATTTTTTAAATGATTAGATAAGTAATGTACAAAATTCCCAAGTCGTTTAACTTTTAAGATAGAATATAATTGCGCGTGTTGTATCGGCGTTTAGTTCCCAGCACGGGCCAGAATAATCTATAGTAGCGACCATTTGTAGCAGGTGACGGCCACCGGAGTCAACCTTGTGCGGCGAATCCATATATTAAATATATGAAAACTACAGGAAATATCCCAGTGGTGGCGTTTGTGGTTGTACCCGATGTGCCGTGCGGGGTAACCCTTGGCGTTTGGCTTGCATTCGGTTAGTGAGATTGTTCTTGTGTTTAAATTGTGATGGTCCAAAAACTAAAATAAGATTTTTTATCTCTATAGAAACCTGGTTTAAAATGCTTTCCGTCATTATTTTTGGTTTGTGCTTCATAATGCTATATTAAGTACTAGCTTTTGCCCGCGGCTTCGCTCGCATTAGATTCGAGGTAACACGGTTCTCCTTTCTGTGGGGGGGTTAGAAAGAAACAAAAAGTAGCCTATGTCACTCTCCATCCCTTCAACTATCTCCACTTAAAAAATCACGTCAATTGGTAGCTCCGTTTTGCCGTGAAAGACGGACAAACAGACACACACACACTTTCCCATTTATAATATTAGTATGGATCTTAGCCGTGTGCAGCGCCCCTTAGTGAACTCCACTGCGGGTGACGTAACCTACAACAAACTTATTATTTGCGGTTGGTACAGAAATCGGGTCTAGGGATCGAACTGCAAAATTAAGTTTGTTTTTTATTGTATATACTTTTTCGGGATAAAAAAGTACCCAGTGTGGTGCCCAGGATATTAAAGAATAATTATACCAAGTTTCATCGTAATCGAACCGGTAGTTTTTGCGTGATGCCTGAACAAACAGACAGATAGACAGACAGACAAAATTTTTTTTAATCACATTTTTGGGTTCGGTGTCGGTCTAGTAACACTCCCTGCCATTTATTTTTTTGATATTTTCAATGCAATATTTTCACTTCTACAGATTTATTATAAGTACTTATTATAGATTTCATTTACCTGAAGCTATAGCAACTCACCCAGAATCCACAAGTGCGTATATTATTTACCTATAAAAACAACTCACCATAGAATGGCTCGACGCGTGGCATGAGCTCCCTCCAGCGATAGTACCTCGCCACCACCTCACCCAGGTCCATCACGTAGAACGGGTCCTCTTGTGTGCCCGACTTCACAATCTCACGGATCAGGCCCTCGGGCGACCACGGCCCGTCCATCACAGTGATGTGATGCTCTTCTACGATCTTCATTGCGGCATGGATTTTGAGCCTCGTGCGGTTACGTTATGGTTGACTTTGGAGCTGAAGCAGCTCGAGCAGTGCGTGGAGTCGACTTTGCTGCACTTGCCTGTCCGGGCCGAGGAGGTCCAGGTGGCCGAGCCGGGTTGTGAGAGCTCACTAGTGCTAGTTTCTGGAACAATCGCACGTCTGTTAAGAGTAATGGTAAACTCCCGAACAAAATTTTGCTGGCATATTTTTTAGTGTCTGCTGATACGAAAAATATTAATATTAAATTATTGGTTATCTAGTGAATTCAGTTTCCAATTTTGACGATATTTTTGCAAAATTTAGACTGGTTGTTGCTTGCTTGATTTGATAAAACTTAGTAAATTATTTCACCGGTAAATATCCTGCTGAAATATCCCCGTAGCCAAAGCGAGGCTAAAACGTGTACCTAAAGGCAGCCAATTGTTACAGGTTTCTGCTGCTACTGACAATCCATGTGTCGCACTCTCAAGAGATAAGACTTGAGACCTTAGCTGATGGACCAGGATTACTACCATATAAACTAGGACATACTAGACTAACCACACATTACCACTCTTTCATACAGTACATACAACTAGCTGACATAGAGGACAAAATAGACTCTGTACAAACGCAACTTCAATCGTTTAAGACCAGACTTAACAGTGAGACTTACATGCTTTACGAATATCAAGTCGACTATCTTACTAACAAGCTTGACAGAGTTTTAAAGCAGGTCAAATCTTTGGAACCTTCCAGAGTCAAACGAGGTCTCGTAGATAGCCTAGGGTCAGTAATAAAAAGCGTTACTGGCAACTTAAATTATTTAGATGCCCTGAAATATGACGAAGCAATTAAAACTTTATAAAACAACGAAAATAAAGTAGTTTCAGAATTTAATAATCACATCAGTCTTAGTAAAGAATGGATGTCCCAGCACGGTACCATCTTAGACCAGCTAACCAAGAATCAGGAAATAATTAACACAACCTTAGAACTACTTCTAGAGAAAAACGCTTACAGAGATTATAGCTTAATCAAATTTGCAAAGTTTGCCCAAATCCTAGGAATAATTACTAATAACGTAGAAGATTTAATGTTAGAAATAGTTAGAATAGAAAACATAATGGCTTTTATACGCGCGTCTAGCACTCATCATTCGATGATAGACATAGAAGTACTAAGAAATATGATAGACAAGTTAAAATCGATATACCATCAAGATCAGATTTTAAATCTAGAGTTAAGAGAATATTATAATCTCATTAAACCAGGTTCTTACTTTATTGAGAAAAGAATAGTTATAGTTTACAGCTTCCCTATAGTTTCCATAGACTCTTATGATCTATACAGATTATCTATTGTACCCAATAAAAAACAGCTTGCCCTTATACCTCCTTCTCCCTATATAGCAACTAACGAGAAATCATTCGTGTACATAGAGGCTGAATGCCCGAAGTACAGTAACATACATCTCTGTGAAAAGAAGACGAGTCACCAAATTAGGACAAAACCAGATTGTATCCAGAAACTCATCACCAACCAGGGTCTAGAAGACACCTGCCACTTCGTCAAGATTACACTTTCCAAAGAAGCAATGGAGAAACTGGATGACTAGCATTACGTACTGTCACTACCTCAACCAACTAAAGTACAATTAGCATGTGGAAGAAAAGACTTCAACACTCTACAAGGCAGCTACCTCGTCACCATCCCTGTGGACTGCTACCTGCAAACATCAGAATTCACCATCATCAACGACAACAACGAGATTGAAGGCCAGCCGCTCAAGTTATCAAAGATCCCATACAACGAGATAAATCAGACCAACATTCCCACTCACATCATTGGCTTCAATTCAGTCAACTTAGAAGAGCTTCACAGCATCCAGAGAGAAGCAATGATGGAAAGTCCTCTGAAGATTGACAATACTCATTCGGTTGTTCTATACCATACAACCATACCATTCTACATCTTCGCAATATGCGTGCTCGCATTTATCATCTTAGCGATAAGCCGCAGATATAGATGCTGGAATCTCAGAGCGGACAGCAAAGAAAAACCACAAACTGTTAAGATACATACGTACGAAGAGGTAACCAGGGACTCCAAGAAACGAGATGAACCTCCAGCAACATTTTCTCTCAACATGATCAAATAGTTGCTGATCTTCGGGGGGAGGTGTTACATACGGATCCCTAATGGATATCGTCGACCTAGCAATTCATTCGATTGACGTCGGAAACATGAAAACTGCATCGTCGACACCTGGGCCAGCCACGAGCCGCCGACGCAGCAAAACGGCATATTAGCAATAAGTTATTTTTAATAAGTTTTTGTCATTCCATATTCTAGCATCGAATAGGTTTCACTAAAATTAATTGTAATTTCTTTGTTCTAAAATAAATTAGTTTAAAGTACTTTGGTTTTTTTTCGAGCCTCCACCTGCAGTCTACGTAATTCACGCGTAGGTTAGGCATGGTAGGAGGCATGACGTCATAACTTTTGTTTTGATGTTTATTGTCATATTGCTTTTAAATATTTCGCTTAAGGACCAGTACTTATTCCAAGTATTTTGAGCTCTTCGTTCTACTTCTTGTTCATTCTGTTTTCTGTCGAAGCCAATTTGTTTTCCAAGATAAATGTATTTTTCTGTATATTTTAATGTTTCATTGTCTACTGATATTTTTCTGTTTATGCTGTTGGACATCACCATTGTTTATTTCCAGTCCTACACGTTTACTGGCTGCGTTTGGTGCATCAAGCATGGCTTGCAGTTGAATGCTAGACTCTGATAAGAGAACTAAGTCGTCTGCGAAGCGCAGGTGACTTAAATATTTGCCGTTAATGTTGATTCCTGCTTTTTCCCAATTTAATTTTTTTATTATTGACTCTAGAATAGATATAAATAGTTTTGGGGATAACGGATCGCCTTGTTTCACTCCTCTTTCAATGGGAAATGTAGGGCCAGTAGTTTCTAGTTTTATTTTGGCTTTGCTACTCTTGTAAATATTTCTGATTATTTCAATATACTTATGTTCAACTTCCTGAGCCTGTAAAGCCGTCCATATACTAGAGTGTGACACAGTATCGAAAGCTTTTTTGTAGTCAATGTACGCGATGTAGAGCGCTCTTTGCTTTTCCTGGTATATTTCCATTATTACTTCTAGCGTATGTATGTGATCGATTGTCGAAAAGCTCTTTCGAAAACCTGCTTGTTCTATCGGTTGCTTTGCTTCTAATGTAACACTTATTCTGTTATTTAAGATGGTAGAAAACAGTTTGTAGATACACGAGAGTAAACTTATAGGCCTATAGTTTGTTATATCTTTTGAGTCTCCTTTTTTGTAGATTAAAATTATTTCTGACTCCATCCATCCATTGCGATGGTATTTCGGCAGTTTCTAATATCTGGTTAAATAAATGTGTTAGGGATGGAGTCAGTAACGGGTAGGCGACCTTTATGGCCTCATTCGTAATACCGTCTGGTCCTGGGCTTTTATCTGCCTTTAGCCTTTTTATTGCTTGTATAACTTCATTTTCAGATATTGATGTTATATTTCTGCTCATGTTTAAATTTATAGGGTTTTCCAAATCATGATCGATGCACTCTTTTACTTGGGCACTGTATAAAGTTTTGTAGAAATCAGTTGCTATCTCTATAATTTCTTTGCAGTTATTTACGGTTTTACCTTCTGGGTGTAAGCCATCTATCGTGTATTTATTTGTTTTTAATTCTTTAAAAGCTTTTTTTGAGCTTCCCGCTTGTTTTAAATGTTTTTCGATAGTCTTCGATCTGTAACTTTTATAATCATGTTTTATGTATTTACTTATTAGTTTGTATTGTGCAACTAATTCATTGTTTGTTGTTCTAGTTTTGGTCTTAACGTGATGTAGCTCCTGTCTTCTCTTGATAAGTACCTACCAGTGTGCGTTCTTTTAAAACTTTATGGGTACCTCTTGATTTTTCGTTAGGTGTTCGGGCATCTTGTAAGCTCTGGGATATAGCCTTTGTTAATGTGTTATAATAAGTCTGCACTGGCGTTTTTCCTTGACAATCATTTACCGCCTGTAGGTGAGATGAAATGTTTTATTTATAATTTATTATTTCCTGGTCATCTTTCAGTGAAGAATATCTATTTTTATATCCTGTGCGTGTTTTCTTTTGTTTTGTGATGGTCATGGTTGCTCTAATTGGCCTGTGGTCCGACGGAAAGTTAAGGTTTAAAACTTCTACATTTAGGAAAAGGTTAGGTCGATTTGACAATATGTAGTCTATTTCGTTTCTATGTTTACCATTTGGTGATCGCCAGGTCTATCTTTGGTTCGGTTTTTTATGGAAGAATGTATTTAGAATTGCATGTTTGTGTTCAATGGCAAAGTCAATTAGCCTCTGGCCTCTCTGATTTCTTTTGCCATAACCGTTTGGTTTCATTATTAAATATTCGTCATTTCTTGGTTGTCCTATTTTTGCATTTAAATCACCGATTACTAGGTAAATCCGATGTGCTTGGTCGATGGCCTTATTGATATTCGAGTAGAAAGTGTTAATCTCCTCCTCTCTAGCTGCTTCAGTCGGTGCGTATACTTGTATAATTGACATGTCCAGTCCTTGAATGTTTATGTTTAATAATGCCACTCTATCATTAATGCCTGTGAAGCTTTCAATCCATTCCTTGCGAACTTTATTTATTATGAATCCGACTCCATATTTACCAGGTGTGTGGCCCGTATGGCATAGTATAAAATTATTGTATTCTTCTATCAGGGTGCCGCTGCGCCTTATTTCGCACAAACCAATTATATCGTATTTAATTCCTTTGATTACTTCGGTTTGTTCGATTAAGCGTTCGTGAGTAGATAATGTTCTGACGTTGTAAGTTATTATGTAGAGGACATTTTTTGTTTTGTTTGTAGAGTTATATATTTCTTGTGATTGTGTAATTTCTTGTATTTTTGAGGAAGATTGGAACCTCTTTAGAGGGTTTTGGTCTTGATCTTCCACGGTGACCAGCCGGGTTGGAAGATGAGGTTTGATTTTTGTTGCTGTTGTGTTTTGCATGTTATCTGTGTCGGAGGGGGGCGGTAGTTGCTATGAGTTATCAGTTTTGTTGCACGGAGAGCTGGGCGTATTGTTTTGCTTTTTATTTACTAAGAAGTTGAGCATGCTTGACTTCACAATTCCTTCAGACGGGCTAGGGGTTCCTCTTATTTGTGCCTGGTGTTTGTTTTTCTTGTTGGCCTGTGCTTTTGTTCCGCTGTCTGTTGATGTTTCAGGAGATAATGTGAACAATCTCTTATTGTTGCCCGTGGTTTTGTTTTTGACTTGTATAACTAGTTTATCATACTTAATACTTGCTAAATTTCCTTTTTCTCTTTCGAGTTTAGCCTGCACTTGTAGCTCTTTTCGTTTCTCTAGTATTTGCTTCGGGTAGTCTTCCATTATATAATATGCGGTTTGTTTTAGTGCCTCTTTTCTCTGTTTCCAAATTTTTATTTCGGTGCCAAGTGTGGTAAATGTAACAACTATTGGACGGGACTTTTCTCCTTTTTTGCCGATTCTCTTGACTTCTTGTATATCTCTATGATCTAGGTCTAGAGAAAAATATTCCTTTACGAAGTTAATTACAATGTTTTCCAATATTTGGTATGAGGTTTCGGTTTCCTCAATGCCGAAAAAGATGATATTATTTTGCCGTGCCTGCTTTTTCAGGAAATAGATTCGTTTCTCTTGGTTTTCCAATTTTTCTTTGAGATTTTCATATTTTTCATCCCAAGTTTTAAACTTTTCTTCTATTATTCTATTTATGTTTTGTGTTACTGTTTCCGTTACTTTTTCTCCGCTTTTTAAAATTGTGCTTTTCTGTGAATCGAATTCACTCTGGATTTTACGAAGCGCATTCATAACTTCTTCCATGATTTTCGAGGTTGTCTTAGGTTGTTTTGGTACTACAGGCGCCCTCTCGTGGTTGATACAAGAACTCGTCGTATGTAGCGACCACGGAACAGTAAAAACAGTGGAAGTAGCTTGAGAAAATGTTTGTTCCAGAACCGGTGTCGCCAAACTCATACATTTACAATTTACTCTTACTGCAAACCTAAAAATATGATTGGCTGAAAACAAAAACCGGGCGTAGACGAAATGCAAAAAAAAATTTATACGAAATGCAACTTTAATTTCAATAGTCTATAAATCAAATTGACAAAAACAAGAAAGGAATACATCTTTGACTACCAAGTACTGCCACTCGTCGCTAGATGGCATTGTTCAGTATTTAATATTCAGTATGAACTGTAACTACGTAAAAATAAGATTGGTATTTGAATGGCGTATCACTGACGCGAATGCGCTCGCTGCTACTCAGATAGGGAAGTCACCTTATTCGATCGAAATATGTATCGATTGTATGAAAACGTATTTAAAACATATCATGCAAAAAAAAATTGTATGCGATAGTGTGATAGTATTAAAATTATGAAATTAATATAATTAAAGGCAATTTTTAAACGTAGTAAAAAGGGTATTTATTTGCATAGTACATCAATTATCATCATCTCAGCTGAAATCATCGTCATCGCCCACTGCTAAACATAAGAATATTAAGTATAATTCAAACACCCTATGTTGTTCCTAACTCTTTAACTAAATTTGAATTTTTGATGTATTTTAAATAATACATCACAAATATCATACCACAATTTTTTATTTTATTATATTTATTAATTTAATAATTATCTGTATTATATTACTTACAAAAACTATTAAACTATAATATGTATTTTAAAAAGGCAATGTAATACATATTATACATATCGATTGATTTTATCGATAAAGTCACGCACTATTTGGATAGCGTCAAAAGTATAGGTAAACTAACGAATATTCCAGAAAAGCTAATAACCGAGAAAAGAAAATCAACTTTGTTGTGATGTAACTAAGGACTAGTTTTGTTTGTATATTCTGCGCAATGTTTCACGTAATTTTATTTTTTCATTTTATTAAAATAAATCCGAAAATAATACTTTTCGGTTGTATGATACACCTCAATGAGTTAGATCTTTAGTCTAACTATGGTTTTTAAAGTACAGTATGGGACAATAAGGCATTTTAATATTATTTTTCGTTAATTATTATGTTGCGCAGTCTAGTTAAAGAATGAGAGCGCTTGAACAGCTAGTATGCAACGCGTTTCTTAGTAGTGGCGACAGTGCCACGCCTACTTACTTCTTCCACTGTTTTTACTGTTCCGTGGTAGCGACTGACTAGAACTACGTTCGCTATCTCGACAGGTTCGATACTTATTGTCTTACTTCCCGATTTTTTCAACACCTGGCGTTAGCTTCTTAGAAAAATTTTGCAAATCATTCAATGATTATAGGTTATAATATCACTGATTTTATTTATCCTACACTCTGTATAGTTGTTATTTCACGGTTTGCTATATTATTGGTTGTCTCTTTACCTCGTATACATTGTTTCTTCGGTAAGTAGGTGTAAAATATACAGAAGATGTAAAAACACAGTCACGGTATTTCAGTTTTTCTTAGTTTGTAGCATTTATTAGGTTTTTTCCACACTGTATGTTATGATTTAATTATTTCTTTATCACTTTGTTTCTTATTCACTGAGTTTTTGCACTTTAATTAATTTTACGGTAATAATTAATCCGGAGACGAAGTAAACACTGGCTCACTAGCGCCACCTCTCGGAGGATTATATTCAAGATAAAAATGCTTGGCTCAATGCTGGTCCAGCTCCACTACCACTAGGGTGTATTCATTAGTTGGGAAACTATTATTATTATTTCCTTTATTTCCCTTATTTCATTTATACACATATTGATTACATTTTTAAATATTCCAAAATAAAAATTAAACATTTAAAAATATAAAAAATAGTAGCCCACCGGCATCGGGAACAGGGTCCAAGCTACCGGTGGTCAGGGCTCCTGAGAGAGGAACCTCCGGACAATACACGCCGTGTCCAGAAGTACTGTCTTCTGGATCAAGCCCTTGATCCAACTGCCTAACGAGAGCCTTCTCAGATGTTGGTCGAGGCTCTTGGCTATTAAGTCATTGGCCGTCACGACTATCGACACAATGATTGCTCTATCCACTTCCCACATGTCAACAACCTCGCGAGCCAAGTCAAGATATTTAGTTTGTTTATCCTTCTCAGCTTTCACGAGGTTCTCGTCCGAGGGACCGCTATATCAACAATCATTGTGCGCGCTCTAGTCGATCTATCACCACTATGTCAGGCTTATTGGCAACAATAGTCCTGTCAGTGATGATAGATCGATCCCAATATAACGTGATATCGCCATTGTCGAGAACTGGCGACATACTTATAGTACGGTACTTCTGACTCCACAAGATTGTATTTAGGAGCAAGTTGCTGGTGGATCATCCTGGCTACGAGGTTGTATCTATGCAAATAGTCTCCGTTGACTCAGAAATAATGTGGCGGATTCCCCGGGCCGGTGGTATATTTCCGGTAATTGTTCGTCATCATAACTTCGTCCATTATTGCACAGACAAAACCTTCGGTTTCTCCGAAGAGGTCACCGAAGCGCAGCCAGGATACGGACGCTAATAAGTCTACATCAGGTCCATGTAGGGCCCGATAATAGCGTCCGTAAAGCTCCTTTGCTCTGTCATACTTCTTTGCGGTCATTAGCATCCAGCACTATAGGTTTGCGCCAGTTCCCGTTGACCAAGGAGAGCGAAGTGAGGTGATATTATTATTATTATTGTAATTTGAAAACATAGTTGAAGCTTGTGATTATTTATTACTTTCGTTTTTGGAAACCATAGCATTGTTTAATGTAGCAGCACTTTTTTTTCCAGTTTGTAAATGTGAAGTACCATGGAGCATTTTTATTAGGTTAGGTACATCTTTTTTTTGACATTACGAGCATGGCAGTTGAGTGTTTGTCATGCTCATTCAAATTCTCGCTGTTGGTGGCACGTGTTATTGGGTCATTCGGTTCGCTTAAAAATGGTTGAGCTCAGTGGGGCTGATGCATGCGTCATGCTCGTGAACGGGTGCCGTCAGTTGAGACTGGTCATCTCTTAGCTGCCAGTGGCTTAATTCAGTTTGTATCTTTTAATTTTTTTTTTTATTATCTACATTGTGACATAATAGAAGCAACATGACAATTTTTGGTTACAAATTATATGTAACACATAATATGATTTAAAAGAGTGTCCATGGAGTTTCTTGCACGTTCTTCTCCATAGAGATCTACGCTTTGGAACGTGCAATTTAGCTTCACTTTTCTTGGACTAACCGATATTTGACTATTCAAAAGTGCCTGCAAATTGTCTATTTGAAATAAGTAAATGATTTTGAATTTGAATTTGAATTTTGGACTTATCTACAAATCTACTGACTTAGGTGCTTACAAATCTGGATCACTGATTAGCCTTTTCACACGCCTTTCCACCGAGTCCTTTAAATTGATTAAATTGATTTTAACCGAAAACTACAAAGTATACGTAGAATCTTCGGGAGGAATTATAGGTTAGGTTGTTAACTGTTAAGAATCTAGTTAATAAATCGCACCCCTAAAACAAAAGTGGCATTATACCAAAAAGGTGATTTTTCAGCAGTTATAAAGTTTTCAGTGTGGCTACTTATTTACTCGATAAGAAGTTGCGAATCAATTACCAAGGAACATTAACAATTAGAACTAAGACTTTGACAATCAGAGAATGGGTTGCGTTGTGGTAATCAACAGATTGAAAAGTTAAAGGTTTACCAAAAAAAATGGCATTTAAAAACACAAGTTAGTGCCACTTTTGTTATAAAGGTGCGAAATGCGTGCATGAAGCCAGTTAGAGGTGCTAGTGGTGGTGAATTACAATGCGGAGAGGTACCTACATCTCACCTGTAATTGTGCTCCCACGCCGACACCCCACCTCCCAGTCAGAATATGTCACACCTACCTCTACCTTTTGTATGTAAAACTGTAGGCACGTTGAACCCTTGTCAAAATAACATTTTTTAATATATTCAAATAGATTAGAGACAGGTTTTAATCCATTATGAAATAACCGGTCTATTAATAGTACTGAGTCATTGTTATCATAACTGTCTAACCTGCATTCTTCACACGTACCTACCACAACCACATCACCACGGGGTCGGGCGTATACCTATTTCGTAATGAAAATACTTAGTAATATTCACACGTACTACATTTTGCAGTCGTTATCGACCGTGTGAGTGATACCGACCACATCGCAACCACCAGCGACACTGCGAACTAGTGGCAAACCACAACTCTACATTTTGTCGGTACCACAACGCAACCACAAAAAGCTACAGCGACACTTTCACACGTAACCACTGCTTGACAGCATTTTGTCGTTGCGACGTGGTGCGGTTGTGGTACGTGTGAAGAAGCCCTTAACATCTTTTATTGACGTAAACAGTTTAAATATTTAGTATTCCGTTTATTCATTAGCAGCATAGCATAGCATAGTCGGCCTTATAATGTTCCCACTGTTGGGACTCAGGCCTCCTCTGTAGGAGAGGGAATGGACCGTAATCCACTACGAGGGCCCAGTGCAGGTTGGTGAATGTCACATGTCTTCGAATTTTGGTTCTAGGGCATGCCGGTTTCCTCACGATGTTTTAGTTCACCGTTTTGAGAGCAGTGGTGATGAAATAAATTACACAAAGTGATGCGCCTGGTTGTGTTTGAACCCGCGACCTACAATTCGTAAGTCGGGCTTAGGGGGCTTTATTCAATAAAATTAACCTAAAATTAATATAAATTATATCTTTCAATATTTCAATACAAAATTAAAAAAAAAACATTCAAAAGTATAAAAAAACAGAATTCCAAGCTACCAGCGGTCAGGGCTCCAGAGAAAGGAACCCTAACAATATGAGCCGAGTCCAGGAGTACCTATACCTACCCCTTTCTGAACAAGCCGTTGAGTCGTTGATTACCCGACTACGGCAAAGCCAAAGGAGGGTTATGATTTTGACAGGCTATGTGTTAGTACAAGATTTCTTGAAAATCTGTTTCATACTTTTTCAGCGTCGGTTTTTTTTTGTCGAAGTCGGGTTTTAGTTTTTTACTTTTTTTTATATGTTCATGATATCTTATTTTTCAATCCTCACGTTGATCTCTTAAATTTGATACCCGTATTACAGTACACAAAAAAAAAAACAAACTTTAAACTGTAGTGTCTCACAACCGCCATGTTGGATTTTTTAACGTCACCTACCCAACACTCAGGTTATCAAGACGAATCTAACAATATCTTAATTAGCGCTCTGAATAGATTTACATAGATTGATGTAGCTGATTAGAAGATTTGCATACTAGTTACTGCAGCGCGCGGTTTGGAAGATGTTGAGGTCATAAAGAATAAACATTACATACATACAAGAACGCGTGAAAAACATAGGTAAATCTACTTGGCAATCGGGTAAAAATTGAATGAGGTTACTTATCTAAATAATTTAACAATTTATTTATGTATCTTCTACCTACATGTTTAATGAACAAATTGTTAATTCAAAGGTGTTTATTTATACACGAAATAATCAAGTAAGTCACTAATTTATGTTGTTGTACATGTCATGTGAATTTTTTTCTTATTGAAACTTTTTTTTTAAACAAAGAGGTTTAGCAATAAGCAATTTTACAATTTTATCGTAATAATGCGTAAGTACGTCGCGGGAATCCGACGTATGCGTGACGCACAGGACCGGTCGTTGTGGCGACGCTTGGGGGAGGCCTTTGTCCAACTGTGGACATTTTTCTGCTGTGATAATTAAAATGAATGCGTACTTAATGGTGAACAAAATGTGTTTGGTTACAAGCGCCATAATTCTACTCAAATGGAAAATCATCTAATGTTTTTTTCCGCTCTAGACTGGGACGGGAGGCATCAGAGGACAACGCAAAGGGCAACAAAAGGATACAAGTGTAGTTTTAGTCAGTAAAAGTCTGACACACCCTCCACTGAGGCCAGGGTCTAGTTCTGGTTCCTGGTATGAAAGGCAATAAGGAACTGTGTGGGTTTTTTAGTCAGTAAGAGTTGACACTATCCCCCGCTCCGCCCAAGGGCGAGGGATGTCATTAGGATGATTTTTACCCACCAAAACAAAAACACCTCTCGCTACACTCCACCATGAACCTACTAGGGTGTATAGCTGTATCCCTGTTTCTCGCTCGCACGTTGACATTTCAACACGTCATGGTAAGACCTCTACGCTGCTTTAGAATCGCCTTTTGTCTTGTTATAGCGTGTAGAATCAAAAAGCGACCAAAGCATCTAGACAGGAAAGTATTTAAGAAAAAAAAATAGAATAGACAAAAAGCGTTTATTATACAAACATTACAGAGTTACTTAAAGAGTACAAAATATACAATAAGATATCACTGCGTTGAGAAACAAAACGCTGATGCTTAGCACCGGCTAACAATCATACTTCGATACGTTCAGACTTAAAAAATCCAAGAAATAATACATTTTATCGTATCATTATGGCTACTATTAAAACAGAAACATTTTTTTAGGGGAAATGAGTAATCAGAACCCAAATCAGCGACTTAGATTAGGGTAAACCAGGCATACGTACCCCACCAGCAAGATCGCAAGAGATCAACATAAACTTGCATTGTATACTTTACATGCATCGGCGTCTTTTAGTAGAGAGACTGATTGGGTCCCATTAAACGCTAGGCGACATCGCGGCAGACCAAGGCGAAGGTGGAGAGATGAGCTTGATAATTACCGGTGGGACTGGCCCGCAATGGCCGAAGACAGACGTGTGTGGAGAAAGGAGAGGGAGGCCTTCAATAAATGGGCTAACTGTTTAAACGGAGACACTTTTTGTTCCAGTTACCGACAACACAAAATATATAAGAACAGAAGTCAATCTACATACAAAGCGCGCTCGACCAACGCACACATAGACACCGCTCACGGACACGATATCTTGGTCGCGTCTCGGAGCACTCGTCGAACAGTTCCGGCTCAAACGCTCATTAGTGTGCGTCCACCGAGCGTAGGTATAAAACTGAAGTACATACATGAGATTGTTTTCTTTACCTAGCTATTTTGTGCCGACACCGAACACTATTTAATCGTCATTAAGTATGTGTTAAGTGGAAGCAATTGGACACAAAAAATGTTAACGTATGCACAGGGAGTGGATGATTTCAAACTGGTTCTATAGAAATCAAATATTCATCGGTAGCTTGTATCTGACACAAGACACACGTTTGCGCCCTGCATTATGCATATAAACGCGAGCGACCATCATCTCACCTGATGGTAAGCTATGATGTGGCTGACTGTGGCTGGATGGAGCACACTTGCGTAGAAGTAAAGTCATACTTATAAACTAACCAGACCGGCAAATAAAAGCACCAAATTTGAAATCCGTGACCTAGTTTTGCTACTGGGGCACGTACAGACTGAGTTATGCATATGCCTGGTTTACCATATGGGTCGAACTTCGAACCCAGAAAGCACTATACTTTGTGTGAATTATTTAATTGCCCCTGCAGGTTTAGCTAGGACCGCTAACAGAAAAGTCTGTTAACTTTTCTGTTAGCGGTCCCGGCAAACGCTAAATATAAAATGTATGGCTATGACAGAAGTCACGTGACAGATGTCAATGCCATACATTTGGTACAAATACGGGCACGGATATTGAGCGCTGGCTTCAAGTTGCGCAGAACTCAAATATCGGGTCTCTTTAGTGGTGCGACGTGAGACGCGGGGGCAGGGGGCTGGCTCGCCGCGCATCGCGTCATAGACGCCACTCGTGATTCGTTCATTGCGCTTGCAGCACGTACCTCCCGACGACGACGATTGGCTTGCCAATGTATGAAATGCGCAAAGCGATCCCCACTCTGACGCCGAGCGCTGAAGATCAATGCCAGTATTTGTAGGTACTTAACATTTGGCGTGAACACTAACAGAAAAGTCAGGCCTACTGTTCACAGACGCGTAACTTCATAGATGCGTATTCGTCATTATATCCTTGATGTACGCCTGCGTGAAGCTTGCATACAAAACTATGAATCTTTGCCGCGACGGAGCGACAACGTCATGTCATAGACAGAGTATAATAGATCGTATATTACGCTACGTCTATGAAGTACGCGTCCGTGGATATTAGGCCTAGGTCTAAGCCTGCTTGCTGCTCACAAAACCGTAATAGTTCGAGTAGGCCAGTGTGAAGTATTACACCGCTTCTCACAAAGATCTGTCTCTCAGCAGTGGGCACATTATATCGCACCTCCGCTTAAATAGTGCCGCAACTCCAAAAAAATTTGTTTGCTGATAATTATGCTATTAATATCAGAATTCATCACACTTTATTTAAGCACAAAATAAATAGGTACAGACGACAATCTACATACAAAGCGCGCTCGAGCAACGCGCACATAGACACCGCTCACGGTCACGATATCTCGGCTCAATCACCCGGTCGCGCTCGTACAGTTCGGCTCAACGCGCTGACCCTAGCGTGATCGCCTAGCGTAGGTATAAAAAGTGAAGTACATACGTGAGATTGACTTCTGTACCTATCTTTTTTGTGCTTTATCAGATATTGCCATATTTAAGATAATTCAATTATTTACCAACAGGTGAGGTGACGGCAATTTTTATTAATTTAAAGGCATGCTCAGTAGAAACAGAACCACCTTCCACAAGAATTTTACTAACGAAAAAAAGAATCGGACTCTCCGTACAAAATGTCCAATCAAGTTTATAATGAGCTTAAATGTATGGAGAGGCCGATTTATTTTTTGGTTTCCGAAAAAAATTCTTGTGGAAGGTTGTGCAGTTTTGTGTACTGAGCAAGCCTTTAGAGCGGGTTCACATTAGGTCGGACCGACAGTTTTATAGGGCCGACAAAAGTGTCGGATATGTATTTCAATAGCGCTGTTCACATATGGGCGACCCGATAAAACTGACAGAGCCGACACTTTTACCGGCCGTTCAGCCACGATTTCTGTCGGGTGATCGGGTCGGCATAATATTGGCGTACTGGCAAGTATAACGCCGTCCACATTGGTCCCCCTTTCACCCGCTCATTCCCCGCTCTCGGCTCTCGATCCGGGCAGTAAAACGACCGTGCCGACGGTGTTCACATTAGGTCGGGTCGGCAGCATCTAGTGTGAACAGAACAACCGACACTCGTTCAACGGTAAACTGTCGGTCCGACCTAATGTGAACCGGCTCTTAAAGTTTGCGGAGACTTGTTTCTAATACTATGTATGTAGCGTCACATCCCTGAATTATTAGATTTTAAATGCCTTTTTCTCAATAATTAGATTTTTGAGTTGTGACACTATCTGAGCGAAGGTAAGATACGCTCAGATAGTGTCACAACTTGTTTGTACTTATGACATAATAATATCCGATTTCTAAGGCCGCTTCGCTTGTACACGCTAAGATAAGTCGCCGGGCCTATGCAAGAATTCGTGTCTTTTCTACACACGAACTATGTATACTGCTTTGGCGTTGACCAAGAAAAAGATCTTGCCTGCGCTTGATACGACGTGTGAAGTTGCTATGGTGCGGCAGGGGGGCGGGGTAGGTGAGGAGGTGCCACGATAAATTTTCGTACATTAGTACATTTTGATACAAGTGCAGAAAGTTTCTCATTGCGACCGGGGCGGAATTCGCACTAGCTATAGGCGAGTGTGTTATGAAGCCGAGGGCTGCAGTCACAAATTTGTACGTGTATCAAACGACGTTTTTCAATACACATGACTCTGGGAGTTGAAGCACGCCTCGTGAGGATCGACGCTCGCCCAGCCTGATATCGTATCAGGCCCTTCGCCCCCGCCACAGTTTTATTACATGTATCGTACATGTAATAAAACTGAGGCGGGGGCGAGCACACGAATTTTTCTGCACAAGTGCGGAAAACGGTCAATTGTGCGCCTAAAAGCGAAGGGATAAGAGCGGGTTTTCGAGTAAATGTATTGAAAAATTCTTATTGTGTACATGATGAATTTGTCTTATCTGCCGCAGACACGGTGAAATTTCTTAGCGTGTACAAGCACCCTAAGATGTATTTTCGTTAGACAATTTATTATGTGTTACTAAGCAAACATAAAAATACGTAAGATACAACATTGAAATGCGTAAGATATGGTATTTATTTCACATTATCAACAATACGTAATGTAATGTAAAGAAACCAGCTCAATTATATTCAGTATATTAATTTTATCATTTATTCGTCTCCATTTCACCAATATTATTATCATTGCTTCTCACATTAGTATTCCAGTGGAAAAGTTTCTATTTTAATATAATTAATTCATTATGAAAGATTAAAGTAAAATATAACAAAAAATATGGAAGAATCATTCAAATATCTCAATAAATCAAAAACCCAAGTTGCGCTTTGCATAAGGAGATTACCACACTGCCACGCATCACGCTGAATGTTGCGTGTCAACGCACCTACGTGCGTACTTGCGGAAGTGCAGATCTGCATTATCGTGCTGGTTTTTTACGAACTCACGCGCGTAGTTGCGTTTTGTAAATTCACGCAAGCTCTGACTCATTTCATACAAAATCACGCACGGCACTACTCGTCTCAGTGTGCCATACCTCTTGTCCCGCACCGCACCCACGCGCGTGTGTGCATGTTTCTCCGCAGCGCTGTAGGCGCGTGATCTGCATAAACGCGCGTGGATGCATTTTCGATGTGTTGGACTGTGCGTGTTTTCCATACAAATGGAGATACTTGTAAAGCAACGTTAAAACACGTATTCACGCGCTACGCTGGTCACAGTGTAAAATATGAAACAGTACGGAAACTACCTTCAAACGCTCGAAACGGCACACTCACACAAACATATGCACCGACGAGACCATTAGGGGTCTCGTCGATGCGAAATAAAATAAAATAGGATAGTATTTTCTTTTTTACAAAAGTTGCATGATTACCTTCCTCCTGAATTGTAAAAAGTTGACCACCAGCTTAAACTTTTTGTTTATTAACAAATTGCAACACCGACTCCTTTTCTGATGAAAATGATAAAAAGAATATTTTATTATTTTTTCAGACGTTCCCAAAGGCTTCGCTTAATAGCTTGAGAAGATTTAATAAGCAGACCGCCTCAAAACTATACCGTTTGTGTATATGCCGCTCATGAGTCCAGGTGGGTTTCTATAACGTTCAAAGTAAGATTGTTTATTTATTCCAGTGTGGGTAAGAGAGAGCTATACGGGTTGTCTAGCACCATCTCTCACCCGCCCTGGAATAAGAATAAACAATCTTACTTTAAACGTCGTAGCAACCCACTCACCTGCGGCGCCTACCGCGCGCCTGCTTCGAAAAGCACTCGAAACGTTTTCCAACCGCGGCTTGCGTAGGTACATTCCCGCCAAAACTTGTAAAAGGTTACTCCTTAATGACATTCCGGAACTCATCGACCACAAACAGAGGCGGTACCCTCAGCAGCACTTCCACTAGTGCTAGTACCTTCGTCCTCAACGACATTATTCATTTATGCAGACCTTTGCACACGTTACACTGATAATTTAGGACTGTACTGCACAGGCTTACACTGTAAACTTTCACGGGATGCTTTCGGATGCTATCGTAAATAAGACGTTAGTGTGCAAATAAACTCTCAATTTGTTCAAAAAATGTGGAACGCTTCAAACACTAAACTAGTTATTTTATTTCGTTTGATTGATCACCAGTCGTTGTGGCGACGCTTGGGGGAGGCATATGTCCAACAGTGGACGTCTTTCGGCTGATATGATGACGATGATGTTGATTGAACACTAAATTTTTTTTTTTTTCATAAAATAGTACAACATTAAAAGTGACCACCCTATTGCTTCAATAAAGTGTAGGTATTTATTTTACCAACTAGGCTTAGTTTCCATACTGTTCCATATTTATACTGTAGCTGCGTGGTGCGTGGCAGTGTTATAATCGCCTAATTTTGTTTTAGGCGTGAGCCTATGTATGACGTCACGCGACATTGTTGTGAAATAAAAAAAACATTACTAATAAATCAGAAAAAAGTGCTGGGCCTACTTTCCACGGGACCTCAGCTTTATACACGGGTATTCGTCATGATACGCATGGTGTACGCCTGTGTGAAGCTTACATACAAAACTATGAAACTGTCGACGAAGCGGCAACGGTACGACTAGTGATGGCCGTTGCCGGGAAGTGGGAATATTACCCGAAGCACGCTTATTGGTGGCAATATTGCCAGCAATATTCCCATATTGCAAAACAAATTTACTCGGTACTTATACATGAGGCAATATGGTGTATACCCTTTCTATCCACTTATGTATCCAACCCTCTTCGTTATAGGGATGGTTGGTTTCTATAAGTTGGAAGTAAGATGCAACCTCGCTCTTGCCAAGTATATTTTTTTGGTGTTACGGGGCATTCTAAATAATCCTCAAATATTAGAATCGTTGAGATTGCTCGTTCCAAACAGTAGGCTACGCTCAGGACCGAGGGAAAGGATGTTTTAAGTCCTGGTAGCCCGCACAAATTTGTTAAAGTTCGCACCCGTGCCTCGGGCGATAGAAATACTCAATAGTGTCTCATTACGGTTAGACATTTTTTCTTGTACATTGGCGGAATTCCAGAGGGTGACACTAAGTGTGTTGTCCTCTATGTAACTTGTGCCGATTCTCCAGGGTGCTGCTTGAGACTGAACATCGATTGTTCATTATGTATGTAGTTGCATGCACTAATGGATATCTGATCAGTTTGTGGGTGGTATCTCTGAGTGCTAGGCTATTTTGCGACTTGCGATTTTGTGACTTTTGTTACCTTGGGTATACCTGTTAAAACATGTATGTGCTTATAATAATAAATAAATATTTTTTTGACGTAGCAAACCAAGCGTATAATGACGAATACGCGTCTATGAAGCTACGCGTCCGTGTACATTAGGCCTAATGTACGTAAAATAACTAGGAACAGCGCGAAAACTCTCGTACAACTTATAAATTTTTGATTTCATATAGTCGAATGACGACACTAGTAAATAATTTCTCAGTCATTTATTCAAACAAAATATTTGCGGCTGACATCTGTCTTGTTGCCTTGGTGTGCGTTTCACTTAGGAGGTTCCTTCGTCGTAATGTTGGCTCTCCTGTCTGTCTACAGAAAAAAGAAGGGGAAAAAGAAAACAGTTGCCTACTCTAAAAAATTTTTTTGCACGAAATGTGAAACGAAATCGATTTTAACGGTACTCGCACCACTTTATGGAGAATTATGAGGGGAATAGGATTTTATTTAAAAAAAAGCTGGTGTAAAAGGAAGTTATTAATGGAGAAGTACGATATTGTGGCGTGGCGTTTTCAGAATTTGAAAGAATTGCAGGACAGTCTTAATGGTGCTCAGCGTCGTATACTTCATTCAAAAATAGTTTTTACAGTTTCCAAAAGAAAAAAAAACAAACTTATAAGACAATTGTCAAAAGTAACGAAATATCAGTTAATCTCCCCAATTTTAAGTAATTTCATTGCTCAAAATATAGCAACACCGGTTTTCCGTATTGCTAACATTACGGCGAAGGAACCCCTTAAGTGAAACGCACAGTAGCTGGTAAATATTAACAAATAAACATTACTTTTACACGCATACATACATTAATCAACAGTCTTTAAGTTAACACAATGAAGGCTGTCGCGTTCGCATTCGCCGCTAGAGGCGCTAGTGTAGAGCGAGGTCTTGGAAATGTCAAATGACACCGAGTTTATTTACGTTTTTTTTTTTATTATTGTTGTAAATATTGCGAAGGGTTATTTGTAAAACAACCGATTGTGTTATACAAAAATAACTTGTATTTTGTATAACACAATCCTGCAAGCCGCTATTGTTCTATGACTTTTTACAAAACGTAACCCATTTACAAAAAAAAAAAAACCTTCAATATTTCGATGTTCTATCAAACACATTTCAACTCTGTAGTTTCTTATACCTACCTACGTCTGTATGACGCGAAGCAAGCACATCGAGCACCCCCGCCGCCCGATTATCGCTCTCCTCCGCTAGTGTACTATCGCTTGCAAATATTTTTATTTTTGTATGAAAATCTGATGAACTAAAATATGATAAATTTTTAAAAGTCATAGAACAAAAGTTGTTGTTTATGATGTTAGTTACATAGTTCTGAGAGGTTGCCAGTGTGTTACAAACAACCCTGTATAATTTAAAGTACACGCGATTAATTATGGTACATTAAGATGCATTCCTACCAACCACTGCTTAATTAGATCTCTTTCGGAAAACTCAAGCCGGCACTTGAGTTGTGAGCAACAGCAGCCCAGCCGGGTCGAAGCCTACTGGGGCCAGGTTTATCCGAGAGGGAGCTCGAGCCCCGGTATGAAGGCTAGAAGGAACGGGGTGGGTCTTTTAGTCAGTAAGAGTCTGACACTATCTCCCGCTCCACCCAAGGGCGGGGGTTGTCATTGGATGATTTTTTCCCACCATAAAAAAATAAGCCGGCACTTTTTTTTTTAAACTAAAGATGATTTTAATAGCATTACAATAAATGTTTGTATGAAATGGACATTTGTGGAGGTTACGCGTGCGGAGCAATCCCGCATGCGGGATCAAAACCGCACGGTATTAAAAACACTCTTAACATTGTGACATATTCTATATGACCTTTAATTACACTTTTATGGCATTCAATTCAAATTTAATTACCGTCCTCAAATGCAACTTTAAGGGTGAGTTGCACCAGTTAACTATAACGATAACAAAGCTACCCTCGAGCGCCGATTGTACATACGTCTGTACAACTTGGATGTCCTTGAAAAATGCTTAATTTTCGTGTTTTCCCCAAGTTTGTACGAAAGTTATTTGGTCGAAAATTTTGGTTTCATTACATTTTCTTCTCTAAATATTATATTATTTGTTTTTCCTAGAAAAATCCGAAAAAAGTTTTTTTTTTTGGTGATTTACGGAAACAGTGCAATTTTCCGGGTAAATGAACCCCTGGCGCTCGAGGGGTTAACGATTGTCAAATCGTCGAATTGACCAATAGGCGGCCGTTTCACGGCTGGTTAAGGTTTGGTTATCGTTATAGTTAAATGGTGCAACTCACCTTAAGAAGTTATTCCTAAGAACCTTACTCATCAATGGCACCAACTGATAAACGCAAAAACGGTAGCCCTCATTGTTCAATATTCATTCTTGATTCACTTTCAAAGTTCACAGTACACTTCCCCGTCGGAATTATAATCACTTCACTATCACCACTCACTTCACTTATTCTTCACTATCTGTAACTCTACATTTTCTTCTTTCATACTATAAGCTCTCATCTTCATCTTTTATCCATTTTCAACTCCACATGGAATATTAACCAACATCATCAACTTATTTTTCTATTAACCTTTTAACCGCTAACGTCAGATATATCCGATAAACACTCGAGTTTATTACGCCAGGGTCTCACATCCACGACCAAATACTCCATCTCGTCAGCTCTTCTGTCACATATGGGGATTGAAGAGCTAAACACTAGACTCTGGCGATTAGGACACGAAATCTCTCGTCGGACCAATATGACTCAAGTGGTTAAAAGATTAAAAAAGTTGAGGATTTATTGATTGTTCTGTAGCCTGTAGATTTGTCAAACTTAACTTCAAATTTTCACTTTGCAACAATTCAATACAAACAAACCTTTATGACCAATTTCTTTCATGTAATTTTATTATTGATAGGCTCGCGTTTGACCACCATCTCACCTGATGGTAAGCGATGATATGGTCGACGACGGAGCACGCTTGCCTAGAAGTAATCTTTTCACTCTTGACTTAAAGATTCCTAAGTTGTATTCATCAGGAAACACAGACTTCGGTTGAGAATTCCACTCCTTGGCTGTTTAAAGTTCAGTGATTTTATAAGTTTCGGTACATATAGGTGTTGATCCTCGTGTCCTCGTGGCTTCGTGGCTTCTTGGACGTAGGATCAGCAGATTTGCACGCTGTAGGTGTTGAGGTAGTGCTGCAGCGCCTGGCGGTGCGGCTCGTCGAGCGCGGCCAGGCGCGGCGGCAGCGTGCCCGGCGCGCGCGCCGACACCTCGCTCAGCGACACGGCCAGGAACTTCACGGGGGAATCGATACCTGCAAACGAATATAAGCGTTCATTTGAACCAACAAAGGATCATAGTACAAAAACACATTTTACACGGAATACAAAGCTGACTTGAATGTCATAAACGGACATTACGGAAAACCGCATGCTTTTTTTAAGGTGGTAAGTCATTCAATGACTTCTCCCTCTCCAGGGCGGGGTTGGAGGGCGTGTCAGATTTTTGTTGACTAAAACCTACTCCTGTTCCCTCTTTATTTTGTGTGGCAAAACCCCGGGTTTCTCTTTTGGAAGCCAACCCTTGACCGCAGTAGGCTTCGGCCCTGCTGGGCCTCTACGGTTTTGCTGACATATCTTTGAAGCACGTGTGGAACACTACGTGTCATCGACGACTTGGGTTTGGTCCGGACGGTTCACGGACGGCCGGACGACGAGCTACTTATTGCTCGTCGTCCGCAAGCCCACACCTACGGTGGCTGGAAGTCGGGATCGGGATCCCTCGGGAGCGGCTGGAGTGTGAAGGCCCTTCCTTCGGCCGGCCGTACCGTCTCCTTGATTAGTTTTATTGCTTCGTAGGAGCCATTCCTCTTCGCTACGGCCCATGGCCTGTACCAGGGCTTAGCCTAGTCCCACAAGGACACGGCGGTGTTCCGCCCAAGCGAGGTACACCTCCATTGTGTCCTCCAGGCGGTCCTCACTACAATGGTAACACTAGGGCGTTGATTCTGCACGATACAGGTGCAGGAATATAATAGTAACAATAGGCTATTTATTAAATGCGTAATTTTGTTTATCCTAAATTATCAAGAATTATTTTAGGACAAAAATTATTTTCTATTCTTGAAAAAATCTTGATAAATCTTGATGGGGGTCAATAGCGTGTTTGTGTGTGCGTTTGTACTATTACCGATACGCTATCAATCAAGCAAACCTGTCAAATATACCCTAACGTGTATGGCTACCTTAAGATGTCTAAATTAAAAAAGCGGTCTCAAGAATACAGTGCGCCTGTCTGCTTACCGCAATCGTATGACCCTTGGGGGTCTATTTAAAAAAAGGGTCACGTAAACAAAAGATTGAATAACACTGCCTTATTGGGTTCTATTTCTTGTTTATTTAATACTGTAAAGAAAGGAAAAAAAAAACAATTGGGTTGCGTAAAATTTGGAAATTAGAAAGCTACATAAATGAATACTATATTAATTCTTATCAAATTTGCGAAAGTTACTTTCCAAGTATTTCATGAATATTACAATGTTGGCCTATACAACGCCTAGTTTAAATTAAATATTAGCATAGAAATTATCGTAAAATTAAAACCGGTCCAATTGACGCAAGCGCCTACTTTTCTTTGAGTGAATTTCATCAAAGGTCATTAGAATTTGGAATTTTCAGTTTATTATTGATTAAAAATAATAATAAATTCATATGATGATGTAGCTGACATAAAATTGATTATTATTTTAATTTAACTGGATTTAATGTATATATTGTGATTTTAATTATTTATTCGTATCTATATTAATTTTAATTGTGACTTCTGTTTGTATTAATTTTTTATGAGTGTTTGGTACTTGAAAATAAATTATACAAGGTGCAGTTTTAAAACTGCACAATATTTCAGGAGGTTGTAATAAAACTCATAAATAATCATGTAAAAAAACGATACCTGGTCAATAATCAGTAATACTTGTTATTTAATTTTTTAATTACACTAAACTAAATCGATTGATCGATGGCCGCGGGGGCGTGGCTAGGGTGTGGCGTGCGGGATGATGATTGGATGATACATTATTTATGAAACTATCGTTGCGAGTTAGTGTGTGTGAAAACGCCCTTTATTGTTCCGTGTTTGTGTGTGTGAAAAAAAGCGCGGTTATAAAAAAAAAAATTACCTACTTATTTTAATATTGATTCGGGTCGAGAATCACTAACATAATTACCTCCTGAAATATTTTGCAGCTTCAAAACGACACCTTGTATTATTATTATATGTTGAAAGTTAAAAGCAGCGGCACGGTTGGCGGAGTGGTTGAGCGATTGACTGCAACGCTACGAGTTGCGGGATTCGAGTTCCGTATGGAACAAATATTTGTAGTTTACAAATTCCGGGGTGGTCTTTTAAGAGGTCACGGGGCCTACTTCCATGTGCTGATGGTGATCACCGGGGTGGTTTTAGTGAGGTAAGAATCCCGCTCTCTGGTCTTACCCTCAAAAGTCCAAGTGCCTATTGAAGGTTTCCCTCCGAAAAAAGAGATGGAAGGAAAAAAGGTGTCAAGACACCTATTTGTAGGCCCTAAACATATAAACTTACATACACAAGACGCCCAGGTATCTTTTTTTAAAGGTGGGAAATCATCCAATGACATCTTCTGCCCTTGGGCGGACCGGAAGGGCGTGTTAGACTTTTACAGACTAAAACCAACTCTTGTTGCTTTGATGCCTTTGTTCCAAGGCCCTGGGGTTCTATTTCGTATAAATAACAAAGAGACAAATATAGATACACCGACTTCCGAAAAACTAAAGTAAAAGTATTTTGCACTTTTTAGTGTTTTCTTTTTACATTGAAGTATTTTTTAATTTTTTTTTTTTTTTAATTGTTATCTTAATTGTAGACAAATAATAGGGGCAGCTCCGTACTATATTGGCAGCGCATTAATATTGGTATCTACTCACGCACACTATGCTAGTAACGCAATCAAGATTTATTAAGAATTCATCAAAATACGTAATTCGCCGCAAATTTGGCTCCCGTCTGTCTAGAGAAAAAAGAAAAGAGTTGCCTACTATAGCAAAAATGTTGCACGAAATGCGAAACGAAATCGATTTTAACGGTAGTCGCACCACTTTATGGAGAATTATGAGAAGAATGGGATTTTATTTTAAAAAAAAAACAGGCCAAAAAGGGAGCTGTTAATAGAGAGGTACTTACGACATTGTGGCGAAAGAATTGCAGGACAATCGAAATGGTGCCCAGCAACATATACTTTATTCAATTTCTTTTTAATTTCCAAAAGAAAAAAAAAAGAAAATTATAAGGCAATTGTTAAAGAAACGAAATATCAGTTAATCTCCCTAATACTAAGTAATCTCATTGCTAAAAATATAGCAACACTGTTTTTCCGTATTGCCAACATTACAGCTAAGGAACTTCTTATGTGAAATGGAGTATATATCTGTCAAGTGCCTTTGTAACGTCACAGGATATTGTAGGTACCTGCGAGTGGATCCCCGGCGGCTCCCTTCGCGCACGTGAGCTGTGCGTACTGCGCCTGGTAGCCCGGAGTGTCGTCCACTTCTATGAAATGGTCGTCCGGCAGCGCCGACTCGTCCGTGGGCAGCTCGAACAGAGAGATCAGGGCCTGTGGGACAGAAACCATATTTAAAAAAAAATCTTTACTGATATAAAATATACTGGTTTCTATCCACACTGATATGTCAAGCCCATTTGTACCTTATATTTACACACTTTATCATACAAAAAAATTTTATACAGTCGCTAAGTTTCCTAAAAATGCATTTAAAATTTACGCTAAATGCATTTCCTCCTCCTTGCGTCGTATTCCTCAATGCTGAGGGTCGTGACCTCCCTGCTTCATCACTTTAACCTTTATGATATTCCTCCATCTGTTTCTGTCTCTGGCGGTGTGAAGGGCATTGTACATCGTAGAGTCAAGAGCGGTGCGGATCTGGTCGGACCAACGTAGTGGGCTGCGCCCGCGAAGCCTTTAAATGACGCTATTATTTACTAAATGCATTTAAATGACGCTATTAGTTACTCAGAGGTCGTGACGTCAAGTGACGGCCACTCAACAGACAAGAAAACAAATCCGATCAGTTGACAGCTGTCACTTTAGTTTACACAGCTGAATGACGTAATAACATGGTTGCTATTTCACGGTGATGAAGTACAGTTAAAAAAAACCTTTGAATTGAATTAAAAAAAATATTTTGTTATTTTAGAACTAAAACTAACACTTACCGATTGCTTTTTGTCTAAGCTATCTAACCAGTACCCCTAGCCAAGTTGCTAATCTGCAATAGTTAACGCTTGTAGAAAGCTTCAAATGTACGGGAATGACGTCATCTTAACGCTCAGTCACGTGGTCAGAACAAAAGAATTGGCGGCAAGGTCAACTCGAAGCGTTCGGCACAAGCGAAACGGTTGTAACTTGGCTAGGGGGGGCAGATACCGTCAATTTGAGACACAATAGTAAGACAATAGATGCGCGAACGCTGGCGTTCGCTTGGGGTTTAATGAATATAATATATTTTTAGATTTTTCCTCTTATAGAGTAAAATATCGTATTTACCTGCAGCAGTCTCGGCCACAGCGGCGCGAGCGCTCCGTGCAGGAAGTGTTGGCTGCTGGTGAGCAGCTTCACGCAGCCCACGGCCGCCGCCTTGCGCTCCAACGCACCTGACACGCGTTGTAGGTCTGCGATGAGCACGCGTTCCACGTACATCGCGAACATGCTGCAGAGAAATGGTGTGGTTAAGTTTTCATTCCCCAAAGGTAAACGGTATGGTTAAAAGTTATCATGCCCCAAAGGGTAATGGTATGGTTAAAAGTTTTCATCCCCCAAAGGGGACAAAGTAGGTAATATAAGAATGATAAAATGATTTTGTAAGAATGTATGTAATTTCTGCTTCTGAGAGATTTGTAGGGCATGCAGCTTGAGGTATAATATATCAAATATTCTCTCACCCAGCCTGTACGGAATCGATCAGGTCTATCAGTGGGTCGGCGCCGAAGTGAGCAGCATAGAAGCCGAGGAACGCGATCAGACCGCGCACGTACTTCGTAGTTTTTGATGAGGATAGACGCTGGAACAGTAGCGTCATTATCTGCTTCGTGTACTGCGACATCACTTCACTGCGAACATTAAATGTCATCATCAGCCTTTTAATGTTCCCACTATTGGGACTCAGGCTTCCTCTCTAAGAAAGGGAATGGGCCGTAATCCACCACGCGGGCCCAGTGCAGGTTGGTGTCACATATCTTCGAATTTTTGGTTCTAGGACATGCTGGTTTCCTCACGATGTTTTCCGTCACCATTCTGAGAGCAGTGGTGATGAAATAAATTACACAAAGTAATGCGACTGGCTGGGTTCGAACCCGCGATCTACAACTCGTAAGTCGGGGCCATTACCATTCGGCTACCACTGCTCTCTGTTTAATGTCATAGTATTAATTAATTATCTCCATCATAATTTCAGTCGAAAAACGTCCATTGCTGACGATCCTTCGAGCTATGTCGGCGACCTAGTTTCTCCTGCGGATATCTTCATTAAAATGGTGATGATGTAAAAAATTATGAGCGTCCAACTTTGGCCCTGCATAATGTACCCAGAAATGAAAAAAAAAATGTATAAAAATATGTACATTAACAGAAACCTAGCACTTTTAATCGAGATTCTGAATGACACTTCTAAGGGTGAGTTGCACCATTTAACTATAACGATAACCAAACCATAACCAGCCGTGAAACGGCCGCCTATTGGTCAATTCGACGATTTGACAGCTGTTAACGGCTTTGTTATCGTTATAGTTAAATGGTGCAATTCACCCTAAGGTTTTTAACACATATTTCCTGGAACAAGTTTTGGGAAATATTCGATTGAGTGATGGAATTAGCGAATGCCAACAGAGCTTTCTGGTGTTATCTCTTTTTTCGTGTTGCATCTATATCAAACCAAATTTAAAAATTCTAGTTCCGAATTCGGTTCCAATATATCCGCTTCCGTTTCATCCTTAGTTTTCATAATGACACACAGAATAAACTGACAGAACATAATAACTTACCCTCCGAACTTGAACAACATTGTTTGTATAAGATAAAATCCTTCATGATCATTCGTTTTCGACGCGATTAACTTCTGGAACACTCCTAACATTGCGTTCTGGGAACAAAAGATAAGCATAATCAGCCTTATAATATTCCCAATGCTGGGACGTAGGCCTCCTCTCTAGATGAGGGGAATGGGCCATAATCAACCACGCGGCGCTCGCGCCCAGTGCGAACCCTTTCATATAAGATTTATGGTAATACAAGTTTATATCTCCACTTCACTTAAAACAAACGGGGCAGCTGTAAAATATTATTTAATGCTCAAAAAACAAAATTCACCTAAGATTTTGAAATAACAATTTGTCTAAGTTCAATAAAGTGGAATCTCCACTTCCAAACAGTAACGCCGCGTACACACATCGCGAGGCGGCCTCAACCTGAGGCATACGATGGTACATTTATGCGTGCTTCCCGAACGACACATGCCCAAGCTGAGCACGCAAACCACCACGCACGGTGTTCGTCAGTAGAAAACGCAAACAACACTGTCCGTCCACACGGAGCGCACGGCTCGTAATGAAGCGGCGCGGCGCGGCGTTCGCAACAATCGTAAGACTCGAATGCTCACTATGAGCACACACGTTCACACAGTCCGAGGGATGCGAGACGAACCGTTCGCGCCGCACGCCTCGCGATGTCTGTACGAGGCTCAAAAAATATGGGTTCAGCGCTACTATCGAGTATGACTTACGAGTCGTCCGGACTGCAGCACCAGCTGGTCGCGGTGCGCGACGAAAGCGCACAGGAGCCGCACTAGGGGCCGCACGTTGGCGGCGCGCTCCCACAGCGGCGGGGCCACCAGGCACGGCAGCAGGGCCCCGTACGCGTCGCCGCCCGCCGCGCTGCTGGCGCCGCGCAGTTCCAGCAACAGAGATAGCATTTGGAACACGTACGGCATGAATTCTATGACAAAAAAAAAAATATACTTCTTAAAAACAAGTTTTTTATTCGTATCTCTCTAAGAAAACTCTCATATTTGATACCCATATCAAGGGTAAAAAGACACTTGGTGGCCATCTTGGAATTAGCATGATGTAAAATGTCTGGTGGTCATGGTGGCGCAACCAGTCGCGCCACCATGGAATCTGTAAGCTACGGTACCAAACTAGATACTGTTACGTACGTGGGTAATCAAATGCCGATTTACTAAGAGACAACTTTATTCACCACTAACAATAACAAAATAGTCCAGTCAACAATAATCCGAATCGCAATTAACACTAGAGTACCGTTACACTATCGCTTAGGTCGTTAGATAAAATCACTTCAAGTACTAGGGTAGTTCGCTCTTGATCGCAGTCGAAATCACAACTGACTCGCCTCCGGCCGGGGGCTCGTATTTATATGCGGAGCCAAGAAAATTCTAGATACCGACTTCCCACGAACGATCCAGAATTCCAGAACAATTGAATCGCTTCTCGAAGTCATAAATTATTTTTATTACTCGTGGTAATAAGAGTCACTTTCATGCGAATTTCGACTCTATTGTTAACGTCGGAGAGTACCATTTCCTATAAATACCTAACTACTACTTGTAAGTACTTTGTGGATGTTTCGAGATTTTTCTAAGTCTGGATACGCACAACCATTCTAGACCTTTCGAACAGCAATGCGTTTTAATTATTACGTGCTACTCTTTATATTCTCGGAGATATGGCGGGTACACGTTTAATGGCGTAACAGTGCCCCCCTCTTAGTCATGCTCGTCCCGAGCATTATAAGATCCGTGATACGGCGCCAATCTATCCACATGGACAACCTTGGGTTTCCCTCTTAGCCCTTTCTTGATGCAGTAGGTCACGTCATTAATCCTTTTTAACACGGTGTAAGGTCCCTCCCATCGAGCTTGGAGTTTCGGCGACTTCCCTTTCCGTCGAAGCGGGTTGTGGAGCCAGACCAGTGTACCTTCCTCAAATCCCTTGGCATTGGCATTACGGTCGTATCTAGTTTTCATTTTTACGCTGGTGTTCATGCTATTCTCACGAACTCGTTTATGCACTTCGTCCAATTGATCTTGAAGGTCACTTACGTAGTCCGTAACTGGCTTAGTCTTGTCAGGTGGCACGCCAGTTATGGCATCGACTGGAAGTCTCATCTCCCTGCCGAAATTCACTCTTGCTGGGGTATGTCCCGTGCTATCATGCACTGCCGATCGGTAAGACATCAGAAATAGTGGAATATACCGGTCCCAGTCCTTCTGATGGTCATCGACAACCTTAGCCAGGTGATTCTCCAGGGTTTGGTTAAACCTTTCCACCATTCCGTCCGACTGAGGGTGCGCAGGTGTTGTGCGTGTCTTATAAATTCCCAGAAGAGTACACATTTCCTGGAACAGCGCAGATTCGAAGTTACGGCCTTGATCGGAATGGATTTCCAAAGGTGCGCCATACCGACATACTACTTCTTCGACCACCTTCTTCGCCACTGTCGTCGCTTCCTGATTGGGTATGGCGAAGACTTCGGGCCACTTTGTGAAATAATCCTGGATCACCACTATGTACTTGTTTCCGTCATTTGTAACTGGAAAAGGTCCAGCGACGTCGATAGCGATGCGTTCCCATGGGGCTCCCACATTGTACAGCTGAAGCCTGCCCCTGCTCCTGGTCTGTGGTCCTTTCACAGATGCGCACGCTGTACATTTCCGACACCATTGCTCTATGTCATCTCTACAATTGAGCCAGTAATACCGCCGTCTCACTTTCAGTAGAGTTTTCTTGATGCCCAGGTGTCCTCCAGAAGCACCATCGTGTATTTCCTGTAGCAGGGGGACTACTTCACATCGTGGTACTATCACTTGTGTGGTCACCTCCTTGCCATCGTTCGATTCCCATTTCCTACAAAGCACATTATTTTCTAGGACTAAACTGTCCCACTGTGCCCAGTAGCTCTTAGTTACGGGACTGTGTGACGATACTTCACTCCACTGGGGCCTAGTTCCGCTACGCTTCCAGTCCAGTATAGGTCGAATATCGTCATCTTCTTCCTGGGACTTCTTGAAGTTGCCTTCAGCCCTAATTAAATTAACGTGTTCTCGGGCTTCATTCTGCTGGCGGTGTCTGCAGTCCTCATTACATGGACGTCTTGACAGGGCGTCAGCATTGTTATGCCCTTTTCCATTGTGTACTTGATTGATGGTGATGGTTGGGGCCTTCAGTTGACCAGCCAGCACCCGCCCCGCGGCCCTGGCGACATTTAGTTTAACGACTCCTCGTTGACTTGAGTTCCGGAGTCCACACTTTCCCTCTTTTTCTTAGGACAATCGGTACGAATGTGTCCTTTTTCTCTGCACCCGTAACACGTTGGAATATAGCGGGACTGTGCTGGAGAAAAAGCCACTACTTCTCGGTGACGTGGTTGCACTGAAGGCGAGACCACTACTTCCCGAACCCTATGCGTACGAGAATCGTGTCGTACTGCTTCCACTTCCAAAGCGTGTGCCATCGCACTCTTTAAAGATTGGTGGTGTCCGAGTCGCACTGTAGCCCTGACTTCAGGATCCCGTAGACCGTCGATGAATGCTTGCACCAGATTCACTTCCACCATCTCTGGTGTCATCGACATGTATGCACGCCGGACCAGCCGTTCAACCTCGACTCCCCACTGCTGGAGGCTCTCGTTCGACCTCTGCGTTCTCTCGCGTAACTGCGCGCGGAAAACGTGCTCGAGGTGTTTGTCTCCATAACGAGTGTCCAGTCCCTCCATGAGACGCTCCAATGTCCTGCCGTCCGCAGGGAGGTTCTCTAGGACCAGCAGAGCGTCCCCTCGTAGAGCCAAAGTTAATGCCGCAAAAGACTGCTTATCATCCCAGCGATTTGTTTCGACCAATGTCTCGAATTGGTATTTAAATGCCGTCCAGGAAGACGTGCCATCAAAACGTGGCACATCAAATTTTGCGGCGGTTGCACAGGGAGTGTGCGATGGTGAGCCAACAGCAACGGGTTCGCGCGCTTCGAGCTTGACGATTTTTTTGTTGATGTCCAGCAGCCGATCTTCGTGGCCATCAATTCTTGTTTCGAGGCTATCAGCTCGGGCGGAAACCTCCTTGACCTCTAAGGTGAGATTCTTTACTTTCTCACCCAACGTGACGAGGCCGTGATCAATTTTTTCGAGGATCAGGTTCTGCTTAGCCTCTTGATCTCGGCGAGCTTCTTCCTGTTCGCGGCGAGCGGCTTCCTGATCGCGGCGAGCGGCTTCCTGCTCGCGGCGAGTGGCTTCCAGCTCGCGACGGGCTTCTTCTTGGTTAGCCGCGATGAGGTCCTGGAGCTTGCGCTGGTTGGCCTCCATACTAGCTTGCATGGCGGCCAACACCGTAGCGAGGCTCATTTCCGAGGATGATTCCGTTGGCGCCTCAGCAGCTGCTGTTGCTCCCATATCAGCCTGATCTTCCTCCTCCATACGATGACGCGCAGCATCCATCTCCATTTGCCTCCTTGTTCGTGGTCGCTGTTCGTCGTCCCTCGGTGTTAATGGCATCCCACTTCTGACACCAGTTGTTACGTACGTGGGTAATCAAATGCCGATTTACTAAGAGACAACTTTATTCACCACTAACAATAACAAAATAGTCCAGTCAACAATAATCCGAATCGCAATTAACACTAGAGTACCGTTACACTATCGCTTAGGTCGTTAGATAAAATCACTTCAAGTACTAGGGTAGTTCGCTCTTGATCGCAGTCGAAATCACAACTGACTCGCCTCCGGCCGGGGGCTCGTATTTATATGCGGAGCCAAGAAAATTCTAGATACCGACTTCCCACGAACGATCCAGAATTCCAGAACAATTGAATCGCTTCTCGAAGTCATAAATTATTTTTATTACTCGTGGTAATAAGAGTCACTTTCATGCGAATTTCGACTCTATTGTTAACGTCGGAGAGTACCATTTCCTATAAATACCTAACTACTACTTGTAAGTACTTTGTGGATGTTTCGAGATTTTTCTAAGTCTGGATACGCACAACCATTCTAGACCTTTCGAACAGCAATGCGTTTTAATTATTACGTGCTACTCTTTATATTCTCGGAGATATGGCGGGTACACGTTTAATGGCGTAACAATACTATACAGACACCAGAGTCGCCACACCATACTGAGCAAGTATCAAAATGGACCAGATGGGGGCGTGACTGGCGGCTGAGTGAGTGAGACACCATACAGCTCTATAGTGGTGGCGCGACCAGCGTGGCGGCGCGACAAGTAACATTCTGTGCGTCCGAGCTGGTCGCGCCGCCAAATTGGTTGCACAAACGGACACCAGGTGAGTTGGTTTGCAACCGTCTGGTCCACCTTTTACTGTACTTTGTCATCCAAACGAAACATGGATGTAAAGTTGAGTTTCAAGACTTTACCGCTAAAGCTGCGGAAACGGTTGAAAGATCATGACTCAGTCATTCAAGGAGTATTGAGTTGCCCAGAGACAGCGTTGTGGAGGTCTGATAGGCAGTAGCTTCACGTAATACAACAAAACATTGTACATACATCAGTAAGTAATAAAAAGGATTTTTATAGATATGTCGTATGTTAGTAATTCATGTGCTCAGTTCGGCTTGTATATAAATAAATGTTAAATTCTTACCTTGCACATCATTTTGTAAAATATCTTGGAATATCGGGAACAGGGCATCTTCGAATGCTGATATTGCATTTGGATTGGATTTCGTCACCAACCTGCGAAAATAACATACGTAAATAGGGTAACTGTTAAAAAGCATAAACATAAATTCGACAAGACTACAAGTATGGCATTACTCTTTCTATCTGCGACATGAGGAAAATCCAAGTTGAAATTATTGTCTACTAGCTTTTGCCCGCGGCTTCGCTCCCACTCTATCCTACGCTACCCTAATCTACCCTACTCTACCTTAATCTACCTTTACCCTACTCTAAACTACCTTAATTTTCATTTTTTAACCGACTTCGAAAAGAAGGAGGTTCTATGTTTGGCTGAATGTATGTTTTTTTTATGTATGTTCACCGATATCTCGGTCAATTGTGGACCGATTTTGAAAATTCTTTTTTTGATTGAAAGGTTATGCTTCCAAGTTGGTCCCATTGAAATATTGCTATGATCTGATTATGAACTTCGAAGATATGGCACATAACTCCTCATACGATCACAGCAGAACTGTCGTAACAAGTAAAATTGTTTCTTTATACGTGTAGTCGATGACTGGCTGAAGGAAAAGGGGGAGGCGATCAGATGATGAAGCTAGAAGGTAAATGAATGTAATCTAACCGTGTTTGGGATTATTAGAATCGTTATGAGATGCTCTCTGGCTATAAGGTATTTAAGTTTGGCTAAGAGGTACTTTTTAGTGGTAGTGGCATAACTAAAAAGTGTAAAATAAAAAACTTTTTACTAAAAAAAAATACAACCGACTTCAATGTTAACCTTTAGCTACTGACGTGGATTTTTTGTCACACTAGTACCGACGTGGGTCCTGAGAGGCCGCAAGTTGCAAGCAATTGAATATAGTGGAAAATATCTATTAAATTATAGTTTTTATTGTTAATTTGGGATATCACAATGAAAGAAAAAATAAAAATAATAATCAACTTTAATAAACTTTGTGATTATATGTCTTAACTTTTTAGGCTATGTTTTTTAAATAAAAAATGACTACAAAACGAAATAATTTTTAAAACATAATCTCGCTATTTAGGAACTACGAAAAATACTTTCCCTTATACTCCAGGGTTAAATCTGCTAGAAAAATAATAAACAGTATTTAGAAGGCTTCAAATAAAAAAAAATGTCCACACACAACACAAAAAAAATGTGACAAAGTTACATGCAATCAGGGCACATTTGCTTAACACACTGTAAACAAATATGTTTTTTTACAAGAATAACACTGATATGTGGATTTTCTATTTACTTGTGGACAAGCTGCAATGTTTTTCTTGTTTTTTCTTCATTGGCTTGACCTTGAACTGTATCTGGCTAATCGTAAGTTGCCTATGCTAAATCTAATCTGCATATGCTCTAATATTAATCGTCGAGCTAATTGTTTTATAAACACACCACGATCAGTCTTTTGTTTCATATGCACATCATATAAAATATGCGCTTATACTTTTTTATAGAATTTTAGACACAAGTTCAGTCAACACTGAACTTTTGTCCATAATTCTATAAAAAAGTGTCATAGGCCAACGTCTCGATCGGCGGCTGTTAGTATATACATTATTGAGCACTTCTTATATATAATTTCTGGTTTCCCTGACTCAATATCAATACCCTCGCCATGATGCATGAAGGAGGCTAATAAAACAGCTATCAAAGTTTCATTGTTCGGATTCAAATGATTTATATGGCTTTTGGAAAGGCTTGGATTATTATTTTGTAGGTAATCGGTGTTTACCTCTTGACATCCCAGATAAATCCAGTTTCGAATTGCAGATGAGATTTCTATAACAAAGCACTTTATGTTAACCGTAGCGCAAACAAAAAAGTCACGTAACTACCGACGTTGGGCCTGTGAGGCCGCATCGGAATTTCAAATTGAAATAATTTACTAAAATCGTGTTCGCCGGCATTACTACCACACTCAACGGCGTTGGTGCCACTAAACTCGCAGCTACTGAAGAGTGCAGAGGTCTCCTGCACGGGGAAGGGATAAATCTAACGAAGTATCTACCTGCCGCGGCCTCACAGGCCCCACGTCGGTAGTTAAAGGATAAAAAAACACTGAAAAGTACAAAATTACTTTCATTTCGGAAGTCGGTGTTAAATAACGAAGAGACAAAACTATTATAGAAACACCGACTTCCGAAATTAAAGTTATTTTACACTTTTCAGTGTTTTTTAACATTGAAGTCGGTTGTTTTTTTTTTAAGTTTTTATTTTTCCATAAGAACCTTCTCCTCACAATAACAAACACAACAAAAAATAATTAGCGAAATCAGTGCAGCTGTTCTCGAGATTTGCGCTTAGCAACACATTTAGCGATTTATTTTAATATTATAGATTTGAGACTTGGCGATGTAACAAAATAGGTGGTATCCTTGCCAGGTATTATTTTCATAAACTCGGGACATATACTTGGGCAAGTGTGAGTCGGACTCGCGCTCGAAGAGTTCCGTACAGTCCGTAGCAAAGACGGCAAAAAAATCACGTTAAAAATCACGAAAAGTCATCTTATGACAACCCCCGCTCTTTGGCGGAGCGGGAGATAGTGTCAGACTCTTACTGACTAAAAAACCCATCCCGTTCCTTCAAGCCTTCATATCGGGGCTCGAGCGCCCTTTCGGATAACCCTGGCCCCAGTAGGCTTCGACCCGGCTGGGCCCCTGCTGTTGCTGACAACTCCTTGAGGCGCGCGGGAACAGTGCGCGCCGTCGACGACTTGGGCTTGGTCCGGACAGTTACCGGACGGCCGGACATCGAGCAACCCATTGCTCACTGTCCGCAAGCCCGCGCCTACGGTGGTTGGAAATCGGGATCGGAATCCCGGCGGCGACGAGAGCGCCGTTGGCTGATGCGGTCGGCCTCTTCCTTAGCGAGCATTACTGCTTCGCAGAAATCGGCGACCGCCTGCCACTCCTCCTCGCTCCGGACCATGGCCTCGATCAAGGCCCGGGTTGTATAGGAGCCCACTTAAATATTTATTTTATTCTGTTTTTACACCAGGCAACACTATTTTTTTTTACTAATGATAGGCTCTCGTTTGACCACTATCTCACCTGTGACCACATGATGATGTGGCCGACGATGGAGCACGCTTGCCTAGAAGTAAACTATTCACTCTTGACTTAAAGACCCCTAGGTTGTAGCTATCAGGAAACACAGACTCGGCAGGGAATTCCACTCCTAAGCTGTACGCATAACGAATGTGTTTCCAAAACGCTTTGTACGAATGGGTGGGATATCCTCCATATACCGATGGCGCAACGCCGTGCTATTTGGACTTGGCGGAAATTGGTGGTTTGTCTTTCAAAAACTTATTTAAATAAAGAGATCAGAAAAAAGATATCCGAGATGGCGCTAGTTGTTTAGAATGTTAACGACGTGTGTCACGTGACTGACACACGACATTAACTGATCAAGTGTGTGGTATTTTCTACTTGAGGTATTTTTAAGTACATTTTTCTCTGCATCACTCAAAGGTTGACTGGCAGAAAATGCCTAATTCATTTAGTCCACCTCTGTACTTTTGTGTGCATAAAGCATTAAATAAATAAATAACTAAATTTTTTTTTTGGTGTAATTATATTTTAAGAGTAATGGTATCCTTGCCAGGTATTATTTTCATAAACTCGGGACATATACTTGGGCAAGTGTGAGTCGGACTCGCGCTCGAAGAGTTCCGTACAGTCCGTAGCAAAGACGGCAAAAAAATCGCGTTTGTTGTATAGGAGGGAAATAAATTAATAACTAAATAATTTTTTTTGGTATAAATATTTTAAGAGTAATGGTTAAATAATAAAATATTACAGAACAGCCGCCATCTTGACATCAATATGGCGGGTGTACCTTAATTTCGAAATAATTTAATTCTTTAGGAGGTACAGATATTTTAGAGCTAGGTAGGTACTGAATACATTTTAACGGTAATTACTATAAATTACTTCGCTGATGTACACCCGCCATTCTGACTCTCACAAAAATCGGCAATATACTCACGACACAGCCAGCGACAGCGTCTCGAACAGGTAGTGGTTGAAGTGCGGCTTGCACGGGTTCTTGGCCACCACGGACAGCATGTGCGCCAGCTTGGGCAGCGCGTCGCCCAGGTACGCCAGCGACGCCTCTTGCAGGCACGACAGCGTGCGCAGGACCGCTGACAAATGATCACGGTATATTAAAACATAAACATGTATATTATTATTTATTGTATACTTTATTGTACACTACTCTTATTTATCTCTTGCTTATCTCGTTGGGAACAGTGGTGGCTCAGTGGTAACGGCCCCGGCTTACGAGTTTGTAGGTCACAAGCAAACCAAGCCAGGCGCATTACTTTGTGTAATTTATTTCATCACCACTGCTCTCAGACGGTGAAGGAAAACATTGTGAGGAAACTGACATGTACTAAACCTAAAAATTCGAAGGCATATGACATCCACAAATCCGCACTGGACCCGCGTGGTGGATTCCGACCCATTCCTTCTTCTAGAGAGGAGGCCTGAGTCCCAGCAGTGGGAATATCAAAATGCTGATTATGCTATGCTATGCTTATGCTTATGGCATAACCAACGTGCTCTGGACTGCAGTATAATAGGTTTTAAAATAATGGACCGCATTCGAAATAATATACTGCACTCCAACACGCTAATCATTGACGTAGCTCAGCTGCTCAGTTTAAGTGTCGTGACAGATTAAGATAGAGATGGCGGGACGACTTAGATGTCTTCCTTAGGAATTGGCAAGAAGTGGCTCAGAACCGGAAACCATGGAAGGAATGGAGGGAGGCCAGCAGTGCCAGTGGACAGCAAAAACTTCAACATTTAACAGTAGTTACGATAGTCTTTAGGGGGACGAACTGTACTCTATTCGCGTTAAGAAAAAAGTGACTCGTCCGTCAGTGCCGCTACAAAGTAAAGACGTATTTAAAAAAAAAAACTTAGATTTATGTGGATAACAGAGTTCATGTACATAGGTGAGCTTATCACCTATAATTATAATAATAATATTCCACAACTATCTCACGACGCCATCTAGTCTCAAGCCAAGCAGAGCTTGTGTTATGAGTACTAGACAACTGATAAACATACTTATATATTTCGAAATACATACATACTATAGATAAATTACACCCAGACACAGAACAAATAATAACGCTCATCACACAAAGATTTGTCCTGGGTGGGAATCGAACCCACGATGCACGACGGCATGGCAGTCAGGGTCACTAAGCACTAGACCAACAGGCCTGTCAACCTATGTACATAAACTCTGTTATCCACATATGTTGTAACTTTTCATGACGTACAAAAAAGAATTTAATTTAATTAATTTAACATAATCATCAGTATTTCTACGAATAGGTAAGGCACAAAACTTTTAAATTGACAAAAGACGCGTCTATACTGTCAGAATGGTTTAATTCAACTGTGACTACGGTTTTCTAATTTACTTAAAATGTAATTGTTAAGGGCCGTGGCGATTCTACGGGTTTTTGCCAGCAACACTTACCCTTCATGACGTACTCGTTGTGGTCCAGCGGCGAGCTCTGCTCTCCCAGCGCCAGGAACAGCGCGCTGAGCAGCGCGGCGGCGTGCGGCTGCAGCGTGGAGCGGTCGACCATGCCGCCCGCGATCAGCTTCTCGATGGCGCACGCGCCGTACGTGCACACCACGCCGCGCCCGCGGATGTGAGCGATCTGCAGGGACCACAAGCATTTAGGGTAACTGTCCATGGACGCGTAGCTTCATAGACGCGAATTCGTCTTTATACGATTGATGTACGCTTGCGTGATAGGCTTAGTTTTGCTGGTATTTATAGTAAGAGCATAGGTATGCAGTGAGCCAGTCATTGGGTGCAAACATAAAAAAAACATGGTGCCGACAAGTCTGTACAGGTTGGTACCGATCGGTACAAGTATAATTCTTCCGTGTGTTCTTATGCGCTCATTTATAAAGAAACAGGTTTCTACTTGTCAGTACCGGCTGCCTGTACAGAATACGGGTGTAAGCATTGGCCAGTGTAGTATTTTACACATACAGATTTACCTGTTTCTTTATGTGGTTTTACCGGTACCTGTCTGTACCGACCCGTACCGACATATCGGGACCGAAAAACCTGTATCTTTATGTTTGCACCCTAAGGCTGTGTTAAGGCCATGTTGTGCTCTTAGTTCCAGCTCAGACCAAGAGTCTGCGGTGAATATTATAGCGGTATCATCCGCAAATGCAACAATCCTGCCATTAGGAATATTGAGGTTGCACAGATCATTTATAAAGATAAGAAAGAGGGTGGGACCTAATATGCTGCCTTTTGGGACCCCGTAGCAGATGGGAAGCTCTTCATTACTATTATTATCAATCCTGTTAGTTTGTATGCGATCACTTAAATAATTACGAAAAGGTTCTAAAGTTGCCCCTCTGACACCCACACTTTCAAGCTTGAGTAGAAGAGTGGAGATGGGAACCGTATCAAAAGCCTTTGCGAGAACTAAAAAGACTATAAGAGCTTTTTTTATTCTGATTAAAGTATAGGAACCTTAGAAATCACATCTTGAACTGCATCACAAGTGGATTTATTTTGCGAAAACTGTTAAGGGCCAAGCGCCCGAAAAGTGCCATAAAACAGTGATTTTCTGAGGCCTACTCCTCCGTAACGGCTAGGTCAATTGGTATGAAAAAAATATATGTTTATTATAGATTCATGAACAATAATATCAACATTTGATTTTTTCGTGCAATTAATACTTTTGTCAAAAAAAATATTTAGCAATTTCGCAACTTTTCGCAACTTTTCCCTACTCCTTCGAAACGGCTTGGACGTTTAGAAACATTTTTACACATAAAAATTGGTGGTTAAATATCCTTCAAAGTGAACATTGCATATGTAAATCAATCAATATCTCGCAGAGAAAATGGATTTAAAGCGCTTTCCGGGCGCTGCTGGCCGCAAATAAATGCACAGATTTGCGTACTGCCGCCTAGGCGAGTGCGAGAGTTGCGTTCACATAATTTCGGCCAGATGGTTCAAGGAACTGGATATAGCAGATTATAGTGTTCAATGTATTTAATTAGTTTTCTCTTTATAGGACGTACGAGTACCTTGGTTAAGGTATTCAAAACTATTAGGGCGATAATTGCTAGGCCAGTTCCCATCCCCACCCTTGAATATCGGAATGAATTATTGCCTTTTTCAGAGAAGAGTAAAATAGGGATATTTCGAAACAAAGATTAAAAATATGGCACAGTATGGGCGCGAAAATATATTTACAAAATTTTTGTAACTCTTAAAAAAGAGCGTCTTAGATGTGAATTCTATAACGAACTACTCTTTGGAATGTACAATTTCGCTTTACTTTCTGACTGACCGACTTTTTCACAATTCAAAAGTAAATAGTTTATATGAAACAAATGTATTTGATTTGATCATTTTATGTGGCGACATGTGTCAGTACTTACCAGCAGAGGTACGGCGGAGATGATAAGATCCTTGGGTAACAGCGACCGGAATGTCATCACGTATTTGAGCGCATCTGCTTTAAGCACGGGTAGCTCGTTCACTGGAACAATAATGAACGTTTATTTACTGGTTTAATGATTTCAAATTAGGGTCTCGATTAACTGATTATTTGAAAGTTATCGCGGCTCTGAAACGCAAAGTTCTATTGGAGGAACACAGATGGGTTTCAGTCTATAAAAGTCAGAGAGCGAGAAGTTATTTATTGATTTGCCGGCCGCCTGCGTGCTGCCGCGCGACGCCAGTGACGTCACAGGTACATCACAGTATGATATGCTCACCGTCTGCTCTCTGCAGCTCGGGCAGTACATGTGCGAGTGCGAACTGCGCCAGGTCGACGAGCGGCGAGGCGCGCGTCACGCCGGCCGCCTGCGTGCTGCCGCGCGACGCCAGTGACGTCACAGGTACATCACAGTATGATATGCTCACCGTCTGCTCTCTGCAGCTCGGGCAGTACATGTGCGAGTGCGAACTGCGCCAGGTCGACGAGCGGCGAGGCGCGCGTCACGCCGGCCGCCTGCGTGCTGCCGCGCGACGCCAGTGACGTCACAGGTACATCACAGTATGATATGCTCACCGTCTGCTCTCTGCAGCTCGGGCAGTACATGTGCGAGTGCGAACTGCGCCAGGTCGACGAGCGGCGAGGCGCGCGTCACGCCGGCCGCCTGCGTGCTGCCGCGCGACGCCAGTGACGTCACAGGTACATCACAGTATGATATGCTCACCGTCTGCTCTCTGCAGCTCGGGCAGTACATGTGCGAGTGCGAACTGCGCCAGGTCGACGAGCGGCGAGGCGCGCGTCACGCCGGCCGCCTGCGTGCTGCCGCGCGACGCCAGTGACGTCACAGGTACATCACAGTATGATATGCTCACCGTCTGCTCTCTGCAGCTCGGGCAGTACATGTGCGAGTGCGAACTGCGCCAGGTCGACGAGCGGCGAGGCGCGCGTCACGCCGGCCGCCTGCGTGCTGCCGCGCGACGCCAGTGACGTCACAGGTACATCACAGTATGATATGCTCACCGTCTGCTCTCTGCAGCTCGGGCAGTACATGTGCGAGTGCGAACTGCGCCAGGTCGACGAGCGGCGAGGCGCGCGTCACGCCGGCCGCCTGCGTGCTGCCGCGCGACGCCAGTGACGTCACAGGTACATCACAGTATGATATGCTCACCGTCTGCTCTCTGCAGCTCGGGCAGTACATGTGCGAGTGCGAACTGCGCCAGGTCGACGAGCGGCGAGGCGCGCGTCACGCCGGCCGCCTGCGTGCTGCCGCGCGACGCCAGTGACGTCACAGGTACATCACAGTATGATATGCTCACCGTCTGCTCTCTGCAGCTCGGGCAGTACATGTGCGAGTGCGAACTGCGCCAGGTCGACGAGCGGCGAGGCGCGCGTCACGCCGGCCGCCTGCGTGCTGCCGCGCGACGCCAGTGACGTCACAGGTACATCACAGTATGATATGCTCACCGTCTGCTCTCTGCAGCTCGGGCAGTACATGTGCGAGTGCGAACTGCGCCAGGTCGACGAGCGGCGAGGCGCGCGTCACGCCGGCCGCCTGCGTGCTGCCGCGCGACGCCAGTGACGTCACAGGTACATCACAGTATGATATGCTCACCGTCTGCTCTCTGCAGCTCGGGCAGTACATGTGCGAGTGCGAACTGCGCCAGGTCGACGAGCGGCGAGGCGCGCGTCACGCCGGCCGCCTGCGTGCTGCCGCGCGACGCCAGTGACGTCACAGGTACATCACAGTATGATATGCTCACCGTCTGCTCTCTGCAGCTCGGGCAGTACATGTGCGAGTGCGAACTGCGCCAGGTCGACGAGCGGCGAGGCGCGCGTCACGCCGGCCGCCTGCGTGCTGCCGCGCGACGCTAGTGACGTCACGAGGTACATCGCCGCGTCTTTGCCGCGCCACGCCGATGCGCCTATCTCCGCATACTTCGCTAGCATCAGCTGTGAAACAATATACCTAAATGTCAGCAAAGTCAATAGTACGGCAGCTTATGAACGAGTGAACGAGTCGAAGCGATGCTGAGTAACGTCACATCACTTTGACAGAATGTGGGCTGGCGTTCGAGCGAGCTAAAGAGATAAAAGTTCCGATCGCAGAGACGTGTTCATTTCTCTGTCGGCAGTCGGATGAACAAAATCTAGTTTAGGGACTGTCTCACGGCTCGTTCAGCTCGTTGCCTAAAGCCTACATAAAAATAAATCAGTTACGTAGTCTAGAATACTTTGCTTACGGCTCGTAAACCACCGAAACCGCGGGCAAAAGCTAGTAAATAAATCTTACACTTATACTAATATAATAAAGAGGTAAAATTTGTTTTTCGGGTTGTAGAAGGTAATCTTCGAAAGTACTAGTCCGATTGCTAAAATTTTTTCACTGATAGAAAGCTGCTTTATTCCTGAGTGACATAAGCTATATTTAATATTCGTGAGCGAAGCTGCGGGCAAAAGCTAGTAAATAAATCTACAATAATATTATAAAGAGGTAAAGTTTGTTTTTTTGTTTGTAGGAGGTAATTTCTGAAAGTAATGGTCTGATCCCTAAAAGTTTTTCACCAATAGAAAGCTGCTTTATTCCTGAGTGACATAGGCTATATTAAATATACGTGGGCGTAGCTGCGAGCAAAAGCTAGTAAATAATAAAGACAGACACTCTCCTACCTGCACGTACTGCCCGAAGATGTTCATCATCTTGTCCTCGTAGTGCACGGCTAGCGTGCGCACGAGGTCGCAGGCGGCGCGACGCCGAGTATCCACGTCAGAACCCTCGATGTCGCGACGAACGTACTCTTCTGGGTTGTCTTCGAACAACTCCATGTCGGATTCTAGAAGTTAGAAATAGCTTTTTAAAGAAGAATGGTCATCTGTGACCACGCTCGACAGGAATAAGGGTGAGTTTTCATTGAAGCCGAGCGTCGAATCCGAACCGCCTACGTTGGACACAAGGCAGAGCAAAGTCGCTTTCAAATGCCTTACCCATCATGTGCACTACTTACCATAAGGTGGGAACGCAGTCAAGCACTAGTTTATACCAACAAAAAGAAAAGCTATAAACAATGAATTACCTCTAAACTCCATGTTGGGTATGACAACCTTCTCACATATACTGCTAAGTGTCGCTGGGTCCTCAAACAAACTCTTGTAGTTATTCTTCTCCGCTATTTTTGCTAGGAAAGTCAGCGCGTTAGACACTAACTGAAAAATATATGGATACATTAGATGTTAAAGTCTACTTCGCAAAAATATAATGGAAATATTACATGTTAAAGTCTACTTCGCAAAAATATAATGGAAATATTACATGTTAAAGTCGACTTTGCAAAAATATATGGAAACATTACATGTTAAAGTCGACCTCGCAAAAATATAATGGATACATTACATGTTAAAGTCGATCTCGCAAATATATAATGGAAATATTACATGTTAAAGTCGACTTTGCAAAAATATATGGAAACATTACATGTTAAAGTTGAGCTCGCAAAAATATAAGGAGAACATTACATGTTAAAGTCGACCTCAAATCGGTAAAAACGGGATTGTTGTCCGGAGGTTTAGATGACCTTTTTTTTTGTTTTCGAGGGGAAACTTCAAAAGGCGCCTGAACTCGCTTAACATTTTAGCTTTAGATGTGATACTGACCGCGTCGTACTTGGGCTGTGGTCCGGTGGCCAGCAGGACGGTCCACACGCACGTGACGAATGCGGGCGCATGCGGCCCGAACTCCTCCTCGTACTTTAGGGCATATAGCGCGGCGCATTCACACACTTCGGTCCGTAGTTGTTCCATAACGCCCGGCTTTTCGTCGTCATCCTGAAAAATAAGTAACATATATGTTTGTATAAAAAATGCCATCAATAACATAGACTCGCAACTTAGTTTTTGTACCGTAAAAAGTTAGTCCATACTTAAGGGACCCAAATTGACTTGGCAATCGAACTAAACTAATTTAATATAATACGTACTACTTGTGACATAATAGGGTAGTTTGCAGGGTCAAAATAATTACATTTTATTTAGTCCGAATTTTAGATTATAAAAAAATATTGGACGTTTTTTTCGTTTTTCGATTAAACAAAAAATAACAAAGATATAGCCCATTAAGGCGTATAGTCCCATGAACCATCTGACCGAAATTATGTGAACGCAACTCTCGCACTCGCCTAGGCGGCAGTACGCAAATCTGTGCATTTATTTGCGGCCAGCAGCGCCCGGAAAGCGCTTTAAATCCATTTTCTCTGCGAGATATTGATTGATTTACATATGCAATGTTCACTTTGAAGAATATTTAACGACAAATTTTTATGTATAAAAATGTTTTTAAAGGTCCAAGCCGTTTCGAAGGAGTAGGGAAAAGTTGCGAAAAGTTGCGAAATTGCTAAATATTTTTTTTTTTTTGACAATATTATTAAAAGCACGAAAAAATCAAATGATAAATGATAAATGATAAATGATATTTATTTTGTAAATAGGTTTAAAAAACACTTTTACACGTCAATTTTTTTTTTTTTTCGTCATTTTATTCTAGATGAGGCCGGTGTTTCCTATCTGACTACCCTGAGAAGAAACACCGAAACAAACTCAGGGGTCAAGGTCTCTTTTAAAGTCCATACAGTAAATATGTAATGGTCAAATCACATGAGAACCATGCAGATTTGTCTGAGATGGTCTTTTGAAGAAAGAACCATACAGATTTGAGTGGACCTGTCCAATCAGTGTAAGCATTCGTCAGTATTCGAAAAGCTCAACTTAGGACTACTAAGGAGCTCTACGACTTGACGAACAATACCAAAGAAAGGACATTTGGGTAGGCCGCAGAAAACACTCAAATTGCCAGACATACGTTAAAATTACTGAAAAGAAAAGAAAAAGCAATCAACATAGTCCTCACATTTACAATAATATAAGCAAATTGATAATTTACAAAATATTTAGAAAAGTAAATATTTATGTCAAAGAAAAAAAAAAAATACTTTAAGTACTTAAAATGTATACATGTCATTTTGTAAAATAAAAATAATTTCCAATGTCAAATTGTAAAAAAACAAATAAAATAAAAAGAAAAAGCACATTTGAAAATAAAAATAATTAAAAAATACAAAAGAAGAAAAATAAAAATGACAACAGTTGTAGTAGGTACTGGAGCAGGTCAATCCCAAGCCTTTTCGTCCTGAATATAGTCTTTTACAGTGTAAAAAGCCTTTTGACAAAGTTTACGTTTTACAAATGATTTGAACTTATTAAGGCTTAGTTGTTGAATATGACTAGGAAGTTTATTATAGAAGTGTATACATTGGCATCTAAATGAGCCCCCTATTTTTTTGAGCCTGGTTGCAGGAACTACAAATTTATGTTTGTTTCTTGTATTAAAATTATGAATATCACTGTATTTTTTAAACATGTCTATATTTTTATGGGCATACATAATATTCTCGTAAATATACTGTGAAGGCACAGTCATTACATTTATTTCTTTAAATTTATCTCTGAGGGAGTATCTGGGACTTAATTTATAAATTGATCGAATAGCCCTTTTCTGTAAAACGAAAATTGTCTGTATATCGGCGGCATTTCCCCATAATAGAATACCGTACGACATGACACTATGAAAATAGCTAAAGTAAACTAAACGGGCTGTCTCTAAATCAGTTAAATTTCGAATTTGTCTTACAGCATATGCTGCTGAACTAAGTTTTTTCGACAATTTGTCTATATGTGGGCCCCACTGAAGCTTAGCGTCTAGAGTAATGCCCAAGAACACTGTAGTATCTGCAGGACTCAACTCTTTACCTTTTATTAGCACACTGGTTTCTACTTGCCTCACATGAGGCATACTAAACTTAATACATTTGGTTTTTTTTTCATTAAGTAGCAGGTTATTTACATTAAACCAGTGTACTATTTTTGAAAGAGCTATATTTATATCGTCAGTAACCTGCTGCTGACGTTTAAGTTTAAACAAAAGTGAAGTGTCGTCTGCAAACAACACTATATTATGATTGTCTTCTATGAGGTAAGGTAAGTCGTTTATGTAAATTAGAAACAAAAATGGACCAAGAATTGAGCCCTGGGGGACACCCATTTTTACAACAGATCCGGGAGATCTCTTTCCGTTTACGTCAACTCTTTGAATCCTTTCACTCAGATATGATGTAAGAAGATCTAGGGAGGAGTTCCGGATCCCGTAATGGTGTAGTTTCCTGATTAATGTTTCATGGGGAACGCAATCGAAGGCCTTGGACAAATCGCAAAAAATGCCCAAGGCATCGCATTTATCTTCCCATGCATTATAAATATGTCCTAAAAGTTCAACACCAGCATCGGTTGTCGAACGACCCCTTGTAAAACCGAACTGTTTGGTATGCAACAATTTATGTCTATTAAAAAATCTCTGTAATTGCTGTAGAATGAGCTTTTCAAATATTTTACTAAAGGTCGGTAGTACTGAAATAGGTCTGTAATTTGTGGGGTCCGATGTACTACCGGTTTTGAACAATGGTATTATTTTACTATTTTTCATTAAGTCAGGAAACTCCCCGCGATCGATACAATTATTAAAAATAAAAGCTAAAGAAGGAGCTACAATGTGGATTATAGACTTAACAACGTCCACAGAATTACCCTATAAATCTGCAGTCTTTTTTACGTTTAAAGAGTTGAAGGTCTTAATAATATCTACATAAGGTACATGTTCGAAATTAAAATCAGAATCACAAACTTTAACATTTTTTTTAAGCAGAGACTCTGCTGCAGCGGGTGATGAATTCAGAGATTTTGTTGTTGATATGGGGATCTCTGAGAAGAAGTTTTCAAAAGCTGCGGCTACCTGTGAGTCCGATGTGATCACATTGTCGTCAATTACCAGGTTAAAGTCACTACATGGTTTTGTAGACCTACCAGTTTCACTATTTATAATATTCCAAGTCGTTTTAATTATATTATTACTGTTTTTAATCTTGGAACTCAAACAACGCGATTTTGCTTCAGAGCAAACTTTTTTAAACAATTTTGAATAATTCCGCACATATAAACTAAATTCAGCAGTGTTAACGAGAATTCTTTCATCATACAATTCGTAAAGCCGATTTCTACTTTTATGAATACCACTAGTAGCCCATTCACTGAACGACACATTACTATTAACTGAAATATTCTTAGGTATAAATGTAGAATTAAATTGATTACAGTACATGTTAAAGAAACCCTCATATTGGTGATTGACATCATCAAATTTAGACAAGTTTGGTAAATTATTAGTGAGTTTAGTTTTAAAAGTTTCTAAACGACTTGCCGTTTTAGGGTTAACAGTGATATTTTTTTTAGTCACTATGATGTTTTTGTTATGAAAAGTAATTAATTGCCCACAATGATCAGAATCCAATAAATTTATAATTTCTTTGTGACTTGGTACAACATCTGTATATATATTATCTATACATGTAGCACTAGTAGGAGTTATTCTTGTGGGCTCCAAAAATAAATTAACAAGATTGTATGACCGAAATAGACTTAAAATTTTACTACATAAACCTGAGTTTTCTAATAAATTAACATTAAAATCACCACAAGTAATTATGTACTTATTTGAATTACAAATCTTGTGGAACACTTCATCCATTACTTTTTCAAAGCAGTCATACAATCCAGAAGGGGGTTTGTACACACTTAATATAATAAATTGCTCCAATTCAATACAGGCTATTTCAACTGACCGCTCAACAGATAGGCTCACAATATCTTTGCGTTCTTTAAATTTAAGTTGGTTACTTACTATGATTAATGAGCCACCCCGTATGGCATCAACTCTACTGAATGAACTACCAACCTGGTGATTACTAAAGTTAAACATGAACTGGTGACTCTTAAGCCAATGTTCTGTTAAGCAAAGAATATCAATATTGTTGCAATTGAGGAATAATTCTACTTCTAAATCCTTGTTCATAAACCCTTGAATATTTTGATGCACCAGGTTGATACTATTTAATGATTTTAAAACTTTATGGGAAACATTTTTATTCATCGGTACATCCATGCTAGAGATTGTCTCTGTTGTCTTAATTTCTAATTTAAATTATTAACTATGTCAACATTTGATGCCAAGTTATTGGCAAAGTCATTTGAAATGTTGCATTGCTCAATAGGAGCAATTTGTTTAGCCAAGTTCTTGGCTGTAATAAAAAAATAATATGATAGCGAGACAGCTATCTGTCTTCGACAAAATTTTGAAAGATAGTATCTATCTACAAGATATCTATCTTTTGTCAAATAAAAATGAGTGCCAACATAATTGTTGGTGTCAATTAAGTGAAACAAGCTATTATTAATAGTCAAATTGTGCAATGTTACATTAATCTTATATCTAATTAGATTTTCCTCCTGTGGCAAACTATGACTGTATGGGAATGTGAACATAACAATTTTTCTTAGCCTGAGGTTACTTAAAGTCCTATAATATTGGAGTAATTCTCCTTTGTTCACATAACCCCTATTACCAACAAAAATCAAAAGTATAGTATCCTGATTGAAGTTAGATTTTATAATTTTTTTCATTATGTCAAGTAATGAACAGCCAGGCATACAGTTGTTTATTATTGAGTGTCCCGGATATACATTTGTCAAAAGGTGACCTAATTCTTTTCCAATCTCATCACAAAATATTACTATATCTTTATTTACACTCTGTTGTGAAAAACAATTGGTAATTGCAACGGGCAAACTGACACTAGACTGGGGTAAGGTGGAATCGCATATTGTCAATGAATGCTCTGGCACAGAATCAGTAGATGGTAATTGACAATGCTCACAATTCGTTTTTTGTGAGCTCACCAGTTCATTCATTGCCAATACATATTCCCTCATTTGATTTTCAGAGGCAGTATATTTTATGGTCATTGAACTTAGCTTGTCTTGAAGACGGCTTAACTCACTTTGCAAGTCTTGAGTGTCAGTTTGGTATTTCCTAGTACTTTTTTCCAAGTTAGAAGAGTACATATCTAATTGTTTCAGTAGATGTAATCTTTCCCTATTTAGTTTGACATTTTTGATGAAGAACTTTTGTCTTTTGACCATTTTCTTGGTTTTTACAATACGTATATTTGTTGATTTTAATATATTTTTTCAATTTATTTTTACTAGTAACTACCCTCATTCTTTTGCATGATTTAGAATCATCATCACTAGTCAAATCTATGGTATAGGAGGGGATAATATGTGAAACCATTGATGGGGCAATAGGCACCAACTCGCTAAATAGACTTTGATTCAACGAGGCAGTGATGTTATGATTAGTTGTCTCTAGTTGGGATATTTGAGATTTTGCCTCTTGCAGTTGTTGTTGCAATAAATATTTGTGACTCAGAGCATGTTCATACTCTGTGCTACATTGGCTGAACCCGTCCACAACAAGCTGGAGCCTATCCCGGTCTTCTACAATCTCAGTGAATTGAATATATAACTGAGACATTTCATTTTTTAACTTTCTATTACTCTCATGAGCTTCAAAGAGGACCTTTTCATTGTCATCTATTTCCTTATTCAGCTGGTCACAGTACTCTTTTGATGCCCTTAATTCGCTCAAAGCCAGACTGAGTTTGGCCTCCTCCTGACGAGCATAGGCGCTACGAGTCGTAGGCATGATTACAAGGAATTGAAAAGAAAACAGAATAGACTAGAAAGGTTGTGATAGAAGTTTAAAAAGATAGATGAAAGAAAATAAACTTTAGAAAACTAAGTTCTGTCACCAACCAACTAAGGTTAAGGTTACAGGGACAAATGTTGATATTATTGTTCATGAATCTATAATAAACATATATTTTTTTCAAACCAAGACCTAGCCGTTACGGAGGAGTAGGCCTCAGAAAATCACTGTTTTATGGCACTTTTCGGACGCTTGGCCCTTAAAGTTACGGCGTAACGTTACACGTAACTTTAATGGGCGATATCTTTGTCATTTTTGGTTTAATTTACAAATAAAAAAATACGTCCCTTATTTTTGTATAATCTAAAAGGACTAATTACATTTTTTAAGGCAACTAGCCTATTACACGCGATTGCCAAGTTAATCTATACTTTTGTAATCCTAGTTAGTCGAGCCATAGATTAACATAGATTTTAAACTCACATCTGTCTCCAAGCAAGGTACTTTGACTTGTAATAAATTGAGTAGATTCGGCATCCAAATAGGCATGTTATCCTCGAAGAACTCCGGCAAGTCCTGATAGTTCAAGGAGTAGAACACCTTGCATATTAGTACCAGGGAACTGTAGATCACGCGCAACGCTTGCGGGTTGTCGCCGTGCTTTGACGTCAAGTCTATTGTGGCCTGCAATTTAAAATAACATGAACATGGTTAGAGACGGCGCAGAAGAAGAAAGTTTAGAAGGACTTGGGAGAAGCCTTTGCCGTTTTTTTATGGTGGTAAAAATCATCCAATGACAACTCCCGCCCAAAAGCAGGAGATAGTGTCAGACTCTTACTGACTAAAAGCCCACGTCGTTCCTTCCAGCCTTCATACCGGGGCTCGAGTTCCCTTTCGGATAACCCTGGCCCCAGTAGGCTTCGACGCGACTGGGCCCCTGCTGTTGCTGACAACTCCTTGAGTCGCGTGGGAACAGTGCGCGCCGTCGACGACTTGGGCTTGGTCCGGACAGTTACCGAACGGCCGGACAGCGAGCTAGGAACTGATACTACTGGGACTAGGATTGTGAAATTTTGCAAAAGGGTTCCTTTTGTGACATAAGCAAGCACTGAGAGAGGATTTTCCAAAATTTATTGTTTAAGGGGATGCATGAGGGTCCAAAGGGGTCAGAAAGCTACTTTCACGCCGGTGAAGTCGCTGGTAGAAGCTAGTAATCTACATTAATATTATAAAGAGCTAAAGTTTGTTTTGTAGGACGTAATCTCTGGAAGTACTGGTCCGATATCTAAGATTTTTTCACCGATAGTAAACTGCTTTGTTCCTGAGTGACATAGGCTATATTTTACGTACGCAAGTGAAGCTGCGGCAAAAGCTAGTATAATATGTACTTACAACAAACAAATCCGTGAGCGGTTTAGCAAAGTTCTCAAGCACGTGTTTGATTTCTTCCCAAAGCTTTTGTGACTTAAACTCATACCGATACCGCTTGAACAGTGAATGGGCTGTCCTCAAAACTCCATTGATGATGTGGAAATCACCTGTAATAATAATTATTATTATTGACTTGGCTCGCGAGCGTCGACATGTGGGATGTGGATTCAGCGATCATTGTACCGATAGTCATGTCAGCCAATGGCTTAATAGCCAAGAGCCTCGACCAACACCTTAGGAGGCTCTCGTTAGGCGACTGGATCAAGGGCTTGATTCAGAGAGTGGTACTTCTGGACACGGCTCGTATTGTTAGGAGTTTCCTTTCTCTGGAGTCCTGATAGTGTTGTAAAAACGCTCGAGTCGGCGCTAAAACGCTCGAGTCCGGACTCGAGCAGTTTAAAAACGCTCGAGTCGGGACTCGAGTCGGTTTGAAAACGCTCGAGCGCTGGCTTGAGCGTTTAGAAAAAAAGCTTGATAAATAGCGCCGACTCAACGCTCGACTCGAGCTTGAGCACGAGTCTTTATAAAATAGGTGAAGAACAAATTAGTTTAATACTAACTACTCATTGTATATATTATTCCCGCGGTTTTATCTGCGTGGTTTTTATTTGTTATAGAAAGTTTTATCACTTCCTTCGGGACTAGCGTTGAAAAAAGCAGGCAAAATTCCCGTTTCTTTCCAATACTGTTGTTTTATTTATTATAACATTCGAAACTTTCAAGAAATTTACAAAGTATAAATTTCATGTATTTTTCCAATAAACCCGAAAAAAACGGAAAAATATCAAAAGAACCGAAAATTTCATGTTTGATTTTTTCAAATGCGTACTTTTTTTTAATTAATATAAACTAGCGCTTGACTGCGATCCTACCTGATGGTAAGCAGTGATGCAATCTGATGGTGAGGGGCACTAGGTTATGAGCCTATGTCCAACTTGGACATAGGCTCATAAACTAGTGCGCCTGGACAGTCCAATAGAGGACATCGGTCACTATAGCGAGGGGGAGGCCTATGTCCAACAGTGGGCATCAATCATTATAGCGCCTAAATGGCTATACTTGGGGGAGGCTTATGTCCAACAGTGGGCATCAGTCATAGCGCCTAAATGGCGACACTTGGAGAAGGCTTATGTTCAACAGTAGGCATAGGTCATTAGTCAGGGGAGACTTATGTACAACAGTGGGCATCAATCATTATAGCGCCTAGGTGGCGACACTTGGGGGAGGGTTAAGTCCAGCAGTGGGCATAGATCATTATAGAAGAGGGGAAATTTATACCCAACAGTGGACATCAGTCATTATAGCGCCTAAATGGCGACACTTGGAGGCTTATGTCCAACAGTGGGCATAGGTCATTATAGCAAAGGGAGACTTATGCCCAACAGTGGGCATCAGTTATTATAGCGCCTAAATGGCAACACTTGGACGAGGCTTATGCCCAACAGTGGGCATAGTGTCATTATAGTGAGAGGAGACTTATGCCCAACAGTGGGCATCGGTTATTATAGCGCATAAATGGCGACACTTGGACGAGGCTTATGTCCAACAGTGGGCATAGGTCATTATAGTGAGGGGAGACTTATGCCCAACAGTGGGCATCAGTCATTATAGCGCCTAAATGGTGACACTTGAAGGAGGCTTATGTCCAAGAGTGGGCATATGTCATTATAGCGAGGTGAGACTTATGCCCAACAGTGGGCATCAGTCATTATAGCGCCTAATGGCAACCCTTGGGGGAGACTTATGTCCAACAGTGGGCACTAGGGAATGCAAACCGGTTAACCCGAAAACCGAAAAACCGGTTTTTCGGCATATTTTTAATGATTAAAAAAACCGGTTTTTTTTTTCAAGTAACCGGTTTTTCGAGTTTTTTTTTATTACTCTCAAATGACAATATTTTTTTAGCAAACATTGTTTTAAAACGCTGTTGAGGCTTGATAACAGTCGTAGGTTTGTTTATAAATATTTATGTACCATAGTGATAGCTGCATCAATTGTACAGTTCTTCTATTTACGATCATTAAAAATCCAGGCCAGCTGCGTGTTGTGAGAACAGGCAGTGAATGCACTTAGGGCCAGAATTAAAATCTCGTAAGGACACCAAAATTCTTATTCGCAGATAGAATACCCACCGTTGTTACTCATCATAACATCATCAGCTTAAACGAGTCGCTTTTATAGAAGAGAGAGTAAAAAGATCAAAATTTTTGTTTGTTCGTTACACTGATGAAAAACTCAGGGATATTCTTGCTACCAATGAGAAAATTTTCACAATCAAGGAATATGCAACAAGCAAAATTATCGGATGTAAGCTTCTAACTCCAAAAAACACTTTCAACAGGTTATCAGAGTCCTAAATGATCATCATGCAGCATCAGTAATGGTTTGGTGAGGGTATCACGGAATGACCAGGTTCATTTTCGTGGAAATGGGCTACTCTAATTTCAGCAAAAGAGTATCAATATACTATCCTAAACGCCATAGCAAAGCCTCTTAAAGCCTCTCTCCTTTTGATAACATACTGGGGTTTTTCAGCAAGACTCAACTTCCGGTCACAAGGCACGCACTACCCAGGCTTGCCTTGCAACGAGTGTTTCGGGCTTCATTAAGGCTGATGATTGACCTTTGGCTAGCCCAAACCTCAACCCGTGAACTACAAATTGAGATCTATATTGGAGAGCATAGGCTGCACGTAACAATAATTCAAAATCCTTAAAAAAAATTTACGATCAGCAGTGGACAACTTTCCAATGATCACCGCGCGTAAACAGATGACGCGTGGCCTGAACGCTTAAAAGTCTGTGATAGGGCTAATCTAAACTAATACTAATACTCGTATAATAAAGAGGTAAAGCTTGTTTTTTTTTGTTTTTATGTTTTTTTGTTTGTAGGAGGTAACCTCTGGAAGTACAGGTCCGATTGGTAAAATTTTTTCACCGATAGAAACCTGCTTTGTTCCTGAGTGACAGGCTATATTTTATGAACGCGAGCGAAGCCGCGGGCAAAAGCTAGTGGTGGATATTTTGAGTAGAAGTATTTGTTAATGTTATTATTATTATTTAGAAGATAAGGGGCTATGCATCACCCGTAGTGTAGGGGATGTAGTCACTGCGACCTAAATGATCTGTTATGACTCGCCGCCTTGTTAGAGTAACTCTTTTAGCCCGGAGGCTTCCAAGAAATTTAGAATAATCCTAGCTTTTAGAGTTTTAATCTCCTCCGGGCGAATAATGTGTTGGCCCAGATGGACACTGCGTTTGTGGATAAGGGTCCGGCATTCACACAAAAGATGCTTAGGCCTCTCCTTCTCCTGATTACAGTACCGGAAAACATCAGTGTCACTCAGTTCCATGTGAAATTGGTGCCTGTTTAGTTTGCAGTGGCCGGTTAAGGCGCGAGCTATCGCACAAATGTTCGTCCTGCTAAGCTCAAGAAGCTCGGCAGTTCGTTTTTGTGAGTAGTAGATTTGGCGTGTAGCAGTCGTGGTAGTACCAACCAGTGCTTTTTTGAATCGCCAAATAGGTTGCCCTTAAGGGTGTGCATGGCCTGGTTCTTTGAGATACCACAGAAGGAGTCTGGTCCTGTCTGATGACCTTGAGCCCCAGTCCTTGCAAGTTCATCGGCTTTTTCGTTGCCATTGATTCCAGAATGACCTGGTACCCATCTCAGAATAACTTTATTCCTTTGGCCCAGGTCATTCAGTTTGTTAACGCAGTGTTTTACCAGTTTCGAATTTAAAGTATTCGAGTTCAGGGCGTTAAGAGCTGCCTGGCTATCTGAGTAAATCAGAAATATATAAGAATTAAATATTAACTTCTAGCTTAGATTCTCTATCTATGACATCATTCTTAGACATTCGTTTTTATGAAGATGAGATTTTTTTATTTTTAACAGGATTCATATCAGGTATACAATATATAGAGTGACTGGCAATTAGTGTACGATACTTAAACACGTGATTGTGCTCATGATAACAAACAATTTTTATTATAGGAGCAAAGCCGAAATCGCGAAAAAAATATCAGCTCTTCAGGCAAACATAAATGTACTGAACAGATGATATTTTTTCGCGATTTCAGGTTTATTCCCATAGTAAAAGTTATTGGTTATCATGAGCACAATCACGTTTAAGTATCGTTCACTAATTACCTGTCACCTTATATTTTTTAATAGATAAGTTCCAAGATAAGTTTAAAAATATTTATTTAGAATTCTACAAGAAAAATAAATTAAAATTTTGACTTAAAAATAAATTTCAAAAAAACTAATTTAAAAACCGGTTACCCGGTTAACCGGTTTTTTTTTTAGAAAAACCGAAAAAAAAACCGGTTTGTAATTTTGGCGGTTTTTGCATTCCCTAGTGGGCACCGATCATTATGGTGACACTTAGGGGAGGCTTGAGGGAGCTCGAGTCTGATCAAGCTGACGATTCGTCAGACAGTGAAATCGAGATTTTGACTGAGGAAAGTACCTTTTTTTTTCAAAAAAAAGATACTTTATTTTTTAATTTTATCTTTACAAATCGATAGTGTTTCATGTACCGGATCGACCCTCCACGGGATTAAAACGATTAAAATTTAACGGTATTATAAAATAATGATAAATTATAGAAATCTTTTGTGTTTCGAAAATATTAAAAAACACAAAAGATTTCAGTCAAAGTGCATCTAAAGCACGTCATGCATCACAACGATTAAAGATTTCTCTCTAGTCAAATAAAATTATTAATATATCCCCAGTAAAAATGTTAACGCTTCGACGCTCGAGCGCGCGACTCGAGCGTCGAGCCCCCGAGTTTTCTACGCTCACGAGTCCTAAACGCTCGAGCGTTTAACGCTCGAGTCTTGAACGCTCAATATAGTCTAAGATCCGATTAAGAACGACCTTCACCGGTCTGTTTAATGGATGAAACGTATTTTATTATAAATGTAGTGTATTAAATAATACAACGCGGGTGGGTTGCCTAAGAAATTCCTGGCCAGACTATTATTAATTAAAAATTGAAAAATTATTTTATTTTTAGAAAAATGCACAACCGTTATCCATACCAGATTTTTTTTCAGACAACACTATAACATCGTATTCGTAATGAAACAGCGTTTATTTTGATATAGAATTTGTAGTATATAAAAAAAACACACCTGTTTATACATACCTGTTTATACCTGGCAACCCATAGCTATGCCAGGAAACAAATAGGCAACCCAACATTTTTATGTTCTAAAGGCTTCACTCTTTCGGTTAGTATTAAAATTGTTCGTTAAACACACCGGTGCATTTTACAAAAAAAAATAAAATTGTTTTGCCAGGAATTTCTCAGGCAACCCACCCGCATTATATTATTTAGTATACTAAATTTATCATAAAATAGGTTTCATCCATTAAACAAACCGGTGAAGGTCGTTCTTAACCGTATCCTGTACTAATAGCGTCGACTCAGCGCTCAACGCTCGACTCTCAGCGCTTATTTTTACAACACTAAGTCCTGACCGCCAGTAACTTGGACCCTGTTCCTGATACTAGTGGGATACTGTTTTTTTAACATTATTAAATGTTACTACCCATGGAGGTAACTTTCCACAAGAACAATATTACGGGTATAAAGTCGAGTGGGGGACGAACTTTACACTGTTACGGTTGTCTACAAATGAAACAGTATGCTACCACAAATTAGATAGGTACAGAAGACAATCTACACACAAAGCACGCTCGAGCAACAAACACATACACCGCTCACGGACACGATATCTCGGCTCAATCGCCCGGTCGCGCTCATACAGTTCGGCGCAACGCGCTGACGTGTGTGCGATCGCCTAGCGTAGGTTTAAAAACTGAAGTAAAAATATATGATTGACTTCTGAACCTATCTATTTTGTGATGCTACATTCTGTAATACAGTTTATTATGCACACATGAATACAACTTTGCAGATTGTACGGGATTTTATACAAACGTGTCCGTATGCGGCAGGTACGAGCCGGACTACGGCGCGGCAGCGGCGCTAGAGGTGCGCGGACGGCGCGAATTCCTATCCTTGTAAGGGTCACAGCACACATGTCAACTCAGGAGCAGATCGTCACCGCCTCGCCTTTCCCCTAGGCGTCAAACAGTCGTCCACGTTACGTAACCACGTAACGTAAGCGGATCAGAAGCTCCGGCACGTCGACTCGGCTACAGCTAGGCGACGCCGCGCTTACGGCTCGCCGACCGCTGGTTGACGGCTAGGCGCCATTAATTCAATCATTTTAAATCCGACTTCTTCTATTAGTTTCTCCCTATTCATCGTTATTTTTTGTTGAATTTGAACCTAAGAATTTCATCAAACACGCGCGCAACACGACTGGAAGCTGCCTTGTGAATGACAGTCAATGAAAGCACGTTCGGCAACGCAGACCGCGGGAGGGGAGTGGACGAAGAGACGTAAGCTAACGTACGGAAAGCCGTAAGCTAGGGTACGGAAAGCCGTAAGCGCGGGAACTGCAAGTCGACCGAGCACCGCGGTTCGTGAGCTTGTCCGAGGCGAGGCGATTACGTTACGATTCCGATTAGTGTGCGTTGCAGTAGGAAGTTTCATACAAATAATACTAAACGGCTCGAGTTGATATGTGTGCTACGACCCTTAGGCGACCATTACACAGTCATGCAAGCGTCAATCAATTCTATCAATCATGAATGATGATTTTCGTCAATTAGTACTAAAAACCTTCAATCATCACATTACACCGTAGGTTTTGCTGTCAGTTTTGCCACAGTCAAAAGACATTGACTGTGACTGACAACAAACATTACACGGTAGGTCCGTGTAATGTTCGCCTAATTCAAGCGCAGACACCCGAAAGTACTATATTACGGCGCGAAATTATTCCTACAGGTACAAAATATATAGCGTCTCAAACCACCTCCTCTATTTAAATCATCATAAGGTCGATATTTTTTTTCCCAGTGCCATCTACGCTAGTACGTTACTCACCAGTTCCAAACTTCTGCACCATCTCTGGTATAAGGCTTGGCCACTTCTCTGGGAAGTCGCACTTGCCGATAATAGATACGGCATCGCTGAACTGCCTCTGAATGGCTTCAGGAGACTTCAGCATCAGCGACACGATGAGGGTCTTGATGGTGGCTCTATCTGATGCATGGATACGATCCACTCCATCTTCTTCCTGTAAAGACCACAAATTATGATATTTTTAATCATCATCTACCTACCAAGTCTAGAATAGTGCAGGTCGCCGTAAAATAGTACGTTCAAACACATCCAGGTGCATTACTTAGTGTAATTTATTTCATAACGATACCATATTTGCTCTAAAAACAGTGAAAAAAAAAAACCCTGAGGAAACCGGCATGTCCTAGAAGTAAAAATTGTGAGATTCACCAATCTGCACGGGGCTCGCGTGGTGGACTACGGACCACTCCCTATCCTAGAAAGACGGCCCGAGTCCCAGAATTCGAAAATGTGATATACACAAATCTATTGGGCCAGCGTGGGAAATTTAGGCCCATTCCCTCTCCTAGAGAGGAAGCCCAACTCCCAGAAGTGGGAAAATTAAAAGGGCCGATTATGCTTACTTATCCTAACACGTAATGGCTAAATAATGACAGTTCTATCTTCTAGGTCAAGCAAAATTTAGCAAGGTCGATCCTCAGATGGGTGACAATCCATTGCATACCGCGACTCTGCAGTGCCTCAGGTAATACAATAAACTTTAGCTCCGTCTATCATATGTAAGTCTTCGACGGTTTTTATGGGTGGTTAGAGCCTAGGGGCCTTACCAACACGCGTACGAGCGAGAGTTGGAGCTATACAGATACATCCTACATAGCCCCATCAGCTCGTGGTAAGGCCTCAGTTGTGCCAAGCTGTATGGTGTTACCGAATTATTAGGTTATGTAATATAGTAGCTTACATGAACAGTCCATCACGGAGTTTGAGCAGAATTAAAATCCAAAATTAAGATAGAGCCTATCACAGAAAAGATGAAAAAGGTTAGAACGGCTTTGTTGGGGAGGTAGGTGTGCCACAAATTAGGGCAAGGAGAGTTCAACTACTAATAGCAAAATTCCGAACTAAGTGCGCTTGGTCTCTTACTCTTTGGTATTGGATTTACCTGTAAAGGAGTTAAAGGGTGTGAGACACATTGTAGTACAAATCGGATGGTATTTCCTTTCTAACCTCTTTCATCTTTTCTGTGAAGCTTATACTTACCACAGGCCAGTTTCGTTTGACATAATTTTTGAAGGCGATTGCCGCAGCCACCCTGATCGTTAGATCTACTGACTCTTTGTCTATGAGATGCAACAGCAAGATAGCGTAATTCTGATTTACTTCGACGCTTTCTAAAAATTTTTCAGCTGCAAAGAAAATTAATACCAATAATTAGTAAGATAAGGTTTATATTGCATTGTTTTAAGTAGATGGTTATATTAGTATACAATTATATTATAACAATTATAGCCCAATATGACTAGAAGTACTGTATTTTAAAGTCATGAATGTAAAATATGTAATAAAACAAATAAATTAATTCATTAAACCCCAAGCGAACGCCGGCGTTCGCACACCTATTGTCTTTCTATTGTGCCTGTGATTTCCACGATTGAAAGGTTAATACAAAAATTCCATTTAGTTTTAATTGGCCATTTCCTAAACAACGTTATACTTAGGTACAATTATTTGCTGGCAGCCCTGAGAAGGATGCCATCCGGCTCGTTCAGTGTTAACCTTTCAGATACCGTCAATTTGAGACACAATAGTAAGACAATAGATGTGCGAACGCCGGCGTTTGCTTCGGGTTTATTGCATTAAATTATTGTCAAAACTTCAAACTATTGAACAACAAACATATTGAAGGTAGGGTAGGGTAGGTAGTCAATTGACGGGAGTGAAGCCGCGGGTAAAAGCTAGTAGTTAATTAAAAAAACTCATTATGAGACACTTGGTTCTTATAATTATTATGTGACTATATTCCAACTAATTAAAATATTCACTTCTCATCTTCTATGTAGTTACATAGTATAAACACAGTTGCATCATGCATTTGTTCGTTTCTATGCAGACTATGCCTAAACCAAAAAACAGATTCAACAAACGATGAGATGGTATTTGCTAATAATGTTGTTTCTACAGTGTGTAACTGTGTGTGTACAACTTATTAAACCCCAAGCGAATGACGGCATTCACACTCTGATTGCGTTTCTATTGTGTCTCTAATTAAGATATTCAAAAGGTTAACTGGCAAATACAAAATATTGAATAACACCACTTTTAGTCACTAGACTTACTTAAAGTTTTGTATTTGTCAGTTAATACAAATACAATATTTTTAATACAGCTGCTTTTAGTAACTAAGTCTTCTTGCAGTAAGCCAACGATTTTTTACGACTGCAAGAAGGGTTATTCTTTCTTTCTTTTTAGGAAAGAACAATGAACGAGGCAGGTTCATGAATATAATTCGCAACTGTGCGAAAATTAACTATTTTCCCCCTGCACCCGTCAATTTAAACCTGGCTTTTAAGGTTATCTTAATAGTTCTAAGAAATAAATCCATGAAAATATTCATTTACCACGCTGTTAGCACATTTTCATTTAAAAAATTACTGGCCAAGTAAAATAACATGGACAAACATCACTGTTTAGATAAAAACATAAAAAAAAAACAATGAAAGTCATACATACCCGGTCGCCGTATGTTGGTATCTGGATTTAGCGTCTGTTGGAGGTAATTCGCTAGAGTAGCCAAGTTTTCATCCGTTACCTCCATAGTTGTAATTCACTTGTACGATATAATCTCCTAATTAGAAATGATTTCACACGACAATGATGTGTCGAAGTTGAATTATTGTGAATTATTTTCAACGGCTAATGTGCAATAGTGAGATCTGTGAGATCTTTATGAATTTTGACAAGCCGAAGCCATAGCCAATTATCAGTGACAATTGACAGTAGACGGCATGTTTTTTTTTTATTTGATGACCGGTAACTAAAACCTTTAAGTTACGTCTTTATTTTAATACAATTAGAATACGGATGTAACTCATTCTTATGGTAAAATGTAACGAGTGGAATATGGTTTCCAGCGTTGTCGTTGTAATTTATTATGAATGTACTGTAAAATAATAAATTCAATTTATTTATTTATTTATTTATTTTATAATTTATGTACACACAGTAAAAAGAAGAAGATACAACATTATTATAAATTATGTACAAAGGTACTGCTTATTTCATGAAGAAATTTCTTCCAGCAGACCTGCGAAAGGAAAAATCAGAAGAGATGTAGACAATAGTGTGCAGAAATAAGTAAAGTAGAGTTAGTGAAATCTTAAACTAATAAATACTTATATAACTATATATATACCTTATACTAAAAATACATAATATATATATATACACAAATAAGATTATCACACAAGAGAGGAAAGATAGTGCTCTTTCAATAGATTTATCTTCTTCTTTTCGTGTCGATGCTCTCAAACTATATTTGTTCTGACCAATATTTGGCAACCTGCACAACTCTATTGTCGTCCTCGCATAATATATACATATACTGAAAACTGCAAGTGGTCACACAGGATATAAATATTACCTATTGTTAAAAGATTTATCAAAAATCTACTGACTGATTTACTTAGCCTGGCTATACATATAGACGAGAGATTATTATTATTGCTCGCTAGATAGTTAACTATTCTAATTATTGACGTACGTCAAACCTACGCACGGGACTTTGCATCGTGCATAATACATGACACGCCGCAAACGGCGCGGCGTCGTGACATACATCAAGATGGATGGTGCGTAAGGCGCTATAAGGTCATAGCTCACTTACACGACTCTGCACCTACGCAGCAAAAAGAATATCATTCAAATATAGGCTTTAACATTGCGCTTAAGATATATTTTACACTGGCATCATAAATTAGCAGACAGCTTGCTTTCAGCGAGCTTACCGCCGTCAGACTGCTCGGTAGTTAACGCCTCGATGGCCGCACGTTGTAGACGAGCGTTCGGTTCGGCGCGGTGTCCGTGCGCTCACTGCTAGCAGTCGCCGCGCCCGCCGTCGCCGCTATATATGCACCCAAAATCTTTATCTATTATTTCTTGCGCTTCTCTCTTCATCCTTAAGTGCAATAGCAATAATTGCTAGTTTGCGCGTTGTGAATATAGAGAAAATAGTAAAAAATAAGAGTTGCTTTATTGGAAACCGATCGCGAACTGTGTCTATCGCGAAAGCGAGAGCGGTCGGTGGGTGGACAGCTGGCCGTCTGCTAATATCGCCGCGTGGACTGCTGGGTGCCTGGCAGCGGCAGGCACTGCCTGCTAGCTGTCACCGCGTGGACTGCGAGCAGTCGTCTTAGTTTAGAGTGGTGTTGGAGCAAATTTATTTAAGTGTGCTATGTATGACTTTTAGTGAGTTAAGTATTTAGAGGTATGGGGAACAGAGAGTAAAGTCCCACATACCTCCGTTGAAAAGCGAGGATTCTCCGACCAGACAGGTGTTATAGTCTGGTGGGCGACTCCCCGATAGATGATTTCGGGCTGTCGTATATGTTCAAATCGCGCGGAGAACTTTGATTGCACGATGCAGGATTTCGTACTTTCTTCGTAGTTCTTATGTGGCGCCATGGATATCGCTACAAGTAAAAGGGAGGTTTTTGGCAAGATTTCGTCGTATTTTTGTTTTTGACTGGCCTGTTGGTGTAGCAGTCAGTGGCCCGGTTTGCTATGTTGGAAGCAAGAGTACATAAAATCTTTGGTTGGATGTCGTGGGTTCGATTATTTAATTCCCACTCAAGACAAATGTTTGTGTGATAAGTACAATCACTTGTTCTGTGTCTAGTTGTAATTTTATCGATTATATGTATGTATTTAGAATTATATAAGTGTGTATCTTAGTTGTCTATTTTAGTACTCATATCTACCTCAATCTCTGCTTAGTTCGGTACTAGATGGCTTTGTGTGATGTATTTTTTTGCTTGAACTTCAATGTTTGTTTTAATTATTCTCAAATTGATTCCCAGTTCACTGTTGGACATATGCCTCGCCCAAGTTTCGCTACAATAAACCAACCAAGGCCTATGTCCAACAGTGGACGTCTTTCGGCTGAAATGATGATGATGATGATTCCCAGTGGATGTTGTGATGTGAAATTGGTGTAGTGTGTTTACGCAACTGGATAATATGTGGAATCATAAAAACAGGCGCGATCTTGGTAAAATGGAGCGGAGAATTTTATTACAGTGTTGACTATCTCAGTGAAGTTTGCCGAGAAGATTGACTTGATATATTTGCTGCCAAACATTACAAAAAAACATTGTGATGTGTACATCAATATTCTAATGCTAAACATATTTTTCTAATGCGAAGACCTTACTTAAAAGACTTAGTATACAGGCTAAAACATTTGAAAAAAAAAGTGAGTAAAAGTCATTTAGTCTATGGATTTACTGAAGTGTTATCGGAAGGAATATCGATAATGATAGAAAAATCTACAACGATGTATCGATATTTTATTAAAATATTAATATCGAGCTCGAAATATCTATCTAAAACAAAATATCAATATATCGGTCCAATTTTTCGAGATTTTTGGTTTTAAAATAATAATTTAGTTTAGTCCTGGTCAATAATAAGTAATAGTAATTCTTATACAAAATATACATTTTTGTAATATATAAGGATCTTAATAAAATTAAATAACAGTCTTCTAATATTTTGAAGAATTTATTAGCAACCCAGTATTTGTCTTATAGCGAAAGCAAAGGGCCTATAATACCACTCGATATTCAGACAGTCGTAGTCGATATCGCGTAGTGTAATAAAGGTCAGACTGTCATAATCGGTATGCAAAGTAATACAAGTCTGAATATCGTGTGCTTAATATCGCGCCGTAGTGTAATAGTCTTTAAAACATACTAGTCATACAGTCAGACAAAACAGTTATTTTTTTCCGTTCGTTCCTTTCTAAAAAATCTGCTAACAAATTAATTAAAAAAAAAACATTTTTGATATGATTTTCGACATTGAACATTTTGCACCTATCAATTTATCAATAAACAAAAATCGAAATAAAATAATGTATTGACTATTGCCTGATAATGTCGATAAATCTAACCAAACATATCGATATTTTGTCAACACAAACCTAGCTAATTCAATATGTCATCGTCAGATTCTGGCGGGAACTTCAAAAAAGAGCGCGCGGAAAAAAAATCTCAAATTCTTTTTTAATTAAAAACTTGCATTTTTTACTTAAAAATTTAATAAAATAACAGTGCTAGGTGTGCTATATAAATGGTGGGAAACGAGGGGGGTGGGGACAACCCACCCACCCCAAAACGTCTTCGGTCTGAGGCCGGAGACGGAGGAAAGAACATGGACTTGGATGGCGGCGGCGGTGAGCTTGATTTACCGTACATTAAACCAGATTACAAAAGACTATACCCGGAAAATGCTAATTACGTAGACTTCAAAGTCTTCATTGAAGCTATCAATAATAAGGATAGAATAGGCAATAAGAGCCCTATCTACCTCAACCATATATTTTCTAGCGAAATAAAAGGTGTGACGGCTATACAGAGAATTAATGCAAATAAACTAGCAGTAATATTCAAACAATTTAATACGGCCAATAACTTTATTAATAACAGCGCTTTTCTTCACAAACATGGCTTGAAAGCATTTATTCCGGCTGCGCAAATAGAAAAAACAGGCATAATTAGATATGTACCAGCAAACATTTCCAACAAAGAACTTTACACTAAACTATCATCAATTTATGAAATAATAGCAGTAAGAAGATTTTCAAAGAAAGTAGGACAAGAGCGGATACCACTACAAACAGTTAGCATTACTTTTCTATCAAATATACTTCCAGACAATGTACAATATGATTTGTTTTCATACCGAGTTTTTGAATATGTCGCCCCATTACAGCAATGTTTCCGCTGCTTTAAATTTAACCACTCTGCTAGGATATGTAATGGCAAACAAAGATGTTCCATTTGTGGAGGTGAGCATTTATATAAAGAATGTGATAGACCAACAGAGATCTGCTGTTGCAACTGCAGCGGGCCTCATCTGGCAATATCTAGATTATGTCCAATTAAGATGAATAAAATTTTAGAAAAGAAAAATAAAATTACATATGCAAGTGCTACAACAACAAAACAAAACATGAATGAAAATACTCAATTTCCACCTCTACCACCTCCAAAAATGAAACCAATGGACACTGTAAATAAATTGGTAAATAAGTCTGTACATAAATCTGTAAATAAACCTATATCTGTAAATAATTCTGTACAAAGTGTAAATAAATCTAAAGATGTCCCTCCTAAGAGTGACATCAAATCCCAAATAGTTGCCAACAATGATGTACTTATGGCCCTGGTACAGACATTGGTGGAACTGGGAAATAAGGGAGATAATACGCCTACCACCGTAAATAGTATTAAAGAAATACTTCTTAAAAATCTAAAATAATGGATCCAAGACACACACTGTCTAAGCTTCGTATTGCTCAGTATAATATTCAAAGTGCTAATAGTAAAAAACCCTTATTGATTCAATTCTTACAAAAACAAAACATTGACATTTGCTTACTTAACGAAACATGGTTTAAAGACAATAGTTTTAGAATACCTGGCTATAATATTTATAATAAAAATTCTAATAATACTCATAATGGTGTAGCAATATTGATTAAACCATATTTAAAATACAAAGTTTTAAACACTAGATTTTATGAAGACATTCAAACTGTTGCTTTGTCCTTATCTACTGTACATGGTAGCTTGACTATTCTTTGTGTATACTGCCCTCCTAGTGGACATTTACGGATCAATAGACTACGTAACATAATTAATGATCTTCCAAAGCCTATTTTTGTCAGTGGTGACTTTAATGCACACCACATTGCATTTGGATGCCTATCCACTAAGAGCAGAGGTCAAGATTTATTTAATATCATAGATGACTTGGATCTATGTATTTTAAATGACGGTAGGTTTACAACTGTTAACAACCCGAGACGAAATCCGTCTGCAATTGATGTTAGCTTTATTAGTGCTAATCTCGCATCAATATGCGAGTGGTCTGTGCATGACGACGCTATGGGCAGCTATCACTACCCAACAATAACAGAAATTTCACTACAAATAGATAAATATCATATTAATCCTCCTGTTGATAGGGTTATATATAAAAAAGCAGACTGGGAAAAGTATAAAACTATTTCCAAAACAATATTTAATGATTTAGTCCTAAAATTGTATGATCCTATTTCAACCTACAATGATTTTTGTTCTCGATTGAATACTTTAAAAGATATGACGATTCCTAAATTTAATAAACCAAATGATTTCAAAAGCAGACCTCCAGCTCCTTGGTGGAATGACATTTGTGAAAAAAGTGTAATTGCCTCTTACAATGCATTGAAACTTTATAGAAGGGAACCTACCATGGAGAACTATTTAGCATATAAAAGAAAAGATGCACTTAAAAAAAGAACCATATCGGAACAAAAAAGAATAGGTTGGGATAACATATGTAACACTTTTAATAGAACTACTCCTATAAGTAAGATTTGGAATCTTCTTGAAATGTTCAAAGGTATAAGAGTTGGCAATAAATCATATAAAGATGAGTTTATTTCTCAATTTCTAGATAAATTGTCCGACAATAGCAATTTAATTGACATTAATAGTTTTGGCAATATTTTCGAATTAAATAATGATAATCTAAATTCTAAATTTTTGCTAGATCCTTTTACATGGTCCGAATTTAAAATGAGCTTGTTATCCCGGAAAGACACAACACCTGGTTTAGATGATTTCCCCTATAGTATTATCAAAAATTTAGATGAGTCTGCACAAAAAATATTTCTTAATATCCTTAATTTACTTTGGCATTGTAAATGTATTCCACAATCATGGAAAACACAATGTGTCATTCCGATTCTCAAACCAGATAAACCTTCAGAGCTTGCCGGCTCTTATAGACCAATATCACTGTCTTCATGTCTAGGTAAATTATTTGAAAACATGATTAAAAATCGTTTGGATTGGTATATAGAATCTAATGGCATCATTCCACATGTACAATATGGATTTCGTCGTGGGCGAAGTTGTGCAGACAGCTTCACTTCCTTAATTTCAGACCTGAAACATGCAAAGGAAAGAAAGTTACACACTGTTTGTGTATTTTTAGATGTTCAAGGTGCTTTTGACAGTCTAGATCCGGCTATACTTGCACAAGTTATGTCTAGGTTAGGTGTACCTGGTCAACTATGTAAATGGATATATAATTTTTTAAATAAAAGAACACTCTACGTAAGACACAATAATGCATTACATGGTCCAAAATGTGCATCTAAGGGTACAATGCAGGGTGCTACACTATCTCCTTTGCTATACAACATATACACAAGTGAGATTTGTAAATTTGTAAATAGTGATGTAGATATTTTGCAGTTTGCAGATGATATTGTTTTGTACAGTAGTAATTATAATGTAGAAATTGCAATTGAAAATATTAATAGAGCCTTGTCTCAACTATTTCATTATTATAATGATGTGCTACATTTATCAATTAATCCTTCAAAAAGCAGTGCGATGATATTTGGAAATGAAAACACAAACTTAAATGTAGTGTACAATGGAGAATCTATAAAACTAGTAAATTCAAAGAAATTTTTAGGTATTGTCATAGATAAGAAATTAACTTTTGAGGAACATATTAAATACATATCAAAGAATGCTCTAAAAGGTATAAACGTAATTAAATGCCTTGCAGGCGTCTCATGGGGAGCAGACCCAAAAATATTATCAATTTTGTATAAAAGTATTGTTAGAAGCCATTTTGATTATAGTTCTCTAGTTTATATAAATAGTAGTCATGTAAATAAATTGGATCTATTGCAGAACAGGGCTTTGAGAACAATTTCTGGTGCAATGTGCTCTACTCCCATAAGGGCCATGGAAGTGGAGACTAAAATTATGCCCCTAGCTTTGAGACGTATTTTACTTGCAAAGAGATTCTGTCTTAAATTAATTGCTGCTAATAATAGAAAAATAATAAATAAAATTGCACCTTCTGTAAATAGAACTCCTGGGCCTCTAACAACAGGAGAGGAACTCTTGAATGGCAAATCCCCAACATTATCCAAAATATTATTAGAAACAGAAGATAGTTTAACTGGTATTAGAAAACAGTGCCCATGGCCATGTTACTCCTTCTCTTACCAATGTATTTCACATCCTGTAAAGATATTGCAAAATCCCATAAATAATAATTTAGATATGTTGCAATTTTTGGAGGATAATCAGAATTATTATGTTATTTACACTGATGGCAGTAAGGGGAGTGATTATGTACATGCTGCTATATATGATCCACTTGGAAAAGTTTCTCGAAGCTTTGTTCTGCATAATTTAAGTACTATATTCACTGCAGAGGCATATGCGGTTTATCAGGCATTATTACATATTCGCCAAATTAGCCATTGTAAATATTTTTTGATAGTATCGGATTCACTGAGTTTGATAAATGCGTTAACTAACCTTACAGTTTCATTTAAGTCAAATTATATTCTGTATTTTATCAAGGAAATAGTTCATCAATTTTACCTTAACCCTACAATGCATAATGTGCCACATATGGGCCATACAGGAATATTGCTCTTAGTTTCGCACAATAAGTAGTTAGCCGCCATCTAGTCATAATTATGATAACTACGCACTCTAGTGAAGTATAAAATAGTTTACTTGTTTCGCCACAGTGGCGGTAAAGGGTAGGGTGTAAATATGAATTTGAATTAGCAGGCAGTTGAGAAAAAGTTCAATTACGTGAGTTTCGATCCTACAAAAAAAATTGAAAATACTGTATTTTCGTGCATATAAAATTATCAGAGGTAAGTTTATTTTATAATTGTCGTGTGAGTTACTTTTATTTACAATATTTTTAATAAATCGATGATTTATCGAGGTTTTATTATATGTGCCTAATATGGCACAGTGTGCAATAAGGTAATATAAAACTTATTTTTTTATTACAGATGAAGCCTCACAAATCGGTTACAGAATCAGAAATTGAACACTTTTTGAATGTCCCATCGGGGAGTGAAGATGATCTGGAATCATCTGATGGGGACAGTGAGGATGACCTGATTAAAATCAGTGATTTGGTGATGGAAGAAATAGATAGAACACCTCAACTGCTGCAGGCTGACTTTTTGAATGATATAGTCGATGATTTTCCTTCTCAAACAGGTAACTTGTCAGCAATTATTGATAGTCGTACTAGTCAACCCCAACCCAGCATTTCTGGTCTTCTCAGCGCTCCTTCAGTATCTCAAGTTTTACCAATACCACTATCAATCAATGTGGGTCCAACAAGACGGTCAATGGTACTACCTCAGCCACCTATTTCTGCCGTTCGTACTGCCAATGTAACTTTAAGGACTACTAAAAAAAAGAGAAGACATGTCTGACGAAAGACCATGTTTCATCCGCCATCTGTGTTATTCAAAAGAGATGACAAGATAAATGATCCCTATATACTGAGTTTTGAAACACCATTGCAGTATTTTTTTATTCAAACTACTGTTGAAGGTATACCAGTGGTCACTGTCATGTGGTTAGATAATTAATCTGTTACACTTGCGTCTTCATTTGTCGGCGAGCAACCCAAAGACAAGGTTAGAAGATTTTGTAAGAAGACTAAGCAGTACATCGATGTCGACTGCCTTGACATTATTCACCACTACAACTGCCATATGGGTGGTGTAGACCTGTTAGACTCATTCATTGGTAAGTACAAAATAAAAATACGAACAAGGAAATGGTATATGAGAATATTCTACCATCTACTCGATGTAATGGTCATAAACAGTTGGCTTCTTTACAAGAGAGTTGAACAGCAGAGACAAAATAACACACGAATAAAACTACTTGAATTTCCGCTGGAAGTAGCAAATTAAAAGCTCTTTGTCTATCTGGACCCTCACATACACGCAAAAGAGGAAGACCGTCATCATTAGTTGCCGATATGCTTGAGGAAAGAAGAAAGAATAAACCAAAAGCTGTAGTACCACCTAAAGACGCCAGAGTTGATGGCATCGAACACTTCCCTTTATGGTCCACCACTAGACAATGTTGCAAATTACCAGCTTCTAAGGGAAAATCATTCATTATGTGCCAGAAATGCGGAGTGGCTCTGTGCTTGAATAAAGATAAGAACTGTTTTTTTGGCATTTCATCAGTAAATAAAACAATATTGTAATGTCAAGGAGTAAATAACTCCCATACATAAAATTTTGATCTGAATTTGTTACTTTTTTATCGTTAGAATTTATTGATAATTCATTAGTTTTATCAAAATTTGTCTTTTATTTAATTAAAGTTTAATTATATAATAATTTGTTTAATTGCTGCTGAGTATCCTACATAATACTTTTTCAGCCTTAATGCTATTTGTGACATATTAGGCACATACACTAAAAAACAATATATCTCAATAAATAATGCATATTGATTTTTTTATTATTTTTCCATATATAAAAACAGCCTTTAGAAACAAATATATTTTTTTCGTAGCAAAATAAAAAAACGTGCATTGTAGGGTTAAGCACATCAAAATTGCTTTCCTGTGGGTTCCTTCTCACCGGGGTATCTCTGGTAATGAAGCAGTTGATAAAATCGCATATGAAGGTAATAATGCTGTTGATGTTAGAAATGCAATGGACATTCCTATGACTGATTTCCTGCAATGTATCAATGAAAAAATATGTAAATCATGGTTAGAAATGTGGAAGAAAGACCAAGACATAAAAGGAAAGTGGTATGGCAATATTCAAGAAGCATTACCTGATAAACCGTGGTACAATAATTTAAAGGAAGCCAGCCGAGACTTTATCACTACGATTAATAGATTGCGCTTTGGCCATAATACTGCACCGTCACACCTTGCTAGACTTGGCATTATTGCAAGTAGCAGATGCCCCTATTGTGAATCCGAAGAAGGGACCGTTGAGCATCTTATTTTTGATTGTCAAAACTTTTTACTTGACAGATTAGTGTTGGCTAGTGAACTCAGTGATGTGAACATTAAGTGTGATTATTCTGCCCGCCCGCCGCCAATTAGACACCTTTTAAAAGACCAAAACACTTTCAAACCGCTCTATAAATATATTAAGAACACAATTAAATCTTTATAAAAAGTGATGTGATACATAGTGCAGTCTTTTGAAAAATAAAATAAGAATTGACTTAAAGGTCCAAGTGACCAGGTCATAAAAATACAAAAAAAAAAAAAATGTCATCGTCATGTCAGTCACAAGTCAGCCAGCCGCCAGGCATGAGACTGGAAGTTTCTTTGAGTAAAGTTTTTCAGTCAGTTTTACAATTGAGTTTGCGGACGAAACACGTGTTGTGTTGATTAGGCTCAACCACACAACAAACAAAAAAGAGAAATTAAAATTGGGTAGGATTGGGTCTTTGAAATCTTCATCTTGGTTTGCTCGACTCGTTTTGGTGTTGGTACTTGAAAGTTTTTGTCCAAAAACTTTTCGAGACGCTTGTTTTTGGGTACTGCGTTTATGTTTGAAATCATGGTTGGTTGGTGTTACGTCATTTAATTGGATTTCTCGTGCAGTGGTTGATAAGAAAAATATATTCGCATTTTAATGCCATAAAACTTGTAATCAATATTGAATTTGCTCTAAAGGTCGAATTAAAAAAGTGAAAAATTGTTTTGCAACTCTCATATGAATAACTGGGTATTTTGTTGACTCGAAACTTGTATTGGCAGGCCTTTGATTGTTTAATTGTGGTAATTAGAGACACAATAGAAATACAATGGGTGCACAAACGCCGGCGTTCGCTTGGGGTTTAATGAATTAATATTCTGGTGTGTTGTGAATTGGAATCTAGTCTTATCATGTTGTCAGATGGTTTTCCATTGTATATAATTTCAACTCCCAAAAATTACCCTTGGTCCCATTCAGTGTCTGCCGCTAGGGTGTTTGATACAATTCCTTGCAAAATATTTGTCGGTTGTGAGTCTGTCAATTTGGCTTTGTTGATTTTAAATCGAAATAAAATCATATTTTTTTAATTATTTATTTATACATATATTACAGAAAAGTATAAAAGTTGTTACAGGTTAATATGCTATATTATATTTTAATATGGTACATATGCAAATTTATGAAATATTATTCTGAGAATATAATTAGTAAAACAACAATATGATTACATAAATCTTGATTGGTGGATTTTCATAAATCTGAGGGTTGTTTTTGGATGAGGAAGAATATATTTGTATGAAATACTTTCTTGCTCATTACAAGATGTGCATAATCAGTCTTTTCAATGTTCCTACTGCTGGGACTGAGGCCTCCTCTATAGGAGGAGAAGGAATGGGCCGTAATCCATCATGCGGGCCTAGTGCGTGTTGGTGAATGTCGCATGTTTGAATTTTTGGTTAATGGCAGTGTATTTGCATTTAAATAAAATTAGTCTAACAAAAGTGGTAAAATTAATACAGAAGTACATAAAGGAATTAATGACTTAGTTCTGATCATACTGCACAATCTGTTCGTTGGTTTGAATCATTGGCTGCAAGTTGATATTATTACTGGCTAGCTTTTGTCAGCGGCCTCTCCCGCATACCTAAAAATATGACCTACGTCACTCAGGAACAAAGCAGCTTTCTATCGGTGAAAAAAATTTAGCAATTGGACCAGTACTTTCAGAGATTACCTCCTACAAACCAAAAAAAAAAACTTTACCTCGTTATTATATTAACGCAGATGTAAATTAAAAAATATTTTCATGGCTATTTTAGGCCATTGTTTCACTATGAGAAGCCAAAGAATGTGGTCGCTGTGGCTGAAATCGGCTAGATAGTCTGTCTAAAAAGTCAGACTTGAGTAATTATAAATTTGTTTACCCTAACAATTATTAGGGTAAAATGAAATCTGATGTAGGCAACACTAGTTCAATAATCAAGATTGATTAAGAGATCTTGATCATTGTTTACTAATAGAAGAACCTTATAAAAAAACCGAATATAAGTACCTACTTTTTGAATGATTAAATATTATACAAAATTCCCAAGTCTGTTGACTTTTTAGACAGATTATGGCACCATCATCATCATCAGGCGATTCTTTGAATATAAATTTTTTTATGTAGATTCCTTGCATAAAAAAACTAGAGAGGTGTTTCAGGTTTGAGCCCCGGTATGAAGGCTTGAAGGAACGGGATGGGTTTTTTAGTCAGTAACGGTCTGACACTATCTCCCGCTCCGCCCAAGAGCGGGGGTTGTCATGTGATGATTTTTCCCATCGAAAAAAAAAAGGTGTTTCAGGTTTTGCATAATATACTAAAAATAAGGTTGTATATCTACTCTTTCGCAAAAGTTTCATTAATTTCGATACATCATTACAATTTCTTACTACAAGGTTGAGAACGACTCCTGCTGATTAAGTGGTAAGATGTCCACGGCGTTTGTTTAATATTACGCGTCCGGTTGTTGGTTGATTCAACTATCGAGTCTTTGTGTTATTTAACTGTCGAGTCTTTGTTTTATTAATATTATGGTACCATGGTGACGCCGTGACGTCATTTGTTATGGTGTCGCGTAGACGGAATCGTACGAGGCCTGAGAACCGGGAAGTGGCCTGGGTCGTATTGCTTTTTCTGAGAATAGTATCCGACACAGATTGCGAGTTTCAACATAACTGATTTCGAAACTGTAAAATGAAATGTTTTTTTTTAATTATTATTATTTCACCATCTCACCTGATGATACCTAAGCGATACTTGTGAGAATTCATGTGCATAACTAATTAAAATTATAGTGACTGGTATCTATTTTGAAAACGGTAAGATGGTAAGGTTAGTTTAAAATTGAACGAATAATGTTTTAATATTTGATGGAATCACTGGGCTTGTTAAATTTCACATGCTCCTTGAGTCAAGAGGTTAACAGATGATTTTTTGTCTGGGCTCGGGGTAACGCAGCGCATGCACTTGACCGTAAATGCCGATCCCTTGACGTCACCCAACATCGTCACAATCAGGATGGCCACCTTTTGTTGCAATTAAAGTATATTGGCAATAATAGATAACAAAAATAAGTACATAGTATCAAAATAAAGTAAAATTTATTTTTCTTTATTATTAGGTATGTTTAAAAACATATTTTTATTGCTTTTTGCACTTTGTATCACATCAGTATCTGTATTAAACAATTGCACATCATTTTTACAATTTATCAATATTGAAATCAAAGTAAATAAGTACTAAATTTGTATCAAATTCAGAGACACAAGAAAAAGCAACGGCGAAAGAAATCAAATCATGCGAAATAAAGTATTTTCAAGTATTTTATTGTTCTCATAAAGTTTAGAGTACAATTACCTGAAATAACGTACAATACTTTTTTTATAAACCACCAACCCTAGTCACAATCACCCTTAAGCCTTGCTAGAGAGAGCACAGCGATCGTCAACAATAATATCTGGAATACTATTAGCTAATACTTTAACTGTACATTGAAACGACTTGGGTCATGAACATGACTATATTAAAACAAATTACAATGACTGTCCTACACAAAGATTAGTTTAAAACACTGAACGAATAAAATTATAATATTTAATGGAAGCACTGGGTCTTGCTACAGTTCCCATGCTAAGTCAAGAGGTTAACGGATGTTTTTTTTTCGTCGGGTCTCGGGTTACCGCAGCCTGAGCACTTGAACTGCCATGCCGATCCCGTGATGTCACCCAGCATTCCAATGCCGTCGCCGACCGTCGATTACCCTTAGCCTCGCCAGCGCAGCGATCGCTAACAATACTGTTATCTTCAAAACTGATCTGATATGTTCTTGAGATTGGATGCGACGGTGTTCGATGAGAATGACTACTGTAGGTTTGTTTATAAATCTGTACCTATGCTTATCTGATCTAACAGGGTGTGCAACTAGGTCGATAATTTGCCCTCTCGGTGTTGGTCGTGGTGAGATTGATACGGTGTCGTATTATGGTCGTGGTGAGGTTGATGCGGTGTCGTATTACGGTCGTGGTGAGATTGATACGCTGTCATGTTATAGTTGTGGTGAGATTGATACGGTGTCGTATTATTTAATTTTGATGTCATACTTGTGAGAATTCATGTGTATAACTAATTAAAATTATAGTGACTGGTATCTATTTTGAAAATGGATTTAAAAATCCTTTTACAAGTCATTTTTGCGTTAATTTAAACTAGATGAGGCAGGTATTGTTGGGGTTAATAGGACGCCAAACATCGTTTTGAGAATTTCAATAATAACTGTTTATTATCCTTTTCTACATATTGGAAGGTGTGTTTCTGTAATATTACGTGAGACGTGTGCTCCTATAAGCAAGGCTAAAGGAATACAGTAACAGTATCCGACTAGGGATTTCATTCAAGTGCTGACGAGGGGCTCCGATCAATTAATAAAATATTTATTGTTTAGAAAGAGAAAGACCATAGTGTTGAAGGAGGATGGATTTGTTTTTGTCATATTTACTACTCTCAAAAAAAAAAACACCGAAACAAACTCAGGGGCCAAAGTCTCTTTTAAAGTCCATACAACAAATATGTTATGGTCAAAAATTTTACAATAATAATGAAAAATCTTTCGTTCCATACTTAGACAAGGTATTATAATGTCCCAAATTACTTTATACATAAGTAGGTAAAAGAAGTAAAAGCAATCTATTTTATTTCTTGTAAAATGTGTTCTAATTACAAAAATATGCTGGCGTACCTATTTAGAAGTTGAAATCATTATATCTACGTAAACACGACGAAACTTTTTTTGTATATTTAAGTATCTGTGTACATATATTTACAATTTTATTAAAAATCAGTAGATATATGTTACGCAGCAGAAAGCACAACTGTTTAAAAAATAATTTATTTATCAACTAAGACATAATTACAATGATTTGAATAATTGGATAGAGACACGTTGAGTTATGAAGATTAACTGTCTTGAATTTCACCGGCTCGAAGGACCACATTTGTTCACGGCAATAAGGTTGAATTTTGGTTTACTGTCTTGGTTTTAGTACTTTCAATCATTTCTAAGATTCTAAACCTTGCTTCTAAAAAGTCTCAATTCTGACCAAGTGGGTAAGGCATTGTTGCACGTACTTATTTGTTGTTCCCATAACTTTATAGACTCAGGTTCCAGCTTTGAGACAACCAAGTAGTTTACTATCATGTCCCAAGTATCCGTATTCACGCCAATATTTTTCAACGCCTTCAAACAAGTCGAAGTTGTGTCTACTAGCTGTTTGATTAAAGTTGCCGATTCAGATGGTATAGGTTTGGGCACGCCACAATCATGGCGGTAAGTCCCCTCTTTGAGGCGTGGCTGGAAAGACCTCACGGCGTCCTTACCTTCCGCATGACGCAGGTCCTCACCGGACATGGTTCGTTCGGGAGTTTCCTGCACCGGATTCGTGCGGAAGTGACGCCCGGGTGTCGCCACTGTGCGGAATCCCTGGAGGACACGGTGGAGCACACAGTCGAGGTGTGCCCTGCTTGGACGGAGCATCGCCGTGCCCTCGTGGGGGCGATCGGCGGCGGAGACCTCTCGCGCCGGGCCTTGTTTGAGGCCATGGTCCGGAGCGAGGAGGAGTGGCAGGCGGTCGCCGACTTCTGCGAAGCAGTAATGCTCGCAAAGGAGGAGGCCGAACGCATCAGGCAACGGCGTTATCGCCGCCGTCGCCGCCGCCGGGATTCTGATCCCGATTTCCGGCCAACGTAGGCGCGGGCTTGCGGACGGTGAGCAATGGGTAGCTCACTGTCCGGCCGTCCGGTAACTGTCCGGACCAAGCCCAAGTCGTCGACGGCGCGCACTGTTCCCGCGCGCCTCAAGGAGTTGTCAGCAACAGCAGGGACCCAATCGGGTCGAAGCCTACTGGGGCCAGGGTTATCCGAAAGGGCGCTCGAGCCCCGGTATGAAGGCTAGAAGGAACGGGGTGGGTCTTTTAGTCAGTAAGAGTCTGACACTATCTCCCGCTCCGCCCAAGAGCGGGGGATGTCAATGCATGATTTTTTCCCACCATAAAAAAAAAAAAAAAAAAAAAAAAGATGGTATAGGTTTTTGCGTAAATAATGTTTTTAAAATTGCGTTGCAATTGTATCTTTTATTGTTGTACCTGTTAACACGTTCACTGCCACCACATTTTTCTTTAAGTTCATAGCGATGCCGCCCTATAAAATCACGCGGACACGCCAGGCGTGTCGGCGGCACTGCATCTCGTTAAACTTGGACACGCTAGGCGTGTCCAGTGGCACTTCGATAGAGTTAAATTCTAAATCTGTCTTTTTTTCGGTTTAGCGATGAGTATTAGTTAGTTTGCCATTCGCTGAGCAAGAATAAAGGTGATTCAAATACGGTCGTGAGATTTAACCTGGAGTTATGGCTGAAAATAGTTTTTTAGGTAAGTAATTATCGTAATTTTGTAAGAGATCATAAACATTTTGTGCTTATTTTGAAATATTTCATAATATTAACTTAGATAACTCAATTATTGCAATTTTAAGGAACGATAGGTTAGGTACCTATTATATTTTAGTTGAAGATAGCGTATTTATTTAATTTATTGTTTTCTATAATTTTAATTTTGTAAGAAATCATAAACATTTTGTGGTTATTTTGAAATATTTCATAAATATTAACTTAGATAACTCAATTATTGCAATTTTAAGGAACGATAGGTTAGGTACCTATTATATTTTAGTTGAAGATAGCGTATTTATTTAATTTATTGTTTTCTATAATTTTCTCACATAGGATATATTTTTTTAACATTAATTGCCAAAAATAGGGGTAAGGGAGGCATAAATACGCAACTATGCAGCCGTGTGCATGGCTGCGAATAACAGAATAAATGATAATAGCAAATAAATATTATGAGCGGGGACGATTATGGAAAACAGTATTAGTACAAATTATGTTACGGCAAACAAAACATTAGGTACCCTCCTAAATGATAATTTATTTAATAAAACGATTTTTATAAACGGTATAACTCGCGTATATTAATCATTTATATATTCTTGACGTTTCAGCGTTCGTGGTCGCAGGCAGACCACGAACCACGAACGCTGAAAAGCTTTCGAAACGTTTTTTATGTCTAGTGCTCGCGCAAACCTAAGACTTTATTATGCTAATTTGTTTACTTAATTGTAAGTAATAGTATTTATTTGTTTTACTGCAGATAATCAGGAAGAATGCTCTGATAACTATCCTGAATGTAGTCAGTCAATATTACAAAACTTTCCATTGAAAAGGAAATTTGATGGTTCACGTACTTGTGACACAGAATCAACAGACGGTAGCCTAGATGAAATTACTGATTCTGATGAATGTGTTGCAAAGAAATTGAAAACAGATAAATTGCCAATGACAGAAAATAATGATTCTTTAGGTGAAACCAAAACAAGTCCTGCATGTTGTGCCGCCAAAAAATATTTTAACGCATTATTTGCAAAAGATTTAAAAGCCGAACTGAATACAGAAAACGAACTACCTCCAATTTACGCCCAGTTCGAGCATGATTTGGGTATAATGCTTGCTTTTAGACTTAGAAATGTGCCCGCAAACAGGCGATTGGAATGCTATGAAAAATTAATTCGCACAATAAGACAGTATGAAGATTGAAATAAAAGACAAAGATTAAGACAAAAAGATTTTTATTGATTACAAAAAAAGGAGAACGGACAATCAGATTTGGAAATATAAGCTGTGATTAAGAGTATACCTAATAATTATATATTAAGTATTTTTTATTTAGGAATTAAGTACCTACCTAATCATATTTTGTAATAACTTTGTTATATGTAATAGCAATCAAGACATACTGAAACCATGAAAACCTGGACAATCTGGGCTATCAGATAGAACATCCTCTCTGTTTTTATAAACAATGTTACAGTGTCGATAATAGGCTGTGATTAGAATATAATACTGATACATATGTCATATATGTATATATTTTTTTCAAAACATTAATAAATAATCATATATTGTGGTCCACTACATAATAATGAGACTGATTTACGTAGTAAAAAAAAAATTAAAACTTTAACTGGTCTTTCATTTAGCTTAAGTACTTCGAAATTATAACTGAATAATTAATATTTGTGATATGGTTTGAAGCATTCTATGCACAAGCCTGGCTGTTGGGGACATTTCTCGCAAGCAAACAATGTTGCTACCCTTTTTTTTTTCGTTGTCCAGCAGTGGGCGCATCTTCTTCGCTTAGTTTTGCCTTTTGTGTCTTTTTCTAATTTCATAATGCAATGAACATTTGTCCCCAATGGAAGTCGCAAATCCGGTATTAAATGAGGCTCGATAATAGATTTTATTACATTTAATCTAAAATCATATAAAGATATCTTGTTATTCGCTGAGTACTTATTGTACAGGAAGAAAGAATTTATTAATATTATTTGCATAATGTGGATTATAACTTTTTTATACCACCTAAGACTCTTGTGTTCACATGAGTAATACGATAGCATTTGGTCATGTCGATCAATGGCACTCATATTTTCATTGTAATATTTAATTATTTGGGGTTTAAGTTTAATTTGCCCCCCTGCGATTTCTGGTACTATCTAAATTACCATTGTATTTTGTTGAGATAGCCAATACCTCCCGTTGATCCATCCATTTAATTATGCAAATGTTATTTTTATGTAATATGCATAACTCACCCTTTTTTAATTTTGTTTTTAATAATGTTTTAGGATTGCCTTGCCTCATTTTTCTCAGAGTTCCTGTACAATAAGTATGTTTATTATATAATTCATCCACCAGACCCACGCTTGTATAAAAATTATCTATGAACAAATGGTGTCCCACATTTATATATGCATCCATTAAATGTTTAACGACTTTTTTAACGTGGTTTGTTCCACCAACAAGCATATCAGAGGCACCCCCATACAGATGCAATTTTAGCACAACCCCTAGCTGATCGGCAAGTGCATAAAACTTCAGACCATACTTATTTTTCTTTCCTTTCATATATTGTCGACATTTTAATCTTCCTCTCCATAACATCATTGATTCGTCAATCACTATATTTTTAGTGGGATAATAAATTTCTAACATTCTTCTATTGAAATAATCAATTATTGGTTTTATTTTACAATTGCTTGTAGTTCCTCCTGTATTGACGCACAACATTCTTAAAATTAATAAAAAAGTATTACGCGACATTGCTTTAGAAAATACTGGTTGGTTAAAATATGAATCGGTTTTCCAATAATCTGATAGTCGATTTATTTTTATGAAGCCCATGTGGAATAATAATCCAAAGAATAATTTTATATCGCTGCAACTTATGGGTTTCCAAAACTTAGCTCTGCTTTGTGCACTTCTGCTTGCAGGTCTTTCCTTTTCCCCGTACTCGTTGGTAGAGCGAGTTAATAAATTAAGCAGTTCTTCATTGCATAAAGCGTTAAAATAGCTGATTGGTGTTTCAGCTATGTTTTCTTGGAGACCGGTTGTCTTGGTGAAAGGAATTTCGTTATATTGACCAGGATTCCCTGGTTGCCATTCATCGTTAAATGTATCAAGAGGTAAAGTTTCTTCTAGCTCATTTAAATCTATTTGGCAGTCGTCGTCATCTGTATCTATCTCATCTAAAACATTTTCAGAGAGGATCCCTAAGAGCTCAGAGTCAGTTAAAGCTGAAGGTGGCTGGTTCAAGGGCGGAGTTGAATTCGAAGATTCCATGGCTCCTACAGTGTCTTCGATCCAAGGGAAATCCCAATTAGGGCTTTCCCAAGAGCAGGATGGTAGTGGATTCTCGAAGGGGTCCATAACCTAAAAAAAAACAACAAGAATAAAAAATATGACGAAACGGTTAGCGCATTGGCTGAGCGATTGACTGCTGCGCTGCGTGTCGCGGGTTCGATTCCCGCACGGAGCAATTATTTGTATGGCCTACAGGTAGTTGTTTCGAGTCTGGCTGTTTGTGTACGTGAATTTAAATGTTTGTAAACGCACCCACGATACAGGTGAAATTCCTAGTGTGGGGCAACTTAAAAAATATATATCCTGGGAGAACTTACACATTTTTTTAAAATGTGATCGCATTGGAATAGTAATATTTTGTTAATATATATATATATTAATATAATATGTTGTTAATATTTATAAGTATTAATATAATATTTTGTTAATATATATATTAATATAATATTTTGTTAATATATAACATTAGGTATAAAATACACACTTGTAATAATAATACATTTTTTTTATGTTTTTAAGAAATAAGTATTTAAAAATGTAATTATATGTTAATCCTTACTAATACTATAAAAGCGAAAGTGAGTTTGTTTGTTTGTTACGTCTTCACGCCTAAATGGCTAAACCGATTTTGATGAATTATGGAACAGAGATAGTTGGGACCCTGGAGACGGACATAGGCTATTTTTTTTAAAAAGATTGTGTTTTGAGTGAGAAAGAGGGAAGAAAAGGGAAAACTTAACATTGCTATTGCAAAAACTACAGGTAGCAGGTACCTGCAAATCAGAAAAGGGGAACTGTGTTACCCCGAATTTAACGCGAGCGAAGCCAAGCATTTTTTTTTTAAATATAGGTACACAATTATACGACGTCATACACTAAATATCTGCATAATTAAAATCTTTAAATTCAACAACATTCCGCTGCGCGAACGCACACGATTATGTGTGTGATTATTTCACACATTGTTATGTTTGAAATAAATTGTACTCACCAATTTTGTAGACAGGTATATCAGTTCACTGAAAGTAGACTAAGTTGAAGTTGTTGGCAGCAGTCCCGAAACAGTAGCCGATGTCTTCGTGAGAGCAATCAAACAGTCCCGAAACAGTAGCCGATGTCTTCGTGAGAGCAATCAAACAGTCCCGAAACACTAGCCGATGTCTTCGTGAGAGCAATCAAACAGTCCCGAAACACTAGCCGATGTCGTCGTGAGAGCAATCAAACAGTCCAAAAATATAAGCCGAAGTCGTCGATAGAGCGATCAAACAATATTCAGTAAACGTAAGTTACGGAAGGAACCGTCACACATGTGCTATGTCGAAAGCTTCGAACACTGCACTAAACAAGTTTAACTGCCGGCGTGAGAAAATATTTGTCAACAAAAGCTTTAACACAAATAAAATTACAAAAATCTTACTTAACGGGCTTATTTTAAAGTTCAAATTCAAAAACCCAAGTCAAAGCTAAGTTAACAATAACAAACAACACGTGCGCGATCTTGCCGTTTTGTTCAATCTTTTGATTCTTTCTAACGCTCTTAACAAGCGTATCTCGCGTACTCGCTCTAAGCTATCCCTGGCCGCCGTCCGGCTGGACCGGTTTGGTGGGAACTTGGACGCGCCCCGAGTGTCGATTTTATGTAGGTAATTTGCAAAGGTATCTATTTCAAACTACGTCAAAGTTGGAAAAATATATGCGAACAGTAGAACTTATTTTAGAAACTTAAACGGTAGGTATTTAGTTTTATACAATCATTTTATCTAGGTAAGTACGTTACCTAGATAAAATAATATTGTATAATAAAATAAGATACATCTTTTTATGGTTTTCATTGCTCAAAATACCACCGGTCCTAAAAACAGTAAGTATTTTGATTTTTTTTCACATAGAACATACACACGTACCTAGTAGAAATTATTAACGAGCGAATAACAGTGAAATACCTACTGTTTTAACAGTACGGTTGTCAATCCAACCAGTTGTTTATTTAGGAGATCTTACCTACTTACCGTAAATTATTTTGTACAAATTGGTCTGACCGAGGCAACGGGAGTTCACACAGTAGGTAGTTATCTTTCAGTCCTACTCGCCTTCTTATTTCTTGGGCTTCTACCTACTTGACATTCAATAAATTATCTTCATATTAATTGATTTTTGTAAATACGTACATTATTTTAGCTATATTATACGTCTTAGTACAAAGGTTGAAAATCTCTGATTAACTTGTTTAGGTGGACACGCCTGGCGGGTTCTCGGCGTCACATAATCACTTAAAAAAAAAAAAACTAATTAAGAGATTTTTCCGGGGGCCACCTCAAAAATCCTTAGGATATAGCTAAAGGATTATGTACTGAGTATTTCAAAAGGCAATTTTGGCTAATTTTCGAAATATCACTGAAACATTTAGGACACGCCTGGCGTGTTCGAGGCGTAGTTATAGAAATTCGCAAGAACACGCTAGGCGTGTCGGCGGCATTGAACGTGTTAATCAACTGATTCCACGCCTCGTCGTAGTTGGCATCTGTCATTGAAAAGTTACTCAATAATTATCTCCGGTTCTCCAGACAAATTACTTTTGAGATAATGTAGTTTCTGTACTGATATGTACTCATGTACTGATTGTCATGAATAAGAGTACAAAACAAGTCGTAAAACGGTTGCCACTCCTCGTATTTTCCCGTAAATGTGGGTAACTTTATTGTGGGCAATTTGATTCCTCTGTTCTTAAAATCCTGTACGTCGGCAACTGACGATGCAGATGACGAGGGTTGAAATGATGATCCTACCACAAAAGACTGAAGAGCTTCCTTCAATGTTGATTTGTAGCTTATATATAATTATTCGAAGATTTCGAAAGTATCTTGAAAATATGTTCTTTTTCTATGTGTTTCAGTAGCCTTCAAAATAATAGATTTATGACTATAAGCTAATAGTTCAACTGTATAGTGAAACGACTTGGGTCATGAACAATACTATATTAACATGTACAAATTACAATGACTGTTCTATACAAAGGTTAGTTTAACACTGCACAAATAACATCTTAATATTTGATGGAAGCACTGGGTCTTGCTACAGTTCCCATGCTTAAGTCAAGAGGTTAACGGATGTTTTTTGTCGGGTCTCGGGGTACCGCAGCCCGAGCACTTGAACTGCCATGCCGATCCCGTGACGTCACTCAGCATTCCTACGCCGTCGCCGTCTGTCGATCACCCTCAGCCTCGCCAGCACAGCGATCGCCAACACGGCCGTCCTGCAAGGTGCCTGGCCCTCCAGGTACCCCACGAGTTCAGATAACATGCTGAAACACATTTATTGACCACCTATTAGTTTACCTGCCGCATATATCTACTTCGGTTGCATGTTGGGTGTTCAGGGATCTTAATTGTCATCTTTTAATTCGTATTATTTTAACAGTGTATATTCGAGGGTAGATTAAAACGTATTAAATCATCGGTATCGTAGGTATCCAGGGACCAGTTGCACTCAAAGGGCGGACGCCTCTACTAAGTGAAACATGTCCCCCCCGGAACCTCATACACTCAAAGGGCGGACGCCTCTACTAAGTCTATGAAGTCTGACCAGGAACCTCCTGACTATAGGTGTCCAGGGACCAGTTGCACTCAAAGGGCGAACGCCTCTACTAAGTGAAACATGTCCCCCCCGGAACCTCATACACTCAAAAGGCGAACGCCTCTACTAAGCATATGAAGTCTGACCAGGAACCTCCTGACTATAGGTGTCCAGGGATCAGTTGCACTCAAAGGGCGAACGCCTCTACTAAGTGAAACATGTCCCCCCCGACCAGGAACCTCCTGACTATAGGTGTCCAGGGACCAGTTGCACTCAAAGGGCGAACGCCTCTACTAAGTGAAACATGTCCCCCCCGGAACCTCATACACTCAAAGGGCGAACGCCTCTACTAAGCATATGAAGTCTGACCAGGAACCTCCTGACTATAGGTGTCCAGGGACCAGTTGCACTCAAAGGGCGAACGCCTCTACTAAGTGAAACATGTCCCCCCCGGAACCTCATACACTCAAAGGGCGAACGCCTCTACTAAGCATATGAAGTCTGACCAGGAACCTCCTGACTATAGGTGTCCAGGGATCAGTTGCACTCAAAGGGCGAACGCCTCTACTAAGTGAAACATGTCCCCCCCGGAACCTCATACACTCAAAGGGCGAACGCCTCTACTAAGCATATGAAGTCTGACCAGGAACCTCCTGACTATAGGTGTCCAGGGACCAGTTGCACTCAAAGGGCGAACGCCTCTACTAAGTGAAACATGTCCCCCCCGGAACCTCATACACTCAAAGGGCGAACGCCTCTACTAAGCATATGAAGTCTGACCAGGAACCTCCTGACTATAGGTGTCCAGGGACCAGTTGCACTCAAAGGGCGAACGCCTCTACTAAGTGAAACATGTCCCCCCCGGAACCTCATACACTCAAAGGGCGAACGCCTCTACTAAGCATATGAAGTCTGACCAGGAACCTCCTGACTATAGGTGTCCAGGGACCAGTTGCACTCAAAGGGCGAACGCCTCTACTAAGTGAAACATGTCCCCCCCGGAACCTCATACACTCAAAGGGCGAACGCCTCTACTAAGCATATGAAGTTTGACCGGGAACCTCAACTCAAAGGGTGCGCACACCTCACTTGAGCTTAGGGTGGACTCAACTCAAAGGGTGCGTACACCTCACTTGAGCTTACTAAACTTGTTCCCCATTAGGATCTCCTACTCTCAGCATTTTTTTTAATACTTATGTATAAATAGGCAACACACAGGGAAACGATAATCTGAAACTGACACCATGTAGTACCATAACATTATACCATTGTGTAACAAATACATAATATTTAACTTTGACATATGTAATGTAACATTTATAATTACTCAAAGCATTTTATTTTAACTCGCATATACGCTTAAATAAATCTCACAGTACGTTTATCGCCAACACGGGTAGATATGATTGAAGTGAAATTATCTCCCAATCATCAACATGAATATACTAGGCTTGTTCATGTTATTATAACTGTCAACAAATATACAATAACTCATGTATATGATAGGATTTTTCATCTATGGGATAAGTAAGTCTCCAACAGAAACGATAATACAACCAACTTTTGCTTATAAGCAAAAGTACTCGTATGATAAATTAGAACCAACTTTTCCTCTATTATCCAATTTAGAGGAGGAGTTTTTATTTTATTTTTTTATCTCTTGATATTTAATTCAGTTTTCACTTAAGATATTATGATCAGACTCTTGTACCAAATAATGTAATACTTTTAGACCAAGAACTTAACCAATTGCTTTACGGTCTCTCGTAGTGGTAGGTAATGATTTATATATTTATCATTAACTTTAAATCTACTTAGTTTTTAACATGTGACTATTTATCTTTTTATGAATATTGCTATTGCATCAACAAGAGTTTTTGTCTGATCGTCGTGGAAACCTTTATTTTCCCAAATGCATTTCTTTGGGATCATCCATCGGCGACCACAGAATGTTTATTTATAAACTTTGCCACCAACGTCAACATTATTATACGTTAAAACCATTTTTGCTTGCTTCGGCCTGTCCTGATTCTATAAATAGACCACTTGTAGGTTTTCGATCAATTGAAAATGCATAAAGTCTATTCTAATCAAACAAACATTTCAACAAAATTTTGCGCCAACAGTAGTGATACGATTAGTACGTATACTCTACTAATCGATAACTATAATAAATAATAATATTGTTTTTATTATCCACAGTTTTTACACGAAGAGATATTGTTTCCACTATAGCTGCAATCTAACACAGATTAACGACACCCAAGCATAAACTTGTGTTATGGGTGCCAGGGCTCACTCCATTAAAATTTTACTTTGAGTGAACACGTTTGATTATTTGTATAATTGCCCATTTCAATTAATAAACGTAATATTCAATAATTAAATACAATTCTTCAATTCAAATACTAATTAGGCAGTCTTCAGTTCAGTTTAATAATTGAATGCAAGTTTCATAATAATGCAATTAGATATTAATAAATTATTCAATTCAACTTATTTAAATAAACTACTTTAAAGAATGCTATAATAATGCTATTAAATTAATAATCGTCATTATATCTAGTTCAATCAAAAGATACTTCTCTAAATTTTCAAACATGAACGGTCTCTGTATTTTACAATCGTTCAAAATGTGTAGGTACTCTTAAAGGGAACAATATATTCTTCTTGTACCTACCTAATACTTCTTTATCTTGTTACAAAAAACCAAACTGCAAATGTATTTGTTGTGGCGGCTTAAACGGTCTTTATTAGATAATACATTTTTTTCAACGGATACAGAACTGGAATCAGGCTTAGGTTTGCCATCTTTCCATTTCCATATTGGCTAATCACTATCTAATCGTAACACACTTTAGTGTAACAATAAAATACAAGTTTTTACTCACAGTTTGCGGTATCAACCTTACGTGATACCTGTTTCCTTTGTCGATGAGCTGACTCCTCGCCGTACTGCTGCTGCTAAATCTTGACCACCAGCATGGATATTTTATACGTTTTAGATATTGACAATGATTTATTTTTAATTGACTTATAACTGTGTGTGGGGTGTCTTATTCCACTTCTGATATAAGCTAATAGTTCAACTGTATAGTGAAACGACTTGGGTCATGAACAATACTATATTAACATGTACAAATTACAATGACTGTTCTATACAAAGGTTAGTTTAACACTGCACAAATAACATCTTAATATTTGATGGAAGCACTGGGTCTTGCTACAGTTCCCATGCTTAAGTCAAGAGGTTAACGGATGTTTTTTGTCGGGTCTCGGGGTACCGCAGCCCGAGCACTTGAACTGCCATGCCGATCCCGTGACGTCACTCAGCATTCCTACGCCGTCGCCGTCTGTCGATCACCCTCAGCCTCGCCAGCACAGCGATCGCCAACATGACCTTCTTTAAATTCTTACCACATTTTTTCTGATTTTTCTAATCTCGTTTCCAAGTATGGCCGTTTTATTCTGTCTTTTGGTGATTTTTTATAGTTTATTTCTGCTTTCATCAAGATTTCCAAAAGCTCATTTTGATAAACAAGAAGATCTTCCATCGTAAATCGTAATATATTGTCCGTAGATTCCGTATTATAAGTAAATTGCGCAGATTTTTTACGCTTCAAAGTATCTAGGTAAGTTGTTAAAGTTCCGAAAGAATGTTCTAGTCGTTTTAGTTTGTAAGTTTTATCGTGTTAAAACCAATCACTCACTCAATATATTACTAAAACAACACGAAAGTCAAGTCTCAATACGTTTTTTTTAAAGTTCACAAGTTCACAACACGAAATAATGTCTATTTTATTCTATTCACTAATTGACCACTTCTCAGAAAAATCTTATCGCACAGGAATGTATTTCAGGAATGTTCTCGCGGCGCTCGGACCTGGGTCGGTCGGTGACCCAAATCCGGTTCGATTTAGGACCATATATTCACGGCGATAAGGTTGAATTTTGGTTTGCAGTCTTTGTTTTAGTACTTTCAATCATTTCTAAGGTTCTAAACCGTACAGAAATCTCTTAGATAGTCAACCAACAAATGGGCACTAATGTCCCTTAAGCATAGGTCAGCAAGGGTCCGAGACCGAAGGTGGAATCAATGAACGCAAGTAGATTCCCACGCGACCGCAATCCATTCCACCTTGCACGGCCATTTAGGAGTGCTAACCGACATCACCAAGTCAAGAAGTACCACCTATCGTACGAAACAGAGCGTACCTCCCCACAGCTTCATCCACGCAGCAATATCCAATCCTATCTGGACCCTGTCTTCGTGCGCAAATAACGTAAGATTCGCTGTCGTTATTATAAGTAAATGTGGGGACGTGAGGAGCAACGCTAGGGGAATAAATGTCCACCCAAACTGAGCCATGTATATCTTGAACTGACTCACAGACTGACCAAGCTTGTATCTTATAGTTAGCAACTCTAACTGCAAAGCGTCGTCGCTCATGACTAATTCTGCACTATCAAAGGATTTAAGACAGGCCCCAAACGTAATTTATCCATCATCAACTTTAACGTCTCCTCTTCCGACTCGCGATGACCAGATGAAACACGGATAAAAGGAACGCATTTCTTTGAAGGCCTAACCCGCTGATACTTAGCGCGTAATTTCCCTTTAAACTCTTCACTACCTAAACGCTGCATGTCGCCAGCAACCATCTCAAATCTACTCATTTCTCGCATGCCACCAAAACGCATACAATCCGCCCCTATCATAATGGATATGCCCCATTCAGCCACATAAAATTACGACTCACCTTCTATACTAACCAAGCGACCATTCTTAGCGATCTGACTTTCAGCAATTATTTCTTCAAGCTTATTATCAAGCTTGAAGAAAAAATATAATCTGACTAAGTACTTACCCCGTTTCAAAATAAGATCGTCAGACTCTATAACAAGTGAACGTATGCGTTGTTATTTTTCTAAATTCCACGATAACACCACCTGAATCCGCGCTCGTTTTACTGGATGAGGAAGACATTCTGACGGGCACGACAACTCGAGAGATTTTTTATTATTTATATTCTTAAGGTCATGAGATAATTTAATATAAATCAAAAGGTCTATGAACAGTGGTGGCAGAGTGGTAACAGCCCCGACTTATGCGTTATCGGGGGTTCAAACCCAGCCAGCCGCATTACTTTGTGTAATTTATTTCATCACCACTGCTCTCAAACGGGTGAAAGAAAACATCGTGAAAAAACCGGCATGTCCTAGAGCGGCGCTATTGTCCCGTCTCCAGGGCTCTCAAGCTCAACGACCAAGGACCGAAGTCTTATTTCTTCGCCACCATCTCCCAACGAATTAAAATAAAATAAAAAATAACAGTGTGCCGAGCAGCACATGCTCCACAGCCGCATGGCCTCCCGCTCCGGTTCATTAATTCTGATACTAATCTTTGTTTCTTACTTTTTTTATGAAATGTTTGCTCTTAGTACCGACGGACTCATTTCTTAGCAGTTGCCTTGCTGCCTTACATTTGATGCCTATTATAATTAAATACTTAAGTAAAGCATTTAATTATAATAAATTACCGATAATACTAATTGCTAAAGTTAAAACCGTTGCCCATACGAATGGGCAAAGGTCGAACCAACGTACGTGTTGGTCCCATGGATCATCATCTGGCTCCCAATCCATGAGACCGCCGCCGCACTATTATTCTAAGATCCGATTAAGAACGACCTTCACCGGTCTGTTTAATGGATGAAACGTATTTTATTATAAATTTAGTGTATTAAATAATATAACGCAGGTGGGTTGCCTAAGAAATTCCTGGCCAGACTATTATTAATTAAAAATTGAAAATTTATTTTATTTTTAGAAAAATGCACAACCGTTATCCATACCAGATTTTTTGCAGACAACACTATAACAACGTATTCGTAATGAAACAGCGTTTATTTTGATATAGAATTTGTTGTATATAAAAAAAAAACACACCTGTTTATGCATACCTGTTTATACCTGGCAACCCATAGCTATGCCAGGAAACAAATAGGCAACCCAACATTTTTATGTTCTAAAGGCTTCACTCTTTCGGTTAGTATTAAATTTATTCGTTAAACACACCGGTGCATTTTACAAAAAAAAAAAAAAATTGTTTGGCCAGGAATTTCTCAGGCAACCCACCCGCGTTATATTATTTAATATACTAAATTTATCATAAAATAGGTTTCATCCATTAAACAAACCGGTGAAGGTCGTTCTTAACCGTATCCTGTACTATATGGAAAATATAGGTCGGTATTGGATCAAAAATCTGTAACTTCATGAATTTTTGTCGTATCGTGATGAAATTTGGCACAAATATGCAGTAAGGTTTGGAGATTCGAATGATGTGTAGTTTATAGTGTTTTCTTGTTTATCGATGTATGTTTTTTTGCATAGAATGAAAGAAATGGAAAAAAATTACGAAAAAAAATAGTTAAAAATTTGTTTAAAGTAGAATACAAGTTTATAATGACTAAAAAGATTAAACCATGGTTAATTACAACAAGCAAAGTAAAAAATATATATTTACTAAATTAAAATCATATTACTAATAGGTACATCCTATACTCTGGCTTCAGGAAATGATGTAGCTAGGTACAAATATAAGTAATAACTAAATATAAATATTATTTTTAACTTATACCACTTCAGGATCAGGGTCAGTAAATGTGGGTTCACTTTCAGGTGCCACGTTTAAAAGACTTAGTGCCTCTTCTTCAAGTTCTTTCACATTTCTTACGTACGGTTTTCTCAAACTTGTTATATATGGATCTGACGTGTATAAAAGCGTCTTAAAGACATCTTCATTTGTAGCAGATCAGGAACATTTTCTGGCATGATGAAGTCGTATGTTTCTGTAGTCTTTGTTTTTTTTATTTTTTTTTATTTAATTTTTATTCATTTGTTACATCGATAATCTTAATATAACATCTGCCAAACTGCATAGCAGTTTGTCGGCAGGGCGTTCTCGTGAACTTCGCTTATATTTATATTTAAGTTTATAATTTATATTTAAGGTCACATCTGGTTACCCCCCAAGTTTGTAGGAAGGTACTCGTTGTGAGGTAACCAGATGCAACCCCACAACACTAACCGACCGAGATCAACACAGAGTAGCAACTATGGACACATTGTTGCGAGACTCTTGTGCGTCTTCCGATAGCTGTCCAATAGGAAGCATCGCAAAATGTTTGATAACGTTTTCTCCGTGTATGAGTATTTTATGAACGGAGGATGGCATATAATACCAATCGTAACTACTTACATAGATTCTTGCAGTTTCTATTGCATATTCCCCAAATTTTTCAGGGTCGATCATCATTCCAGAAGAAAGAACTTGCAAGATAATGTATAGGCGTTTAATCAATGCCTCATCTACACCTGTTATTTCCGATGAGCAAGTGCTATTATAGAAGAATCTTCGTGCGGTATTGCCATCGTTCGTATTCCCGCTAACTTGCCGAGGTTTGTCGACGATTAATCCCAACTCCTCCCTGAAACGTTTTTGAACACTCGTTCTTTCTTTTCTTTTTTTAATCTCTTATTTTCCTCAGTTGAAGCAGCCCAAGTCTTAAACGAAAGATTATAGGAAATATGCAATATCATTTCCATGCAGCGAATCCAGGCGTGTAAGGTGGACAATCCGTATTGGTAGGCGTTTTCGTTTTCAGGTCTGGCAGTTACTTTCGATAGGTCATTCATTAGCCGTGGAGTAGCCCCACATATCGTGCATGTGGAACCAGATGGAGTATCTGTAAGGACCTGAGCCACCTTTCCATCGATCATCGTTAGAAATAGTTCATGTTTCACATTTACTGCAATACCATCTTTGTTTATAAGTCATGCTTGTGCAGCCCTAATTTGATTTTTAATATCATCGACAACTGCCTTGGTTTTTTCTGGAGTTTCCTTACAAAACTCAATAGAAATGGGTCTGCAAAAACGGACAGATGAAGGTACCGGATTTTGCCAAACAACGGATCCCGATTGCACATCAACTAATCTGATGGGGACTAATGAAGTGATGAACAAATTGGCATCTGAAATTGTTTCCGACTCTTCTGCAAGTATTTGCTTGTATTGGCTTTGACCAGATGAACCATCACATCCCCATTTACAATAAAGGATCAATGTTCTATATTGTTCTTGGAAAACAGTATCGATTTTTAAAATTCTAGCAGCAGTATGATCCAATAAATCTTGGATATTAATCACTTTAGCATAAGTATTCGTGATTTCGATTGTAGAAGATGGTGGATAACAGGATCTTTTTATTTCTTCTATTTTGTAGTAAGGCGGGAATATACAACACTTCCGTTCGTTGGTTAAGTTTTTCAGGTACATATATTGTGCTTTTGTTAGATCCAAATCTATAAAAGCACTCAATGCTTCCGTATCGGAAAGAATCTTCATCTAGTCTAAGTCGTTCCAGTTACTTGAGATATCTAATTTCTTTTGAGTGTCAGCGGTTCTTAATTCTTCGACAAGATGAGCTTCTGTGCACTCACGTAAAGCCCGTAGTCCCTGCACATAGGCGTTTTTTATATGCTCGAAGCCATATTCTTGGAGTAGAAGAGTGTTTTTCCTCTTCTTGGTAGATTCTGAGGAGTCTCCATAAGCCACGCATGCTCTTCCTCGTTGGCCAGATGTTGATGGCGTAGAATATTGTTCAGAATCCGGTAAATTTAACGAATACGTTGAGTCCAACCAAGTACAATTCTTCTGTAAAAATGTTTCTTTTTTCCGAGATGCCAGGGCCCAGCGCTTGTTGAAAATAGGAAGAATGTGCCTTTGTATGTCACTAATTATAAAACACAAGTTGTTTTCAGAAACACTGAGCTTTTCCACTAAAACTTTGGATAATGATTCCATGGTCTTGCCTCCCTCGATATAGGGGATCATGAAGTCTCGTTTGGTACAGCTGAAGGAAGACATTTTAACACTTCACAATCTGCAGAAATAATAGGCGTAGATGAGATTTGCTTCACTTGAAGTTACACTGATGTAGATGGTTCGAATAGTTTTTGCTTCCCTTTATATACTCATTTTACAATATCGAATTGGTACCTACATTATCATTATCTTGTAATTTCCCACGCAAACCGAGTGCAAATTTGATAAGGTCCCTTTGTTATCACGAAATAATGAAGAAAATATCCAAAAAGTTCCATATTGTTCATGTGAATGGTGTCAGTGGTCAACCGCAAAAGATACCAATTTTCGGGTACTGACTTTTATCAGTTTTTTCTCATATCTTCTAAAACCGCAAATATCCGCAGCTGATTTTTTTTGCATTCTATTTATGAATAGTTAGACTACTAGTCAACACAAAAAGTAGCGGTTGGGCAAACGTGGGTAACATTGAAAACCTTCGACGAAAAAAAATATAAGTGAAAAATAAGGTATGTCACTTTTTAAGTAATTACTGAAATATTTATCTTTACTTTTAAAATCATTAAGCTGTATCGCAAAAAGCATAAAATAACCTTTCTAAAAATGTAAAATACTGCATATCTGTACCAAGTATTTTTTCACAATATGGTATTGAAACATGTATACGCAAAGACTTGAGTTTGGCACTTCTGTCTTCTATGTATTTCTATCTATGAAAAAAATAATAATTTCGCGTATTAAGTGAAAAAATCCTAATGAATATTATAATTTAACTATTAGAGAACCTAATAAAATAGCCATATTATCCAAATTATGATATTCGTAAAAAGCATTTTTGATATGCGCTTGTTCTGCCATTTTCCATAGTGCGCCGCAGTAAAAACATTCGCAATGGTCTCCTACGCTGGTATAAAAAAAAAACCGGCTTCGGCCAGAGCCTCTGGTCTTGTTGGTAGTTGATGAGGCCAATTCCTGTACGAGAACGATAACCGTCTCGTGGCCTCTTTTTGGAACTCTGGGTGAACTGGCGGACCTTGTGACATATGTAAAGAATAATCTATATATATATATAAAAGCGAAATACCACTCACAGATTAATCACGAAATCTCAAAAACTATAACACCTACAAACTTAAAAATTTTGTTGGTAATTTTTTTATGGGGTGTAGACATCCGCTAAGAACGGATTTGACAAAACTCCACGCCTAAGGGGTAAAACTTTAAAGTAAAATAATTTTATTTACTTAGGTTTTAAGAAAGTAGTACTATCACTAACAGATTGTTTAAGTCTAACACGAGTGTTTTAATGCGTATCGTTTGTTAGATGAATCCAATAGTCATTGAATGTTTCAGCAATTTCATCTGGGATATTAATCTTTGTTTCTTACTTTTTTTATGAAATGTTTGCTCTTAGCGACGGACTTATTTCTTATCAGTTGTCTTTTTTTTTCAATCCAATGACAACCCCCGCTCGTGGGCGGAGCGGGAGATAGTGTCAGACTCTTACTGGTTAAAAGCCCACCCCGTTCCTTCTAGCCTTAATACCAGGGTTATTAAGGCTAGAAGCAACGGGGTGGGCTGAGTGTAAAAAAAAAAAACATTTGTAAATTAAAAAAAAACATATTATTACAAAAAAAGCAACTGCTGCACAAGTGTGCCGCTCGCTTTTTTTATTCAAATAAAAAAAATAACAGTGTGCCGAGCAGCACGCACCACAGCCGCATGGCCTCCCGCTCCGGTCCAAAAGTTCCGGCGACGGCCGCGGGGCTATTATGCCCTCATCCAGGACGGGCAAGGACTCGACTCGGATTCTTCACCACCATCTCCCGGCGAAGATGATGGCGATGCTGACGAACTCTGACCACTCTCCGTGGTTTGGAAACATAATTTACTGAAAAAAAAAAGACAAATCTAAGAATTTGAAGAAGAACTATAACATACGATGAATTCCGCCTTAGTCTACTGAGTTGGGAAAGCCTACTGAGGTGTTAATTCACTAGAACAACACTTTAGTATTTTTGCATCTAATTCATCGTAACCTATCGAGTTTGTGTTGTTCAACAAACTCTTCATGTCCGTATGGTTTTAGGAAAGTAGTACTATCACTAACAGATTAGTTAAGTTTCTAGGGCTTTCAAAATTACGGAAATGTCAATTACGTAACTAATTACGCAACTTTTTTCTCCAATTCCGTAATTACGTAATTTTTCCTATTTTTTTTAATCGACTATGTTTTTGGTAAATATTGTAGATAGAGTATCTACAATTTTTACAATTGTCATTTACTGTCTTATATTCAAGGAATTATCAAAATGAACACAATATTTAAACAAAAAAAATATTTATTCAGGAACTTATCATTGTAGGTACATCAGTTAAGTGAAAGTCAAACCATATTTTTTCGTCCCGAAGATAATCTTTCTTCTTGAAAATATGATCTCATAAATGACAAAGCATTTAAAGTTTTGTCACTCAGGGAACTTCTTAGCTTATTACAAAAATATCCGGCTGATGAAAAGGCTCGCTCAGCTTCAACACTTGTAGGTGTTATCGAAAGCAAATAATTATACGCTGCAGTCAAAAACACTTCGCGACCGCCGCCAGCGCTGTCGTAAATGCACATTTCTACCCTAATAATGGAATGGAGATCTGTGTTTACTGTTGAAATTGGTTTATTTACCGTCACTTTGTTTATTTCTTTGTCCAACTGTTGTGCGATTGTCAACTCCTCGTCATCATCGTCACTGGTGGCAATTGCGTCCGATGCACTCGGTTGTGGTTGTGAATTTGTACATTTTTGTGTAGAATTATATTTCAACCGTTCCAACAGTTCGACTATATACATTCGTATTTCATCCGACGATGGTTTCGTGAAATATTCAGTGGCAGCAGTTTTAATAAATTCCTCATTGTTATGCAAATATTGCAAAACACCGAATACATTTGTTCGCCTTTCCTTTATTCTCTTTCTAAGAGATATGGCTAGTTTTCCACTGAGATGGTTTGACTGACGATCAAGTTTTTCCAACATAAATCGAAGCGCAGCGTCGGCCGTCAATAAGTTTGAATCCCGGCGACATAATGACATAACTGTAGTTTTTATTACATCCAAACTGTAATGAATGTCGTGAAGGTCTTGGATCTCTTCGTCTGTAAATTTTTATATTCGATGTCAGATCTAATAACGCCTTAAAAACGCATGATTTTAATTTGAGGAATCGGCCTACCATATCTGACAAGCTCTTCCATCGCGTTTTACAGTCTAGTATTAGGTCAATATTTTTACCATTTTCTTCTAGAATGTACTTTTGCAACAAGTCGTTTTTCAAAGAGGAGTTTTTAAAAGATTTTATTAGATCTCTTAATTTTTTTATAGTACCTTTGTATAAAAAATCCGATTCTGGTACTCTGGTCGATTCTACAATAAACGCATCCTCATCTTCTTCAATTTCCTCTGCTTCTTCAGCGCCGGTATTTGAGACATCCTCCTGCACTTCATGTTCTGGAGATTTTTGTGTTTTAGATAAAACTTCAAGGACTGCTAGTTGTATCCCATGAGCCAAACACAATTGGTGGTGGCCGTCAAAATTTCTACCCATTTTGACCATTACACTTGCTCCATCTGTTGTGAAAGCAATTATGTCATCTTCCAGAATTAAACCGAAGTCACTCAAACGCTGCTGTAATAATTGAGTGCCTACTTCAGCTGGCATTGATCGCTGTATCCGTACAAGTCCCAAATTTTTATATTTGGCCATATCAAAGTCTTTATTGTGGATATTTATATTCATATACCTTCTATTACGGGTAGACGTCCACTCATCAAACGTGATTGTAAATCTTTTATTTTCAGAATTCATAATTTTCAATTGATTTTTCAATTTATTTTTTGTGTCATCACTCTGTTTTAGAATTATCTGTGTTATAGTCGCAGAAGATTTCGGCACATCGTAGCCAGACTTTTTAAAAAGATATCTCATATCTTCTGAAGTACAAAATGTGCTCAATGGTATCCCATCCAGTGCAGCCATTCTCGTCACTCGAACCTCCATATTTGAAAAATAATCAGTGAGTTTAATTTTCTTTTGTAAAGGTTCATTCGAATTCGTACGTTTTCGTGTTTGAATTACACCACTATTAGACGTTGACGTACTCGGTCTTTGCGACTCCTGATCTTGCGGCATCTCCGATATGTTTGGCACGCATGTGAGTGTGTAACGCTCCAGTTGCGCCACCAGGAGTTTTCAAATTTTTTTTACAATGCTTACATTCTACACTCTGTCCACTATCAGCTCTCAAGAAATGTTCCCAGATAGAGCTTTGTGTACGTTTGTTCAAAAACTCCTTGTATACAGTCTTATTTGAAGAGGACCTGAAAAATAAATAAAAGGAAGTTAGGTTAATAATAATGCCAACTCATTACGATTGTAAACACTTTTTTTTTAAATAATACGTTGCGCTATACTAGGAATTTCTTCCTGTATTGTGGGTGCGTTTACAAACAAAGAAACTCACATACACAAACACCCAGACCCGGAACAACTACTTGCAGATCATTCAAATATAACTTGTTCCGTGCGGGGATCGAACCCGCGACACGCTGCGCAGCAGTCAATCGCTCAGCCATTAGGCCAACCGTGTCGTCAAACGTATTACGTATTTTGTAGCCAAACGTTTTTTTTTTTTTTTCTATAATAGGCGACAGAGGACAGAGCATGCTTAGTTCATTCATTCCTGATTTAGAGACGAGATTTCAAAATTTTGGTAAATAATTTATTTTTCTAATGGGTTATAGATTAACCTGTTTTATGTTTTAATTAGTGTTCTTAATTAAATATGTACTTGAGAACCTAGATATTCTATAATATAATCGGAATAAATACACTTTAAGAAAATGCTTGATTTACTAATTATTTTGTATGAATTATGCATGCTCCAGGGGGTTTTTTTAATTCCCTTTTAAAACTAAAAGACTGATTAAGGCTTTGGTTCAAGTACTTACATCTTTTAAGAGATTCCACACATGGCAAAGTCACCCACGAAAAAGATACAACTGCTATGCAATTGTTAATATTTGCGCACATTAACCACCAACTTTCAATTAAGTAATCAAGTGTCAACTGTGTCCAGAGTCTAGCGATGCGAACTGAACAACCGACAATTGAGCAATGAAACTACACTTTCGTTTTAGTTAAGAAAGTGAAGAGCATAGTAGTTCCCAGTGGTAGTAGAGACTTTTCGCCAGGGACTCCCCGGCCCCACCGACTCGCCGAGTTGTTAAATTTGAACTCTATTCTGTACGTCTTAGAACTATTTTTTGCAAGATTTGATGAACGATAAAATAAACTGCGGGGAATCCCCCGTTTGTATGTTTCGATGTACTTATATCGTAGTGTTGCCACATTATAACTTTAATATGGTACGTATACTTAATGCTTTTTTATTGGTTGACTATTTTGATTGATTTATGATACCAATAATTACGTAAGTACGGAATTGACATCTTCAGTTACGGAATTGACATCTTCAGTTACGGAATTGAAAATACTTTAAAATGAGTTCGTAATTACGTAATTCCGTATTTACGTAATTGCGTATCTACGTAATTACGTAATGGAAGCCCTAAACATGAGTTTTTTAATGCGTATCGTTTGTTAGATTAATCCAATAGTCATTGAATGTTTCAGCAATTTCATCCGGGATATTAATCTTTGTTTCTTACTTTTTTTATGAAATGTTTGCTCTTAGCGACGGACTCATTTCTTATCAGTTGCCTTTTTTTTCCAATCCAATCAAATGACAACCCCTGCTCTTGGGCGGAGCGGGAGATAGTGTCAGACTCTTACTGACTAAAAGCCCACCCCGTTCCTTCTAGCCTTAATAACCCTGGCACCAGTAGTATCAGTCGCCATGCTGCCTTACATTTGTTTTTAAAGTTAGAGATAAATTGATGATTACTTGTTTTAACAGCCCAAGATTAGAGTTCAAAATAGCTTGTTATCTTATGGCGGTTGAAGTTCAAAACCACTTGTGAATCACTTTTGCACTTCGTTTTAGTTTTTTATAGTTTTTTCCATAGTAAAATGGGGTGAATAGAAACAAATTTTTTATTTTTATTTTTCACTTTGGTGCCATATCATCGGCTTTTACCAAAGCATCGACTTTTTAAAATAACAATTCATTAATAAATGGATATAGTTAAATGCTGCAAAAAATACTCAAATATCGTGAAAATACCCTTTGAAGTTTTGTTTCTATTCACCCCATTTTACCGTTACTCGTATTTTTTATTATTTTGGGATCACTGAATGTTTCATGGGTTTTTTATTTATTGTCTGTTGAAGATTATTACTTGGTATAGTTTTATGTTAATGTTTTGAGAGACAGTTTATGAATTAAAAGTGTTCGTCATAACTTCACTATTTGTGGAGATATAAAAGTGTTACTATTATGTTTTTTATCTTCACTTATTTTTATTCAGTTTTACACACTTAAAGTATTTAAGAACATAATTTTATCAGAGAGCGTTTTTTTTTCCACTTTATAAATTATCCTATTTTTTGTTAAAGATAAAGAGTATTAAAATAACTCACCTTAAAAAATTTCCACACATTTTTTTTTGTGGTTCGCGTTTGGACCACGTTAGAGTTGAAATGACATTATTACAGTCACCAACTGTATGCCTAGTTTACATTATGCTTATACTAGCCCTTCAAGCCAAAAGTGTTTAAATAATTTGAGATCAATTTATTATACAGCATAAACGAAAGCTGAAACTCGAAGCCCTTTGAACGTCCGTCGCAACAATGATAAAAGAACCTACGGTTCTATAGCATAAGCATCATTTTAACCATCAGACTGTAAAACCTGCAAACAATGACTCTTAGAGAGCCAAAAATTATATTGTTATATTAAAATAGCAATAAAAGTTACACTTTTAGTTAAAATAAATTTAAATTATTATTATTAAACAAACATTTACGAGAATGGCATGTAGTACCAGTTATATTTGCTTACATATAATTGCGCGGTTACCAATGTATACTGGCCGAATTTTTCTGCGTTTATAGGGAATCCCGATGACATAGTTTGAAGAATTATATATAATCTCTTGATTAATTCGTTATCAATTCCAGTAATCTCTGCAGAACATTGATAATTTTGGAAAAATCTCCTTGCCGTATTTCCGTCATTACTATTACCGGAACCTTGACGTGGTTTATCAATGTGCAAACCAACGCACTTCTCGGAAACGTTTTTGGACATATTTTTTCTTGTCTTCTTTAAGTTGCTTGTTTTCTGGAGTAGTTGCAGACCACTTCTCAAAACTTAAATTGTAAGAAATATGGAGGATCGTTTCCATTAATCTTATCCATGCGTGTAGTGTCGACAATCCATATTTAAATGCATTTTCATTTTCAACTCTCGCTGTAACTTTTAAAAGATCATTCGTTTGTCTGGGAGTTGCTCCACAAACAGTGCAGGTAGCACTGGATGATGTGTTTTTTTTTTTTACTGGACCAAAGGTTCCTGAAGTTCCATGAACGGGTCCCTGAGGAATTGCGATCTCCGGTAAATTTAACTTCAGTTCGATTCCCGTTTGAGTGATGGAATTACTAACGTGGCTTTTGGCAAGCACTGGTAATCAGGCAGAGCGTCTCGTAAATCAGTACGCTGCTGCAACACAGGCTGGCCATTTCGTCTGGCCATCTCAGCAACCTGTAAGTTTAAGTGGTTGCTGCACACATGAAGAAATAGAGAAAAGGGCAATCGTTCCAATAAACGTGGGTCCACTACTCTTAATTTTTCGTATGTTTCTGTGACGATTGGCACGAACCCACCAAAGTCAAAATTCTGAACGTGAACGTCCTCCATCGGAATAAGAGATGAATGGGGTCCAATATCATACAGTGGCTCGTTGAGGGGTGGTTGTTCTACAGTAGATTTTTGTGGACGAGATGCATTAATCTTTTCATCCTTATTATCTTGAATCTTCTTTTTGAAAGCGGTCGAACGATTAGTTGGCCGACCAGTTCTCTGTTCTCTTGAAGGGTCATAGGGTGGAGGCTCATATGACCAATCTTTTAACTGCTCCCTATCCGTCATATGACGGTAGGCTCTTTGGGCGTCCCTTTGCCCACGGCGATTACCACCGGACTGGCTCGGGAACTGTTGGAAATTTTGGCGTCTGCCATCCATACTTGGAAAGTAAAAATATTCAATAAATGAACAAAAACAACGTTCTTTTCACCCATGGATCGTAAACCTTGTACATAAGCGTTACGAACATGTCCCATTCCGTACTCCTGGACCAGTTACATATTTTTTCGTTTCTTTGTGTTTTCGGAACACTCATCACATGGTTTTGTTGGTCTACCACGATCACCACAATTTTCAGATGTTGAGGTACTGCAAGAATTCAATGGTACTTTAAACTCACCATTTAACCAATTTGAGTATAGGCTCTCAAACCTGTCTGGCTTTCTTTGAGCTTTGGTCCATTTCTGGTTGCAACTTGATGTTAGATTTTTTTTAATACTTTTGGCAAAGCTCCAAAGCCTTGAGCATCGACGCCGAGTTGCTGGCCTGGCGGTTTTCTATCGATTTCACTTCGGTGAGTGTGCGTTGAAATTGCACAATTTAATTCCGCCAAGTCCGTTCCATCATCGGACCACTAGACGTACGGTGTTGCGCCATCGGTACATGGTGGATGTCCCACCCATTCGTACAAAGCGTTTTGGAAACATTCATTATGCGTACAGCTTAAAAGTGGAATTCCCTGCCGGAGTCTGTGTTTCCTGATAGCTACAACTAAATGTTGATATGGGTAAAATAGCTAAGTCTATTAGAACTCTTGGTTTGGTGTGGCAGCCCGGTGAGGACTGTCTTAGTTTTGAAGTTAAAGGCCTGATCGGTAAATCCATTTCCGATAGTTTTACAAAGCGTGAAGCTCTCTCTTTGTTGATGTGCGTGTATGATCCTCTAGGCTTTTTGGCCCCACTTGTGGTGAGGGCAAAGATCATGTTCCAAAATATATGGCGTAAAGCAGTCGATTGGGACCAACAACTCACTCAAGATGACTCATCGGCTTGGAAAGAATGGCACGAAGTTTGCCTTAATTCCATTTCTAATTTAAAAATTCATCGTCGATATAATTTGAGCGAGTTTGATGTAGCGCAGAGAGAACTTCATGTCTTTTGTGATGCTAGCGAATCTGCGTATGCATCTGTAGCGTATTGGCGTTTGCAATTCCCGAATAATACCATTGCGGTAGTACTGATCGGTAGTAAAGTCAGAGTAGCTCCATTAAAACCCTCCTCCATAGCACGGTTAGAACTTCAAGGTGCCTTGGTAGCCGCTCGACTTGCCGACACCATCTGCAATGCTCACACGTTTAAGCCAGATAAACGAGTTTTCTGGTGTGACTCCATGAATGTCTTAGGTTGGGTGTGAAACTACGCTCGTAAATTCAAGCCTTTTGTGGCCAACCGTATTGGTGAAATTTTAGAGCTTTCTATTGTCGGAGAATGGCACTGGGTTCCTACCGAAATGAATGTAGCTGACGATGCGACACGTATAGATAAAAAGCCGCTAAATATGGAGTCACGCTGGTTTACTGGTCCTAGTTTTTTATTATCATCAGACCAGTGGCCTGTAGAACCAATTATCACAACGCCGACGGCTGGTCAGACTGAGCTGAAACCAAGGCAAAAAGTCATATGTAATGCAATATCTGATGAACCATTTCATCCCTTAGTTCCCGTTTCAGCTAGCCCGTTGCGCATCAGTAGATGGTTATGTCTCGTTCGAGCCACTGCTCTAGCTCATTTGTTTGCACGCAAGCTTCTTAACATTTGCCGTAGAGTAGGTAACACAAAACTAACTCCTTTTGACTTGTCATCGGTTGACCTACAATTAGCGGAGAACCATATACTATGGCAAAGCCAGATAGATTGCTTTGAAACAGAGATAGTTTGCCTAAAGACAGCAACCTCCCTCCCACGCTCTAGCAGATTGTTGAACCTGTCTCCTACCATAGGAGAGGACAACCTACTTCGGTTATCAGGACGGATCACTGCTGCTTCTGGAGTCTCGAGTCAAGCCAAGTCTCCAATTATATTAGATGGAAAACACCCGGCAGTACGCCTCTTAGTGCTTCGTTACCACCAGAAAGCTGCTCATGCTAACACAGAGACAGTTGTGAATGAACTTCGCCAAGTCTACTGGATAATTCATTTAAGAAGCACAGTTCGGTCAGTAGCAAACCATTGCCTATTCTGTCGACAGCGAAAGGCTACGCCATTCAACCCGCCAATGGGAAAACTTCCACCAGCAAGATTAGCTCACAGTGAACGACCGTTCTCGTATACAGGCCTGGACTACTTTAGCCCCATCCAAGTTACCATCGGGCGCAGACACGAGAAACGATATGTTGCTCTCTACACCTGTTTAGTCGTCAGAGCAGTCCATCTTGAAGTTGTTCACAGCCTCTCCACCGATGCGGCGGTAATGAGTTTGAGAAGATTTATCGCAAGGCGCGGTTGCCCCCGCCAGATGTACTCCGACAATGGGACAGCCTTTGTGGGTCTAAATCGTGAACTGAAGAAATTGTATGGTAGCCAAGTTTCCTCTTTCGCTACAAATGAAGCCATTGAATGGAATTTTATCCCACCGGCAGCGCCGTTCATGGGCGGGGCATGGGAGCGTTTGGTGCGAAGTATTAAGACTGTGCTAAAGGTGACACTAAAAGAAAAGTCTCCATCAGATGAGGTCTTAACAACCCTTCTTGTCGAAGCGGAAGCAATTGTGAACAGCAGACCACTCACGCATGTTTCTCCCGATCCAGATTACCCGGAGGCATTAACACCTAGCCATTTTTTAATCTAAAAATTATAAACTAATAACAAAGTGATTAATCTAACATGCATTAAATCTAAGGGCTTTATCATACAAGCGGATTGCGAGCGTTCTCAAAGCGGAGCGGGCGCGCAACGAATGCGTTACGGGCGCGCAACGTACACGTTACGCATGCGCAGCGAATTTGTTGCGGACACGCAACGAGATCCGGCAACGAGATGCGAGTCTCGGTCTTCAAAGTAACAAAAGCAGTGTCTCCTCGTCGGAATCCATTTTGTTACTGAGTGTATTATATGTCGGTAACTTCTACAAACACGCGGTGAATACGTTGCGAATTTTCACGTATCCGCGACGTCTTCGCTTTGCAGCCGCGGCGTGTTCGCGACGCATTCGCTGCGCGCCCGCCCCGCCCCGCAGCCGCTCGCAAACCGCTAGTGTGATAACGCCCTTAGACTTACAAATAAAACCTTAACAATAAATATCTTCCCGACCATGATCACTGCTGCTGGCCAGCCCCTGCACTTACCTTGTTGGCTAACTCCATTGACAGAGCTGATTGTAACATATAATATGAGGAAGAGATTGAGCAGCGACCATACAGTTTAGCCCCCACTGTAATCCATTTCTTGGTCTCTGCATCTGGCTTGTATAGCTCAAGATGATTAAGGAGACTTTCTCTCTGCTTGTCGTCATTCAAAGGCCCATTAATAGCAGCATTGACAAACTTTTCTGCTGCTTCCAAAGTCCTGCTCATAGGCTCGTTGACAACATTCTTCTTTGCACTAGGCATTTGCAAGGTGACAGATTGCTCAATGTTGAAGAAGTAACAAAAGCGTTTTAGATCTGCAGTCTCGATGTTGTCCGTCTTCGGTAACAGTGATGGTATTAGACCGTGAGTTAACAGAGCTGGCATTTCCACTAGTGTGCCATAGTCCAGCTTGTATTGAAGGTTCATGCAGACCAAATCAACCTTTCCTCGCACCCCTGTCTTCTTTACTACAGCCAGTGCAATATGAGGGAACGAAGCTGCGATTCTACTGAGCGTTATATCCTTGGAGATCAAGCATTAACACCTAGCCATTTTTTAATCGGCACCTCTTCTGGAAGAAACATTCCGGTCAAGTCGAGCGAAGGAGATCTGAGTGGCAGAATCCAGTTGGACGGAACCTTTTTTTTATAAACTTTTTTGTTTTGTACATATTTTAAAAACTTATGAAACAAAATATATTTTCAGTTGTCAATTGCATGGTGTGGTTGTCATTTCTCCTCATCCTCAAGCTACTCAAATTCCTTGTCTCCAACTCCTCATCACTAACAATAAATATATTATTATAATACGTACAATGTTATAAATTTATTAACAGATAACAACAGTGAATGTCATTAAGTACTTATATTTACCTTTTTTTGCTCCTTTGTATATTATATACACAACACAAGTTCCGTAGGCACAATCAGTGTCCAAAAATCACAAGGCGTGGTAATTGAAAGTCCAATAAAACGTAAGCGGGTCGTTAAAAATATCGGCGATATCACAGCACGTCTGATCACTATGAAAGCAAAACAGAAGTGATGACGGTGAGAAAATTATTATTATAACTGTCATTTAGTGCAAAATACTTTTCAAACGAAAGTGAACCTTAACTTCAAATTATAAAGGTTCACTTTAATCTGTGTACCGACCGGTTCGGGCTTAACCAAGAGAACAATGGGAACCAAATTCCACAGCAGTAAGACTGTCAGTCTTGTTATCGGTAAAGTTTTATTAAGTTTTAGTGAATTTAAACTTATGGTATAATGTATTATTGGTCTTAAAAACAGTTACTGCGCATGCATCTGCACGAAGTTCGGGGCTGTCAAGTTATTTTGCGTCTACTGTAAATATACGTACACAATTTTATGTCATTAAAAGTCATACCTAACACGTAAAACCAATGCAAAATAGGAAATAAAAATTATGCGATGTAAGTGATCTCTCAAAATACCTATCACTACTATTATAGAAAAGTAATAATTAACAAAATATATTTAGAATCAAAGGTTGTTAAATCCTGGAAAACGCCCTTAGGCGTCTTCAGCACCTAGAAAGGATTTTGCAATTTTTTTTTATAGTTAAAAATCCGGAAACTATGAGCAGTACTTTGTGCATTTAAAACATATAGCACCTATTGCAAAATTTTTCCCATTTTAGGGCTGGTTTTTGCCAAGATATATACAATTGTAAAAAAACGCCGATAGGCGTCTGCCGCAGCGAATGGGTTAAGGCTGATGGTGGGCGAGGGGGCTGGTGGTGATGGCTGGTAGAGTCATCTGATAAGACAAGGCGCCTGCCTGTTGTGCTCTGTATAGATATAGGCGATGGCTCTATCTCAACATCTATAAAGTTTCTCGGTGCAGATATAGTTGCACCCTGTCGAGATGGTGAAAGTAGAATAGATTGAGATTGAGACGCTGCAGTCACAACTTCATGGAGTTCACTTTGCTGGTATTCCTATAAAAACGAAAACACATTATAAACATATTTATTTATAGTTATTATTTGTAGTATCTTTACATGGGTAACAATAAATTACATACTTCACTGGATAAAACTTCTAGAGACACTGGTTCTTCATTTTCAGTGGACTGGGAGGTATAGACATTGGTAGGAACTGCAATAATCTCTTCATTTTCCTAAAATAAATAGGAATTATATAAACAGATCTAGTACAAAACAGTTATATAAGTAGTACATGTCCATAACTGCAAGTTTTTGTTGCTGTTTATTACACCAGTTAGCTCAGTAGGTCAACACTCACTTGTAATACTTGTGGCTCCTGCGTTATGATGGGTTCGACTCTAACACCAGGTAACCCCATCTCATAATCTTCCCCAAGGATACTGAGGAACTTACGGTCTATTTCAGACAGTTCCAATTTTGTGGCAGGTCCACCTCCTGTTCTTCTGCTATCGTTAATGAGCCGATTTTTATTTTTTAATTTGGACTTCATGTCCACCCAGTACTAAAAATAATATTGACATGTTTAATATTATATAGAAAGAAAACCACAGGATGTGGGGGGAAAAAAGCTACTTACCTTAGACCATTCAGGTCCAGAATTAATAGACCCTTCGCCTGTTGAGTTTAAAATATCTGCAACTCTTTCCCACATTCGTTTGCTGTGGTCCCGGGCTTGAGTTGATTTGTTATACCTAACAGCAATTTCTCTGTGGTTATTTAAAAACTCCCACAAATGAAGCAGTTGGGTCATGGTTACACGACGTCTTGTTTGGGTTTCACTAAAAATTAAAACATTGGTCAGTGGGTCGACTTAGGGGCGGATCATTACACATTTTAAAAACGACATTTCAATTAAATATCTATAATTATGTATTGTTCTAAACAGGTAAACAAACGTACGACATTGTTTTATGAGAATTCACTGGTTAAAATCACAACAAAATGTTATTTAGATCGACAACTTCGACAAGACTATTTAAAGTCTCAATCTTACTCTGCGGAAACAAATTTTACCTACAAAAAGCACTTAAAACTGAACTAAAGTATTTCTTATCAACTTCGATGTCAAGTGGGGAACGAAACAGTCTTTTAGGGTTCCGTAGCCAAATGGCAAAAAACGGAACCCTTATAGATTCGTCATGTCTGTCTGTCTGTCGGTCTGTCTGTCCGTCCGTATGTCACAGCCACTTTTTTCCGAAACTATAAGAGCTATACTGTTGAAACTTAGTAAGTAGATGTATTCTGTGAACTGCATTAATATTTTCTCACAAAAGTAGAAAAAAAAGCAATAAATTTTGGGGGTCCCCATACTTCAGGGTTTCAGTTCTAACCCAAATCTTTTTTTTCATCGAACCCATACGTGGATAGGTCTTCAAAAATGATATTGAGGTTTCAAAAATCATTTTTTTCTAAATTGAATAGTTTGCGTGAGAGACACTTCCAAAGTGGTAAAATGTGTCCCCCCCCCCTCTAAGGGCTCCCGCACACGGGCCACCGGCCACAACCACAAAACGCCGCCACTGGCATATTTCCTGTATTTTTCATACATTTTATATGGACTCGCCGCACACGGTTGGCGCCGGTGGCGGCCACACGCTTCAAATCGTCGCAGCTTGCATCTTGTGGCTCGCACCGGCCACTAAACGCCGACACAAAAAGCCGCCACACGCCACTCGCGCGATTCCGCGCCCCTCTCTCGAAATGTCTCATCGAAATGTTCGTTGCATTTGTTTACATTCGTTAAAATTGGATGTATCCAATAACTACGGTTTCGTCTTCTACGACGACGTCTTTTTATCAAAAGTAGCGCAATTAAACCTTCTTCGTCAGAGTCCATTATGAGATCATATACTGCACGCAAACAAGCAGCCACCGACCGCAAGTGTCGACCACCGGCCACAAGTGGCTGTCGCGCGCTTCAGCTACCTTTGTAGCCGCTTCTAGCTTCTAGTGGCGGCGTTTGTGGCTGTGGCGAGTGGCTCGTGTGCGGCGACACTTACTTCTAAAATAAGAGAATGATAAAACTAAAAAAAATATATGATGTACATTACCATGCAAACCACCAACGGAAATTGGTTTGAACGAGATCTATTAAGTAGTTTTTTTTTATACGTCATAAATCTAAAAAATACACTATTATTAAAACATCGATCAAAGTTACAACGAACTACAAGAACTTTTTTATATTATGTTACTTGCTGCTACGGAACCCTTCATGGGCGAGTCCGACTCGCACTTGGCCGGTTTTTTAAATTTAGCGCTAAAAAATTACGAAACTTATTCAGGTACGTTCATATCACGTTGTTTTAAGGATTAAAATATTTGATTAAACATGTATGTTGTGCTTTTTATTAGAAGTTTTAGATTATGTTACTTGGTAAGTTCTATCAAATAGTTTTAAGGAAATCGTGTGATGCTCCAAAATCACCATTACACTATAATAAAAAAAACCGGTATTGAAACGGCAAATACAAAATGTAGGTGTTTGAACGTTCTCTATTTAAACGAATATGACATTACAGCCGACCACAGACAAGCGTAACCGTTCACCTCTGTACCAAAGTCGTTCACCTTTAGAACTGTCATAGTACGATTATAAGCGATTGAGAAGCAGGCCTGCTTATGAAAGGAAATTGACTCACTGGGAATTGAACGATTCCATGAGAGGTCATAGTAAGCCCCCAGATCATGTATTAAGCGTGAAACGGTGTCGTTTGAAAGCGGCACTGTAGAAAGATACTTTGCAGATTTATCATTAGCGTTGCCATAACTTCTGGGAATCAATACGGGACGTTTTTTCTTCCGATACCCAAAACTCATAATCGTATATAACACATTGAACACTGACACGGGGCTTTTCAACTACACCATACCTACATAACATAGCACGCATGTGTACCTTCCTACATAGCGAGAAGAAACAAAGTAATGTGTTTTCTAAGATTCCCTCTAATCTCAAACTTATTGAAAGTGTAAAATAAATAAAACAATTATTTTTATTTAATCATACTTTTTATTCAAAACGTCGTATGTAGACAATTTTTTAAATTAACATAAAATTACTCAGGTATTTATTTTTTTGCCCAGTCATATTTTGAAGTTGATTTTACTTTTGCAATAACTTCTTTTTCTTTTTTTATATAATCATAGAACTGGGCGCATGTCATTTTAAAATTGTAATGACAAATCAATATGGATTCAATGGTCTCTACCGACAACCTGTTCCGTTCGTCCGTCCATTGAGCCGTCATCAATGAAAATATTCTTTCGACATTTGCATTGTGGGCTGGAATTGCAAATATATTTATATTCGCACAGCTTTAATAGGCATGATTTCTGCTCTAAATGTTCTGTATCTCCAAAAAATTTCAGCCACTTTTGTTCCATGCTTAGTGTTTTCATTGTGTCATTATTCTTATTCAAATAATCTTTTAAGTAAACAAACTGGTTAAATAGGGTCTCAGTCTGTTCAATATTTATTTGTTTTGTTTGTAAATATGTTACATGTTCGTTCAATTTCTTCCCATTCAGGAATACTGTTCAGAGACATCCAGTCGAAGGCATTGAAGTTTTCAAGCGGTTGTGACCATTTCTTAATATATTCGACAGCTGTATTAAAGAAATCTATTGCTTGTTTTTCAAAAGCTTCGACCATGTCATTATTTTCAGAATTAAGCTTTAAGCGATTCAAAATTTGCTTCGTCGCTATTCCAATAAAATTAGATGTTTTTCTCTCCATCATAATTTGCATTGTCTCTTGTAATATGGACTTCACTTCAATTACCGTGATGTTAGATTTTTCAACTTTTCTTATTTGTGATTCAAACGAAAAATAATTAATTACAGTGTAAAAAAAACATTTGTAAATTAAAAAAAAACATATAATTATAAAAAAAGCCAACTGCTGCACAAGTGTGCCGCTCGGCACACTTATTTTTTTTATTTAAATAAAAAAATTAACAGTGTGCCGAGCAGCACACGCACCGCAGCCGCATGGCATCCCGCCCCGGTCCAATAGTTTCGGCGACGGCGGCGGGGCCATTATGCCCTCATCCAGGACGGGCAAGGACGACTCGGATTCTTCACCACTGTCGCCACCATCTCCCGGCGACGGCGGCGGGGCCATTATGCCCTCATCCAGGACGGGCAAGGACGACTCGGATTTTTCACTTACAACACTTACACAATAATAATAATTAAAAAAAACGAATACATGAAAGAAATAAAAAAGGGTATACTTATACATAATTTACATAACTAAACATAAAAAAACATGAAAAAAAAAACACTTAACCTCGTAAAACTATGTATACACAAAAGTCCTAAAATATACCCTTACCTAATTAACTTATCAATTACGACCAAAAAAAACAATAAATTAAATAAAAAAACTAAAAACATGACAGAAATAAAATAAAAATTACACTTATATGTAATTGGTTATTTATTATAATTAAATACTTAAGTAAAGTATTTAATTATGTATAATAAATTACCAATAATAGAAATTGCTAAAGTTAAAACCGTTGCCCATACGAATGAGCAACGGTTGAACCAACGAACGTGTTGGTCCCATGGATCATCATCTGGCTCCCAATCCATGAGACCGCCGCCGCAGTAAAAACATTTACACCGGTCACCCACGCCGGTATAAAAAAAACCGGCTTCGGCCAGAGCCTCTGGTCTCGGTGATTGAAGAGGCCAGTTCCTGAATGTTAGCAATCTCGTGGCCTCTTCTTCAAAATCTGGGTGAATTGGTCCTTGCCACATCTGTAAAGAATAATCTATATATATAAAAACGAAATAACACTCACTAATTAATCACGAAATCTCAGAAACTTTTACAACTTAAAATTTGGCAGGCAAATTTTTTATAGGGTGTAGACATCCGCAAAGAACGGATTTAACGAAACTCCACGCCTAAGGATTTTTTTTTTATTGTGGGAAAATCATCGAATGACAACCCCCGTTCTTGGGCGGAGCGGGAGATAGTTTCGGACTCTTACTGACTAAAACCCTACCGTGTTCCTTCGTGCCTTCATACCGGGGCTGAGCTACTCTTTCGAAACTAACCCTGGCCCCACCAGTAGGCTTCGACCCAGCTAGGCCGCTGCTGTTGCTAACAACTGCTTGAAGCGCGCGGGAACAGTGCGCACCGTCGACAGACCCACACACTACACAATATAATCCATACTAATATTATAAAAACGAAAGTGAGTTTATTTGTTTGTTTGTTACGTCTTCACGCCTAAATGGCTGAACCGATTTTGATGAATTTTGGTACAGAGAAAGTTGGGACCCTGGAGACGGACATAGGCTATTTTTTTTTTAGTGAGAAAAGGGGGAGAAAGATGCGGGTGAAGCCGTGGGTAAAAGCTAGTACTATATATTATAATACGGTTGGCAACCCTGAGTGCAACCGATCGTTCTGAGGGTTCTTAATACAGTTTTTAATCAGTTGTAGTTACCAGTGGCGTAACTATAGGGAGGCAAGGGTGGCAAAATGCCACGGGCCCCTTGCCTAGTGGGGCCTCTGGACCTAGAAGGCGGCTCAGATGTAAATATACAAATTCAAGTAAATTATTAAGGTTTATTAAAAGCATTCATAAGAAAAGGACGAATTTCCCGTGGTATTTGGCCAATATAAAATCCTCGTGGATTAGAGAACTTGCCGATTTATTAATAATAAAGAATATTTTAATGCCTGTACTCTTCAGTGATTTATCCAAATTAAATTACAAAGTTTCTGGGGCCCCATCCAATGATTATGCCACGGGCCTCAGATAGTATAGATATATATTACTCCACTGGTAGTTACAGTAATTTAGAAAAAAATTTCAAGTGTTTGAGCATTATATTCAATATTTACGGACCCTTAACATTGAAAGTTTGGTGTTTTCAAGTACCTAAGTCTTTCTTACTTTTTATTTCCTATACTTAAATAGTTCAAATAGTGAACTAACCGAAAGGGAAGTGAACGTTTCTAGGGAGTTTCATAGGTTCTAATTGTGTCGATGAACAGCAAAAGTGGAAAAATCCGTTAAAGATGCTTTTCCACAATGACGTATTTTATTCTATACTATTAATGCAGGTTCTATTTACGTCTCTTTTGAGCAAGATAAACCCATATGGGTCAGAAAAGGATGCCTAATATACAATCTCACCTTGACTGTGGATAATTAAGGCGCAAAAAGCAGAAATTGATTGGATTTTACTAGGTTTGATATAAACGCTTGGATATTACCAGTTTTGGAAAAAAATCTACTGTGGATATTACCATTTTTGATACAATTTGTCATTATGCATCATTATCAGGGTTGTCACTAAGAATTTTAACAACAATAGTTTGAAATTAAATTTCTCTAAAACTTAAATAAATAGATACCTATTCTTTGCAATTCTTTTGCGAAAATCAAACAAAATCAATAAATTAGATAAATTTTATTATTTATAAACATTCTACGAAAATCAAACAAAATCAATCACCTCTTCCATCTCTTGACCATGGCACTGCGATGCCCTCAGTACCGTGTATGTTGTATTGTACAGGGAACTTAATGTATGTGTAAAGTTTCATAAGAATCGGTTAAGTAAAAGAAGGTGAAAAAGCATTCACAAGATTGGAAGCAAAAATAAATAAACGGGATCAAACTAAATATTAAAAACATTCCTTTTGACGCAGTCCCGTAAAAACCAAATGAAGTACCTATTTAATTTTGCAACAATTCACTCAGCTTCGGACATTCTATTGGAAGTCACAACCCTATTGGTTTTAGAATTCAAACAGGTAGTTACTGGTAGGCATGTGATGTTTACTTACAGTTTCTGCTTCTCCTTGCAACGTTTCGATAAATTTGGATTTCGTAATCGCTTTCTGGCTTTGTCTGGTGCAACTTTTTGTATGCCACTCATTATTTTACGTATTATTTATCAATTAAAATCAACAATAACTGAAGAGCTGCAGTGTATAGTCTCGTTTTTTTATTGACACTGACCGCCATGATGGACACGTCATGCCCTGTGATTGGCTGTCGCGGATATTACCACTTTTGATTTATACCTAATGCTGGATATTACTGACTTTGAAATACTATTGAATTTAAAACCTGTTTTTCTATAGGAAATTCATGGATATATCTAAATTTGAATTTGACAAGCTATTCCACTTGTCATCAGCTATCGACAGAATATGAAAAAATACTTTTTGACTAAAGTGGATTTTACTACTTTTGATATTTACCGACACAATTATTCTTTCGAAATTATTTAGTATAGAAAGTGTGTGTTATTATTTAGTGTAGATATGTAATTTATTTTAAAATGCCTTTTGTAGATGTGGATAATATTTTGACATTTTATGACTTTGTGGATATTTTCATACAAGACTATTTGTGGCCGTGGCCGGACACGCATTTTGTTTTAAGAGAGTTTTGCCTTGCTTGTGGACTTTTAATTCCAGCTAGAGACATAGTGCATTTTGTGGCTGACGTGAACATTGAAATTATAGACATTATAGAATCTGACATTTGGTGCATAAATTGCAGAACATGCATTTACGACCATTATGAACCGGACGAGTGCACAGAGTGTGCTGATTAGATTACAGGTAAGTATTTGATATTTATTACGTATGCCAATCACTATGATGCCTCTCTTTTCTGACTCGTTACATTTTACACTTGTTATACAGAGTTTAAGGGACAGCCCTCTACAAACTTTAAGGGCTTGCTCAGTAGACAAGACTGAACAACCTTCCACAAGATTTTTTTTCAAGAAACGAAAAAAAAAAGTCGGCCTCTCCATACAAACTGTCTCTGTGTCTACTGAGCAAGCCCTTAAACATTGTGGCGAGCTGTCCCTTACACCTTGTATATTACACACGTAACAAATCAAATACGTAAACAATTAGTGACCTCAATTTATTAGGTCAATGCAAGTAGGTAACGAGTGTGTTATTTACCCACTATTAAGATTAATTTAACAAATTTCTTTGGAGGATGCCTTTCTTAGTAAGTTGTGAGTGATGAAATTATTAAAAAACTTCATTGAAGTGGGACCAGTAGAGCTGCAGTCATATAATAGTAATGTAATTATAGTTCTGAAGTAAGGTATAATTAATTACAGTGTAAAAAAAACATTTGTAAATTAAAAAAAACATATAATTATAAAAAAAGCCAACTGCTGCACAAGTGTGCCGCTCGGCACACTGTTATTTTTTTTATTTAAATAAAAAAATTAACAGTGTGCCGAGCAGCACACGCACCGCAGCCGCATGGCCTCGGTCCAAGAGTTCCGGCGACGGCGGCGGGGCCATTATGCCCTCATCCAGGACGGGCAAGGACGACTCGGATTCTTCACCACTGTCGCCACCATCTCCCGGCGACGGCGGCGGGGCCATTATGCCCTCATCCAGGACGGGCAAGGACGACTCGGATTCTTCACCACTGTCGCCACCATCTCCCGGCGACGGCGGCGGGGCCATTATGCCCTCATCCAGGACGGGCAAGGACGACTCGGATTCTTCACCACCGTCGCCACCATCTCCCGGCGAAGATGGTGGCGATGCTGACGAACTCTGACGAGTGGTTTGTAGACATAATTTACTGAAAAAAAAAGACAAATCTAAGAATTTGAAGAAGAACTATAACATACGATGAATTCCGCCTTAGTCTACTGAGTTGGGAAAGCCTACTGACTAACAACATTTTAGTATTATTGCATCTAATTCATCGTAACCTACCGAGTTTGTGTTGTTCAACAAACTCTTCATGTCCGTATGGTCTTAGGAAAGTAGTACTATCACTAACAGATTAGTTAAGTCTAACATGAGTGTTTTAATGCGTATCGTTTGTTAGATTAATCCAATAGTCATTGAATGTTTCAGCAATTTCATCCGGGATATTAATCTTTGTTTCTTACTTTTTTATGAAATGTTTGCTCTTAGCGACGGACTCATTTCTTATCAGTTGCCTTTTTTTTCCAATCCAATCCAATGACAACCCCCGCTCGTGGGCGGAGCGGGAGATAGTGTCAGACTCTTACTGACTAAAAGCCCACCCCGTTCCTTCTAGCCTTAATAACCCTGGCCCCAGTAGTATCAGTCGCCATGCTGCCTTACATTTGTTTTTAAAGTTAGAGATAAATTGATGATTACTTGTTTTAACAGCCCAAGAATAGAGTTAAAAATAGCTTGTTATCGTATGGCGGTTGAAGTTCAAAACCACTTGTGAATCACTTTTGCACTTCGTTTTAGTTTTTTATAGTTTTTGCCAAAGTAAAATGGGGTGAATAGAAACAAAACTTCAAAGGGTATTTTCACGATATTTGAGTATTTTCTATTATTTTGGGATCACTGAATGTTTTATGGGTTTTTTATTTATTGTCTATTGAAGATTATTACTTGGTATAGTTTTATGTTAATGTTTTGAGAGTCGGTTTATGAATTAAAAGTTTTCGTCATAACTTCACTATTTGTGGAGGTATAATAGTAACACTGTCACTTAAGTACTAGTTTATGTTTTATATCTTCACTTATTTTTATTCAGTTTTACACACTTAAAGTATTTAAGAACATAATTTTATCACAGAGCGTTTTTTTTCCACTTTATAAATTATCCTATTTTTTGTTAAAGATAAAGAGTATTAAAATAACTCACCTTAAAAAATTTCCACACATTTTTTTTTGTGGTTCGCGTTTGGACCACGTTAGAGTTGAAATGACATTATTACAGTCACCAACTGTATGCCTAGTTTACATTATGCTTATACTAGCCCTTCAAGCCAAAAGTGTTTAAATAATTTGAGATCAATTTATTATACAGCATAAACGAAAGCTGAAACTCGAAGCCCTTTGAACGTCCGTCGCAACAATGATAAAAGAACCTACGGTTCTATAGCATAAGCATCATTTTAACCATCAGACTGTAAAACCTGCAAACAATGACTCTTAGAGAGCCAAAAATTATATTGTTATATTAAAATAGCAATAAAAGTTACACTTTTAGTTAAAATAAATTTAAATTTAAATTATTATTATTAAACAAACATTTACGAGAATGGCATGTAGTACCAGTTATATTTGCTTACATATAATTGCGCGGTTACCAATGTATACTGGCCGAATTTTTCTGCGTTTATAGGGAATCCCGATGACATAGTTTGAAGAATAATCTCTTGATTAATTCGTCATCATTTCCAGTAATCTCTGCAGAACATTGATAATTTTGGAAAAATCTCCTTGCCGTATTTCCGTCATTACTATTACCGGAACCTTGACGTGGTTTATCAATGTGCAAACCAACGCACTTCTCGGAAACGTTTTTGGACATATTTTTTCTTGTCTTCTTTAAGTTGCTTGTTTTCTGGAGTAGTTGCAGACCACTTCTCAAAACTTAAATTGTAAGAAATATGGAGGATCGTTTCCATTAATCTTATCCATGCGTGTAGTGTCGACAATCCATATTTAAATGCATTTTCATTTTCAACTCTCGCTGTAACTTTTAAAAGATCATTCGTTTGTCTGGGAGTTGCTCCACAAACAGTGCAGGTAGCACTGGATGATGTGTTTTTTTTTTTTTACTGGACCAAAGGTTCCTGAAGTTCCATGAACGGGTCCCTGAGGAATTGCGATCTCCGGTAAATTTAACTTCAGTTCGATTCCCGTTTGAGTGAGGGAATTACTAACGTGGCTTTTGGCAAGCACTGGTAATCAGGCAGAGCGTCTCGTAAATAAGTACGCTGCTGCAACACAGGCTGGCCATTTCGTCTGACCATCTCAGCAACCTGTAAGTTTAAGTGGTTGCTGCACACATGAAGAAATAGAGAAAAGGGCAATCGTTCCAATAAACGTGGGTCCACTACTCTTAATTTTTCGTATGTTTCTGTGACGATTGGCACGAACCCACCAAAGTCAAAATTCTGAACGTGAACGTCCTCCATCGGAATAAGAGATGAATGGGGTCCAATATCATACAGTGGCTCGTCGAGGGGTGGTTGTTCTACTGTAGATTTTTGTGGACGAGATGCATTAATCTTTTCATCCTTATTATCTTGAATCTTCTTTTTGAAAGCGGTCGAACGATTAGTTGGCCGACCAGTTCTCTGTTCTCTTGAAGGGTCATAGGGTGGAGGCTCATATGACCAATCTTTTAACTGCTCCCTATCCGTCATATGACGGTAGGCTCTTTGGGCGTCCCTTTGCCCACGGCGGTTACCACCGGACTGGCTCGGGAACTGTTGGAAATTTTGGCGTCGGCCATCCATACTTGGAAAGTAAAAATATTCAATAAATGAACAAAAACAACGTTCTTTTCACCCATGGATCGTAAACCTTGTACATAAGCGTTACGAACATGTCCCATTCCGTACTCCTGGACCAGTTACATATTTTTTCGTTTCTTTGTGTTTTCGGAACACTCATCACATGGTTTTGTTGGTCTACCACGATCACCACAATTTTCAGATGTTGAGGTACTGCAAGAATTCAATGGTACTTTAAACTCACCATTTAACCAATTTGAGTATAGGCTCTCAAACCTGTCTGGCTTTCTTTGAGCTTTGGTCCATTTCTGGTTGCAACTTGATGTTAGATTTTTTTAAATACTTTTGGCAAAGCTCCAAAGCCTTGAGCATCGACGCCGAGTTGCTGGCCTGGCGGTTTTCTATCGATTTCACTTCGGTGAGTGTGCGTTGAAATTGCACAATTTAATTCCGCCAAGTCCGTTCCATCATCGGACCACTAGACGTACGGTGTTGCGCCATCGGTACATGGTGGATGTCCCACCCATTCGTACAAAGCGTTTTGGAAACATTCATTATGCGTACAGCTAAAGAGTGGAATTCCCTGCCGGAGTCTGTGTTTCCTGATAGCTACAACCTAGGGGTATTTAAGTCGAGAGTGAATAGGTTACTTCTAGGCAAAAGTGCTCCATCGTCGGCCACATCATCACTTACCATCAGGTGAGATAGTGGTCAAACGCGAGCCTATCAATAATAATAATTTAAAAAAAATGTACATTTGTTACCTCAAAAGGGTTATAGTTCCATGGTAAATGTGGGTAAAACCTTTGAACAGCTTCAGGACTAATAAATGATTGGTTTGCTCCTGTGTCGATTAACAGTTTTAATGGTGGGTCTGAAATTATTATATGGTAGATAACGTTGGGTTCGTAGATTGACCTCTATTTTGATTCGTTTGTAGTCTGGCTCTTCTGAAAATCCTGGTTAGAGGACGCTGACTCCTCGCTAGATTTCCTTTCAGATGTCGCCTGACTTACCTCTGGGGATGAGTCGAATTGCTGGTTCACATATGCATCTAAAGCGTCATAGTAAGAATAATCGGGCTGTTCAAAGAAGTTATACATATAAATTCGATGAAGTTATCACAATAAGGTTCAAACATATATGGATATTCAAAGCATTCGTTGAAATTCATTTCTCTTGTCTTAAAATAATTAGAAGGTGGTGGAACTACGTATGTCATCCCAAGTTTCTGCTACGCCGTTGGTGTTAATTAACCGAGCGGCAGGTCCAGTGACCTTGTTAAGAATCCCGTTTAAAAGAGCCAAATTAGTTAATTCGCGCCCTGGTTCAGCTGATACATAGGCCTGCACTAACTGGTCACAAAGCTTGATAAATCTAGTGAGGACATTAGGGTTTCCGTCAAATTCGGGAACTATGCGTAAGGCCTTGTAAATTTCGTCTATCGCCGACATTTCTAGGGTTATTTCTCTATTTCCTAATTGCCTAAATTAATCTAAAGATGATCTGGATGATCTAACTAGCCTAGGGGTCCTCGATTGCCTGGGATGGAAAATCCTGGATTTTTATGACTAACACTTAAGGATGAGCAACTCAAGAACTATTCTAAAGTACTCACATGAACATAATTGGTCCCTCTGCGGTATCGATGTCTGGATACTCCTCCTGCCGACAGCTTCTGAAGATCCGGATACTCGTACGGTGCTTGATAGTCACCCGGGTGACTCGCGAGGCGCGATCCTAAGATCGATCCTATGAATTTACTCTTGCGAACCGGCCCGCGAGTATCCTACCGGCTGCGCCAAATATGTTTGCTGGAGCCGGAGGATGCAAAAAAAAAACAATTTACTTTAAACTAATGAAATAAAATGAAATTACAATTTATAACTTAAGATTAATTAGGTGATAATTGGTCGATGTCTGTACCAAGAATGCCCCAACGTGAGAACGTGGAGCGCATTGCTGGTGTGCTGTCCACGGTTGCGAAATGCTGTGTAGGCACTTAGTCATTGCGATGTGCAATATCCATGTGTAACACCGAATCGTAATATCAGCGATCCTTATGTTATACGGTTGCGTAACACGCCTAAATGGCTAAACCGATTTTGATGAATTTTGGTACAGAGAAATTTGGGACCCTGGAGACGGACATTAGCTATTTTTTTTTAGTGAGTAAAGGGGGAGAAAGATGCGGGCGAAGCTGTGGGTAAAAGCTAGTACTATATATTATAATGCGGTTGGCAACCCTAAGTGCAACCGATCGTTCTGAGGGTTCTTAATACAGTTTTTAATCAGTTGTAGTTACCAGTGGCGTAACTATAGGGAGGCAAGGGTGGCAAAATGCTACGGGCCCCTTGCCTGGTGGCGCCTCTGGACCTAGAAGGCCTTGGGCTCAGAAGATGTAAATATACAAATTCAAGTAAATTATTAAGCATTCATAAGAAAAGGACGAATTTCCCGTGGTATTTTGCCAATATAAAATCCTCGTGTATTAGAGAACTTACCGATTTATTAATAATAAAGAATATTTTATGCGTGTACTCTTCAGTGATTTATCCAAATTAAATTACAAAGTTTCTGGGGCCCCATCCAATGATTATGCCACGGGCCTCAGATAGTATAGATATATATTACTCCACTGGTAGTTACAGTAATTTAGAAAAAAATATCAAGTGTTTGAGCATTATATTCAATATTTACGGACCCTTAACATTGAAAGTTTGGTGTTTTCAAGTACCTAAGTCTTTCTTACTTTTTATTTCCTATACTTAAATAGTTCAAATAGTGAACTAACCGAAAGGGAAGTGAACGTTTCTAGGGAGTTTCATAGGTTCTAATTATTCTTTCGAAATTATTTAGTATAGAAAGTGTGTGTTATTATTTAGTGTAAAAATGTAATTTATTTTAAAATGCCTTTTGTAGATGTGGATGATTGTCATTTTATAACTTTGTGGATATTTTCATACAAGACTATTTGTGGCCGTGGCCGGACACGCATTTTGTCTTAAGAGAGTTTTGCCTTGCTTGTGGACTTTTAATTCCAGCTAGAGACATAGTGCATTTTGTGGCTGATGTTATAACATTCAAGTTATAGACATTATAGAATCGAAAACGAAAAAAAAGTCGGCCTCTCCATACAAACTGTCTCTGTCTACTGAGCAAGCCCATAAACATTGGGGCGAGCTGTCCCTTACACCTTGTATATAACACACGTAACAAATCAAATACGTAAACAATTAGTGACCTCAATTTATTAGGTCAGTGCAAGTAGGTAACGAGTGTGTTATTTACCCACTATTAAGATTAATTTAACAAATTTCTTTGGAGGATGCCTTTCTCAGTAAGTTGTGAGTGATGAAATTATTAAACAACTTCATTGGAGTGGGACCAGTAGAGCTGCAGTCATATAATAGTACTGTAATTATAGTTCTGAAGTAAGGTATAATTAATTACAGTGTAAATAAAAAACATTTGTACATTAAAAAAAAACATATAATTACCAAAAAACAACAAAATAACAGTGTTATTTTTTTTAAGTAAATAAAAAATTAACAGTGTGCCGAGCAGCACACGCTCCACAGCCGCATGGCCTCCCGCTCCGGTCCATAAGTTCTGGTGATGGCGGCGAGGCTATTGTGCCCTCATCAACGACGGGTAAGGATCCAACTTCGAGTTCAATTTCTTCGTTACCATCTCCCGGCGAAGATGATGATGAATTAAAAATAGACAAATCTAAGAATTTGAAGAACTACATATAACATACGAGGAATTCCACCTTAGTCTACTGAGTTGGTTATTTTGTTTCTTACTTTTTTTATGAAATGTTTGCTCTTAGTACCGACGGACTCATTTCTTATCAGTTGCCATGCTTCCTTACATTTGTTTTTAAAGTTAGAGATACACCACTACCCTTAAGCATATGTACAGATGTCGAATTTTTAGATCAGATGCTACTAATTTCGTTGTGTGGATGAATAATAGTTTTTTTTTTGTAAGGTGGGAAAATCATCCAATGACATCCCCTGCTCTTGGGCGGAGCGGGAGACAGTGGCAGACTTTTACTAACTAAAAAGCCACATCTGTTCCTGTCGTTGCCTTATGTACCGGCCGAATCTTCCTTTCAGAAACAAATTCTTGGCCCCAGTAGGCTTTGGCCCTGCTGGGCCCCTACGGTTTGCTGACAACTCTTTGAGGCGGGCGTGGAACACTACGCGCCGACGGCGTCTTGGATTCGGTCCGGTCGGTTATCGGACGGCAAGCTACCCACTGTTCGCCGTTCGCAAGCCCGCGCCTGCATTGCCCGGAATAATAGAGTTCAAAATACACTGGTCATCAGAAAAATCGGCCCACCTGCGTTATCTCCGTAAATCACGTTTTTCTTAGCAAAACCAAACAAAATGTTTCAGTACTGAAATGGTTTTATTTAACTTGTTTAATTACACTACTTTAATCACAAATTACACATCAAAATGATTTTTTGACAATATTTTTTGATTAAAAATTCAAACTTTTCGCAATTTTTTGGTTAATTTTAAATATGCCCTAGTTTTTTTTGTATTAATTTTTTTGTACACAATTATTGCGATTTAATATTGCGTATTTCCTCCTCTTGCTCGAATGACCGCCTGCATTCGCCGTTTTAATGACCTTATCAAAATTTTGATGGTCTCTTGAGGGATTCGATTCCATTCTTCCCTAATTGCGATTTCCAGGTCTTCTAATGTTGTAGGTACTGGATTACGGGCTCTAACCTTTTGTTTTAGAGTGTCCCACATGTGCTCTATAGGGTTTAGATCAGGACTTCTTGCTGGCCACGACATAACACGAATGCCGACTTCTTCAAGGTAATCAGTCGTAATGCGCGCTACGTGTGGTCGCGCATTATCATGCATTAATTCGAAATTGTCTCCAATATAGCCAGCATATGCCAACACATGGTCTTCTAGGATCTCTGTGATGTAACGTGCAGCAGTTAAAGCACCTCTTCGTATAAAAACTAACTCTGTGCGTCCAGTCAAAGATATCCCAGCCCAAAACATTACAGAGCCCCCACCATAACTTACAGTTTCTCTTATACAGCACTAGGTATAACGTTCACCTGGGCGTCGCATGACATTACGACGTCCATCAGAACCATATAAAGTCATTCGACTTTCATCACAAAAAAGAACTGACTCCCATTGCCCTATAGTCCAATTGACGTGATCACGGGCAAATTGTAGTCTGGCTTGACGATGAGCTGTGGTCAATTGTGGTCCCGTTGCTGGCTTGTGTGGTCTTAAATTCTGCTCACGAAGTCTCCTTCTTACTGTACTGTCACTTATAGCCACACCCCGTACTTCACGTAAGCGTCGCTGAAGATCAACACCAGACAGATGTCGATTTCGAAGGGCTGATACCACTATAAAGCGATCATCTCTTTGATTTGTCACCCTATGTCTTCCGGATCCAGATCTTCTTCGATATTGCCCAGTCTCCATTCACCATTCAATCAGCACTCAACAGTATTTCTGCAAAAAAATTGTTAAGTACCTTCAAGAGCAACAAGATTTACGACAAACAAGATGTCAAACATCATATTCGACCCTTAAAACAAAAAACAAACGTGTGAAACTGCTTATCTGTGACACAATCGATAAATATTAATCAAAAAGTGGGTGGGTCGATTTTTTTGATGACCAGTGTAGCTTGTTATCGTATTGCGGATGAAGTTCAAAACCACTTGTGAATCACTTTTGACATAGTAAATGGGGTGAATAAAAACAAAACATTATTTTTGTTTTTCACTTTGATACCATATCATTGGCTTCTAACAAAGCATCGGCTTTTTAAAATATCTATTCATTAATAAATTGATTTGATTAATTTGAAATTTCTTTATTTTTCACATAAATAAAACAGTTAAATGACAATTAGAACCTATTCTAAAAGCATTGAACATAAAGAATAACGTATTTTCTGCAGACTATGACGCCTATATAAAACATTCGAGAATACATAATGTGCAAAACTACATGTTATAAATCTTCGGTATCTTTTTACTTATGTCAAATAACTAATGTATCTACTTACAGCGCAATGTTAAATCACAAAACGCACTTTTTTAACACATGTACACTATTTATAAGTTATTGTAACAAGTACACTGTTACTTAAGATTAATTTTACTACGACTAGGCCAAATAATGGTAATTACGTCATCTAAAATGCAAATGAACTTCGTGTTCGTACCGCGCGAGATTCGCTCAAAATCTACCCTACATTTTAATAGAACATGTAAAAAATGTCCGGTCATGGAGTCGTTCCGTCTTTGTTACTCAAATAGCAGTAAGTGATGTGGGAGGCGGTATCGATGATATGTGTCGATGAATTTTAAATTTTTAATTAACATTATTAAATTGATATAGTTAACACTACGGAAGTAGCGTACCTATCTAAAAGTGACGTGTATGGTCGCGTGGTCTACATGGGTATACCATATTTAAAATTAGAAAAAGTAAACAAATAAATCAAATAGAGTCCGTCTAATGAAAGCGTGACCTGAGAAAAGGAGGTTACAACCAAAAATTTCGAATGTGGTATTATTGAATTAGTAGGAGAAAAAAGTTTTGATACTAGAGTATTTTTTGTATTTATGACAATTTTAGAATAGTTGTACCAGAACTTAAATCCTAGTCAAAAACATGTGTGTAGACTTAATTATTTAGGGGGTGTATGGTAAATGTCAATAACACACAAAATGTTAGATAGTATTCCAAATTATTTTATTTTATCTGATCTCTCAAATGTCGCTATATAATATTTAAATAATATTCTTTATTTTCCATTTAGAAAGAAAGAAAGAAAGAAAAACGTTTATTTGTGCCTCACACAATAATATAAACTAAAAATACACAATGAAAAGAAAAAGAAAGATATAATCAGTGCGAGGCCAAAAAGGCACCTAACTCAGCATATGCTACGTTATTTAAAACGATAAATAACGCAGCGCTGATATTCTGTTAGGGCCTGCTGTGACGTCACGAACATAACAGCGTTCTGGCAAGAATACCAAGTGCACAACACCGTGATAGTCAAATAAAATAGTCAACATGATTTCAACTTCATCACGTCTCGCCAACATTATTAATGTTTTTCAAGATTGTTGGGTTGGAATCGATTTAGCATAGAGAAAATTCAGATCTTTTGGGATTAGTCAAGTGGGAACATGTTTTATACTCCAGTGATTGTTTCAAATGATACGGATCGACTCGTGAGACACAAAAAGTTCAGCAGCTGCTGCAGCAGCATCTCTCTCAAACTTGAACTAGGATTTTCGCGATTTTAACTTCAGTTGCAGACTTTCATGCACTACCAGACAGAGTGAGGCAAATCTTTCGTTACATCTCAACTGCTTTTAAACGCATTCTACCACTCACTAGCATGTGTTTTTGATTAAGTCGATTCACCAAAAGCCTTCTTTGTTCGATGTTTTTGTCCATTATGAAATTCGCAATATGTCAGATTATCTAAAAATATAAGAATAAAAAAAATCATTACATCCTTAATATAACTATCTAATAATATTAGTCGACAAGGATCAAGATTATAACGTCATACTAACTTAAAAATCAGAAATCGTATGTAAACAATGTTGGTTTTCATTGAAAACACCTTCTTTCTCTTCTTGTTTTTGTTTGAACTTAATAACCATAGTGTGTAGCAGTTTTTGCACGTTACTGTTTATTGTTTTTCCCACAATTAAGCAATTATTCTTGAAAAATAAACATCAGTTTCCAAAAACTGACAATTGCAACCATAGACTTTGACATGATTTTTTTCGGCAAAACAATGTTGCCAATTTAATTTAAAAAAAAACTCCAGGTTACGCTTTCAGTAGACGCACTCTAGTCTGTTTATTTATTTTTAAATCTTTATTACTATATATTTTCCATATAAAATAATCAACAAAACGTAACCATATCTTCTATGCTTAGAAAAATCAACTAAAACAAAAAATACCACTTTTTCAGTCTTAATATCACATAGTTCACATTATATGAGATAAAAAAAAAGATACATAAAAATACTAGTCTAATCAGTATTTTGCAAACAAGATAAGCATACAATCCCAGAATGGTCAGGACATATAAACTTTTTGCACGTACTGCACATTTTTCGTGTGCTTCTATTACGGGCTCTACCGCAGTCATGGCACCGACCAACATAATTTCTCCGAATTGGTCCTGTTGTCGACTGCCGGCTTTCTTGGTGTGGAAGACCCAAGAAATCTTTTTACGCAAGTCAACAAAGCATTAAAATTCGATATATCTGAGCCAGTTGCAACTGACTGGTTACTTAAGTATTTAATTATAATAAATTACCAATAATACTAATTGCTAAAGTTAAAACCGTTGCCCATACGAATGGGCAAGGGTCGAACCAACGTACGTGTTGGTCCCATGGATCATCATCTGGCTCCCAATCTATGAGACCGCCGCCGCAGTAAAACCATTTACATCGGTCACCCACGCCGGTATAAAAAAATACCGGCTTCTGCCAGAGCCTCTGGTCTTGTTGGTAGTTTATGAGGCCAATTCCTGTACGAGAACGATAACCGTCTCGTGGCCTCTTTTTGGAACTCAAAATCAAAATCAATCAAATTCAAAATCAAAACATTTATTTCAAATAGACCATTTACAGGCACTTTTGAATAGTCAAATGTCGGTCAGTCCAAGAAAAGTGAAGCTAAATTGCACGTTCCAAAGAGTAGGTCTCTATGGAGAAGAACGTGCAAGAAACTCCATGGACACTCTTTTAAATCATATTATGTGTTACATATAATGCTTGGTTACATATTACTTGTTGCTTCTATCATGTAACTCTGGGTGAACGGGCGGACCTTGCCGCATCTGTAAAGAATAATCTATATATATAAAAACGAAATACCACTCACTGATTAATCACGAAATCTCAAAAACTATAACGCCTACAAAATTTTGCTGGTAATTTTTTATGGGGTGTAGACATCCGCTAAGAACGGACTTGACGAAACTCCACGCCTAAGGGGGTAAAACTTTAAAGTAAAATATCTTTTTATTTACTAACGTTTAAAAATTCAGCAACCTCACAAACTTAACTAAATAATATTTTTTTATTGAGAGGACGTAGCAATTTAGCGCAAGTTGCTGCGTCCTGTTACGCTCGATTTTTGTGTTGACAGGTCCAACCAAGTGCTAGTGCAACTAGGGCGGCTAACATTTCTTCGACGTATTTTTCAAACAATGGTAAAAAAAATGTTTTAATCTTTTATTTTTTTTGATATGCTTTATCACACACATAACATTTTTAATTTAATATAAATCAAAAGGTCTATGAACAGTGGTGGCAGAGTGGTAACAGCCCCGACTTATGAGTTGTCGGGGGTTCAAACCCAGCCAGCCGCATTACTTTGTGTAATTTATTTCATCACCACTGCTCTCAAAACGGTGAAGGAAAACATCGTAAGGAAACCGGCATGTCCTAGAGCGGCGCTATTGTCCCGTCTCCAGGGCTCTCAAGCTCAACGACCAAGGACCGAAGTCTTATTTCTTCGCCACCATCTCCCAACGAATTAAAATAAAAAAAATTAACAATATGCCGAGCGGCACATGCCCCCCCCCCCCCTATCCATAAATGCTGGTGAAGGAGGCGGTGCTATTGTCCCGTCTCCAGGGCTCTCAAGCTCAACGACCAAGGACCGAAGTCTTATTTCTTCGCCACCATCTCCCAACGAATTAAAATAAAAAAAATTAACAATATGCCGAGCGGCACATGCCCCCCCCCCCCCTATCCATAAATGCTGGTGAAGGAGGCGGTGCTATTGTCCCGTCTCCAGGGCTCTCAAGCTCAACGACCAAGGACCGAAGTCTTATTTCTTCGCCACCATCTCCCGGCGAATTAAAAAAAAAAAAATTAACAATATGCCGAGCGGCACATGCTCCACAGCCACAGGGCCTCCCCCTCCGGTTCCGGTTCATTAATTTTGGTGAAGGAGGCGGCGCTATTTTTCCCTCGTCCAGCTCAACGATGGGCAAGGACCCAAGTTCTATTTCTTCGCCACCATCTCCCGGTGAATTTAAATAAAAAGATTAACAGTGTGCCGAGCAGCACACGCTCCACAGCCGCATGGCCTCCCGCTCCGGTCCATAAGTTCTGGTGATGGCGGCGGGGCTATTGTGCCCTCATCAACGACGGGCAAGGACTCGACGTTGGATACTTCGAGTTCAATTTCTTCACCACCATCTCCCGGCGAAGATGGTGGCGATGCTGACGAACTCGGTGGCTGGTTTTGTGTTTGGACACATAATTTACTGAAAAAAAAAACAAATCCAAGAATTTGAAGAAGAACTATAACATAGGAGGAATTCCACCTTAGTCTACTGAGTTGGGAAAGCCTACTGGGGTGTTAATTCACTACAACAACATTTTAGAATTTTTGCATCTAATTCATCGTAACCTACCGAGTTTGTGTTGTTCGACAATAGCATAATTTGGTGTATCTCTTCATGTCCATATGGTTTTAAGAAAGTAGTACTATCACTAACAGATTCTTTAAGTCTAACACGAGTGTTTTTATGCGTATCTTTTGATAGATTAATCCAATATTCATTGAATCTTCAGCAATTTCGTCCGGGATAATAATCTTTGTTTCTTACTTTTTTTATGAAATGTTCGCTCTTAGTACCGACGGACTCATTTCTTATCAGTTGCCATGCTGCCTTACATTTGATGCCTATTATAAATAAATACTTAAGTAAAGTATTTAATTATAATGAATTATCAATAATACTAATTGCTAAAGTTAAAACCGTTGCCCATACGAATGGGCAACGGTCGAACCAACGTACGTGTTGGTCCCATGGATCATCATCTGGCTCCCAATCCATGAGACCGCCGCCGCAGTAAACAGTTCGTGTTGGCGGGAGAATGAGTATGCTGACGATATTATTGCTAATATTTTGTAATAGTTCAATAATAATTTAAACCCTTAACAATGTAAAGTACAATTCGTTTTAATACTACCGCCAATAAGTAAAAAGAACTGGCTATCGTACTTTATAACATTCACAGACTTATAGGTACTCAGTACTTTTAAAACACTAGATACCAGGGTTTCAAGCTAATGAAATGCTAATAAAAAGAAAGAAGATGCGTATGTAAGTGGATTTCAGTAATAACTGGGCATTATAAAGCTTTACTTATAAACAGAATCCCATAAAAGAACCAACAATTAAAAACAATGAAATATTTTGAGGTTAATTTCATGCTACGACCAAATTTATATAAAATTTAATAAAACTATGTGAAGGTTTGTACTTACCTAGTTTCTTCTGCATTTTTCATAGCATTAAAAATGAGTTTGGACCGGTAAAACTGTTGACGTCTCATTTTAAACAATATTGAACACTGTGTAAAAAGTTTTTGCGCCCGCGTAAACTGACTTACTGGAACGAATGACCGACGAACGAATGAATGGCACAATTTCAAAACAAAGTAACAGTGAGTATCAAAATTAAAACCTAGTAACTGACTGACTTACTAGGTTTTTGAAATTGTTTTCTGAGTTACTACGTAATGAATTTGTTATTTTAGGGAAACTAGACATGGATTACAAATTAGCTTGACTTGCTCAATATTTTTTTAAATTTATCTTATGAAAATGGCTGTTTTAAGCACCTGGTCACAAGGACCTATACCTAGTAAGTCAGAAAATTGAATAAAACGAATTTCCCAAAAATCGGAGATACTAGGTTATGAATTTGAACAGCCGCGCCGTCCGCGCACAGGAATGACGTCAAGCTAGCGCGTAGGTATGTTGGTACCGCTTGCTCGCGTTCGGTTTTTTTTATTTTCTTGTGATCACCATTGCCTACTGACTCCGATTGCATACATCTCCCCTACACCATCAGCTATCCGCTCTAAGGATCGGCTGTTAGCTAACTCGGCTTGCGCCCTTCTTTCAGACGACATGACCAGCCGCTCTCATCTGCATCTCATCTGCAGCACTCATTTGAAGTCTTTGCCGCCTTCGGTGCCGTGTGCGGGTCGCTTCTGGCTTGCGGGTCGCTTCTGGCTTGCGGGTCGCTTCAGGCGTGCGGGTTGCTTCTGATGTGCCCTTGCCCCTTAAGGCTGATGGTGGGCGAGGGGGCTGGTGGTGATGGCTGGTAGAGTCATCTGATAAGACAAGGCGCCTCCTTGCACTATGGCCTGTTGTGCTCTGTATAGTATAGGCGATGGCTCTATCTCAACATCTATAAAGTTTCTCGGTGCAGATATAGTTGCACCCTGTCGACATGGTGAAAGTAGAATAGATTGAGATTGAGACGCTGCAGTCACAACTTCATGGAGTTGACTTTGCTGGTATTCCTATAAAAACGAAAACACATTATAAACATATTTATTTATAGTTATTATTTGTAGTATCTTTACATGGGTAACAATTAATTACATACTTCACTGGATAAAACTTCTAGAGACACTGGTTCTTCATTTTCAGTGGACTGGGAGGTATAGACATTGGTAAGAACTGCAATAATCTCTTCATTTCCCTAAAATAAATAGGAATTATATAAACAGATCTAGTAAAAAATAGTTATATAAGTAGTACATGTCCATAACTGCAAGTTTTTGTTGCTGTTTATTACACCAGTTAGCTCAGTAGGTCAACACTCACTTGTAATACTTGTGGCTCCTGCGTTATGATGGGTTCGACTCTAACACCAGGTAACCCCTTCTCATAATCTTCTCCAAGGATACTGAGGAACTTACGGTCTATTTCAGACAGTTCCAATTTTGTGGCAGGTCCTGTTCTTCTGCTATCGTTAATGAGCCGATTTTTATTTTTTAATTTGGACTTCATGTCCACCCAGTACTAAAAATAATATTGACATGTTTAATATTATATAGAAAGAAAACCACAGGATGTGGGGGGAAAAAAGCTACTTACCTTAGACCATTCAGGTCCAGAATTAATAGACCCTTCGCCTGTTGAGTTTAAAATATCTGCAACTCTTTCCCACATTCGTTTGCTGTGGTCCCGGGCTTGAGTTGATTTGTTATACCTAACAGCAATTTCTCTGTGGTTATTTAAAAACTCCCACAAATGAAACAGTTGGGTCATGGTTACACGACGTCTTGTTTGGGTTTCACTAAAAATTAAAACATTGGTCAGTGGGTCGACTTAGGGGCGGATCATTACACATTTTAAAAACGACATTTCAATTAAATATCTATAATTATGTACTGTTTTATACAGGTAAACAAACGTACGACATTGTTTTATGAGAATTCACTGGTTAAAATCACAACAAAATGTTATTTAGATCGACAACTTCAACAAGACTTAAAGTCTCAATCTTACTCTGCGGAAACAAATTTTACCTACAAAAAGCACTTAAAACCGAACTAAAGTATTTCTTATCAACAAGTATTTCTTGTCAAGTGGGGAACGAAACAGTCTTTTAGGGTTCCGTAGCCAAATGGCAAAAAACGGAACCCTTATAGATTCGTCATGTCTGTCTGTCTGTCCGTCCGTATGTCACAGCCACTTTTTTCCGAAACTATAAGAGCTATACTGTTGAAACTTAGTGAGTAGATGTATTCTGTGAACTGCATTAATATTTTCACACAAAAATGGAAAAAAAAAGCAATAAATTTTGGGGGTCCCCATACTTAGAACTGAAACCCAAATCTTTTTTTTCATCGAACCCATACGTGTGGGGTATCTATGGATAGGTCTTCAAAAATGATATTGAGGTTTCAAAAATCATTTTTTTCTAAATTGAATAGTTTGCGTGAGAGACACTTCCAAAGTGGTAAAATGTGTGTGTCCCCCCCTCTAACTTCTAAAATAAGAGAATGATAAAACTAAAAAAAATATATGATGTACATTACCATGCAAACCACCAACGGAAATTGGTTTGAACGAGATCTATTAAGTGGTTTTTTTTTTATACGTCATAAATCTAAAAAATACATTATTATTAAAACATCGATCAAAGTTACAACGAACTACAAGAACTTTTTTATATTATGTTACTTGCTGCTACGGAACCCTTCATGGGCGAGTCCGACTCGCACTTGGCCGGTTTTTTAAATTTAGCGCTAAAAAATTACGAAACTTATTCAGGTACGGTCATATCACGTTGTTTTAAGGATTAAAATATTTGATTAAACATGTATGTTGTGCTTTTTATTAGAAGTTTTAGATTATGTTTCTTGGTAAGTTCTATCAAATAGTTTTAAGGAAATCGTGTGATGCTCCAAAATCACCATTACACTATAATAAAAAAACCGGCCAAGAGCGTGTCGGGCCACGCTCAGTGTAGGGTTCCGTAGTTTCCCGTCCGTCACAATAAGTGTACCCACTTATGGGTTTAAAAAAATGCTTGCTTAGACGATTATACTACAAACTTAGTTCAGAAATTATTTTGTAGAACCTTTTTGTCTTTTTGTACAAAAACTGTTCTTACCATCAAGTTCAAAATGATTTTCCTAGAAAGTCCTTATAAAGTTCTACTTCTCAGATTTTTTTCATATTTTCTAAACTTATGGTTCAAAAGTTAGAGGGGGGGGGGGGACATTGTTTTTTACTTTTGGAGCGATTATTTCCGAAATTATTGACATTATCAAAAAATGATTTTAGTAAACCCCTATTCATTTTCAAATACCTATCCAACGATATATCACACGTTAGGGTTGAAATTAAAAAAAAAAATCACTTCCCACTTTACATATAGGGGGGCTACCCTAATAAAACATTTTTTTCCAATTTTTATGTTACCACTTTGTCGGCGTGATTGATATACATATTAGTACCAAATTTCAGCTTTCTAGTGCTAACGGTCATAGAGATTAAGCGAGGACGGACAGACAGACGGACAGACAGACATGGCGAAACTATAAGGGTTCCTAGTTGACTACGGAACCCTAAAAAACCGGTATTGAAACGGCAAATATAAAATGTAGGTGTTTGAACGTTCTCTATTTAAACGAATATGACATTACAGCCGACCACAGACAAGCGTAACACTAGTTTACACGGTTTTCATACCCCAGCTGAAAGTTGTTATTTTATTTTGTGTTCAGGTAGAACTATCCAGAAAAAATAATAAAAAGATTCTGTCACGTCTGGTTTAAAAAATATTTATTTTCTTGAAGGGAAATACAAAAATTTTAGGATTAATACAAAAATAAATTAAAAATGACTAATTTTTGCTTTCTTTTTATAGTTATTTGAATCAGTTTCTCTTATGATAGACCAACAGTAATCCCCTAACATATTTTCATCCCAAAATCCTTGATGTCGTTCTTCGAAAGTCCTTAAATCTTGGTGGAAACGTTCACCCTGTTCGTCACTCATACTTCCTAAGTTTTCAGGAAAAAAATTCAGATGAGAGTGTAGAAAGTGAATCTTTAATGACATGTTTACTCCCATATCATGAAAGTTTTTCAATAAATTGTTAACAATTTCTTCATAATTTTCACTTTTTTTATTTCCCAAAAAATTTTCTACAAGCATTTTAAATGAGTTCCAAGCAGACTTTTCTTTAACCGATAAAAGGTTTTCAAACTGAGAATCTTTCATAATTTTACGGATTTGTGGACCAATAAATATACCCTCCTTCAGTTTTCCCTCTGTAATGTTTGGAAATATTTTTTGCAAATACCGGAAAGCATCACTGTTTTTGTCAAGCGCCTTTACAAAGTTTTTCATGAGCCCCAGTTTGATGTGTAAAGGGGGTAAAGTGACGTTATTTGGATCGACCAACAGCTCGTGATTAATGTTCATTTTGCCCGGAATATACTCATTTCGAACAGGCCATTCTTTCCTTACATAATGATGTTGTTTCGCTCTACTGTCCCACAAACAAAGGAAACAACAGTACTTCGTGTAACCACCCTGCAATCCCACTAACATACCGATGACTTTGAGGTCGCCGCACACTTTCCATTGATGTTCTTTATACTTTATTAAATTAATCAAAGTACGCATCGTTTCATAGCTCTCTTTAATTTCACTGCGTGTCCTATTGGTATGGAAGGTTTCTTATTTCCGTTATGTAATAAAACAGCTTTGAGACTATATTTCGAAGAATCTATGAATAGGCGCCACTCTGTTTTATCATAGTTTTGATTCATTGCTTCGAAAAGTCCCGGGATATCTGTGCAATAACAATATTCACCTTCTCTTTTGAAAAATTCTGAGTAAACTTTGCTTCTGTTTCTGAAAAACGTAACTTTTGTGTCTGGTAGTAACAAGTTCCATTGTTGTAAGCGGGAGCCAAGAAGCTCTGCTTTAGATCTTGATAACTGTAAATCTCGTATAAGATCATTTAATTCGGCCTGATTAATTAAATGTGGAGTGTTTTCTTGAGGTGAAAATTCGTCAGAATCACTAGAAATCGACTTGAATTCAACATCACTGTTATTGTCATCTAATATATTTGCACTCGAACTACCGGGACAAACTGGATGGGGTAGATCTTTTGAATGTAAAATCGGCTTAGTAACAGACGGAACATCGGCATACATAATACTTGCCTTATTTTTTTTGTTATATCTCAATGTCTTCGTAACACAAAAGTAACAATCATTTTCATGATTACTAGGTTCTCTCCATAGCATTGGCGAACCAAATGGAAGGTAAACTTTTTCTCCTGATGACCACTGGAGTAAGATGATTCTACAGCTTTCGCAAAACACGTGAGGCACCCACTTTTTATCTTGATTTGCAACAGGAAATCCAAAATAATAAAGATATGCAGTTTTTAACGAATCTACAATAGGTCTTCTCTTTTTTGAAAATATAAACTGTCCACAAACATAACAAAAACGGTCAGAACTTTGTTTGCACTTTCTGCTAGCCATTTTAAATCAATCCAAAGCAAAGTAACTGTCGTTTGAAGCGAACGAATAAACAATAAAATATCACCACCACGTCGGGTAGTTAAAAAAAACAATTGACGGCAGAAAAAAATTCCGACGTGATAAAATATTTCTGCTAACACTTTTAGGTTTAGGGAAGGTAGATAAACATATTGACATACATTCGGTTCGGGGTATAAATAAAAAGTAAAATTTTGTAAACTAGTGTAACCGTTCACCTCTGTACCAAAGTCGTTCACCTTTAGAACTGTCATAGTACGATTATAAGCGATTGAGAAGCAGGCCTGCTTATGAAAGGAAATTGACTCACTGGGAATTGAACGATTCCATGAGAGGTCATAGTAAGCCCCCAGATCATGTATTCAGCGTGAAACGGTGTCGTTTGAAAGCGGCACTGTAGAAAGATACTTTGCAGATTTATCATTAGCGTTGCCATAACTTCTGGGAATCAATACGGGACGTTTTTTCTTCCGATACCCAAAACTCATAATCGTATATAACACATTCAACACTGACACGGGGCTTTTCAACTACACCATACCTACATAACATAGCACGCATGTGTACCTTCCTACGTAGCGAGAAGAAACAAAGTAATGTGTTTTCTAAGATTCCCTCTAATCTCAAACTTATTGAAAGTAAAACAATAAAACAATTATTTTTATTTAATCATACTTTTTATTCAAAACGTCTTATGTAGACAATTTTTTAAATTAACATAAACTTGCTCAGGTATTTATTTTTTTGCCCAGTCATATTTTGAAGTTGATTTTACTTTTGCAATAACTTCTTTTTCTTTTTTTATATAATCATAGAACTGGGCGCATGTCATTTTAAAATTGTAATGACAAATCAATATGGATTCAATGGTCTCTACCGACAACCTGTTCCGTTCGTCCGTCCATTGAGCCGTCATCAATGAAAATATTCTTTCGACATTTGCATTGTGGGCTGGAATTGCAAATATATTTATATTCGCACAGCTTTAATAGGCATGATTTCTGCTCTAAATGTTCTGTATCTCCAAAAAATTTCAGCCACTTTTGTTCCATGCTTAGTGTTTTCATTGTGGCATTATTCTTATTCAAATAATCTTTTAAGTAAACAAACTGGTTAAATAGGGTCTCAGTCTCAGACTGAGACCCTATTTAACCAGTTTGTTGTAACAGACTGACAGTCTGTTCAATATTTATTTGTTTTGTTTGTAAATATGTTACAGTTCGTTCAATTTCTTCCCATTCAGGAATACTGTTCAGAGACATCCAGTCGAAGGCATTGAAGTTTTCAAGCGGTTGTGACCATTTCTTAATATATTCGACAGCTGTATTAAAGAAATCTATTGCTTGTTTTTCAAAAGCTTCGACCATGTCATTATTTTCAGAATTAAGCTTTAAGCGATTCAAAATTTGCTTCGTCGCTATTCCAATAAAATTAGATGTTTTTCTCTCCATCATAATTTGCATTGTCTCTTGTAATATGGACTTCACTTCAATTACCGTGATGTTAGATTTTTCAACTTTTCTTATTTGTGATTCAAACGAAAAATAATTAATTACAGTGTAAAAAAAAAACATTTGTAAATTAAAAAAAAAACATATAATTATAAAAAAAGCCAACTGCTGCACAAGTGTGCCGAGCAGCAGCCGCATGGCCTCCCGCCCCGGTCCAAGAGTTCCGGCGACGGCGGCGGGGCCATTATGCCCTCATCCAGGACGGGCAAGGACGACTCGGATTCTTCACCACTGTCGCCACCATCTCCCGGCGACGGCGGCGGGGCCATTATGCCCTCATCCAGGACGGGCAAGGACGACTCGGATTCTTCACCACTGTCGCCACCATCTCCCGGCGACGGCGGCGGGGCCATTATGCCCTCATCCAGGACGGGCAAGGACGACTCGGATTCTTCACCACCGTCGCCACCATCTCCCGGCGAAGATGGTGGCGATGCTGACGAACTCTGACGAGTGGTTTGTAGACATAATTTACTGAAAAAAAAAGACAAATCTAAGAATTTGAAGAAGAACTATAACATACGATGAATTCCGCCTTAGTCTACTGAGTTGGGAAAGCCTACTGAGGTGTTAATTCACTAGAACAACATTTTAGTATTTTTGCATCTAATTCATCGTAACCTACCGAGTTTGTGTTGTTCAACAAACTCTTCATGTCCGTATGGTTTTAGGAAAGTAGTACTATCACTAACAGATTAGTTAAATGTAACATGAGTGTTTTAATGCGTATCGTTTGTTAGATTAATCCAATAGTTATTGAATGTTTCAGCAATTTCATCCGGGATATTAATCTTTGTTTCTTACTTTTTTTATGAAATGTTTGCTCTTAGCGACGGACTCATTTCTTATCAGTTGCCTTTTTTTTTCAATCCAATCCAATGACAACCCCCGCTCGTGGGCGGAGCAGGAGATAGTGTCAGACTCTTACTGACTAAAAGCCCACCCCATTCCTTCTAGCCTTAAGAGCACGGCGACAGCTGAATTTTTCATACAAACGTAATACCACGCTCATTTGCAATTGGAGTATATTTCCAACATATTATGATGTTATTCGGTTATAGACAGTGGCGTGCCTAGGGTTTCGAAATAAGGCAAGCCCAATAAAATTTTAACCGATTTCAAAAAAAGAAAGTTCAGTTTTCGACTGAGTATGACCTACGTATGTATCATCGCAATTTTCTCATAAACTACTGGTTAGGTACAATAAATGAAAAGTGAATTCATCCATCTTCTTCTTTCTTCAATTTCACTCTTGCTTGTCGTGCGGTGAATGAGGTAACCAAAGCTCACTGAAGGCACGCTAGTGCTAGATTGAATATAATAAACATATCAGCAATTGCATACCTCCGATGGCTTTAAAAAAAGTCGTTTGGTTTGCTTCATTGCTTGAGGGAACAAAGTTATGGTAAGTACCTCAGATAACTGGCGTGATATAGATGTCTCAATTCGTTGTTTACCAAAATTACCGAAAGAAACCATTGCACACAGGTGTTTATGGAAATTTGCGTGCCTTTTAATGGCGCCAGATATGTTATTTAATGAAGAAATTAACTGTTTTTTCTGAGTAAAGTTTAAAGATTTTACCTTATCTTCGCCAATCAAAACTAGAACGCATTTTAAATCCTTACAAGGTACAATTGCCTCCATTGTTGTAGGTAAGTCACCAAAACAATTGTATCACTGAGAAAATCTAAGAAAACAAACAAAAAACAACAAACAACAAAAAACAAAAAATCTAATTTCCACTCAAGCAAATGAAACTGAAGTGAGTTGCAAACAGAGTTGCAGTGACAAGGTCACGCATACGCGAGCAACTTCATACGAATGCCAGGCTTAAATCTTCCATACTGATCGATTTGTAGACGCAAAAGGTCCTAACTCGTTATACGGCACGTCGCCATAGGTGCGAAAGAGACAGAGATAGTATTTGAAAGCCAGGTAAAAGCCGGTGCGTGTAAGCGAGATAGCTATATGTAGATGCCGCAAATGCGAAACTCTGCGCGCGAACAATCGCGATGTGTAGTAGTGTGTCATAGGCAGATACTTTGTGTATTTTGATAAGAATTAAGCGCGCGAACTTTTAAATAGTTCGGGTTTGATATTGATTCTCTATCGAGCATTTTAGTAAGGCATGCCTGGCTTCTGGGCTTGTATGAAGGAACCGCCACTGGTTATAGACGATATTTATCTAGGTTCCTACATCTTTCTTTTTAAAAAAAACTTGCCTAAAACGAAATTAAAGCGAATTATAATTCGCACTTTTTTACAACGTAAATGGCATGTTTTCATTTGGCTTTTCCTGTATTAAAAATAACAATATGTCCAATATTCTCAATGTAGGAACACAGATTATATTATCAATTTACAAATGATAGAAAACAAATTGGAAAAACATTAAGTTTTCATTCATCATTTTTGGTATTACGAAACACGTCCAATTTATCGCAAATTTCCAAGAGTTACTAGTGCTATCGCGGCAAGAGGGATGTCAGTGTCATTGTATGCGTGCTGTCATTACTTCAGTTGCGTTCATAGGTCGAGTTATAAATTTTATTGTAATATTTTTGACACTATGACTTAAATAAAATAGTACGTAAGCATTTAAAGTTTAATAAAAGGAATACAGAACTCTTGAGGACATGTCAGACTTTAGCTGACTAAAAGCGCCGTCAAAAACCCCTTAAAGAAAAGAGTAAAAAAAAAGCGCCTTTGACAATTTGGGTTCGGTCCAGATGGTTACCGGATGGCTGGACGGCGATTCCAAGCCCAGGGTGGCTAGAAATCTGGGTCGAGATCCTGGCTGCTGGGGCGTCAGGGTATTCCCTCGTCCATGCGGCCGCCTTCTTCGCTAGCATTACTGTTTCGCAGAAAGAGGGCTCGGCGCGAGAGGTCGTTGCCACCGATGGCCCCCACGAGAACGCGGCGGTGTTCCGCCTAAACGGGGCACATATGTACATCTCTACCGTATGCTCCACCGTATCCTTCAGACCGTCCACACAATGGTGATAACCAGGCGTTTCTTCCGCCTAAATCCGACACAGGAGCCTCCCGTACTTGCCATGTCCGGTGAGTATTTGCGTTACGACAGTCGCTGAGATCCTGCCGGAACTGTTTACCTTACAGTGACTTGTCGTGGCAGCGGAATTTCGCCCCAGGGTTGCATCTCCACGTGTAAATCATGCTTATGCGTGCAAAGGACTATTGCCTCCACATTCCATTGTAGCAAGCCTGCAGGAAACCATGCGGGTATATTGCAGGAAACCGTGCTTTGTCTTTGTACCATTAGGATGGCTGTAACTCCCTGGCATGCGTTCAGCTTGGCAACTGATCACTTTCGCAGCGACGGCGCTCCATAAAGGGCCATGGACCGAACGATGCCTGCGTAGAGCCTCCAGCAGGAGGCGTCTGGACACCCCAGGTTGGACAGGAGCCGCTTGAGTGCTTCAGTCTAATCCAGTTTGAAAGAAAGAAAGAAAGAAAAATAATTTATTTGGTACAGCATAAAGCGCAACACAAAATAAGCAATAAGTAACACGTTTGGGAACCAGACGTCGGAAGTGCTCCTCAAAATACCATCGGCTGTCGAGGACGAGTCCCAGATACTTGTCAACTTTTATTGTAATTTGGGAAACCGGCGGTGGCTCGTTCCGAGGGCCATGAAAACACATGCTCTCGGACTTGTGCAGTGCCACCTCGAGTCCCAACTGCTGGATCCTCTTCACGACTGTTGCAACTCTGCGTTGCGGTTCAGGACAGGGAGCAGGGTTCTTGCAAGTGAGCCTGTGGCTAATTGGCAGCGGAGATGGGAGCAGGAAGAGAAGGCGATGGAACTTCATCGATTCCTCCCTGACGTGGCGATTAGGCTCAAGGCAACTTGGGTCGAGCCGGACTACAAAGTGTCGCAGATCCTGACTGGACATGGATATTTCTGGAAGAAACTGTATGATATGCGGTTATGTGAGGTTAGCGTGTGCTATTGCGGTGATGAGGACGAAAATTTTGATCACGTTCTGTGGCGATGCCCCCCTTATGACGAACAGCGACGAAATGTGATGGACGGGATCACTCGCTTGGATGAGAGACCGGCTTACTACTGCAATCTCATGGCCTGAAAAGAGTTCGAACACGAATGGCACAGACTAAGGACTAAGCAGGCAGCGAACCCGTACTGTGTGTTTGTCTTACCCACGTGAGGGGGGACCGTTAGTATGCCGCCCCAGGATGGGGAGAAAGGCAACATGGGGACAAGACGAAGAAATTTGTAAAGGAGTCAAGAAGCGGCTGCGGTGATAGCGCGCTCATATTTATATGGGTGGGCTGTGTCCGCAGCCGTCTCATTTCGATTTGGCCCATATGACATGATGTCGGCGGGGCCAAGGCTGGTTGGAGGTTGTTGCAACCCTGCGTTCCGCTAGTTCGACCGCCGCCTGTTACGACTCTCCCTTCGTTAGGATCAGCGTGTCGTCTGTATAATAGACCACGCTGACCCCGTTGGGGAGGTCGCATAGCACATAGTATGCAAATATGGCTACAAAAAACGGTGACATAAAAATATAAACTACACTACAACTAGTGGCGGAGCCATGGGCGGATGAGAATGCTCCCCTTTTGACGGGAATAGGGCGTTCATCACACCCTTCATAAACAGGGGCCGGTACTCTGTGAAAGCGGGGGAGCCCAGGTACGGAGCTTGTTACGCACCATTTCGTAGGGTCGTCCCCACGGGTCTCTGTTCAGAGTCCCCAGCTACACGTCGCGGGCCTCCAGTTTGGCCAGCCGTATCTCCGCTCTGAGGGTGCGCTTCGCTGTTCTTTATTCCTCGTACGCACCTGGTACGGGTGGAGCCGGATCTTGCGGATAGCCAGTTTGGCTTTTGCAGGGAGCGCTCTATTTAGACCCCGGTATCACCAGGTGCCGGTCTACCTCATTCGTGTGATCGAGGCCTACATGAAGAACAGGTTCATTATCTGCCCCGCTCACCGTGGAGAATGGAAACGCCGAGAGATGTCGTGCGGTGTTCCCCAGGGATCGGTACCAAGATATGGGTCGGACTGTTTTTTGGTACTTGTCCTCGACAGCCGTTGGAATTTCGAAGAACACTTTAGACGTCTGGCTCCCAAACTGGACCGGACTGGGGCTGCCCTGAAGCGGCTCCTACCCAACATAGAGGTCCTTAGCCCTTTGCCGGAGGCTCCACGCAGCATTGTTTGGTCCATGGCTCATTACGGAGCGCCGGTGTTAGCCCCATTGCTGTGAAAGCGACCGGGGGCAAAGCTGAACGCATCCCAGAGGATCATGGCCATCCAAATGGTGCGGGGATACCGCACGTTCTCCAGCGAAGCGACGAGCCTCCTTGCTGGTCTGCCATCATGGGATCTAGAGGCAACAGTTCTTGCACGCATGCACAATTTGCGCATGGAGTTGCAACGCCGGGGTAAAAAACCACTGACGAAGGCGGTCAGAGTACCGGCGGGATCTCGGGGCAAGCCATAATTATGGCGATAAATCCAATCTTTGAGGAGTGGGTGAATAGACGTGGAAACATCCTCACCTTCCGCATGACGATACCTCACCTCGTGGTAAGTTCGGAAGAAACGCCTGGCAGTCATCATTGTGTAGACTGCCCGGAGGACAGGGTGGAGCATACGGCGATGGTATGCTCCACTCAGGCGGAGCACTGCCACCGCGCCGTGTACTCGTGGGAGTGACCCTGGTACAAGCCATGGTCCGGAATGTGTAGGAATAGCAGGTGGTCGGCTCCTTCTACGAAGTTGTTATGCTAGCAAAGGAGACAGTCGTACACGTGAGGGAACATCATTCCTCACGCCCCAGCCACCGAGATCCTGATCCCTTTTTCCAGTCACCGTATCAGGGTTGCGGGCGGCGAGCAATTTGTATCTCTCCGTCCGGCCGTCCGTACCGAGCTCGAGACGTCGATGTTGCATAGTGTTCCACTCGCGTTTCGAGGACATGTCAGCAAAACCGTAGGGGCCCAGCAGGTTCGAAGTCTACTGAGGCCAAGGGTTGAGTAAAAGAGAAAATCGGGGCCTTGAAACGAAAGAACAGTTTTCATTTCCCTAAAAGTCTGACACTAAAACAGCGGCAGAAGTCATTGAATAATTTCCCACCTATGAAAAAAAAGCTCTCGCCTCCATAACATTTTCTGATTTGACCACAAGAAGACCACCTTGGGCACGCCACAATTATGGCAGTAAGTCCCCTCTTGAAAGCATAGCTGGAAAGACCTCACGGCGCGGGCGTCCTCACCTTCTGTATGACGCAGGTTCTCACCGGACACGTAAGTTCGGTAGGTTCGGGCTGTACCGGATTCGTACGGAAGTGACGCCCGAGTGTCGCCACTGTGCGGAACGCCCGGAGGACACGGTGGAGCACGCAGTGGAGGTGTGCCGCTTAGGCAGAGCATCGCCTTGCCCTCGTGGAGGTGATCGGCGGCGGCGATCTCTCGTGCCAGACTGGTACAGACTATGGTTCGGAGCGAGGAGGATCAGTGGCATGCAGTCGCCTCCTTCTGCAAAGCAGTAATGCTAGCAAAGGAGGAGGCCGACCATATCAGGCAACGGCGCTCACAGCCGCTGCCGGGATTCCGATCCCAATTTCCGGCCACCGTAGGCGCGGGCTTGCGGACGGCGAGCAATCGGTAGCTCGCTGTCCGACCGTCCGGTAACTGTCCGGATCGAACCCAAGTCATCGACTGCGCGAACTGTTCCCGTGCGCCTCAAGGAGTTGTCAGGAACAGAAGGGGTCCAACCGGGTCGAAGCCTTCTAGGGCCAGGGTTAGCTCCGAAAGGTAGCTCAGCCCCGGTACGAAAGGTAACGAAGGAACAGGAGTGGGTTTTTAGTCAGTAAAAGTCTGACACTATCTCCCGCTCCACCTAAGAGCGGGGAATGTCATTAGATGATTATCCCACCGTAAAAAAAGACCACCTTTGTATGACATATCTGCTATTGTTATCATAATATGTTGAGATATTGGCGCGGTAATAAAATTTCCAAAAAACGCATTACTAGTTCGTACATTCACAAACAATTCCCGAAGTATTCGGCAAAAATAAAGCAAATAATGAATATACCTCATTTTACTAACAATAAATTGTAAGATGCTCACATACACACACACAGCTGCATCAATCCGTCACTTGTTTTTGTCAAACAGAGATAGCTATATTCCGCGAACGAATTTTGAATACGCGTCAACTTGCAGTTGCGAGTGACATTCGCCGGCCTCTTAATAACCTGGCCTCGGTAGTATCAGTCGCCATGCTGCCTTACATTTGTTTTTAAAGTTAGAGATAAATTGATGATTACTTGTTTTAACAGCCCAAGAATAGAGTTCAAAATAGCTTGTTATCGTATGGCGGTTGAAGTTCAAAACCACTTGTGAATCACTTTTGCACTTCGTTTTAGTTTTTTATAGTTTTTGCCATAGTAAAATGGGGTGAATATAAACAAAACATTTTTTTATTTTTCACTTTGATGCCATATCATCGGTTTTTAACAAAGCATCGACTTTTTAAAATAACAATTCATTAATAAATGGATATAGTTAAATGCTGCAAAAAATACTCAAATATCGTGAAAATACCCTTTGAAGTTTTGTTTCTATTCACCCCATTTTACCGTTACTCGTATTTTTTATTATTTTGGGATCACTGAATGTTTTATGAGTTTTTTATTTATTGTCTATTGAAGATTATTACTTGGTATAGTTTTATGTTAATGTTTTGAGAGTCGGTTTATGAATTAAAAGTTTTCGTCATAACTTCACTATTTGTGGAGGTATAATAGTAACACTGTCACTTAAGTACTAGTTTATGTTTTATATCTTCACTTATTTTTATTCAGTTTTACACACTTAAAGTATTTAAGAACATAATTTTATCAGAGAGCGTTTTTTTTCCTCTTTATAAATTATTCTATTTTTTGTTAAAGATAAAGAGTATTAAAATAACTCACCTTAAGAAATTTCCACATAATTTTTTTTTTTGTTTATAGGTTCGCGTTTGGACCACGTTAGAGTTGAAATTACATTATTACAGTCACCAACTGTATGTCTAGTTTACATTATGCTTATACTAGCCCTTCAAGCCAAAATTGTTCAAAAAATTTGAGGTCTATTTATTATACAGCATAAACGAAAGCTGAAACTCGAAGCCCTTTGAACGTCTGTCGCAACAATGATAAAAGAACCTACGGTTCTATAGCATAAGCATCATTTTAACCATCAGACTGTAAAACCTGCAAACAATGACTCTTAGAGAGCCAAAAATTATATTGTTATATTAAAATAGCAATAAAAGTTACACTTTTAGTTAAAATAAATTTAAATTTAAATTATTATTATTAAACAAACATTTACGAGAATGGCATGTAGTACCAGTTATATTTGCTTACATATAATTGCGCGGTTACCAATGTATACTGGCCGAATTTTTCTGCGTTTATAGGGAATCCCGATGACATAGTTTGAAGAATTATCTCTTGAATAATTCGTCATCAATTCCAGTAATCTCTGCAGAACATTGATAATTTTGGAAAAATCTCCTTGCCGTATTTCCGTCATTACTATTACCGGAACCTTGACGTGGTTTATCAATGTGCAAACCAACGCACTTCTCGGAAACGTTTTTGGACATATTTTTTCTTGTCTTCTTTAAGTTGCTTGTTTTCTGGAGTAGTTGCAGACCACTTCTCAAAACTTAAATTGTAAGAAATATGGAGGATCGTTTCCATTAATCTTATCCATGCGTGTAGTGTCGACAATCCATATTTAAATGCATTTTCATTTTCAACTCTCGCTGTAACTTTTAAAAGATCATTCGTTTGTCTGGGAGTTGCTCCACAAACAGTGCAGGTAGCACTGGATGATGTGTTTTTTTTTTTTTTACTGGATCAAAGGTTCCTGAAGTTCCATGAACGGGGTCCCTGAGGTATTGCGATCTCCGGTAAATTCAACTTCAGTTCGATTCCCGTTTGAGTGAGGGAATTACTAACGTGGCTTTTGGCAAGCACTGGTAATCAGGCAGAGCGTCTCGTAAATCAGTACGCTGCTGCAACACAGGCTGGCCATTTCGTCTGGCCATCTCAGCAACCTGTAAGTTTAAGTGGTTGCTGCACACATGAAGAAATAGAGAAAAGGGCAATCGTTCCAATAAACGTGGGTCCACTACTCTTAATTTTTCGTATGTTTCTGTGACGATTGGCACGAACCCACCAAAGTCAAAATTCTGAACGTGAACGTCCTCCATCGGAATAAGAGATGAATGGGGTCCAATATCATACAGTGGCTCGTCGAGGGGTGGTTGTTCTACTGTAGATTTTTGTGGACGAGATGCATTATTAATCTTTTCATCCTTATTATCTTGAATCTTCTTTTTGAAAGCGGTCGAACGATTAGTTGGCCGACCAGTTCTCTGTTCTCTTGAAGGGTCATAGGGTGGAGGCTCATATGACCAATCTTTTAACTGCTCCCTATCCGTCATATGACGGTAGGCTCTTTGGGCGTCCCTTTGCCCACGGCGGTTACCACCGGACTGGCTCGGGAACTGTTGGAAATTTTGGCGTCGGCCATCCATACTTGGAAAGTAAAAATATTCAATAAATGAACAAAAACAACGTTCTTTTCACCCATGGATCGTAAACCTTGTACATAAGCGTTACGATCATGTCCCATTCCGTACTCCTGGACCAGTTACATATTTTTTCGTTTCTTTGTGTTTTCCGAACACTCATCACATGGTTTTGTTGGTCTACCATGATCACCAGAATTTTCAGATGTTGAGGTACTGCAAGAATTCAATGGTACTTTAAACTCACCATTTAACCAATTTGAGTATAGGCTCTCAAACCTGTCTGGCTTTCTTTGAGCTTTGGTCCATTTCTGGTTGCAACTTGATGTTAGATTTTTTAAAATACTTTTGGCAAAGCTCCAAAGCCTTGAGCATCGACGCCGAGTTGCTGGCCTGGCGGTTTTCTATCGATTTCACTTCGGTGAGTGTGCGTTGAAATTGCACAATTTAATTCCGCCAAGTCCGTTCCATCATCGGACCACTAGACGTACGGTGTTGCGCCATCGGTACATGGTGGATGTCCCACCCACTCGTACAAAGCGTTTTGGAAACATTCATTATGCGTACAGCTAAAGAGTGGAATTCCCTGCCGGAGTCTGTGTTTCCTGATAGCTACAACCTAGGGGTATTTAAGTCGAGAGTGAATAGGTTACTTCTAGGCAAACGTGCTCCATCGTCGGCCACATCATCACTTACCATCAGGTGAGATAGTGGTCAAACGCGAGCCTATCAATAATAATAATTAAAAAAAAATGTACATTTGTTACCTCAAAAGGGTTATAGTTCCATGGTAAATGTGGGTAAAACCTTTGAACAGCTTCAGGACTAATAAATGATTGGTTTGCTCCTGTGTCGATTAACAGTTTTAATGGTGGGTCTGAAATTACTATATATGGTAGATAACGTTGGGTTTGTAGATTGACCTCTATTTTGATTCGTTTGTAGTTGGCTCTTCTGAAAATCCTGGTTAGAGGACGCTGACTCCTCGCTAGATTTCCTTTCAGATGTCGCCTGACTTACCTCTGGGGATGAGTCGAATTGCTGGTTCACATATGCATCTAAAGCGTCATAGTAAGAATAATCGGGCTGTTCAAAGAAGTTATACATATAACTTCGATGAAGTTATCACAATAAGGTTCAAACATATATGGATATTCAAAGCATTCGTTGAAATTCATTTCTCTTGTCTTAAAATAATTAGAAGGTGGTGGAACTACGTATGTCATCCCAAGTTTCTGGTACGCCGTTGGTGTTAATTAACCGAGCGGCAGGTCCAGTGACCTTGTAAAGAATCCCGTTTAAAAGAGCCAAATTAGTTAATTCGCGCCCTGGTTCAGCTGATACATAGGCCTGCACTAACTGGTCACAAAGCTTGATAAATCTAGTGAGGACATTAGGGTTTCCGTCAAATTCGGGAACTATGCGTAAGGCCTTGTAAATTTCGTCTATCGCCGACATTTCTAGGGTTATTTCTCTATTTCCTAATTGCCTAAATTAATCTAAAGATGATCTGGATGATCTAACTAGCCTAGGTGTCCTCGATTGCCTGGGATGGAAAATCTTGGATTTTTATGACTAACACTTAAGGATGAGCAACTCAAGAACTATTCTAAAGTACTCACATGAACATAATTGGTCCCTCTGCGGTATCGATGTCTGGATACTCCTCCTGCCGACAGCTTCTGAAGATCCGGATACTCGTACGGTGCTTGATAGTCACCCGGGTGACTCGCGAGGCGCGATCCTAAGATCGATCCTATGAATTTACTCTCGCGAACCGGCCCGCGAGTATCCTACCGGCTGCGCCAAATATGTTTGCTGGAGCCGGAGGATGCAAAAAAAAAAAACAATTTCCTTTAAACTAATTTAATGAAATAAAACGAAATTACAATTTATAACTTAAGATTAATTAGGTGATAATTGGTCGATGTCTGTACCAAGAATGCCCTAACGTGAGAACGTGGAGCGCATTGCTGGTGTGCTGTCCACGGTTGCGAAATACTGTGTAGGCACTTAGTCATTGCGATGTGCAATATCGGTATCTCATTGTTCATAATCCATGTGTAACACCGAATCGCAATATCAGCGATCCTTATGTTATACGGTTGCGTAACACGCCTAAATGGCTAAACCCATTTTGATGAATTTTGGTACAGAGAAATTTGGGACCCTGGAGACGGACATTGGCTATTTTTGATTTAGTGAGAAAAGGGGGGGAAAGATGCGGGCGAAGCCGTGGGTAAAAGCTAGTACTATATATTATAATGCCGTTGGCAACCCTAAGTGCAACCGATCGTTCTGAGGGTTCTTAATATAGTTTTTAATCAGTTGTAGTTACCAGTGGCGTAACTATAGGGAGGCAAGGGTGGCAAAATGCTACGGGCCCCTTGCCTGGTGGCGCCTCTGTACCTAGAAGGCCTTGGGCTCAGAAGATGTATGTATACAAATTCAAGTAAATTATTGAGCATTCATAAGAAAAGGACGAATTTCCCGTGGTATTTTGCCAATATAAAATCCTCGTGTATTAGAGAACTTACCGATTTATTAATAATAAAGAATATTTTATGCCTGTACTCTTCAGTGATTTATCCAAATTAAATAACATAGTTTCTGGGGCCCCATCCAATGATTATGCCACGGGCCTCAGATAGTATAGATATATATTAAGCCACTGGTAGTTACAGTAATTTAGAAAAAAATATCAAGTGTTTGAGCATAATGCCCGGTTTACATTATTCCAGACCAGTGATCTAGCGAGATTCCAGTCCAGTGCTGGACTGGATCTGTAACGTCTACATTATTCCAGTTATTTAGAAGCCGTTGAAGTGTGAACACTATAGTGACAATGATTTCAAGAAGAGATCAGTTTCGAAAATGTTTCAAACGTGCTCAATCACTCTTGCTACAAGAAGTTATTAATGAGGTTGATAAGGAACTAAAAAAAAAGGAACGGATTTGGGTGAGAAATTGGATCAGCGAAAGAGATCAAAAAGGAGGGTCAGCAATACTTTTGCAACAACTGAAGATAGAAGATCCCAATGAATATAGACTGGCACTGAGAATGACAGCAGAAAACTTTGAAGAACTGTTATCATTAGTTTCGATTAATATCCAGCGTAAGAATACGTTGTTCAGAGATGCTATACCCGCAAAATTAAAATTAGAAGTCACTCTTTCTTTTTTAAGTACTGGAGATAGTTACAGAAGCCTCAGTCGTATGTTTCGATTGCCAAAACCAATTATTTCAAAAATTATACCAGAAGTCTGTCAAGAAATTAAAAGGGCATTAAAAGACCACATCAAGGTAATATTTTTTTTATTAAGTATCATATCTATGACAAATTAAGCATTATTGAAAGCATTCATGATTATATTTGTCGTGGAGAACGATATTGAACTACAGAGTCATTTTTTGTTATTATTATGGTACCTACCAAAGGGTGTAACGCAGTGGCGTCATTTTTTATACGTCACGAGGCCAGAGTCATGTTATAGGGGCTGCGACCCGCGATGCGAGGGCAGTTTAGCTTGCACAGTTTCAAGGGTCACACACCTCTAACATGAAACTGTCGGTTAACCCGTGTATTCGTAATTATTTAGTATAGGTACTTACAACACTATTGTGAATTATAAAAGTGACATTATAACTAATTGTGAACTGTGAAACTGACATTATTAGTAACTAGAAAACTCAAGTGCATAGTTATTAATATCCCATCAAAATGAACCCAGTACCACTGAATCAAAATGATGACGGTCATATAGCTCAGCCACTCCTGGCGCCGTCATCAGAAGTGGGATCTGAATCTAATTCCCACTGGTGCGCAATGCTTGAAGTGCAAAAAAAAAAAAGAAAAAGGAAATTTGATGTGACTAATTGAAATCATAAGAATACCAACAACGGTGTTTGAAATTACGCTGCCAGAATTCAACCCAGAACATCCTGATTCCAGGCCACGCGCTTGGTGTGCCTCCGTGACAGTGATATCGGTCTCAACGAATACCTCCTCACAGGTTCATCTCTCGTTATAGCCCTCAGCAAAGCCCTGAAGAGCGGTGCTTCATCATGGTTATCACCATAGATATCCGGTTATCACAAATATCAAACGCAGCCATGACGTGGGTGCATGTTCGTGATCTATTTCTCGTACTTTATGAGTGATTATTTAATGAGAACAACGGCAAGTCGAAAGAGAGTGAATGTGAACAAATAGCAGCAAGCTATAGGCGCGGAAGCAGCACAAGGAAGCACGCCATCGACGAGCAGCGCAGACGCAGGCAGCGCGGTTGCAGAGCGACGCGACGTGTCCATAGTGGTCAAGTATACGGTGTATGCGGGAAGTTGGAGCAATCTGGTCAGTCGTACAATTCTTATTTTGAATCCGGGGCTGAATGGTCGCTTATTAAGTAGTACATCAGTCATAACTTCGAAGGGCCACGTAAGTACGCAATTGTTGTTATTAACGGTGTCGGTTGGTCGGTTAACATAAACCGTAGCGAACAAATCTTATGTGACGTTTTTTTAATTATAGTCACGGCTTACGTATTTTATTTCAAGTGGTACCAAACATTTGCTTGAAATATGCTAAGGGTGGGCAACGGATAGCGATGGCGTTGAAATGTTGGGTGACGTCATGGGATTGGCATTCGTGTTTAAGTGCACGCGCTTACCCTGAGCCCAGACAAAAAAAAAACATGTGTTATAACCTCTTGACTTGGGGTGCATGGGAGCTTTGGCAAGCCCAAAGTTTCCATAGAATATTCAGACATTATTATTATGTTTTACTAAACATTGTGCAAGACAGTCATTCTAATTTGCAATTAGTGTAGTCTTGCTCATGACTCAAGTCGTTTCATCATAACACATCAAAACACATCTAGGATTCTGACTGGAATCACTATACTTATTTTATTTTATTACAATCGGAAAACAAACAGTATTAACAACTAACAAAACAATAAATTATGCAACTGTAAACCAATGACATGGTTTCACATTTGATTATCTATGGAGAACATGCTTGGAAGAGATTACAATGATGGTATGCACTTTAACAATACGACACAATTACAACATTTGGTCTTGCAGGACAAGTTGAAACGGTTGTCAAACCAATGTTTGGTAAGTATTTGATTGAATATACGCGGCTTAGAAGTGAATAAATCAATTTCAGAAAAGTCAACTAAATCATTGTAGGACTTTGCGCATCTTATAAAGAACGAATTCTGTCCGTAATTTGTGTAGCATCAGGGAACGTTAAGAAGAAGAAAGAGTATTCTAGAGATCTAATGGGGGCGCCTAAATTAATCTTGGAGAGAAGTTGCGGGGCGTCGATGTAAGATTGTGCTAACTTAACGAGGAAAGAGATATCTGATATACTTCTTCTCTCCCTAAGTGGTAGAAAATGGTACCTTTTGTATCTCGACTCGTAATAAAATTATGAACAGGTTTTACATCTATACTGTAGGTATCGCGTAAAGTTTCGCTGGACAGATTCCAATTCTGGGATTCCAAACCTGCGAAAAGTATTCATGTGAGCTACGGACGATGGAACAGCACAATATTTTGAGACTTGTAAACTGGGAATAAGATCCTTTTAAGAACCTTAGGGCTTTTTTAGCTTTACAGTTAGCTATACGGTTAACGTATTAGACAGCAAAAGGGTTCATAATACTAATAACTTATTCTTCTTTGATTATTTCATAACTAAAATCGATTGCTTAACGAAATCCTATATCTAAATTGTTGTTTCGTTTTAATGGTATAGATACAAATAGTCAGATAGCGAGACACTAAAGAACAACTGATAGCTTTATTTAAAGATAAAGGATTTTCTCGTTTTTTTTTATTGACGGTTTATCACTCAAGTTGCATCCGGCTAGTCAAAAGTTCTGGGACATGCTGGGTTTCTTACTCTGCTTTCTTACTGTTGTTTGGATTTGAGCTCGCGACCACCACCCGGTGGATCGGCGCGTTGCCACTCGGACACCACTGCTCTTATTAGACTTGCTAGCTTTCATTAAACTACCTTCTTCTGAGAATATTCATCAACTTAGTTAAATTCATTGGTCTAGCCTCGTATTGCCGAAAGTTTGTTAAAAAAAAAAAAAACTCCTCTCAAATTATGACTGTTACATCTACTTACAACCAGCAAATTATTTAATTGGAATTTAATCGGAATTTAACTTAATTGCAAATTTTATTGGAACTTAATTGGATGATAAGCTTTAACTACTAAATCAGTTTTGCGTTTTTTTTAATCTGGTACTTCTTATTATATAGTGCTATACTTTTCCAAAAGGTCGATAATGAGATGCATGTAGCTAAGTACTTTAGTGAAAGAACTACGCACCCAGCGTGATCGGAGCTTTTAAATCTAGTGTCTTCTTATTCGGAGCCCTGATTCGGGTTATAGTGGATCAAGGTCTATGTTTCACTAGCAAAGATTGTGTCCTAGTTTATCTTTGTATTTTACCACCACATGATCAAGTCACGCTAACGGGTAAGTTGATAGCGGACGATGAGCATAGGGTATGCTTACATTTCTAGAAACGCAAGAAGCTTTGGAAGATGTGCCACTTGCTTTGAATCGTCCTATTCACTATGTAAACTTCAAAAGTACAAGCCACTAAAAAGTACGTTAAATGTGTATTTTACGATGTGACAGCTTGTCATTTAGTTTTAAGAATAACAAAAAAATCCGTTATGCGTTTTAAAATAACATAACGCAATATTGTGCCTCTTAGAAACTCATTTAGCCTGTGTTTTATGGGATACAAACCTGCACTTGTATCCGCCACATGGCGAAAGCAATATTTCATGCCCATTGAGATACCATATTCTTCACGAATTCTAAGAGTCGGAATGACCCGACAGAAAAAAAATACCAGTATCACAATGTGGCCGACCCTTACTTATCGAACAAAAAAAAGGGATTGTTTTAAAGTTTTCTAAATTCAAACAAGGGCAAGGCCCTTAAACTTATGACAGTTATGACAGGACGCATAGGTAAACTGTTAAATCTTGTAACTGATTGTGAGACAAAAAATTAAGTGTTTGCTAGAGAAGAGAGAAAGCGTAAACGAACATGAAAAAAAAAAAAAAAAGTTAAGTGGTAAGTACGAAAAATCTAAATTTGATAAAGATAAAGCTAAATTAGTAAAGTTTGATACTAGTAATTTAGTTTTGATTCATAAGGATACGAAACAAGACTAAATTGAATCAAAGATAAAAGGGACCTTTTAAAGTAGTGGAGTTACTTGACAGTAATTTTTATCTTTGAAACCTTTGAGTGGTAACCGAGCCTATGAGTATGTTCACAATCGTATACGAAAGATGCCTCTAAGTAGCGCTCCTACTGAGCTAGATTTATTTGATGTAGAAGACGATGAGGAGTATTTCTCCAGAGGAAAGTAGACACATACCATGGCTATTTGGTCGCACTGCATGCACTTATCTGTAGTCGTAACTGCAATTCATGCGTGAGTTGTTCAGGGCGCGATGGGCAGTAAGTGCTGCGGTGGGAGCCTGTGTATTTTTGTGTTGGTCATGTGTTGACCTGAAGTTTGGTTGCACTGCACGCGCTTGTCTGTAGTCGTAACTGCAATTCATGTGTGAGTTGTTCAGAGCGCGATGAGCAGAAAGCGGTGCGGCGGGAGCCTGTGAATTTATGTGTTGGTCATGTGTTGACCTGAAGTTTGGCCGCACTGCACGTGCTTGTCTGTAGCCGTAACTGCAATTCATGCGTGAGTTGTTCAGAGCGCGATGGGCAGCAAGCAGTGCAGCGGGGGCCTGAGTTTCTGAGGAAACTATTTTGTGTTGGTCATGTGATGGCCTGAGAGTCGTGGACTCTATAAGAGAAGTGTTTGTTGCTTGAAGCAATAATGATACAGGTGGCAAGGTTTGTCACTAGCTGCTGAGACAGCTGGGCCATGAGCGTTGTATGTGATCTAACTGTGTTTTGTATTAGTGTACCTAAATGTTCACTTTTGATACTTTTGAAGCTTAGAGGTAGCTTTTGATACTTTGATTAGATTTGATTCTAACAAATGTTGATATTGAATTGTCTATTGCTGTTGCACTTGTTCTTGGTCAGGTTGGCCGAGGTTGTACAGTTGCTCCTAATGTGAATTTTGGTTACAGGTGTACACGAGGACGTGTAATTTGTCAGGTTGGCCGTGTCGTGGAGAACGATATTGAACTACAGAGTCATTTTTTGTTATTATTATGGTACCTACCAAAGGGTGTAACGCAGTGGCGTCATTTTTTATACGTCACGAGGCCAGAGTCATGTTATAGGGGCTGCGACCCGCGATGCGAGGGCAGTTTAGCTTGCACAGTTTCAAGGGTCACACACCTCTAACTTGAAACTGTCGGTTAACCCGTGTATTCGTAATTATTTAGTATAGGTACTTACAACACTATTGTGAATTATAAAAGTGACATTATAACTAATTGTGAACTGTGAAACTGACATTATTAGTAACTAGAAAACTCAAGTGCATAGTTATTAATATCCCATCAAAATGAACCCAGTGCCACTGAATCAAAATGATGACGGTCATATAGCTCAGCCACTCCTGGCGCCGTCATATTAATGTATTCTGGGTCATCGCTTACTACATTTAACGAGTCCTCGGTGGTTTGTGTATCTACAGACGCTGGACTATTCAATGGCATATAAGTACTACTACTCGTGCTTGGTCTTGACGCATAATTGTAATTTGGTCTATTCGGTTTTATAGGACTATTCAAATCGTGTAGTCGACATCTTGTTATCACACTCTGTATTTCTTCTTGGTCTAGGATAGCCTGTTCTGTAGAAAGGGTTCTTAATTGCTTCGCAATGTGTTTCCCGAAGATGTCGAATTCATCGTCCACTGTTTCTGATTTGGATAAATCGTATTGCATATCTTTCATGCTACTGACTAATGTAGACAGCTGTGAAATTTTACTTCTTTTCTTTCGCGGTTCTGATAGACTTACTTCTGGGTTTGTATGGGTAGGGTTGGTCCCACATTGGTCACTAGGTTGAGTATTGTCAGTATTTTCTTTATTTTGAGCATCATCAGTATTTTCCTGAAAATAAAATATTTTTTCTTTCTTTTTGCAGATACCCACTGCGGAACAATGGAAACAAGTCGAGGAAGGCTTTCGGAATAAGTGGAACTTTCCTTTGTGCTACGGAGCGTTAGACGGAAAACACATAAAAATTACTGGCTCCTATGAATATGGAAGTACGAACTTTAATTATAAAAAAGAAAACAGCATAGTATTGATGGCTCTTGTTGACCATGATTACTGTTTTACGTATATCAATGTGGGCGCAAATGGAAGCGCTTCGGATGGTGGTATTTTCAAAAACTGTTCCATTTTTACTGAATTAGAAAATGGCAGTTTTATTCCAGAAGATGGAGTGATTGTGGCTGATGCAGCATTTCCACTAAAAACATACTTAATGAAACCATATCCTGGGGCTAATTTAACTTTTGAACAAAAAATATATAATTACAGGCTGTCCCGTGCTAGACGCATTGTAGAATATTAGTAAGTCGATTCAGAATTTTCGAAAAAGCTATTTCAACTAAGTTACATACTGTGGATCACATTGTGTATGCAGCTTGCTCTCTACACAATTGGTTGAGAAAAAAGTCAAGCAATTATATGACTACTTCTTGTGTAGACCATGACGATCACAACGACCATCATTTGATTAATGGAACATGGAGATCCGAAATAACCTCTTTAGATAGTATCATACAGCAGGGCAGTAACAACTCAGCAACACATGCCAGGGAAAAAAGAACTCAATTTACTAATTATTTTGTGAACGAAGGAAAAGTACCATGGCAAAATCATATGATACATTGATAAATTTGTGTGTTTTAACAAATAATATGCTACTAAAATAAAAATAAATAAAAATCTTAAAATAAATACCTGTGTTTTACGCTTCACCATCACATTTTTAATAAATGAATTGAATTCAGCGAACCATTTCACTTTGGGTTGGTAAACATTGCCACTAGCACCAGATGTGGATGATTTCTTAATCTTGTCTAGTTCAAGGTAGTATGTCGAACGAATGCTTTTTATTTTGTTTTTCACATCTTCTGGTGTGAATCCTTCAATTTCCATACCAATGCACAGATTTTGCAAAGCAGTTTGGCGCATAGGTTTGTTTTTATAATGTTCTGATGTTATATCCCATAAACACGGATTTTCTCTGTATATAGTGACAAACTTTACAGTTTCGTCTTCAGATAACTTCTTCACCATTGTTAAATCCTTTTACTTTGCAAAAAAGTCCGCAAAAACAACCAACACGTGTGTACTTCGTCAGCACTGGAATGGCACTGGATTAGCCGTCTACATTATTCCAGTTGCACTGGATTGGTCGCACTGGATTCAAAAGTAGACCGCGAATCCAGTTACTGGACTGGAATGCTTACTGGATTCAGTTCATTCCAGTGCCGGTTTACATTTTTCCAGTAAGCAATCCAGTACTGGACTAGATCGCTGGACTGGAATAATGTAAACCGGGCATTATATTCAATATTTACGGACCCTTACCATTAAAAGTTTGGTGTTTTCAAGCATCTAATTCTTTCTTAATTTTTATTTTCTATACTTAAATAGTTCAAATAGTGAACTAACCGAAAGGGAAGTGAACGTTTCTAGGGAGTTTCATAGGTTCTAATTATTCTTTCGAAATTATTTAGTATAGAAAGTGTGTGTTATTATTTAGTGTAGAAATGTAATTTATTTTAAAATGCCTTTTGTGGATGTGGATGATATTTTGTCATTTTATGACATTGTGGATATTTTAATACAAGACTGTTTGTAGCCGTGGCCGGACACGCATTTTGTTTTAAGAGAGTTTTGCCTTGCTTGTGGACTTTTAATTCCAGCTAGAGACATAGTGCATTTTATGGCTGACGTGAACATTGAAATTATAGACATTATAGAATCGGGCATTTGGTGCATAAATTGCAGAACATGCATTTACGACCATTATGAACCGGACGAGTGCACAGGGTGTGCTGATTAGATTACAGGTAAGTATTTGATATTTATTACGTATGCCAATCACTATGATGCCTCCCTTTTCTGACTCGTTCCATTTTACACTTGTTATACAGAGTTTAAGGGACAGCCCTCTACAAACTTTAAGGACAGGCTCAGTAGACAAGACTGAACAACCTTCCATAAGATTTTTTTTCAGGAAACGAAAATAAAGTCGGCCTCTCCATACAAACTGTCTCTGTGTCTACTGAGCAAGCCCTTAAACATTGTGGCGAGCTGTTCCTTACACCTTGTATATTACACACGTAACAAATCAAATACGTAAACAATTAGTGACTTCAACTTATTAGGTCAGTGCAAGTAGGTAACGAGTGTGTTATTTACCCACTATTAAGATTAATTTAACAAAGGACAATGCTCACAATGTATGGGGAAAATACCCAGGCCCGGCGCAAATGAAATGTATCTCAGATTTTAAGTATTTATATGTGACATAATATTCAGTAGGGGGCATTACCAAAATCTTTTTTTTAAATGTCATAAATTGCTAGTTGTTTTATGTAAGGAGCTTCAAAAATGTGTTTTTTTTTTAATTCTTTCTTTACTCTTATTCTATAAATGACATTTAGGCATCTATTTTGACAACGCCATTTACATTTTGTGCAATGTTAGGGTAAACTTAATAAAAAACAAGAGTAGGCAAATAAAATTATTTTATTATTATACACATTATTGGTTCTCTAAGTCTATGATTACATCTTCCAGAGTGTATCCGGGATGATTAAAATCATCTTGATGTCTGGCCCAACCCAAGTAATACAGTACACTCATAATATGGGCGCAGCTACCCAAAGTTCTTTTGCCATGTATACAAGAGCAATAATGCTCTGAAATTGCATTAATACCGGTTTCTCTTCGATACAAAATATAAGTATAGTAAGTTCTGTTCCTTACATGCCGCGATTGTATACGGCATCTTATTAAAACACCGCTTTCGCCATTAATTGTTACGAGCACCGGATGTCTATATACTTCAATTTCGTAGACACCTGTTTGTTTAATGTGCTCACTGCAATAGGAGCGTGCTATTTTACAGTAATAAGTGCCCACAGCCAACAATATCAACTCTTCTTGGGAAAGTCTGGGGAAATCTTCCAACGTCTGGTCATTTGCTTCCAAACGAACAAATGCGGCTCTATGTCTGTTTAAATTGTGCTCAATGACGTAGTCTGCCAAAAGGTTTGGCTTGTGCACATTCCTATTTATAATATCAACGAATTGTTCAGTGTATTGACTGTCCTCATAGGGTTCTTGGAAGGCATTGATAAGCGCTGCGGCTATCTTATAGTCAGTCATTGTTGAGGGCAATGCTCGATTAAATACTCTGTATCTAAAAATCTTAAAATCACGTTTAAACCGTCCCTTGATTGTCTCTACGACCCAGCGGCATAAGGTGACCAGCCTAGATTTATTGGCTTCTTCACATGTCAGCTGGGTTTCACCACGTCTTTTGGTCGGGGCTATGTGCACGTCATAACCATATGTTTCTAGAAGAGGAACTGCGTCACGGAATCCCCTGTCAAGAATGAACGCATCGTCTTGTTCAAGATAATAATTAATCGGTGCTTCTTCGTATGGGCCATCATGATTTTGTAAAATCTGCTGCATGATGGAAGCATCAGAGGTCGAAGCTGAGTATGGACCTGTGACGTCTATAATATGTCCATCACCGCAGACCAACATAAAAGGTTTTATCAAATTGGTATACTTATGGAGGCTGTTTCCTTTGGAAAAGGAAATTGGAGCTTTTTTGGATAAAAATGTAACCGCCGTCACATATTATCAACGCTTTCGTTGATTGGTCATTCCCAAAAATGTAATTAGGGAGAATTCTGTTTCTTTGGATTACTTCTTCTCTGCTGATATGATCCAGGCCCAAATGCAAAGGAACGAAATCATTGTAAAGACATTCTCTCACCAGCGCGACTATTCGGTCTATACTTTGCCGAGATGTATTAAAAGTGGTTGCCAATCTAATACTGGGTTCACCTGTTCTTATTTTAGAAAGGTAAATGCCTAAGTCTTTTCGAGCAGAACTAGATCTCCGAGACAAGGTCGGTACTTGTGACAATAAAGTATCAAATTGTTCATGACTTATGCCAGTTTAGAAATGTAAATCTTCTTGTGATATTTCGTTTATATTATCAAAATCCAATTGACATCTATTTTCCAGTGCTAGCGTATAGATATTCACAATATCTTTAAAAGTATCACTATTAAAATCTGTTTCACGATGTGACACATTATGAGGCATGTCTTCCAAGGATGTATTTCTCAAATGGTTTTCACAAATCCTTGCGAGCGGGGGTATGTATAATCTGTAATAACTTAGTAAAAATACCTTAATCGAATTAGGCATTTGTCGGAGTTGCATGTTGCCACAATTCTCCATCATACAACGACGGGAAGTGTTGGCCGCCCTAGTGAAATCTGGAACTGTGATTGCGGCACCACCAGCTTGATGGATAAGAGCAGCTGGTGGTTCAAGATCAGGACGTAAAGAATGGTCGATCCTATGCCAACAAGGATGGCATATTGACCTCGATCCATCGAAAGCTACCTGTAACATAGAATTAAATATTTTAGTAAATAACGTCGACAATAATGTGGTGCTAGCGATTAATATTTTTCCGCGGTCGATTATCTATGTTATCTTTTTATTCATAGCTATATTTAATGTAATTATTATTACATATCTGAGTACCTATACAATATGCAACCTGAAAGCAGGTATACTTATAAGCGGTAGTGCTCTTGGTGTAAATAATCATCCACGTCCATGAAGACTACCCTATTAGATGGAAAAATCATAATGATATTTTTTCTTCTGTCGTGTTTGCTCAGTAACTAAAAAAAAAGAAAGATTCCTATTAGATTCGTGAGCTGTGTCTTTCGTCTCATTTATGTACGAAAATACTATTTATTTGACACCCATTTCGATTCGCCTTTGTTGTCGTATTAGTACCTATTCGAAAAAAAAAACTATACCTATCCCATATTGTATACCACTTCGACTCCGACACAAATCTAAGGTCACATCAAATAAAAATGGTTATGTACGTACTCGTACATACCTACTTACATACAAGAAACCATTACTCTCCTTTTTCCATTATTATAGTAATGCGTGTACCTACTAAATACAAATATGATTGAATGCGCAGATATGCGTTCCGGTTCCTAGTACATCAAAATAAACTTGAACATCCTGTGAACGCATCGTAACTACCTACTACCATGACTAACAGAAATAGCATTTTTACTCTACTGATATGCAGATATATTACACAGAAAATTTATTTCTAAATGGCATAAGCAATGCACATGTGAAAATATGGAACAATAAGATAAATCGAAGTTGAAAACTATGGATCCATCATCATGCTTGAAACCAACTTTTGTAAACCTATCAAACATGTTGAAATCTTGCTACCGTTGGCAGTTTATATTAAAATTTCATCAAACACTTATCAAATTATCGAAAAAACAAAGATATACTCACGATTTCTCTTTTTATTCACTAAATATCACACAAAAAACACAGAGCAAATTACGCGGCACAGGTACGGACAAGTTGAATCTTTGTTCAATTTTATTTTACTATTTTGACGTTGAATGAAAGTTTTTAACGGCTGTTTTATATTGTTTGATTAGTTCACTCGATCTTTCTACTTTCTAACTTTCACGCTATTATAGGCCCTTTACTTATTGTAAATAAATGATTTTTCGAGTACAGTTAATATCGCGCAGATCTACGTTACGAAGCTTCAAAAATCTGGAGCGCAGACCTGCGTTCTGGCATACGAAAGGTTAAATAATAATAATTAAAAGTACTTACTGTCAGAAATATCTGGGTCGTTTAACAGGTTAGACGCCATGTGTATCTTTTTGTCACACAGTGTCTGGAACACTGTGTATTCAAAAGTATACACATCTTTCTACTTAGTAAACGCACTGTGTATCCTTTAGGAACACGTTTTCTATACATTTATTACGCAAAAATTAAAGCCCTGGCCTGTCGCATATTTCAGATATAAATGGTCTGGGGATCGGTTATTTTTCAACAATTTTATAGACTTTTTAATTTTAGGTTGCTATTTCTAGGATAAGATGTAAGTAATCAATAAAACCATTTATATTTTTTTGTGTTTGTATTTTATAATCTATCTTTATTATGGCACTGGAAAAGACTAAATAGTAAAAAAGTAATTATAACTGAACTTGAAATAAAAAATTAGTGACAATCATTGAAACAACTTTTACAAAAGTTCACTTCACAACAGACAAAAAAACAGAACATTTGGTTACCACTTGGGAAGCTTTTCGTAGTTTTCCGTCGATGGTTTTTCCTTGTCGCCCGTACTTCTTATAACATTCAGAGCAACGACCTTTCTTTTTCACTTCATCTTTTATATTCGGGACCAGGTAATGTTTAGCACTGACCGAGCTAGGTGTAGCAGTCATTGATGTGTGACTGGATCTTTCAAGCATACCTGTTATAACTTGTTCACGAAACTCTGTGATTGTTAGTTTCTTTTTATGGGTATATTGGTTATATTTATAAGAAATGGGCGTTCACCAAACTGGTGCCCCATATAATTTCAAACATCAGTTTCCGACACCATTTGGTGCATCTACGTAAAGCTGACCCATAAGTCGCCATCTGGTCACTCACATCTATTGATGATTTGCCTAGATTATAATCTTCAATACATGCAGGTTTTCTTATACTTTCACCCCTTCTGTTTCTTTTGGTGACCGTTTTTAGACCAGATTGCTTTGTGGAAAGTATAAGCACATCTCGCTTGTCACGCCATTTCAAAGCTACGATTCCCTTTTGACTGACCTGTTGATCTAGTGATTAGCGACCCTGACTGCTATACCGGAGGTCGTGGGTTCGATTCCCACCCAGAACAAATGTTTGTGTGATGAGCATGATCATTTGTTCTGTGTCTGGGTGTAATTTATCTATATATGTATGTATTTAGAAATATATAAGTATGTTTATCAGTTGTCTAGTACTCATAACACAAGCTCTGCTTAGCTTGGGACTAGACGGCGTTGTGTGATAGTTGTGGAATATTATTATATATTATTATTATTATATATTCCTTCACTTGATTGTTGTGCTGCTATTTCGCCTCTTTTCAGTTTCGTGTTTGTAACTTCCTTAGGCAAATATTTTCTGTTACTTCTCAATGTACCTACTAAATGTGTCTTTCTTTTACGCAATCGCAGTGCAAGTGGAACACTTGTGTAATAGTTGTCTGTGTACATGGTCCTGCCCTCGTTGAAAAGACCATCTGCCAAAGATAGTACTACCTTTTCTAAGACTTCTGTGTCAGGTTTCTTCGATTTACCACAATATACAATCAGATTCCACGTATATCCTTTCTCAGTACACAATTTGAACAATTTTATTCCATATTTGGCTCTTTTGTTAGGAATATACTGGCGGAAAATAAGTCTGCCGCGCCAAGCGAACAACGACTCATCGACACAAACTTTTTCCCCTGGTGTGTAGACATTTTGATATTCTTTTATAAACATATTGAGTACGTCTTTTATTTTACACAGTCTGTCATCAGTATTAGCAGTTTGGTTGTTGGCAAAATGAACAAATTTCAGAATCAGCTCGAATCTATTCCGAGGCATAACAGTACGAGCTAGGTGTATACCAAAGAGTTTGTGGTTTCTCCAGTAATCTTTGATGCTTGGTAATTTCACCAAACCCATCCATCCAACAAGAGCCAAAAATTTCAACATATCGTCTCTGGTTACTGGAGTCCATAGATGGTTTCTTGATCCAGCAGAAGAATCAGAAGATAAGAGACACTGTGTTGCGTATAAGTTGGTTTGTTCTGTGATATAGTCCAGAATATTAGGGGTCAGAAACAAGTCATAATAGTCTATTGGATTCGCATTGGCTAAAATTCCAACATAAATATCCTTCATACCGGGACTTGGTGCAGTATAATCTATGGCAGGAGGATCATCATGACTTGGCATTTCCCATTGTATATTGGACAATTTTTCTTTCACCCACTCTTGTTCAGAAATTTGAGCATCAGTAGTACCAGAAGTACTAGGCACGTTTGGTGGCTGCAGTTCTAAATCGACTGGAGCTGTCCGTAATGATCTACGCCGTTCTATTTCAGGCAATGGCGGTATATCACTATCCGAAACTAGGAGGGTTCCAAATCTGACTGTCATTGTCGTCACTTGTGTCACTAAAGTCTTCGTCAGGCATAAAATTGGGGTCCTGAACGGAATCATCACTTGAATACTCCCTAGTCAATCACTTATTTGAACTTTTCAACATTTACACTGTAACAATAGATAAAAAATATAAGAAAAAACATGAATCAGAATTCATGTTGTTTCTTATATTTTCTTCCAAAACGCGTTCTTGAGTCCTGAAACAAAAAAAAAATACGTTTACGTGATTTTTACCTGTGTTTCTTTTCGGATACACATGGCCTGGGAGGTAAGAATTTCAAATGAACTATTTCACAGGCCACGTGTATCCAAATGTCACACGGATGAAAATCCAGGAAAAACAAGGGAAAAAGTGGGGGGTGAAAAACAAAATCTGATTATTACGTAGTTTTAAACAAGTCCGAACAAAAAAAAAATAGTATTTTTTTAAAAAACAGACACTTAGGGTCTGGCGCTGAGGGTTAATTCCTGCACGATTCTTCTCCATGCTGCTTCTTTTTTCACTAAATCATGGTATTCCCTGCATTTTACATCATATAAACAAGGAAACTGTCGGACACTCTCGATAAATTCTTCCATGACGCTTGCAACAATGACGTGCACAATGCGACTGCGTGCAAATGACAATGGACAGATAGAACGCTAACCTCTCGCTCTCCCATCCGCGCCCCCCGCTTCGCCCGCTTAGCCCGCTCCGCTCGTCGCTCGTCTGTCCGTAGTTTTGGGTGTGAACCCCATAGTTTAGCTCGCCAATATTTCCCGTAGTTTGTATAGTTTCCTTCGTTCGCTTCGCCCACCCGCCTGGCCCGCCCACCCGCTAGCTGGCGGTGTGGCCTGCGCTTAAAGCTATGATAGAAAAATAAAAAAAAATCTGAAAAGTTTAGTTTTCCTGAAAACTTATGTATGCCACCACATACATTGCCAACTCCTCAAGACTACATCTTGTAAATGTGTTGTACGTATGGACATACATTACCAGTAACTTTAGGGACTAAGTAAAAAATAGATAATTATTTTATTTAGTATTTTTTATTAGAAAAATTATAAAAAATAAACGAAACTCTTCTGGAAGATTAAAAAAAAAATTACGCTCGTAAATGGTACTGAAGTTGACAATTTCTAGAACTTTTTCCTGTCACAAAACAAAGGCGAACTTGGCATTTCATGCATTGCACAACCGTCAGTTTAGAGCACAGTCGACATCGACCTTGAGTGGTCATTGTCATGAAATGACCAACGTTGTCAAAACGTGAAGATTCGACTGGGCTGGCCCGTGGTATACTTTTTTTGTTTTTGACCTCATTTTCAGTGCGTTCGTATTTTCTGAGACCTTTATACAGCTCAAATCGGAAGTCCTTCAAAGGGATTGGTGGTTTTCCTGATTTTGAATTATGTTTCCTGTGTAAGAGCCACGCGTTGTTTACACATATGTCCAGGAGTTGGGCAAATATACCAATATACCATCTCCGGGTTTTGAATGGGGTTCTAAATAATGAAATAAGCATATCGGCTAAATCAACTCCTCCCATATGCTTGTTGTATTCCTTGACTATTTGCGGACATTGTACAGTCAAAGGTCAAAATTCCACTTCCACCGCAATGCACATTATCGTTTGCGCTATACGGGCTGCGGCGCCTATACATCCATACGCATATTTATCAGTGTGAGTGATGTTCCAACGCTAACAAATTAACATGTCGTGTAGCATCGCTATGAGTAATAATATAGATGTGGTCAATGTTAGACAAGGATGACAATATTAGTAACTTCTTTTTATCACCGTCTGATTATTTTTTTCATAATAATGCAAAATTTTGACAAGCATGCGTAAGTTAACATTAGCTAGATCGGTAACGAGGCTAGTGTGATCGGGATAGATGTGAGTTCGAATCCAAGATGGACCGGTTTTTTATGTTTTATTTAATTATGTTTAATAATTTATTTTTGTAAATCACATTTTTAATTAGCACCATCATCTAAATTATGCTAAACTTAATTTTTATTTGAAATAAATGTTTGTAATTCATTATATCAATTAATCTAATAAATAATCACTAGGTATATATATACAAACTTAAAATAATAATATGTATAAACGAGTAAAAAAGGCTGAAAAACGGGGAAAACTCAGAGAGCATCAAAAAATTCGTCCACATCGATGATTTTTGTAAATTACTTTGAACAAATAGATATTATAATAAATATATTATAAAGGTAATTTATTATTATAATAATGATAATAAATGAAACAAATAAGTAAAATTATTATTTTTTTTATAAAAGAAGTCCTTTACACTTACTTATGTTATTATTGTAGTATAGAATGTTAAAAAAACATATTTAAGGTTACATAATATAGATATTATGAAAATTCTGACATCATTTAAGAGGTTAAATTTAATTATTCATTTTCTCAATGAAAAGAGGATTGAAAGTTACGGTCACTATGTCCCCTGACATAAAATTACCCTACCTGTTTAGGATTTTTAATATTTCGTATGACCTCCGTTAGCCTCGATACAGCTAATGAGACGTCAACGCATAGACGCCACAATATTTGCACAGACATTTGTGCCACGCAAACTATCCCATAACTGCATGCAATGGGATTTGAGTAGCTCAGGGCATCTCTCGTCTCGAGCTTCCCATCTTTGCACCACTAAACCCCATACATTTTCTATGGGGTTTAAGTCAGGGGACCGAGCTGGCCAAGGAATAACTTTAATTTCCGGATGATTGCTAAACCATTCGCGAACAATGCTGGTACGGTGAATAGGACAATTGTCTTGCACAAAACTTATCTCTTCTAAGTCTTCTGCGGGGTAGATATTACGCACCGTAGGCAAAATTACATCATTCAACACTTCCACATAGTTGGCACTGTTGGCTCGCGTCGATATAAAACTTAATTCACCGGGCCCTTGAGCACTTATCCACCCCCACATATTCACACTGATTCTGCCTGATTCCGTATTTGGATTGTTATTATTTCTACGCCACAAATGCAGCCTTCCTTTTTGGGACGATTTAAAAGATTTTTCGTCGGTGAATATTGTCGTCTCCCAATCAAAGTCCAAATATACCCGTGCGAAATTTAACCTCGCCTCTTTATGCCGTTGCGTTAAAAACGGTTTTTTAGCTGGCGTTCGGTGATTACCTGAATACCTTCGGCATGGAGTAAGCGGCGAACGGTGCGTACTGATGTGCCGAACTCATCGGCAAAAAGAGTTGTTGGGATGAAACCATTCGTCTCATATTCAGCTGCCATATGACGTCGCTGAGGCTGGCTAATAAGAGGTGGTCTTCCGGTCCTCTCACGACTCTTCAACCTTCTTCCTTAAATCTCTTCACTTCTTCTACTTCTTCCAAAGATTCCGTAGTCTTCCCTAAGTATGTGAAATAACTCCGGACAGGTAAAAAAAATATCGCAAAAAAAACAAGCAGGTTTATATTTGATACTTTTGCATAAAGCGATCACCACCTGCGCTCCAAATCCAATAGAGGCTTCCTTTTCTGTAAAAGTGTGAAATCTGAACGTGTCCTCTCCACCATACAAAACGAAATCGTATATCAAACCTGACACACCAACTCGGACATACTTTTTGAAGCCCCCACTTATTGGGTCGGTTATCTTTCATATATTGACGACGCTTACCCACTTTTGTCCCTTTGTATGGGATCATCATTTCATCGACACTGAATCTCGTTTCATTGTCTTGAGCTAAACAATTATTTCTAATCTTCTGTAGTAACGGCCTAACTTTATAATATCTGTCAGAGTCTTGTATATTAATATCAACGAAATGTAAGTAACGACGGATCTGTTGATATCGTTTTAGAGGCATCAAATCGGCCACCAGTTTGTATCTATATCGCAAACTCCAAAAATCAGTATACGATGGCATGCTCACAACACCCATGATAATATGTATCGCTAAAAAATCTCGCAATTCGTCTTCGGTCAATCCAAGGTACGTCCTGTTTTAGATATTGTATACGCGTTTGTTTGTTCAACAATGTCTGATAAAATGTCAGGGGAAAAAACTTACAAAAATAATCCAGTGGAGATAGGACTTGAAGAACGTCGTCGGTGGGATCCGATTCCTCTTCAACAGTTGCCATATGACGAAACACAGCTTTTTTCCAGCGATAACTGAGAGTGAACTTTTGAATTCGCCTCGGTCGTCTAGCAACATGAACAGTGGGACACTGTGACCTTGTTTGTCTGGAAAAACTTGATTTGGAAGAGGTATTTGCCATCATGCGTTGTGTTACCAAGCCAGGGGGTGCATGGGGTGCAGCAGTTGCAGGATTTGCGGGAGTTGCAGGTGTTGCAGGAAATGACGAAATGTCACTCAATATTGGTACTCTACTGCAATTCGGTTCTAGAGATGGGCTAGAATAAACCGTTTGAAAAATGGGTGTAAGGCAAACATTTTCGCTAGTGGGTTCTTGTTCATCATCTAGTAGGTTTAGTCTTTCTAAGGAGCTATCAACTGAGGGTACAGATGAACTAGACACAGAAAGCGGAGTGTGCACACGTATCTCGTCTTCAATATCTGAACGTTCACTATCGTCAGAAGGTGCATTTTGAGCAGGGACAAGCGCTAAAATTCTACCACCACGAGTTTGAAGCTTTTGCTGCCGACAAAGAAAAAAAAACACAAAATAAGCAAAGCAAAACCCCTAATTTGGCAATGTATGCCATGACCTACAAATAAACTGAAGAAGGGTCTTTTATTATGAAATTGGCAATGTATGTCACAGCATACATCATGTAAGTACCCAAAATATAGCCATTTTATATAGGAAAAAGTTAAAAGTTATTACCAAAAGTATATTATCTTATAGTAAATTATACAAAATTGTCATTGCACCTGGCATAAACCACGTAATAATTAACATAAGACAGCACTGCTGACTGACGCCGTGTCGCCATTTTCATCGACTTATGTCAAAACTAGTGTTGTCAGACGTCTGATTTACATTTTCTTCTAAAAATTGTTAGTATTGCAAGATGATAAAAATGTAAATCCAAGTTATTTTTTTACGTTTTCGGAAAAAATTTTTTTTTTAAAGATTATGTATGTCAAAGCATACATTTTCAAATTAAGGGTTAAGACTGTCACGTAATTAATACCTACCGTTATCAGAAAACCACTCACGTTTTTTTACGCTTAGGCGCTGCACGGGTCACACTGTCATCCACACGCGGTCGAACTTGTCTAGCATAGCTCGATCTTTCAAACATGTCAGACAACAGTTTGTGTTTACTGATATATTTTATCGGGTGAGCAAACTAAATAATAAAACTAAAACAGATGTATTCTTTCAACCTTTCTACCAAAGTTGTATCTGTTATCTATTTGTGAAAAGAAAACATCAAAAGCAAACTTACCGGTAATTGTTGTTTGTTTTACAAAAAGATTTACCCCAGACTCCTGACACACGTGCGCACAATTAAACTTTTAGATTTGTAGATATCTTTTATGATATACTTACCATAAAACTTCTGACGTTTCTTCTTTGATTTTTGCACGCAATAGAAACGGTTATGGGTTCAAAGCTTTATTTTTTGGAAGTAATAAAATACCTAGGTAATTTGTGTAATTGCATTACATTTTCTGTCAGGTAATAAACCTTTCTACATTCCGAAATAACGATAGCATGAATTTAACTATCGCTTCCGGTCACCATTTGCAAATTTTATTTCTCTTTAAAACGACCAACTCTTTGAAATATAGTTTTTTATTGCTTAAATACTACATTCTTCATAATTGTCAATGTGTGTGAAATGGTTTCCACGAAAACCAAGTCCAGTGAACAAGAGCCCAGCCTCGACAACAAAAAATACAGTGTTTTCAGTGACATGTGGCATCAATTTGCTTTTATTTATCAGTTGGTCGTAGCAGCAAAACAAACCGGCCCTTGCTTTAAGCGAAATAAAAATATGACCCCTTCTCATTAGACTAGGTATCGTTTCGGCTTTTGTGATGTTTAGAACAATAACAAAGCCTCTTTGAGATGGGTGCCGGCCATCGTCTCAGTTGAAAAAGAAACCACTTCTCAGGTTCATAATTTGATTGATTTGAACTATATTAGTCTATTACTAAGTTTCGTAAAAATATCGTATTTGTCAAAAAACGCGAAAGTAAAAAAAACAATGATACTTTTTTATAGTTTTTTCAATGTTTTTTTTAAGAATTTTGCTATCACCTCCTACACGATGAAATACATTTCTTAGTTTTAGAAAAAAAAATATTTAAAAAATCCGGCACCATATTCATGTCAGTGACATCAATGATTAGGGTTGCCAACTCAGTTAATCAGAAATCCGGGAGGTAAAAAAAAAAGGATAAACATATTTTATTTAAATTTGTATTTTTTTACACTGCGAGCAGCTTGTAATACCTTTTGATTAGAAACGATAAAATCATAAAATTCTTTACAAGAGTATTTGTTTGTGCACACCTGTATCTCAGATTTTGCGTGCATTTCATTCAACCGATTTCGACTTTTCGACGGAAATGCCACAAACGAAGCTTTCATGACCAGAGATTTTTTTTAAACTACTTAAACGCTGAATCAGGATGGCTAGATGGTCAAGAGACGAGAATATAAATAAATTAATACTTCGTACCTACCTGCCTATCAGGACTTGTTTATTTGATTCATTTTAATTTTTGTAAACAGACAGACAGAAAAACAGACAGTGCAATTTCGCATTTATAATATTAGTATGGATAAATACATAACGTACAGAATAAATATTTGTCTTTTATTTTCCAGTCCAGTTACATGTAAATAAATTTCTAACTATATTAAAAAATAAAGACCAGTATCTAGCTACGTAAATAAAATAGGTGGATACATAGCGCTTACGCCCAATTCTAGCCCCATATTATTCCATATTGTTGCTTTAAAATTCTTGTCTATGTAGTTTCTATGTGAAAGGTCATAAATTGCAGGGTGTACACGGAACAATTCAATCAACTTTTTGTCGTCCATGTTGAAACATTGCGACCGTCTCAGACAAAATATTGTTCGCTACAAATTTACATCGGATCACGGCGAATGTTGGCGCCGCAATGACATCACTAAACGTCACTGTCACTGACGGGTACAGATAGCGTCGTACAAAATGTACGCCACAATATCATATTTCACTGACACTGATCGGCACGTGTCGGCACTGTGCCGGCACTGTTGTGTGCAGATAAGCCTTTTGAGTGATCAACCGAAAAATTTACTGATAGTAACTACCTACTAGAATCATTAGTCGTGTCGGGTTCCTTATGGAAAGTAACGCTATTAAAAGACGGTTTGTCGTCTTTCATGATTGACGTTGATGCCGAATTACAAATATTACATTTAAGTACAGGCCACACCGCCAGCTAGCGGGCGGGCGGGCTAGGCGGGCGAACATCGTTTCACCTCTTTACATGCTTCGGTTCACACCGCGAGCTACCGACGAACCTAAGGCAGTTGTCCCACCAACGACGAGAAAACGACTAACTATCGGCTATTTTCTCGCTCAAGAAACGTACAATAGATATACTTTCTGTGTGAACAAAAGAGATGCATATACAAACAGTTAATCGCTGACTGTTCACACTGCCGGCGAGCAGTCGCTTCACTAGTTTGTCGCTGAGCGACAAGAGCTATGAAAGATAACACTCGCGCGGCGATACTCGCCAAGCGATTAGAACTCACGCCGAGATAGCAACCAGTGGTCATTTCTCTACAGTGCGTATCTGAAAGTACACGTTTTTTTTATTTAATATGAATATCGAAAAATCATTTGAATTATCATTGTTATCTAGTTCAGACGACGATGATGATGAATTCTATGATAGGATTTGTGTAGTGGCTGCAGTAATTCTGAATAAACGTAAGGAAAAAAAGAAGAATATGGATGGAAAATATTAATTATTTCAGAAAAGAATGCAGTGAATTCAAACTATTCTATGAATTAACAAATCATGGCTTTCGCACATATTTTAGAATGACAAGAGACGAGTTTGAATATTTGCATAGTTTAATAGAAGATGACATTAAAAAAGAAAATACAAATTATAGAGAAGCTATTGGTACAAGAGAGCGTCTCGTCATTACATTAAGGTAAGGCTCCATCGCTTGGAGTGATTTCAGCGGCAGACATTGAATCTTGGATCTCTTCGTTTTGGCTACGAGTAGTATGTTCTCCAATTCCAATTTGCTGCACACCAGAACCGCTGGGTTCAGGTGAGGCAGAACCGTGTTTTTTTTTTTTTTTTTTTTTTTCTAGCCCATACTGTCCCACTGCTGGGCAAAGGCCTCCCTCCACTCCTTCCAATGTTCCCGGTTTTGAGCCACCTCTTTCCAATTCCCAAGGAAGACATCCAAGTCGTCCCGCCATCTCCTTCTTGGTCTGCCGCGGCCCCGTCGTGCAATTTCAGGGCACCAATTTTGCGTTTTACTGGCCCACCGCTCGGTAGGCATGCGGCAGACATGTCCAGCCCAGTCCCACTTAAGTTGGGCAGCCTTCTGAACTACGTCAACGATTTGCGTTTTGGAGCGCAGTGTAGTGTTTCGAACGCGATCCGTTATTTTAACACCTAGTACTGTGCACCTAGCCTACAAATAGTGTTGAGAACCTTGTTGTGGTTTAATCGACTGGCATGGTAACAAAATTAAAAGTCAGGAATACAGTTTTATCGATGTTTATATTGAGCTTAATCAAAGGTCGACATCGTACATTTAATAATTATTTAAATTGAAGTAATTTAAAATACTTCTAAGGTGTAATTATAATAGGTAATCTTTTAGGAATCAAACAGCCATTTTTACTTATGTTTGCACAAAAAAAAAAAGACTTATCTCATAGACCTTTTTAAATACTATCTGAAATATTTGCATATTAAAAAAGTAGTAAAATAAAATAGGAAATCATGTACATTCAAATACCTCTACTTTAAAAGGAAATATGACTGTATCTTTTTGTTTATTTAACACGGCGTTGGGCAAATATGAAATCACATCTTCTATATCAATTATGGAAATGTCGTTTTCAACGAACTTGAATTCTCTATTATCTTTTTTAGATTTGAGTCCTGTGACTACAATTTTTTCTTGGTTAATATCCTCAATAAGACAAACTTATTTATACGTCCTTTTGCCTTTAGTCGACCGAAATCCAGCCAAAATGAAGTCACCCACGTCGAGATCTTTTTTTGTTACCTCAAATGCTTGTTGTTGTGGCATTTTATTCTGAAAATAAAATAAAATTGTTATCCTTCCTGTACTACTATATTATTATAACTTAGAAAGTTTATGATATGTGTACTTACTTCCTTTTGTGTAAATAGCTTCTTCTTGGCAGTGTAAGTCTTTCTTTCCTTCACTCTTTCGCTTTTTATTTTAGGTGTCTTTTGTTTTTGTCCTTTAGAAGTAGATGGTAACGGATCATCAAAATCTTCTTCAAACCTTTCTTCCAAAACAGTAGAATGTTCATATAAACTGCCCGCCTTCTGAAAATTTGTACTTATTTTATTAACATAGAACATAGATTTCCCACGATCTTATGCCCCGGGTGTACCTATATCACTTAATAATATTAATAACTACCCTGAATCACTTACTTCATTCTGCCTTAATGTTTTTTTCTGCCCTTTATTCAATCTTTCACTTTTTATTTTAAGTCTATTTTCTTCTTGTCCTTGTCTAGTAGATAATGGTAATGGCTCCTGCAAATCTTCATCAATGCTTTCTTCCAAAATATTTTGAAAAAAAACCTCAGGGCCTTCATCTTCTGAAGAATTCATTGAAGTATATGAACAATCACTCTCACTGTCTGAGTCTAAGGTCTTTTTCCTTTTATTTTTCTTTGCTTTGGACTTATTTATCAGTGGTTTTTTGTTCTCATTATAACTTGCTCTTTTCAGTTTTTTTAGCCGTTTAGTTTCTTCTGCTTTTTCCTTTTTTTCTTTCTCATTTTTCAGACGATGAAGTGCATCTTTGTAAGTTAGTATTTCGCTTCCTTGACTTATCCGTTTCTTTGAAGTTTTAGGTATGTCGTTACGTGAAATAGTTTTTAATAGTAGCTCTTCGAATGAAACTCGTTCTTCTTCTTTGCTTTTATTTATTGTTGAGCTGACTACTACATTATCCAATATTTTTACTTTACAAGAATAACTGTTGGCATTGGTATTGGCATTATTAGGAAGTGAAAGTTTGAAAGTTTTAGGGTCCTTTACAGTCTCCCACTTTTGAAACGTAACCCGAGTACCTGAGTACGTGTTCATATCAGCCTTTGTACCATTTTCTGTCGGTAGCTTTTTCTTCATATCCCGTGTAATGTTTGCAATAGCCTTATCAATTTCGTCTGGCAGTCGTCGTATCTCACTGTTAATTGTTTTAAGGCATACACTTATTAGTGTTGGTACTTTATGTTCTTTCTGACTGTTATCTTTCTTGGTGTGACTTCCTTCAACATTTTCTTCACCATTGTGATCAGTATCATTACGAAGCTGTTTTTTTTGCTGCTGGTATTCTTCCCATCTTGACCATGCCAGACTGTCGAATTTTTTTTTGGGATTGCATCTTTGTTCAAAGGGCATATGCCCGCTTTCCTGAAGCCATTTTGAATGATAACAGGATTTAAATCATCCCATATATTAGTTATGATTCTGGCAAATTCTTGTTTTGGGAGTTTTGCTCCCACATGGAGTCTTTGCCATTTCACAAGTTCGCTGTCCCATTTGTCTTTCATAGGTTTCATTGTACTACAGTCTAATGGCTGCAGTATGTAGGATGAGTGAGCCGGCAGTTTAAGAACCGTAATGTTTTCGGCAACTAGAAGGTCTATGACACTCAAATCTACATGTGTCTTATGACCATCATAGACCAATAAGACTGGTCGTTCTGCTCCGATAGCTGGCAAAAAAACGGCTTTGATGTATTGTTCGAAAATGGTGGTCTCCATCCACCCTTTTTTACTGATAGCGTAAGCTGTATGAATGTTATCATTTTTAAACAGCCACTCGCTCCACTTCCCTTGAAATATTATTAAGGGTGGGATCTTTTTGCCAAGTGCATTCGTAGCTAAGAGCACAGTGGTGTTATTCCTCCCAGGAGAGCCTGTCGTTCTAGTAGAGGGAAACCCCATCAGACCCACAACTTTAGTTTTGGTGGGGTCACTACAAAAGCTGGTTTCATCCAAATTATATATACATTGCGGTTTGTCAGCAAAACCACACTCTTGTATTGTTTGTTGTAACATATCGAAATAATCGTTAACTATGAAAGGATCACATGCTTTTTTTCGAGCTATTTCTACAGACTGCGGCTTTTTCAAACTAAATTTGTTTCGTTTTTTAAATCCTCTAAACCATTCCTTCCCAGGATAGTTATCTTTAAATCTCGTAACGATTCTGTTCCTTCGAATATAATCAGATATCAATATTTTTACTTCCTTGGAGGTTAATGGATACCCACATTTTTCCATCACATGGAGATTAGAAGCTACTTTAGTTTCCCACTCTTTTGACAATTCAGTAGGTCTGCCAGGCGTTGGCTGTTTGGCACCGCGTGTTCCGTATAAACGGTGAATAATGGTTGACCTTGGTATTCCGTATTTTACGGAGGCTTGGTAGCTATTAATTTTTTTTTGTCGTACGTTTTCGACAGCTTCTATTAGATCAGCTAATGAATACTTCGTCTCTTTTATTCGTTTATATTTTGGCATCTACAAAATAAAATAAAAAGATACTCAAAAACTAGAAAACAGGTCATAGAGGTAAAACGATATTGTTTGGTAGTACAGTAGTATACATCAAATAAAATAAGGTGACCTAAATGCCAGGATTCCACTTATCAAATACTGAGATAAACTGAAAATAAATCACTACTATCTAGCGAATCAGAATTTTAATATTTGACTCAACTAGCGCCAATAGTTTCAAATATATAAACGAACTATTCGACTACTGCTTAGTATGAATAGTACCCCTTTCGATAAAATATTTTTATCGTAGTAGTTATTTTCACTGTCGCATCACTAGCATTATCAGACTTCATATAAAAGCGGTCAGATAAATGCAACTAACCTAAAAATTTAAAAATAGTTGCAATAACCTGACTTTTGATTTTTAGTCTGATAAATGTAACTGAACCCATAAGTTGGGCTAGATTTATCGTAGAATGAAACAAATACGTAAAAAACAACTTACCGTAGTAGATAATCACTTCCTTTATAAAGAAACCTACCAAAAACCACAAAAAACCGAATTAAATAACTATTGCGCTCCACGTTTACGCCGCGTCACTCCGAACAAAATGGCGGTTTGACAAAAAGTCATGTCATTTACACAGTTCAATAGCTATCAGCGCCATCTTAATCTTTTCATTGGAACTTAGGATAGAAGAACAATATTACGCCTGTCGTTGTTCGAAATAGTGATGATAGATGGAGTTATTTAAATTAGTTGCAATAACCATATAGTTGCAATTACAAGACTCGACCCCACCACTTTTTCTAAAAAAATGTTAGTTTTTGCAAAGAATTAAAAATTAAGTGAAAAAATAAACAAATTAGGTTTTGTGATTTCCTCAATATTTTGTGTGCCCTCCTCGTTTCGTAATTGCACTCTTGAAGCCTGGATGGTACTCTCCACCAAGTGTACCACTGTTTCATGAGGAATTTGTTCCTAGCTTGATTTTAAAACGTTTATCAGCTGTCTTTCATTATGCACTGGTTGGTTTGTGCTTCGAACACTGCGTTTTAGTAAATCCCACATGTGTTCAATGGGATTGAGGTCCGGACTGTTTGCAGGCCAGGACAACGTCTGAATACCAGCCTCGTCTACGGCTTCTCTGGTGACCCTATCTGTATGAGCGCGAGCATTATCGTGCATCAGACGGAATCTTGCGCCGATTCTCTGTGCATATGGGACCACATGGGGTCTTATGACCTCCTCGATATAACGTTGAGCTGTAATTGAACCTTCGTTGAGAATTACCAACTCGGTTCTACCTGATGTAGAGATTCCTCCCCACACCATAACATTAGGGCCCCCAAATCGGTCACTTTCATCATAGATACAAGCATCCGAAAATCGTTCGCCTTCACGCCTCCAGACCCTAATGCGACGGTCACCACAAAAAAATTTAACTTTGCACTCATCCGTAAACAATACTGTGCTCCAATCACTCATATCCCATGGCAGATGCTGCCTTGCGAACGATAATCGGTTTGCACGATGAGCACTTGTCAATGGAATCCGCACTATGCGTCTCCTGGAGAACTGCTGGTCCTCGTGTAACCGATTTCTAATCGTTTAATCACTCACAATTGTACCTGTTGCCTGCCGCAAACGGTTTTATAGGGAGCGCGCTGTGATACAGCGTTCTCTGCTCGCAGTCAAACGCACGTAGCGGTCCTCCTGTGCGATAGTTGCTCGAACTCTGCCAGATCCCCGTCTCCTGGCTAGTCTCCCTGTCTCTTGGAACCGATTCCAAGCATTCTGAATCGCTCGCCGAGAAAAACCTAGTTGAAAGTTGAATGGCCTTCTTGAAGCAGTGTTACGGCCCTAGTTACGGTTGGTAAGTCCATATGTCGTCGAATTCGCGGCATAATTTTATTAAAATGCTAATTTAGCCACAACTTAAACAAAACTTAAACTGTTCTCGACAGAATCGTCAGTATGACTGAGCTAAAATCCGTTTAAAAATGGGGTTGAATCAAGCGGCTACAATAAATTATCAAAAACTATCCACTTTACACAGTTATGCAGGTAGAACACTCAAAAATTGTTCGAAAACAAATAAAGTAACACTACAAAAAACATTTAGCTACTTGAGATTGCTTAAAAAATAAATTATCGCTATTGCTGTTAAAAATAACAAGTGGCCTTATTTTGTTTTGACTAGTATATAATAAACATTGTTACATCGGTATTATGATTATATGTTTTTCTAGTAACTAATTCCATTATTTGGTTGACCCAGGTATACAATAATTCTGAGTAGGATGACTCAAATTGTTGTTTATTGATTTGCCGAGACCTCTTCCCATCGAATATCACCAGACTCACACTGGACAACCTGATTTAAATCCTGCCCAAAGTCAGGTAAAACTTGTACAATAATACAGTCTTGAGAAGAACTCTCAGCCGGGGACGGGTCCCACGTTGCCTCAGGCTGGCCAGCATCGAGATCTGAGATTGTCTGATACATACTAATTCATTTGCAGCAAGATGTGTTCTCTAATTTGGTTATGTGAATGCACATACTGTCTTTACAGTAACTTTATTTCAGACTGTTGGTGCTGTGTATCAATTTCATATATTCTCTTGCTGTCTTCTAATTTTATCTGATAATTATTTTTTATTAATTAAATCAACACGTTGTTTCTTTGAGTGGAATATATTTGGAAAAGCGTTTATGTTGTTTTTTGTATTGGTGATATTTTTTAATTATTCTATAAAGTTTTGCATATTTTGTTTTAAATTTATTGTGACTAATTTTTAAACTACTATTCTGCATCGATAAGGTATGTCCCAGTTAGATCAATTGTAAGTATGGGAAGAAGGTTACAATAATTAAAATTTAATAAATTCGCTATATAGATGGTTAGTTTTCCTAATCTGAGTACTTTCTTTTTCTTTTTGTAATTTGAGAATTTCACTGTTGGCATAATTTATTTCATCTTGGAGATCCCTAACTTTGCCTAAAGCCTCCTTATACTCATAAGTTACTACAATGCCTAAAACCAGCAGTTGGTCGCGTTCATCAACAATGTCTTGGTATTGCTGACTAATGTCCACGAGCTCCTGTTTAAGGCTTGTGATTTTGTATTGAATCGTTAAACACCTCCTCCAGGAGACGTTTGTGTGTTGCTGCGTCAACGGAAGCTATGATGGCGTCAACTGCGATTTTTTTTTTGCAGATTTTACGGATCTATTCGCAGATATTTCTTAAACTTCCTCTTTTTTTTCTTCAATACATTCTGTATATCTATCGACCACCATCATGTATCCCTGTGTATTTATACCCTTTCCTCTCGTCTCTCCCAAAATATCTTTCGCTACATATCTAAGATACTCAGCAATCTCATTCCGCAATCTCATTCCAACTTTCATTTATAGTTCGATCGTTCATGTCTCCCATCTCTATCATTTTGTCCACCGCCCGCTTTCTGAATTTCTTCGCACAGTCACTCTTCTCTAGCATATGCCATTTTATTTTAGGGGGAGGACGCTCTTTTGATCCTTTGTTACTGATCGTGTGGAACGTAGAAGCAAAGAACGGCAACTGAAAATGGGCGCGAAATATATCGCCACGCGTCAAGAGAGCGGTAGTGATGCTATTTTAGTGTTGGGATTCCAACAGAGATCAACAAGGCACTAACCCTTTATAAGGCAGAGGAAACTAAAGGTGATAAAAATGAATACCAAACAAAAATTGAAAAATAATACTTATATGATGAAAATAATGTTATGTTTTTTTTGGAAAATCTATGGGAAATTTTTGGAAAATGTGGTGGCAATATAGTTGCCACGGCCCGTCAATAAAACGCCATTTTCAATAATACTTTCTTTATTTTATAAAAAAGATAAGCAAAGTAAATGCAGATCCATCTGGTAGTTCCCCGTTTTGGTATATTTTATATTTAGATCTGCTGACTATGAAATATATCTTTTTTTTTATAATGGATAGGCTCGTGTTTGACCACAATCTCACCTGATGGTAAGCGATGATGTGGCCGACGATGGAGCACGCTTGCCTAGAAGCAATCTATTCACTCTTGACTTAAAGACCCCTAGGTTATAGCTATCAGGAAACACAGACTCCGGCAAGGAATTTCATTCCTTAGCTGTACGCATATGAATGTACTCCCAAAACGCTTTGTACGTATAGGTGGGATGTCCACCATGTACCGGTGGCGCAACGCCGTACGTCTTGTGGTCCGATGATGGAACGGACTTGGCGGAATTAAATTGTGCAACTCTAGAGCACACTCCCCGAAGTGTAAACGATAGAAAACAGACAGGCTAGCAACTCGGCGTCGATGCTCAAGACTTTGGAGTTTTGACTTCACAAGAGCATCATTGTCTATGATCTTCTTGGCACGCTTTTCAATAGACTCTAGTGCATCTAGCTGGTATTTGGCTGACCCATCCCAAAGATGAGAGCAGTACTCCATACACGATCGAACTTGCGCTTGATAGAGGTTGAGCAGCTGTTCCGGCGTGAAATACCGTCTCACCTTTGCTAAGATCCCCAATTTTTTGGCAGCTAGTTGGGCTTTTGCCTCGATGTAGGAGCCGAAATTAAGGGTAGACGACAGCGTTACCCCAAGAAGTTCAAGGTGGTCGGTAATTGGCACGGTTACACCCCGGAAAGATGGAGCCGGGTGGAATTGGCTCCGTTTAGCGGAGAAAAGACACGCCTGGGTTTTCGTCGCATTGAACTTGACCAGATTGGCATCGCCCCATTCTGAGACTGCCGCTAAGGACGAGTTCAAGCGTTCAACCATAGCCTCTCGAAATGACTGGATCTGTGACACACTAGCTCGTGCGTTAGACACATATCTCTCAGCAACAGTGCTGTCGTCTGCATACCCAAAGATTCCGGGTTTAAGTAGGTCATTTATGTGCAGCAAAAACAGTGTTGCCGAGAGTACCGACCCTTGAGGGACTCTGGCATTAATATCCATTTGACCGGACGAGCATCCATCAATTACCACTCGGATGGATCGATCCCTCAAGAAGTCTGCGATCCAATCACACAGACCAGTGGGTAGACCGAAGGAAGGAAGCTTAGCAAGAAGGCTTTCGTGCCAGACCCTATCGAAGGCCTTCGAGATATCAAGGGACACGGCAAGCGCTTCCCCATGCTTCTCAATGGCCTCGCTCCAGATGTGAATGGCATACGCAAGAAGGTCCCCAGTAGACCGATTTTGACGAAAGCCGTATTGCTGGTCGCTGAGGATGTCGTTAGCTTCCAGGTATGCCAGAAGCTTCCTGTTAATTACCCGTTCCATACTCTTACAGAGGATGGACGTAACAGAGATGGGTCGGTAGTTTGCCGGGTCAGCTCTACTGCCCTTCTTGGGCACAGGCTGCACGTTGGCTTGCTTCCAAGCCATCGGCACTTTTCCAGTCTCATATGAGAGGCGATATCAAAACAAGGAACCACACAAAGTGGCACTTTACATGTAGAGCATTGTATTTTCGATCTCTTGTTCCGTGTTTTTGTGCTACACACACGACAACGTCGCCATGAGTCCAATTGCTCATGTCGATGTTGGCCCACGTTTGCCAAGCGTATCTCATCCGTCACGCCCACCATTTTTTGTCGATTGGTGGAGAGTTTTGGGCGTTTCATGGAATATTGTGGCTGGCTCTCCAGGCTTCTCTTTCTCGACGAATAATTGTTGATGAGACCACGGGCCAGACACAACCTAAAATGCAGTTGTGAAAGTGAATTGTGTACCCTTTTGTTTTTAGAGTAGAGTAAAAATGAATTTGTGATGGCCAAGTCTACACAAAAATAGAAAATTCGGAGCCACCACCTCTTGCTTCTCCTCCCAACTTCGTAAGTGCTCCGCAGCTGATCAAATCGGTCTACTCCGCCCATGCGCTCTGTATACTGTAGTATGGTTAGTGGACATTGAATAGCCTATTTAGGACCATCTTTTTGAGTTCGGTCACAGAATGTTTTATTTATTTTTGGATGAAAGGCAGTGGTGAGAAGTGTAACAAGTTTTGTGTCTTGCCACATTACAAATGCAACATTATTTTTGGTACGCCATCTAAAATCGCCTCTTGCCGTAAGATATTTTTTGATTTCTTGGTAAATTCTTTTTTTTCTGATTTTTCAATAGGAGTGGTAGGTCTGATCTATTGCTGACTGTAGATGTGGCGTATATACCATTATTGAATAGATATTGCAATATTTCATAGGATGCGAAAAAGTTATCGAAAGCCACATGTCCACGGAACCCTTCGTCTATTAGCTTCTGTGTAAGAGATTTGACAACATTGGCTCCTAATCCGAATTCTGTTGATTGGTCATCACGTTTCCCTGTGTAAACTTCGAACTCAAAAACATAGGCAGTTTCGCTGTCTGCTCTAGTCCACACTTTATACCCTCTTTTTATGGGTTTTAGTGTCATATATTGTTTTAGTGACGATCTGCCTTTGAATTGTATCATTGACTCATCTATAGATTGGGAAGTTGTGGTTTTCGCAGCACTTTGACAAGCTTTATTGAGCATCTTTGACTGGCCTGTTGGTCTAGTGGTTAGTGACCCTGACTGCTATGCCGGAGGTCGTGGGTTCGATTCCCACCCAGGACAAATGTTTGTGTGATGAGCATAATCATTTGTTCTGTGTCTGGGTGTAATTTATCTATAATATGTATGTATTTAAAAATATATAAGTATGTTTATCAGTTGTCTAGTACCCATAACACAAGCTCTGCTTAGCTTGGGACTAGACGGCGTTGTGTGGTAGTTGTGGAATATTATTATATTATTATTATTATTATATCTCAAGAAGCGGGCAAACTTAGTACAATTTATCATAACCAGGTGTTCCTCTCGGCGGCGCCTTCGAATTGTCGTTCAAATGTATGTTTTCTAATACCTTCTTGAATCGTTTACATGTCATAACTGATACTATCTCAGTCACACGAAAAAATGGATCACTTGACCAATATAAATCTATAGTTGGCAGTGGGTGGAGTCCCATCAAAATAATAATGCCTAGAAAAGCCTTTATTTCAGCATTATCAACATGTGTCCAGCCACGGCTTCGTTTTTGCTCAGCGTAAATATTAGTTTGTTGTAAAATGAGATCTATTAGGTTTTGGTCAAAAATATGCGTAAAATAAGCAACAGGTCTGGTTCTACTAGGCATAAATTGTTTGCTTTCTAAGTGTACGCTATCAAAGTATTCTATATCGGGATTCTGTGGGTAAAGAACCTTCTTCCATTCATCTTCTTCAGTATCTGACTCATCTGTGTCAGACATTATGGCTGTAGTTGGTACTGAAGATGTTGGTGTTGTAGTTACGACACTGGGACGACAAAGGAGAGGAACTGCTGGAGAGGAAGATTCGCTGACACGAAAGCGGCGCCTATCCAAATGAAGACCGGATGTTGATGGTTGAACTTCAGCAGAGCTTGTTGAAGGCTCTTCAGTATTTATACTATTTGATGAAGCTGAGTCTACAAGCTCCTGACTCGGCGCCTCCTCAACTCCGGAACAAGAAAGGACAGTATCCATATCAAAATCATTCAATATATTTCTGATATCTATGTCGGTAAAAGTCTCTGGTTCAGGTTCACATTCATCGTCAGAAACCTCAGGATCGTCAGGAAAACCAAACAAACGCTCTAATTCATCCTCGATTGCTTCATCGTTAAAAATCGCGGCATTTTTATCTACGAAAGAGCGCTATTGTTCGGAAGGACAAAGCGAAGAGTAGGTACAGACGTAGGCCTACGGAGTTGAATCTCGCTCACTTTAAAAATCTGCGTAACCACTGCAATCGTCTGTGTATCGTGCAAAGAGACGCTATTTCCACGATTCTCTTGTAGATCGCAAATCCTCTGATGTCTGGAAATTCTTAAAGACAGTCGGTGTTGGCAAATCTCCTTCACATTCTTGTAATGATTTAGACTTGAACGCTCTAAATAAACATTTTTCTCTTCCCCCTGTCTCCCTTAATCCAAGTGTTAAAGCTTCCACTTTGTTTGAGCTGTCTAAAATGTCGTTACCGAATTGTCAAATTTTCAATCTCAGTCCTGTCAACGAAGGCGATGTTAAAAAATTTCTTCTTGCTATCTCCTCCTCTGCTGTTGGCCATGATAATCTGTGTTCGAGAATGATATAATAATTAATTCCTATTCTCCCTCAACTGCTTTCCATTCTCACTCATATTGTTAATTTTTCCTTATTTTCTGGCACATTTCCTTCTGTCTGGAAACAGGCTTATATAATACCGCTCCTAAGATACACAATCCTTCATCCTTATCTCACTTCAGACCCATCTCCATTTTGCCTTTCCTTTCTAAAGCTCTCGAACATATTGTACATGGCCAAAAAATACTGCCAGTAAAATTTTAGAATGATTTAGGGTTATTTCCAAAAATAAGAATTCAGCCGACCCAGAGTACTGAGATGGTGAAGCACTAACAATTTTGTGGGGTAGGTCAGCACGTATGTACATAGCGACACCACCACCTCCCTTACCAGTTCTGTCATTTCTGACCAGAAAATAACCAGGGAGTGAATATTGCGTAGAAAGCAGTGAAGGCTTGAGAAAGGACTCTGATATTAAAAGTGCATCAAGATGAACGCTGCTAAAGGATGCCAGAAGATCGGAGTAGTGACCAGGAAACTATGTAGTCATCTGTGATCTATCTTTCAGACATTCTTCATTATCAACGAAATAACTAAAAAAAAACAAAGTAAAAATCAACTCAAAGTAGGTAAGCTAAAAGATACGCATGGCCCCGTTACCACTCGGCCACCACTGCTTCCCTTCCTTCTTTTTTTTACAAATTGGGAATGCACTGTTATTGACCATGACTAATAAGTAGAAGTCATGGACTTAATACGTTATCATATTCTTAGTTGCTCACAAACTTTCAAACAGTAAACATAGCTAGTAAAAGAAATCACTGTGTATTGATGAAACAGTTTTCAATAGAAACGGGAGAGAATATACGCAATAGCGTTCAAATAAGATTATTTTTTTATGTACATAACTACTGGCTTGAAATAAACTTTTTCGTCTCATAATTCCTAATTTTTCTTCTTTCTATGTACAGTCCCTTTAGTGTCGTTATATAGAGTGTTCACTCTATCTTGTGTACTTGGACCACCACCAGTACCCTGAGCATTCGGCTAATCTGGTCTTTGTTTTAAATCAGCCCAGTAGTATAAAATCAAAAGGATATAACTGGTAAATATATCAAAGTTATAATTTAAAGCACGCGGTTGGTTAAAACTGTTAATTTTATGCAAATGAAATAATCTATGTACCGTTTTCTATCGGTCACCCGTTTTTGATGGTCCAGAGCCAAAAGAATTTAATTTCATAGCAAGATCATTCCACTGCCTGTCTGTAAATTCTCTAGACCTTGAGCCAAGGCCTACGGCCCTACATCTCTGGCCAAAGTGGTGTAGTGTGCAGCTCGCCTAACCTTATATTTGTAACTGCACACACTAAATTATTACATTATTACACGAATCGTCGCATTGAACAGTTCTCTTTTATTTTGCCTACATCACTCCAATACATGGCGACCCTTAGCCAGCAATTAAAATTTTGCAACATACATGGAATAATAAAAGTGGCTGAATAAATTATGAAGAAAATTATACAATAATGAAGAATAGAAGATTTGAAGACGAACAATAAGAAGAAAGAACGCGAGGAAGATTTTCAATATAGAAGTCAGAAAAACACTCAAAGAAGATCGATTTGGATGAAGCTGTGAAAACAATATAAGAAGACAGAAAAGGGTGTTGCTGCCGGGTGCCGGGAGAATGCTCAAGCCTTATGATGAGAGGATATGCAGGGCGCCGGGAGATAAATTGTACGGGTCCGATGTGGAGCAGCTGGGAGCCAGTTCGAGTCCAATGCTGAGGAGTCCATTCACCCATGCAACGTGAGACATCATGACCTACATAAACGTTGACAGTAAATTCCTACCTACTGCAATGTAAGTTTTTGCACTACTAATGTCGATTTTTCAACGATATTTTATAATTACGTTATTATAATAAGGTCATACAGTAATATTTCATGTTCAGTTAAAGGAAAGTATGTCCCAAAAATTGCAAGATTTACATGCTAATTTAAAATATTTAAAAGAATATGTCGTGAAACTTGGTCCAAATAGGCGTTCACAAGATTTAGCTATTAAGAAACTAGAGGAAGCTGAAAAAGAATATAGTAAATTGGATTGTATTTTGACTCAGTTGAACCAAGAAGTTCAAGATCGCAAGTTAGATAAAAAATCTTGTGAGGTTTTCCAAACGTTGATTGATGAGATACAACTTAATTTTAAGAAAATAAAGAGTTTATTTTCCCTAAAAGATAGTAGTAGTCAAACTAGTTCTAAGGATTTTATAGAATATTCTAATTGTGCTACAAAAATGTCTGACTCATTCGATATCAAAACTGCAATTTCCCTGTTGCCGGTAATGAATGGCCAGGAGCAAGTGACAAATCAGCTTATTGATGGTATTTTACATTATAGTTCGCTAATTAATGAAGCTAGTAAAAGTAAATTAATAGATTTTGTGTTAAAACCACGTCTCTCACCTAGTGCTAAACTGCGCCTTAAATTTACATATGCAGACATTGAAAGTTTCATAGAAGATATTCGCGTTTATTTGTTACCTAAAAAATCGGCTGTAGCATTACAAACCCAATTATTTAGAGCTACTCAAGGTCGTAGGAGTATAGAGAAATTTGGTACTGAGATCGAGGAGTTGTTTGTAAATCTAACGATTGCCCAGGCTAGCGAAAAGCGTGATGCCTATGAGGTATTGCGTCCTCTCAATGAGAAGACTGCAATTAAACGGTTTAGCGATGGTTTGGCTGACAAACGGCTCAGCACCATCATTGCCTCGCGACAGTTTGCGTCCTTATCTGAAGCTATTACGGCCGCGGTAGACGAGCAATCCATGTCTTTTCAGCCACAAAAGCAGGTTATGCAATTCAGAGCTAACCAAAACGTTAAACGTGGGAACTACAGAGGTTTTCGAGGTCGAGGAGATAGTCATTTCCATAAAAATAAGATGAGTTTTCGTGGACGTCCGGTGCGTTGTCAGCGAGTACAGCATACGCAAGAGTCCAATGTCCAAGACAACTTGCGCAACGAAAACGCAAATAATGAAAACTTAGAGTTTTTTCGTACCTAAACAATGCACTCATTCTATTTTTAGTTATAATAATTTTTGTGTAATTAATTGTCATCTTAAAAATAGTAATGTTGATCTTAATTTATTAATTGATAGTGGAGTTAGCTTTTGCGTACTTAAGTATGAATGGTTGTTGCGACATAGGAATTTATCGAACTTAGTAAAACAGGATAAGATAGTTATAAAAGGAATTAGTGGTAATTTAGAATCAATGGGAATTATTTATTTAGATATCATAATTAATCATGTGAATTTTCAACAGAAATTCTACATTTTTGAACATTTGTCTTGCGCCGCAGAAGGTATACTCGGGCAGGATTTTTTCGAGCGATATAACGCGGTATTAAATTATAAAGATGGAACACTAAGTTTAGAAACCCAAGACGAGTCTGTTAGTGTTAATGTTAATAAAAATACGTTTACAATTCTACCCCGTTGCGAAGTAATCAAACACATCCCAACGTCACACAACAGTGATTGCGTCATTTTGTCAAAGGAAATTCATAAAGGAGTGTACACAGCGGGTATAGTGTCGAAGCCACATAATGGACTTATTCCTGTTAGGATATTAAATACAACAGATAGTCCAGTTAGTATAAACACTTCAGAATTATCCATTAGTTGTCTAGATAATTTTTATGTTTGTAAGTTTGATAACGATAGTATATCGGTGGATAGAGTTAAAACTTTGCTCAATACTTTGCAATTACACACATACCTGAATAAAGAGGAGCAAAGAAGCATTGAGAACGTATGTGCCAAGTATGCAGATGTTTTTCACTTACCAGGAGATACGCTCACAACAACTAATATAATAGAGCATTCAATCCAACTTAAGGAAAACGCGTCTCCATCATATGTCAAGCCTTATCGATTGCCAAAAGCATTGAAAGGCGAAGTACTAAGACAAATAGATGAGATGATTAAAAACGACATCATAGAAGAGACTATTTCAGAGTGGTCTAGTCCTATTCTTTTAGTACCCAAAAAGACAGATGTTCAGGAGAGAGGAAATGGAGACTTGTAGTGGATTATCGCCAACTCAATAATAGGATACAGGATGATAAGTTCCCGATACCTAACATCACTGAAATTCAGCCAACTGCTCCAGTCTGTTTTATTATTGTCACACTGAATCCTAAGATAAGCTCCTAGAACCTTATGTGTATTTTCCAAACCTCCTAGAGTCTCATGATAATAAGCTGTTGAATGCAGTTTATTTATATGCAGCAAATTACAAATTTCTGTAAATACTGATGACATAAACTCTGTTCCCTGATCTGTTATTATCTCTTTAGGAATACCATATCTCAGAATAAAATTATTTACAAATGATCGTGCGACTGAAACTGTATCTTTCTTTTCTAAGGGATAAGCTTCAACATATTTTGTTAGATCACACTGTAACGTAAGAATATACTTATAATTAAAATTATCTATATCTAATGGACCCATTAAATCTAAACTAACTCTTTCAAAAGCAGTGGATGCCGTGGAAGTGATAACCATTGGCTCCTTTGTATGTCTATTCGAATGCTTTTGAATCTGACAACTTCTACATTTCTTTACGTATTCTGATACGTCATTGGTCATTCCTGGCCAATAATAATACTTCCTAATATTATTCAACATTTTGTTCACCCCCGCGTGGCCACTCGTGGGTAACAGGTGGAAATCATTTAAGATCACAGTTTTTGTGTCTTTGTCAGTGATTCTTGTCACATCTTTAATAACAAGTAACTTGGGGAAATCTGTCAAATGGCTTATTTCCTTTATAATATTTGAACGTATCGAAGTATCGTATCGAAGTACCAACAGATCCTTATTTTATTAAAATATAAATTGTCAAAATCATTGTCAGAGTCATACAAATAATAGTGAGTAAGGGCAAATATGCCGGGAGAGAGACACTCGTTCCATTTTGTGGCATCTTCTGTTCCTTGACATATATGAGTGGCTACTCCATTGCTAAGCATACACTCTTCTAGGTTGTTAGTAATCTTAGCCTTCTTTTCTTCACCTCCTATTGAGATTATTGACCCCGGAAGATGTTCAGAAAGTTTTAAAGAATTAAGTTCCATTATGTGGAGGAAGGCCCTTAAAAACATTGTTCCCGAGGCTATAGCCCTACGATCTTTTTTACCTCTTTCTTTATGTTTGATATAGGAAGCGAACCTACATACTAACTCTTGCATCCTTTCTCTAGTTTCCTCTATATTCTTGGTTATAGTGGTCTTGGCTACCAACTTTTTTCTCTTTACAGTGGTTTTTTGCTTTGTCACACTGTCAAATGTTGTAACAGTGTCTTCTTTAGCAACCACTCTTACGTTGGTCAACCTTTCCTTTTCAAAACATGCTAATGTACCCTTTATCCATCCTATCAGACTGTGACAATCATGTATGTCGTTAGACTCGAAGAAATTGTAAGCATTTTCATATGCTTGGGCAGCAGTTACACTTTGCTCAAGGAATGGGCAGAATGTTTGTCTTCCCTTTGTAAGCACGTCAGAACCTGACAATGTTACTTCCTGCATAGTCTGGTTGACTGCACTATCTATTAGAGTGTGGTACCTGAGGAGAAAACTTTCTACACACTCACGTACAAAAGAAGTTATATAATTGCCGTGAACCTGGGCATGAGGGAACTCTCCATCCTCTTTCTCCCAATTTAGCCTAGCCACGTCTATTCCTCCAATTCTTATAGTCCTCTTTTTCTTCTTTCTGTTGTACTCCTCGGCTCTATTAACTGTCACTGCCACTTTGGGTGCTTGTGTCCCATACCCATGAGGTGGGGTCCCTGTGTATATGTAAAGAGCACTTATCACTGATAAGTTCCTTGTCTGGCCCTCCTCAAAAACTCTATTGTAACCAACATTATTATCTTTAGCTCCATCTGCATCTGGTAACAAGGTTTCCAGTAGGAAATCGTTCTGTTTTTTCCTGTACATATTCAAAAATGATTTTTAACGTTTGAGGATTTCCACTACTTTAGGTTGATCAGGCCTTGGAGTAGAGGATACCCCGGTAGTCATGTCGTTGTTATTACAGTCAAGTTGTAACCTACGAGCCTGTGCTCTTGTCATGACCGATACTGCATGCTGTTGCATTTCCTTTAAACTATTGGATGTAATAGGTATCCGGCTCAATGCATCTGCAGCTGCGTTGTGCCGTCCTGGGACATAGCTGATTTCAAAATCATACTCCTCAAGGTATAGTCTAAATTTAGTTAAACGGCTTGAAGGATCAGTCATATTAAATAAATATATCAATGGTTTATGGTCAGTTTTAATATAAAACCTTTTCCCATATAAATAAGGTCTAAAATGTCGAACTGCCCATACAATAGCAAGTAGTTCTAACTCAATCACAGGGTATCGCGTCTCAGCTGGTTTTAAGTTACGGCTGGCATACGCGACTACCTTGCCATTGCTGTTAGACAGCACGGCGCCTAATTCAAGTTTTGATGCGTCAGTTTGTAGCGTAAAAGTATTTTGGTCACTAAAGTCTGGATAGTCAAGTACAGCCGGACTAGTATCTCTTTTAACTTATAAAATGCTCTCTCGCATTCATCATTCCACACGAACGGTACGTTTTTCTTACATAACGCATTCAAGGGATAGGCTAATTCTGCAAATTTTGGAATAAAACGCCTATAATAGTTAGCGAATGCAACAAATCTCTTGACTTCGTCTACATTCTGCGGAATTGGGTATTTTTGCAAGCATGTTACCTTTGAAGGATCGAGAAATATACCTTCTGAAGTAATCTTGTGGCCTAAATAAACTATTTCCTTACGCAAAAATTCACACTTTAATGGGTTTAATTTCAAATTTACTTTTCTTAAACATTCAAAAATTTTTATGAGATTCTTGTGCGTTTCAAGACAGTTGCCTGCGACAATACAATCGTCTTGGTATAAAAAACATGATTTATAATTTAACCCTGACATTGCTATGGTCATAAGTCGTGCAAAGGCACTTGGTGATTTCTTTAATCCCATAGGACACCGTTTCATTTGATACTGCTTGTCTATTGTGAATGCAGTATATTTTCTAGATTTTTCGTCTAACGACAGCTGATAATAATCTTGACTGAGATCTAATTTTGAAAAATAGATGTTATTTGATAATGAATCCAAAATTTCAGTGATGTTAGGTAACGGGAACTTATCATCCTGTATCCTATTATTGAGTTGGCGATAATCCACTACAAGTCTCCATTTCCTCTCTCCTGACCTATCTGTCTTTTTGGGTACTAAAAGAATAGGACTAGACCACTCTGAAATAGTCTCTTCTATGATGTCGTTTTTAATCATCTCATCTATTTGTCTTAGTACTTCGCCTTTCAATGCTTTTGGCAATCGATAAGGCTTGACATATGATGGAGACGCGTTTTCCTTAAGTTGGATTGAATGCTCTATTATATTAGTTGTTGTGAGCGTATCTCCTGGTAAGTGAAAAACATCTGCATACTTGGCACATACGTTCTCAATGCTTCTTTGCTCCTCTTTATTCAGGTATGTGTGTAATTGCAAAGTATTGAGCAAAGTTTTAACTCTATCCACCAATATACTATCGTTATCAAACTTACAAACATAAAAATTATCTAGACAACTAATGGATAATTCTGAAGTGTTTATACTAACTGGACTCATCGGTGCTCACACGCTGACTCAGGAAGCCGGCGTCGAATACTCAGCTCAGCGGCGCTCAGCTCAGCTACAGTGGCGCTCCGTTGAGATTGAATTATTCTTAATGTGATATCTTTATGAGCCTGAAAACGTTCGGCAAAAAACTATGACTAACATGTAACAACTAAGCTTGAAACTTTAAAATTTGGTTATTTACTTGTGAAAAAATACTATTTATGGGCCACCAAACTCAGTTATTTTGCAACTAGACCAATACCGAGTAAAATAATTGAATAGATATTGTTTTAAGAGGTTATGAAAATTCAATTTTTTTTTTTTTACAATTTAAGGACTGGGTAGGTACATACAGGATTCCAATTATTTAATACTAATATAATTATAAATAATTTAGCTGTTTTATTTTGTTTGCAACAAGTTTTGGCTACAAAATTCCGTTTGGCTATGATGTTAAAGGATTTTTGGTAAAAAAGAGGTAACGGGAATAGCGGGTAGCTAGGTATTAGGTAGGTAATTCTAGGAATAGGAATTTGGACACTTAGCTCACAAATCCGCTGCCGGTGTGAAGTTTTGGACGCTCCTCTGCCCTGGTAGCCAGCGAAAAATCGGTGCTGATTTCCACGTGCCACGCCCACGCCAGAATTTTGTTGCAGATTTCTTGTTTTTCGTGCGGTTTTTTCCCCTCATGGGCCACCAATATGTCTTTTAGTAGACACGATTGATGAATTGAAATAATAAATGCGAGTTTCTTTTTTAATTTTGAAAAGAATTATTACAATGGTTGCCGCCGATCGTAGTAGAGAAAAAAGTAAAAGGTTAAGTGACATTAGTTTGACATTGACGTACAGAAAACGCGGTAATATCGGATGCATTCCGAGCCGCAACACTATGTATTAAAAAACCTTTATCTATCATGTTGTCTGCAGTCTCTAAACCCACGATCTAAAATAAAAACATCATCCTCTCTAAACAAGTATGTAAAGGCACCTTCCTGTGATATAAGGTCAATCACTATAGAGGCATCATTTTTAGTGGCTGGACATGGTCCAACAGCTTCTGTAATATCTATCTTCCTTATCAGCAAACTACTAGAAAAAGTTTCATTAAGTTGTAATACTTGTAAAGGGAATAAGTTAGTTTTTGGAACGAGTAGTTGCTTCTTTTTTGGGTACTTAAATAAGTTCCATCAGCAATTACAATTAAACGCCTTTCTTCAATGGGCGTTTCAGGATTTCCAAAAAGATGTTCAGCCAGAGCAGTATTTCTGGCCACAAATTAATGCCTGCGTTTATCTGCCTATTCCAAATACCTAGGCTCATAGTGCTGGCAAAAGATATCTCTTACTATATTCATATGTTCCTCGAGTGTTCTTCTTGGTATTTGAAATAATGCTGAGATTATCACATCGCTATCTCCAATCTGCATTTTACACAGAAGTGCACTTTAACGCTTCTCATCTTAGGATCAGTTAATTGAGGTAGTTCTACTAGTACTTCATTAAAATTTTCAGCTTTTGTCCGTCCAAACCAGTACTTAAAAAGATGATCATCAATATTTTCAGGATTTTGAAAATCTAATTTAAATTGTCAAAATCATTGTCAGAGTCATACAAATAATAGTGAGTAAGGGCAAATATGCCGGGAGAGAGACACTCGTTCCATTTTGTGGCATCTTCTGTTCCTTGACATATATGAGTGGCTACTCCATTGCTAAGCATACACTCTTCTAGGTTGTTAGTAATCTTAGCCTTCTTTTCTTCACCTCCTATTGAGATTATTGACCCCGGAAGATGTTCAGAAAGTTTTAAAGAATTAAGTTCCATTATGTGGAGGAAGGCCCTTAAAAACATTGTTCCCGAGGCTATAGCCCTACGATCTTTTTTACCTCTTTCTTTATGTTTGATATAGGAAGCGAACCTACATACTAACTCTTGCATCCTTTCTCTAGTTTCCTCTATATTCTTGGTTATAGTGGTCTTGGCTACCAACTTTTTTCTCTTTACAGTGGTTTTTTGCTTTGTCACACTGTCAAATGTTGTAACAGTGTCTTCTTTAGCAACCACTCTTACGTTGGTCAACCTTTCCTTTTCAAAACATGCTAATGTACCCTTTATCCATCCTATCAGACTGTGACAATCATGTATGTCGTTAGACTCGAAGAAATTGTAAGCATTTTCATATGCTTGGGCAGCAGTTACACTTTGCTCAAGGAATGGGCAGAATGTTTGTCTTCCCTTTGTAAGCACGTCAGAACCTGACAATGTTACTTCCTGCATAGTCTGGTTGACTGCACTATCTATTAGAGTGTGGTACCTGAGGAGAAAACTTTCTACACACTCACGTACAAAAGAAGTTATATAATTGCCGTGAACCTGGGCATGAGGGAACTCTCCATCCTCTTTCTCCCAATTTAGCCTAGCCACGTCTATTCCTCCAATTCTTATAGTCCTCTTTTTCTTCTTTCTGTTGTACTCCTCGGCTCTATTAACTGTCACTGCCACTTTGGGTGCTTGTGTCCCATACCCATGAGGTGGGGTCCCTGTGTATATGTAAAGAGCACTTATCACTGATAAGTTCCTTGTCTGGCCCTCCTCAAAAACTCTATTGTAACCAACATTATTATCTTTAGCTCCATCTGCATCTGGTAACAAGGTTTCCAGTAGGAAATCGTTCTGTTTTTTCCTGTACATATTCAAAAATGATTTTTAACGTTTGAGGATTTCCACTACTTTAGGTTGATCAGGCCTTGGAGTAGAGGATACCCCGGTAGTCATGTCGTTGTTATTACAGTCAAGTTGTAACCTACGAGCCTGTGCTCTTGTCATGACCGATACTGCATGCTGTTGCATTTCCTTTAAACTATTGGATGTAATAGGTATCCGGCTCAATGCATCTGCAGCTGCGTTGTGCCGTCCTGGGACATAGCTGATTTCAAAATCATACTCCTCAAGGTATAGTCTAAATTTAGTTAAACGGCTTGAAGGATCAGTCATATTAAATAAATATATCAATGGTTTATGGTCAGTTTTAATATAAAACCTTTTCCCATATAAATAAGGTCTAAAATGTCGAACTGCCCATACAATAGCAAGTAGTTCTAACTCAATCACAGGGTATCGCGTCTCAGCTGGTTTTAAGTTACGGCTGGCATACGCGACTACCTTGCCATTGCTGTTAGACAGCACGGCGCCTAATTCAAGTTTTGATGCGTCAGTTTGTAGCGTAAAAGTATTTTGGTCACTAAAGTCTGGATAGTCAAGTACAGCCGGACTAGTATCTCTTTTAACTTATAAAATGCTCTCTCGCATTCATCATTCCACACGAACGGTACGTTTTTCTTACATAACGCATTCAAGGGATAGGCTAATTCTGCAAATTTTGGAATAAAACGCCTATAATAGTTAGCGAATGCAACAAATCTCTTGACTTCGTCTACATTCTGCGGAATTGGGTATTTTTGCAAGCATGTTACCTTTGAAGGATCGAGAAATATACCTTCTGAAGTAATCTTGTGGCCTAAATAAACTATTTCCTTACGCAAAAATTCACACTTTAATGGGTTTAATTTCAAATTTACTTTTCTTAAACATTCCAAAATTTTTATGAGATTCTTGTGCGTTTCAAGACAGTTGCCTGCGACAATACAATCGTCTTGGTATAAAAAACATGATTTATAATTTAACCCTGACATTGCTATGGTCATAAGTCGTGCAAAGGCACTTGGTGATTTCTTTAATCCCATAGGACACCGTTTCATTTGATACTGCTTGTCTATTGTGAATGCAGTATATTTTCTAGATTTTTCGTCTAACGACAGCTGATAATAATCTTGACTGAGATCTAATTTTGAAAAATAGATGTTATTTGATAATGAATCCAAAATTTCAGTGATGTTAGGTAACGGGAACTTATCATCCTGTATCCTATTATTGAGTTGGCGATAATCCACTACAAGTCTCCATTTCCTCTCTCCTGACCTATCTGTCTTTTTGGGTACTAAAAGAATAGGACTAGACCACTCTGAAATAGTCTCTTCTATGATGTCGTTTTTAATCATCTCATCTATTTGTCTTAGTACTTCGCCTTTCAATGCTTTTGGCAATCGATAAGGCTTGACATATGATGGAGACGCGTTTTCCTTAAGTTGGATTGAATGCTCTATTATATTAGTTGTTGTGAGCGTATCTCCTGGTAAGTGAAAAACATCTGCATACTTGGCACATACGTTCTCAATGCTTCTTTGCTCCTCTTTATTCAGGTATGTGTGTAATTGCAAAGTATTGAGCAAAGTTTTAACTCTATCCACCAATATACTATCGTTATCAAACTTACAAACATAAAAATTATCTAGACAACTAATGGATAATTCTGAAGTGTTTATACTAACTGGACTCATCGGTGCTCACACGCTGACTCAGGAAGCCGGCGTCGAATACTCAGCTCAGCGGCGCTCAGCTCAGCTACAGTGGCGCTCCGTTGAGATTGAATTATTCTTAATGTGATATCTTTATGAGCCTGAAAACGTTCGGTAAAAAACTATGACTAACATGTAACAACTAAGCTTGAAACTTTAAAATTTGGTTATTTACTTGTGAAAAAATACTATTTATGGGCCACCAAACTCAGTTATTTTGCAACTAGACCAATACCGAGTAAAATAATTGAATAGATATTGTTTTAAGAGGTTATGAAAATTCAATTTTTTTTTTTACAATTTAAGGACTGGGTAGGTACATACAGGATTCCAATTATTTAATACTAATATAATTATAAATAATTTAGCTGTTTTATTTTGTTTGCAACAAGTTTTGGCTACAAAATTCCGTTTGGCTATGATGTTAAAGGATTTTTGGTAAAAAAGAGGTAACGGGAATAGCGGGTAGCTAGGTATTAGGTAGGTAATTCTAGGAATAGGAATTTGGACACTTAGCTCACAAATCCGCTGCCGGTGTGAAGTTTTGGACGCTCCTCTGCCCTGGTAGCCAGCGAAAAATCGGTGCTGATTTCCACGTGCCACGCCCACGCCAGAATTTTGTTGCAGATTTCTTGTTTTTCGTGCGGTTTTTTCCCCTCATGGGCCACCAATATGTCTTTTAGTAGACACGATTGATGAATTGAAATAATAAATGCGAGTTTCTTTTTTAATTTTGAAAAGAATTATTACAATGGTTGCCGCCGATCGTAGTAGAGAAAAAAGTAAAAGGTTAAGTGACATTAGTTTGACATTGACGTACAGAAAACGCGGTAATATCGGATGCATTCCGAGCCGCAACACTATGTATTAAAAAACCTTTATCTATCATGTTGTCTGCAGTCTCTAAACCCACGATCTAAAATAAAAACATCATCCTCTCTAAACAAGTATGTAAAGGCACCTTCCTGTGATATAAGGTCAATCACTATAGAGGCATCATTTTTAGTGGCTGGACATGGTCCAACAGCTTCTGTAATATCTATCTTCCTTATCAGCAAACTACTAGAAAAAGTTTCATTAAGTTGTAATACTTGTAAAGGGAATAAGTTAGTTTTTGGAACGAGTAGTTGCTTCTTTTTTGGGTACTTAAATAAGTTCCATCAGCAATTACAATTAAACGCCTTTCTTCAATGGGCGTTTCAGGATTTCCAAAAAGATGTTCAGCCAGAGCAGTATTTCTGGCCACAAATTAATGCCTGCGTTTATCTGCCTATTCCAAATACCTAGGCTCATAGTGCTGGCAAAAGATATCTCTTACTATATTCATATGTTCCTCGAGTGTTCTTCTTGGTATTTGAAATAATGCTGAGATTATCACATCGCTATCTCCAATCTGCATTTTACACAGAAGTGCACTTTAACGCTTCTCATCTTAGGATCAGTTAATTGAGGTAGTTCTACTAGTACTTCATTAAAATTTTCAGCTTTTGTCCGTCCAAACCAGTACTTAAAAAGATGATCATCAATATTTTCAGGATTTTGAAAATCTAATTTAAATTGTCAAAATCATTGTCAGAGTCATACAAATAATAGTGAGTAAGGGCAAATATGCCGGGAGAGAGACACTCGTTCCATTTTGTGGCATCTTCTGTTCCTTGACATATATGAGTGGCTACTCCATTGCTAAGCATACACTCTTCTAGGTTGTTAGTAATCTTAGCCTTCTTTTCTTCACCTCCTATTGAGATTATTGACCCCGGAAGATGTTCAGAAAGTTTTAAAGAATTAAGTTCCATTATGTGGAGGAAGGCCCTTAAAAACATTGTTCCCGAGGCTATAGCCCTACGATCTTTTTTACCTCTTTCTTTATGTTTGATATAGGAAGCGAACCTACATACTAACTCTTGCATCCTTTCTCTAGTTTCCTCTATATTCTTGGTTATAGTGGTCTTGGCTACCAACTTTTTTCTCTTTACAGTGGTTTTTTGCTTTGTCACACTGTCAAATGTTGTAACAGTGTCTTCTTTAGCAACCACTCTTACGTTGGTCAACCTTTCCTTTTCAAAACATGCTAATGTACCCTTTATCCATCCTATCAGACTGTGACAATCATGTATGTCGTTAGACTCGAAGAAATTGTAAGCATTTTCATATGCTTGGGCAGCAGTTACACTTTGCTCAAGGAATGGGCAGAATGTTTGTCTTCCCTTTGTAAGCACGTCAGAACCTGACAATGTTACTTCCTGCATAGTCTGGTTGACTGCACTATCTATTAGAGTGTGGTACCTGAGGAGAAAACTTTCTACACACTCACGTACAAAAGAAGTTATATAATTGCCGTGAACCTGGGCATGAGGGAACTCTCCATCCTCTTTCTCCCAATTTAGCCTAGCCACGTCTATTCCTAGGAAGCTCCGTGGACAATTATAATGATGGGTTCGTGGAAGCTGTCCATACAGTCGGGTCTCAGTTTTTTAAGACCCGTACAAGTAAGACCAAGAGGCTCACGGATCAAACTCTCGAGCTCATGAAGAAGAGGCGTGAAATGACTTTGCAGTCTTCAGATAATGCGTGCACGTACCGGCGGCTCAATAAACAGATCTCGAAGTCTCTGAAACGCGACCTTCGCCGATTTAATACCGAGAGGATTAAGGACGCGATTGAGCGGAATAAGGGCTCCAAAGTTTTTGCACGGGATCTGTCTATTGGGCAGAGCCAACTCACGAAACTGAAGACCGAAGATGGCAGAGTCATATCCGCCAAATCGGAGCTTCTGGGAGAGATCGAGGCATTTTATGGACAGTTATACACGTCAATCTCCAAACCCGCTACAAATCTGGCAAACGACCCAAGAGCTAGATTAACTCGACACTACACTGAAGATATCCCGGACGTCAGCCTATACGAGATTAGGATGGCTCTGAAGCAGCTGAAGAACAACAAGGCGTCGGGTGAGGACGGAATTACGGCTGAGCTCCTGAAGGCGGGTGGAAAACCGGTCCTAAAGGCCCTTCAGAAGTTGTTCGATTCCGTCATACTCGAGGGAAAAACGCCACAGGCATGGAGCAGAAGTGTGGTGGTACTCTTCTTTAAGAAGGGTGATAAAACCCTGCTGAAGAATTACAGGCCCATCTCACTTCTGAGCCATGTCTACAAGCTGTTTTCCAGGGTCATCACGAACCGTCTTGCGCGCAGGTTTGACGACTTCCAGCCTCCCGAACAAGCCGGATTCCGAAAAGGTTTCAGCACCGTAGACCACATACATACGCTACGGCAGGTCATACAGAAGACCGAGGAGTATAACCTGCCTCTCTGCCTAGCGTTTGTGGACTACGAGAAAGCTTTTGATTCGATCGAGACTTGGGCAGTGCTGCAATCTCTCCAAAGGTGCCAAATTGACTATCGGTACATCGAAGTGCTGAGGTGTTTGTACGAAAACGCCACCATGTCAGTCCGACTCCAGGACCAGACCTCGAAACCTATCCTCCTGCAGCGAGGTGTGAGGCAGGGAGATGTCATCTCTCCGAAACTGTTCACGGCCGCAATGGAGGATGTCTTCAAGGTTCTGGACTGGAGTGGACTAGGCATTAATGTCAATGGCGAGTACATCACTCACCTTCGGTTTGCCGACGACATAGTAGTCATGGCGGAGACTATGGAGGAGCTCAGCACAATGCTCAATGACCTCAGTAGAGCTTCTCTAAGAGTGGGTCTTAAAATGAACATGGATAAAACCAAAATCATGATTAACAACCATGTAGCGCCCACTCCTATCAAGGTCGGAGACTCTACACTCGAAGTTGTGGACGATTACGTCTACCTCGGACAGACAGTCCAGTTGGGTAGGTCTAACTTCGAGAAAGAGGTCAACCGTCGAATCCAACTCGGTTGGGCAGCGTTCGGGAAGCTACGCGGTATCTTCTCGTCCAACATACCACAGTGTCTCAAGACGAAAGTCTTTAACCAGTGCGTGTTGCCAGTGATGACATATGGCTCCGAAACGTGGTCGCTCACAATGGGCCTCATCAGAAGGCTCAAAGTCACCCAAAGAGCAATGGAAAGGGCTATGCTCGGGGTTTCCTTGCGTGATCGAATAAAAAATGAAGATATCCGCAGGAAAACTAAGGTTGCCGACATAGCACAAAGAATTGCCAAACTTAAGTGGCAATGGGCAGGGCACATTGCTCGCAGAACAGATGGCCGTTGGGGCCGAAAGGTTTTGGAGTGGCGACCGCGTACCGGAAGACGCAGTGTTGGAAGGCCTCCTACAAGGTGGACCGACGACCTGGTGAAGGTAGCGGGAAACCAATGGATGCGGGACGCACAGGAACGTTCGATGTGGCGACGCTTGGGGGAGGCCTATGTCCAACAGTGGACGTGTATCGGCTGAAATGATGATGATGATGACGTCTATTCCTCCAATTCTTATAGTCCTCTTTTTCTTCTTTCTGTTGTACTCCTCGGCTCTATTAACTGTCACTGCCACTTTGGGTGCTTGTGTCCCATACCCATGAGGTGGGGTCCCTGTGTATATGTAAAGAGCACTTATCACTGATAAGTTCCTTGTCTGGCCCTCCTCAAAAACTCTATTGTAACCAACATTATTATCTTTAGCTCCATCTGCATCTGGTAACAAGGTTTCCAGTAGGAAATCGTTCTGTTTTTTCCTGTACATATTCAAAAATGATTTTTAACGTTTGAGGATTTCCACTACTTTAGGTTGATCAGGCCTTGGAGTAGAGGATACCCCGGTAGTCATGTCGTTGTTATTACAGTCAAGTTGTAACCTACGAGCCTGTGCTCTTGTCATGACCGATACTGCATACTGTTGCATTTCCTTTAAACTATTGGATGTAATAGGTATCCGGCTCAATGCATCTGCAGCTGCGTTGTGCCGTCCTGGGACATAGCTGATTTCAAAATCATACTCCTCAAGGTATAGTCTAAATTTAGTTAAACGGCTTGAAGGATCAGTCATATTAAATAAATATATCAATGGTTTATGGTCAGTTTTAATATAAAACCTTTTCCCATATAAATAAGGTCTAAAATGTCGAACTGCCCATACAATAGCAAGTAGTTCTAACTCAATCACAGGGTATCGCGTCTCAGCTGGTTTTAAGTTACGGCTGGCATACGCGACTACCTTGCCATTGCTGTTAGACAGCACGGCGCCTAATTCAAGTTTTGATGCGTCAGTTTGTAGCGTAAAAGTATTTTGGTCACTAAAGTCTGGATAGTCAAGTACAGCCGGACTAGTATCTCTTTTAACTTATAAAATGCTCTCTCGCATTCATCATTCCACACGAACGGTACGTTTTTCTTACATAACGCATTCAAGGGATAGGCTAATTCTGCAAATTTTGGAATAAAACGCCTATAATAGTTAGCGAATGCAACAAATCTCTTGACTTCGTCTACATTCTGCGGAATTGGGTATTTTTGCAAGCATGTTACCTTTGAAGGATCGAGAAATATACCTTCTGAAGTAATCTTGTGGCCTAAATAAACTATTTCCTTACGCAAAAATTCACACTTTAATGGGTTTAATTTCAAATTTACTTTTCTTAAACATTCAAAAATTTTTATGAGATTCTTGTGCGTTTCAAGACAGTTGCCTGCGACAATACAATCGTCTTGGTATAAAAAACATGATTTATAATTTAACCCTGACATTGCTATGGTCATAAGTCGTGCAAAGGCACTTGGTGATTTCTTTAATCCCATAGGACACCGTTTCATTTGATACTGCTTGTCTATTGTGAATGCAGTATATTTTCTAGATTTTTCGTCTAACGACAGCTGATAATAATCTTGACTGAGATCTAATTTTGAAAAATAGATGTTATTTGATAATGAATCCAAAATTTCAGTGATGTTAGGTAACGGGAACTTATCATCCTGTATCCTATTATTGAGTTGGCGATAATCCACTACAAGTCTCCATTTCCTCTCTCCTGACCTATCTGTCTTTTTGGGTACTAAAAGAATAGGACTAGACCACTCTGAAATAGTCTCTTCTATGATGTCGTTTTTAATCATCTCATCTATTTGTCTTAGTACTTCGCCTTTCAATGCTTTTGGCAATCGATAAGGCTTGACATATGATGGAGACGCGTTTTCCTTAAGTTGGATTGAATGCTCTATTATATTAGTTGTTGTGAGCGTATCTCCTGGTAAGTGAAAAACATCTGCATACTTGGCACATACGTTCTCAATGCTTCTTTGCTCCTCTTTATTCAGGTATGTGTGTAATTGCAAAGTATTGAGCAAAGTTTTAACTCTATCCACCAATATACTATCGTTATCAAACTTACAAACATAAAAATTATCTAGACAACTAATGGATAATTCTGAAGTGTTTATACTAACTGGACTCATCGGTGCTCACACGCTGACTCAGGAAGCCGGCGTCGAATACTCAGCTCAGCGGCGCTCAGCTCAGCTACAGTGGCGCTCCGTTGAGATTGAATTATTCTTAATGTGATATCTTTATGAGCCTGAAAACGTTCGGCAAAAAACTATGACTAACATGTAACAACTAAGCTTGAAACTTTAAAATTTGGTTATTTACTTGTGAAAAAATACTATTTATGGGCCACCAAACTCAGTTATTTTGCAACTAGACCAATACCGAGTGTAGTACCTCTGTCCACTGTAATGTTCTCGTACAAACACTGGCTCGCTCGCAAACGCACGCGCAGCAACAGCCACGTGTACTCTCGCTCATAGCTCTCTCGTAACTCCGTGGCTCACCTCGGCGTCGCTTGCCCGAGACAGCGTATATCTATATTTAAGTATAGATACTCCTAATACAAACACTACATCCCTTTCATGTTCAAAAATATTTATTTGAGATTAAAAAGAAACTATAAAAAAATTCGAAACAAAGGTACAGTAAAGAAATATCCTTTCACATCGATTTAAACTTTTGATTAACAGCTGATCCTTAATTCTCATCTCCGTTATTTTAAACAAATCTTTAAATTGGATCTAGCTTAGTTTACTTGCTCTGCCCGTTTATAATCATAAGAAAGTTTCGTCTTCGTCAGATTAAACCTACACTTTTTTTTTTTGGTTACTACGTACTCTATATTGCGTAACGCATCATTTATCATGGCACTTAAATTAACCTCGGGGTTCTACATCGTCTTTTGACATCAACGGCAGAGAAAACGAAGTCTTACCTATCGAGAGTTCCAAAGGAGCACCAGTGTTCGTCGTTTGGTTAAGTGTCTGTAACTGTACAGCCAATCGCGAGTTGGACTTCGCCTAATGAACCCTACCACAAATGGTCCCTTGTCTCTACAGTCGCTATTAGCATTGGTTCTAACACGAACATCTCATGTTTGTCCTCCTCATTCACACGTGACAAACCCGTCGCGATGTAAGTGTTAGACAATGTTACTTGAATCACAGAACTCTAAATTATTTCAATGAGACTACCAGTTATTTTAATCAAAACCTTAAATGTTTCAGTGTCGTTACCAATTACCAGAGAGTTATTTTTAGCTTTACCTTCTGACCAACTTCCAACTGACGGTAAATTAACTTTACGATCACGCAATGAAATACAGTTTCGCGATAAGAAGTCACGTATGGCACTACTACAGGACGTCACCCGCTTAGGGTCCAGTCATATCTTATGGTTTCACCCGTTTGAGGTAGCCCGCTAACTGGCATCAGTATGAAATTCTACGACTAGGTACTTGCGAGGCTCAATTCATTAAATCCCAAGCAAACGCCGGCGCCCGCGCATTCACTGTCCCTCCATTGTGCCTCCAATTGACACGATCGAAAGGTTAAATCATAAAACCCGATTCTTTCATACAAAATTAAATTATTTCTTATTCAATTTTTTGTGGCGCAGTTGCCAAAAAATAAACTTTACCACACGTCAAATCTTTAGAACGGCCCCATACTCGAGAAAACTTAGGTAAAAACCACCAGGAGTAAGCTACTAGACCTATAAACTGTTCTAACTGAGCTACGATAAAAAGTAGGGGCAGAGTCGAATGTACGTTATCTGCTTTCTGCTAATAGGTCCTATTCCTTCTAACTTCACCACTTGACTTTATTTCATATCCTAGCAACACGAGTTGCTTTATCAAAACAACCCTTTTTTTTCACTTTTCCAATCTAACGAAAATCCGGCTGTAGACAACGATTTTTTAAAACTACATTAAGTCTCCCGACGTCTCTCTTAATAGTTTATCAGCGAATCATTAAGCCAAATGCCTAGTCACGCCAACTATATTCACCTGCTGCCGGTGAGACCTATTGGCGTCACATAAAAGGTCTAGCATCGAATAAGCAATAACTGAATCATTGTAACAGACGTGTTGGTTGCGTTTACGTAGTTACGGTAAGATTAGACTAATCAACACTAAGTTACAGATTACAATTTTATATTTATATTTTCCCATATTACTCTGTTCGAACAGAATGATTTTAACTCAGTGGCATCAATTTGTTTTCAAAATAAACGGCTAATCAATAATTTAATATTATTCCAGTTGACTATAAACTCTAGCCTGTTTTAGTAAGATTACCAACATAATACATCGCTCGGTCAACCTGACAATATTATTGCAAATTGCTCTGAACGTTGAATCTTCTATTTACTCTTTTACAGATCATAGTTTAAGTCAGTGATATCAGTTATTTACTACGGACCACAACATTAAATTTTATTTGATATCAGTAACAATCACAGCTTGTAACTAAAACTGAGGGTACATTTAATTTACTCCTTCAACTTTTTTAGTTACTATTCTAAAAAATCATTTTACTAAAACAATTTTTTGTTTGTTTTCCGACATATCAAAATCTAAAAATCATGACAATTTGAAATAGATTGTTTACTTAGTTTCATATCAACTTTTAATTTCATTTAAAACGAACAACTTTGAACTACCAGCACACTAATTTTATTCCCTTTATAATTTTACCAAATAAGACACCCAAAGAAACCGTAGCCCAAAGACTAGTTTCTTCTGAACGCGAGAATAGTATAGAAAAGCAGCTGATTCGGCAAATATTGTTTTGCCGTATAAATGTTTCTAATGAATATTATGGTAGTCCAATAAAATATAAATATTATGATTTCCTACCTAACCACCTACTCCTGCCTAACTAACAACTACCCTAAGCTACCTAAATAACAACTACCCTACGCTACCTAACTAACACTGAATTACTCGGTCAAATAATATTTACACGCAACAATTCATCTACCCGCTCACGCATTATTTTTATTGTTCCGCGCTAGACCGCTATGGTCGTCTTTTACAAAGATGAGTTAATTAAACGGATAAGTTCACTTTTTGTAACACGCGTTTGTAGCATACCGGTAATAAAATAGTTCAATTATCGATTTAACGCAGAAATAATCGCAGATTAATATTCCGGGGATACGTCAATGTCAATAATGTCAAAATTATCTACGGAGAAATAAGCACTGTCATAAAAGAAATCATAACAGTATCTATTAGATCTGCCAACGCGCGACGGTAGTTGAAATAACAATGGCTTACGTCGTGAAAATTGGCAATTTGAAAATGTATCGCGATCATACTAACTGAACTGAGTCCTTACAACAATACCTCACGGTCTAACTTATTATCCAAATGGAGTTTTTTGGGCGTTAACAAATTGATGATAAATCGGCTTCAGGAGGTATATTGTGGCAACCTGAAAAGTCATTTCTAAACTGTACCCTGCTGTCAATGACAAGTGTATATTATACAGGAGAACATGAACATTTAATTCTCGCGAGCAAAATATTTCCAATTGAATGGAGGTCTTTAAAGCGCAAAGTTCCAATTTAATGGATATTTAAAGATCACAATAATTTCCAATTTAATGGAGATCTTTAAACCACAAAAGTTCCAATTTAATGGATGGTTTTAGATCGCAAGTATTTCCAATTTAATGGAGATCTTAAACCCACGAAAGATCCAATTTAATGGATGTTTTAAGATCGCAAGTATTTCCAATTTAATGGAGATCTTAAAACCACAAAAGATCCAATTTAATGGATGTTTTAAGATCGCAAATGTTTCCAATTTAATGGAGATCTTAAAACCACAAAAGATCCAATTTAATGGATATTTAAAGATCACAATAATTTCCAATTTAATGGAGATCTTTAAACCACAAAAGTTCCAATTTAATGGATGGTTTTAGATCGCAAGTATTTCCAATTTAATGGAGATCTTGAACCCACGAAAGATCCAATTTAATGGATGTTTTAAGATCGCAAATGTTTCCAATTTAATGGAGATCTTAAAACCACAAAGTTCTTTTTTTTTTTTTTACTATCATACAGCAGAGCTCGTGTCATGGGCACCAGACGACCGACAAACACACCCATTCGCCTCCAAACACACACTTCGCGCCCATCACACAAACATTCACCCCGGGCGGGGATCGAACCCACGACCAACAGGCCCGTCAATTACAAGTACGACTATATACAAATATCAGAATTCAAATTGTATCAGTTAATTATTCAAGTAGTGAAGAATATGTTTCCTTGTTCTAAGTGCTCCACAACGCAACCACTATTGCAACTTTGTACACCATATTTATTTTGCCATCACGTTGTTTTATATTTCCAAGGCCACTAGAAACGGACCATACGTACAGTGTACATCCGCTACAATGTAGCTACATATCTCAAACAACATAACCGTTACTCATTTGCAGAGTCAAATGTCTTCACGAAGATATACAAAACAAAACGTTGTGGATTATAGAAAAATAACCGTAGGTATGTACTCGTACCTACAAAGTTGAAAGGCGTATATTATGTAGGTTGATATCTAAGAGGCTGCTTTTCCACTCGCCCATCGCAATCATCGAGCATGGTTCAAAAGCCTGTTGCTTCATCAAACGCAATCCTGCGCGATGTCTGACGAAAAGGCAACGCGAAAAAGAGTGATAATACCTGAATACTCTGTAATAGTAATTCCGTGATTTTCTCGAAAATTCCACAAAACTTGTTCCAGCAAACACGTGTTTTATTTTTTCCTTAAAAGTTTTGAAAAACATTGCCATTATTTAGAATCTTGATAAAATTTGTCAGGCTCCCATGTTGCACTTTTTTGACCCTTTCACTTGTGAGCAAATTATGAAGTGTCAAAGCTCATGCAAAACAGCAGATTTTCAGAGGTCTCAACTGGACCTGTCCTACACAAATTTATAAACCGATTTTCACAGAAGCCCAGACAATATCCACAAGATACTGTGTTTCCGAAATATCCAATGAAAAACGTGCAACGACGCCACAATCGCGCAAGAGCGGTTGCACGAAAAACAGTGAAAATGCATGTCGGGATGCATCCCCTTAAGGAAACGTTACGAGTATTGTTGCTACCAGTCATAAAATGTAGGTATTTTCCTTTCCTTCTTTTGATTTATATATAAAATAATGAACATACCTTTTTACTCGTCGCCAAATGTAGTACCTCTGTCCACTGTAATGTTCTCGTACAAACACTGGCTCGCTCGCAAACGCACGCGCAGCAACAGCCACGTGTACTCTCGCTCATAGCTCTCTCGTAACTCCGTGGCTCACCTCGGCGTCGCTTGCCCGAGACAGCGTATATCTATATTTAAGTATAGATACTCCTAATACAAACACTACACCGAGTAAAATAATTGAATAGATATTGTTTTAAGAGGTTATGAAAATTCAATTTTTTTTTTTTTTACAATTTAAGGACTGGGTAGGTACATACAGGATTCCAATTATTTAATACTAATATAATTATAAATAATTTAGCTGTTTTATTTTGTTTGCAACAAGTTTTGGCTACAAAATTCCGTTTGGCTATGATGTTAAAGGATTTTTGGTAAAAAAGAGGTAACGGGAATAGCGGGTAGCTAGGTATTAGGTAGGTAATTCTAGGAATAGGAATTTGGACACTTAGCTCACAAATCCGCTGCCGGTGTGAAGTTTTGGACGCTCCTCTGCCCTGGTAGCCAGCGAAAAATCGGTGCTGATTTCCACGTGCCACGCCCACGCCAGAATTTTGTTGCAGATTTCTTGTTTTTCGTGCGGTTTTTTCCCCTCATGGGCCACCAATATGTCTTTTAGTAGACACGATTGATGAATTGAAATAATAAATGCGAGTTTCTTTTTTAATTTTGAAAAGAATTATTACAATGGTTGCCGCCGATCGTAGTAGAGAAAAAAGTAAAAGGTTAAGTGACATTAGTTTGACATTGACGTACAGAAAACGCGGTAATATCGGATGCATTCCGAGCCGCAACACTATGTATTAAAAAACCTTTATCTATCATGTTGTCTGCAGTCTCTAAACCCACGATCTAAAATAAAAACATCATCCTCTCTAAACAAGTATGTAAAGGCACCTTCCTGTGATATAAGGTCAATCACTATAGAGGCATCAGTTTTAGTGGCTGGACATGGTCCAACAGCTTCTGTAATATCTATCTTCCTTATCAGCAAACTACTAGAAAAAGTTTCATTAAGTTGTAATACTTGTAAAGGGAATAAGTTAGTTTTTGGAACGAGTAGTTGCTTCTTTTTTGGGTACTTAAATAAGTTCCATCAGCAATTACAATTAAACGCCTTTCTTCAATGGGCGTTTCAGGATTTCCAAAAAGATGTTCAGCCAGAGCAGTATTTCTGGCCACAAATTAATGCCTGCGTTTATCTGCCTATTCCAAATACCTAGGCTCATAGTGCTGGCAAAAGATATCTCTTACTATATTCATATGTTCCTCGAGTGTTCTTCTTGGTATTTGAAATAATGCTGAGATTATCACATCGCTATCTCCAATCTGCATTTTACACAGAAGTGCACTTTAACGCTTCTCATCTTAGGATCAGTTAATTGAGGTAGTTCTACTAGTACTTCATTAAAATTTTCAGCTTTTGTCCGTCCAAACCAGTACTTAAAAAGATGATCATCAATATTTTCAGGATTTTGAAAATCTAATTTAAATTGTCAAAATCATTGTCAGAGTCATACAAATAATAGTGAGTAAGGGCAAATATGCCGGGAGAGAGACACTCGTTCCATTTTGTGGCATCTTCTGTTCCTTGACATATATGAGTGGCTACTCCATTGCTAAGCATACACTCTTCTAGGTTGTTAGTAATCTTAGCCTTCTTTTCTTCACGTTCCATTATGTGGAGGAAGGCCCTTAAAAACATTGTTCCCGAGGCTATAGCCCTACGATCTTTTTTACCTCTTTCTTTATGTTTGATATAGGAAGCGAACCTACATACTAACTCTTGCATCCTTTCTCTAGTTTCCTCTATATTCTTGGTTATAGTGGTCTTGGCTACCAACTTTTTTCTCTTTACAGTGGTTTTTTGCTTTGTCACACTGTCAAATGTTGTAACAGTGTCTTCTTTAGCAACCACTCTTACGTTGGTCAACCTTTCCTTTTCAAAACATGCTAATGTACCCTTTATCCATCCTATCAGACTGTGACAATCATGTATGTCGTTAGACTCGAAGAAATTGTAAGCATTTTCATATGCTTGGGCAGCAGTTACACTTTGCTCAAGGAATGGGCAGAATGTTTGTCTTCCCTTTGTAAGCACGTCAGAACCTGACAATGTTACTTCCTGCATAGTCTGGTTGACTGCACTATCTATTAGAGTGTGGTACCTGAGGAGAAAACTTTCTACACACTCACGTACAAAAGAAGTTATATAATTGCCGTGAACCTGGGCATGAGGGAACTCTCCATCCTCTTTCTCCCAATTTAGCCTAGCCACGTCTATTCCTCCAATTCTTATAGTCCTCTTTTTCTTCTTTCTGTTGTACTCCTCGGCTCTCTTAACTGTCACTGCCACTTTGGGTGCTTGTGTCCCATACCCATGAGGTGGGGTCCCTGTGTATATGTAAAGAGCACTTATCACTGATAAGTTCCTTGTCTGGCCCTCCTCAAAAACTCTATTGTAACCAACATTATTATCTTTAGCTCCATCTGCATCTGGTAACAAGGTTTCCAGTAGGAAATCGTTCTGTTTTTTCCTGTACATATTCAAAAATGATTTTTAACGTTTGAGGATTTCCACTACTTTAGGTTGATCAGGCCTTGGAGTAGAGGATACCCCGGTAGTCATGTCGTTGTTATTACAGTCAAGTTGTAACCTACGAGCCTGTGCTCTTGTCATGACCGATACTGCATGCTGTTGCATTTCCTTTAAACTATTGGATGTAATAGGTATCCGGCTCAATGCATCTGCAGCTGCGTTGTGCCGTCCTGGGACATAGCTGATTTCAAAATCATACTCCTCAAGGTATAGTCTAAATTTAGTTAAACGGCTTGAAGGATCAGTCATATTAAATAAATATATCAATGGTTTATGGTCAGTTTTAATATAAAACCTTTTCCCATATAAATAAGGTCTAAAATGTCGAACTGCCCATACAATAGCAAGTAGTTCTAACTCAATCACAGGGTATCGCGTCTCAGCTGGTTTTAAGTTACGGCTGGCATACGCGACTACCTTGCCATTGCTGTTAGACAGCACGGCGCCTAATTCAAGTTTTGATGCGTCAGTTTGTAGCGTAAAAGTATTTTGGTCACTAAAGTCTGGATAGTCAAGTACAGCCGGACTAGTATCTCTTTTAACTTATAAAATGCTCTCTCGCATTCATCATTCCACACGAACGGTACGTTTTTCTTACATAACGCATTCAAGGGATAGGCTAATTCTGCAAATTTTGGAATAAAACGCCTATAATAGTTAGCGAATGCAACAAATCTCTTGACTTCGTCTACATTCTGCGGAATTGGGTATTTTTGCAAGCATGTTACCTTTGAAGGATCGAGAAATATACCTTCTGAAGTAATCTTGTGGCCTAAATAAACTATTTCCTTACGCAAAAATTCACACTTTAATGGGTTTAATTTCAAATTTACTTTTCTTAAACATTCAAAAATTTTTATGAGATTCTTGTGCGTTTCAAGACAGTTGCCTGCGACAATACAATCGTCTTGGTATAAAAAACATGATTTATAATTTAACCCTGACATTGCTATGGTCATAAGTCGTGCAAAGGCACTTGGTGATTTCTTTAATCCCATAGGACACCGTTTCATTTGATACTGCTTGTCTATTGTGAATGCAGTATATTTTCTAGATTTTTCGTCTAACGACAGCTGATAATAATCTTGACTGAGATCTAATTTTGAAAAATAGATGTTATTTGATAATGAATCCAAAATTTCAGTGATGTTAGGTAACGGGAACTTATCATCCTGTATCCTATTATTGAGTTGGCGATAATCCACTACAAGTCTCCATTTCCTCTCTCCTGACCTATCTGTCTTTTTGGGTACTAAAAGAATAGGACTAGACCACTCTGAAATAGTCTCTTCTATGATGTCGTTTTTAATCATCTCATCTATTTGTCTTAGTACTTCGCCTTTCAATGCTTTTGGCAATCGATAAGGCTTGACATATGATGGAGACGCGTTTTCCTTAAGTTGGATTGAATGCTCTATTATATTAGTTGTTGTGAGCGTATCTCCTGGTAAGTGAAAAACATCTGCATACTTGGCACATACGTTCTCAATGCTTCTTTGCTCCTCTTTATTCAGGTATGTGTGTAATTGCAAAGTATTGAGCAAAGTTTTAACTCTATCCACCAATATACTATCGTTATCAAACTTACAAACATAAAAATTATCTAGACAACTAATGGATAATTCTGAAGTGTTTATACTAACTGGACTCATCGGTGCTCACACGCTGACTCAGGAAGCCGGCGTCGAATACTCAGCTCAGCGGCGCTCAGCTCAGCTACAGTGGCGCTCCGTTGAGATTGAATTATTCTTAATGTGATATCTTTATGAGCCTGAAAACGTTCGGCAAAAAACTATGACTAACATGTAACAACTAAGCTTGAAACTTTAAAATTTGGTTATTTACTTGTGAAAAAATACTATTTATGGGCCACCAAACTCAGTTATTTTGCAACTAGACCAATACCGAGTAAAATAATTGAATAGATATTGTTTTAAGAGGTTATGAAAATTCAATTTTTTTTTTTTTTACAATTTAAGGACTGGGTAGGTACATACAGGATTCCAATTATTTAATACTAATATAATTATAAATAATTTAGCTGTTTTATTTTGTTTGCAACAAGTTTTGGCTACAAAATTCCGTTTGGCTATGATGTTAAAGGATTTTTGGTAAAAAAGAGGTAACGGGAATAGCGGGTAGCTAGGTATTAGGTAGGTAATTCTAGGAATAGGAATTTGGACACTTAGCTCACAAATCCGCTGCCGGTGTGAAGTTTTGGACGCTCCTCTGCCCTGGTAGCCAGCGAAAAATCGGTGCTGATTTCCACGTGCCACGCCCACGCCAGAATTTTGTTGCAGATTTCTTGTTTTTCGTGCGGTTTTTTCCCCTCATGGGCCACCAATATGTCTTTTAGTAGACACGATTGATGAATTGAAATAATAAATGCGAGTTTCTTTTTTAATTTTGAAAAGAATTATTACAATGGTTGCCGCCGATCGTAGTAGAGAAAAAAGTAAAAGGTTAAGTGACATTAGTTTGACATTGACGTACAGAAAACGCGGTAATATCGGATGCATTCCGAGCCGCAACACTATGTATTAAAAAACCTTTATCTATCATGTTGTCTGCAGTCTCTAAACCCACGATCTAAAATAAAAACATCATCCTCTCTAAACAAGTATGTAAAGGCACCTTCCTGTGATATAAGGTCAATCACTATAGAGGCATCAGTTTTAGTGGCTGGACATGGTCCAACAGCTTCTGTAATATCTATCTTCCTTATCAGCAAACTACTAGAAAAAGTTTCATTAAGTTGTAATACTTGTAAAGGGAATAAGTTAGTTTTTGGAACGAGTAGTTGCTTCTTTTTTGGGTACTTAAATAAGTTCCATCAGCAATTACAATTAAACGCCTTTCTTCAATGGGCGTTTCAGGATTTCCAAAAAGATGTTCAGCCAGAGCAGTATTTCTGGCCACAAATTAATGCCTGCGTTTATCTGCCTATTCCAAATACCTAGGCTCATAGTGCTGGCAAAAGATATCTCTTACTATATTCATATGTTCCTCGAGTGTTCTTCTTGGTATTTGAAATAATGCTGAGATTATCACATCGCTATCTCCAATCTGCATTTTACACAGAAGTGCACTTTAACGCTTCTCATCTTAGGATCAGTTAATTGAGGTAGTTCTACTAGTACTTCATTAAAATTTTCAGCTTTTGTCCGTCCAAACCAGTACTTAAAAAGATGATCATCAATATTTTCAGGATTTTGAAAATCTAATTTAAATTGTCAAAATCATTGTCAGAGTCATACAAATAATAGTGAGTAAGGGCAAATATGCCGGGAGAGAGACACTCGTTCCATTTTGTGGCATCTTCTGTTCCTTGACATATATGAGTGGCTACTCCATTGCTAAGCATACACTCTTCTAGGTTGTTAGTAATCTTAGCCTTCTTTTCTTCACCTCCTATTGAGATTATTGACCCCGGAAGATGTTCAGAAAGTTTTAAAGAATTAAGTTCCATTATGTGGAGGAAGGCCCTTAAAAACATTGTTCCCGAGGCTATAGCCCTACGATCTTTTTTACCTCTTTCTTTATGTTTGATATAGGAAGCGAACCTACATACTAACTCTTGCATCCTTTCTCTAGTTTCCTCTATATTCTTGGTTATAGTGGTCTTGGCTACCAACTTTTTTCTCTTTACAGTGGTTTTTTGCTTTGTCACACTGTCAAATGTTGTAACAGTGTCTTCTTTAGCAACCACTCTTACGTTGGTCAACCTTTCCTTTTCAAAACATGCTAATGTACCCTTTATCCATCCTATCAGACTGTGACAATCATGTATGTCGTTAGACTCGAAGAAATTGTAAGCATTTTCATATGCTTGGGCAGCAGTTACACTTTGCTCAAGGAATGGGCAGAATGTTTGTCTTCCCTTTGTAAGCACGTCAGAACCTGACAATGTTACTTCCTGCATAGTCTGGTTGACTGCACTATCTATTAGAGTGTGGTACCTGAGGAGAAAACTTTCTACACACTCACGTACAAAAGAAGTTATATAATTGCCGTGAACCTGGGCATGAGGGAACTCTCCATCCTCTTTCTCCCAATTTAGCCTAGCCACGTCTATTCCTCCAATTCTTATAGTCCTCTTTTTCTTCTTTCTGTTGTACTCCTCGGCTCTATTAACTGTCACTGCCACTTTGGGTGCTTGTGTCCCATACCCATGAGGTGGGGTCCCTGTGTATATGTAAAGAGCACTTATCACTGATAAGTTCCTTGTCTGGCCCTCCTCAAAAACTCTATTGTAACCAACATTATTATCTTTAGCTCCATCTGCATCTGGTAACAAGGTTTCCAGTAGGAAATCGTTCTGTTTTTTCCTGTACATATTCAAAAATGATTTTTAACGTTTGAGGATTTCCACTACTTTAGGTTGATCAGGCCTTGGAGTAGAGGATACCCCGGTAGTCATGTCGTTGTTATTACAGTCAAGTTGTAACCTACGAGCCTGTGCTCTTGTCATGACCGATACTGCATGCTGTTGCATTTCCTTTAAACTATTGGATGTAATAGGTATCCGGCTCAATGCATCTGCAGCTGCGTTGTGCCGTCCTGGGACATAGCTGATTTCAAAATCATACTCCTCAAGGTATAGTCTAAATTTAGTTAAACGGCTTGAAGGATCAGTCATATTAAATAAATATATCAATGGTTTATGGTCAGTTTTAATATAAAACCTTTTCCCATATAAATAAGGTCTAAAATGTCGAACTGCCCATACAATAGCAAGTAGTTCTAACTCAATCACAGGGTATCGCGTCTCAGCTGGTTTTAAGTTACGGCTGGCATACGCGACTACCTTGCCATTGCTGTTAGACAGCACGGCGCCTAATTCAAGTTTTGATGCGTCAGTTTGTAGCGTAAAAGTATTTTGGTCACTAAAGTCTGGATAGTCAAGTACAGCCGGACTAGTATCTCTTTTAACTTATAAAATGCTCTCTCGCATTCATCATTCCACACGAACGGTACGTTTTTCTTACATAACGCATTCAAGGGATAGGCTAATTCTGCAAATTTTGGAATAAAACGCCTATAATAGTTAGCGAATGCAACAAATCTCTTGACTTCGTCTACATTCTGCGGAATTGGGTATTTTTGCAAGCATGTTACCTTTGAAGGATCGAGAAATATACCTTCTGAAGTAATCTTGTGGCCTAAATAAACTATTTCCTTACGCAAAAATTCACACTTTAATGGGTTTAATTTCAAATTTACTTTTCTTAAACATTCCAAAATTTTTATGAGATTCTTGTGCGTTTCAAGACAGTTGCCTGCGACAATACAATCGTCTTGGTATAAAAAACATGATTTATAATTTAACCCTGACATTGCTATGGTCATAAGTCGTGCAAAGGCACTTGGTGATTTCTTTAATCCCATAGGACACCGTTTCATTTGATACTGCTTGTCTATTGTGAATGCAGTATATTTTCTAGATTTTTCGTCTAACGACAGCTGATAATAATCTTGACTGAGATCTAATTTTGAAAAATAGATGTTATTTGATAATGAATCCAAAATTTCAGTGATGTTAGGTAACGGGAACTTATCATCCTGTATCCTATTATTGAGTTGGCGATAATCCACTACAAGTCTCCATTTCCTCTCTCCTGACCTATCTGTCTTTTTGGGTACTAAAAGAATAGGACTAGACCACTCTGAAATAGTCTCTTCTATGATGTCGTTTTTAATCATCTCATCTATTTGTCTTAGTACTTCGCCTTTCAATGCTTTTGGCAATCGATAAGGCTTGACATATGATGGAGACGCGTTTTCCTTAAGTTGGATTGAATGCTCTATTATATTAGTTGTTGTGAGCGTATCTCCTGGTAAGTGAAAAACATCTGCATACTTGGCACATACGTTCTCAATGCTTCTTTGCTCCTCTTTATTCAGGTATGTGTGTAATTGCAAAGTATTGAGCAAAGTTTTAACTCTATCCACCAATATACTATCGTTATCAAACTTACAAACATAAAAATTATCTAGACAACTAATGGATAATTCTGAAGTGTTTATACTAACTGGACTCATCGGTGCTCACACGCTGACTCAGGAAGCCGGCGTCGAATACTCAGCTCAGCGGCGCTCAGCTCAGCTACAGTGGCGCTCCGTTGAGATTGAATTATTCTTAATGTGATATCTTTATGAGCCTGAAAACGTTCGGCAAAAAACTATGACTAACATGTAACAACTAAGCTTGAAACTTTAAAATTTGGTTATTTACTTGTGAAAAAATACTATTTATGGGCCACCAAACTCAGTTATTTTGCAACTAGACCAATACCGAGTAAAATAATTGAATAGATATTGTTTTAAGAGGTTATGAAAATTCAATTTTTTTTTTTTACAATTTAAGGACTGGGTAGGTACATACAGGATTCCAATTATTTAATACTAATATAATTATAAATAATTTAGCTGTTTTATTTTGTTTGCAACAAGTTTTGGCTACAAAATTCCGTTTGGCTATGATGTTAAAGGATTTTTGGTAAAAAAGAGGTAACGGGAATAGCGGGTAGCTAGGTATTAGGTAGGTAATTCTAGGAATAGGAATTTGGACACTTAGCTCACAAATCCGCTGCCGGTGTGAAGTTTTGGACGCTCCTCTGCCCTGGTAGCCAGCGAAAAATCGGTGCTGATTTCCACGTGCCACGCCCACGCCAGAATTTTGTTGCAGATTTCTTGTTTTTCGTGCGGTTTTTTCCCCTCATGGGCCACCAATATGTCTTTTAGTAGACACGATTGATGAATTGAAATAATAAATGCGAGTTTCTTTTTTAATTTTGAAAAGAATTATTACAATGGTTGCCGCCGATCGTAGTAGAGAAAAAAGTAAAAGGTTAAGTGACATTAGTTTGACATTGACGTACAGAAAACGCGGTAATATCGGATGCATTCCGAGCCGCAACACTATGTATTAAAAAACCTTTATCTATCATGTTGTCTGCAGTCTCTAAACCCACGATCTAAAATAAAAACATCATCCTCTCTAAACAAGTATGTAAAGGCACCTTCCTGTGATATAAGGTCAATCACTATAGAGGCATCATTTTTAGTGGCTGGACATGGTCCAACAGCTTCTGTAATATCTATCTTCCTTATCAGCAAACTACTAGAAAAAGTTTCATTAAGTTGTAATACTTGTAAAGGGAATAAGTTAGTTTTTGGAACGAGTAGTTGCTTCTTTTTTGGGTACTTAAATAAGTTCCATCAGCAATTACAATTAAACGCCTTTCTTCAATGGGCGTTTCAGGATTTCCAAAAAGATGTTCAGCCAGAGCAGTATTTCTGGCCACAAATTAATGCCTGCGTTTATCTGCCTATTCCAAATACCTAGGCTCATAGTGCTGGCAAAAGATATCTCTTACTATATTCATATGTTCCTCGAGTGTTCTTCTTGGTATTTGAAATAATGCTGAGATTATCACATCGCTATCTCCAATCTGCATTTTACACAGAAGTGCACTTTAACGCTTCTCATCTTAGGATCAGTTAATTGAGGTAGTTCTACTAGTACTTCATTAAAATTTTCAGCTTTTGTCCGTCCAAACCAGTACTTAAAAAGATGATCATCAATATTTTCAGGATTTTGAAAATCTAATTTAGTTTCATCTGCTAGCAAAAACACGATATCCTTTGTTTGTGCTGCACGAAATGTTTATATAGCATTTTCAGCAGCATATTCATGAAATATGTTGGCACCTATATGAAAACTGCAACTTCTGGCATTTCTGGGAATATAAAAATTGAAATCCTTAATAATTTGTTTTCGCAGCCCATCCGGCACACGTCGCTTTTCACTATCATTGCACTCCAAAAACAGGCAACGATAAGTCGTTACACGGTAAGCCGTGTCACTGTATTTTATTTTATCTCAAAATGACCACCTCCCTGATTATGAGTGAATCAGATAGAGCTTTTTATTCTTATTGCGAGAGTAAAACTCCCACGAATCCATCTTAACTAGTTTAGGAGATATCCGGGGTTAAAACTTTTTACCAACATTTAGAAAAAAAAATTAAAAAAATTATTACAACTAAACTTTTACAGTTGCTTTATTTTTTTAACTACATTTTAAAAGGTCTTGTTTTTATCTATGTTACGAGTCCTTTATGGCTGCTCTAGACCTCGTAGGAACTGAGAAATCAGCGATTTTGTGATTTACGTTTTTTTTTTGCCCATGTTCCTCAGTATTAGAATCTGCAATTTACTTTAAAAAAGAGGTAATAAGGTAGACTACCAACACAAAAGAAAACAACAATTAATTTCGTGGAATCTCGGAAATACTAAGATTTACCCGAAATTACCCGAACCCGGGGGTAATTACCCGCAAATTTTTTTAAGACGCTATTTTTATATTGTTTACTTTATAAATATTGTAGAATTCTTTTGGCTTGTATTTTGAAAATAATTGTGCTTAAACATCATCTGCGTCAAATAAACTATCTTCGTTGTAAAGAAGTGTTGTAAATTCATTTTCTTCGCTCTCGGTACATGCAGTTTCTTCTTCGACATCACTGTTATCTTCATTTAAACATTCAGAATTGTCCAGTTGTAACATTTCTATAACAGCTTCTGGCAGTGGCATTCTCTTTCGGTTACTTAGGCGTTGTTTTAGCCGTATCGCTGATATGACAGGGTCGGATGACTCAAGCGCCCTTTGGAATAAGTCCATCATAGTATGAACCCTACAATCTTTCCGGCTGTGATGTTCCCTATCCTGACGCCAAAATTTATTCCTCGACTCTCCAGCCTGTTCAGAGAGTAGTCCTATGGGTAGCGCTGAATTCTCTATAATTTTTTCTCAGTGAATTAAAATTTTATGTATAGTGTATAGTCATAAGGTGCCAGTTGTATTTCTCTACATTCTTATAAGCTACATTTTTACAAAATGTACCGAATTTTTTTTGCGTCTATTTGTAATCCCGAATTGATGGCTATTAAAATTACAATTAAGGTCATCGACGAGTCATTTTTTATTGCCAATATATTAGCAAACGTTTGGCGGCTTTGTTCACTTTTGAATACTCGCCGAGCCGTATTGCCGTCATTTGAGGTGCCTGAATTAGGTTTAACAACGTCTACCAATAGACTCTTTTGGATTTCATTTTTTCTTTCTGCAGTAATTTGTCCCAGATCAGAATTTTTCGTTACTCGCCACTGTCTTACTCTTCGGTCATTTTTATATCCCAAGTGCAGCAAGAATTCCAAGCATCTTATATACGCATGTAAAGGACTTATGCCGTTTTTCAGTGCCGTTTCCTCTGTAATTGGTATCGAAAAAGCAAGGTCTAGACCTTGCTTATTGAAATTCGTGGGGGTCAGTTTGCAAATAGCACATCTTAATTGGGAAGACGTGTTGTTTATTATATTAAAAACTTTTCCATCAATTAAGCTTAGCGTTAAATTACAGTTTGTGAAGACAATAAATCCTTTTGATGTAAGTGTTGTAATAGGAGTCAAACGCCTTATTTGTTCCTCTACATATTCTTTTTCAGACAGTATTCTTTCTTGCGTCTCTTCTATATTGGATGTGAAGAGGCCTACAAGAACGAAATGACTGTGGGGCTGGATTTAACCATATTAAACTGTTTCTGCCTCCGCATTCTTGACTTTTCGTCAAAATCGGGGTCACCAGAATGTTCTCTAAATTCCTGTCTGTATACAGATTGCCCAGTACTTCCATCAAATCCCCAAGAAACATGTAAAGTACAAGCCAATTGGCTGATATTCTCTTTTTCCATGTAATCATTTACAGATTCATCATTTAAATCTAAGATACGCTGGACTGTGTGGGCCAGTAAACCCTGCAGGGTAACAGAAGCTTCGATTTTTGAAACAGATATTTCTTCTGAAGGGTAGCATGATTGTCTGGCTTGCGCTACTTGAAGATAAGGTGGATATAGATTAAATCCTCTTTTCTTGGAGTCTTACTGTAAAAATTTATAAGTTTCGACGTATAAATCTTCTGTCAATCATTATTCCAAGAGTTTCTTCTGGAGTATAAGGATGAGTTTCTTGATTTATCATAGTTAGTATTTTAGTTGATTTGTCCGGAGTTTCAATACACTTATTAATAATTATCTCAAATCAAGTGCACTTTTATTTACTTAATTTTTCGTCTCCAACAGTAATTGTTTTAGTAAACGTTTTTGTCAATTTTTCAAGTGGTTCATCTTCCAGTTTCGCTTTAAGTCTTTTTATGGCTCTTTGTTTTTGACGTGGATTAAGTTCCTCGAATCTTTTTTGCTGCTATCTTCTGTATAGGGACTGAGAGTAGTAGTAAATGATGTATCTACATGTTGTTCCTCAAGGTCATTAGCACTCACTGTAGGTGTTATATGCTGTTCTTCCTCAATATGCAACGCACTCTGCGTAAAATTTTGAGGAATAACATCAACACGTGAGCGAACTAAGTCTTGAGGAATATCATCTATAAATGATTTGTTCAACCAGTCTTTGTTCTTTTTCACGGAATGGGAATAGTTGCTTTTACAAGTCTTGCATTTTTTTTCTGCTTTACAAATAAATAATCCTATAGCCATTGCAAATTTTTCCTCTTGAGCAAGGAAAGCGGAGAATTCAAATGTTTTGCAAGAGTTAATGACATCAACCATACCCTCTCGGGTTTACTTAGATCCGTTGGCCTACCCAATCTTTCATTTATTTTTTTTACTCTTTTAAATAAAAATATTAAAAGCCTGTAACCTGGTTAATGGAGGATCTGGGTCTCGGTGTACTCCTCGTGTATTTGCGGTCTCTTCCGGAGCATGTGAAGGACCGGCTACGGCACAATCCGTAGCTTCACTTACCACTCGCCGACCAACATGAGGGTTGGCGCCCTCATGCCCTCCTTGCATTAAGTCATCCGATCGGAGCTCGGAGTGACATCCCTCAGCACGGTGGGTCAAGCTCATAGTGCCACTTTGCCTCAAGTGGCACTATGAGTCTTTGACGGCTCCATAGTGCCTCACCCCCGTGTCCTCCAGAGTAATATGTATGTACGGGGTTTCAGCGATTGCGTTCCGAGGGTGGACTCCTGACACCATATTACCTATCACTGGACAAAATTAGTTTGCTAACTAACTATAAACACAAATAAAGGCAGTTCTCGTAAATGTAACCTAAAAAAAATTGCGGGTAATTACCCCGGGTTCGGGTAAATCTTAGTATTTCCGAGATTTCACGGAATTAACTGTTGTTTTTTTTTGTGTTGGTAGTCTACCTTATTACCTCTTTTTTAAAGTAAATTGCAGATTCTAATACTGAAAAACATGGACAAAAAAAAAAAACATAAATCAAGAAATCGTTGATTTCTCGGTTCCTACGAGGTCTAGAGCAGCCACGAAGGACTCGTAACATAGATAAAAACAAGACCTTTTAAAATGTAGTAAAAAAAATAAAGCAACTGTAAAAGTTTAGATGAAATATTTTTTTAATTATTTTTTTCAAAATATGGGTAAAAAGTTTTAATCTCGGATTATCTCCTAAACTAGTTAAGATGGATTCGTGGGAGTTTAACGGCCGAATACTGAAACGCCACTCAAATATTTAAGGGCTGCTTAAACGTTTGAGCAGCTCTTAAACTTTGTTTTCGTATTCTCAAACGTCAATTTTAAGTATCTGTTAAATTTAAGTTCACCTTAAATTAAGTTGTGCTCAAAGACCACTTTTGTCAAATGAACTGTCCAACTGATTTGAGCAGCCCTTAGATTTAAGACCGGTCGCGAGGTCCCTCAAATCAAGACAAATCTATTAAAACTTGGATTCCTAGTGTACAAAAGTGTTAAAATGTCTTTATCGTCATTGTCTTCGCTTTCGGATCACGAAAGACCAACTGTAAGCCGCCGAAATGAAGAAAAGTTGAACGCTTTTGAAAAGTACCACGACATGGACTTTGTTTCACGGTTTCGCCTCTCGAAAGAAACAGTATTATATTTGGACTCTGTTTTCGGTAGTACCATTAAGCCGTTGACAAAAAGAAACCGAGCCATACAGCCAGTGGACCAAATTCTAATAGCTCTCCGTTATTATGCAACAGGCAGCTATCAACGCGTAATAGGTGATATTTTTGAGGTTGAACAACCTACGGTGCATAGAATAGTGCATAGAGTGACGACCAAAATAGCCAGCTTGAAGTCAAGGTTTATAAATATGCCAACACAGGAAGAATTTCCAGTTGTGGCCAATGAGTTCTTCGCAATAGCAGGATTTCCAAGAGTTGTGGGAGCTGTTGACTGCACTCATATCAAAATTAATTCTCCAGGTATGTGCTTGCTAACTTCACTGTTAATTATATCCCCAAATGTTATTTATAATGTTAATATTACACAGCAGGTAAGTCTGTGTAACATCACCATTAACAGTGCTATACGTAGTAAAGTTAGCTTTATCACATAATACAACTATAATTTATTTTCAGGAGGGGCCCAATCTGAAATTTATCGGAACAGAAAAGGCTATTTTTCTTTAAACGTGCAAATGGTGTGTGATGCAAGACTGCGCATTAGGAATGTTATTGCTAGATGGCCAGGTTCTGTGCATGACAGTACCATATTTAATGATTCACCACTGTGTGCCCAATTAGAGCGTGGGGACTTTGGGACAGGTATTATTCTTGGTGACAGTGGTTATCCATGTCGTCCTTATTTACTAACCCCATTATTAAATACAAGGACAGCTGCTGAAGAAGCTTACAATCGGTCCCAAATAAGCACCAGAAATCCTGTGGAGAGGCTCTTCGGTGTTCTGAAAAGAAGATTTTCTTGCCTTCAAAATGGCATGGGCCTAAAAATACAAAATATCCCACCGGTCATTGTAGCATGTGCAGTGCTTCATAATATTGCCTTATCACGATCGGATGAACTTTTGGATGAGGATATTTCCTTACCCTATGTTGAGGAGGAATCTATGGTACAACAACCTATAGGGCTTGAGACCAATCAAAACTTCATAGTAAGGACCAATTTAATAAATACACATTTTTCCACTTAATTATAGGTTTATTTAGATTTAGATTTTAGTTTCTGTAGTCTCAATTTCCAAAACTGCATTTTTATTTTGTATAGATTCATTTCCATTTTGCTCTGGTTCATGAGGTGTTTGGTTTCTAATTTGGCATTTCTAAGTTTTGTCCGAAAATATTGCTGTTTCACTGTAGTATGTGTAGGTTTCAATATCTTCAATCGTCCTGAAAAATGTAATTAGTGCAAAATTATTGAAAATCTTATACCACTAGCAAAGAACAATTAATTAGATAATTACCAGCTGAGGATGATGTTGGATGCATGGTTTTTTCTTGGGGTATGATGATTGTCGCAGCTTGTTGGTCATCTATCAAAATAAATACAAGTAAATGAACTGCCTTCATATAGATAAAATTATACTTAGTTTCAATATTATATCATTTAACGTTTAACTTATAAAATAACAAAAAAATATTACCAGCTGTATTTATTGATGTAACTGTACAAGGTTTGTTATTTTCTGCTATATTCTTGTTTGCCATGGTTATGTCTTTGTCATCTAAAATAAAATATGTACATATAGTATACAATTCATAAAAAAATTGAAAAATTTAATAGAAACTACATTTACCAAAGATGTGGATTATTTTTGCTTCAGAAGAGGATTTAATTCCGCTATCAGGTTTTTTTGTATATCTGTCTATTGTGACTTCTGGTTCTGTATCTCCTATAAATTAAAAAAGAATATAATTATTATTTTGTTTCTTTCCTTTAAACAATGCCAATTCCTTTGATTTTAAAGCATATATTACACAAACCAAAATATGCTGCAGCATCATCATAGGGATTAGGTAATGGTTGAATTTGAGGAGCAACCATGGCTAGAATTTGTGCATCTTGTTCTGTCAATACACTTTTGTATGCTCCACCACCAGTACGATAAATTTCTTTCTATAAAAATAAAGAAAATATTATGAGGAAATATTCAGTAAGGTCCTACTTCTTTACAAATATTTAATTTAAACAAACCTTATTTAATGATGCCTTCGTTTTCGCATCTCTCATGCTGTCAGTGGTCTCATAGTACTGAAGCCGCTTAAAAAATATCATAAAAATTAATTAATAATTAGGTATGTTAAATGATAAAATAGATACCTTATAAAATCAAGCCTACATTTGCTTTGGCTATGTTCTTTTTAGACCTCTGTTTAAGGTTCTCATAGAGGTGAGGGAGCTGTTGCCAGGTTCTGAAGCCGCTCACAGCAACAGCATTATACTGCTGGCATACTGTGTCCCAAGCCTCTCGCTTCTTCAGTATAATGTGAGCGTTGGTCTCTTTATTCTCAATGATGTTTTGATATCTGAAAGAAAATTAACATAATTTTAAACATGGAGAGCAAAAAATTAAACTTGGGATCTGTAAATTATTGAGTATGTGTGAATGCTCATTGTCTGTATTGGTCCTTGTAGAAAAAAAAGTACCTACTTGTACTTATAAATAAACTATCTATAAGTTGAAATTTTCAGATGATAAGTGGTCACAAGGGTACACATTCATTATCACAAGTTACAGACAACAGTTGCCCTGGCTCTGTATGTTATAAGTGTGCATAATAGCAAAGTATTTCATGCACCAGACTGGTCCTTACGGGTAAATACTTAATTTACTCTATACGTAAAGAATATAGTATTTCATTGTTCATGTGGGTAAGTACTTACTTTTTATCAGTTCCAAGAGCATATCTTTCTCAGCAGGTGTATAATTAGATCCACGTTTCTTCTTATCCTCCATCGTGAATCAGTTCTTAGGATTTTATTAATAAAATAATGGTCAACTGAAGTTCAATCCACTAATGAAATGTTTATATTATCGCGCGTAAGAAGGTCAAGTGTAACGTTCCAATCTACGTCAAACGTATCCAGATAATTTTCTTTTTTTAAGACGTCTTAAATAAATATTTATCTTATTTTTACGTAAAAAGACATATAATTTCAATAGTAATTCAAACCATAATTACATTATGCTGATACATTTCAAATAATTTATAGATATAGAAAATATTCATTCAAACAAGTCTGCGTAAAACGAATGCAAGACGTGACCTTAATTATTTTGTAACTGAGAACGTGCTGAATACAATTTTTCTAGCAGGATGTTGCCATTATGTAAACATTTGAGGACTGCTTACCTAATCATGGTTCCAAAATGCTTGAGTGGCGTTTGTGTATAGCAGTTAAATTTAAGGGATGCTTAACTTTAAGTAGCATTTAGATGAGTTTGATATTTGAGTGGCGTTTCAGTATTCGGCCGTTACTCTCGCAATTAGAATAAAAAGCTCTATCTGATTCACTAATAATCAGGGAGGTGGTCATTTTGAGATAAAATACTGTGCGTGTTTGCTACTCTTCTTAATGTAGGTAACGTAACGTGACTTGTTCAGCACTAGTTACCCGCAATGGAGGACTGGTAATTGACACTTCAACTTCTGCAGTGTCATCTGTTTATGTGGCTGGCAATATGATCTCGGCAGATGTTTCATGTAATGGATTTCCAGATGTAGATAGAACAACCTCTGTTTGTTGCTCTGGCTGTATAGTATCTCTTGGACGAAGCGTGGAAGGGGCAACAGGGGTAGAACTTCTCTGAGAGCTGTCTAACACTCTTTGAACGCATAAATAGCAAGGTACACAAATCTCATAATTATTGCTAAACTGAAACAATAAAAATTACAAGTTGAAAAAAAAAACAAATATAATAAATACGTTTGGGTGGGATTTAAAAAGTAGCAGAAGGAATTAAAAATAAACACATTGACTCACAATGATAAACAATTACGAAACTTCTATAGAGTAGTTCAGGTAAAATTAGTTATATTTAATATCAAAATCAACCACATCTTCGGATTAAGAGAACAATGCATCCCATTCAACTTTTCTTCAGGAATAGAAATAGTAGATTTTTTGTAGTCTTTAAACCATCGCATTTTTTGCCACATATCGGAAACTGATGTGGTTTCATTGATACCATCACAGAATTTTCTCCAGTTTACGGACTTAGCTCTCTGTATTAATAGTCTGGCGTTTTCTATTTTGTTTTCTAAAGTCTTTAGGTTTACTGAAGTTAGATTTTTTCTTAACGTACTTAACGCCAATCTTCTTTCAGCAACGGCTAGTGCCGGCGTCTAATATTCCTTCGGTTTAAATTTTCCTATTGGATTGTGACATGTACGAAATTTAGGTATATTAGTATTACACGCTAAATGAATTTGTTTGATCGTATATGTTCTGAATGGATTCATAACTTTAGGGTCTCTTGTTATGTGTTTCCTAACACAATGTCCTAATTCATTAAATGTGCACTACATAAGGTTGGGTTTTTCGGAAATAAAATATTCAACAACCGAATTGACTGCGAGTTTATTTGCGACTGCCTTATCTAGCTTCGTGGACGCAGCCACGTAGTTGTTACACACGCACACGTTTACATTTTGCCTAGCAGCCACTTTGTGTCTCTACTCTATAACTATTTAAATTGCGCAGTGAGTCATCGAGATAATCGTGATACCCAATTGACCTTCTTAAAGTTGCGTTTTTCAGTAATATATTTGGGATTATTACAAAATGATGTTTAATAACGAGGTGATCACTGCTTAAGGTTTCATTAGTAATAAAATAAGAGTACTAGAATTTAATCTGATTTTAATTTTAACACCTTTTAAGACATATCGTCGTAACATTCCCAACATTTTTTTTTTCACTTTACGTCGACAATATACTCTAATGACCCACTTCAGAGCCATTACTTGATAGAGGAGGCAAGAATTCGATTACTGCACTCAATGAAAAAATTTTATCTTGTAAAATAACTTCCTCAGGAATGTCGTTTAGAGAAAGATCTTTAGTTCGTCTAGTGCGATATTGAGTGAGTGCGGGTAACTCAATAAAAAGTCTTATTGGCACTGGTACTCACGGTTTACTCCAAAAGATAATGTTAACAAACACAATAGGGACGAACATGAAAACAGAAGGAGTATATAATACAGTCACAACACACAAGTCAGAAAATCCAGAAACACAATAGCAAGACTGGCAAGATGAGGTAGGTATCCGGAAAAGAGATCGAAAGCGCGCACGGCAGTTGGTGGCGGACTGAAAGTCAACGTAGGTGACTGCGTGCGCGACCATCGCACGCACATATGCAAGGACGTCCTTCGACACCGCTGATGCGTTCCGAAATATGATCATTGTTTTGTGTATTATATTAAATATGATTAGATAATTGTGTTGCTGTTGTTGGGTTGTGTTATTTTATAATATACATATACACATATATTATATTATAATAGAGATCCATCTAGACAGGCCTGTTGGTCTAGTGGTTAGTGACCCTGACTGCTATGCCGGAGGTCGTGGGTTCGATTTCCACCCAGGACATGTTCTGTGTCTGGGTGTAATTATCTATAATATGTATGTTGAGCGTGTTCTTTTTACTGTCGGATGATTAAAGGAAACTTGACTTCAACGAAATAAATGTCTTTAAATCTGATTCCACAATAGTCCGTTATTACTAACTATGTACTATGCATGTGTCGAGGCAGGGCGGTGTAACGTAAGCGACTGGCGGGCCTTGCGCTCGCGCTCCCGTGTTTCATCAAAGTTGCAACTCGGCGAATAGCAGTTACCCCTTTCTCCAAAAATTTTTACACAATTTTTTTTTTACAATATCTGTTTTTAATACAGTGAAACCACTTACAGTACCGGGAAGTCTCTAAGCTTACAATGTTGCTTATGATAACATTATATACCTGTCAGCATTCCAACAGTTGAATGCTGCCTATTGTTTTAACTCTGTCTCTAAAAATACATTTTATGCACCTTTTTTTTCTAACATTTTTGCGGTCTTATCATTGCCATGCTCCGAGCCGACTTGAAATTTTTCTTATAAATATATACCTATAATCTAAGGGTAGTTACCATCACCTCCGCTCTGCAATAATTAAGTGACACCTCAAGGGCCGGCAGCATCGGTTATGGCAACGCCATTCACTAAATAGAATACAAATAATACGGTCTTACGTACAATTTTGGAAACACAGATAACAAATAACTACTTAGCAAACAACTTAACAAATAACTTATTTTGTCTGAATAACTTTTGCACATTTCACAACGCCGTTTTGCTAAGCATATCCCGTAACAGTTGCAGTAGGTGCCAGGTTACTCGCTGTACCTGGTTGTCCTGATAGTATCACTGGCACTTCTCTTCTTAACCAATCTCTTGCGTGGCCTACGCAACCCCTCTTGATAGCGTAACATAATAGTATGCCAATATTACGGCGATGATAATGAGTACTATTCCGAAGTAGTTCAGTTTGCTCTCTAACTGCTGTCCTGCTACTACTTGAGCCTGTGCTATAGCTACGTACTCCTTATTCTGGTGATTGCCCATCTCAAACTCTATTTAGTTGGCACTCTTAAAAAATTTACTAGTAAAAACCGTGGTGAAATGTACAAAAATTCCTAACCACATTCGATGTACTTACATTATTTTGTCATGTGAGCAAAAATCGCACTGTTTGCTTAATCACTCGACCACAGCGTGTGGTTTTAGCCATAGGCGGCAGCGGTTTTTGTTCACTTGGTTCTATATCCGATTGACACTCGTTATTAGTACAAGTTTTTTCGGGTGGTTTTTCTTCATTAATAATATACGCTGGTTTTAATCTGTCTATGGAAATGGTTGATTGACGATCGCCTATCTGTATGTAAAACGTTTTCTTGTCCCTACTGATAACTTTATAAGGGCCGCTATACGATGGGGTTAGAGGACTTTTTATCATATCATTTCTTATGAAAACATGAGAACACGTGTTTAAATCTTTGTGGATAAATATTTTTCGTGAATCGCTGTTCTCTCTTGACTTAGGCCGCATGCTATTTATAACGTTCTGAAGTTTGCTTACGAACGTTGGTAAATGATCTACTTTGGTTTTCTCGGTTTCGCTATAAAAATCGCCTGGTAAACGTAGTGTTTGTCCTAATACTAATTCCGCTGAACTTACGTTTTCGTCACTTTTACAAGCCGCACGAAGTTCCAACAATACTGTCGGTAATTCGTCGACCCATGATCTATTATCCGGAAGCCTAGCCTTAATTGCGACCTTCAGTGAGCGATGCATTCTCTCACAAATTCCATTCGCCTGCGGATGATAAGCTGTTGTAAGTCTTTTTTATGCCTAGAATGTTTAGTAAGCTTTTAAAAACTTCACTCTCGAACTCTCCCCTGATCACTCGTTATTGTCAGGGGGCAGCCAAACCTGCATACCCAACCTTCGTATATGGCTTTAGCTACTGTGTCCGCGGTAATATCTCCAACTGGAATTGCTTCAGGCCATCGGGTGAATCTATCTATCATAGTGACGCAATATCGATAGCCGTCTTGTGACGTGGCCAGCGGGCCTATTATGTCCACGTGTGTATGCTCAAATCTATCTGTCAACGGAAAACTACTTAATTTGGAAACTGTTTGCCGCTGTATTTTTAATTTTTGACATTGAATGCAAGACCTAGCCCATCTGGTTACATCTCTGTGCATTTTTGGCCAAAAGAAACGTTTGGTTATCATTTTCCGTGTGGCCCTGATTCCGGGGTGACTGATGCTATGTACCGTATCGTTGTTTTAATACAATGTTACCTTGTGATTCTGTTAACATACGCGCCATTTGATCGTCTGTTTCCTGTGCCCGTGCGACTTCGTCGAAATCGATAGCTGTTGGGCAAACAACGGACTCTACCCGTGATAGCGCGTCAGCAACCGGGTTCTCGTTTCCGTTTACGTATTGTATGTCGCTCGTGAATTCGCTAATATACAATAACTGCCTTGTGCGCCGTGGGGTCTCTCGATCGGTACCTATTTTAGAAAAAGCATACGTTAATGGTTTATGATCAGTGAAAATAGTAATCTCTCGACCTTCAATCATGTTTCTAAAATGTACAACAGCTAAATAAACTGCCAACAGCTCTCGATCGTAAGTGCTGTATTTTTGCTTGGCTTCCGATAGTCTCTTAGAGAAATAACCTAATGGCTTCGTTTTTCCGGCGGCTCCTTGTTGTAGCACTGCTCCCGTGCATGTATTTGATGCGTCACACAGAAGGGACAATCTACCTTTGACCTCTGGATATGTCAGTGTAATGGCGCTTTGTAGGCTTGCCTTACACTGCTCGAAAGCCGCCGTGGCCTTATCGTCCCATGTTATTCTAGACTTATCCTTTTTCTTGGCCCCATGCAAAAACTTATTCAACTCGGCTTGATGCTCAGCCGCCTGCTTTATGTGTAGTCTGTAAAAATTAACCATTCCTTCTTCGGCACGACGTGAAGCGCGCTCGCCCATGGGCTCTTCGATGGCCGACATATACCTAAATCTTGCATTAGCCTAAATTCCTCTTGTACCGTTTTGTATCTATGGGGTGGCAACGGCCTAGCACGGGTGAATACGGGAGGGCCTGTAGTCTCGATATAATGATGTGTTATGACTAGGAGGTTCTTTATACGAAACCGGTTTCGTTATTTCTGAGAACTCCTCGGGCAAATCTTTGTACGGGTTATCATGCTGTATACTGGATATGGAAAATTCGGAACATTTCACTACAGTTGCTTCTCTACTCAAATTGGTGAGACCGTCAATCAACCTTTTATTATGTAAATCTACAACTAATTGGTGTGCCTTTAAAAAATCTGCCCCTATGATTGGCTGTTTTACATCGCAAATTATAAATGACCATATATACGCTCTACGTAAACCTAAATTTAATTCTACACCATAGGTTGTAATTTCTGAATTGTTTGCTGCGAAAAGTTTATACGTCTTACAGGTATTACTGATACATTAGCGCCTGTGTCCACTAGATAAACAATTCCCGTTTTGAAGTCTTTCACACAAAGTCGGTGGTTTCCCGCGGCACAATTCTCCACCGCTGCTGACTGCACCGCGTCTAGTTTTCCGTCTTCTGCTGCTTCTTGGCCCAATTACACGGTGATTAACATGCCCGCGCGTTGTTCTTATAGCGGTAATGATGTCTACATAGCCAGTCGGGTGATTCTGGCGTGCGCCGCGTCTGGCTTCTGGATCTTAAACATTGCCATTGTCCACCTCCCGTGTTTCGTGAAGCGTTCCTATTTCGCTTCCTGATCTCATTTATTTCTCCTCGTAATTCCTTCATCTCTATTGCTAATTCCTTCAGATGGTTGGCTACACTATCGTCTGCGCTGGACCCTGCTGTTGACGTACCTGGTGCTATAGATGCGACCTCGCCGTTTCCCAAGGATTCTAATATTTTGTCCGCCTTCTTAGCCATGTCCTCCAACTTGGTGTCTTCGCATATTGCCAGCAGTGCGCGTATATTGGGTGTTAACTTGTCTAACCACAGCCTCTTTAGCAGTTCTTCCGTTAGATTGCATTTCTTCGCCAAAGCTGTCATTTTCCTGAGTAACTGTGACGGTTTTTGTGTTCCCAGGTCCATTTCATGCATTAATCTCTGAAATCAAACGCTTTTTTATCGTTTCGTACTTGCCTGTTTCCGTTGGAGCTTCTATGATGTCAGTAACTTGCTGTAATGCATCTGTGGGTAATTTCGCGAGCACCATATCGTACTTTTGAATGTCGCCTTGCTTCTGTGGTCCCATAATCGCCTCGAACTGGCAAAACTACGATCTTGGTAATTCTCTCCAAAATTCCGGAACTCTCATTTGCACCGTAACCATCGCTACGTCCGCTGCAGTTGCCGGAGTTGACCCTGGAGGACCGGAGTTCATTTTGGAGACGATGTACACGCGTTGCTTTATAACCTAACTTTAGCACGTTGCGTTCTACTGTACCACGCGGTTCGTATGCCTCTGCCTCGCCGCGAGTGAGTCGCCTACTCTATTGTTACACGAAAACACAAAATTTTGAAATCGTCGGAGGGTCACCAGTGTTGAGCGTGTTCTTTTTACTGTCGGATGATTAAAGGAAACTTGATTTCAACGAAATAAATGTGTTATTACTAACTACGTACTATGCATGTGTCGAGGCGTATTTAATCAAAATTGCAACTCAGCGAATCGCAGTTACTAAGCCGCCACATGTATGTATTTAGAAATTTATTAGTATGTTTATCAGTTGTCTAGTACCCATAACACAAGCTCTGCTTAGCTTGGGACCAGACGCTGTGTCGCTGTGTCATAGTTGTGGAATATTATTATTATTATATCCAATCAAAAAAATATAAAATAATTTGAAATCTCAAACAAGATTGGCAAGACCCCAGTAGTTTGAGTGTCGCTTTTATAGTTTGCGTACATTAAATGAAAACACCCAAAAGAGATGGATCTAAGGCCTAATAACATAAAGTGTAATCATTGCATATTTTTTTTGTAATGGGATTTTGACAGGAAATCGTTTTAAAGATTTACCTTACACATGAATGATTGAGCAGATTAATGCATTTAGAATACAATGCACATATTTACATGTAATAAGTATAATAGTAGTATAATAAGGCCTTTCCTTTGAGTCGAAAAATATAAGATGTAACGTGTAGAGTAACATACAAGATGTAACGTGTATAGGTTGATACCTACCTACACCATAAGGATGATGTGATGTCTTTGGATGTTGCTGTATCATCAGGCGAATCATCAGAAACGCCTGGATGTCACCATTGTGTGGACCGCCCGGAGGACACGGTGGAGCATAGGTCCGATATAGAGGATTGCACCGCATGGGTAGAGCACCGCCGTGTCCTTATAGGGGCACTCGGCGGCAGCGATCTCTTGCGCTGGACCTTGGTACAGATCATGGTCCGGAGCGAGGTGGAGTGACAGGCGGTCGCCTCCTTCTGCAAAGCAGTAACGGATGCGCAAGGTAATGGCCCTCGCGCCCCAGCTGCCGGGATCCCGATCCTGATTTCCGGCCAGCGTAGGCGCGGGCTTGCCGACGGCGAGCAATGGTTAGCTCGCCGTCCGATCGTCCGGACCGGGCCCAAGTCGATGGCGCGTAGTGTTCTACGCGCGCCTCAAGGAAATGTCAGCAACCGTAGGGGCCCAGGCGGCTCGAAGTCTACTGGGGCCATAGGTGATGTGAAAGAAATCCTAGGGCCCTGGAACCAGGGCAAAGAAGGAACAGGAGTGCGTTTTAGTCAGTAAAAGTCTGACACCCCCTCTCGCACCATCCAGGGGCGAGAAATGTTATTTAGATGGCTTTCCCACCTAAAAAAAGGTAGGCAAGTTTATCTCTTATTATAATTATATTATTTTATACATTTAATAGTTATCTATTTTTATTTAACAATAATTATGTATCTAGCTAGGGTTTTCAAAATTACGGAAATGTCAATTACGTAACTAATTACGCAACTTTTTTCTCCGAGGTATTCCATGAAGCACACCCAAACGAAGCACACCCAGACGAAGCACACCTAAAGTATTCCACTTAGCACACCCGTAGGTGGGCTTCAAATAAAAATTTAAAACAATTAATTTTCTATTCCACGAAGCACACCTATGAATATCACTCGCATAGTGCGGGACTAAGAAAAAAATGTCGATAGAACAAAATATTTATTATTTAAAAGACTAACTTAAATTTCTTACATCATTCAGTTTCATTATAATAATGTGACACAATATTTGTAATTTTTGTAATCAAAAAGGAAAATAATAGAAAAACGTGAAAATAAAATATGTATATCCTCGGTTCACGGCACTGAGAAATTAATCAGGAATATCTATCTCCCTTACTGAATGATTTCAATGTGCCGTGCTTCATCGAGGCTATAGATGCCTGGAGACTCGCTTGCCCGAATTCTAATCCGCCCGACGAACCATCATCCCAAAGACGGTGGGATGAGCCGCTCTGCAAAGTAGTTCATGAAAACCTGATTGCAACATTTACTGCTCCTGCAGAGCGAGCGCGCCTGCTGGCTGTGGGAGAGTGGGAGTCGGGTCTCTGGCTTCACGCACTACCGTCGTCGAACATTGGCACCTTGCTCGATGATAACACTTTCCGCCTCGCTGTTGCCTTACGTCGAGGTGCTCCCTGCTGTTCTCCTCATCGCTGCCACTGTGGCGAAGTCGTCAACAGCCTCGGACACCACGGTCTGTCATGCAGCCGTAGTGCGGGTCGCATAGCGCGACATGCGAATATCAACGACATCATCAGACGCGCTCTTGTCACCGTCGTCGTTCCAGCCGTATTGGAACCCCATGGCCTGGCACGCGACGATGGCAAGAGACCGGACGGCATGTCGTTATTCCCTTGGAAGATGGGAAGGCCTTTAGTATGGGACGCTACTTGTGTCGATACTCTTGCGCCTTCACATCTTCCTAGCTCGTCGTGTCGTGCTGGTGCTGCTGCTGTGGCTGCGGAGAACCTCAACTGGCGGAAATATAACAACCTTGTTGGAAGCTATATTTTCGAACCGTTTGGGGTTGAAACTCTCCGTGCGAGCCCTTACGACGGGGGATGCGGTGTCCCGGGGCAGGTGTGTCGTGGCAGTGTCCTTGGACATTGCCAACGCGTTCAACTCCCTGCCCTGGAGTACGATCCGGAGGGCACTCCGGTACCACCGGGTGCCCGAATACCTCTGTCGAGTGGTCGAGGCCTATCTGTCGGAGAGACTTATAGTCTATCCCGGTCACCAGGGAGACTGGAAACGTCGAGAGATGTCGTGCGGTGTTCCGCAGGGGTTGGTACTAGGGCCACCCTTGTGGAACATCGGGTACGACTACGTGCTGCGCGGCGACTTCCCTGACGGGGTCAGCGTGGTTTGCTACGCAGACGACACGCTGGTTCTAGCGCAGGGAGAGTCGTACCAGGCGGCGGTCGCTCTAGCGACACGCGGGGTTGCGATGGTCGTTGACAGGATCCAGGAGTTGGGACTCGAGGTGGCACTTCACAAATCCGAGGCGATGTGTTTCCACGGTCGCCGGTCTCGGAACGCGCCGCCATTGAGTTCCCAACTAACGGTAGGAGGAGTTGACATCGGTGTCGGGTCGACGATGAAGTACCTGGGACTCGTCCTCGACAGCCGGTGGAATTTCGTGGAGCATTTCCGACGTCTGGCCCCCAAACTCAACCGGGCTGGGGCTGCGCTCAAGCGGCTCCTGCCCAACCTTGGGGGTCCGGATGCCTCCTGCCGAAGGCTCTACGCGGGGATCGTTCGGTCCATGGCCCTCTACGGGGCGCCGGTGTGGGCGCCGTCGCTGAAAAAGCAACCGGCGGCCATACTGAACGCCTGTCAGAGGGTCATGGCGATAAGGATGGTGCGGGGATACTGCACGGTCTCCCGCGAAGCGGCGAACCTTCTGGCTGGCCTACCACCGTGGGATCTGGAGGCAACAGTCCTTGCACACATGCACGATATGCGCGTGGAGATGCAACGCCGGGGTGAAAGTCCGCTGCCGCGACAGGTCACGGCATGGCGGACAGAGCTCCGGCGGGATCTAATGGTGAAATGGCGTCAACGACTATCGCAACCCAGTGCTGGGCACGCCACAATCATGGCGGTAAGTCCCCTCTTTGAGGCGTGGCTGGAAAGACCTCACGGCGTCCTTACCTTCCGCTTGACGCAGGTACTCACCGGACATGGTTCGTTCGGGAGTTTCCTGCACTCGATTCATGCGGAAGTGACGCCCGGGTGTCGCCACTGTGCGGAACGCCCGGAGGACACGGTGGAGCACACAGTCGAGGTGTGCCCTGCTTGGGCGGAGCATCGCCGTGCCCTCGTGGGGGCGATCGGCGGCGGAGACCTCTCGCGCCGGGCCTTGGTTGAGGCCATGGTCCGGAGCGAGGAGGAGTGGCAGGCGGTCGCCGACTTCTGCGAAGCAGTAATGCTCGCAAAGGAGGAGGCCGAACGCATCAGGCAACGGCATTATCGCCGCCGCCGTCGCCGGGATTCTGATCCCGATTTCCGGCCAACGTAGACGCGGGCTTGCGGACGGTGAGCAATGGGTAGCTCACTGTCCGGCCGTCCGGTAACTGTCCGGACCAAGCCCAAGTCGTCGACGGCGCGCACTGTTCCCGCGCGCCTCAAGGAGTTGTCAGCAACAGCAGGGACCCAGCCGGGTCGAAGCCTACTGGGGCCAGGGTTATCCGAAAGGGCGCTCGAGCCCCGGTATGAAGGCTAGAAGGAACGGGGTGGGTCTTTTAGTCAGTAAGAGTCTGACACTATCTCCCGCTCCGCCCAAGGGCGGGGGATGTCAATGCATGATTTTTTCCCACCATAAAAAAAAAAAGGGTTGAAACTCTCGGATCGTGGGGTCCGACTGCTCACAAGTTGTTTAAGATCTATCGAAACGTCTAGTTGACACTTCGCGTGACCCAAGGGCTGGCTTTTACCTCAGACAGAGGATAAGCATTGCCAAACAGCGTGGCAATGCCGCCAGCCTTTTGGGCACATTACCAGTCGACAGCGATGTGGAAGAGTTTTTGACGCCATATTTTAGTTTGATTTTAGTTAGTTGTAATTAGCGTAGGGTTTTATTATTATTATTTTTTTTTTACTGTAATTATAGTTTTTATACACAAGTATAGAAAAATAGTTAAAAAATAATTTTATTTTTTGGAAAGATTTTTTGGAAGACTAAGATTACAAAAATTACAAATATTGTGTCACATTATTATAATGAAACTGAATGTTAGAAATTTAAGTTAGTCTTTTAAATAATAAATATTTTGTTCTATCGACATTTTTATTTCTTAGTCCCCGCACTATGCGAGTGATAATCGTAGGTGTGCTTCGTGGAATAGAAAATTAATTGTTTTAAATTTTTATTTGAAGCCCACCTACGGGTGTGCTAAGTGGAATACTTTAGGTGTGCTTCGTCTGGGTGTGCTTCGTGGAATACCTCTTTTCTCCAATTCCGTAATTTTTCCTATTTTTTTTAATCGACTATGTTTTTGGTAAATATTGTACATAGAGTATCTACAATTTTTACAATTGTCACTTACTATCTTATATTCAAGGAATTATCAAAATGAACACAATATTTAAACAAAAAAAATATTTATTCAGGAACTTATCATTGTAGGTACATCAGTTAAGTGAAAGTCAAACCATATTTTTTCGTCCCGAATATTATCTTTCTTCTTGAAAATGTGATCTCATAAATGACAAAGCATTTAAAGTTTTGTCACTCAGGGAACTTCTTAGTTTATTACAAAAATATCCGGCTGATGAAAAGGCTCGCTCAGCTTCAACACTTGTAGGTGTTATCGAAAGCAAATAATTATACGCCGCAGTCAAAAACACTTCGCGTGTTCTTTATGTGCTCTTATATATGTATTAGTAAATAACGCAATGTTATCAAGCATAGACTCTGTAATTAACAAATGAAAACATTCTACAGGTGTTATACAATTTAAAGCTTCCTCCTCACCCTTGATCCGAACGGGCTTGTTGATAACAATATTTTTCTGTCTTGTCCGGATATTTGGTCGTAAAGGAGGGTCAACTAGCCATTTAGTGCCATCTTACCTTGGTACATCGGAACTCCAGTAGGTCGTCGTTGAGAAGCTTGAGCAGCAGATAAAAGTTGAGATTGATCTGACGTACGGCAAGTGCGGGGACAATACAGTATTCCTGAGACGAACTAGCTGTGCTAATGGTTCATCATCATCGCTGGACGTCAGGGCCGTCTTTCACCTATTAGAGGCCCTGGGCACATTAGGATAATGGGGCCCCTATGTCCATAGTAATAAAGCACTCTTTTGTTAGAATAAACAAAGAACGTAGATGTGCAAAGTTTTTGCTTTATTTTTATTTATTTACAGTTACATTAGATATTATAATGAATAGATAATATAATGTAATTCACACTAAATAACCAGCATCCACGATGAGTCCTTATATAAGTATCTATGCTGATTAAAGCGGTACCTTTCTAAATTTGAGGTGAGCAAAATCGTTAATTACATCTTCAAAATCTGTTTTTGTGCAATTCACATTCTATCGACATTCGCGTCAAACTGTTTAATCTCTCTTGAAGCATTTTACTTCTTAATTCATGTTTTATTCGTTTTAATTTGGAGAAAGAGCGTTTCCCACTGCAGTTAGTTACCATCATGCTTAAAAAGATTCTCAGTGTAATTTCTACATTAGGAAAGGTGTCTTCAATTTTGTTCTCTTTCAAAAGATGACATATTTGCGGTATACTACAGTATACTACATATTAGTTCCTTCATTTTCACTTTGATCAATTTTCAAGTATTCTTTTAAATGCAGACATTCCATTTCTAACTCTTTCCCGTTTACGTCTTCATAATATATTTCAGAAAATTCTTTGCAACTTCTCTCAACTCTTCGCAATTCAGAGTTTTCAAACGAAAAAATAAATCAAAATGTTGACTAATGTTCTTATACGAACTTAATCGCTGTTTTAAAGTATCAATCATGGGAATAAAGGTTTCGACTTTGAATCTTTCTTTTTCATTCAGTTGGACTGATGGCGCAGAGACATAAAAAAAATCAGGCGTGAGCTTCTACGTCTGGTTCTTTGAGATAGGTCTTTATAGTCAGATTCCGGGTTTTTCTCTTTGGCGGACGATTCGATGTAATTAAATTTATCCCTGAGACTAATAATATAATCATCGAATGCAGTAAACAAATTAGTAGCAACGTCCAGTGTTATTGTTTCTTTCTGAAGATAATTGCTTGTTTTACGTATACTTTCTACTAAGGAGTTTCAAAGGAGGATGCCAGATTTTGTATGGGCACCGTCCCCACCCTCCAACAGACATGAGACAGGTGTCATTTGAAAAAGTTTTTTATTATGGCGACACATCTCTAAAGTATGGGGTTTCGGTTTTATAAAGCATTATATTTTGACCTAACCTAACCTAATCCAAGTGGTTTAGTTTGGACCTTAAATATACTCATAATATAGTAGTGTCATATATTTTTGAACGTGTTTTTGAGAGCTTTGTATGATTCTGCAAAATTATTGCACAAAGGGCATTGGGTAAAACTGTCCCCAAAAATTACACAACAACAACAGCAACAACAATAGGTGTCATTCGAAGCGTCTAGTTAAGGGCCAAGCGCCCGAAAAGTGCCATAAAATAGTGATTTTCTGAGGCCTCCTCCGTAACGGCTTGGTCAATTGGTTTGAAAAAAATATATGTTTATTATAGATTCATGAACAATAATATCAAGATTTGATTTTTTCGTGCAATTAATACTTTTGTCTAAAAAAAATATTTTACGAATTTCGCTACTTTTCCCTACTCCTTCGAAACGGCTTGGATCTTTAGAAATATTTTTACACAAAAAAATTGGTGGTTAAATATTCTTCTTAGTGAACATCGCTTACGTAAATCAATCAATATTTACTAAATAAAATGATCAATATTGAGATCGAATAAATATAAAACACGGCGCAGGCGGCCAGTCATGCTAGCATTCAGACGGGGAGGCTGTGTCGCTCGGCGCTCCGTTCCCGCCATGGAACGACAGCGCGCTACATATGTGTTGGCGCGAATGCTTATGAAGATTTTGTATTAGTGTGAGTTTATAGGCTAGCTCGCTTGCAGAGGACCCAATATGATACGACATATAGATTTCGGGTGGCAAATAGTCGCTTCGTGCCGTGTAAGTTACCGCGTCAGAAGGTATTTACGGCTTGATCAGAATGTACTGTATAGCTTATGATAAAAATCGTATCACTTGTAATCTGTAACATTTATGAGACAATAAAATTTTGTTTGACGTGTAATCTTTAATTTCAGCCATCTACCACACGAACACATTATACAGACAAATTGTGCCCCACTCCCGGAATTACTCTTGTATCGAGGGTGCGTTCCTAAACATTAAACGTATACCTACACAAGACGCTCATACTCAGAACGACTATCTGTAGGTCACACAAATCTTTGTTTCGCGCGGGAGTGGAATCCTGACTCGAAGCGCAGCAGTCAATCGCTTAACCACTTTGCCAATAATGTGCGTGGACGCTTTATAAGTTCTTTGTAAATTATTTTCTATGTGCATTTTTTTCAAATACTTTTAGTAAAGGATGCCGTAGTAGTGAAGATTTATATGTACCTACTCACTCATGCACTTAAATAAAAGAATTTTATCGGCCGCAAAAATAAGTTTGTATTTCCTATTATTTAACGAAAAATATATGACACAAAAGTGATTTCTGCGATTGTAACCGCTTTCAATTACAATAAAATTGTTGACTGAAATAAAAAAAGTAATTTAGAAACAACTTTATTTTTATAAACAGTACTATGAATAATTATTAGTATTATTATGAATTTCAACAGCTCACGTGGATATTTTATCTCTATAGGTAAAAATAGGTGAATGTTGCTGAAGCAAATTGTCGGCGACAGAGGTCCCTTGCAAGCACCAGGGCGCAAGTAGTGGTCGGGACCACCTAGCACGCAAGTAGTTTTTATGTATGTTTTAAACTTAGAATAGGATGTTTTTACTTCTTATATGTTTATTTTGATTTTATTAGGCTTAGGAACTTATGTCTTATTAGATTAGTGTAAGTTATAGACTGAGTTTTACTATAGAATAGCGTCATTTAACATATTTCTAAGTTTTGTTTTGTTTATGTTATGTTTACGAAAGTATAGGCAAGATTATGTTAGTTTAAGTCTCTGTTTTGCCATTAATTAACGATTTCTTAGTTTAGTAAGGTTCAAGGTAGAATAACTAATAAGATTCCAATAAGAATGAGTAAGAAAGTACGAATTTATTAGTGACAATGTAAATTTGTTTGTTAACTATTTTGAAAGAGATTTTAACTATGTTGTCGGTACCTGATAGATGTTCTATGTGGTTAATTAGTGTTTTTGAGTCTAATATAGTATATTAGGAACGATAGATTCAAGATAGCATAGTTTTAGAAATGATCGAAGTTTGTAATGTTCGCGATCCCGATTACGTACCTAATTGTAAACTGATGTTTACCTTTTTTGTTTTGTATCCAATTCTCACCATTACTGTATTTTTAGTTAAAACTTAACTAAAAAATAATAATATAGCCATTAGATTGACAATTGGTATAATATTGGGTGAGAAATCGAAAGATTTGTGTTTCAAAATATGACCGAAATTGTATCTTTTGCAGTTTTTGTTCTAGAAACTTTTTTATGTGTTGAGTTATGCAAAAGATTATTGTTTTATGTAAAAGTAGACATTATAACGAATATTTTGATGTGCATATTGTATATGTTATGTAAAAGAAATAAATAAATATGGCATCCGAAAGGGCTCGGCTAAAGCGAAACTAAAAGTAAAATAAGTCCAAAAATCATGGTTCACGCGGACGTAAAGTTTCGGGGTATAAAAGTCGGGCTATTTTTCGGTCCGATCGTCAGTCGAAAACAAGCCACCGAAGAGGCAACAACACAAGAAAAAGGGAACAAGGAAGAAGCTTATAGCCGAACCCCTAGGAACCTTTTCGTCGAAAACGTGTTTCATTCATCCTCTTCGGTACCCGCTGTGAGGTGCTGCTACGCTACCCCTTTAGTCGAAAACGTACGCATTCAGGGGTGCGTGGTGGCGTACGAGACCACTCGGCTCGGTAGCCAAAGGGTACTGCCTGCTACCGTCACCGCCTCCTAACAGGGGCTAGTCCACCACACAAATAATATTGTTTTTTTTTTTTATAATTGGTATAAACTAGTACTTGACTGCTATCCCACCTGATGGTAAGCAGTGATGCAATCATTGATGGTGAGGCGCACTAGTTATTAAATTAAAGTTATGAAAATTTTTAACCGATTTCTAAAAAGAAAAAGATTCTCAGGTTGTCTGATTTATTTGTATCTTGTTCAGCGATACCTTCGCTAAATATTAACCGATTTTAATTATTCTTTTTAGGGTTCTGTACCTCAAAAAGAAAAACCGGAACCCTTATTGGATCACGTTGTTGTCCGTCTATCCGTCTGTCGGTTTGTCAGTCCGTCTGTCAAACCCTTTTATCTCGGGAACTAGCAGTGGTATCGAGTTGAAATTAATACCATACTCAGGTCTGCGATCCCTTGATGCTGTGAAAAAAATCGAACGTTTAAGTTAACGAAAACAAAAAAAAACATGATGCGGCCGTTTGGGTCGCATAAAACGTGTATTTCGACACTCTCAAGTATGGTTACCAGATGAAAAAATCAAAAGTCCGGAGAAAAGGCCTGATTTCCATGGAAAAGTCCTGAGATTTTCTACAGATGAGAATTTTCTCTCAGAAACGTATTATTATCGTTGTATACACTGCGGATCTTGCGCACGCGTTTTACGCGACGCGTTACAAGCTTGTATGTACATCGCACTCAAAACAGCGGGGCGGAGGGAGGAGGGATGCGCCCGTCGCCCCGCAGCGCGGTTGCCGCTCGCTCGCTCACTCAGTCAGTTCGTCTTGCGCCATTGCGAGGGTTGGACTACGCTCCATCTGTTGGATTTATCTGTTGATACGAGTTTAAAATGTCTTCAAGTACCAAACGACCACGATACGTGTGTACATTCACAGATACTTTAAAACAAAAATTTCCGATTATGAAAGATGGAAGAGAAACCGAAGTGTTTTGTTCAATATGTAACAATCATTTTTCAATTAAGTTCAAGGGAGCTGCTGATATTGAAAAACATATCCTAACGGAAAAACATAAAAAAAATAGTCTGACTGTTTCAAGTAACACCAAAATCGACTCTTTATTTCAACCACAAAGTTCTGGACTGACAGACCAAATATCCGCCGCTGAAGCCACTTTAGCTTTCCACACAGTGAAACATCACCAGTCATTTAAATCTATGGATTGCACCAGCCAACTGGTTAAGGCTATATTTGCTGATTCCAACACTGCGAAGAGTATTTCTTGTGCACGAACGAAGACTGAGGCCATTGTAACGGGCGTGATATCTCCGTGGGTAATTGAACAGGTACAAGTCTCATTACAAAATGTCAACTTCTTGGGCGTTTCCACAGATGCAAGTAATCACGGTGCTGAAAAAATATTTCCAATTATGATACAATTCTTCGACTGGCAAGAAGGAATTAAAACAAAACTGCTGGATGTGCTGAGCACACCCAATGAAAATGCTGACACTATAACAGAGATAATTAAAACAAGCTTGCAAAAGTACGACTTGTTGATGAAATGTGTATCATTTACAGCAGACAACGCTAATGTTAATTTTGGCGGAGTAAATCGGCAACCGGGACAAAATGTTTGGACTAATTTAAAAAACTTTCTGGACAAAGATATCGTAGGAGTTGGGTGCCCAGCGCACATACTACACAATTGTATTCAACATGGCACTGATAATCTGCATATTGATATAGAATCTGTAGTAATGAAGCTGTTTAATTATTTTTCCGTATACACCGTACGCACGGAGGCGTTGAAGGATATCAGCGAATATATAGACGTCAATTATCAGAAACTATTGTTTCATAGCAAGACCCGATGGCTTAGTCTGTTTCCAGCGATCGAAAGAATATTGAAGATGTATGAACCGTTGAAGCAGTACTTTTTATCTACTCCTGGTGTACCAATTACTTTGAAGAACTTTTTTGAAAATGAACTCAGCGAAGTTTATTTATTTCTTGCTCACTCATTAATGTCAATATTTCAGACGAAAATTGAAGACATCGAAAAAGAAAACAATTCTGTTTTAGATATTAAAAGAATCCTCGAATCCACACATGAAATTTTAGTTGCACGAGCGAACGCAAACTTCATGCCACTTAAAGTGCGAGAGTTGCTGGCTAAGTGCACTGCGGAAAACCAAGAAGTTTTCAAGCACGACCTTAAAAATATGTATAAGACTTGCGTAGAATATCTGATCAAGTGGATGACGCCTTTAGATGATTTCAAAGTCTTTAATTGGTTGATGCTGAAAAAGGGCCAAATGATCGACTTTGATCAGATTGCTTTATCAATTCATTATCTAAATGGAAAAGGAATACACATAGATGATGTGAAGTTATTCGATGAAATTGCATCTCTGAATAGTTTTTTGACAAAACAGGAAGAAGCATTTTTTGACGTAATGCTTCATGCGTTGTGGGCAAACATTTTCAAGACAATAGGTATTTCACGATTGCCAGAGATACTGCGTATTTGTCAATATATATTTGCAATAACAGCTCAAAATGCAAACGTAGAAAGAGTTTTTTCTATCATGGGAGCTCAATGGTCGAAAGAAAGAAACCGACTAAACGTGTCTTCAGTTCGAGCTCTACTTTTAGTTCAATATAACTTGAAGAGTTTAACTTGTGAGGCATTTTATAAATCAATAATCAAAGAAAAGAATTTACTTAAAAAGGTTTCTTCAAATATTAAATACGACAAAATTAATTAAGTACCTATTTGGATAAATAAGTATTGATTTTACCTGCAAATGTTGGTAACATTATTTTTAAAGATGATTATTGAAGATGATTATTTTTAGTTTGTTTTACTTTGATAAATAAGGATTGATTTTAACTGCAGCTGCAATTGTTACCAAAAGAAGATTGTTTTTAGTTCGTTTTACTTCGATAAATAAGTATTGATTTTAACTGCAATTGTTACCAAAAGAAGATTATTTTAAGTTTGTTTTAAATTAATACATAAGTATTGATTTTAACTGCAATTGTTACCAAAAGAAGTGTAGGCAACTCATTTTTTAAATGTATTTTTATTATTAGTTTTAAGTTGGCAATATTTACGCGCGAACACCAACTGCGATTTGATTTTGTTTCGCGCGCATTTTTGAACTGTGGGCCCCGCCCACGACGCGCGCGCTCGTACGCCGAGCAGTCGCCGCCAAAAACTCGACGCGCGCGGGCGTGTATATAAATGTTCCAAGTTCCCGCCAAAACCTTTTCAGTTCCCTAACTAATTTAGCTTTATGTGTGTATTGTACTGTTTCTAATAATCTGTAACTGTCGCGAGTTATGTTCCTGGTTTGTAAAGTGATAATAAACGGAATTCACCAAGTGACTGCTGCGTCTTATTGTGGACAAATCCCGGCCCTATTTAACATTGGTCCTTCGAGCCTGGATCACAATGAATGACAAAGTTACTGGTGTCGTCACACGGAGCAGAGCCCATGCTGAAGCTGAACAACCACCTGGTGCGGATACGACGTGTGTCACTGCGGCCCCGCGTAGTTGTAGTTGTTGCCACGTCGACCAGGTCGCGATCAAGCCGTCTCAGCCGCGAAGCGCTTCGCCTCCGTGCCGAGTACAAAGCCGAAGAAGAACTCGCCAAAATAAAAGAACAGCTCATAAAGAAGAAATTAGCATTGGAAATCGCCGAGATTGAAGATGAAGAAACAGAAAATCGCGCCATGAGTATTTACAGTGGTCCTAATAACGTGGATGAGTGGTTAAGCACAAGTCAAGCCCCATGTGAACTCGCGGAAAAACCGCCAGCGCCCCACGCGCTGGCCGGCGCGTGCCCGCAACCGACCGAAGGCCTAGAACGAGAGCGCGCGTGCGACATCGCGCATGCGCGGAACACCGTACGCGAGCCGTTCGCGCCCGCGGTGGCGTCCTCTCCGACCGCCGCGAAGTATACGCCGGCGCCGGGCGCTCTGCCCCCCGCTTCCGTCGGCGCCGTCGCGGCCTCTGACATCATGCATCTAGCCGACGTTATTATTACGAACATGTCGAAGCGACCACGACAAAATTATGATCTCCCCATGTTTGATGGCAGCCCGGCAGACTGGCTAGCTTATCGACGTACCTATGAAGCTACCGCGGCCACGTATAGTATGTTCGAGAACACCGTACGACTGCAAGCATCACTGCGTGGCGCGGCAAAGTGTGCCGTTGAAGACCTATTACGTACCGGGTCCGACCCCATGGATGTGATAAATGCCTTAGAAGAGGAATTCGGTCACCCCAATTTGCTACTAGAATCGGCATTAAATAAAATAAGAAGTTTGCCCCGTGTATCCGAAAGTGGCGTCGAATTGCGAAACATGACTTGCGTTGTTCGAAATTGTGTGTACATTTTGAAAAACATAAAAGCGGATGGCTACATAAATAACCCCCAATTAACGCACGAAATTCTTAGCAAATTAACAAATGTACAACGTTCGCAATATGGCGAGTTTGCTATGAAAAGGAACACCGACAGCAAAGAAGATCTTCGCTTATCGCCAAACATAAACATAGTCCTCGAGTTTATAAGTCACCTGGCACGGGCATCAGCTTATTACCTACCGCTGTGCGTAAACACTGAGCATAATAATAATCGTAACCGGACCACCACTGTTGCGAATCCTGCCGCCGCATCGTCGATCACCAGGCGCGGTGAGATCACGCGTCAACACCGGAAACCTGCAGACCGAGTACACCTCACCAGCGAGGAAACTACGTCAGCGTCACCGAGTACGTCATCGTCATCAAATGAGTGCGCGTTGTGTCGTAGTGCGGATCACCGATTACCCGAGTGCGATAAATTCATTGCAAAAAGTGAGCCAGAAAAATGGAACTTTGTAAAGGTCAATAAACTTTGTTTCAAATGTTTAGTGCATAGCCATTCTCATTATCGTTGTCGCGCTAAACGATGTGGAAAGTGTCGTTCTCCGCATCACACACTTCTACACTACGAGAAGCCGAGAGCCCCGGGCGCCGCCGATGGAACCGGAGCCCCGCCCGCGCCGGCCGTCTCCGTCGGTCGCCGAGTCGGTAACGAGTATGGGTGAGCGGTGTCGAACCACTAAAACTTTATTAAAGATTATACCTGTAAAGATTATTGTTAATAATGTTGAACATAGTGTATACGCGTTGTTAGACGATGGGGCCACTGTGTCATTAGTAGATTCTAGTATGTGTAATTGTAGTGGACCATTATCTCCGTTAAGAATTGTGAGTGCACGCGGGCTTGTTATGACTGATAAAAATTCCTGTAGGGTAACTGCGCTAATTCGCGGCCCCAACGGGGTATGTCATGATATCGTACTTCGAACGATAGAGAATTTAGACTTGCCTACCCAATCCGTGCCTGCTAGAGTTTTGAATAATAATAAACATTTGCGTGATTTAGATTACTGTGAGATGTCGTGCGCTAAACCGATGGTTTTAATTGGTCAAGATAACTGGAAGTTGATCGTAAATGAGGAAATACGACAGGGTAAATCCGGGCAACCCGTAGCGTCGCTTACAAAGTTAGGGTGGGTTGTTCACGGACCTGTAACTTTAGGTACCTGTGACAAGTCTGACAGAGAGTCAATTAACCTAGCCTTCGATGGTTTAGACGATCTCAATGACCTTGTGAAACAGCAATTTTTGCTCGAGTCCATCGGTATCACGGAAGTGTCACGCAAAAATGTTGAAACTGAACGCGCGTGTAAAATTCTAGACAGCACCAGCCGCCGTGTCGACGAAGGTTGGGAGGTAGGATTACTTTGGCCACGTGACTCGGTACATTTACCTGACAATTATGGTTACGCTATCAAACGATTACGCGGCATAAAGAGTAAGATGGAAGCCGAGTTCATTGAATGGGAAAAGTGGCTGGTAGATATAAAGCAGTTAAGTAGCATACGTGTGCCACGTTGGTACAGGCTTGACTCTTCAACTCTTGAGTTTCATGTTTTTGATGGTGCAGGGGAGTCGGCTTATGCTGCGGTTGCGTATTTGGTTGGTAGGAACGAGTTTGGCATACCTACCGTTTCACCTGTTATTGGTAAAGCTCGCGTCGCCCCGTTGAAGGTTGTATCCGTGCCGCGTCTCGAATTGCAGGCAGCTGTGCTGGCGTGTAGGTTGGCTTGCACCGTTGTCAGGGAGCAAGGCTTAGCAGCATCTCAAAAATACTTGTGGTCCGATTCGAAAACCGTATTAAAATGGGTGCACTCGTCTGATCCTCGTGACTATCGAAAGTTTATCTCACATCGTTTGGCAGAAATCGACCGGAAGTCCTACCCAAGCGAGTGGCGTTGGGTGCCATCTGCAGAAAACCCTGCTGATGAAGCTACCAAGTTACACTGGCCTACGAATTGTAAGTTTTGGTTTACAGGTCCATCTTTTTTGTACCGCGACAAAGACCAGTGGCCGGTCAACGAGATTGAGGACGCGGATGATACTGATTTGGAGCGTCTTGAGAAGGTTCACTTTGCTAAGCAGTATGTACCGCTGTTCAATGTCGGTATGTTTTCTAGTTGGACACGGGCTGTTAGATCGACAGGTCGAGTTCTTGCCTTTGTGAATATGTGTCGCAAGAGCCAGGTAGAGAAGTTAACGGCTAGTAATATTCGTAAGGCTAAGATTATTTTATTGAAACAATGTCAGCCGTGTTTGGTGCGTCGTGCTCGCCCCTCAATGCCCAAAATGGAAGATCTACCAGCCGCTAGGCTCGTGAACACACGTGGAGCTTTTGTGCATTGTGGGGTAGATTATTTCGGTCCCATGGAAGTTGCTATAGGAAGGCGTCGTGAAAAGAGATGGGGCGTTATTTTCACTTGTTTAGTCACTCGCGGTGTCCATATTGAGCTGGCAGCTTCATTGTCAGCTGACTCGGCTATAATGGCAATCCGGCGTTTGATAGCTCGCCGCGGGCAACCGACAATTATGTTTAGCGATAGAGGCACCAACTTTGTAGGTGCTGACGCAGAAATGAAAGCCGCTCTTCTAGCAATGGAGAAGAAAGTCCACGATTTCGTCATAACCAAAGGCATTTCTTGGCAGTTTAACCCTTCTGCAGCGCCACACATGGGTGGATGTTGGGAGCGCCTCGTTCGCTCAATTAAAACCGCACTTAAAGTAACTTTGACAGCGCGTGCGCCGAAAGAGGAATTATTAAATACTTTGCTGGCTGAGGTAGAGATGACCCTTAACAGTAGGCCTATAACCTTCGTAGGTACGGACCCCGATGGGCCCATCGCGTTGACACCAAATCATTTATTGATAGGTACAGCTACCGGTGCATCTACTTTAGGTTACTTCGAAGCGTCTGATTTAACTAGTAGGAAAGCTTGGGTAAAGGCTCCAACTCTAGCAGACATGTTTTGGCGACGGTGGCTAAAAGAGTATGTCCCCACTCTTCAAAAGCGTCAAAAGTGGCGAGAAGAAGTGCCGCCCATAAAAGTGGGAGACATGGTGCTGATTCTGGAAGATAACCAGCCTCGTAATGCATGGCCTAAAGGCGTTATTAGCGCAGTCCACCCAGGCCGCGACGGCCGTATCCGAGTCGTAACTGTAAGAACCAGTAAGGGTTTCATGAAGCGACCAGTTGTTAAGGTTGCTGTGTTGCCTACTGACGAGTTTGTTCAGGAACAAGGGGGTGGAATGTAGGCAACTCATTTTTTAAATGTATTTTTATTATTAGTTTTAAGTTGGCAATATTTACGCGCGAACACCAACTGCGATTTGATTTCGTTTCGCGCGCATTTTTGAACTGTGGGCCCCGCCCACGACGCGCGCGCTCGTACGCCGAGCAGTCGCCGCCAAAAACTCGACGCGCGCGGGCGTGTATATAAATGTTCCAAGTTCCCGCCAAAACCTTTTCAGTTTCCTAACTAATTTAGCTTTATGTGTGTATTGTACTGTTTCTAATAATCTGTAACTGTCGCGAGTTATGTTCCTGGTTTGTAAAGTGATAATAAACGGAATTCACCAAGTGACTGCTGCGTCTTATTGTGGACAAATCCCGGCCCTATTTAACAAGAAGATTATTTTTAGTAGTTTAATAAGAGAGATCTTTAAAATGTAACCTGTTTTTTATTAAAAATCCTGAGCTATCACTAGATTTGCTAAATCCGGCCGGAATCCTGAGAAGAGTCGAATAATCCTGAAATCTCAGGACAAATCCTGAGATATGGTAACCCTACTCTCAAGGGAATCAAAAATTCATAAAATTCCTAAAATTTGGTATGAAACAAGGAGCTTTACTATTGAAACTTAGTAGATGTATTCTGTGAACCGCATTAAGATATTCACACAAAAATGAAAAAAAAAACAATAAATTTTGGGGGTGCCACACTTAGAACTGAAACTCAAGATTTTTTTTTCATCAAACCCATACGTCAAATCTATCTATACTTATGGATAGGTCTTCAAAAATAATATTGAGGTTTTTAATATCATTTTTTTCTAAACTGAATAGTTTGCGCGAGAGACACTTCCCAAGTGGTAAAATGTGCCCCCCCCCTGTACCTTCTAAAATAAGAGAATGATAAAACTAAAAAAATATATGATGTACATTACCATGCGGCCATGCCAACCGCCAACGAAAATTGGTTTGAACGAGATCTAGTAAGTAGTTTTTTTTAGTACGTCATAAATCTAAAAAAATACAACTACAAGAACTTTTATATTATGTTACTTGCTGCTACGGTACTCTTCATGGGTGAATCCGACTCGTACTTGGCCGGTTTTTTTTTTGTTTTCGTTAACTTAGACGTTTGGTTTTTTCACAGCATCATGGAACCTCAGACCTGAGTATAGGGTTTTAATTTCAACTCTATAAATCCATGCGTTCCTGAAATAAAGGGAGACAGATTAACAGACGGCAACATAATGATCCTATACTACAAAAGTTCCGTTTTTTACTTTTGCGGTACGGAACCCTAAACATTACAGCAAATCTTTTGGGATTGCTGTAATCGCATGTCTGTTTATTGTTTGATCATTTCATAAAATCACGCCAGATCGCTTTGAAGGGGCCACATACTCGTATGTGTAAAATTCACACGATTATAGCGGTACCCTTATTTCACCAATTATGTTCATATTCAATGATTTAATTTTTTTAAATCGTTCCATTTGTTTTTGAGCTTATTCGTTACAAACAACAGAATAAAGTTATAGAAGAATCAGATACAACATTTATCATAAATTGTAATACACTTTATGTTATGAAATAATCGAAAAACAGCAGTATTTTAATGAATTTAGTTTGTATAACCTGTTGTTGTATAATTTCTTTTTCAACACCTACCTAGGTACATGATAAAGTTTGAGATTTACACGAAACATAATAAGTATCTATTTAAATTAAAATTAGCCGTGCATCTTAGAGCTTCTAGAGTCGTAGGCAAAATACCACTGAATAGGCACGCCCCTGCGTCACTGCGTTATCTTTGAGCGGTAGCGCGCTCGGTACGGAAAGTCAGTGTGTGCAGGTCTCGTGCGTATGGGTGAGTTCGACGCTCAAGGTCGATCTTGCACACTATACGCCTTAAATAGAGTATTTTTTATTATGGCGACACATCTCAAAAGTATGGGGTTTAGGTTTTATAAAGCATTATATATTTTGATCAACTTAACCTAAGTGCCAAAGTGCCAAAGTAATTTGCCCCGAAGTACAATCTACAAATATTGTAAAATGCTGTTTTCCTAGGGGTGCAAAAGGGTGCAAAAATATCCCTTGAGCCGCAAATTAAAAATAATGATTTATGAGTGTTTCATACACCTCACACTTTTTTCGTGAAAAGTAATTATACACCAAAGGGGTATCTACATATATCTAAACTTACCACAACTAAATACTTATGAAATTTTTAAATTTTGGGACTTTATGTTAAAACCTAATATTAAACGATGTTCCGTACATAACAGGAATGGTGCAAACTCAGAGAAGACTTATATTCATGTCTTCTAATGATTCCACAAAAAATTACAACTACACGAATTAAGTCCAATCTTTTTGCTGATTTGACTAGACTACCGTGTCTTAATCGTTACCAGAGTGCTCAAGTAAGGAACAGACTAAGGGTGCAGTTCCATTGAGGCGGAGCGGAGCAGAGCGGAGAAGAGCTGTGCTGCGATTCACCAATCACATGGCTTGAAATCCACATCTCTTCTCCACTCCGCTTCAAAGGAAACAGCATTGGCGGAGAGGAGCGGAATTCTTTAAAATATCGGGAATACAGGCTAGATTAGACTAGCGCCGAGAGAGGAGCGACGCGGAGCGGAGAGGGCGGGGCGGGGCAGTGCGGAGCGGGGCGGCTCACTCACGCGCATATTTATTCATTTTAGTTAGCGTCTTGACGTCATCAACAATGCACGCGATTATAGAAAAAAATGGATGAAAAATTTATTGAATGTGTTAAGAAATTTCCATGTTTGTGGGATACAAAATTATCTACCTACAAATGCAATGAAACGAAGGATGCGGCGTGGGAGATTATAGTAAATGAAACGAATATAGAGGATGGTAAGTAATTTATATTTAATTTATACACTATTCATTCAGTCTTCGCAAAATACGGTCTTCCTGCCAGGGGACTTTCCCTTCATTAATAAAATAAGACCGAAATATGTCCCGGATCCGATAGATACAGTCAGAACTTGCATTGTTTGTTAATATCAACGAATCAGTACTATTCATAGATAATACTAATGAGTCATTTGTTGGTGGATCTGAATTGTTTTGATCTAAATAGTCAGGATTATTTTCAATTAAATAATTATGCAAAACGCATGTTGCTTTTACTACTTTATCAACAGTAGCGACTTGACATTCGAAGTCTTTGTGATACACGTACCATTTTCTCTTCAACACACCGAATGTTGCCCCTATAATACGTCGAGCCCTCGACAGTCTATAATTAAATATTCGTCTGCTTGGATCTAATTGATCTCTGGGATATGGACGCAATAAATTGTAAGACAAAGGAAAAGCTTCATCGCCAATAAATACGAATGGTACTGGCTCTCCACCTTGAGTAAGGGGTTTAGGCTGTGGCAAGTTTAAAGCACTGCTTTGTAGTCGCCTTCCAAATTCACTCTCAGCAAAAATTCTTCCGTCGCTGAATCTTCCCATCGATCCTATATCTGCCATAATTATTTTTCTTCTAGCATCAGCCACACACATTAATACAATCGAAAATCTATGTTTATTAAAAAAAAGATGATCCTGATTTATTTGGTGCAGTTATGTAAACGTGCTTGCCGTCTATGGCACCAACGCAATTCTTAAATTGCCACAAGTCTTCGAATTCTTTGGCTATTCGATACCAATCATTTTGAGTAGGTACTGGCATATATAAAGGCTGCAAGACGTCCCAAATGCAATCACAAACTTCTTGAATGAGTTTCGTCAAAGTAGATCTTCCAACTCTAAAATTTTCTGCAAGTGTCGAATACTTACTACCCGTTGCCAAATACCTGTAAAATAAGTAACTATAAATAAAGTATTAATATTACCGTTAATTATTTTTGCAGTTAAAACAGCTAAAGCTAAGTGGAAGAAGTTGAGCGACAATCATCGCGATGCCTTAAAAAGACAAAATCATACTAGAAGTGGTCAGGCGGCGAAACAAACAAGAGAATGGAAATATCAAAAACTGATGGAGTTTTTACTGCCACACATGCATAATAGAGTTTGCGCTACAAATTTTAAAAAAGATTCAGAACTTTTGAGGAGCCAAAATCATGACGATAATGCAATAAGCTCGGCACCAAACGATTCAATATCCGATTTAGAACAGTTTGATTTAGACAATATTGTTACATCAGATGTGTCAAACATCGGCGTTGGCAGTTCTTCACTAGCTACCCAGTCTTCGGTTACATTGTGTCCTGATTCATCAAGAAGCAATAAAAGAAAATCTGATGAAATCTCCGAATTCCTAAGAACACATAAAGCTAATCACCAGCGAATGGAGAAAGAACGAGCTGAGTTAAAAAAAAATATTATGGCCCCCGATAGCTTTGACGACATAGATCATTTTTTTCTCACGATAGCAAAAAGTATAAAAAAACTTCCAAGCTATTTACAATTACAAGTTAAAAGAAAAGCAATGAATGCTCTATTAGAAGCTGAGGACGTAAATGAACAAAGTTCATGGAATGCTCCACATTATGGGTATTCTACAGCTCGAACAGAAACATACACTACCCAAAATTATGAAAACAATCTGCAAATGCAATCACCACAAGACTCTAGTGAACCTTTTCCACCTGGAACTAATAATCAAAATGTTAATGAAAATAATAACGAACATGTTTAGTTATGTTGATTTCTAATTATATTTATTGATTAGCAGAGTGTCTTGCAAATTCTGTTTTTATTATGAATAATTGTTAACTGTTTAAATCTTAATGTAGGTAAAACTGTAATGTAGCTACAACTCTTTGTTGATTTTAATTAGGGTGCGTTCAAACTACACGCGCACGCCCCACGCTCTCCACGCGCGTCTGAACGCGCCCTTATATTTTTCATTAGACTGTGATTATGAATACTCAGTACTATCTGAATAAAAGATTATTGAATCAAATTGTGTACTTACTTCAAACACAACGCAAGCCTTTCTTCACTTGATATCGATCTCCTGCAGTTGGTATCTTTCTTCTGTAAGTGTGGTTTGAGCAAACAGTGTAGGTCATGGAAAGTTTTTCTTGATACTCTATAGGAGTTTTCGAATATGTCGTCATCACAGGTTTGAAAGAAAGTTGCAAATTCGCCATGTATAGAATGATATTTTAGATGTTCTCGAATCCAAAATCTATGTTTTCTTTTTGAATTCAAGTAATTTGCGGCAACCAATGCTAATTTCTCTTCTTCCAACTCTTCCTCCTCCAGTAGAGAAAGGTACAAAAGAGCTGCTTTATTTTTTTTTACCGACAACATGACGTGTGATCTGACTGAGAGAACGCGTGTCACTGGGCACTCACGGACCAGGCGATGCGAATAGGCAAAGCAGCTCCGTTCCACTCCGCTCCACTTCAGTGGAAACACATACCTCTTTTCACAGCTTAGCCCCGCTCCACTTCAGTGGAAACACATACCTCTTTTCACAGCTCAGCCCCGCTCCGCACAGCTCCACTCCGCCTCAGTGGAACCGCAGCCTAAGCGTCAGCACATTGTTCGCTCGTTACTTGATCGCTCTACCTACTGAAGTGTACGACATACGTTAACAAAGTGTTATAAATCTCATTCAAAAATAAATATTTGATGCCGATACATTGTGTTACTTATTTTAATACAATTGCCTCTCTTGTGGGGCTGAACTATGTGAGACTGAGATATTTATCTCAAAGTATAACTAAAGCTATCTTAACTTACTTCACAATATTTAATTTTTACTAAAATCTAGGTTTTGCTGAATTGCAACAGTGGCTTGACTGGTCTGCCACTACGTGTGGTTTAAGTAATAACCTTATTGTCTAAGCTACATCTATTGGGGCTATCTTGTTTTTTGGAACTTTTATTTTCTTCTACTAATTTGTGTTGTTCTGGTTGTACTAACATATAAGCTGGGTTTAACCTATCTACAGATACTGACTTGTCTATTTGGTAGTTGTATCTTAAACACTTTTTTCTCTCTACTTATGACGCTGTATGGGCCATCATAAATAAGTGTCAAAGGTTTCCTTACTGCATCGTTCCTAATAAATACTTAGATCTTTATGAATGAATAGTAACAGCGAATCGCTTGCGTTTCGTGACTTGGGACGATATTTGTTTATTGTTTCTCGCAGTCCTTCTACGAATGTAAAATCGTCTCCGCTGTACTTTGGACTTACTTCATTTTAAAATTCGCCTGGTAAGCGTAGCGTCTCACCTAAAACTAGCTCGGCCGCGCTAAAGCCTGTGTCACACCGACTAGCTGCTCGCAAACTGAAAAAAAAAAAGGTGGGTAACTCGGCATCCATGATGAGTGATCTGATAAGCATAGGCGTTTATTTAGTTACCGTTTAGGTCATACCACAGTAAATAAAATTGTCAAAGAGACATGCAAAATTATAGTTGAGCACGAGGTATTACCCGTGATGACTACGGAAATGTGGATAGCTGTTGCTGAAAATTTCTGGCTACTGTGGAAATTTCCTAATTGCTGAGGAGCACTAGATGGTAAACATGTAGTGATCGAAGCACCACCTAACAGCGGATCTTTATTTTTTTAACTATAAAACGACATTTTCTATTGTTTTATTGGCTCAAGTTGATGCAAAATGTAATTTTATTCATGTAAATTTAATAATAAATTTATTGCAAACGTTGAAGAAGTTATGTTTCCTATATATAGTTGGCATTTCTTTTTACCAGCTGACAGTTTATGGCAATGCTAAGAAACGAATAAAATAAAAACCATCTTATTTCCTGAAGAATATGTAAGAGTTCTATGAGAATTTGGTATTGTTAATGAATTTGTAGACTGGTGCCTTTGTGTGAATGTAGTTTTATTGAAACTACTATTCTCAAAGGATTACCTTTAATTTCTGACAAATAGATAATCATGATGATGATCTGCATGTATTAATTTGAGTAAATATTCTTGGAAACTAGATGGAAAGTTTGTAAACAGCTACAAAATCAATTTAATTAATTAATAAGTAAATCAAGCAGTTAACAAAAAATAAAGCACACACAAAATTTAGGCAGAAATTTGTGTTGGTCGCTACAAGGACGTGTTGACGGTCCGATGGGCGAGCGGAAAAAGGGCACGCTGTAGAACAGCGCTCCCTTATATACGGATTGGTTTCTTCAGTTCTTCTTATTCCCTACACGTCCTCTCCTGACAGGAGGCTCCTTCATGATGTCTTCAGCTCTGGTTGTCGGTCTCAAGCAAAGGCGTGGAGAGCTCTGCGCCCGCTGAAGGCCCCTCAGGCTCGATGTGAAGCTGCAGTGGCTCAGGCTCAACCTGAGGCTGCAGTGGCTCAGGCTCCACCTGAGGCTGCAGTGGCTCAGGCTCAACCTGAGGCTGCAGTGGTTCAGGCTCGACGTGAAGCTGCGACGCCTCGGTCTGGGTCCTTGAGGTACTAGGTTGTGGCTGGGAGACAGACTGGTCGGCTGACGAGACTAACTCGGCAGTAACAAGTGTAGACTCCTCATCTTCATGGTCTGCATCTGTACAGGACATTAAAAATATGTGTTCTATGCATAACGCTACGCATTGTGCATACGCACATCATTGGCTGTGGTCTAGCTCACACTAAGCTATTGAGATAGAGGCACGACGTGAAGCTTGTTTCGATAATTAGCGGCCAAATCATATATAAAGACGCATCTTGATATTCAGCTAAGAAAAGTCCCACAGTGCACAATGCACAGGCATAACTTAGCGGAGTCAGAGGCTAGCCGTGAGGCGTGCTCGTAACTCGATGTGGTCAGGAAAGAGGCACTACGTAAAGCTTATCCCAATAAATCACAATACAACACAAACACATATGAAGCTTCATATATAAGAGAGGCATAAAGCACTCACCATCAAAGTAAGCAGCACATACTTCAGGAGTCCACTCTCCACGCCTTTCATAGTCACGATGCGTCTCAGCGTCTGTCACACCAAAGTGGCCGTCTGGCCCTGGCTCTGATACTGTCATATAGTGCTTGACACCTGTCACATCGGTGTAGTCGCCCATACCTGCCAGATACGTGGCCGCTCCTGCACCCATAACAATGTCGTAGCCGTTGACAAAATGAATGAGCTCCTGCGCATCACTCGCCTTGCCGTGTTTCTGTGCCATTAAAGCCGGGTCCAGACATGATCATTTGACCGATCCTATCACCGTATCCGTATCTGCGTATTGTATCAAGCCCCGTATCAAGTTGTGGACGCCTCCGATTTGCTCGGTATCCGTATCTTCACAATAGTCATGATCGCGTATCAAATTGCCCAGTTCAGTTTCTGCTCTCGATCAAACTTTGATTGCTTTACGAGTCGCGAGACTAAGCGAACGTGTGTTTTGTTTTGATTATAATGAAATAAACAATTACAACAAATAAATATAATATTGCTCTGTCAGTAAAAAATTAAAGTGTGTCGCGTGTGATTTGTAACCGACTTATGTACGTAAACAAGATGAACTAAATAGATCTTTATAAACTATAAATAGTGTTTTGGTAGTATGTCTACCCCCGGAGCGAGCCCGTTTGGTCGTAGCCAACTAGTACAGAGAAGTCCTCCACAGACGCCTACCCAACCATTACCCCCTAGCTACCCAAACCCACCAGCACCTACGGAGAATGAATTGCCGACTGAAGTCATCAGTACCCCGGAGATTCAAAAATGGATTGTTTCTATAGAAACAATCCTGGGTGAAGTTTGCGCTATTGTCGGGGATGGGAAAATGAACTCGGACCAGAAGCTTCGTGTCTCCGCTCTTTGCCGTAGGGTCCAAAGTGGGACATCTCAAATGGCCGTCTTATATCAATCATTGAAGACAAAAACTATCCTAGCCCATACCACAATCCAGCACCTTCAGGCTCAACAGAATGTTGGGAACTCTCTCCAGCAGTTTAGAGAGCTCGTAGAGACAAAAATGAATCCGCCGGAAAATACTTCTTATGCTGGCATGGTTAAGAAGGGTACCGACATCGTCCGTCCTGCAAATTTGAGATCAGTCGCCATCTATCCCAGCGATAAAACCCAAACAAGTGACGACACCAAGTCTCTTGTTCAAAAGATCATCTCCCCAGAACAACTGAAGCTTCATGTTCGTGGCTTAAAAAAGGTGAAAAATGGAGGCGTTCGATCAGCACCGAGAACAAAGGCGATATTGAAAAACTTAAGAACTCGGAAAAATTAGCATCATCTGGCCTAAAAATAGAAGAGCCTTCCAAACGCCGACCTCGGATTGCTGTCATTGGTGTCCCCGTCTCTCTTACTGAAAAGGAGGTATTTGACTGTATTTTCGAGCAGAACCTATCAGACAAGTTGCCGAATTTAACTCGCGAGTCCTTCCTAGAGTGCATCAAACTAAGCCATAAATCGGGTAAGAGAGACCTTTCAACTTGTAACTATGTCCTGGAACTGCCGGCTAGCATAAGAAAGGTTATCATTAACCAAAGCCGAATTTTCATAAATTGGACATCGTGCCCAGTGAGAGATTTCACTATAGTCACCAGGTGCTTCAACTGCCAGCAGTTTGGACACGCAGCCAAGTTCTGCCGGGAAGCCAGTCCTACCTGCAACCACTGTGGAGAGAGCGGACACTCCTTCAAGGAATGCAGTAGCAAATCTTCTCCCCCTCTATGCGCAACGTGTAAACGCTTCAAGAGGAAATGTGATCATCCAACTGGTGATGTAAGTTGCCCGGCCCGCAAACATGCAGAAATGAATTACATAAACTCTATAGATTATGAAGGCGCCTAAGAGCGTCACCGGACACTTAAGTGAATTAGCAGATAAATAGGTAGCTTACATTTATTTTTATTTTATTTTCTTTTGTAACTGTCATGACAACTCAGCTAATTTGCGATCTAGATAGTTTTTCTGTGTCAGAGTCTAAAGTTTGCAATGTTGAGGATTGTAAACACCTTCTTCCTTCTGGTGACAAAACACTAACCCTACTAACACAGAATATTCGCAGCATAAGTCGAAACATGAACGGTTTTGAAGTATTGTTACAGGATCTTGACGTAAGCTGTGATATTATTGTCCTAACAGAGTGTTGGCTGTCAAAACAGATGGTTAACTTACCATCTCTTGACGGTTATTACTCCTACAGAAGTGACATAAACATAAACCAGAACGATGGTTTAGTAGTTTATATTAAAAATAATTTAAGAACAGTAAGAGAAGAGTCAGTAGCCTTAGACAGTAATTGTTTAATAATTAAAATTATTCCCGACACGGTAGTCATAGCTATTTATAGGCCTCCTTCACAAAACATAGATAGATTTTTAGAGTCACTCGACACAAATTTAAAAAAATTATCATCCTTTAAAAACATTATACTTATGGGCGATATTAACATTAACATTGCTTCCGGGAAAACAGATAGTAATGTACATAATTATCTAAACATTTGCTCATTCCATGGACTTCTTCCAGCTCACTACCACCCCACGCATCAGAGTGGCTCATGCTTGGATCACATAATTATAAAATCAAAAAATCCATCCATAACACTAGTTACTAATTCTACGATAACCGATCATCAGGCTGTTTTACTAGCACTACAAATAAGTTCACCTAGAAAAATATGCATGCGTAGCTACACTAAAGTCAATATGACTAATCTCGAGAATGACATTCGCGGTATTAATCTTGACCCGGTTTATAATTCAGACGATGCAAATAGTTCGTTAAATTACTTCATAAATTCGTTACAATCTGCGATAGTGAAAAATACGTTTACTAAGACTGTGCCTAGAAAGTATAGTTGCATTAAACCTTGGATCACGCCTGGTCTCGTTCGATGTATAAGGCATAGAGACAGACTTCATCTAAAATTGAAACTAGCTCCTGATGACAAAGTACTTTCTATAACTTATAAAAGATATCGGAACTTCTGTAATAATCTTTTGAAAAAACTGAAAAATCAGTACGACAAAAATGAATTACAGAAGGCCGGGAAAAATAGTAAACTTGTGTGGAAGTTTGTAAAATCACATACTTTTAGATCGAAAAAACCTGATCCTCCGTTAGAAATTTTATTGTCAGATGTAAACCCAAATGAAGCAATAAATAAAGCAAACAACTATTTTGTTAACGTTGGTAAAAACTTGGCTGAAAAAACAATTAACCCAAGTATCATTTCCCAACCCAACTCGACCACGACATTCTCCACACTAAACTCTTTTGTTTTATTAGATACCGACGTAAACGAAGTAGTCAGAATTATAAGCGGGCTTAAGGATGTTTGTGCCACTGGGTGGGATGACATACCCAATCATATTCTGAAAACATTTAAATACTTACTTGCCCCTCCTCTAACCCACATCTTTCAACTTTGCTTATCTAAAGGTATATTTCCAAAACTACTTAAGAAAGCCGTAGTTACACCTGTATTCAAAGCTGGAGATAAAACTAGTGTGAATAACTACAGACCCATCTCAGTATTAACAGGCCTCTCTAAAATTTTAGAAAAAATTATTAATAGTAGATTGATCAAATATTTAGAAGATAACAGACTACTATCAGATAATCAATTTGGTTTTAGGGCTAAAAAATCAACTAACCAAGCAGTCCACAATTTGACTAACTATATCACTACTAACCTAGATAATGGTATGCACACAATAGGGATCTTTCTAGACCTTGCCAAGGCCTTCGACACTATTTCTTGTTCTTTACTCTTGCACAAGCTTGAATCACTTGGGATAAGAGGTAAACAGCTTTTACTATTTTCTGACTATCTCAGCGATCGTTATCAATGTATAAAAATAGGTCAATACACCAGTTCTGATCTAAAAAATAGCTGTTTTGGCATTCCGCAGGGTAGCATTTTGGGGCCCACATTATTTTTAATCTACATAAATGAACTATGCAGCCTGACGCTCCAAAATGGTGTTATAATGTCATATGCGGATGACACCGCTCTATTGTTTTCAGGTAAGTCAAGAGCTGAGGTGTATGATTATGCACAAAATGGTTTTGACATTGTGTCTAAGTGGCTCCAGAAAAATCTCCTGACATTAAACACAGATAAAACAAACTACATTTTATTTACAATGAGAAATGCTAACATACCGCTTAATAACCTAAACATTCACGCACATATTAACTGCACGTACTCGTATGCTGACAATGCATGCTCTTGCCCCACTTTAGCCAAAGCTGACCAAGTAAAATATCTAGGTGTAACGATTGACTCAAATCTGAATTTCCGTAAACATATCGAGTTATTGTGTACGAGAGTGCGCAAATTAATATATGTTTTCAAAAATTTGCGTGACATAGCCGACTACAAATTAATAAAACAGGTTTATTTGGCTTTGTGTCAATCCATTCTTACATATTGCATAACTTCTTGGGGCGGTGCTGCTAAAACCATTTTACTCCCGTTAGAACGTGCTCAAAGGGCAATTCTCAAGGTTGCTACCTTTCGCCCTTTTAGATTTCCTACGCACCAGCTGTACATAGCATGTAAAGTGCTAACAGTGCGGCAATTATTTATTTTAAACATAGTACTACATCAGCATACTGCACTGCCTTTTGTCCCTCCACCTTCGGACAAGAGAAGAAAGGACTTGGTTTGCATAAAGCCTCAAACCAGACATGCCTTTACTAAGCGTTTTTACGTGTTCTTAGGTCCTTTTCTATATAATAGGCTTAACAAAGTATTAAGTTTCTATAGTATAAGTTACAAAACATGTAACAAGATGTTGTCAGAATACTTAGTGTCACTCAATTACGCAGACACAGAACAACTTTTAGAAATTTTGTCATAATGGACTCGTTAATGTTTATTTTTGTATAATTTCATAGATATAGTTTTTAGGTATTATTGTACCATATGCTTAGTTATCGTAGTCATTTATTACAGTAGAACATTTTTTTAATTAAACTGGACTGTAAAGTGATGGCCTGAAACACAGGTTTAAATTAACCTAGATCGGGCGGTCCACTATCAAATAATGCAATTCCAAACCACTCCTAATTGTACTTTTTTTGATATTTTAGTTTTACAATATTTTTAAGCACTGAAAATTGTACCATTATTGTAATAGGAAACCTTGTTACTGTTGCCTAATGTTTATATTTTTGTAAATGTATTTTGAATAAATTATTATTATTATTTCATTTATTTATATTTATACATATTGTTTATATTTTTAAATATTTCTTATAAAAAAGGATATTAAAAAAAAAAAACACAAAAAAAAACATTTAAAAATACAAAAAATAGTAGCCCACCGGCATCGGGAACAGGGTCCAAGCTACCGGTGGTTAGGGCTCCTGAGAGAGGAACCTCCGGACAATACGCGCCGTGTCAAGGAGTACTGCCTTCTGGATCAAGCCCTTGATCCAACTGCCTAACGAGAGCCTCCGCAGATGTTGATCGAGGCTCTTGGCTATTAAGCCATTGGCCGTCACGACTATCGGCACAATGATTGCTCTATCCACTTCCCATATGTCGACAACCTCGCGAGCCAAGTCAAGATATTTAGTTTGTTTATCCTTCTCAGCTTTCACGAGGTTCTCGTCATGAGGGACCGCTATATCAACAATCATTGTGCGACGCTCTAGCCGATCTATCACCACTATGTCAGGCTTATTGGCAACAATAGTCCTGTCAGTGATGATAGATCGATCCCAATACAATGTGACGCTGCCATTCTCGAGAACTGGGTCGGGCACATACTTATAGTACGGTACCTCTGATTCAACAAGATTGTATTTAAGAGCAAGTTGCTGATGGATAATCCTGGCTACAAGGTTGTGTCTGTGCAAATAGTCTCCATTAGCTAAATGAGAACACCCAGAAATAATGTGTCGGATTGATTCTCCGGGCCGGTGGCATGCCCGACAGATGTCAACCGTGCCGTCCTTCACAATATATTTCCGGTAGTTGTTCGTCATCATAACTTCATCCATAATAGCAAAGACAAAACCTTCGGTTTCTCCAAAGAGATTACCAAAGCGTAGCCAGGAGACGGACGCTAAAAGATCTACATCGGGCCCATATTATTATTATTATTATTATTAAACATGTCGTCGCAGTTGGTTGAAATGTACGAGAATTTAGCAATTTCATGTGCCTGTTTTATTGTCATTCACAACATTCTAACCTCAAAACCAAAACAGAGACGATGGTGGCGGAACGGAATTATTTAGAAACAGAAACAGACTTGGAGGAAGAGCTTTGATGAGAGACCTAAGATTTCAACACATAAGTGGTAAATACAAAAACTTCACCCGTATGGCACCTAGTGACTTCCGAATATTTGATAAATTTGATTGGCCACAAAATTAAAAAAACGGATACTACATACAGGAAAGCAATTTCTGTTGAAGAAAGATTAAGTATCACTTTGAGATTTTTAGCCAGCGGAGATTCCTACACAAGCCTACAATATTTATTCAGAGTTTCGAAACAATCGATAAGTGTTATAGTGCCAGAAACCTGTCAAGCTAGCGTGGAGGCATTAAAAGACAACATCAAGGTAGGATATTTTTTTATTATAGAAATAATTATTGATCCATGTCATCAATTATTTATAAGTTTATAAACAATTATTGTTTATTACTAATAATTGATGTCATGGATCAAATCACGAAAAGAATCTTCGGAATCCATCGACGAATCATCCACTTCACACTTGAGTCACTGGAGAATGTGCTTGATTTTCAGTCATGGCTAAACTTTGTGCTCTGTTTGAATAAGAAGAATTTACAGACATTTGTGGAGTTGTAGTCTCAGCCATGGGATATGTAGATGCCGGAGTGGAGTACCCGCGCTGATATTCATAATGTCCACAATCAGCGTTATATAGCATGTTGTTTATTTGATGTTCCACAGTCATGTTGGTTTGCTTCGAATAACCCCTAAATTTGCCTGCCAAATAATTAGCGTATAGCTGATACTGGTCTAATCCAGTAGCAGGTGCAGTCGAAGCAGTAGCTACCGCTTTAGCAGCCGAAGCTGATGATGTCAGCTAATCAAATGCCGATTGCAACATTGGGTTCTGGTTCGCGACGTATTTTCTCTTTTTCGGAAGTGGAGATTTGAATTTGATGAATTCTTTGCATTATCGGTTGTTTTGTCCGATTCAGTGCTCGCGGTGGAACAGGGTTGTTTATCTTGTGACTGATCATGATCTTCACCTATGTCGTCATTTTCCTCATTTTCAGATGTATTATCTTTCAAAGCGCGGTCTTGGCCTTCCTGCAAGCAAAATAAAATAATTATAATATATTTGTTACAGATGCCTACATCGCATCAAGCATGGGAGGAAATTAGTTCGAGTTTCAAAACTGTTGGGATCTTCCACACGTGGTTGGTGCTATGGACGGGAAACACATCATGTTGCAGGCACCTTTCAATAGCGGATCGGAGTTTTATAATTATAAACAATTTTTTAGTATTGTTATGTTCGCTTTAGTTGATGCTTCATATAAATTTATATTTGTCGATGTAGGGTGTCAAGGGAGAATTTCCGATGGAGGTGTACTTAATGATTCCATTCTCAAGGAAAAAAGGAACGAATAGCATTATACCATACTATTTTGTAGCAGACAGTGCATTCCCGTTAGGTATCCATATTATGAAGCCATATCCAGGTGTACACATCCTAAAGGATCATTAAAAAAACCATTTAATTATCGATTATCAAGAGTTCGACGAGTGGTTGAAAATGCTTTTGGCATTTCAGCTAGTGTTTCTAGAGTACTACGAAAGCTAATGCTACTCCAACCTGAAACGGCACAACTGATTGTGATGACAATATGTCATCTTCACAACTTCTTAATAAAAAGTACTAATTCTGCTAAAATTTATGCACCACCAGGTATTATTGATAGTGAAGTAGAAGGGTCAGTAACAATGGGAAGATGGCGTCTCGAAAATAACGATATAACTTCATTATTGCCTATCACGAATACCCCACGCAGACCTTTGTCGGCCCAGGTAATGAGGGATAAAATTGCTGAATATTGCTGTACAGTCGGAAAATTATCATGGCAAGATCATATGAATTAGACTTAAAGGCCGTAGCATATGCCGCCGCGGCAACCACATGGTGTCTCCTAATAAAAAAAATGATTTTTTTTAAATCAAAATCAAAATAATTAAAGTTAAGAAGACAAATTGGAAATTTTGGCATCAGTGATCTCTATTTTTGTCAGTAATAACGAAACGAATAAAAATATGAGTTGGTGAACTGAACAGTTCATGATGAAAAACTTATTTTGTTAGTTTTCATTACATGATTAAGTAACTTTTGTAACAGAGAAAAAAATATCAAACATACCTCTTTTTAAATAGAGATTCACATTTTATGGGCAAACGTGACCGATTTTAGCCTCTCAACTTGCTCTGTAGACAAGTCTATAAATACTTCTTAAAATTGTAGAAGGAATTTCTCAAGTTATCATTTCCGACTAAATAAAATAACAAAAATCATTTTGTCGTTTACGTCGTTTTGTTATAAGCTAACGCGCATATGCAATCCTCGCTCCGCGGAGACGCTCAGTCCCCTCTTGACCATTGTCAGCGACGGGTCTGTGCTAGTCGGCTTCCGGGCTGCATCGGCGATTGCGTGATCAAATTTAGCGGTTTTATTGAATAAAAATGGGAAAAAAGAAAGAAAGATGTTCCAAAAGGAAAAGAAGAGCATGTCTTTTAGAAAAATGTGCAAATATGACGAAAAGAACGTAAGTTTTCATAATGAAATGTGAAGCGGTGGTAGTTTACTAAAAAAGATGACGTTCAAAAAGTCACTTTGACTGTAACTTCAATGATGTTTATTTTTGTGATAAAAAATATGTAATTAACTAAGTAGGTTAAGTATCTATTTTGTTTTCCATTTTTTGTGCTACAATCACAATAAGAATAAGAAGAAGATTACAATATCTTCTGTAAAGTGATAGTTCAATATAAGTTTAAAAAAAATATGTATATTGTGTTATATTTTAGGAAACAATCGTTGGAACAATGTTCGGAGAACGAAACTATGGAGTCGTCAACTTGCAACAAAAATAAAGAAATGACAGCTTCCTTTTTAGGGTACGTATGAAAAATTCCTAAACCTCCTAACGTTTTATAAAAGCTATAGGCATTATTATTATTACTAAAACACTTTTTCTGGTATCTTCTAGAAATGAAAACGACGCTTTACCGAATTATGCAGAGTTGCAAAATGTGTTGCCCGCGTAAGTTTTTGTTGCTATGTATTATTCAATATTACAATCAATATACCTAATTTAACGATGAAGTTAAAATTAAAGGACTTCTTTTATTTTGAAATGCTGATACTAATGATACTAATATATCACAAAACGAGGGCATTCCTGCAGCTACAGTGAGTATATTAGACAATTTTGTTCTTTATACATAACCGACGTATTAGTCGAAATATGTTATCTCTGAAGTTGGTACTAGGCCCTAATTTATTTATATTTTCAGATTAGCAGACAGTGTTCGAGTGATAAAGTTTCTACAGAAATGACAATTGAACGCCCTACTGAGGCACCAGTAAGTACTCGGTTTATAAAACACTATATTTTGTCTGATTGGAGTTGGAAGCAGGTTTCAATGGTTGCCTAGATATGAGAACCAAAAAAAAAAATTTAAACATAATCAATATATGTGAAGTGATTGATGTAAATAAATAAATAAATACACAATGGGCAAGAAAAACAGTTTCCTGCGCCATGCTATCACATTCCATGTACGATATTGATACTTATTTTTTATATTTGTTTCAGATGGAGCCGGAGGTACAAGATATAGGCCATAGAATAATAGACGTGTGAACCACTTTGTAACAGAACTTATAAAGTTCTCTGAACACAAGTCTTTGTTTAATTGTGGATTAGCCATATTAAAATTTGAGTCTGAACATCACGTAGGCTTGCAATCAGAATTTACATATGTTTGTTCATTGTGTGGTTACAGAAATAAAATAAAATCGTCATTGGCTGATGTAAACAAAGACGCCGTTGCTGGAGTTATGGCTGCTGGTTGTGGTCAAGTACAACTCAATCAATTTTTGTCTGGAGTAGGTTTACCCAACATGTCCGATTTTACTTACAATAAAATGCATAACGATATCTGTGATGACTGGGAAGAGACTGCATGGGATGAGATGAAAAAGGCTGGCGATAGAGAAAAAGAAGCTGCAATAAAGGAAGGGAGAGTTAATAAAGACGGTATACCGCTAATAGATGTCATTGTAGATGGCTGTTGGTGTAAGCGATCTTACCGGACTAATTATGCGGCATTATCAGGGTGTGCAGCTATAATTGGTAGACGTTTCGGCCAAGTACTCTAAATGTGCGTCAAAAATAAATATTGTTGCATTTGCGCTCGAGCTGAGAAAAAAAAAGAAACGCCAAAAGAGCACGATTGTTACAAAAATTTCAATGGTGCGTCTACGGCCATGGAGTCAACAATAATAACCGAAGGATTTAAACAATCTCTTGACATGCATGGATTGATTTATTCAAGATTTATCGCCGATGGCGATAGTAGTACATATGCAAAAATAATAAATGCTCGCCCATATCCAGGCATTAGTCACAAAAATATATTGTCGCAACCATTTGCTGGGGAACTACAGTAATAAACTGCTACAACTGGCCTCCAATACGCAATATATTGCAGCAGACAGGAAAAATTTAACACAGAAAAAGATATTGCGATCAAGAAAATATATTTGTGATGCTATAAATCGCCACAAAGAAACAAAAAATGAAGATGATTTATACATAGACATCAATGCGTCCATTTTTCATGCTTTTGATATTCATGAAAATTGTAACCGCCAATTATGCCAACATTTGGGTCTAGATGATACAAATCCATTTTTTGGCAGTCTTCTATGGCAAAAAATTAAAACAGTGGTTGCACAATTAGCTGATAAAGCACACAGTTTAATTGAAGACGTAGACAGCAATGTTGTAGAAAGATTTAATGGAGTTATAGCAAAAATGGTGGGGGGTAAACGTGTTAATTATGCTCAAAGACGTTCTTATCAGGCAAGGTGCGCAGGAGCTCTGATTTCAAATTACTATCAACAGTTCAGCGAAAAGTTTATAGGACAAGCCCCAGATTGTCCATAAAAAGCATGAAAATGCAATAAATGAAAAAAGGCTCAAGGCCAAACTCAACATTAGAAAAAAAATCGGACGTTGGTACCAAGAACGCTAAATTTAGATTATGGCGAAGTAGTCGACAAACCAGACTTGGACAAAGATACTCTGGAAAAAGCAAAAAAGACTTTTGTACAAAATTTATCAAAAACTAATGAAGAACGAAAAGAAATCGAAAAAAGGACTATCCTACAAAGTGAATCTGGCGAATGGCTTGAACTTCGTCGCAACATGTTAACCGCATCAAATTTTGGCAATTATAAAGAGAAAGCAGACGAATTCTTGCCAAAATTTAGTAAAAAATTTGCTTTACAAACCCAGCATCGACCATGTTCAGTCTATTAGTCACGGAAAAAAATATGAAAAAGTAGTACTCGAGCAACTGTCTTCAATGCATAAAATCAACATTAAAAATTGCGGCTTGTTCATAGATGAAAAATATCCTTTTTTGGGTGCTACACCTGACGGGATCACCACTAGTGATATGTTAGTGGAAATAAAATGTCCTATTGCACCATTTAAAAATGGCATAAAAGATGCAATACAAAATAAAAAAAATGCATTTTTATAAAAAAAACTAATGGTGAGGTGGTTATTAACCAAAGATCGGATTGGTATTTTCAGATCCAAGGCCAACTACATATCTGCAAAAAAGATAGCTGTTTATTGGGTATTGTAATGTTATTAACACTTACGTTATCAATACTTCACAATAATCACATATCTTTATAATATTTCTTATATATTTAGTTGTTTATTTTCTTTGATCAATGTCATCTGTCATGTCACTACTATTTTCTTCTATGGTTTTGATTAGGTATCAACAAAGAGTATTTTTATAGTCTTAGGTTTTATTCTTTTACTCATAATATTATTTATTTTGTATAGTCTGTCTAATAAGTCAACCGACTTGGGAATTTTGTATAGTATTTAATAATTAAAAAAATACTTATATTCGATACTTTTTATACGGTTCTTCTGTTAGTAAACAATGATCTCTATCTCTTAATCAACCTTGATTATTGAACCCGTGTTGACTACATCAGATTTCATTAAATCCTAATAATTACCCAAGTCGTTTAACTTATTAGACAGACTCTAAACATATAATTTGCTAACAAATTATATGTTCTCTTACCTGCGAATGATTCTTTAAAATTAAATTGTAATTTATATTCTTTTCTTGTAAAACAGCAATGCTGGCTGAAACCTGTTTTTGAAATTTTAAATTATGATTTGACAGCCAGCATAGCCGTCAAAAATTAGTATAAAAACCCTTGTTAGACAGTTTTCTTAGTTCAGCTACATGTGTCAGTTTCTTGGTGTCAGTTCCTTGGTGACAGTTTCTTGGCTCAGCTCCTGGTGTGAGATTCTTGGTTGAGCTCTTGGTGTCAGTTTTCCTGATTGAGCTCCCTGTGTCAGCTCCTTATACTATGAATACGTCCTCCGAGAAGGATCTGAGGACCTCCTCTTTGCCTCTGCCGGCCCTGACGGCAGAGGGCTGTTCTACATATGGACCTGGCCTCTGAGGGCCTCCTCTCTACCTCTGCCGGCCCTTACGCTGGAGGGCTGTGTCGCCTACCACTATCCATTGCTGCCTGCGGCTGCGTAGCCTTCGCCGTCCCTCGTACGGCTGAGGGCTACGCCTACTCCTGCTGCTGCGCTCCGCCTCTGCCGCCGAGCCCGTCTGAGCTGATTTTTTTATATCTTTATATCTTTTTATAATTCTATTGTTTTTTTTATATGCATTGTAATATACATCAACCTCACAAGGATTCACATATATTTATTATTTCCCTCCATACCTTCCTCCCACACTCCTCACTTCCACACTCAACCTCTCACTTACTCACCACACGTGCCTTGCCAGGGCTACTCCCTGGAGACACTTACTCACTACACTCCCTCTTGCACTCGCGTAACACTCTTCCTCTCCTCTTACTATACACTTACACTTCTTACTCTCACTCTTCCTCTACACTCCTCACTCCCATACTCCTCCTTACCTCCTCCTCATGTAACACTCACTCCTTAGTGTAACGTAATTCTATTACGTTACATTGGCGCCCACTTTGGAAGATCCTCACCCTCTCCTCTCATGTTCCTCTCATTTTATTCTCAAAATTCAAAATTACACTTACACAAGCGTTATACTATTTGGCTCTCTTTCGGTTATTCTGTTTCCTTGTGAGGTACCTTAATAAAACCATAGTCTAGTATATTTATTTATTTCGTATTATTACTTAAAACATCATTATCACTTCACTTCTACACTCTTCTATACTTTCTCAAGCTTCGATTCTTTAGGCCCCATTTTATGTTCAAAGTTTGTTTTAGCTAATATTGTTTATTCTTTCGGTTTTAAGTTTCTCTTCAGTTCTATCTGAAAAAATAAATTTATTTTATTTAAATTAACCCATGATATGATCTGATACCATTGGGTCTTATCTTTTACTTTCTTGGAGACTTGGCATCTCCCTAAAAATGCCTACGGTGCGGGTGATGACACCTTTATAAATAAGCCCTTATCATCACTCTCTTCCTCTTTAGGCTAACCTTGGGAACTTAAACCAATGGTTAGGCCTCTCTCTTTTTCTCTCTTAGGTGCGGGTGATGACACCTTTATAAATAAGCCCTTATCATCAATCTTTGCCTCTTTGGGCTAACCTTGGGAACTTAAACCAATGGTTAGGCCTCTCTCTTTCTCTCTCTTAGGTGCGGGTGATGACACCTTTATAAATAAGCCCTTATCATCACTCTTTGCCTCTTTGGGCTAACCTTGGGAACTAAAACCAATGGTTAGGCCTCTCTCTCTCTTTTTCTCTTATCAGGTGCGGTTGATGACACCTTGTAAATAAATAAGCCTGAGTCACTCTTTATCTTCTGAGCATACTAGCTCAAGCTCTTTTCTAATGGGTCTTATACGTGAGCGGATTTACGTCAACTCCTAAAACAAGCCTAAAGACGTATGTAATTAGTTTTGCCTTGGAGTAGTGCGTCATTTAATGTGAACCACTAAAACCCCTAACTCTGTTTGTGTGAAGTATGGCTGAGAGGTATGCCAGAGTTTTATGTTTGGAAGTTAATTACTAAAAAACCTCAAAATTTTTTGTAAAGCGGTCTACACACCAAAGCCGCTGACCCGGCGGCACGGATCGCACGGATCATGCCGCCGGCTTGCGCCCGCGCGGGCAAGCCGGCGGGGCAGCATGCCGATGCCGACGGCATCCCTCTCCACTCACTCAGTCAGTTGCCCGCCGGCTTTCATAGAGTAGTGACGTATCACTTATTCATTCTCTGTTGTTGTGAAGTGTCGGCACTTTTATTTTTTATCAACTAACCAATATGGAGTGGGACGATGCAACAGTTATAAAACTAATAGACCTCTATCATTTAAAAGAAATATTATGGAACCCAAAAAACCGTGACTACAAAAGCCGGCCAAAGCGTTACGACGCATTTCTGAAATTGCCAGTGAATTTGCTACTGAAGTGGAGTGCAGTGAAGTTCCGGAAATCGAGAGAAAGATAAAAAATTTAACTAGTCATTATTACCGAGAGAAAAAAAAAGAAGATAATTCAAATAAGTCTGGTGCGGGTACTGATGATATTTATCATAGTAAATGGTTTGCCTACAAATCACTAAATTTTCTGCAGAACAAAATTGTGCCTACTGGAACCACCGATACTGTAAGTAAAGATTTAATTTTTTTTTATTTATAATCAAGCAACTAGGGCCCCATAGACATATAATTATATTAGTTTATTTATTAGTGTATCTTTATATTTACATTTTAACCCTTTCCCGGGCATTGGCAAAATAGTTGCCACTCAGGTAAAAAAAAATGTGTTTGAAAAAAAAAAATTGAAATGTTGAAGACTTATTCAGTGCCTTTAATAAAATCCATAATAAAAAAATACACAATAAATGTTGATTTTGACTAGAATACTTATTTATTTTTTATTAAATAAAAGTAAAACGGCTAAACGGGCAGTCTTTTTCGTCTTTTTTCGCAGGACACACCGTCGACGAGCCACGATTCACAACGAGATTCACAATCACATCAAAATGATTTACCACAGATGTCGCCAGAAAATACAACTTGGCAACGAAATAAACGTCCTAAAATCAACCCTAATAAAGAGTTGATATCCGAAGCATTGAATATTATGAAGAATGTCTACCAACGACCAAATGTGACAAAAGATGAGGATGGTTTATTTGGAGATTATATTGCGGGTCAGTTAAGACAAATGGATCGACAAATGAAAGCTATTGTGAGACATCGGATCAACAATATTTGAAGCCGAAACTGGATATAGATCCGATACATTTACGGATTTTGCAAGACCAAGTAGTGTTTCTAGTTCACAGTCATCCAGGATACTATACAGCATCTTCACTTCAACAGACGGTTGTAAGCCCTTCTACAAATAACTTAACTTCTTCTGAATACTCTGCCCAAACAAACCCAGATCCACAAACAATTCAACCTTCGTCACTAGAAACATTTGCTGAAGAATACCTAGCTCTAAATCCTTCTGATAGTGTTATAAAACTTATAAAGTAATCTTCAAAATATGTTATAAATATTTAATTTTCTTTTTGGTATAATAAAGGTAGCTATAGGTAGCCCCATTAAAGTTAAATTTAAAATTAGTGTTGACTATTCCCTTCACACGAGTAGAGCTTGACATATGTGCGAAAGGAATAGCAAGGTTTTAATTTTAGTTTAGTGACACTTCTACTGTTACCAATAGTTAATATCATGTTATTGGTTTACAAAAACACATTTCTTATTTTGTTTAAAACTTTATTATACGAATCACAATAAAAGTGTATCTCACTATGTGTAATTTACGATTTTAGATTTAATGGATAATACATGGAACTACTTAATGATTAAAAATAATATTGATTATATAAGTTTTAATTTTATTCGACTAATGGGCGTTTATTGGTTATATTGCCATTCTAATCCTCCGACACTAGAAAGAAAATAATGAGTCAACTCCACTCTTGTATCCTCAGCGGTCACTGTAGTATCCGAGGTTTGATTGTCTTCTCCTGACATATTATCTAAGCAACTGTCGTTTTCAAGATGTCTACGCCATTCACCGGGAAAGACTTCTCCTTGATTATTTTCAGTATTGTATTCGTTTTGCCGAGTTGCAGCGGTTCGTTTGATATAATTAAATAAATGTATACAAGCCAAAGTTACAGTAGTAGCTTTTTCTGGGATTAGCTGAATAGGTCTATGAAAAATCTTAAATTTGTGTGTTAACTGCCCAAACACTGCTCTTCGCCCTCGACATACGCGATAGTTAAAAACCCTCTTAAATGATCCCATTGTGTGATTACCATCATAAGCCTTTATAATATGGGGTTGCAGAGGAAACGCGTCATCACCCAAAAAAAAATACGGTACTGGTAGATTCCTTCCGGGTAAAGGGGTTTTATGTGGTATATTCAATTCATTATCATTTAACAATCGACATAATGCTGAATTATTAAAAACCCCACCATCTGAAATCCGACCCTGACATCCCACATTAGCGTACAAAAAGTTGTAATCAGCATCTACTAAAGCAAAGAGCACAATACTGAAATATTTTTTATAGTTTATATAATCACTTCCACTTTTTGGGGGACATTGAAGTTTTATGTGTTTCCCATCCATTGACCCAAGACAATTGGGTATTTGCCATCTTTTTAAATAATCATCTGCAATTTCTCTCCATCCTTCCTGACTCCTTGGAATTTTCACATAATCTGAAAGTCCTTCAACTAAAGCATCACATACTTCAGGAATAATGCTTGAAATTAGTTGAGGAGATACTTTAAAGACGTCGCACAGGCTACTAAAAGAATTTTCTGAGCTTAGGTATTTTAACGTTATTGACAATCTTTCCACTGGTGAAACTGCTTTTCTGTAAATTGTGTCTTGTCTAGCTATTTTGTGTCCAACAATATTCAGTAAATATTCAAAGTCGGTACTGGTTAATGACAGGAAAGTCTTAAAAGAAATGGGTTTGTATAGAACCAAGTCGTCTTCCTTTAAATCACTTAATCTTTGACAAGTACTGTATTTATTGCGACTCATTAAACTTGGCCTAACCCAACACTTTCGTGTGTTGAGGGATCCACCGATAATAACTCCACAAACTGCTATTATTAAATCACTGTTATCGTCCTCCTCCATGTCAATTAGGTACTGAAAATACTACTTCTGAATTATTCGAAACACACACGTCCAATCTCTACGACTATTTGGCAATTACTAGAACACCACATGCCGCGGCTGTCGTGCCGCCGGCATTGCCGCCGGCAAAGTCGTTCGGCTTGGACATTCTGAAGCCGCCGGGTTAACCCGCCGGCACTAAGCCGCCGGGCTGTGCCGCCGGGTCAGCGGCTTTGGTGTGTAGACCGCTTAACAGCCAAAAAATTTTTTCTGGGGAAGGGGGATAATGTAATGTTATTAACACTTACGTTAACAATACTTCACAATAATCACATATCTTTATAATATTTCTTATATATTTAGTTTGTTTATTTTCTTTGATCAATGTCATCTGTCATGTCACTACTATTTTCTTCCATGGTTTTGATTAGGTATCAACAAAGAGTATTTTTATAGTCTTAGGTTTTATTCTTTTACTCATAATATTATTTATTTTGTAAACATATAATTTGCTAACAAATTATATGTTCTCTTACCTGCGAATGATTCTTTAAAATTAAATTGTAATTTATATTCTTTTCTTGTAAAACAGCAATGCTAGCTGAAACCTGTTTTTGAAATTTTAAATTATGAATTGACAGCCAGCCGTCAAAAATTAGTATAAAAACCCTTGTTAGATAGTTTTCTTAGTTCAGCTACATGTGTCAGTTTCTTGGTGTCAGTTCCTTGGTGACAGTTTCTTGGCTCAGCTCCTGGTGTGAGATTCTTGGTTGAGCTCTTGGTGTCAGTTTTCCTGATTGAGCTCCTTGTGTCAGCTCCTTATACTATGAAGACCTCTTCCGAGAAGGATCTGAGGACCTCCTCTTTGCCTCTGCCGGCCCTGACGGCAGAGGGCTGTTCTACATATGGACCTGGCCTCTGAGGGCCTCCTCTCTACCTCTGCCGGCCCTTACGCTGGAGGGCTGTGTCGCCTACCACTATCCATTGCTGCCTGCGGCTGCGTAGCCTTCGCCGTCCCTCGTACGGCTAAGGGCTACGCCTACTCCTGCTGCTGCGCTCCGCCTCAGCCGCCGAGCCCGTCTGAGCTGATTTTTTTATATCTTTATCTTTTTATAATTCTATTGTTTTTTTTATATGCATTGTAATATACATCAACCTCACAAGGATTCATATACACTTCTGGACACATCTATTGGCCCACTTTGTATTTTCAGTTTCCTTTGGTCCTAGCTAAAATTTTATATTAGGTCGAGCAAAAAGTTTTTATGCAGTTTTGAACCTGGCACATTCACAATTTCATTTAATAGTCTTTTTTTGAATTTCGAACACAGAATTTAACCCTTAATTGGACTAAAGGAGAATACTTCCCACATCATTTTAAGTGTCTCTATGCCGTCAAAAGTTACATGAATCCCACAATATGTCAATTATTATACGAACAAACAATGTGTCTTCACCCTAACGTCGAAGTTGAAACGGAACGTAACAGAATTTTTTATCTGTGGGCAGTCAAAAAACCGGCTGTTTGTTTTCGTTGAGTTGTGAACTAAAAATTGTAGTGCAAATACAAAAAAAAATTATAATGTCGCGGAAAAATGTGGTAAGTTTATTTTATTTAGTATTATTTGTAGGTTTTGAGTTGTTTTATGGATATCAATGTTATTTTTTGTGATTGTTTCAATATCAGTGTAATTATTGTGCTTCAAAACTTGTGGGAATTATAATACTTTAGACCACAACTGACTCTAATTTTAGCTAATACGAAAATATACAACTAACATAATTATGTGTTTCAGAGAAAAATACTAGATCTCTCAAAGGGAGAAAATGTGGAAAGGGCACTGTCAATATTGATGTCTTCAGAAGACGACGAATCTGACCATCTTAGTGAAGATGAACATCCCATAGTAGATGATGTATCACATATGAATACAATGTTAGACCAAATTCAAAAATCATTTTCTCAAGACGACTTGATTGCTATTTTGAGTGGTAAGTAGATATTTATTGAACAATTAGGTAAGAATAGATTTTTTTCAGTGCTTAGTTTTATAGTACCTTTATTTTTCCAGGTGAAATAAATACAGACGCAGCTGAAACTGTGCAATATGCAGATGAACAAGTACTTGTCAACAGGCCTGAATGTACCCCACGTGATTACTTTCCTGATGGAATGCCTGTTTCCAGTGCAAGCTCTCAAATAGTTATTCAGCCTCTTGATGAACAGTTTTCTACCAGGAGCTTAGATATAGATACTGTATTTCAACAAAATCAAATAAACAATGAAGCAATGGACATAACAGATACACAGTCCAATCAGCAGGAGCCTGTGTTGAATATGCCTCCTGAAAGTAGAAATGTTCCATCAAATACTCCGAGACCAAGTTATTCTGATATGCAAAATAGAGAACGTTTATGGACCACATTTGTTGGAGACTTGAATATCCCTTCATTTGACAAGCCATTGCAAGTAAGAACAATATATACTAATAGGAGTACCCCAAAAGATTACTTTTTGGACATGTTTCCGGAGTCTATGCTAAACTTAATTGTAGAAAATACAAACATATATGCAAATGAAAAAAGATCACATGGATGGCAAGATGTCACAAAGGAAGAGATCTCTGCATATTTAGGTATGATGATACTGATGTCAATCAATCCAATTTCTGATAGCCAGCTATATTGGTCCACAGATGTGTTTTATAAAAACCCAGTTATTTCTAGTGTCATGACCCTAAGACGGTTCAAAAAAATCACTGAAAATTTTCATATATCTGACATAAGAACAGAATTACCGAAAACATCCCCCAACTATGACAAACTGTGTAAAATACAACCACTCATTCAAAAACTAAATCAGACCTTTGCTGAAGCTTGCACATCATCTCAAACACAGTCCATAGATGAATCTATGATCAAATTTAAAGGTAAGAGTACCATGAAGCAATATATGCCCAAAAAACCCATAAAAAGGGGGTACAAGTGTTGGGCCAGGTGCGACTCCAAAAGCGGCTATCTGTTCCAGTTCCAATTTTACTCAGGTAAAGTTGGTAATGCATCTGAAGAAAACTTAGGTTACCGGGTGGTATTAGATCTTGCAGATGATGTGCCAGAAAATACTCTCTTGGTATTTGACAATTTTTTTACGAGTTTGGGGCTAATGACAGCTTTGTTTGAAAAAAAAATATTTTCAATTGGCACTGTTCGCATAAACAGAAAGGGCTTACCAGAATTGATTACCAAGAAATCTAGAGAGACAACACTAAAACCTGGTGAATTTATTTACCAATATTCGGCGCCGCTTTCAGTTATCAAATGGAGAGACACGAAAGATGTATTTGTGTGTACAACTGCTTTCAATCCCAAAGATATTATTGAAATAAAGAGGACTCAAAAAGATGGTTCAAAGAAAAATATGTTTTGTCCGTTGGCCATAAAAAAATATACAGAGTTCATGGGTGGAGTTGACCTTTTTGACCATTACAGATCTTCCTATCCTGTAGGTCGAAAATCCAGAAAAAATTGGCACCGAATATTCTGGTTTTTACTGGAAGCTGCCATTATAAATTCATATATAGTATATATGACTACTCATTCAATACGAAGAAACACCCATAAAGAATTCCGTTTACGACTTGCACGTGCACTTATTGATAATTTTAGTAGCAGAAAGAAGCAGGCTGCAGTATTCAAAACGAAAAAAGGAGGCTGTTATGGTGTGCCAGATGAGACCCGTTTATCAAATGTTGGACTACATATGCCACGCATTAGTAAATATAGAAGGTGTCGATTCTGTAGCACCCGGGCAAAAGAGCAGAGGACAAAATATTCTTGTTCCATATGTTTGGTATCCTTATGCGCTGCTCCATGCTTTGAGAATTATCATTCTACACCAGCACTCTCCAACATGTAGATTATTTCCCACATAGAGCTCCCTTCATTTAGCCCTACACTTGCAGTAGGAGTATATTTCCCACGTTGTTTTTTTATTTAAATAATAAAAAATAATAAAAACAAAAAAATGAATTCTCATAGTAATTACATTATTTAATTTACACTAATATTATAAAGTACGATATAAAGGATATGAAATGAAATAATTGGAATAACAATAAACTGACATTCTTATAAATAAAATATAATGTTAAAAATTAATAAAATTAATTAAGAAATGATTTGAATAATATTAAAATTATATTTTCTTTTATAGATATTAATAAGTAGAAGCCACATAATGTAATAAATAGATAAATTAATTAATGATCGAATAATTCCAATGTTATGCTTATACACTTCTGGACACATCTATTGGCCCACCTTGTATTTTCAGTTTCGTTTGGTCCTAGCTAAAATTTTATATTAGGTCGAGCAAAAAGTTTTTATGCAGTTTTGAACCTGGCACATTCACAATTTCATTCAATAGTCTTTTTTTGAATTTCGAACACAGAATTTAAAGAAACAAAAGACAATTTGGAGCCTGTTTGTTGATATCAAACAATCGAATACTAAGAAAACTTGGTTTTATTGGTTAACTTGGATTTAATTCTTGAAAAAGTGATTGATATCTTTGGTTTTGCAACATTACTTATTCTTAACATTAAGCTGAGGTTCTATCAATAATCTATAGATACTTCACCTGAAGTCGCCACCCAAGCTGTGGCACTTATTCACGCAGCCAAAGAAACGTGAGTGCTCAACTTAATTTAAGTCGATCTGTGGTCCGAAATGTTTATCGGAGGTACCTAGAGACTGGCGGCTTTGTTCGTCGCCAAGGAAGGCCACGATCTCGGGTCACAACTGAAAGGCAGGATCGATTCATCGTGACGACCAGCTTGAGAAATCGTCACCTTACCTCCATTGAGATACAAAACCAACTTGCGACTTCCACGGAGTATCTGTGAGCGCTCGAACTGTTCGGAGAAGGTTAAAAGAACGCGATATGGTACCACACAAGCCAGCTAATGGGCCCAAACTAACGCGAGCCCACCGAACAGCGCGCCTTCATTTCGCACGCAGTCATTTAAATTGGACACAGCAAGATTGGAGCCGTGTACTCTTTTCTGATGAGTCTAAAATTGTGTTACATGGCAATGATGGAAGGAAGAAGGTCTACCGACGTAAGGGAGAGCGTTTCGCACAATGCTGCTTTGAAGAGAGGGTTGCTTATGGCGGTGGCTCATGGACTGTCTGGGGCGGTATATCCGCGAGCGGCAAAACTCAACTTGAGGTTGTTACAGGACCACGGCTGCCAACATTAAATGCTGAAAGGTACATTCGTGAGTGCTTAGAACCTCACGTGATACCATACGCGGACTATGTGGGCCCAAATTTCCTTTTTATGCATGATAATGCAAGAGCCCATGCAGCCGGCATCGTCAGGGAATATCTTCGGGATGTGAACATCACAGTTATGGACTGGCCAGCCAGAAGCCCAGACATGAACCCCATTGAGCACATGTGGGACGAGCTAAAAAGACGTGTTAGGGCTCGTCAGCCAGTTGCCCAGACGATGCAGGAGTTGAAAACTGCCATAGAAGAGGAATGGGAGATGATCCCTCAAAATTTCATAGAGCGGTTGATAAACTCTATGCTTAATCGTATGAGAGCTGTGGTAGATGCCCATGGAGGCAACACGCGTTATTAAATTAAACCTTTATTTGATATAACATGTTTTTTATTCAAAAATCAATTGTCTTTAACAAGGCGCATATCCGACTTGTTAGGCGTAGCTCCATGTCGTATGGTATTCTGAATTCAAATTTAAAACAATACGATCGAAAAAGATGGTAAAATGTATCAGGTTTAAAACTGCATCAACAGTTTTTGTTCAATCTAGCAATCATATTTCGGTAGGGGCCATCGAAACCTAAACTCTAAGGTGGGCCAATAGATGTGTCCAGAAGTGTATATTTATTATTTCCCTCCATACCTTCCTCCCACACTCCTCACTTCCACACTCAACCTCTCACTTACTCACCACACGTGCCTTGCCAGGGCTACTCCCTGGAGACACTTACTCACTACACTCCCTCTTACACTCGCGTAACACTCTTCCTCTCCTCTTACTATACACTTACACTTCTTACTCTCACTCTTCCTCTACACTCCTCACTCCCATACTCCTCCTTACCTCCTCCTCATGTAACACTCACTCCTTAGTGTAACGTAATTCTATTACGTTACATTACGTTACAGTATATGGTATGGCAATAATAAAATAAAAACTGAAATTATTAAAAAGGATGACGCGTTCTGGAAAAAAGAGATGGAACCAAAGTTGTTAAAATTCTATTACGACTGTCTTCTTCCCGAACTTGTCGACCCCAGGCACACCAGGAATAAGCCTATTCGTGATCCGGATTACGTGATTGTTCATTACAATAAAAACTCTGTGCCAGATACTTGCAACGAACAATTAGAAAAAGCAACTATTTCGGGAAAGGAAAATGCTGATTCAAATCAACAATCAGTCGTTGAATATGAGGATGTTTTTTCATTTTCGGAATTTTAATTTCTTTTATTCTTAATTTTTGTAATAATTTCTTATTACGATAATAAATATTGTATAATAATAATAATACACACGAAGTGTAATATGTGTTTTATTGTAAACTAGCTTTTGCCCGAAGCTTCGCTCCCGTGAACTGACTACTCTACCCTATCCTACCCTACTCTACCCAACTCTCCCCTACTATACCCTAATTTTTTTTCTTCATAAGAACCTTCTCCTGACAATAACAAACACAACAAAAAAAGAATTAGCGAAATCGGTTCAGTTATTCTCGAGTTTTGCGCTTACCAACACATTTTGCGATTCATTTTTATATATAAGATGATATCAATGTAGAATAAATTATGTTCCTTGTTAAAATAAATAAACACACACACACTCACAATAATTTAATACTTACAAGGAAAAGGTTCCAGCCTTAGAATACTTATGTAAAAGTAAATAAAGATATTTTGATCGTATAAAATATTATAAAAAATATGATTTTAAAAAATATTTTACTTTAAAAAGAGATGTGCTAGTGTTTTTCAAATCACGAAAATCTTAATTTCGTTATTTGAATAACACTAGCACGTGTTAGTTTATTTCCGAAAAGACAATCAATAAAAAAAAGTCATAGGTAAATTCATAAAAAAAATATATAAGACAACTCTAAGGTGTCTATGTTCCGCGCCGCCACCGCCGCGCGCCGCTCGCCGGCGCCGCCCGTTGCAATGCATACGTTACTTACCGGGGTGCGTGCGGGTTGTGGGGTGCGCGCGCCTGGTTTTAGAATTATTGTTAAACAATTCGTCGCCTTAAATGTAATAATATGGTTGTGCTGAAGATACTCACAGTATTAATTCTCGGGCGAGGCTTGTTTCTGTCTATCAGAAATTGCAAATATTTGAAAGCGAACCAAGAAGAATGGTATACTTCATCAGCTCCTATAATTTAAAATTATGCAATGATTACTACTACGATATAGAAATATGTATAACTATTCTAATCCCATCATATTAAGAGTAAAGTTTTTAATTTCTGGCTTTTTCTGGTATTAGTGTGTAGTTAAATTAAAAATAATAATAACATTTTTTTATAATGTGTTTATGTTTTGTAATTTCATTTAATATGTATTTTAGTTTTATATCCATATAGTAAAAAGCCTAATCTAAGATTAAAGATAAATAAAGAGGAATAATAATAAAATAATAATTATAAAATATCAATTGAGTTTTCATAAACGGGTACGAGTAGAGTGCGTGCAAAATAATGCCACTCTGTTCGCCGACCGGGGAGGGGAGGGCGGGCGACTTGTGCGAACTTCACAAACCGGTATAGATTTTGCACGCATAGCAGTATCTACTTACCTTTTCCTGTTGTGCTGGTTTTAGCAATTTTTGATTTTTCACGGCGAAGGGCAGCCAACAAATAATCCATCTTTTTCTTCAATTCGCCAACTGGACACTCCATTTCGACGGAGAGTTCATCCCAGGCCTCCTGCTTCAGATTCCTGTTGTAATAGCTTTTGTGGCTGGGGTCCCATAATACTTGCTTTTCTTTATAGGCCTCGATAAATTTAATAACATTTTCATTGTTCCAATTAATTGTTTTTACTTTCACGGCAAGGACTGAAAATGACGCGCACGTGCAACCGACCGAGCGTCGCGAGTGACGCGTCCAGACTGACCCACGTCCGTATCTGTATCACCTTTGATGATCGGACATAAACCGACACGACATGGGACGGGCCGTATCATAACGGCGTATCGAGATCCCGTATCATGATACGTATATCATTACCCGTCCACATATGCGATCATGATACGCTTCGACGATACGGATACGGTGATCGGATCGGGCAAGTGATACATGTCTGGACCCGCCTTAAGGCTACGCGGTACCACCATAGTACATGGTGGTAATATGCATACGCACTCGGGGAAACGGTCTTCGCGACATGTTTATCACAGTCCGCGATGGCTTGATACGGAATCATGTACTCCGCAGCCGCCTGCGTTTACGTCCCATACGAACCGGTCAGGAGTTGGAGCTCGTAACGCCCTTGTGGCAGCGTCTTCACGATGCGATAGGGGGGGCCACGCATACAGGAATCCAACTTTCCGGTCGATTGAGCCTGCTTTCGTACAAAAACCAAACCGTTTAGTTGAAAAGCTCGGGGAGGCTTCCTCCCATGATTGACGTGTCTTGCTGGTGCTGATTCTGCTTAAGTCGTTCCGCTGCTCTCTGTCTACTCATCTCACGTAGAGTCTCCCTATTAGGGCTGGAACCCTCCGACGCAACATCACATACCAAACTTCTTATAAGCGGAGTTGCTGCTTCAATACCCGCCAGCAAGTTGAGGGTGGAGTATTGCGTAGTTTTGTGCTTGGTGATATTCAGTACCAACTGAATTTTCCAAATAACAGTCGGCCATGCGTTTTGTCAGTAGTTAGTTTCTACACGTTTCTCTACGAAATATTTAAAAGCGTTCGACAATAACGCTCGACTTGCCCATTAGATTGGTGCATCTCAGGCGTTATAAAGTGTCACAACTCATACTTTTAACCCAGTCAAGAAATTCAGCGCTTTGGAACATGCGGCCTCTGTCAACTACTATTAATTTAGGAGTTCCAAATAGGGATATCACATTGTTATAATGTTGTTTTAACTCATTTGCATCCTGCCGATACATAAGGTAAAGCAGGCAAAACTTGGAGAATGCATCAATAACTATTAAGACATGACGGTACCCATCGGCTTCAGGAAGAGGTCCCAAGGTATCAATGTGAATGGTTTCAAAAGGTAAGTCTGGCTTTTCCCAAGAACTAATAGGTTGGAATGGGGCTCGCGCGACTTTCTTATACGCAATGCATACTAGGCAATGTGAAATATATTTAGAAACAAAATTTCTAAACCCAGGAACCAGAAGTGTTTTGTGATTAAATCGAACGTTTTAAACGCGCGTCATACAGTACTTTTTTTTTTTTTTTTTTCGATGGGAAAAATCATCTTATGATAACCCCCGCTCTTGGGTGGAGCGGGAGATAGTGTCAGACTCTTACTGACTAAAAAACCCATCCCGTTCCTTCAAGCCTTCATACCGGGGCTCGAGCGCCCTTTCGGATAACCCTGGCCCCGGTAGGCTTCGACCCGGCTGGGCCCCTGCTGTTGCTGACAACTCCTTGAGGTTTACACCTGGATACGGCTTCATTAAATAAGTCTTTAGTGGAAATGCCGCATCTCCCACAATGACTCCGTTGTCTGGTAATAAGTTATTTTCCAGGTCTTGGTAAATCGAACAATTCTTAAAAACTCCTCCATCAGATACGCTACCATACGCGCCGACATCTACGAGTATGTACGAAAAACAATAGTCGTGATCGGCAATAGCTAACAATATGACGCACAGTGCTGCGTCCCATAGACAAAAATCAAAAAAACGAACTATTAATTCCATGCTCTTCAACGCTACTATCGTGAAGTCGAAGAGTGCCTAAATTACAGGAGTGCGTGCCTGCCATTGCCTCTGCGCTGATTGGCTAACGCTCTGCGTTTAAACTTTTACGTACCGAAACGCGAGTGGCTAATCTTTTTTTAGCTGCATTTTATCATTTGAATAAAGATAAAAAGAACAAATACTGAAATTGACTATTATTTTAAACAGGTTCGTGCGCCATGCTCTGAAGATCTAGGACATACCGAATTTAGATTTAAGTGACGATGATGACACTTCAGATTCTGATTAATTTATTTTTGGGAACGAACTGTGTCATATTTTAGTAATTAGTAATTGTTATGATTTGTTAAGTTTTATCCGTTAACAGCTGCGGACAGTCATCATTTCATATTTTTGTTCAATATAAATGGATGAAACAGGTATACCAAATGGCGACTATCCGTGAGCGTCAGCAGAAAAAAAGTCCGCCGTCTGCGGAGTGCATTAATGTCAACTTTATAATTAAAATATTAAAAATAAAACAAATATGATTACATACAAACGAAGTTTTGATTTTTGTCTGATCCACCATAGAGCTCGCAGCACTGTGCGACGCTGCATGTTTTTTTTTTTATAATTGAAGTATAAACTTCCACTTTTAGGAGGAGCTTTAATTGACACATGTTTTCCGTCTATAAAACCATAACATAGGGGGAAACTTCATCGTGTTTTAAACCCTCTTTCGATTTCTTTCCAATCTTCTGCATTTAGCATCTGATACCATTTTTAGCCACAAAAATACAGTAACATTACAATTACATTAATTTATTTTTTTTAATTCCAGGATAACATGGATACCCCAAATACCAATAAACCAGGACCTTCGTTGGTTCCACGCTCTGAAAATGGGTTAGAAAATGAGTCTGAAGAAGAGACACCACGATTTACTCCACCCACAAAACCTAAGCGGAGCAAGTTATCACAAATATCAAATATGATAAATGACTTGAGAGAAATTAACGACAACACATGCAATGAAGAAACCGATCTAGATCTATTTGGAAAAAGCGTCTCGGCACAATTGACAAAAATATCAGAGGAACAGGCAGTCATTGCTAAGGAAAAGATACAGAGTATATTGACTCAATGCTTACAGATAAACGAGCCAAAACTGCGTATTCTTATCAAATGCAACACTCGGTTCAGCAAGTGCAAAATATGCAACCTACTAATAGGAATACTACACAAGTTCTTCCGAAATACACAGTACCCCAATACTCTCTGCCAACACCTACAATCTATCCTTCTATAGAGCCCAGTCCATCGACATATTCTTCTTCGTGTTACCAGTATACCACTAGTACCACTGATAGTGTATTATCCCCAAAAATTCCATATAATTATGACAGTTATGGCGAAAGCGTAGTCAACAGTGATGCCATTCTACAAGCCTTCAATAACGCTTAATATCACATGTTTGTTGATGGATGCGGATATGTGGATGGATGAAGAGGGAGAGGGAGGCCAAAGAATAGATGGATGGATTGTGTGAGAAGTGATATGAAAGAAAAGGGAGTTAGTGATAGCGTGACGAGTGACAGGACAGAATGGAAAAAGAAACGTGTTGCGCCGACCCCAAATAAAACGGGACAAAAACAGGAAGAAGAAGAAGAAGACTTTTTAGTTAAGGGCCACCATTAAAAAGTACCTTTCAGCCAAACTTAAATACCTTATAGCCAGAGAGCACCTTATAACGATTTTGATAATCCCAAACATGGTTAGATTACATTAATTTACCTTCTGGCTTCATTATCAGATCAGTCCGATACTTCCCCTCCCCCTTTTCCTTTAGCTAGTCATAGACTACACGTACAAAAGATTGGTGAATGTGCGAGGCAAGTTGATGGGATGGAAACCAAACATCGGCGGAAGGCACTGATCTTCCAGGGCATTGCAGAGGTTGACGGTGAGGTTAGCTGTGCAGTCGTCCTGGATGTCATCAATAAGTAGCTGGGTGCCAAATCATTCAAATCAAATCAAATAGTTTATTGACACAAACAATTCTTTCACACAATATTTTGAAGCCCTGACTTCTGGGCTAGGTAAAAACCTGTATTACAGAAGTCAGTGTCTTCTCCCATTAGTGTCACTTAATTCTCGAAATTGAGGTGACCTTGAATTTAATTTACAAATAATCAATAAATAAATGATGAAAATTAAAAAATACAAAAGTATAAAAATTAAGAACAACATGCTTGAAAATAAAATTAAGATTAAATTTAATTTAAAAAATAAAATAACAAAAATAAAACCTTAAGATCGTGGGTGTGTTGGCGTTTGAGTGTGAGATTGTTATGTTTACTCTATGAGTTCTTCAGTCTGTAAATAGTTTAATGTTTGGAGCCATGTTTTTATTCTGTGTTTAAAGGTATTCCGTGTAAGATGATTTATTATTAGAATCGTATTGACTTTATTATAGTTTCATTGCCAAGTTTATGTGCTCCCGCCTTGCTGATGCAGTGTTGAATTTAATATGTGGACAAACATTCCGAACTGTGCGCCTGCCTGTAGCATGCTTATTGTAGGGAGTAACACAATGTTGTTGTATGAGTAGGTTCAGTAGGTACAACTGTCTCACTGTTAGAACTTGACAGTTTTGGTACAGGGTCTCCGTCGAAAATCGGTATGGTTTAAAAGTCATGACTTTGAGGAGTGATCTTTGAGCTCTTTCCAAGTTAATCATGAAGGTCTTACATGCTCCACCCCAAACCGTAATACAGTAACCCAGTACTGACTGTGCTAGTGCGTAGTATACCGTACGAATTAATTTTAAATCAGCAATGTGTCTTAACTTTTTGAACGCCCAGATTAACTTTCTTGTGCGTGATGTAATTTGGTCAATGTGAAGGCCCCAGCTCAACTTGCTATCCAAGAGTACACCTAAATATTTAGTAGATAGTGTTTTTTTTAAGCACATGCATAAACAAGTCTCGGAAGTGACAGGGAAGTTGCAGGAGTGCACCTTAATTACTAATTCCAGTAACTGTGTTTTGGCAAAGGAGAACTGCATAAAAGTTGTTTTTGTTAGATTTAGGGTTAATAGATTTACTTCTAGGCAATATTTAATTTTATGAAGGCCCATTTCCGCATGTTGTTGTGCCTCTTCCTAAGTCTGACTGCATCTTCCATCAAAACCTGTCACAGACTCGGGGCGGCCAATAAAAGTCATAGGCCCATACTGGTGAGATTTAAAACTTGTGATGATAAAGCTACGATCTGGAGAGCCAAGAAAGGCTTGAAGGGTTCTTCCATCTCGGTCAGGGAGTTCTTGACGAGGACCCGGCAAACCATCTTCGGGAAGGCGCGGCTCCACTTCGGAATGCGATCCTGTTGGACTCAGGACGGATTAATTGTGGTTAAAACCCCCGACGGCAATAAGCACAAGATTACGGCACTCGATGAACTTAGTCCACTGTAGGCGAAGTATCCGAAGGTCCAAGGAGGTGATACCCTGCAAAAGAAGACTCGTTAATTTCGGTACTTTTATTACTTTTATCTACTCTACACATAAGACAGCAAGGTCTTACTTACCATGCAGCAATCTTAACTTTGTTCTCAACTTTTTCTGCATTATTTTATCCTTTATTTCTTTTGAGTAAGTTTGCACACTTTGACCTTCGCAAATCTATTTTACTGTAGTTACCCTCAACAGATTCATTTATTCAAAATCATAAAAATGTCAAACTATGTTTATTACTTGTAATTTTGTTTAGTGTCAAATTTATAGGTTATTTGGAACTATTTAACTTTGTTTAACTTAGAACTTGGATTGACGTTTGCTGGCGGTCGGGTCGGATACGTTCACAGATTCTTTCTTTTGTAAGGTGCGTTCTGATTACTGTCGAAGTTATTTAAAATCCCTTGACCTTTTTGTTCCATTTTATATTTTTATTCTTTTGCGGTAATATAACGGTTTTTTTTTAACTTTTTTCTATGTAATTATATATGTAGTGGTCAATGTGATTTACTAATTTCAGTGGTTCTAACTTCTTTTTTTCTTGTTTAAATATATTATTATAATATGATGTTAGCTGGCGGGTGGTGCAGTGATGCAAACGCCGTACTAGCTTTTGTGTGTAATTTGTAGTATTTTATATATATATATATGACGGCGCCAGGAGTGGCTGAGCGATATGACCGTCATCATTTTGATTCAGTGGTACTGGGTTCATTTTGATGGGATATTAATAACTATGCACTTGAGTTTTCTAGTTACTAATAATGTCAGTTTCACAGTTCACAATTAATTATAATGTCACTTTTATAATTCACAATAGTGTTGTAAGTACCTATACTAAATAATTACGAATACACGGGTTAACCGACAGTTTCATGTTAGAGGTGTGTGACCCTTGAAACTGTGCAAGCTAAACTGCGCTCGCATCATGGGTCGCAGCCCCTTTTTCATGACTCTGGCCTCGTGACGTATAAAAAATGACGCCACTGCGTTACACCCTTTGGTAGGTACCATAATAATAACAAAACAAAGACTCTGTAGTTCAATATCGTTCTCCACGACACGGCCAACCTGACAAATTACACGTCCTCGTGTACACCTGTAACCAAAATTCACATTAGGAGCACAATCTCGGCCAACCTGACCAAGGACAAGTGCATCAGCAATAGACAATTCAATATCGACATTCGTTAGAATCAAATCTAATCAAAGTATCAAAAGGTACCTCTAAGCTTCAAAAGTATCAAAAGTGAACATTTAGGTACACTAATACAAAACACAGTTAGATCACATACAACGCTCATGGCCCAGCTGTCTCAGCAGCTAGTGACAAACCTTGCCACCTGTATCATTATTGCTTCAAGCAACAAACACTTCTCTTATAGAGTCCACGACTCTCAGGCCATCACATGACCAACACAAAATAGTTTCCTCAGAAACTCAGGCCCCCGCTGCTCTGCTTGCTGCCCATCGCGCTCTGAACAACTCACGCATGAATTGCAGTTAGGACTACAGACAAGCACGTGCAGTGCGGCCAAACTTCAGGTCAACACATGACCAACACATAAATTCACAGGCTCCCGCCGCACCGCTTTCTGCTCATCGCGCTCTGAACAACTCACACATGAATTGCAGTTACGACTACAGATAAGCGCGTGCAGTGCAACCAAACTTCAGGTCAACACATGACCAACACAAAAATACACAGGCTCCCACCGCAGCACTTACTGCCCGTCGCACCCTGAACAACTCACGCATGAATTGCAGTTACGACTACAGATAAGTGCATGCAGTGCGACCAAACTTCAGGTCAACACATGACCAACACAAAAATACACAGGTTCCACCGCAGCACTTACTGCCCATCGCGCCCTGAACAACTCACGCATGAATTGCAGTTACGACTACAGATAAGTGCATGCAGTGCGACCAAATAGCCATGGTATGTGTCTACTTTCCTCTGGAGAAATACTCCTCATCGTCTTCTACATCAAATAAATCTAGCTCAGTAGGAGCGCTACTTAGAGGCATCTTTCGTATACGATTGTGAACATACTCATAGGCTCGGTTACCACTCAAAGGTTTCAAAGATAAAAATCACTATCAAGTAACTCCACTACTTTAAAAGATCCCTTTTATTTTTAATTCAATTTAGTCTCGTTTCGTTTCCTTATGAATCAAAACTAAATTACTAATATCAAACTTTACTAATTTAGCTTTATCTTTATCAAATTTAGATTTTTTGTACTTACCACTTAACTTTTTTTTTCATGTTCGTTTACGCTTTCTCTCTTCTCTAGGAAACACTTATTTTTTTTGTCTCACAATCAGTTACAAGATTTAACAGTTAAGCTATGCGTCATAAGTTTAAGGGTTTTGCCCTTGTTTGAGTTTAGAAAACTTTAAAACAACCCCTTTTTTTGTTCGATAAGTAAGGGTCGGCCACATTGTGATACTGGTATTTTTTTTTTCTGTCGGGTCATTCCGACTCTTAGAATTCGTGAAGAATATGGTATCTCAATGGGCATGAAATATTGCTTTCGCCATGTGGCGGATACAAGTGCAGGTTTGTATCCCATAAAACACAGGCTAAATGAGTTTCTAAGAGGCACAATATTGCGTTATGTTATTTTAAAACGCATAACGGATTTTTTTGTTATTCTTAAAACTAAATGACAAGCTGTCACATCGTAAAATACACATTTAACGTACTTTTTAGTGGCTTGTACTTTTGAAGTTTACATAGTGAATAGGACGATTCAAAGCAAGTGGCACATCTTCCAAAGCTTCTTGCGTTTCTAGAAATGTAAGCATACCCTATGCTCATCGTCCGCTATCAACTTACCCGTTAGCGTGACTTGATCATGTGGTGGTAAAATACAAAGATAAACTAGGACACAATCTTTGCTAGTGAAACATAGACCTTGATCCACTATAACCCGAATCAGGGCTCCGAATAAGAAGACACTAGATTTAAAAGCTCCGATCACGCTGGGTGCGTAGTTCTTTCACTAAAGTACTTAGCTACATGCATCTCATTATCGACCTTTTGGAAAAGTATAGCACTTTAGAATAAGAAGTACCAGATTAAAAAAAACGCAAAACTGATTTAGTAGTTAAAGCTTATCATCCAATTAAATTCCAATTAAATAATTTGCTGGTTGTAAGTAGATGTAACAGTCATAATTTGAGAGAAGTTTTTTTTTTTTTTTAACAAACTTTCGGCAATACGAGGCTAGACCAATGAATTTATCTAAGTTGATGAATATTCTCAGAAGAAGGTAGTTTAATGAAAGCCAGCAAGTCTAATAAGAGCAGTGGTGTCCGAGTGGCAACGCGCCGTTCCACCGGGTGGTGGTCGCGGGCTCAAATCCAAACAACAGTAAGAAAGCAGAGTAAGAAACCCAGCATGTCCCAGAACTTTTGACTAGCCGGATGCAACTTGAGTGATAAACCGTCAATAAAAAAAACGAGAAAATCCTTTATCTTTAAACAAAGCTATCAGTTGTTCTTTAGTGTCTCGCTATCTGACTATTTGTATCTATACCATTAAAACGAAACAACAATTTAGGCATAGGATTTCATAAAGCAATCGATTTTAGTTATGAAATAATCAAAGAAGAATAAGTTATTAGTATTATGAACCCTTTTGCTGTCTAATACGTTAACCGTATAGCTGACTGTAAAGCTAACAAAACCCTAAGGTTCTTAAAAGGGTCTTATTCCCAGTTTACAAGTCTCAAAATATTGTACTGTTCCTTCGTCCGTAGCTCACATGCATACTTTTTGCAGGTTTGTAATCCCCGAATTGGAATCTGTCCAGCGAAACTTTACGCGATACCTACAGTATAGATGTAAAACCCGTTCATAATTTTATAACGAGTCGAGATACAAAAGGTACCATTTTCTACCACTTAGGGAGGGAAGTAGTACTCGTATATCAGATATCTCTTTTCTCGTTAAGTTAGCACAATCTTACATCGACGCCCCGCAACTTCTCTCCAAGATTAATTTAGGCGCCCCCACTAGATCTCTAGAATACTCTTTCTTCTTCTTAACGTTCCCTGATGCTACACAAATTACGGACAGAATTCGTTCTTTATAAGATGCGCAAAGTCCTACAATGATTTAGTTGACTTTTCTGAACTTGATTTATTCACTTGTAAGCCGCGTATATTCAATCAAATACTTAACAAACATTGGTTCGACAACCGTTTCAACTTGTCCTGCAAGACCAATTGTTGTAATTGTGTCGTATTGTTAAAGTGCATACCATCATTGTAATCTCTTCCAAGCATGTTCTCCATTGACAATCAAATGTGAAAACATGTCATCGGTTTACAGTTGCATAATTTATTGTTTTGTTAGTTGTTAATACTGTTTGTTTTCCGATTGTAATAAAATAAAATAAGTATAGTGATTCCAGTCAGAATCCTAGATGTGTTTTGATGTGTTATGATGAAACGACTTGAGTCATGAGCAAGACTACATTAATTGCAAATTAGAATGACTGTCTTGCACAATGTTTAGTAAAACATAATAATAATGTCTGAATATTTTATAGAAACTTTGGGCTTGCCAAAGCTCCCATGCACCCCGAGTCAAGAGGTTAACAGATGTTTTTTTTTGTCTGGGCTCATTGTAAGCGTGTGCACTTGAACACGAATGCCAATCCCATGACGTCACCCAACATTTCAACGCCGTCGCTATCCGTCGGCCTCCCTTAGCATATTTCAAGCAAACGTCTGGTACCACTTGAAATAAAATACGTAAGCCGTGACTATAATTAAAAAAACGTCACATAAGATTTGTTCGCCGCTACGGTTTATGTTAACCGACCAACCGACAATTGCGTACTTACGTGGCCCTTCGAAGTTATGACTGATGTACTACTTAATAAGCGACCATTCAGCCCCAGATTCAAAATAAGAATTGTACGACTGACCAGATTGCTCCAACTTTCCGCATACACCGGATACTTGACCACTATTGACACGTCGCGTCACTCTGCAACCGCGCTGCCTGCGTCTGCGCTGCTGTAGCTGCTCGTCGATGGCGTGCTTCCAGTGCTGCTTCCGTGGCTTTAGCTTGCTGCTATTTGTTCACATTCACTTTCTTTCGACTTGCCGTTGTTCACATTTAATAATCACTCATAAAGTACGAGAAATAGATCACGAACATGCACCCACGTCATGCCTGCGTTTGATATTTGTGATAACCATGATGAAGCACCGCTCTTCAGGGCTTTGCTGAGGGCTATGACGAGAGATGAACCTTTGAGGAGGTATTTGTTGAGACCGATATCACTGTCACGGAGGCACACCAAGCGCGTGGCCTGGAATCAGGGTGTTCTGGGTTGAATTCTGGCAGCGTAATTTCAAACACCGTTGTTGGTATTCTTATGATTTCAATTAGTCACATCAAATTTCCTTTTTCTTTTTTTTTTGCACTTCAAGCATTGCGCACCAGTGGGAATTAGATTCAGATCCCACTTCTGATGACGGCGCCAGGAGTGGCTGAGCGATATGACCGTCATCATTTTGATTCAGTGGTACTGGGTTCATTTTGATGGGATATTAATAACTATGCACTTGAGTTTTCTAGTTACTAATAATGTCAGTTTCACAGTTCACAATTAGTTATAATGTCACTTTTATAATTCACAATAGTGTTGTAAGTACCTATACTAAATAATTACGAATACACGGGTTAACCGACAGTTTCATGTTAGAGGTGTGTGACCCTTGAAACCGTGCAAGCTAAACTGCGCTCGCATCATGGGTCGCAGCCCCTTTTTCATGACTCTGGCCTCGTGACGTATAAAAAATGACGCCACTGCGTTACACCCTTTGGTAGGTACCATAATAATAACAAAACAAAGACTCTGTAGTTCAATATCGTTCTCCACGACATATATATATATATATATATTATTTTTTCTTATATTTAATGTTCTCTGATGACGAATCTTTCCATTCTGCTAACAATTCAACTGCCTTTGCGATGTCAGCTTTGTCTCTCTGACGGATACCCTTGGCGATCTATTGCGCTCTGCTATTTAACTCAGTGCTTCAGTAGTATTGCTGAAAACATAGTATAGCATAGGTTTGACGTGTCGATGATGTGTTCCACCGTTGACTGCACCGTTTCTAGTTTCTCATCTCTTTGTTTTCCTGACGGTGCCACACCTTATTTCCAGCTACACGATTGTTCGCATTTGTTAGCTTTCTTTCCGTATTGGAAATGGTAGTAACATCCAGTTCGCCGATCTCTTCCTGTCCCCCGTTGCGACAAATTGTTCTAACGCCTCTCTGGTAACTGCCGTTGAGATCGTGATTTGTATAGTTTTCTCACCCTCTGACTGCCTCTCTGCATTTCCTCGCTACTCTTACTAAGTTCGGACACCTCTGTGATCAATAAATCTGTCCTTGACGGGGAGGAGCTGGCAGTGACTTCCGAAATCGAATCTTTCGGCTCTGCTGTTCTGTTAGCTTATTCAGGTTCGTAATTTCACTGACAGCCAACACCGTACGTGCCGCCTCTTGTAATGTTCGATCCATAGTGTGCGCAGGGTATCTTCTGGAAATTTGCCCCTGGCTAGTTCCTTCATACTTCACAGTTGTTGCGATGGTTTCTGATCTCCTAGATCTATTTCTTTTAGCAATTTCGGTACTCTCTGTATATCCGACTCTTCGTATACGCTAAGCAGTCCTTCTTCCAGCACTGTGTAAGGTTTATCTGCAGATGGTTCTAGCACTAAATCTGACATTTGTCGTACGTTTTCTTTGCTCAGCTTCGCGATCACCAAATTGAATTTTGCCATCTTTTTTCTCATCTGCGAATATGACCTTGATAGTTTATGCCTATGTATAAACTATCAAGGTCATATAGATATATATATAGATACATATAGATATAGATATATAAAATATATAATAGTAATAATGTGTTAAATAATAATTACAACAGATATTTGAAAGATAACGTTTAAATTCAAACTAAAAACCAACAATCAAGCGGTGACAAACAAGTATAACTCATGGTTGTTTGTTACCGCCTATAAAAGCCGCTGCGCCGGCCGTCCTGGGTCATCATCATCATTTCGCTGCCCGTCGCTCGCCCCGAATGGACGTGCCGCCCCGTGCATCGCGCCCGCTCCGTGCTACGTGCCCGCTCCTACGTCTCGCCGCGACCGCTCGCCGTGACGTCATCAGTGGTCGCCGACCACAACACTATCAGAAGCCGCCTTTTTCAAGGCAGTGGACAATAGACTATTTCCTTTACGGAATAGTCGAAAACGTAGTGCCCCTTACGGTAAAACCCACAGTTTCTTGGTCCTTGGCGGGAATACCTCACGGTGTCAACAAACCAAGGGGGTGTTGCCCCAATACACCCGCCGAACCCCTTCAGGGCTAGGCAGTCATTTGGAGTCGGGAGCTAGGTCTTGGCCTTGGGGGTGGCCCCTCGTCAGACCTATAACTCCGAGTTCTTTTTCAGCTACACACCTGGTGCCGGTTGGGGTGTCTATCCCTTCGCACCAGACCCTGTCAGGGCCCGATCGCACATTAAGATTGGCGATCGGTTTACAAGCTTAGGGCTCACCATTAGGTACACACCTCCCAGCGTGCACAACCCTTGCTGGGAGGGTCACTCACCCCCGGGCCCGTCCACCCGGGGACTTAGGTGTTACGGACATAGGCTTTCAACCCATGTTGCCCCCCCTTTAATTCTCCACCATGGATGCCATGGACCTAAAAAGAATTCAGGCAGAGACTATACTTGCTTTTTTCGAGCAAGTATTAGTCGAAGACCCCACTTTCATCGATGGCTTCCGGGATAAGTTCCGAAATTTTGTCGGCACCCGGAAGACCGCCCCGCTCATTCCTTCCTCATCGGTGGATCCCTCCACCGATGAAGCTACTCAGGCCCCGTCCACGGGACTGCCTCCCTCCCACCCCTGTTCTTCCCAAATAGAGGGAAATCTTGCCAACTCATCCCCTCCTAGCGAGGCTATGGATACGACAGTGCCCATAGACACTGACTCAGAGCTGCCAGGCTCTGAGGCCCAGGAGTCCTCCTCTGACGATGACTATCAAGTCGTCCAAGGAAAGAGGAAGAAAAAGAATAAGACTAAGGCCCCCGCCAGTAAGGCCAAGAAGACCGATGTCTCCACCCCCGCCCCCGCTACTACCCTCAGTAGCAAACCGGCCCCAGCGTCACAGCTGTCGCAGCCTAGCTGCAATCCTTCAGCTTCTGCAAAGAAGCAACGTCCCCCGCCTCCCTTGTACATCCAGGACAAGGCGAAGTGGACGGACGTGTCCAAGATGTGTGTTGATCGTAAGATCAACTACTCTAATGCACGAGCATGCCAGCAGGGCATTCGTGTCATAGTCCCGACAGTCGCTGACTACCGGGAACTTACCCGATCGCTCAGAGAGAGGAACGTGTGCTTCCACACGTACTCTCTCCCAGAGGACACGCCGACCCGAGTGGTCATAAGACGTGTGCCAAAGGAAATCCCCACGGACGACATCAAGTCCGACCTTCAATCGCAGGGCGTCCCAGTCTCTGCGGTTCACCGTCTTCACAAGGCTCGTGGCAGAGAACAGTACGATATGGTACTGGTCGTCTGCGACCCTACAGAAGGGCACCACCCGATCTTCAAGATCAAGTCGGTGTGCTCTCTCTCCGGCATCTCAATTGAGAAGCCGTATAAAAGCTCGATAGTTGGCCAGTGTCACCGCTGCCAACTTTATGGACATGCTCAGTCCAACTGCTACGCAAAACCCAGATGCGTAAAGTGTCTGGGTGAGCACGGCACTACTGACTGCCCCCGTCCCAAAGACCGCACGCTCTGCACAGAGCCACCCAGCTGTGTGCTGTGCGGGCAAGCTGGGCACCCGGCTAACTACCGGAGTTGCCCCAAGGCCCCCAAAATTTCTCCAAAGCTCGCAAAGCGCGCCGCTGCACGCCAGCTTAGAGAAGCCCCCTCAGGGTTAGCCCCCTCAACCCAGCTCCCCGAGCGTCTCGCTCCCCAGCGCCCGTCCCCTTGGAACAGGCTGAACCACCAAGCTGGAATAGGCTGAGAGACCGCCAAGGCCTTCCCGGCCTTGGCGGTCTCTCAGCCTATTCCAGCTTTGATGGCCAAACCCATCCCAGCGCCTACTCCCGCCCCTGTGGCACCCGCAGTCCCAGCAGCAGCCCCTAAGGCTTTGCCTCGGTTCACTGGCGTGATTCCTCCCAGGACCGATCCAGCTGGCTCAATCATCCTGGAGCATTATATCATATTTATGACCCAGGATGCTAGAGACCTAGCTGACGAGCTACACGTGGCTAAAGCCACGGGTACAGTGACCCTGAAGAAGATGGCTGAGCTCTTCGATCAGCATAGGCCGACACTGTCCGAGCTGGACAAGCTTCCAGCTGTTTCCCTTAATAATTAAATTAATGGATAAGCGACTGAAAGTTTGTAGCTCCAAACCGCGATCCCTTAAATTAGGTTTCTTCAATGCGAATAGCATTAACTCCCAGCGTGATGAGATCGCGGCCTTCCTCCGCGACCATCAACTAGACATTCTCCTTATACAGGAAACTTATCTAAAGCCCCACCTCAAAGATCCTAGGATTGCCAACTATCGCATAGTTCGCAACGATAGGATCCGCTGTCACGGTGGTGGCACCCTCATCTACTACAAAAAGGAATTGCACTGCATTCCCCTAACTCCACCCGCCCCTATCTCTACTGGAGTTGTGCTTGTCGGCTAGGCATGACTGGCCACCGCTCTCACCAGAGACCTGACATCCCTCTTTGGCATGAGTGACTCCGTTATCTTAGCGGGCGATCTCAATGCTAAACACCCCGCGTGGAACAGCAGCACGACCAACCCTAGAGGTAAGGTCATTTTCAACCTTGGTGCTTCCCTGAATTCTGACATCATCGGCCCGATGTGTCCCACTCACTTCCCCCACGATCCCAATCATAGGCCTGACGTTCTCGATGTAGCGCTGCTAAAGAATGTGAACCTCTCGTTTGCAATCTATAGAAGCAATACACGAACTAAACTCTGACCACCGCCCCGTGGTCATGCACCTTGGCTCCCGCTCGGGAAATCTCGACCCCGGCCAGCCCCCTCCATCCCGACTGATCACTGACTGGAAGAAAGTAAGCGAACGACTGAAATCTACTACGTCACATCAGTTGGACTCCATCCCTGACCATATAGTCTCAGTCGCCGAGACGACGGAGGCGATCGACTCGCTCACAGAGCACGTACAATCCGTCCTGAACGATTGTTCAAGGGAGATTCCAGTGACAGAGGACTGTCGCTGGAAAATCCCGGACAATGTACGGGCTCTGTTGACCGAGAAGAACGCTGCTATCCGTGCGTATAGCGCTTTTCCCTGCGACGCCAACAAGGCTCACATGCGTAAATTACAGCGTGCTGTAAGGAAGCGTATGACCGAGCTGCGTTCCGCCCGCTGGGAAAAGACGCTCAGCGAACTTGAGCCTACCCATCTCGCCTTCTGGCAACTCCAAAGGAAGCTACGTTCCACCGAAGAGTCCTCCATGCCCCCGCTCACCCGCCCTGATGGGAGTGTCGCTTTCGACAACTCCGAGAAAGCGGAGTGCCTGGCCGACAGTCTCGAAGCCCAATGCTCGCCTAGCTCTCATCTAGTAGACCAAGCCCACATTGATATGGTGGATGCTGAAGTCGAACGAAGAGCCTCCCTCCCTCCCGTTGAAGACCCCGATAACCCTCTAGCCCCCGTCACACCCGACGAGGTTGAGGATATCGTGAAAAGGCTTCAACCACGGAAAGCCCCCGGTGCCGACGGCATCACGAACAGAGTGTTCAAACTCTTCCCCCCCAGCTCATAATGCTAATGACCGCCATCTTCAATGGCGCATTAAGCAATAATATATTCCCACAAGCGTGGAAACAGGCCACCATTATCGGCATCCCCAAACCAGGCAAGCCCAAGTCTGACCCCTCTAGTTACCGTCCCATCAGTCTCCTCAATGTTCTCGGTAAGATCTACGAGAGGCTTATTTATAAGCGACTCAAAGATTTTGCCGAAACCAAGGGTCTCATCCCCGACGAGCAATTCGGGTTCCGTACCGAACACTCGTGTGTCCATCAAGTTCACCGCATCGTGGAGCACATAAGCGTTGGCTTCCAACGTAACACGATGACGGGGCGTCTTGTACTTTGACATAGCGAAAGCATTCGACAAAGTCTGGCACAATGGCTTATTATATAAGCTATACCAACTCGGTGTGCCAGATCGTCTCGTGCTCATCATGCGAGACTTTCTGTCGAATCGCACCTTTCGCTATAGAGTCGAGGGAGCTCTGTCCTCCCCACACCCCATCAGAGCAGGAGTCCCTCAAGGCTCCGTTGTTTCCCCTCTAGCCTTCACGTTGTTCACCAGCGATATCCCCAAAAGTAAAAAGTCTAAGTTGGCGCTATTCGCTGACGATACGGCTATTTACTACACAGGTCACCCCAGAGTTATCGCTCGTAATCTCCAAACCTCCGCAAACATTTTGGGCAAATGGTTCCGGAAATGGAGAGTCGAGGTTAACCCTGATAAGAGTCAAGCCGTTCTCTATGCGAGACGGCGGAGATCTGACCCCCCTCCCCCTCCGATCACCATGTACGGCAAGCCGATCCCCTGGGAGAAGCAAGCCAAGTACCTCGGAGTGATCCTCGACGAACGCCTATCCTTCGCCGAGCACATAAAGCAGGCTCGCTCGCGAGCTGCTTTCGCTCAGGGTAGGCTTCATTACCTACTGACTGCCCGCAGCAAATTGTCACGCAAGTGCAAGTTGCGCCTTTTCACGGCAGTCATTCGCCCGATCATGACGTATGCCTGTGCAATCTTCGCACACGCCAAGGCCCGTCACCTCCACCGGATGCAGACCCTCCAAAACCGTACCCTCCGAAAAATCCTCGGAGCCCCCTATTACATCCGAAATGAGAATCTACATTTAGATCTCAGAGTCCCCACCATCCAGCAGTTCATGAAACGCCTGTGCAAGCGTTTCTTTGACACTGCTGTGAAGCACCGCAACCCCCTTATCGCATCGGCAGCCCGATACGAACCCTCCCGCATCTCCAAGATTCGCCGCCCTAGGTATACCCTAATCGCCCCCGACGACCCCACTACCCTGCTCCAAGAGAGCCGTAGGGAAACTAGCACAGTTAAAAAACATTACAAACCGCGTTCCTTCCGTCCTCGCCGCCGAGGCCCGCCGCGACAAACCCGTAATTGTCCTCCCCGTCCCTTGCTCGAGCCAGCCCGCGCCGCTGAGCCAGTAGTCTAAAATTCCCCTATAATAATAATAAAATTTTTGCTAGATCCAGCCCGTCCCTTTGCTGCCCTCCCCCAGCGACGCCCTAAGCCGAGGCTCGTACCCCACAGGGGGTGCCCTTAGCGTAGTCGCTTAGTTTTAAGTTAGTATAGTAAGCCCTGGCTGGAGGCTTTGATTAGAGATCAAGGCCGCCACAGGCAAGTCCAGTTAAGCAGCCGACAACCTCCTAGGTTGACCTGCGAGAGGCCACACACAAAAAAAAAAAAAAAAAACGTCCTGGGTCATTCTCGGTTCAGACGTCGGACGGTGCGGAGCTCTCTCTTACTTGCTGTTCAGCTCTAGACCTTTACGGACTGCCAAAGTTCACGTAAGTTATTTAATATAATAGCTTAAGGCGTATAGTCCCTTGAATCATCTGGCCGAAATTATGTGAACGCAACTCTCGCACTCGCCTAGGCGGCAGTACGCAAATCTGTGCATTTATTTGCGGCCAGCAGCGCCCGGAAAGCGCTTTAAATCCATTTTCTCTGCGAGATATTGATTGATTTACACATGCAATGTTCACTTTGAAGAATATTTAACCACCAATTTTTATGTGTAAAAATGTTTCTAAAGGTCCAAGCCGTTTCGAAGGAGTAGGGAAAAGTTGCGTAAAGTTGCGAAATTGCTAAATATTTTTTTTTGACAAAAGTATTAATTGCACGAAAAAATCAAATGTTGATATTATTGTTCATGAATCTATAATAAACATATATTTTTTTCAAACCAATTGACCTAGCCGTTACGGAGGAGTAGGCCTCATAAAATCACTGTTTTATGGCACTTTTCGGGCGCTTGGCCCTTAATATTATTGCTAATGTTGTTTTGATTCTGTGTATTTGTTATACTGTGACTTATGTTTCTAATTATGTTATTGTTAACTATTGTTTTAATTTGTCTGAAAAAATACTATATCTGAGCTTCCGAGGTGTTTCTTGGCCGTTCTTCACCTCGTAGACCTAGTTTCCGAACGAGCCAGTAGTTTATTCGAATAATTGACAAGCCTATTTGAAATAAATACTTAGTCTTGTCTTTCTGTGCTTTTCTTCATAAAACCCTTTCCTTACACACCAGTCATAGGAACTTTGATACACAGTAAATAACCGTTATCCATCTTGACATTTTATTATGATATATAGGTAGTTATAAATATATATATCAATATATAGTTTTTCCTTCTTGTTCATTTCTAACAACCTCATATTGGCCAAACCATAGCCGTGGCTCGTATATCCAAAACTCTGGACTGTTTATATCTTGTCTTGTCAAATTTGAAATAAATCACCGTCCTCCGGTGCGGTCGGCTGAGCATCAGTTGCGCTGGTAACATTGGTTCCATCATTTTCGATAGTTTGTATCTACGTGGCAAGTACTATAATCGCGCACCAGTGTGGGGCATAATTAATTTACTTTTGTAATTTAATTACTAAATTAATGAAAATTTCTAATTACATTAATTTGTAATTCAAATTACTGTATACGGGGTAACATTGCGGGTAATATGACTATATATGATATATTAATATCGCTTCCGGGAGGTCAGATACACATGTACACAACTACCTAAATATTTGTTCCTTTCATGGTCTTTTACCAACTCATTATTATCCCACGCACCAGAGCGGGTCATGTTTGGATCATTTCATCTTAAAAACAAAACACCCGAACAAAACATTGGTTACTAATTCTTCGCTTACGGATCACCAAGCAATTTTACTAACAATACAAAAATCTTCACCTAGAATAAACTGCATGCGTAGCTATAAAAAAAAAATAATATGACTAATCTTGAACGTGACATTTGCGGCATTGACTTTGACCCTGTTTACAGGACGAATGATGCAAATATTTCTTTACAGTATTTCATACATTCGATGCAACATGCAATAAGCAAAAACACGTTTACCAAAGTAATGTCTCGACGGTATAATGCTATTAAACCGTGGATCACTCCTGGTCTCGTTCGGTGTATACGACATAGGGATAAATTACACCAAAAGTCAAAACTTGCTCCTGATAATGAAATACTTTCTGTTTCGTACAAAAGGTATAGAAACTTTTGCAATAATCTTTTAAAAAAAATTAAAAATAAATACGAAAAAAACGAATTACAGAAGGCAGGCAAAAACAGCAAACTTATCTGGAAATTTATTAAAACAAATACCTTTCGATCAAAAAATCCTGAACCTCCTCTCGAATTACTTTCAACAGAGATAAACCCAATCGAAGCCGCGAATAAGGTAAATAGTTTCTTTGCTAATGTAGGCAAAAAGTTGGCTGAAAAATCCTTAAACTTGAATATTTCCCCCCACCAAACACCAGCTTCGAACGTCCCTTCGAAAACATCAAAGTCTTTTGTTTTATTAGACACTGATGTCAATGAGATTTTAAGAATAATAACAGGATTAAAGGATAATTGCGCTGTGGGATGGGATAGTATTTCAAATAATATATTGAAAAGGTTTAAACATCTTCTTGCCCCTCCATTAACCCATATTTTCCAGTCATGTTTGTCTAACGGCATATTTCCTAAGCTGCTTAAAAAAGCAATAGTTACGCCAGTGCTCAAAGCGGGAGATAAACACTGTGTTAACAACTATAGACCCATTTCAGTACTAACAGGACTTTCAAAAATTTTAGAAAAAATTATAAATAGCAGATTAATAGATTATCTTGAAGCTAACAAGTTGCTTTCCAATAATCAATTTGGGTTTAGACCGAAAAGATCAACTAACCAAGCAGTTCATAAGCTGTCTGAATACATTAGTACGAGACTAGATAGGGGCATGCACACCATTGGGATCTTTCTGGACCTTGCCAAAGCCTTCGACACAATTTCTAGTTCTATATTACTGCACAAGCTTGAAACACTTGGGATAAGAGGAGTTCAACTTCTATTATTCTCGAACTATCTTAGAGACCGTCATCAATGTGTTAAAATAGGGCAATACACAAGTTCTGAGATAGAAAATAGTTGTTTCGGAATACCACAAGGTAGCATTTTGGGCCCTACATTATTTTTAATTTACATTAATGATCTATGTAGCTTAGTCCTTCGTAATGGGATATTATTATCATATGCGGATGACACGGCTCTATTGTTTTCTGCTGAATCTCGAGGTGAGGCATATGAACGTGCACAAAACGGTTTTAATATTGTATCTAACTGGCTTCATCAAAATCTTCTAACATTAAATATAGAAAAAACAAAATACATTTTATTCTCAATGAGAAACAATAATCTTCCGCTTACTAACCTAAACATATTCGCACATAATTGCAATCATGCTGACATTGCTTGCACTTGCCCTACTTTAGTTAAAGCTGACCACATTAAATATCTAGGTGTTACGATTGACACAAATCTAAATTTCCGTAAGCATGTCGATTTACTGTGCATAAGAGTGCGTAAATTAATGTATATTTTTAAGAACCTACGTCACATAGCCGACTTTCAGTTAATCAAACAGGTTTATTTGGCTCTGTGTCAATCTGTGCTTACCTACTGTGTTACCTCGTGGGGTGGTGCTGCAAAAACTATCTTGCTTCCTCTAGAACGTGCTCAAAGAGCAATTCTAAAGGTTGCAACTTTCCGACCTTTTAGGTTTCCCACACACGAGTTATATACAGCATGTAAAATACTAACAGTGCGTCAACTATTTATATTGCACACCATACTTTATCAGCACTCTGAGCTTCCTTTTGACCCAGTACCTTCAACCAGGAGGAGGAAAGTTTTGGTTTGCGCAAAACCACAAACGAGACATGCATTTTCTCATAGATTTTATGTATTTTTAGGACCTTTTTTGTACAACAAGCTAAACAAATTATTAGATATATATAGCGTTAATTATATTAAATGTAGTACATTGATATCGGAATATCTATTAAAACTCAATTACACAGACACAGAAAAACTATTGGAAGTTTTAGTATGATAGTAAGGTTTAGTTCTTAAGTTGTTATTCTATAATATTCTGTATACATGCTCCCGTAATGTTTAGTCTTGTAAGTGATGACCTGAAACACAGGTTTTATATGTAAACCTAGCTCAGGAAAGTCGTTAATTATACATAATTCTAGGTTTAAAAATATTTTTCCATGAGTCCTGAAATATTGATAATTTAGTTATACACATAGTTATTGGTTGGGTACTAGCATAATTATTTATTTAAGATTTACTTGTGGCTATTATATGTAACTGTACTTTTCTGTGTAAAAGATTTAATAAAGATTATTATTATTATTATTATTAATATACAAAACCACCTAAATTGTGCGGTGGCTTGCTGTGCGCATGCAGCACAACACGCGTACAAGTAACATTGGATAGAACGAGACGGTAAACGAAACGGCAACGACGCCGGCGTCGGTGCGTCCTTAGCGGTAGTTTCGCTCACACGCATATCGCTCGCGCATCTCTGTACTTATTTGCTGTTACTTCGTGTTATATTGTTGTATGATTTGTAGTTTTTGGGACTAAGCTTCCAATTAAATGGCATCCGACGCTGAACCAAATGAAGATGACATAGGAAGTGAGGAAGCATTGCCCTGTATCTTTGATGGCAAGATTTTTATTTTTTTGTCCGGTGAATCAACATACAAAAAAAGAGTAGCACGGTGTACGTTATGCACACCAAAAGAAGTTAAAATTTGTGGATCTCGTAATGCGACTTCTAATTTTTTTACACATTTAAAGAGAAAAAATGGCGAAGTGACCCTAAATGAATACATAAACTACTCAAAAATGCATAAGAGACCGACAAGGCATTCCTCGAGTTCCGGCAATACCCAGTCGTTATTAAGTCAAGACGACTTTAACCGCCATATTGCTAATTACTTCATTAATTCCATGAGTCCGCTGCAAAACGTCAATAATGCTTATTTCAAAAAAAAATTTGATTATTTGGAAATATCTAAATCAGGACTCACTGTTATGAGTTGCAGAACATTTGGGCGCTGTATTAATGACAATTATGGGAAGACACTTTTACTGATTTGAAAAACAGCTACAGGACATCAAAACTGTACTACAGCAGATATTTTTTCTGGCGAAGCAGAAAAGTCGAAAAGTTACATTGACTTTTTGTCAGATGAGGATAAAGCAGACTACTCATCAGGTAGTTCAGACCTTTGGTCATGTGATGAATCAGAGTCGAGTGATGGTGATCAATTAAATAAGAAAAAAAAGAAACAGAAGATAATTAAAATTAATAATAAAGTAATAAGAAAAAAAGAGAAACTGATAAACAATCGCAAAGTAGACAAAAAAGCAAAAGATAAAGGAAAATCGTATGAAAATAGAAAAGGAGAAGTTATACCCGAAAAAAACATAAAAGTAAATCCTTGTGTCCCTGATAAGTGTGCCCGAGGATGCTATAACATTCCTGAAGAAAGACGAATTTCACTATTTCAATACTATTGGAATCTGGACTCGCAGCGCAGAAAAGATTGGATAGTTCGTTGTGCTCATCGCACTCCGATTAAGAGAAAAAAAAACGAAAAATGATTACAGCCGAAGAAATATTACTTATGACTATTTTATCAACGACGGTGAAGGTCACAAGCAAGTATGCCAGAAATTCTTGATCGATACTTTGGATATTTCTCAAAAATTTATTATTTACACCTTAGAACATGCCGACATGGCCCAAGAAGATTTTCGAAACCTAACGTACTCCAAAAACATACCGAAGAAACTAAAGTGTTTGCAAAGAACTTTATTGAAAAGCTGCCAGCAGTCCCATCGCACTACAATAGAAAAAATACTAATAGAACTTTTCTTCCTCAGGAAATGAAAAATATCAGTAACTTATATCAAATTTATTTAAAATATTGTACTGAACAGGAAAAGCAGGCATTAAGTGAGAACGCATTTCGAACAATTTTTAAAGAGTATAATATAAGCTTTCACGTACCTAAAAAAGATAAATGTCTAACTTGCGTCAAAGCAGAGAATAATAAAGACGAAATGAACGACAAGGACAAAGAGCTGCTGAACTCCCATCTTAAAGAGAACGATCTACTTATAAGAGATTTAAAATTCACCAAACCCTTAATTCACCCAACAATGAAACGATCACCTGCAGCTTTGACCTACAAAAAGTGTTGAACACGCCACATGGACAAAGTATGATATTATACTATTCTAGAAAATATTCGGTGTTTAGAGGGAGGGAGGTCAAAGAAAAGATGGATGGATTGCGTGAAGAATGATATGAAAGAAAAGGAAGTTAGTGATAGCATGACGAGTGACAGGGTAGAATGGAAGAAAAAAACGTATTGCGCCGACCCCAAATATGATGGGACAAGGGCAGGAAGAAGAAGAAGAATTTCACCATTTATGAAAGTCGCACACAGGATGTTAATTGTTATACATGGGGGGAATGTGATGGCAAAAGAGGGAGTAACGAAATTGCAACTTGCTTAACGAAATATCTTAAGGAAAAGGATAAAATGGGCGTAAAATATCTGTTGATGTACTGTGATTCGTGTTGTGGTCAAAACAAAAATAAAATTGTATTGGCTGCTATGAATCAATTCTTGAAATCAGCAATTAATTTGGAGGTCATTTAAATTAACTATTTACTCCCGGGCCCCGGCGAAAACTTATTGTATGGAGTCCCTCACAGCGGCCCACATATTTTGAATAGGCCCGCAAAAGACCAAGACCTTACAAAGTCAATGTCATGGAATATACTGACTTTTTAAATTTTGATCAATTTAGAGCTAATTTAATACATTCACGCCAAAGACATTAAAAAATATCAAATTTAAAAACATCAGAGTCGCCACATTAAAAAAAAAAGCATAACGACAAAATGTTCGTCAAATACTCTATGGAAGATAAAACAGAGACTCATTCTATAACATTATTTGAGGAATCCTCAGATAAAGGAAAGGGGAAGGGAAAGTACAAAGGGTATAAAAGACAGATTAACAATGAACCAGTGATTGCTATGGATGCAGTGAAACAGCTATTTAACAGTAGATTACCAATAGCCACTGCTAAGTATAAAGATCTCACGAACCTCTGTGAAAATGGGACTATACCTAAAAGGTTTCACAAAGAATACAGGGAACTTCCATGCAATTCCGAGCTACGTGAGACTTTAAACGAAACGGACGAAGAGGATGATGAAAATGATATTGAAGATGAGTAAATAAATCATCAGAATGATGATGACTTATTTACTCATTATTTCTCATCTTCTAATCAAACCGATTGAGATTATACAAATAAAGTTGATTAAAGAAGAAAAACAAATCAAAAGAGCAAAGAAGGGAGTGGAAAAAAGGACTTTTAAGGAAAACGATGTTAATTATTAAAATCTTAATCTATAATTATTATTTCAAAGATAATTATTATAAAGATTTGTGTTCACTTATAGAAAATAATAAATGATCTCAATTTGATTACGAAAATGTACGTTTTAGGGTCTCAGCACACATATGGGATCGGAAAGGGATCGTCACCGTATCGCCTCGAGCCGTTCAGAATGGTTTGTATTAAACTCCCTACTGCAACGCACACTAATCGGAATAATAACGTAATCGCCTCGCCTCGGAACAGGCTCCGAACTTGAATTCCCGCGCTTACGGCTCATCGTCCCCGCGCTTACGTTTCTCCGTCCCCGCGCTTACGTCTCTCCGTACCCGAGCTCACATCTCTTCGTCCACCCTTTCCCCTTTCCCCTCCCGCGACTTGCCTGCTAAAGACGCAAGGAGTATTTCATTCGTGTTGCGCGTATGTTTTATTTAAAATTTTAAGTTCGATTCAAACACAAAATAACGATGCAAAGGGAGAAACTTATTGAAGAAGTGAGAAAATATCCATATTTATATGACTTAAGTGATGCTAAATACAGCAATACTATAAAAAAGGACGAGGCTTGGAAACAAATAAGTATTACTTTAAAGCAATCTGGTAAGTACCTACTCCTATTTAATTATTTATTTAATGTTTTTCGCGTATGTAGGTATGTATGGGAAATAAAACAGTTGTGATTAATATAATTATAATGAAAAATTTAACTGGAATATCCATTAAGAATTAACATTAATATTTAAAGCTAAAAGCTACTGCCATGGAACTCGTCCGGTAGAAGTTTGAAAATATGTTTTGAACTTTTCACGTACATTAAAAGCGGTAGCCATATGGGCACCACTAATACTTGGTAATTGACTTAACAATCGGTCTTCGCCGAATTCAACTGTAATTTCCTGTTCTGTTCTGTTCGGTTCCTGTAAATTCATCTCAATGTTATATGTCCTCATCATATTGTGTAAAATGCAAGTTGTTAATACCACTTTATCTACAAACTTTGGATGCAATTTAATATTTTTGTTGTAAATCGCAAATTTTTGATATAAAATTCCAAAAGCGTTTTCAACAACCCTTCTAGCTCGTGATAAGCGGTAATTATATTGCCGTTCAGGATCTGATAGTCTCCGTGTATTTGAGCGAGGATATGGTCTTAATAAATATGTCTTCAATGGAAATGCCTCGTCTCCCACAAATACATGTGGCATTGCATGATTAGTTCCTGGTAATGGTTTGTCACATGGAATATTGAATGTGTTTCTTTCAAGTGCCTTTCCAAATGTAGATGATGAATAGATTCCGCCATCGCTGTTTTTTCCATAGGCTCCTACATCAACCGCTATGAATCTGTATTCAGGATCAACTATAGCTAACAAAACAATAGAAAATGTTTTTTTATAGTTAAAAAACAACGAGGTGCAATTATATTTACATGTTTGCCGTCAATGGCGCCTATGCAATTCGGAAAGTTCCATTTATTTTTAAATCCTTCTTCGATTCCTTGCCATGTGGCTGTAGTTGGTTGAGGTATATGAATTGGCATTAATTTATTTATTATTGCATTGCACACATCTATTACTATCAAACGAATAGTTGATTCTCCTAAACGGAAGCTCGATGATAAATTAGTAAATGTAGATCCAGTTATGAAGTACCTGCAACAATAAATGTATATTTAATATACGTTTTATAATACGTGTATATGTTTATGTGAATGCCCAACAAACATATTAGCGTTAAGACAAGCTTTATTAGACATGTATTTCGGTTCTACTTAGATATTTAAGAGGTAGCGTATTTCTTATAAGAGAGTTATAGAGTGTAATAACACCTTTATACCCTCGATTTTGGCACAAAATTTTGCAGGCTAAGCCTGTATGAATCCCTATATAGTGGTTCTACAAAGCCTTTAGTTGAAGTGTGTAAGAGGTGTTACAAGAACGTCAATTTTAGTTTGAAACTTTATAGCGCCTTTAGAATGGAGTTAAGTTGAAACCTAGAGTTATATAACATATCTATAGTGGTGTTAGTTAGAACTAAGACCGGTACGTTGATACCTTATAAGTCATTTGAAAAGTTTTCTGTGTCAAAATCAGATTGTAAAAGCTTTAAAGTAAAAAGAATTCTATTAATTGTCTAAATGAGTGCTTCGTTTATCTGCCGACAGTGCCGACATTGCAATATTATTAATTATAATATTGTGGATTTAAAGTATTTTTGAAGTGTTAAGTTAATTATTAGTGCGCTTGCCAGTTTACTGTGATAGTGTATCGTGTTTCTCATCTCAATTTTAACGCGCCCTCAAAAAATTATGAATTAGAGGAATAAAAGGATAACATTTGAAAATGCAAATAACCTAAAATAGTTTTAAACGTCATTTTCAAGTGTTGCTCGGTTTTATTAGTGATTATATACATAAAACTAAGTAAAATAATTAGAAAAATGTAAATATATCGTTATTAGAAAGTGATTTTGTACCAATAAATTTTTAGGTTATGTTTACAGAAAGTAATCAAAATGGCGATTTTTTCTTATAGTTACAGTCTTCCCTTAAATCAATTATGACACTTGATGAACTACAACGCCGGTGGTAAAGAGTATTATACGGTCTTGGGTTGATATAAGAGAGGAATTATACACTTATCGAAGACATTTACCTGCTGTGGAGACTAAAATACTGATTTTAGCTTTATTTATACATGTTTGGATTAGGGTTCCTTACAAAGTAATGAAACCCCTAATCTTCAAGTCACCTCAGGCGCAAAGTAACCTGCTGGTACCTAGGTACTTAAACTTAAATCACAGATACCGTTTTTTATTTTACGGAAAAATAAAAAGTAGGTATATATCACTGTCGTTCGAAACACAGCCTGGTGACAGACGGACAGACGGACAGAAGGACAGACAGACAGACGGACAGACAGAAGAGGCTTAGTAATAGGGTCCCGTTTTTACCTTTTAGGTACGGAACCCTAAAAATGAACACAAGGTATACCTTTTATAAAGGCTCTCGCTGGAGAATCGCATACAAAACATTTGATTTTCACACACAAATTCTTATTATTTATGCAGATTCCATTATCAAGTAACGTTTTTGTTTCTGCGACAAAGTCCCTTAAATATTCTTCCAAATTTTTTGGTTTGCCCGTACCATAGTAAATTCCAATTATAAATAGATCATTATAGCCTTCAACCACTTTAGCTAAAATTGGCCAAAACTCTTTCTTGGCGCTCTTAAATATTGGCAATCCATCGAAGTTAAAAATTAAGTGAATAATACTGGGCAATTTGGTCCAACTATTTAGAATTTTGGTTAACTGTTCTATAATGCCATGATGCCAATATTCTCCTCCTTCTATATTTTTAATATTAACTTCTTGAGGCGTCTCCAAAATTGTACGTGGATCCATGGGTAGTGAAATTGTGCTGCCAAAAGTTTCATTAAAAATCAATAGCAGTTCTTTTAATGCACGTTGGGGAATATTATTTCTTATAGACCAATCTTTTAATTTATCCCTTAATTCAATATTTTTTGTCAATAAATCAGATGAATCGTCACTTTCGTCCGAGCTAGTGTTTGGCATAAAATCGAAAAAATCTTTATTAAAGTCAAATTCGTCAAAATTTTGTGCGGAACCCTGTTGCTCAATATAACTTACTTCCTCTTGGCTAGTAGATGTTGAAGCGTTTACCTCCTTAGCAGGTATTTCATTTTTAGAAAAAGCACATTTATTTGGTATTGAACCTGCATCCGTATCAGCAAAATCTAGTCTAGAATCACAATTACTTAAATTGGAAACATCGACATCTTGTTGAATCGACTTCATAAACTTTTGGTACTCTTGCTTAATTTTATATCTCACTGCACCTTTTCGTTTTTGTGCTCTCCAGAAATGAATTCGTTTCATTTTAAAGAAAATGCACAGCTTACAGTTCATACATTTAGGTTAGTTAGGTTATGCATAAACTCTTTAAGCGTACGAAACATTTAATGGTGTTTTTACAGAGTTACAAGTAATTCATCTTACACCAAAACCTTTTATATAAGGATCGTACAAAACCACTGTAACTATTTAACCTATGATTGCCTTTAGTATAACAGGCGTAAACTGTATATAAGGGTTATACAACGCATGTAGAGTTTGGTGTTACTACACTCTTAATTAACTCCCTTGCAGAACCGCTAACGTTACTGAAGTTGAAATAAAGTCTTATGATCTAAAAGCAACTCCGTTATAGCAGATTTGTAGCAATAAGAGTTAAAGAGAGTTAATGAAGATCTTTCAACAGGTTTTAACGTTGTAAGCAGAAACAAGCTTTAACGTCTTAAGTATATACGCAGCCACTGATACTACACTAACTACTAAGGAAATTGTGATTCGTTATTTACAGTTGTAATGCAACTTGAAGAGCTGAACTTATTTAATAAGTGTACTGAACCACCTTTAGTGATAACTGAATCCATTATAAATCAATAGTAGTACCTTAAACATTAAAATAGCCTGCAACCAACGCATAATTGTTTGTTGGGTGTGTGTGTACGTACTCCCTTTCACACATACATGTGTAACTACATGCGCTTGATATAGTTAACCATGATTTATTTTATTTCAGAATCTGAGTGCAAGAAAACTTGGTTAAATCTTAGAGAGTCTTTTTTTTTTTTTTTTTTTTTTTATGGTGGGAAAGATCATGCATTGACATCCCCCGCCCTTGGGCGGAGCGGGAGATAGTGTCAGACTCTTACTGACTAAAAGACCCACCCCGTTCCTTCTAGCCTTCATACCGGGGCTCGAGCGCCCTTTCGGATAACCCTGGCCCCAGTAGGCTTCGACCCGGCTGGGTCCCTGCTGTTGCTGACAACTCCTTGAGGCGCGCGGGAACAGTGCGCGCCGTCGACGACTTGGGCTTGGTCCGGACAGTTACCGGACGGCCGGACAGTGAGCTACCCATTGCTCACCGCCCGCAAGCCCGCGTCTACGTTGGCCGGAAATCGGGATCAGAATCCCGGCGACGGCGGCGGCGATAACGCCGTTGCCTGATGCGTTCGGCCTCCTCCTTTGCGAGCATTACTGCTTCGCAGAAGTCGGCGACCGCCTGCCACTCCTCCTCGCTCCGGACCATGGCCTCAACCAAAGCCCGGCGCGAGAGGTCTCCGCCGCCGATCGCCCCCACGAGGGCACGGCGATGCTCCGCCCAAGCAGGGCACACCTCGACTGTGTGCTCCACCGTGTCCTCCGGGCGTTCCGCACAGTGGCGACACCCGGGCGTCACCTCCGCATGAATCCCGTGCAGGAAACTCCCGAACGAACCATGTCCGGTGAGTACCTGCGTCATGCGGAAGGTAAGGACGCCGTGAGGTCTTTCCAGCCACGCCTCAAAGAGGGGACTTACCGCCATGATTGTGGCGTGCCCAGCACTGGGTTGCGATAGTCGCTGACGCCATTTCACCATGAGATCCCGCCGGAGCTATCTTAGAGAGTCTCACCGACGAGCTATGAAGAAGCGTAAAACTAAAAGTGGTCAGGCAGCCCCGACGACGAAAAAGTGGACCTTTGAAGATGAAATGAGTTTTTTAGTACCTCATTACAAAGAAAGAAATACGATCTCTTCGGTTGATGATGATGACGGTTCAGATGTTAGCAGTTTCTTGGGTAATGATGATTCACAGAACTCAATAAACATAATTCAGTCTCCAGAAAACTTACAAGCGGAAACTACTCCACTTTCGCCGCGTCCTGAGTCTTCTGCATCTTCAGTTGCATCCATAATTTCAAAAAAAAAAAATCTTAATATTGAAAAAAATTCAGCGTCACAAACTTTAATGAAATATTTATTAAATCACAACGAAACCAAAAAAGAAGATGAGATAGATACATTTTTTAAGAGCATTGCGGCAACGGTTAAAAAAATTTCAGAATATAACCAAGCTGTTATGAAAAGTAAAATATATAACGCAGTTTCGGAAATGGAGTTAAAAGAAATCGCAGAGAAACAAAGCTATTATAGTTATCGCAACCCTTACATTCCCCAAAGAGAAGATGACATGCCTCGAGGTTATACCACTCTAAATAACATTAGCCACGAGATACAATCAACATCTGGCGCTTCAAACATTCATGATTTTAATATTTCAAACTTAGAAGAAAATGGCGCGTCAAATGCTGACGATCTTGATACTTCAAACAATCTTTAATTTATACAATGATTGTATTTTTGTTGTGGCGCTATTTTTGTTTAATTGCCATAATTTTTGGATTTAATAATATAGTTTTGTATAATAAAAAAATATGTGATTTATGGGTATTTTTTTTTTACCTAAACTACAAAAAAGTTGCATTTACTAAAATACCTTACGCAATCACACAAAATATATACACACATACACCAGACATAAAACGTACATCCCCTGTGCACACCTGATCGCAAATGAGGGTTATCGACAGAGGATAAAAATTAATCTATCTTGTAGTTTCGGAACCGAGTATTTTTTTTGTACACTTAAAAAAAAGAACAATAGAGATAATACAAACATTAAAATTATAGTACAAATATTTATGTAGACCAGATTAAAAATTCCAAAAACAAATGCAATTTCTCACCTTAACGTTACAGCTAGTTTTTCTTCGGGCGATATTGTTTCTCTGAATGTTGTATTCTTCTTCCTTATACATTCATCTATAGACTGCAATATGTTATAAAAGAGATATTTCGGCATATGAAAATAAATATAAAATTTCTCTTCATCATCCATCAAATGTTTTTTTATAGTCCGAAATTCCCCTTCAGTACTCCTTGCTTTATTCATACTGTGTACCCAATATCTTTTTCTTTTTTTCTTGCTATTTTCTTTTTCCTCTTCATCAAGTGCTATGGCTATGATAGCCAACTCACGTATTGTAAACCAAGACATAACCGTGCGCTACACTTAACGTTTGGATTCAAACTGATCTGGTGCCAACCAGGTCAGCCAGGGGGCGGCGAGGCGTAAGCGCGGTGTCGCCTAGCCGTAGCCGAGTTGACGTACAGGCGCTGCTGATACGCTTTCGTTACGTGCATACGGTAGGTTGACGCCTGGTTGACAGCGAGGCGAAAGGCGTTACGGTTACGATCCCTTTCCGATCCCATATGTGTGCTGAGACCTTTATTTGTATGATTATGTTATTTTATGATTAATAAAGAAAATATAGTAGTATACACATAAATATATTTAAAAATTACGTGATCCATTTAATAATTAAGTTTAATTATTATCAATTAATCCTTTTAGAATACCTTAGCGGGTGATCCTTTAGAACCTTAAAAATATTGGACTTGTCCATTATTTCCTTACTTTGATTTTTTGCACAGTAAAGTAGATTTACGCCTTAAGCTAAAATCATAAGATGAAAATTTTAGGGGGGTAAAGGACATTTATTTTTAAATTTGTGGTCGTAAAGGAAATCTATCTCGATAAATAAAGCATTAGGGTAAAATTATAATACTGCCCAAGAGAGTACTATGAATTCTAAGCACTTCTCCAAAGTTTAATTTAACCCTTAAACCCTACCCGGGGGTCCAGCAAACCCCAGAGGATGAAAATTTCTAAATATTTTTGCAATAATTGAACGCACTTTTATGTCACTCGAGTCTAATCTCTAGTGACGTCGGCGGCCATCTTGTAATTAGTCGAGCGTCAGCGCTTTCACTGTTTTGACGGATTTATTACAATTTATGGGTTTGTCAGACTCCAGGGTAGTAATAACGCAATATATTGTCATTTCATTTCGTCGATATATTGGTGAATCCTGTTATTTTTTATATAATATTATAAAGGGTAAGTTTCATATTTTGATGTAGTTATTACAATAACAGTGGTATTTCATTCTTTAGAAACAATTATATAGACAAATCAAGCAATTTTGTTGTTTCGTTTTTACAGTTCATTCAATATTGTGTTTTATGTTATTGTTTCAGTTTTAACGATCAATATTGCATAAAATGGACCAACAGATTACTCAGTGGTTGTATGAAGACGAATCAGAAGATGAAGAGGCATGTGAAGTAGCTGTTCCTGACCTTGAAAATGATGTTGAAGAAGATGGAACTATTGAAGATTTTCGAGAAATTCTGGATGATAATAAAGAAGATTCTTTATCGGATGATGATATTCCTCTGTGTAATTACAGTTCAGGTAATTTTCTTCGTGTCTGACCTGTCCCTAATAATCTGAAGGGGAAAAACGGGTTTAGGTGGACAGGTGAAAAACCAACAAGGTCTAGAATTCCACGAAGAAATATTTTGTTTCATCCTCCTGGACCTAAAGCTGCAGCCCGTGAAATAACAACAGAGCAAGAAGCATGGAGTATTTTTTTTTTCTGATGAAATACTTGAAGAAATTGTTAGGAATACAAATGCTGAAATTGGTAGACAGAGAGAAAAATATAAACGAGACAGACCTATACAGAATACGGAGGATGAAAACGCGGATGAATCGAGTTTCACAAAAATACGTCCTTCTTTTGCTAATGATGCAAGTGTGTTGGAAATCAAGGCTTTATTTGGGCTTTACTACTTAGCGGGGGTTCTCAACATGAATCATGTCACCACCAAGGAATTATTTGACAAGAACTCAGGTGTTGGCTGTTTTCGTGCCACCATGAGCCAAGCTAGATTTGAGTTTCTGACAAACTGTCTGCGTTTTGACGACCGGTCTACCAGAGAAGAACGACAGCAAAATGATAGATTAGCACCAATTAGGAACATTTTTGATCACATTGTCAAAGTTTCAAATGAAGTATATAGCCCTTCAGATTGCTGTACATTAGACGAAATGTTGTTGGGCTTTAGAGGTAGATGTATCTTCAAAATGTACATACCGAGTAAACCAGACAAATATGGTATAAAAATTTTAATGACTTGTGACTCTAAAACTGCTTATATGATAGATGCTTTTGTATATTTGGGCAAAGGCTCGTGCCCTACTAGTGTACCAGCTGCTCACTTCTTTACTATGAAACTGACTGAGAAAATTCATGGCACAAACCGCAACCTCACTTGTGATAATTGGTTCACATCAATACCAGTGGCAAAAGAATTGTTGCAAAAGCAGGTGACCCTTGTAGGTACGCTACGTAGAAACAAAAGATATATTCCACCTTCTTTTGTTGAGCTAAAAGATCGCGATCGCAACACAGCAAAGTTTGCCTTTTCAGAAGAACTTACTTACGCTTTTGTCTTACTGTCCACCAAAATCCAAAAAGAAAAAAATTGTCACCATGTTGTCAACTATGCATCCAACAGCAGATCCTGATGCAACGATTCAATTACCAGAGATGATAGAGTATTATAATAAGACTAAAGGCGGAGTTGAGTTGATGGATCAGCTATGCCACAAGTACAGCGTGTCTAGGAGATCAAAAAGGTGGCCAATGGCAATTTTTTATGGCCTTCTGAATATAGTAGGTGTTAATTCATATGTCTTGCTAAAAATGACCACGAAAAGAGCTACTAAAAGACGTCATTTCTTGAAAAAACTTGCCTTAGATCTGATCACCCCTCAAATGGAAGAACGCTTTACATGGCCCTCTTTGCCCATGAATCTTCAAGTTCTCTTAGGTGGAATCTTGCAAAAGAAGCGGCCATTGCAAGAACCAAGTTCTGCTCCCACTGCTAAAAAAAGATGTGCCATGTGCCTAAGGTTTAAGGACCGGAAAACCAAGGTCACCTGTGGCATGTGCCGAAAACCTCTTTGCGGTGAACATACTGAGGCTATGTGCCAAGAATGTGTTACCAAAAACAATTAATTTTTTTTTGTATTGTTAAATAAGCGTTCATAATATTTAACAGTAATTGTAATTGAATTGTAGTTTTATTTTGTGAGCATAAATTTTTATGTATTGGTTTTAAGAACCAATAGTGTTTCTCCAGGAATGGGTAGGGTTTAAGGGTTAAATAGCTCAAGAAACAAAAAAATTAGAGTAAAAGTTCGATTTTTTTTTTTCTTTTTTTTGATTCTCCTGAAAAGTTGCATTTTGTCCTTTACGACTTTTGAGCCCAGAGGTGTCGAGCTAGTAGGTGTATAAGTCAAGTTGTTGAAGCATTGAATCATCCAGCCATTATAGATAAATGGATAGTGTTTCCGAGGTCGCAGCAACAATGAGCCCAAATAAGACTTGAGTGAGTTATGATATGATAACTTGAAACTTAAGTACTTTTTGTTAGTAGCAAATTCCTGCTTTACTTTACATGAAAAATTATACATTTTGTAAAGCCAATAGGTATGTAGAAAATGCCTCATGAAGCCATAGTTACATACTAAGTTATAAATACGTACCTACTAAAAATCTGTCCTTTTATAAACTGAAATATTATTGTATTTTCCAAAACTACAGGTTTCAGAGGCGGTTTAGACTCCCGGGTATAGTTGGATGCATAGACTGTACCCATGTGGCAATTGTCGAACCAGCAAAAGAAGAACATTTATATTTTAATAGGAAAGGTTATCATTTATTGAATGTACAAATGGTAAGTTTACATTAGTTTGTGGCTGAACTATGTAATAATATTAATGCTTTAATTATTACTTATATTTTAAAAGCATATTTATATTTATTTTTATTATTCATAAAGCTAACAGAATTATTATGTTCTGTATATTTTTTGCTTTGTCTACAGGTATGTGACAGTAATTTAAAAATTACTAATGTAAATCCAAAGTTTGGCAGAGCTACCCACGACTCATTCATATGGGCATCAAGCAGAATGAAAACATTTATGCGAGAATTGCATCAAAATGGAGAACAAGTGTGGTTATTAGGTATGTAATTAAATAATATAGTTTTATCGCCACCAAAACTGCGCTTGCCCAATCCCTCCTTCTCCCAATCCTTGATTATGCCGATGTCAGTTATTTAGATCTAACTGAAGTGCAGCTAGATAAGCTTGAGCGACTTCAAAACTTTTGTATAAGGTTCATATTTGGTTTACGCAAGTATGACCATGTCTCTGAATTCCGTAAAAAGCTCAAGTGGCTGCCGATTCGACTTCGCCGGAATACCCATATCTTATCGTTACTTTACAGTGTCCTGTTTGTTCCCACAACCCCCTCATATCTCAAAGAACGTTTTAAGTTCCTTCATGACACACATACTAGACATTTGAGATCATCGGAGAACTTGAAACTTTTGATGCCTTCGCATTCTACCAAATTCTGCGACAAATCGTTTACGGTTCAGGCAGTGCGATTATGGAACGCTTTGCCTTTGTCAATTAGACAAGCCCAGTCGCTAGGTTCTTTTAAAAACCTTGTCAAAGAACATTACCTTTCTCTCTAATATTACTCTGATACTGCCAAATTTAATTTCTTCCATCGCTAATCTTTATTCTATTCTTTTCTTTTTCGCTTCCATTTAATTGTAACACATGATATATATATGTATATTGTATATATTTATATATGTATATATGTACTTGCATATTATTATTATTATTTTTTCCCCCTTAATTAATTTGTCCCTTGATATATTGCTTGAAGTACACCGCAGACTACCCCCTTTTTTAGTTTCAGTTCTTATATTCCATCCCAAGGTTGTCTGGAAGACATCGCTTTCAGCGATAAGACCGCCACTGTGCACATAGGTTTAAGTTTCTGTGAAATTGTTACTATTTTGGTGTACAATAAAGTTTATTCTATTCTATTCTAGTATGTTTTAGCTAATAACTTCTTGTTATTTATATTTGAGCACACTGGTGTACCCTGCAAGTCAAATAAACTTTCATAATTTAAAGGGCAGCTGTTTTTGAATAATAATAATATTAACAAAAAAATAATTTACTTGTTGTGTGGAAATTATTATAAAATAGTAAAATATTTTTAGGTGATTCTGGATATCCTCAGCGACCGTGGCTGATGACTCCTATTTTAAATGCAGTTCCTGGCTCTGTTGAAGAGACATATACTCAGCGACATGTACAAGCAAGGAATTGTATAGAGCGCTGTTTTGGATTGCTGAAGTCACGTTGAGATGCTTATTAAGACACAGGACCTTGCATTACCATCCTATAGTTGCTGGGAAAATTGTACTTGCATGTTGTGTGTTACACAATATGGCTTTAGAAGCCAATTTACCTCCTCCATCTATTATTGAAATGGAAGAGGATGCTCATGATAGTGCATCTGATAGTGTTAGTGCTGCTAGTAGTCAAAGTGAGCTACTACAGGGCAGAGCAGCACTGAATAATCTTTTATCCAGATTTTGTTAGTATCAATCGTAGTTTTAGTAGTCATAGTCTTTTTTAGTTATTTGAGTGGTAAGGTATGATAAAAGTGATTTGTGAAAGCAAATCTTCATTTTTGTTAGTAAAATAAGTGACAGGCATTATTTTATTACTAGAAATAGCAACAAATTAGATCAACCAAGTTTCAGATTGTCAAAAGTTCATACTTCTTTTATGGGGTACTGTATAAAATGTTATATTAAAATACTACTTAATATTCTGCAAAAGAATGAAAGACAATTTAAAACATGCATTGAATGCAAGCACATGCACACTATGTAGACAAGCATATCATAAGTTAGACGATTATATCACCAATATTACTTATTTTTTAATGGCATTTACATTTATGAATGTTCCATCAGTGTTTGTTAAATAGGTTACTGGTAATGGTTGAGCTGGATAATGCTGACCCACGCGTCATGTTCGCAAATGGACGCCGTCAGCCGAGACTGGTCATCTCTTAACTGCCACAGCTTATAAAGACAGAGTGCGAAGTGAAGTGTTACTAACGTAGTTTTAAATCTTGTTTACTAACAAAATGATTTATTATAAGTAATTATGTATGTTAGTCTATAAGGTATTTATGACATGGGTACATGTTGCCTGAAATAAATTGATTATTATTATTATTCCATTCATTTATTATAATATCCATATTTATGATATTTTTAAATATTTTTTCAAAAAATAACATTAAATTAAAAAACATTTAAAAATATAAAAAATAGTAGCCCACCGGCATCGGGAACTGAGTCCAAGCTGCCGGCGGTCAGGGCTCCGTAGAGAGGAACATCCGGACAATACGCGCCGTGTCTAGAAGTACTGCCTTCTGGATCAAGTCCTTGATCCAACTGCCTAACGAGAGCCTCCGCAGATGTTGGTCGAGGCTCTTGGCTATTAAGCCATTGGCCGTCACGACTATCGGTACAATGATTGCTCTATCCACTTCCCACATGTCGACAACCTCGCGAGCCAAGTCAAGATATTTAGTTTATCTTTCTCAGCTTTCACGAGGTTCTTCGTCATGAGGGACCGCTATATCAACAATCATTGTGCGACGCTCTAGTCGATCTATCACCACTAGTCAGGCTTATTATTTTTAATTTGTTTTATATTGCTCTTTAACTTCATTGTTATCACATATAGAAGCAACATGAATATTGTACCCAGTGTTTTGTAAAATCATGACTGAAAAGAATGTCCATGGAGTTTCTTGCTTGTTCTTCTCCATAGAGACCTACGTTTTGGAATGAGCAACTAACTTCAACTTTCTGACTAACTGACCGACTCCTTGACAATTCAAAACTGCCTGTAAATGGTTTAATTTAAATAAATTATTTGACTATAGTGTTGAGTAGGACATACAAGAGGCAGTACATTTGTCCCGCACATGACGTCAAAATGTAAGAGCGGTTCGGCACTATAAAATGTACTTCCTCAAATTTTTTGTCGCGGCAGTCGTGAATGTCACATAACGTAAGAGTGAGAGAGACAGGAAGCTAGGCACGCCACGTGCTACACATTTTTCAATGTACCGATGGACGAAACAAGACCGCAACCCGAGACGTTATGATATATTTTATTCACTCTAATGCTAAAGCTTGTACAGATCGCGCGGTGAATTAAGATCGCTCGGTGAAAGTAGTGGGGGCAATCGGCGCATGTGTACAGAAATTCTTAGTATGTTAGGATTTTATTTTTAATTTCGTATGTTTGAACCTTAGTAACATAACTTATAATAACACTAGTTTTTGCTTGTAATTTATCTTGTAAGTAGGTAAATTCAGAAAAATTGAAATTTTTAAAATTAATATTAAAATAAAAATAAAATATTTCGTTAGTTTCTTTCTTAACGTAACAATTCACGTCGTAAACCATTTTTCTGGCTTGCCGTTTTAAAACTTTATTTTTAACCTTTTTTTTTTACGACTACGTATTACTAATACGATAACACAAGCTTTACGCAACAGTACCCAAGTACAACAGTATCCAATGAGACGCGAGAACGCAACGCGGGAATTGAAGAGCCACTCTATCTACCAATGACGTGTCGCTGTCGTCGAATGACACGTCGCCAAATAGACCTTAGAATTGAATACTGCGCATGCCCCTTCCACTTTTGCCGAGCGATCTTAATTCACCGCGCGACCTGTATTTCAAATTTGAATGCAGATATCTTTATCTCTTTTTTGAATTTCTCAGGCAACCCACCCGTGATATATTATTCAATATACTAAATTTATCATAAAATACGTTTCATCCATTAAACAAACCGGTGAAGGTCGTTCTTAACCGTATCCTCTACTATTAACACAGACCACATATGGTCTGTGGACTCGTAGCGCTTCCAGGACGGTAAAAATTACCTCGTGAGTCCACAGACCCTATGTGGTCTGCGCATACTTTCCTTTTTATTACGTTTTTTTATCGTTTGGCAACAAAAATATCTAGTGACATTGACATTTTGTAACATTTGACATGACGTTATTGACATTTCAGATAGTGAAGTTCAAATCATTCACTGATTTATTCGTTGAGTTCTCTTGTAACGACTTTTTCTTTTTTTGTGTAAAATGAGCCGTAAACAAGCGTATACCGACGAGCAGCTGAGAAGAATATTGGAAGAAAGTGATTATGAAGAAGAAATTCAGTCAAATTCATCGGAGAGTGTAGAAAGTTTGTATGATGACGACAGTGTGGCGGACCCCGATTTTTTTCCAAGTGAGTTTGACATTTCATCTTTAGAAGCCACCGGATCACCGGATAACCAGGTAAACATGAATGATGACGATAGTATACACGATGAAGCTCCACTACAACCAATTTCTAGTACACTTGTTGCTACTGAAGTACCATCACAAACTTCTAGCACACTGGCTAGTGATGTACCCGCACTATCGAATTCAGATTCTAGCGATAGTGTTAGTAGCGATGCAATAAACACATCTGTTCAAGCTCTGAGAAATTCTGCTCCAAGAATTTCTGTTTCAAGACCAACCAACCACAGACCAACTACAGATTATGACATGAAACTACATGACGAGAATGAAGGTTGGAACTATGACATCCAGCCATTGCATCGTGAAGATTTTACTAGTGAAAGCTTTTTACATATTGATCAAATTCCTGAAAATGCCCATGTCTTTACGATATTTCGCTTATTGGTTGATGATGAAATCCTAGACTTGATGGTACAACAGACAAACTTGTACGCTGAGCAATCTATTGCTGCTAATCCTGGTGGTTGTTTGACTCGCTGGAAACCTGTTACCAGGGAAGATATAGAGAAATTTATGGGCATTTACTTAGTGACTGGCATAATTAGATTTCCGTCATTAGAAAGTTACTGGAAACGAGACCCTATTTATTACCATCCACTGATGCACATGATAAAAATAACATACAATCGTTTTGTTTCAATATTGCGTTGCTGGCATTTTGTAGACAATACAGCGGAAAGAAATGATCGCTTGTATAAGGTCAAACCAATTGCAGACATTGTAATGAGAAACTGCAGAAAACTACTACTACGCCAAAAGACGTCGTTGTCGTGGATGAGTCGATGGTCCCTTTTCAAGGGCGAATACTGTTTCGGCAGTATAACCCAAACAAAACCCACAAGTACGGCCTAAAGATTTACAAGGCCACAACTGATGATGGGTATGTTTGGAAATACAAAGTGTATACTGGCCAAGATCCCCAAATTTCTAATCTGGATAAACCTGGAAGCGTTGTCGTTGAGCTGTGTGAAGAGCTTTTGGACCAAGGGAGAATGATTATAGCAGATAATTGGTATACAAGTATATCATTAGCTGAATACTTGCTCAGTCGCAAAACTGATCTTTGTGGCACTTTGCGAAAAAACCGCAAACATTTGCCGTTATTAGTAAAAAAAAGAAGCTCAGAAGTGGACAGCATATCGCCGCTCAGCGGAATAATATAACAGTTCTAAAATGGAAGGACAAAAGGGATGTTCTTATGATCTCAACTTGCCACGCTGATGAACAGACAATGACTACTGGGAGAAATGCACGCCTGAAGCCTAATATGATTTTGGAATATAACGACCGCAAAAAAGGCATTAATCTTTCTGATGAGTTAGCCAGTTATTATTCTCCAATTCGTAAAAGTCTTGCGCGGTACAAGAAGATTGCTGTTGATGTGATTTTTGGGGTAGCCGTAATAAATGCGCTGTGTGTCTACAAAAAACTGAAGCCTTAAAATAAATGTTCTCTTCTACAAGCCCAAACAGATATTGTGAAAAAACTTGTGGGTGTAAACATAACACAGATACCGGCTTCGGCTATAGCTACTCCACAGCAAAATGTAACTACAGGATCATCACGTCAAAATGTCCCGCCATCGCTGGCACAACATTTTCTTCAAATGCTGGATAAGAAAGATGGTAAACTACAAAGACGAAGGTGTGCAGGTTGCTACGAGCGACATAGATTGGCAGGAGAGACAGCACAAGTTGCCACTAATAAGGCGAAAAGAGTTTCACAAATATGCAATATTTGCACAAAACCTTATTGTTTTCAATGTTTTCAAAAAACCCATGTATAATTTTTGTCCTATATAATAAATTTTCTATTCATTTCCCGTATTTTGTTACCTACTTACCCATTGATTAGCTTATTTCTAAGTAATGAAACAATAAAACCTCGAAAAAAAAATTATGCTGACACTTTTTATTTCATACCCTTTAGAAAAAAAATATCGACTTTTTCCCTATGTCTCAGCACTTTATATAATCCTTATGATGTGTCCTGCCAAGTCCGCATTAAATATGAGACTTTCTCCTTACGTCCACAGTATCAGATGGCTTAAAAATTGTACGGGCGAACATACCACATACGGTCTGTGGACTGATATGGAAGTCTCTCTACAGACATATGTGGTCTGTGGACAGTGAACCTGTTAATTATACCTACTTACTTTTGTTAATTTGACAACATTTGAATAATACCTGTTGACATAATTATGGGTGAAAGTATAAATAAGCAAAACATGTTATGATGGAATGTCGATTATAACCGCCTGCTGCTCCGTCTAATAATTATTAGACGGAGCGCCAGCAGCAGGCGGTGATTCTTTGGTGGTTAGTACCTATGGACCTAACGTTGGGTTAAATTCTCAACAATTAATTCATTAAACCCCAAGCGAACGCCGGTTAAATAAGTAGGTAGGTATTTTTCTAGTAAGTAATAGAATTCATGTTTTTAAATGTCGTGTTATATGATATTTTTTCTTTTTGTTTTATGCATGCGTAGTATGTCGGGTGACAGAAAATCATCTAAAGCTTGGCAGTTTTTTACGGATTTGTCTAATGATAAAGCAAAATGCAATTTTTGCCAAAAAGAATTTTCATATAAAGGTGGTGGTGCTTATAATTTAATAAGGCATACTAAAACCAAGCATCCACATGTATTTGTTGCTATACGCGAATGTCCGTTGCTTAAAAGTATAGCTTCTTCTGCAACAGAAATCCAGCACCCATCAACTTCCACTGCTTTAATTGCTCGAGACCTGGACATACCTACAGCTTCCAAATCTACTGCTTCACCTGTAACCGAAAAACCTGATTCCTTACCAGTCACCGCTGCAAACTTTAAAGCAACAGTTACTAACACCAAGTTAACACAATACTTCTGTAAGCCACTTTCTGCAAAAAAAAATGATCAACTAAACAAAATGTTGGTAAAAGTATTCACAAACAATTATTTAGCTTTTCATCTAGTTGAATCATCATTTAAAGAGTTTATTAAAGAGTTGAATCCTGCATACCAATTACCGAGGCGCAAGACATTGTCTAATGCCCTCATGACAAATCTTTATAATTTAACCAGAGAATCGGTTAAATCAGAACTCAACCAGGCTGAGAATGTTTGTATAACGACTGATGGGTGGACCTCTAGTCCCAACGACAGTTATATAGCCGTAACCGTCCATTTTTTTAACCATCAGGCAGAACTGAAAACACTTTTATTAGAATGCATCCAATTTTCTGAGAGACACACGGCAGAAAATTTAGCCCAAGAATGAAAACGTATCACTGATTTATGGGAAATAACAGAAAAGATTGTGGCAGCAACAAGCGATAACGCTTTCAATATCAAAGCTGCTATACGCCTCAACAATTGGAAACATCTAGCTTGTTTTGCCCATACACTGAACCTCATTGTCCAGACAGCTCTCAAAGAAATGAAAACCATCACAATTAAAATTAAACACATTGTAGAATTATTTAAAAGAAGTCCACTTGCATCAGAGAGGCTCAAAAATATGCAGGATAAACCTCAATTAAAATTGAAACAAGACGTTGCCACTCGTTGGAATTCGACGTGCGAGATGTTCGAAAGGGTGTTAACAATTAAAAATAGTGTCATGTCTACGATAACAATTGACTATCCAGAAACTGAGAACATAACACCCGAAGACATTGAGGTCCTAGATTCGGCAATACAAATTCTTGGCCTCTTCAAGGATGTCACTGAGAAGATGAGCTCTGAAAAGAATGTAACCATTTCAGAGGTACAATGATATTGCAAATATTTCTTGTATTTTTAGTTTTATTATCCTATTTTTGTAGTGAATACTTATTTTTTTCTTACTTTCAGGTGATACTTATATCAAATGCACAGAAGAACTGCCTTAAATTTTTGTCTGCATCACATCCAGACTGTGTTCTGTGAATGGCTCAAGTGCTGTTAAATTACCACAAGATTTTCAGGTATTGAGCATAATAATATTTTTGCCGAGAGCACAATTTTAGATCCTAGATTTACAAAATACGGATTTGAAAATAAGTACGCTTGTGACAGAGCGTGTACTAATTTAAAGACCATGGCCGGGTGAATCGAAATCTAAAGCGCTCACACAGATCTTTCAGAGCCGCCTTCTTCGTCACCGCCCCATAAGCGCAAACGAAGCATATGGGACGAATTTGATGAGCAAGTAGAAATAGTAATGAAAAACACCAATCCAACTGCAGGAGGTATTATCGAAGTAGATAAATATCTTGAAGAACCCTTACTGCCAAGGTCCCAAGATCCTGCCAAATGGTGGTATTGTAAAAAAGACGCCTATCCAAGGCTTTATAAATTATTTTTGAGACGGCTTTGCATTGTGGCTACAGAGCGAAGGAACAGGCTTACTGGCAACAGAGTTGCCAAAATTTTATTTTTAAATTGTAATCTATAACTTTTTCTCTGAACCTATCCTATATTTTTATCTATTACATATTTTAAAACGATTTGTTTTTTATTTAAACAACAAAATCCTTATTTTATCAGATTAATCGATTCTTCTTACTTTACGTACATAATAATGTATTATTATGTATTACATTATTATGTCATGTCATCAAAATCAAACAGAGTGTAATAGTATGACAAACTAACATACACAGTAACATCAAATGTCATATTTGTACTAGTTTCTTCAAATGTATCGCAGACTTTCAGCACGGAGCACGCCTCGTCTCATTTTAAGTGGGGCATTGTACCAGCTCAGTACAAAAAAGAGGCTACTCTTACAAACTCATTTTCAAGTCGTGTCCTACCCAAGACTATTTGACTATGACTTTTGACTTTGAATGTAACAAAACATAATTAGCAAGGGACATGAAAATAAATTTAAAAAGGTATTTATGTTCTATAAAATATATTTCATTAGTAAAATTATAATGCACTAATAATTAATTAAGTCTACAACAATAAATAAAAACAAAACAAATAAAACATAATTACGTAAATGAAAACAAGTTAAATATAATTACATTAAGCTTAATCAATTTGGTCTTAAATCACGAGTCTCTAATAGTGACATTAGAGCTGATATTTTTAAATTTAATTGGTGGTTAGTCACGTAGCTCTGCCTCTACTCGAGTGCGGACTTCTTCAACCCGAAAGCGCTCTGCTTCTATCCGAACTCGCTCTCTATCAATTTGTACACGCTGTGCTTCTATTCTTAAGCGTTCTTTTTTTAGTTCGTGTAGACGAGCATCTCTCTCCCTTTCCAAGCGCAACCGATGCTCCTCTATTGCCACAAACTCGCAGGTGGCTCGGTCAAACGGTGTTTGTCGGAGTCTTCTCTGCCTAATACGGCGACGAAGAGGAGTAGAAGGGCCGGCAGATACCGGCGACCTTTCTGTAATCACAGTTAAAAGCTATAATATTACTCTGTATTTTGTAGTATATTGAATAAATAATAATCTAACATAGAGAGAAAATTAACAAAATATGGTGTAAGTGAAGTTATTATTTAATATAACTAAATTAGTTTCTATGTCAATTTTTTATGATTTAATAGTAGGTATCCTAATACCTTAATAATATTATTTTTTACCTAATACTATTTTTTTATTAATTACCTCCTTGTATAGTTCTACTATTTAAAGGGCCTGGCACAGGACTGGCAGGTCGAGCCGGTGAAAGCAGAACTGGAGAAGTATTAAAATCTGCGGGGACTAAGGGTGTATTTTCCGGATTTGTACCTGATGGTATTTCTAATATTAGACTTTCATCCACTAGTGACGGTACCCTTTCTACTGTGTCACTTGCATGCCTTACTTGAGGTTGAGATGGTTCCTGAGTACAAAAACTAACCTATTATTCATTAGAAATATAGTAGATTAAGTTTTTATAAAATCAGCAAATAAAATTTACCAAGATTTTTTTTTAACATATCATATAATATGAAGGGTTCACTAACTTGAAAGCCTGTTTCTTGTATAGTTTGATTCCCAGTGATTGAGGTGACACCAATCACACGTAAAACCCTTTCCTCAAGGCGACTTAATGGTTTTCCCCTGCCAGGCCCGCCACCAGTGCCATGAATATCCTGATTTATAATGGAACCCTTCTTTTTGGTTTTCGTTTTCCAATCAGACCATACCTGTAGCACAAAATATAAAATTGTACATAAAAATAAAAGGTCTATATTACCTATGAAACAGCTTTATTTAATAATTAAAATCTTATTAGCCTTTTCCATTTATCAGCTGTTTTGTTAACACCATTATCACCCACTGAGTTTAAAACTTCTGCTAACTCTTGCCACAAACGTTCACTCCTTATCTTTCCTTGAAATCCAGGTTGTGGCCTTGAAAGATCACCATGGCTAAAAATAATATTCATAAGGTTAGTGCACAGTGACAACAAGATTTAATAAACACAAAGTTTGGCTACTACCATTCTAATATAATCTAACATGCAAGTATTAAGGTTTGGAATCGAGTTTTTCCTTATAGGGATAACAATAATATTCAAATCACAGTCATAAGTGCACCATTGTGAGATTGTTTACATTATACATTCCATAATCTCAAGTAGTGCACCTACTTGAGATTACGGAATACTAGTTACAAATAGGAATTAAATTTGGAATAATTGAAAAAATATCGGTTTAAACCAGCCTTTCCATAAATTCTATCAACAAACTAAATTGTTCGGGACTCGCACGAAGTCTAGCCATCTAAATTAAAATAAAAAATGTATTAATTACTCATCGCAATAAAAATTATGATTTCTATTACCAAAATATTAATATTCAATTTTTCAAAGATCCTAACTAGATCAAAGTTCTTACTACTTAAATAATTACTAACTTAAACTATTATTTAAAGCTGTTCACTTAATTAAAGACACACAACACTTTTGAATAATATTGTAAGCGCGCTATTGCGTTTGACAGTGACACTTCAACTTGAATCTGACGCTCGATACACATTATTCACTAAATATAGAATGTTTCGGGTAACGCTGCGGAATGAGCGTTCCGCGTTCCATGTGTAACTTGTCAACCTTAGATTAAATACCTATAGATGAGCATTTCTCAAAATTTTTGACCATAGCCAAAACGTCAATGTCCCACGTTTTTTTTCTTTGATTATTTTATTACTATGGTATTATAAGTAATAGTTCTATACAAGATATTGTAACTGTTTCAATATTAATAAACTATTAGATAAAATTTCAAAACAGTGTACAAATTAAAAGTTACTTTTAAAATTTAATAATCTGATTAATACTGAAATTTTCGTAGTATGGATAATAGTTTGTCCCGTTGTGACCGCAGTGACTTCGAAGTCATTTATAGAATGTATAGTCTCAAAACACTGCTTATGGTCTCAAGATTCATTTATCAATGAGTTAATAGTAAAATAGGTCATAAGTTTAATAATTTTTGAAAAATAATTCTGTCCTATAAAAAATTCCAAAACGGAATTCTTATTTTCTTACCGAAAATCTTTGCAACACTATCTGACGACATTTCAATCCGCCATTTTGTTAGAATGTCACTTCGGCGTCGACAACAGCTGCGATAGCTCGGTACTCTGCTTACTGCAACAAATTCTTTCTAGATTTTGTTACTTTGTATCAAGGTAAGTTTAAGATATTAATATATTTGTGAAAATTTATTTGATAGTTTATTTTATACACTACACTTTTATGTAAAATTCTTGTTCTAACTGTTTAGTTTTAACCAATATTTCTTTTTTTGAAAATCTCATACGTTTATTTCGTTACTTCTGTTTTTGTTACTTTCACGTGGTAACGTATACTCGGAACGTGGGGTAACAAAAAAGGATTTCTTAAAGCCATGTTCATATGTACATCTCTCAAAAATGGCACTAGATAATATATATATTTGTGAATCCCATCACTACATATTATAAAACAAAGTCCCCCGACGCGTCTGTCTGTCTGTTCGCGGTAAACTCAAAAAGTACTGTACCGATTTTCAAGCGGTTTTACTTTTTTGGTGAAAACCGCTTGAAAATCGGCACAGTAGTTTTAGTATCGATAGCGTGATTATCGAGAAACATTTTAGTATATAATTTGTTTAGTTTTTGTATTTATTTCTGTGTACATTAACGATATTTGTTGAAAATGTCGGGAAAAAATAAGCCGTCTGGGAGCTTTCAACGAAAACGGTGCCTAAACCCTTTGAGATATAACAAAATAATGTATGGTGGAATTTTGTACCTATCATATATACTCTCTCTTAAGGGTAACATACTATATCTATATTACTACTTTTAAAAATTGTCAATCATGAAGCGTTTATTAGAAACCAATTTACTGTACAATTATCCCCAATTTTAGCGGCGCGGCGCTGCAACGGGGTTTATGTTGTTTCGGCTCTTAGTTCGTTTGTATTAAACAATTGCACATTCGAACATCAACAAAATAATGAAAACCAATAAGAGTGATTCCAGTTTAAGTATTGTAGTTGTTCACTACAGTTTATAGTTAACATCATTATACGACAATGATGTATATAAACTGTAGTTAGGTGGCACATTCATTGGCAAGTTCAATTTTCAAACAGTTGACAAATAAGTTGTATTGTATTCTCTGCAGGTGGAATAAGTGGAAAATACTGAGGAATTTATTCCTTATTCAGGTATATGAACAGTAATATTGTTTTTTATACAAGCAATAATATTAATAACATTTTATCGAAAAAATGCCGTTAACCGCTGCCGAGAAGATGAGACGCTATAGGGAGCGATTAAAATTAAACCCCGAAAAACTAGAAGAACAGCGAAAGAAAAACCTTGAAAGAATAAAATCTAAATATAAATATAAGAAAATAGCAGAAATGCCTGAGGCAGAAAGAAATAAGAAAAGGAAGGAATGGAGAGAAGAAAAAAGAAAGCAAAAATAAAAGAAGAAAATTAGCGAACAAGCTGCATCGAATACTGCAAGCACAAAAGATCAAGCCAGAAAATCGAGAGTAAAAAGAGAAAACTATAAACATAAATACATAGCAGCTCAAAACCGAATTATATATTTACATCGAGCGTTAGAAACAATGAGGAAAAGGTTATATCGTTTGCAAAAAAGCCAAATGGAAGAAAAGAATAAAAGTGAAGCAGAAATTAATCGGTTAAGGGCTAGGAATGAAATTTTAGAAGCTTCTTTAAAATCGACTTACAAACTGTGTGAAAGTAATAAAGAGAGAGACGTAAAGAAAATCGCTAAAAATGATCTCGTGAAAAATAGTAAATCTAAGTCACTCATTTCCAAAAAAAAATAGGTCTAATAACACGAGTTCGAGATAAGAAAACTACGAACAGGATTTTGAAACTCCAAAAGTCTATAATTGAGTTTTATATCAGAGATGATGTAAGCAGAGCAACCTCTGGCAAACGCGAATGTAAAACATATAAGAAGAACAAACAGCAAATACGATTTCTTAATAATTCATTACAAATTTTATTCCAAAAATACAAGTCCGAAGGTGGCTCTGCATCGTTTGCATCTTTTTGCCGGTATAGACCATTTTACATCATTTCACAAAATTTACAAAACCGAAACACTTGTCTTTGTGTTAAACACAGCAACATGAATTTTAAAGTGGCGGCTCTTAAGCATCACAAAGTGATTAATGTTAGTAATACTCATGATCTTCTTAAGAAAGTAGCATATAATACTCATTCGCGTGCATGTACGGCAAATGCAAACAATGTAAATCTATGTCTTTAAACTACAATTTAGAAAATGATTTAAAATCATCTCAAGAAATAACATGGCAAATGTGGGAAATCCAGAACCATGGTTATAAAAAACGAACGCAAAATGACGATGGACAAGAAGTAAAAACTAAAAGAACTGTTAAATCAATAAAAAAAAGTACTATTGCAGAGCTAATAAAACTATTTGAGGAATCTTTAAAATTATTTAAAATTCACAGTTTTAATATGTGGCACCAAACAAAAAGCTATAAAACCTATATTGAAAATTTAGATGATCATGAAATGGCTGTGCATTGTGACTTTTCAGAAAACTTTGAATGCAAAATGGCAGAAGAAGTGCAAGCAATGCATTTTGGTGCCTCTAAAATGCAAGTCACATTACATACGGGAGTCATATTTTATAAAGGTGGACAGAAGTCATTTTGTACTGTCTCCCCCTCTAGTATACATCAGCCACATGCCATATGGGCCCACCTAAAACCCATTATAGAACTTGGAAAATACTTAGTACCAAATCTCAAGAATTTTTTTTTTTTCTGATGGCCCTAGCTCTCACTCAATACCGGCAGAAAAATAACTTTTTTTATTTATTTATTTTATTTATTTTACAATTTATGTACACACAAAAATAACAGAAACAGATAATACATAAGAGACGTTAGTACAAAGGTACTGCTTATTTCCAAAGAAATTTCTTCCAGCAGACCTGCGAAAGGAGAAATCAAAAAGAAATGTAGACCATAGTGTGTAGGAAGCAAAAGAAGAATGTGTGAAGTCTTAAACCAAAGTCATATATAATTATATATACCTAAAAATAATATATACCTACAGCTATAAATATATACCATACATATTACATACATATTACATACAATATATAAATAAATATCACAATTGAGAGGAAAGATAGTGCTCTTTTACTCGATTTTTAAAAAGTGAGATCGATTTTAAATCTCGAATGCTAGGCGGGAGTGAGTTCCACAACCTCACGGCATGGACACAGAAAGAATAGGAGTAGTAACTGGATTTATGGGGAGGGGATTTAAGAAGGGATTTGAGGTGTGATCTGCAGGGCGCGTCACTAGGACGAGCGTAGGAAAAACGATCACGAAGGTAGGAGGGATAAGATGGGTTGTGTAGGATATTAAAAAGAAGACATAAAATCCGAGTATTCCTGCGAAGACGAATAGGGAGCCACTTGAGTTCCTTGCGAAGATGAGAGACATGGTCATATTTTCGTAATCCAAAAACAAACCGAATGCATAAGTTTTGTAATCGCTCAAGCTTGTTTAATAGCTCCTCAGTAGCATCCAGATAGCAGGCGTCGGCATAATCTATAATCGGCTGAATAAGTGTTTGGGCTAAACTGATTTTTGTTTTCAAAGGCAATAGACCCTGGAGACACTTAAGCGAGTGAAAAGAAAAATTTACTTTTCGACTTACCTCGTTAACCTGCGCACGCCATGAAAGATTGGAGTCAATAATAACACCCAAATCCTTGGCAGTTTCGGAGTATTCAATGCGAACGCCATCAAGAAATAAAGGCGGTAATGAAGAAACCACAGCTGCATTGCGAACGAATCTACTGCCTATGATCATAGCCTGTGATTTTGTTGGGTTGATCTGCAAACCAAATGACTTAGCCCAAGCACTGACACAATCCAGGTCATGATTCATAGCAGCAATAGCCGAATTTGCGTCAGCAACAGTAAAATGTCGGTAAAGCTGCAAGTCATCTGCGTAGAGATGGAAACAAGAAGATATTACTCTGGTAACAAAGTTAATAAAAATCGAAAAAAGAAGAGGAGAGAGAACGCTACCCTGAGGAACACCCTCAGTGAGACTACACCAATCAGAGAACGACTCTTCAAGGCGGACACACTGAGAGCGTCCCCGGAGATATGAATTGAACCAGGTTAAAGCGGAAGAAGAGAGATTAATAGATTTAAGAATACCAAGTAAGATGTCGAAATCCACCGAATTAAAGGCGCTACTGAAGTCCAGTAATACAAGCACAGTAAGAGACTTGTTCTCCATAGCCCAGCGGATATCGTCAGTTACTTTTAAAAGCGCAGTAACAGTACTGTGACCCGAGCGAAAACCTGATTGAAATGGAGATATAATCGAGTTTAATGTTAAGAAGAGGGATAGCTGTTTATGAACTATGTGCTCAAAGACTTTAGAAAGAAATGGGAGAATAGAAATAGGTCTAAAGTGAGTTAATAAAGTTGGATTGTTAATTTTAGGTAAAGGAATAATGTGAGCCTGTTTCCAGACAGACGGAAAGGAGCAGGTGGAAAAAGAGTGATTAAAAATGTGAGTGAGAACAGGGAGTAAAGAAGGAAGGATGAGAGTAATCATTCTAGAGCACAACTTATCATAACCCACTGCAGAAGACGAAATCGCGAGAACTGATTTTCTAACGTCATCCACAGTAATATTACATAAGTTAAACTGAGGATACTGTGGCAACGGTAAACTAGAAAGATTCTCCAGTGTCGCAGCTTTGATAGAAGGATCAAGGGAGAAAGGAAGGTGAGAGAAGTGCTTATTTAGGTCATTGAGATCCACATCCTTACACTGGTTGATCGATGATTTACCTATACCAACGGACTTGAGAAATCTCCAAACATCGGAAGAACTGCGATTATAAAGTTGTTCGTGGAAATAGCGTCTCTTAGCATCCTGACACAGACGCCTGCAGCAATTACGTAACGATATGAAATAAGAGAGATTCAGCTCAGAAGGTCTGCGCTTATATCTACTCTTAGCTCTATCCCTGCGGGCCATAAGCTCTTTAATTTGAGGTGTTATCCATGGTGCAGGGTTGTATTTTACTTTGACACGTCGCAAAGGGGCATGCTGGTCAAACAGGTCGAGAACGGTCGTGTTGAAGCAATTAACCTTTGCATCGATGTCGTCGGTTTCGACCAGGGAGGCCCAGTTGAGATCATTGGCATCGCGCTGCAATGCCTCCAGGTCCATGCCCTTGAAATTACGAAGGTAAAGGAACTGGGACTTACGCTTGGGAACACGAATGCGATAAGATAAGTAGATCAGGTCATGATAAGAGAAAGAGGCTTTAAGTTGACCATGATTAGAGACATTGTTGGGAGAGGAAACAATCATGAGATCTAATAAGGACGGTGTGCAATTCGGTGAGAAGTGAGTAGCAGAAAGGGGCAAGACTTGAAGATTAAAAGAAGATAGAAGTGAAAGGAGTTTATGGGAGCGGTTGTCATTTTTAATCAGGCAAGTGTTAAAGTCACCCATTAAAATAACATGCTCATACAAGGGACAGAGATTACTGAGAGTGCAGTCAAGAGAATCAAAATAATCAATACGAAGGTTAGGGCTGTAAAGCACAGCAAGTAGGACTTTAGTATGATGGACAGAAATTTCAACAAACAAGTATTCAGCCGACTCAGAATACAGTGAAGGGGATGTGCTGACTACCTTGAAGGGCAGATCAGCGCGCAAGTACATAGCCACGCCTCCTCCACCCTTGCCGGTCCTATCGTTGCGGATCAAGACGAAGCCGGGCAGTGAATATTGAGTAGAGAGAAGAGAAGGCTTCAGAAATGATTCCGATATCAACAAGGCGTCAAGGTGAGCACAGCTAATGGATGCCAGAAGATCAGAATAGTGAGCAGGAACACTCTGGGCGTTTATGTGCGCTATATGCAAGTTTTTGGGATCATTAGAGAAAAGAGAAGAGATTTTGTCACGTAAAGTGAGAGGAAAGGAAAGGTCACTATCCGCACTAGCAAAGCTATCTGTAGAAGAGCACGAGAAGAAGCTGTCATCAAAGTCAGCTACATCGTTCATAATATATAAATATACTAAAATAATAAAACAAAAATTTATACACTAATCCTAAAATATAAATTATCACATTTAAAACAATACTAATGGTTTCCTTTAATTGGAAAAACCACCCCAATTCGCTTGTGTACTGGCAGAAATTTTAGAAGAATAGACAAATAAAAGCACTACATAATATAAATGAATATAAAAGAAGTAACTCTGTGCAAATAAGCCACGTAAACTAAACACAATTATCTCAATATTTTCAACCTCTATCCTTAGTCCAAAGGGGAAAAAGAACAGAATATTTCAAATCGATTCTTAAATCGAATCTTAAGTGAAACGGAACGCAACATGGGTACGAACAGTTGTCACCGTCATCTGACAAATGACAAGACAGTCATCTGACAGGAGACAAAAGTACATAGTGTCAAGAAATAAAAATACGACACCGGCTAGAAGTTGAAAAATTAAATCATTAGATTTTACGGTGGGACAAAAATAACTTTAAAAAAAAAAAAAACCTAACGGCTTAGAAAGAGAGTGCAAAGCGGCTAAATTTAGTGGAAGTAAAGTTAACAATCAGATATCAACTACAACAAATACGTTACTTTCGCAAACGCGTCTTCCTCAAATTTTTAGTAGGCGCAGCCGATGTTGTAGCCGTCGGAGATCTAGGCCCTTCAGATAGCGCAGTGTCCCCGGTGTCAACTGAGCATGAAGGGAATTTGGACATCAAGTCGTGAAGTTCGCGAGCCGTTTCAATCTTCCTTCGAGATTTGTCTGGACAGATGACTACAATCTTGCCTTCCATTGACCAGCAGTTTGACATGCCAAAATGCTTACGAGCAGCTGCAAACACACGGTGCCTAGCTTGTGTCAGAAACTCTGAAATGGTTATCCCGGTGCCCTTCAGTGCTTTTTTGCTTTCCCATACCAGCTGTCGGTTTTCCATCTTAAAGAAACGGACTAGTATGGGACGGGCCTTCTGCTGTTTAAAACCGAGTCTATGACAGACATGGATAACATTGTTGTCCTTAGTGAGCTCCGTCAACTTAATTTGGTTGCATAATATATTGCTGACCACATCAGGCAACCGTTCATTTTCTTTTTCTGGAACACCATGGAATAACAGGACCTTCCTACGCATAGCAGTTTCATGCCTGTCAAAGCCAGCAGCTAGTAGATCAATCTGAGATTTTAATTTGGAGAGTGCTTGACAGACAAAAAGCTTAAATTCAGAGAACTCACTTGCAATTGAAGCAATATCCGGCGATGGTGCTGTACCAGTTGTAGCTCTCAGCAATTTTGCTTCATATTCCTGCATGCGGGAGCTAAACAACTTCTCCAGATCCTCAAAGTTAGCAGTGAGTTTAGTGTCCATACTTGGTAGTGATAGAGAAAGTAGGTATCGAGCAGTGCTTGAGACTTGAAATTAATAGACAGCGGGTATGGGGTGGTTTAATGTAAATTTAACCAGTTTATTTCATTTAATAGTACTATTAAATATTTTAAAATTTAAAATAAATAAGAGCCCACAAAAAGTATGTATAGTGCTATGTCTACCCACAAAAATATGTATATTTTTTCTGATTAAGTATTTTTCATCTTTTTACAAGTTTCATATTTCGTGGTCATTTTTTGAAAGTGGGCACGGTAAGGATGTGGCCTATTGGAGGGGTTGTTAAGAGGGCTCTCGATAGGCAAATCGCTTATGGAAAAGATATTATAAACGCTACTGATGTGTACTTGACGTTGGAATCTTTTGTTAAAGCTGTAAAAGTTTTTTACGTATCTGAAACCGATATTAACGAGATAAATGAAATTATACCTGCGGGCATTAAAACTATAAAAGGGACTATGAGTATTCATGAAGTGATTTCTGTACATGGAAATGATGAAATTCAACATCGCATCCTCAGCTGTTTTTGTAATAAGAAATTATGTTATTGTTATGATCCAGAAACATATAAATACTCAAATTTTCCACATTTTAACCAGAAATCTGAAAATAATGAGCCTACAGATAACCAAACGTTATTTTAAAGTTAAATGAGTTACCAATTCTTGACACTGAGATGATAGATGATTTGCCAATATTGTGTATTGATAATGTAGATCTAGAAGAAAACGTTGAGGCTAGCGAAAATAATTCCGCTGTAAATCGCGTTGATTTTCTTATAAACCTGAGTGATACTGATGCAAATCCAACTATAGGGGAAATTGATGCACACAAGTTAATAAAAAACAAAGAAAACGTTCCACTTAATATTTCATTAAATGTAATAAATCCGTATCCTTCAACGTATAAAGATCCGTATCCAAAAGCACTTGATTAAGAGATCAACGAAAGATATTTTTTTTTAATAAATATGAATATTGGTATCCTTCTTTTTTATACAAGAAAACGAAACTTTACTACTAGAAAGTGTTCTCACGGTAACAAAAACTAGTAGTATTGCTAAAAAAACAATTTACTTTGTTAGTTTTCACAATTTTTCTTTTGTAAAGTTTTGTTTAATTTGTTATCTATACAGTAAAACATAGAAAAAATGGTGTATTATTTTAAGTTTTTCACACATTTCCAAGTAACAAAATAAGAACTTTTATTATGCCCCTAGCTAACATTTTACGGGTTTTTTTATATAAAAAACCTAATTACAACAAAAAACAAACGGAAATTCAGAATCTGAATAACTTTAGCTAATGATATTTAGCATCATATATCCTAAATATACAAATTTTAATTTTACATGAATTTTAAGACTGGTCAAAAAATTTGAGAAATGCTCAGATATAGCCACCGCGTGGCCACACATGAAACAGCAATATAACACTAAAATGAGGTTATTACGTAAACTTTTCTTTAAATATGACCACTGAAATACACTAAAAACGTAACTATAGGACTACTACGTCGTACTATTAGTCATACATACACTAAAATATTACTTTAATTGCCGAAATTATTCTAAAGACCTTAAAAAACTAAATTTAGTAAGTAACATCCTATATTTTATTTAATTGCCAACTTAGGGCTCCCACGTCACTGTTAAAGTAATCACAAAATTCATTTCTTATGTCGCCAGCTCTTGTTCTACCCTCTTGCTTTGACTGTTGTAGTTCAATAAACGAATCATCAATTATCATGTCTTCTTATGTTTGAGCTCCTTCACGGTTTAGAATGAAATTATGTAAAACACAGCTTGCTTTTGTAATATTTGTGCAAAAATTTAAAGAAACATTTAATGGTCGATGAAATACCCTCCACCAAGGAGCTTATATAATTATCCATCAAGGAACCATCTGTATCTAAAGCTAATCCTGACCGAGTCACTAAGTTGGCTTCGATGCAAAGGTTTGACTCTCCAGATTGGAACTCAGTGCGTTACGTTGACGTCCAAAAGAAATGTGTTGCCGTTCCAGCGTTTACTGAATTGAAAGTAAACGAGGAAATGAGGCAGTTCGAAGACCCTTCCGTACCGTTTCGATGGGGTTTGATGGAACGTAGTTTGGCCGCCTTATCAAACGCCCTTTTAGCTCAAAATGAGACGGTAAATGTAGGTTTGCGAAATTTAATTGATTGGTCGTCTAGACCAGATACACAGTTTTCGTCAACCGAGATTATCAGTAAACTTACAAGAGTTATTTGGTAATGAGTCAGAGTACAAAACTATTTCTCACGACATTTTGCAAATGATTTGCGGCAAACGTGCAGAGGTTCTGCAGCGACGGCGTAAAACTCTACTTAAAGGACTAAAAGGAAAATATACTCGTGAAGACATTGAAAAAATTCCGCCTTCAATCAAATATGTGTTCAGCCCCCAAATTTTATCGGCGTACTTATATACAAAAAATAGGCGGAATCGATAAATTAGAAGCAGTGCCTTCGCATGGATTTAAATCTCCGGATCGTGCCAAATCACCGGTAGCTTCTACTTCCCATGAAAAACTCTTTCATTATCAACAAAATAAATCCAAGCAAGGAAAACACAATAACAGACGCAATCCTGGCAATCAAAAGAAAAGAGGGGGGCGAAAGGATGAGGTTAACAGGAACAGTCACAAATGACTCGATGTTTATGGAGGGTTGTCTGAAACATTACATAAAAGTGTGGGCCCAATATGGGCCCCCCAAATCAGATCTCAAATTAATTTCTGCGGCTCGCATTCCATTCATTCAGACACCTCCGCTTATTTTCCCAACGTTAGACGTTTTGAAAAACTTTCAAACTCCATGCTCTTCAGCGATGTCATTGGAAATTCAAACTAAGATTCAAAGCCAAATTCTCGAGGTCGCACCCTCATATCCCCGCTTTTCATCTTAACAAAAAACAGTGGAAAGAATCGGATTATTTTCAATCTAAAGGCACTAAACTGTTTTTTGCAACCAAAACAATTTCATCTCTTTCATCACCACCAAATGCCCAATTTCTTACAAGCGGGCGACTAGATGGTCAAGATCGATTTAACCCAAGCCTATTATCATTTGCGAATATCTCAAAAACACCGCTGTTTTCTTCGCATAAGCTACGAAGGCCAGCTATAACAAATGACGTGCCTTCCATTTGGTCTGGCTGCTGCTCCAAAGATGTTTGCGTCAGTCACGAACTGGATTGCCGAAGTGTTACGCAGCAGAGGTATTCGCCTTGTCTTATATTTAGACGATTATTTGATAGTCCATCAGAACAGCGAGACCTTAATAGCCCAGGTCCAGCAAGCAAGGGAATTCCTCATCTCCGTGGGTTGGAATATGAATATGGAAAAGTCTGTACTAATCCCAACAAGGTGTATAGAATTCCTGGGAATTGTCTGGAACACGCAATACAACTACAAGCGTTTGCCCCAAGACAAAGTTTCCAAAATCCGTCAGTGCCTGTTGTCTCACCTAGCAACCGGCAGTTGGACCCTCAAGCAGGCGCAACGCCTCTTGGGACGTCTCAACTTTGCAACCTTCGTAAGGTTGCATTGCCGTACGTTGCAGCGCGCAGCGCCACAGCCATCGTCTTCAGAAAAGTCCACGCCAGGTGACTCGGTTCACAGAAGAGGTACGACGAGAACTAGGTTGGTGGTTAAAAAATGTCAGTCAGCTAAAGGCCATAAATACGGCATCAAGTTATATATTTTAGCCGACGCCAACGGTATAATTTTGAAAATTCATGTGTACCCGCTGAATTGCCCGGGTGCCGCTCAACGGCACATGACCTTGAAGCCTACATTGCCCGTGTGCCGATGAGGGGCACATGGGCGCCTCGCACCTCAGTCGTTTAAGTTTTCGAAGTTTACTCGTCTCTGTCTGTCTATGGTCTTTTTGTATAAATTTATGTCGCTTCTCCGTTAAAAACATGGCCGGATCCTGCCCAAAAAATCAATTACATGGTACATTAATTATTTATTATATGAAAATTACTTCTAAAATAAATAAAAAAAGTCGCAACAAACACATTTCTCTAGGAGTGGCGAGAAAGAATCCAAAAAAATAAGTATGTTAATTGTTTTGAGTCGTTTTGTTTCATAGCAATCATGGAGGATGAGGATAAATCGATACAAATTGCATTTACGTTTGGGTACACGCATAAGACAAAAAGTGCTCTTATCTGTAGTAGTACGCCTGAAGGTCAGACTAAAAATATAAAATACTTGTAAATACCACAATTGTATTGCAGAAGTTAAAAAGTTAACTGGACACCACTTTTTGAGCTGCCGCGCGTTTTGATGGCATTCACGTTACACATTGTGAATCGGCAATATTTTCATAAGCGTGCACCTAAACGTCCTAAAATTATTTTGACGTTTCTGCGCTCTTTAAACTAAACTGTCAAAACAATAAGTATGTGTCAGTCTTGCGTTGCGTCGATCTTACAACATATTGCTGTTTTGTGTTTTTGTAATTGTATTTGATTTTTAAACTTGGCTTCATGCTATCCTTTATCGGACTTTCCTTTACGGTTTTAATATTAATATTCTGCTGTGCATATTGGATTGGTTTGTTTACGATTTGGATTCTGACGTTTACGAAGTCAATGTGCCTGAACTGAACTTTGGCCTATAATCGAATATGAGGGCATATTGAAAGAACTTTAACACCATATTTACAAAATACATTGGCTGATAATATACATAGACAGATTGAAGAATTACAGGAAAATGAATCTGGATTGGCTAAACTACCTTCAATTCCAGCAGTTGCTAATCAAGCAAATATAACGTCATCAGCCTCATTCCTTGATAAGATATCTTCGAAGCTAGCTAGTTCTTCTTTTCGAGATTTAAGAGAGGATGAAAAGATTCAATGTGTATTGTCTGAGTAATTATTGTAGTGATGATGTGTCAGTGTGAAAATATTAAGAAATAAATATATTTAAGCAAATGTCTGTACTTACTTATTTATATGACTAAATAAAAGTTCAAGTATTATGTTTTAGTGTTTTATTGCATGTCCAATTGTATATTTTTGCTAATTCACCTGAATATCCAAAAAATATCTGTTAGACGACGAGCTCTTCTTCGAGATTGTGGCTTGTTAATGTCGACATTTGAAAGTGACAATGTATTACCAATATATGTTCATCAATGTAAATACGTTTTACTTGGAATTTTGATTTTTGACTCATTCTTCACTAGCCTCTATGAATATGTATTACTGATAGTGTTTCGTACATTTTCATAGAATTAAAGGCGTTCTCATACTAACTTACTGTCACTGTTATTGTAGATCATTGTTGTGTTGAATTCAAAATGATTAGGCGTTTTTTTTTTTAATCTTATTTATAGTGTCTCTCGCTCTATCTCTGATCATAAAACTTAAACTACTGTAAAGCCGCACCCTTAAGCTTTAATACGACGTACTGTTTATTTATGTACATGTATATTTTTAGTTTGGGCACAGCTCCCTACTAATTCCGGCCATGTCATTTCCTACCAAAATAAACCAAACTGTATATCCGAACGATGGAAAAATATAAAAAAAAAAGTTGAAGTTGTCAATATTGCGAAACGTCAAAGTGGTTGTTCTGCGCAGTCGTGTTCGCAAGGATTTTGAATAATAAAGTAGCTTCAGTGGCTTATTGTTGTTGGTGTTTCTTTTATTTTCAAGGTAAGTAAACAACTAATACGTAGAAATAAAGTTTTTAGCATGAAACAAGAAATTTAGCGTTGTTGAGACGAAATGTTTGGTGGTAAAATTTGGCGGTTGGTTTAATTTAGTAATATATTCTACCTTTAATTTAGATATTGTTTGCCGGTTTTATCATACTAAACGCTAATAATATGTTAGATCAAGTTATCAGCAGCTTGGATGGCAAAAAACGGATTAGGCGCACAATGCCATATTCGCAAAATGTCATATTCTCAAAATGCCATATCGCAAAACGCTACATTAGCAAAATGCCATCTTCGCAAAATGCCATATTCGCAAAATGACTTTTCGCATAATGCCACTTTCGCATAATGCCAAAATATCATTTCGAACTCAGTATTTTTTCACCAAAATAGTAACAGTTAGTAAGTATGTTTTTATGAAAAAAAGCCCCACTGCAAGAAGTAAATAAGTAATTTTAACAATTTATTTTTATTTTAATTTACGTAAATCGCACATTATGCGATAATTATGATTTTTTTAGAATGTGTTATTTTGAGAATGTGTCATTTTGATAATGTGGTATTTTGCTAATGTGATATTTTGAGAAAAGTCATTTTGCGAATGTGGCATTTTGCTAATGTGGCATTTTGCTAGTGTGGCATATTGCGAAATGTCATTTTGTGAATGTGGCATTTTGCGTCAATATGTCATTTTGCGAATGTGGCATTGTGCGCCTAATCCCAAAAAACATTATCAAAATATGTCAAGAATTTAAAATTTCAAACGAATTTCAAATGTGAAGTGTCGTTGGTGCAGTATAAGGGCGGGGCACACTGAGAAATCGGACTGACTTTCGGACAGTTTCATTGTACGCGTTTTTAAATGTAACATTTGGCATACAAAAACTGCTTGTGAATATTTTTTTATTTTGGAGGTTTTTACGTATTATTTTTTTATTTAATTTTTTTTTCGGACAGTTTCTTTGTACGCGTTTTTAAATGTAACATTTGGAATACAAAAACTGCTTGTGAATATTTTTTTTATTTTCGTGGTTTACTACTATTTTTTTTTATTTAATTTTTTTTTCGAACCGAGTTTCTTTGTACGCGTTTTTAAATGTAACATTTGGAATACAAAAACTGCTTGTGAATATTTTTTTTTATTTTCGTGGTTTACTACTATTTTTTTTTATTTTATTTTTTTTCGAACCGAGTTTCTTTGTACGCGTTTTTAAATCTAACATTTGGCATACAAAATATGCTTGTGAATATTTTTTAATTTTGGTAGTGTTTACGTACTATATATATGTCGTGGATTGATGACGTGTATCAACAATGTCGTCACCGGAAACGCAAGCGGAGCCCTATCGCTTGGACACGATCGTCGGTAGAAGGGAGGCAGCGAGGGCTGGAGGAAAGACCGAGCGGTGCGGCACTCTACCTCGGACAGCCTTGGCATACACTCAATACCAACGCACGTGTTTGTTTCGCTTGTCGTCAGTAAAATTAAAACATCCTGATCGAATCTATCTTTCGTTACACCCACGTCTACTAAGAACTACGAGTATGTCGGATCGCGACCAAGACCCGACGGTTCGCATCTCGGCCACCCTTGATGCGACATCAGAAGTGGAATACACTCGAGCTGAAGAAACCGAAGAAATGTTGCAGAATGGAGCCATGACGTCACGGTGCGACAAGAATCTTCTTCGCACGCTGCTGGCTGCTCAAAACCAGAACATGATGTCCCTGATAGAAGCCATCAAGGGCCCGGCAGGTACCAAGCATATTTCTTTGCCTGAATTTGACCCGGATAAGCCGGATGTAGACGCACGTGCCTGGTGTACTACAGCGGATCTGTGCCTATCGGAAGTACCACTTCAAGGAAGTACCCTAATCATCACCTTGAGCAAGGCTCTGAAAGGCAGTGCTTCACGTTGGCTGGCGCAAGTATCATTCGCAGGGATGACATGGTGTGACTTCAAAAGCTTGTTTTTGTCCCGTTACGACTGTGTGGACACACCAGCCGCTACTCTTGTGAAAATGATGAGTAGCAAGCCTAAAGAAGATGAATATTATGCTGCGTACGCCGCCCGGTTGTTGTCAACCCTCACATCACGCTGGCAAAACATGAGTACTGAGCAGATAGCCATATCCACTGTGCTTGCCCATATGGCACAATTTGATGGACGTATACAGAGACTGGCCTTCACTACCGAAGTAAACAACAGAAACAAGCTGCAGTGTGAACTTCAAGCGTTTTCGTTTCTGAAAAGGAAAGCTTCGATGGGTAACTCAACCGATGCTACTCCAGAGTTCAAGCGATCAAAGCTTCAGTCGACGGCGTTGAAATGTCACAACTGCGGTAAAATAGGTCATCGAACGCCTGATTGCCGTTCCAGAGGCGAGGTGAAAGGCAAGGGAACCATTGCTGCCACTTCAGCGTCAAGTTCTGCAGGACAAAAACAGCGTCCGGACATCATCTGTTTCCGATGCGGCAAAACCGGACACTTCGCTACGAAATGTCCACAAAGCAACAGTGTCGGCGCCGGCGCGGCGGGACGCCCAAGTGGTTCCGGTGCAGCGCCTACGTCAGCGGCGAACAACGAGAGGCGTGTTGAAGTTTGCTATGTCAGCAATCCCAGCGGTACGTTAATAAACAGTGGTGAGTCATATCCGTTTCATTACGATTCTGGTGCTGAATGCTCTCTTATCAAAGATTGTGTCGCGTCAAAGCTTAGTGGCAAGCGCATAAATAACACAGTAAATTTGACAGGTATCGGTCATGGTAGTGTGCAAAGCACCCTACAAATTTTATCTGAGGTTGTTATTAACGATTTACGATTAGAGATATTATTTCATGTTGTTCCAAACAGTTGTCTTAAAAATGATATTTTAGTTGGTCGTGAGATTTTAGATCAAGGACTTAACGTTAGTATGACGTCTGATAGTATTGTTTTGTGCCGTGATAAGATTGTCAGGTTATGTGACGTTTCAAATAAGTTCGGTAACAATTCTAATTGTCAAATTGATTTTAACAAAGTTGATACAGACATCCCGCTAGAATTTCGCTCTCAGTTAATTGATCTTTTGTTAGAATATTCTTCTTCGTTTTCTAGTGGCGTTTCTAGATCCCGGGTAACAACAGGACAGTTGCAAATTAGGCTTATAGATCCTAATCGTACAGTTAATCGTCGTCCTTATAGGCTTAGTGCTAGCGAACGCGAAGTTGTCACTGCTAAAGTACGTGAACTAGAGGAAGCGGGCATTATTAGGCCGAGTTGTTCACCTTTTTCTAGCCCAGTGTTGCTTGTTAAGAAGAAAGATGGTTCAGATCGCATGTGTGTTGATTACAGGGAGCTGAACGACAACACCGTGTCGGATAGGTTTCCACTGCCGTTGATAGAGGACCTTGTGTCTAGGTTAGGTGGTGCTAAATGGTTCACGTGCCTTGATATGCTATCAGGGTACCATCAAATCCCCGTGCATCCTGAATCGATAGAGCGCACTGCATTTGTTACACCCGATGGACAGTGGGAATATTTGACCATGCCGTTTGGCTTAAAGAATGCGAGTTCCGTTTATCAGCGTGCAGTCATGAATGCCTTAGGTGACCTTGCTTATAGCTATGCTGTTACATACGTCGATGACATTTTAATAATAGGAGCATGTGTGGAGGAGAGTTTAGCTCGTCTTCGCACTGTACTCGATAAATTGACAAAAGCTGGTTTTTCTTTAAACTTTGCCAAGTGCTCGTTTCTTAAACGACGGGTTGAATATTTAGGCTTTGTTGTTGAAGATGGCCAAATTAGACCTAAACCAAATAAAATAGCAGCTTTATCTAGGCTTCCCCCACCTAAAACCATCACTCAGCTGAGACAGTTCATAGGGTTGGCCACTTATTTTAGACAATTCGTGCCACAATTCTCAAAAACGATGGCCCCTCTGTTTCGTTTGACAAGTGGCAAGAATAGGTCCATTAGTTGGGAACCCTGTCATGAGGCCATTCGTCAGGAAATAATTTCTTGCTTAACCAGTGAGCCTGTTCTAACAATATTTAATCCTGCGCACCCAATCGAGTTGCATACCGATGCCAGTGCTGAAGGATATGGTGCCATATTTATCCAAAAGATTAATGGGAAACAACATGTAGTTGCTTACTATAGTCGTCGTACGTCTCCAGCTGAATCGAAGTTTCACTCATTCGAATTAGAAACGTTAGCGGTCTTTAATGCCATAAAGCATTTTCGACACTACTTAATAGGTCGTAGGTTTACCGTCGTGACTGACTGTAGTTCTGTAAAAGCCTCTAAAAGTAAAACTGACTTATCTCCACGAGTTCATCGTTGGTGGGCCTATATGCAATCATTTGAGTTTGATATTGTTTATCGTGAAGGCAGTAGGATGAGCCATGTAGACTTTCTTTCTCGAAATCCACTCCCAACGTCTAAAGAAACTTTCACACGTGTAGAACAAAAGCGAGTCGATTTAGCCGAGCTTTCTAGTAACTGGTTGCAGGCTGAGCAGGAAAAGGACGAAGAAATTAATAAGATTGTGTCTGATCTTCGTAATGAAGTTTTTCCTGAGGAAACTCGCAAAACCTACGAAATTCGTAAAAGTATTCTATATCGTAAAATTCAACGCAACTGTCGTACTCGTTGTTTGCCTATTGTACCGAGATCTCTTAGATGGTCAGTAATAAATAACATCCATGAGTCAGTCATGCATTTGGGCTGGGAGAAAACTCTCGAAAAAATGTACGAACATTATTGGTTCGAAGGTATGGCAAAATATGTTAGAAAATTTGTAGACAATTGTATCACTTGCAAAATAGCGAAGCCCCACTCTGGTAAAGTTCAAGCAGAACTTCACCCGATTCCCAAGTTCAATATCCCATGGCACACGATTCATATTGACGCTTCTGGTAAACTGTCTGGTAAGAACGACATCAAGGAGTACGTGTTCGTCATCATAGACGCTTTTACCAAGTTTGTGTTGCTCCGTCATTCGCTCAATATTGACACTAACAGTAGTATTTGTGCTATTAAATCCTGTATAGCGCTGTTTGGTGCGCCGAAACGCATAATAGCTGATCAAGGTCGTTGCTTTGCTAGCAAAGAATTTTCCAATTTCTGTACTTCTAACAACGTAGAGTTGCACTTGATAGCTACTGGAGGCAGTCGTGCAAACGGTCAGGTCGAAAGGGTAATGGGTACCCTCAAGAGTATGTTGACAGCTGTAGAGACTAGCCGTGACCGCTCCTGGCAGGACGCATTAGGAGAGGTTCAATTAGCTATGAACTCCACTATCAATAGAGTTACTAAATCTAGCCCTCTCGAGTTGATGATAGGAAGGGTAGCACGACCGCTTGGTTTAGTGACCGCTGATGATGACGCGACAGAAGTTAATTTAGATGAGATTAGAGAGCAAGCGACACAGAATATTGAGAAAAATGCAAATTACGATAAAAATCGATTTGATCAAAATAAGGCTCAGGTGTCTAAGTTTGCTGTTAATGATTATGTTTTGATTGAAAATGAGGAAAGAAATCAAACAAAATTAGATCCTAAGTTCAAAGGTCCGTTTAAGATTATTGATGTGTTAGACGGGGACAGATACCTACTGAGGGCACTTGACTCTAAGCGAACATACAAATACCCCCATGATCGTGTAAGGAAGATCCCCGATCACCAAGTTCCTCGAGAATTGGATGTCATAGTTGATGACACTGGTACTGAAACAAAATCTAATTAATAATGGCTTGTATACTCATACTTGGAACTCTTGACCGCACCTCATGAGTAACATGTGGCGATGGGTCAGCAATTTCAGTCTGTATTCGGACCGCACCTCATGAGTAACATGTGGCGATGGGTCAGTAATTTCAGTCTGTGTTTAGACCGCACCTCATGAGTAACATGTGGCGATGGGTCTGCAAGGGATCGTTGGTGCGATCTTTGTCTGTGTTGGTGCACAGATTGTAGGGAAAGCCAATGAGTTGAGTATACATTGCCTAGGAATTATGGTAAAGAGATGAATTGTTAGAATTACCTTGTTCAATCTTGTTGATCAGATCTTTTCCAACAAATGATATTGTGCAGGGGGCACTGTGTGTGTGAGCTTAATTACGAGTAATTTTAAGTTTTGAAAAGTGTTTACTACATTGGTCATTGTACTTAGATTTAGAAGAAATAAAGTACCAATAAGAATCAGCTACCTTTGTTTCTATTGGCAGGATAGCCGAGCCAGTTTACTCTGAGTATATTTTGTCCACAGGCACTACACCCGAGGACGGGTGCTAGTCAGGGATGGCCGTGTCGTGGATTGATGACGTGTATCAACAATGTCGTCACCGGAAACGCAAGCGGAGCCCTATCGCTTGGACACGATCGTCGGTAGAAGGGAGGCAGCGAGGGCTGGAGGAAAGACCGAGCGGTGCGGCACTCTACCTCGGACAGCCTTGGCATACACTCAATACCAACGCACGTGTTTGTTTCGCTTGTCGTCAGTAAAATTAAAACATCCTGATCGAATCTATCTTTCGTTACACCCACGTCTACTAAGAACTACGAGTATGTCGGATCGCGACCAAGACCCGACGGTTCGCATCTCGGCCACCCTTGATGCGACATATATATTTTTTTATTGATATAAACTAGTGCTTGCTGCGATCCCACCAGAATTTAATTCATTAAATCCCAAGCATTGCCTTACTATTGTGTTCCAAATTGACGGTATCTGAAAGGTAAGATTTTTTTTAGCTTTCGTGTTTTGATTTTTTTTTGCTCTCTGCATGTAGCAAGTGCTTCAAAAATGCCAGGCAGTCAGGGTGTAGGCAAAAGAGGTGGTCGTGGGAATGTCCGAAGAGGCGGAGGACGTGGTCGCGTCTCGAAGCCACTTCGTGCGCGATCGCTGCTTTTTCCGAGGTATGCTTACGCTTACCTACTTACCAATTTTTTATTTTATTTTTGTTACTTCCGAAATCAGTTCCATTTCATCAATTTTATTTTTATGTTTAGTACTTTGAGTGGAAATGTGGAGCCCACTCCAGGCCCGTCTGGGGAGCCTACCCCAGGCCCGCCTGGGGAGCCTACCCCAGGCCCGTCCACTGAGCCAATTCCAGGTCCGTCGAGACAGCCTACTCCAGGCCCGTCCGGAGAACAATTGCGGTAAAAAATAAAATTTTATTATACTAAATTGTTCAAGCAGCATTCATTCATTCATTCGATTTTTTTAGTCCAAAATCCTTGGCCGAGCAGTTGAAGGCGTTACAAGGCGGCCAAGCTTTTGGACGCAAAAAATCTAGCCAGGCTGTCTCCAGGCCAAAAAAAAAACAACTGGTGGAGCTCAGGGAGAAGAAACAGGTGGGCTTCTTTCGGATGCCGGACGCTCCAAAGCCAAAGTAAGTAAATCCAGAAATAAAATCTATGTTTTGCCTGCTCGTCCTGTCGCTAAGTTGTTAACGTCGAACATGTTCATGGTATCCGGTCAGTATTTCTTTATTTATTTACTGGGAAGGAAAAGGAAAGGCGAAAGACGCAAGGCTGTGGGGCCTATGCCCACTTTTACCGGGGGTTCCCACAGTCCCACCTCATGTACCCCAGGCGTGGGAAATAAAGCGTTCGCATGGTATGTGCAGAATATCTTATTATTAATATTTGCGTATTACCTTCATCCGTCAAAATCACGCTTGCGTCAAAATTTAAAATTCCAGACGTAGTTTAAATAATCATGTTAAAAGTAAGATATTTACTTCATACCAATTGATATTTCATAGTTTATAAAGTGGCTCAAAAAAACTTTCATTTTTTTATCCATTATATATCCTCGTTGTTATATTCTAGATATCACCGAGGAGGAGGCGGAGAAGGAGGATGATGATGACATGGTTGAGGGTACACCTCCCGAAGTCGCCATTCCAAATGCTGTCCAGAGTGGTGCAGTCGGCGGGTAAGTCTTCACGGAGCCTACCCCAGGCATGTCTGGGGAGCCTACCCCAGGCCCGTCCACTGAGCCAACTCCAGGTCCGTCGAGACAGCTTACTCCAGGTCCGTCGAGACAGCCTACTCCAGGCCCGTCCGGAGAACAATTGCGGTAAAATTAACATAATAAAATTTTATTATACTAAATTGTTCAAGCAGCATTCATTCATTCATTCGACTTTTTTAGTCCAAAATCCTTGGCCGAGCAGTTGAAGGCGTACAAGACGGCCAAGCTTTTGGACGCAAAAAATCTAGCCAGGCTGTCTCCAGGCCAAAAAAAAAAAACAACTGGTGGAGCTCAGGGAGAAGAAACAGGTGGGCTTCTTTCGGATGCCGGACGCTCCAAAGCCAAAGTAAGTAAATTCAGCAATAAAATCTATGTTTTGCCTGCTCGTCCTGTCGCTAACTTGTTAGCGTCGAACATGTTCATGGTATCCGGTCAGTATTTCTTTATTTATTTACTGGGAAGGAAAAGGAAAGGCGGAAGACGCAAGGCTGTGGGGCCTATGCCCACTTTTACCGGGGGTTCCCACAGTCCCACCTCATGTACCCCAGGCGTGGGAAATAAAGCGTTCGCATGGTATGTGCAGAATATCTTATTATTAATATTTGCGTATTACCTTCATCCGTCAAAATCACGCTTGCGTCAAAATTTAAAATTCCAGACGTAGTTCAAATAATCATGTTTAAAGTAAAGATATTTACTTCATACCAATTGATATTTTATAGTTTATAAAGTGGCTCAAAAAAACTTTCATTTTTTTATCCATTATATATCCTCGTTGTTATATTCTAGATATCACCGAGGAGGAGGCAGAGAAGGAGGATAATGATGACATGATTGAGGGTACACCTCCCGAAGTCGCCATTCCACATAAAATGCTGTCCAGAGTGGTGCAGTCGGCGGGTAAGTCTTCACGGACCGCTCCGGAATCTGTTATGAGTAAGACTAACAGTTCCTACGGCAGAAATCATTTGCTCTAGCTTACGCCATACTTTATATTGTTTATTGACGAGGAAATGTGCCCTTCTTATAGTATCTGTGCCCTCAATGATGGAGTCCTGCCTTCCTCCCGAAGAGGAGACTTCAGGAAGGACCTCGCCTTGAACGAAGTAGGTTATTCTGTTTCAGCGCCTGGTGAATGCGTTTATGAGGTCGATTCTAAAAAAATAAACAAAATTTAATTCCACCATTTTTAATTGACAGCAAGCGCCAGGACATCCAGTTCTCACCGTCGACTGGGATTGTTCACTTTCAGGCTGCTGAAAATCCTCAAAGTCCGGTGAGAGCTGAGATAGAGCTCCTGGGGTTTACACCTTGTTAGTGTCACATTAAAAGGTTTTTATTTATTTATTTGAAAACTTGACTAATTTCACTAAAAATTATTAATGTTTCAGCTTCTTTCTACCACCACTTCCAAGTCGGCTCCTGACTCAGGAAGGAGTGTTTACGAGACTGGTAAGTTCCCCTCTTTGAGGCGTGGCTGGAAAGACCTCACGGCGTCCTTACCTTCCGCATGACGCAGGTACTCACCGGACATGGTTCGTTCGGGAGTTTCCTGCACTCGATTCATGCGGAAGTGACGCCCGGGTGTCGCCACTGTGCAGAACGCCCGGAGGACACGGTGGAGCACACAGTCGAGGTGTGCCCTGCTTGGGCGGAGCATCGCCGTGCCCTCGTGGGGGCGATCGGCAGCGGAGACCTCTCGCGCCGGGTCTTGGTTGAGGCCATGGTCCGGAGCGAAGAGGAGTGGCAGGCGGTCGTCGACTTCTGCGAAGCAGTAATGCTCGCAAAGGAGGAGGCCGAACGCATCAGGCAACGGCGTTATCGCCGCCGCCGTCGCCGGGATTCTGATCCCGATTTCCGGCCAACGTAGACGCGGGCTTGCGGACAGTGAGCAATGGGTAGCTCACTGTCCGGCCGTCCGGTAACTGTCCGGACCAAGCCCAAGTAGTCGACGGCGCGCACTGTTCCCGCGCGCCTCAAGGAGTTGTCAGCAACAGCAGGGACCCAGCCGGGTCGAAGCCTACTGGGGCCAGGGTTATCCATAAGGGCGCTCGAGCCCCGGTATGAAAGCTAGAGGGGTGGGTCTTTTAGTCAGTAAAAGTCTGACACTATCTCCCGCTCCGCCCAAGGGCGGGGGATGTCAATGCATGATTTTTCCCACCATAAAAAAAAAAAAAAAGACTGGTAAGTTGAGACTAATATTTGCATTGAATGTGTCGCCTCCATAAGATGATAGGGTGGACCAAATCCTAAAATTTCTTCATCCATTTACCGCAGATATGGAGCACGACTTTTGCGAGCATGGCGAAGGCAGCGACGTGGACCCTGAAGAACTAGTAGACATTCCGTTGGAAACAAGGAATGTCTGCGATGAAACTTTGGAGGACCCGTCGCTAGCTGAAGCCGCAGCATGCAGCAAATCGATTCTGCTGCCGACTCGGCTCTAAGGACCGTCGTCGGACCCGAGGACGATCTACTCCATTTCGACTGGCGGAGCGATCCGGAGAATTTTGAGGGGGTCAGAGAAGAATTCACTGTGTCGTCCACTGGTCCAACTTTTTCAAACGCGGAGTTAACTCCCTTGGAAGTTTCCGTCAAAATATGGGATGCCGATATTGTCGCCCTCATTGTGCGCGAGACGAACCGGTATGGTGGCGAATTGATGGAGCGTAATCGGAAGCCTCATTCCAGGATGAGTCGGTGGAAGGAGGTTACCGATTACGAAATCCGGTCATATTTCGCTATCCTTATGCTGTAGTCGGTGGTCGTTAACAATGTGGAGCGGGAGTATTGGTATCCCATATTTGACGAACTCCGTATTGGGGATTTTAAGGCCATCATAACCGGTTCTTGGTCATCAAGCGTTGTCTACATTTTGTAGACAACGCCTCCTTGCCCGTGAATCCCAACAGACTCCACAAAATTATGCCTGTCATCGAACACCTCAACAATAAATTCAGCTTGACGAGTCGCTCTTTTTATGGAAGGGGCGACTCTCATTTGCACAAAAAATTTCTACGAAAAAAGCTCGAGTAGGTTTAAAGAGCTACGAGTTGTGTGAGTCGAGGACGGGCTATTTGTGGGGGATGGAGGTTTACTCGGGCAAGGGGCACGTGCATATTGCGCAGGTAGGGGCTCTCAAGAACCGGGTGAAGAGCATGAGGAAAGGGATGAGCCAGAGGGTGCCACGTCTCAAATTGTGCTCACTTTGATGAGACCCTTATTCAACATGGGTCATACGGTCGTTACGGACAATTTCTATAAGGGCGTTTACACATGATGCCGCAGCGGCAGTGTTTTTCGCCGCCGCGGTGCCGCAAGAGCTGCGGTGTTTTATCGCAGAACCAGTGACACAAACGCCGCCTATGCAGCGCGTCCAGTGCAGCGGCATCGCAGCGGCGGCGGTACCGCAGCGGCGGCGGTACCGCTGCCGCTGCGGCATAATGTGTAAACGGCCTAATGCACCCCTGTTGTCCAGGGTCCTCAAAGTGAAGCACAAAACAGATTCGATGGGCAATCTCCGACTCTGCAGGGAGTTTGTTCCGGAGGGTCTAAAGGACAAAAGCAAAAAAAATATGAAGTCTGGAGAGGTGGCCTTCAGCTCGACCAAGGACTTGAATGTGGTTGTGTGGATGGACAAAAGCATTGACGTGTAAAAGTGTTTTTTAAACCTATTTACAAAATAAATATCATTTATCATTGTGCCTATGATTTCTACATTTCACAAAGTACAAGTCGGCGGAAAAGACAAATACGGGTATTATAGATATAAGCCGATATAATACGGGTATATAAAAGTTTTTTGTACCAAATGAGGTTGCGGACCCTCTCTATGGGGTAGGCATGCAGCATTTGATCTTTATGATCTATACCGCCCATAGAGAGGTTGTAATCCAGGATTACTTGGGGCTTATATCTATAATACCCGTATTTGTCTTTTCCGCCGACTTTGACGACACATTTTCAGCAAGAGCGACAAAAGGGTCTGAGTTGGCAGTTAAAACCGTAATAAGTGAGGTGCAACATGCAGCGTCTATAGTGCTAGCATCAGTCTGCGACTAAGGGACAAATAATCGCCAAGCCATACGTTTGTTGATAAAGGAGACCATGGGGTCTATACCTACGAAGAGGGAAACTCCCAAAGAAAATGTAATATTAATAAACGATAAGGAAATCATTCCTATTTAAGACCTCTCTCACCTTCTAAAGGGTATGAGAAATAATTTATAAAGTAAAACATTAAATGATGAAAAAGATAGTGTAAGAAAAATAGCTAAATGGTCTCATTTATTACAACTGTATAAAGAAAACCCTGGCTATAAAGGTATTAGAATAATACAAAAAACTGACAGAATACCACATAAACCCAGATAAAATTAATAAAATGAAAGTTAAATTTGCCTCTCAGGTCCTTTTAGCTAGAAAGTTTTTTTTATCACACATCTTTTTTATGACACATCTATGGTACAAAGTAAATATTTCAATATTTATTTTGTACCATGGATGTCTCATGTACGAATGAATAACATCTTTTCTTTTTCAGACAAAGGAATTCTGCCGATAGAATGCAGAGAACCGCAGATCTGCTGTTGTTTATGGATAACGTTTTCGACTCTGTCTTCGGAAGTCACAACAAAAATAAACATGCTAAACCACTACTTGGTCCAGCTACGTCAACGTCTGCTAGAAGCAAGAAGAGTTTTTAACCTTTTCACCGCCAGCGTACACAGAACGCGATGCCTCGCCTAGCGCCAAGCTATAAATATATAACGAAATATATAGTAAACAGTAGTGATGAGGGTCGTGTCATCTCGATGAATGCGAATAGGCTGCTTGACTCGTATCAAATTTGGCGCAATCAATGAGTATTTCCTGCAGTATTTTACTTATGAAACCAAAATATATCGAATTTAGTTAATAAAAGTCCAAGATGGTTGCATAATTTCAATTTAAAAATTGTGTTTTTTTATTTGGTTCGCCTAAAACGCTATCAGCCATGATGTGACGTCATAGAACTTGTAAACAAACTTATGTCAATTTAATGTCACTCGGACATAACCTGTGCTCGTTGTCGATTTGCTTTGCTTTTGCTTTTGTTACGAAGTATTTTTAAAAAGTCCCTAAATTTACGTGTTTTCGCATTTAATCAATAAAAATAATCAGAAAGAAGAAAGAAAGAAAAACAAATTTGCCAAGGCTTGATCCAATGATGTTTGGTAATTTTTTTGCCTTGAACCCCGATTTCTGCTCTGCTGAGCTGAGGAATGTCAAGACTTCTATGTAAGTATAAGTATAGTGCATTTGGTATTGCAATTTATTGATTGACATTAAAAGAAGGAATAAGCGTAAGGGAAAAGTACAAAACTATCTCATAACCTCTCATGGCTTGTAACTAATATTTTATTTTTTCCTTACAGATCTGCAAGGGAGTCATATGGCGACGATGCCATAGGTTACGTTCAGCTTAAACGAGATGATAAAATCTGCACTGTGAAATGTAAAATATGTCCAGAGCACAAGGTACGCTCGAAACAGTATACAGTGACGGTATTGATAGATGAAGAAGAAAAAGTTGTGAGTGCTCTCTGTGAAGATTGTCCTGCAGCTGCTGGAGGCTGTAAAAATGCTACTGCATTTTTAACATGGTTGCTCCGTCGCAGCGAAGAGCCTGCTTGCACATCAGTTGAGTGCTATTGGAAAAAATCAAATCTCTCAAAAGTTGGATCAACATTAAAAATAATAACTGCAAAAGAAATGTGCAAACGAAAACATCAGGATCCTGTACCAGATACAAGTGTATTAACAGAATTTATAGATGAATGTAAGAAGAGAAAAATTGAAACCTGCCAGTTTTTAAAGCATGTTGAAGATTATACAGACAACAGATTAGTGTTATCATTGATTTACCTACTAAATACATAAAGAATCTGATTGTGAAAGTTTTTTAACAAAAATAAAAGCATTGTTCAATGATGAAAACATAAAGAATGCCGAAATGTAAACTAGACAACAGTACAAAAGTGGTCTTTGGTTTGAGCTGCGTTGTGGAAGAGTAACAGCATCCAAGTGTCATGAAGTAAGCAGGTGCAAAACAATTGATGGTTCTCTGGTTGCAATAATTTTGGGAGCAAGATCAGTGCAGACACCGGCAATAAAACGTGGCTAGAAATTAGAAGACAAAGTTAGAGAGATTGCAGTAGAAAAATTAGGTGTTAAATTTACAAAATGTGGCCTCTTCAATTCTGATGAGTATCCCATGATTGCTGGGTCACAAGATGGTATTAATAGAGAAAAAGGTCTCATTGAAATAAAATGTCCATCTACAGATAAAAAATTTGAAAATTACATCAAAGATGGCAACTTAACAAAAAAATGCTTTGCTCAAGTACAAATTCAAATGTTTTGTGCAAAAGTAAATCAAAGTTATTTTTGTGTTGCCAGCAGTGACTTTGAACATAGTAAGAAAGTAACAATATTACCGGTTTCTTATAATGACAAATATGTTAAAAAATTAATTGGACACGTACTTTCATTTTGGAAATTAAATATTTTCCCTAAGTTGTATGAAAATGTGTAAATAAAATGCATCACTGACATCAATAAATTTTATTTGATAAGCGAGTCTTGTAGATTTATGAGAGCACAGGCTGTGATTACACAGGAATCTAGAACATGTAATAAATTTAGGTTAACTACTGAATGTGGCTTTAGGATTGAGAATTCACGAATTCTTCTGATTACTCTTTCCACGTGAATTCGAAGGCTAGCAATTTGTTTTGTTTGTTTAGTTTCACTTTTGGTTAATTTTGACCCAACAGCAACACTCGGAGGCCGTAATAAAGTAAAACCTTTGTTTTAAATACATTTCAATGTATTTAAAACCTGTCTGCTAAAATGAAAGATCCTGGTTCCAAACTATCGAGAAATTTACAGTGTTCAAGTAAATTAATATCACTGATTCTGCCGCCATATCCATTAGACACAAAGCTGACTAAACCATCAGGTGTACATGATATGAGGTATTTATAGGTATTTGCTTTTTTATATTCAGACGAAGTCAGTGCCTGATGAATAGCCTTTTTTGGCTTTTGAATCTCAATTTCTAAACAATCTATGATACAATTTACCATATTATATTTATGGCGAAAGGCTATGGGCAAGTTCTTTTAGTGAATGTTCTCACAAGAGGTAAAAGTACATTAACCATTAGAGGCATTTTACTGTAAAATATTTTACTTGCTTGAGACAGTGAAATATCAAAATCATTTGCTAACTGAGAAAAGGTTCTATTTAATCTTATTTCCATTAAACACAATAAAATATGATTCCCTGATAGTTTGGTGCGTTTTAAAATAATACTTAATATAAAATAAAGCTCTGCTGGTATCCCAATGTACACTCTACGGTTTTGCTTTATTTTAGATAGGGTACTCTTTAAATTTAATTTCTGGTCTTTTGTATTCTTTTCCTGTGTACTGTCTTCAGTAGTTTGACTTAATCCTTCCTCAGATAATGTATAAGATACATCACTGTCATATTTCTCCTCAGTAAAAATTAGTTTTCTTCTTGATGATTGACCAGACACAGATGGCTTATTAGGAGATGTTGACGTTGATTGGTGAGCAATTGTAATGGTGATGTTACAGCATCTTTCACAGCCGCACTGAACTGCACCCGCTTACTTCTATAATGTTTTGCAACATGTGCTTGAATTACTTTGTGAGCGTGATGTTGTACCACTTGACAAGATACATGTTCATATAATGGTTGAACTTGTACTGCTTGATCACAGAACTGAATATAATGCTGTACTATTTGCACTGCCTTGTCATGAAACTTCTTCTCACGATAAGTAGGGGAGACTGAGGACACTTGATCCTTACGGGAGACTAGATACAGTGGATTTACAGAGCTTCTGTGAACACTACATAATTTTAGAGTAGCAACATTTGTAGTCTATGGTAAGGTCTAACTTTCACAACTGTCAAATTTGAACGGAGTACCAACTTTTGGTACTCCGTTCAAATTTGACAGTTGAACAGATGGCGGATGGATTGTTTGTTTCGTGTTGCAGGAAAATATTTTTCGTAAGTATTTATTTTGATTAAATAATTAGTAAACTTATTTTGGATAAGTATCACTTTTAAACTAGTCACTATATATGTGTTTATATGTCTGTCTCATAGAAAAGTGTTAATAGTAGTAGATTTTTTTATAACCTCGTCATAGCTAGGGTACACATGGTATCTTATGGGAGATATGATTCCGTCGGATCAAGTGTCCCCTAATGTTTATTTTTTAATAATTTCAGGATTCAATATGCCTAGATTATATAAAAAAAAAGGTGCAAAAAAAAGAATACCCATCGACAAGGAAATCTTGGAATTGCCGGTTAATGATGTTATAATGATGTAAGAGTATTCGTGATACTGCCAAAGGGTACGGGATATCAGTTATGACACTGAAAAGATATGTCAGAAAGAAGAAAAATGCAACGACTGGAAATATTTACTACACTCCAAACTATCGCCAGTCACAAATTTTTTCGTCAACTGAAGAGACAGAACTTGTTAGTTATTTAATAATGGCTAGTAAAATGTACCACGGATTAACTCCTAAGAATGCTTCTGAAAATAGAAAAAAAATACCACCAAAATGGGTTGAACAGGAAACAGGAACTTATGATTGGTTTTACGGTTATATGAATCGTCACAAAGAGTAGTCATTGCGTGTACCCGAGGCCACTACTTTGTCTCGCGCCACAGCTTTTAACAGACACAATGTTGGAAATTTCTTTGACAATTTGAAAAGCTTATTACAGCGATATAATTTTGGTCTGGACCAAATTTGGAATGTAGACGAAACTGGAATTACTACAGTTCATAAGCCAAAAAAAATTGTGGCATGTAGAGGTCTCAAACAGGTTTCTAAGGTTACATCTGGAGAACGTGGGCAGCTTGTTACGGTATGTGGAGCTATAAATGCCATAGGTAACCACCTTCCAACATTTATTATATTTCCACGTAAAAACTGGCAGCAACAAATGGTAGATGGTGGACGACCAGGTACTGAAGGAGCTCCACATCTCAGTGGATGGAAGACTGGACCAAACTTTCTACTTTTTCTGAAATTTTTTCATAAGCTCGTAAGATGCACCAAAGACAGCCCTGGTCTTATTATATTGGACAATCATGAGTCACACATTACCATTGACTCTATAAACTACTGCAAAGATACTAGAACTATACCACCACACACCTCTCAAAAATTACAACCTTTGGATCGAATAGTATTTGGAACGATGAAGTCATATTATAATATTGCATGCGATAATTGGATGGTTAGTTATCCAGGGCGGCCGTTGACCATATATGATTTGGCTGGATGCCTAGGCAGTGCTTACCCAAATGCAATGACTCCTAGAAATATTCAGAAAAGTTTCTCAGTTACTGGTATTTTCCCATTCAACCCTGATATATTCACAGATGACGAATATTTAAGCTCCTACGTTACTGACAGAGAAAACGTGCAAACTGAAACAGAGAATGTAATAACCTCATCATCTGTATCACCATCTATTTTACTTAATGAATCTTTAATTGATGTGCCTTTAGTAAGCAATGAGGAACCACTGCTCAACCTGAATCAAACTGAACAATTGCTCCACCTGAATCTGTGATAAATGATGTACCAGTTCTACCCGCGCATTTAATAAATGCAGAAAATGCTGCGCCACCTTCACCTACTTTTATGATAAATGCAGACAATGTTGCGCCAGTTGCACCAGTGCCAATTCCAGATGACGATGTGACTCCCGATATTTCTGGGAATGAAAAGGAAAATGATTCTACAAAATCTCCCCCAAAATTGCTTTCCGTATGTAAGGCCAGTAATAAAGATGCTCTTGTGAATTCTTACAATAATAACAGACCGACTGCAGCTGGTTCTTCACAAATCATAAGAAATAACGATAGACCTAAAACACCGACCCATTCTCACAATATTTATGTTCCCAAACCCTCCACGTCAGCATTTGTAAGTCCTGAAGTAATAAGAACACACCCGGAAGCAGGATCGAGAAAAGGCTCTGGAAAGGGAAGAAAAAGGTAAAACAAGGATTTTATTTTCCGACACACCGGAAAAACTAGCAATTGAGAATGAGTGGGCAGCTAAAAAACAGAAAAAAGAAAAGAAGATTTGCAAAGCTAAAGTAAAAGCAGTAAATCGTAAAATTCACAAGAACAAGAAGTGACAACGTCAGAGGATGAAGAATTACCGCCATCGCCAGAATCAGTTTTAAGTGCGTTTGATGATAGTGATGTGTCTTGTAGCAGTTGTAGCGAATCAATGAATGAAGATGACCCTAATGACTCCATCATCATTGGAGATTGGGTTGTGGTGAACCTAATCTCGCAAAAGAATCTCGTTCATAGATATATTGGGCAAATACTGAGTGAAAGTCGAGGTGGATATGTGATGAGTACGTACAATACTCTTCGTGTACAATACAATAATGCTTTCCGGGCCATGCTCAACCTGCCTTGGCGGTGTAGCGCGTCTGGCATGTTTGCCGAGAACAGAGTTGACGACTTCTATGCTGTAGTGAGAAGGCTGAGAGCATCGTTTCATGCAAGACTAATGAGCTGCAAAAACATAATTGTAACCACGATTTTCAAAACACTCTATATGACTTCTAGACATTTTATCATTGTAAATTGAAATTTCTCATTGATTTAATTGACATTTTTATTAATAAATCGAGTCTGACATTTTTATTATGTATTGAACTGAATTTGACTTTGTATTAATTATAAAATTGAATCTGACATTTTATTATTAATTTATTGATCTACCTGACATTGTATTAATTTAATTTTTGACATTTTATAAGTTATCAAATTGAATCTGACATTAGTATTATCTATCTGACATTGTATTAATTGAACAAAATTTGACATTTTATAAGTCATCGAACTGAATCTGACATTGTTATTATTGATCTGACGTTGTATTAATTACTGAAACTGAATTTATAATATTAATATCTTTAATTTTTAAATTTTAATTTTATCATTAACTTTATTCAATCTGTAAACTGTCTTTTTACTATGGGTTTTCTTAGCCTGAAATAAATGAATTTATTATTATTTATTAAATTCGCAAAAAAAAAATTGATAAAATGTTCAAGTGGCCTGTTAACGAGGATATTTATTCAATTGCTAAATATCAAGTAGTGAAAAAACTACCAGTTCCAAACGTGAAATCATCATCAAAGAGAGTCATTAGTTTTGAGTTTCCAAAATCATTATGAAAATTTAATATTAAGAAATAAAAAGTGAAAAGAGAAAATATAATTGCTAATAGATATAAAAGAAAAGACTGTTTAACATTAAGAATTTTGTTTTGTTGTGCTAAACGCAAAATTTATTTTGTTATTTTTTAGTTTTAAACAGAAGATTTACTAGAATTTAAGTGATACAGTGGATAATAAAAGTTGTTTTTAGTTGATTAATAAGCAAACACATAAATGACAAACAATTAAGAAGTAGAAAAAAGAGTAGATGATTGCTAATAGATGGAAAGAAAAGACTGTATAAACATACATTTATCAAAGATAGGTATTTTGTTTGATTTTATAAAAGCAAAATTTATTTCACGTTAATTTAGTTCAACCAGAAGATTCTGTGATAATAAGAACATTAAGTGATGTTTGCTGAAAACTTAGGTATATGTGATTTATTAAAACAGTGGATACGTTGTTTTTTCTAGTTTACCTACTATGCTAATAAATCAATGTTAAAAACAATAACATATTTTTTTCATTTTCTTCTGTATTGGTATCATATCACCCTAAATGTGGGAGACTTGTCCCCCCAGGATCACTAGACTCTACTAGTGCAATGAATTTGATGCAATTTGGCACAGTAGGTATGTATTTTTTTTCAATTGGTAGTCAAATCTGTATTAATAGTGAAAGTTTAAATAATGATAATTTTTGTTGTAGATACAAGCCAAATACCCTTCCAACATTCCCATCATGTGGACACAGGTGTAAGGCATTTCAGTGCGCGACTTTAACATGCACAGAAATGAGAAAATTCCACCAATCATTTTACAAACATCCGACAAAGATTTCCCAAGATAATTTTATAATAAAACACTGTACTATCACTACATCTAAAACTGCAAAAGTTGGTAGCAAGCGAAATCATTCGTTAAAATATTTCATTGGTAACAAGAGCGGCAAGTTGATCCCTGTTTGTCAAAAAACCTTTACTAAGGTATTGTGTGTAAAGAAAGACCGTATACAAGGAGTAATGCGTAGATTTTATGAAAAGGAGATGGCAAAAGAGCGTCGGGGTGGAGACCGAAAAAGTCAGAAGTTTGAAGAGAAAAGAAAAGCGGTACAAGCCTTTATAGAGACATTTAAAGCGAATGAAAGCCACTACTGCAGGTCAAAAAATATAAAAAGATTGTACTTGCCCCCTGAACTAAATATAAAAAAACTTTGGCGTATGTATAACAAAGAACATCCCTGCTTAGAAGTAAAGCAGCATTTTTTTAGAAATATATTCAATTGTTGCTATAACATTGATTTTGGCACACCCAGGTCTGATGTTTGTTCGACTTGTCTGCAGTTAGATGAGAAAATTAAAAAAGAAACAAATGCTGAGACGAAAAATAAATTGATAATTGAAAAATGAGTCCACCGTTTGAGGTTCAAAGCATTCTATGAGATCTTGCAGGAGCAAAGAAGTGATCTTCTAACAATGAGCTTGTGACTGCCAAAAAAATTTAGGGCTTCCTAAAGTGCCAGATCAGTCCGCCTACTATAGCCGCCAAATCAGTTTCTACAACTTTACTATAGTAGTTGGTAGCTCTAAGGCAAAACTAACCAAGGAAAACATATTTGCATATACCTGGAACGAAACCACACACAACAAAGGTAGTATTGAAATTATTTCAGCAGTTCATCACTGTTTAACTAATTTAGATATCAAAGAAGAAATTAAAGTCTTAAGAATAGTAGCAGATGGCTGTTCTGGGCAAAATAAAAATTCCGGTATGGTTGCCATGCTTGGAAAGTGGTTAACAACAGAAGCACCCAGACACATCAAAAAGGTTGAAATAATTTTTCCAGTGGTGTGACACTCTTTTATCCCACCCATTTCGTCTCCTGAACAATATCAAGAAATTATAACTCAATATTGTAAATTGACTGCTTTAGATACAATTGCAGTACAAGATTGGAAATCGGCCTACGCGCCAATTATTAAACCAACCACTAGCTGGCATGTACAGTTCCAAAAGTGCAAAAGGTTTTTCTTGACACGTTCCAAAACAAATAATTTATTGCTTCAAGGAGAACAGTCATATAAAATTGACATTAACGTAAAGAAGCCGATAACAAAGAAAAATAAAAGCATCACTATGTTGAATCCAGTTGTTATTCCAGCAAACCAGGTAATTCCAAAGAAAGCAAAGATTACCGATGTTTCAAATCTATTATCAAAACATTATGGAGAGCAATGGAGAAAATGAAAATTTAGCATTTTATAAAACAGTGGAAGACAGAAGGTCTTATGAGCAAGGAGATATTGAGGAGGTTACAGCAGAGATACCGAGCGACCTTTGTGAAGACGGCTTTGACGATGTCAACCTAATAGTATGATTTAGCTTTTTATGTTTACCTGATTTGCAATGTAGAACAACTACCTTACTGGTTTCTTTTCAAATTACATTTTTGATTAAAATTGTTCATCTGCATTTTTATTTACTTGCTGGCCAGTTGTTGTTACATAATATTGACCATTACCACAGAATAGCTTAAGTTTTTTCATTTCTGCAAAATTTTATTGAATCGTTTTAGCGGGATTTGCAACTAGACGACTCATATACCGATATCATTAGCAATTATACTTAGCATAGCCAACGAAATTCCACGTATTTCAGTACCAAGACACTTTAAATCAGATCAATATTTACGAAATAATGTCAAAAAAACAAAAGGGGGGATCAAGTGTCCCCAGTTTCCCCTACATGATGTATGGCATCCTCCTTACTGAGTAACTCTGTAAACAATGAATACAGTTGAGTAAACTAATTTTATAATCCACTTGCAAAGAGCTTTTTATTGTTTTATTATTTTATACTATGTATTACCTTGATGAAAAGAAGATGTTGACATTTCCGTAGAATAAATTTGTTTATCTTCCGATACAGGCATTACTATTGTTTTTTTGGAAGCATACTGTTGCGTTGCATGTTCATCTGGTGTTGGAGTAAGTTTGCGTTTTCTATCAGTTTGGCAGTCAAATTTGGATGGTATGCAATTAGGCTTCATTCGAATCCTTTTAACTGATCCCATTATTTTATATTGCATGTAATTTTCCATATCATTTTCTAACTGAAAGGTAAATAACACAACATTTTTATTTGTTCATTTTGTTTGTTCTGTAGAGACTGAATATATTTTAAGTAAGTACTTACGTCAAAGTGATCTTCGCAAACATACATTTTAGTTTCAGCCGATAATGAATCAGGATCCCTTTTAGCAAGTTTTAGCCAGGTGTTACATGCAGCATGTTTATTTCACTGGGTACTCTAATCCATAACTTTCCTGGGGTCTTTATTGATGTGTTTTTACATTCTCGTACAATACAAAAATGGTAATTACTATACTTATCGTGTAAGCTAGGGGAAATCATAGTTTTTAATAAAAACTTAGCAGTTTCAACAACAATAAATACTCGTTAAATGTCAAAAGATTGTTTTCAAGCCGTATGACGTCACAGCACCGATAATCTTTAGACTAATATGGCGGACGGCGATTTTCGCCTGTTTATAAAAAGTATACTTTTAAAATAAAGGGGCTTCTATTGGGGTTTTCTAGGTCCCAAAAAAATGTGGTAGTATTTTTTTTTATCAAATAGACCAATTATTTATTATTTAAGACCTACTTTGAAAAAGAGTCAACTAGCCTATTATACATTTTATGTTTTATTTATTATTTTACGGATATAAATAAAAACTGATTTAATATTTCCATATTTTTTTATTTCACAAAAATCCAAGATTTTCCATCCCAGGCAATCAGACAGACAGACAGACAGACACAGAACCAGGACCCATTTTTTTCATTTAAGCAATTAGAAAATAGAAAAATAACCACAGAAATGTCGGCGATAAACGAAATTTATAAGGCCTTACGCATAGTTCCCGAATTTGATGGAAACCCTAATGTCCTCACTAGATTCATCAAACTCTGTGACCAGTTAGTGCAGGCCTATGTATCAGCTGAACCAGAGCGCGAGTTAAATTTGGCTCTCTTAAACGGGATCCTTAACAAGGTCACTGGACCTGCAGCCTGGTTAATCAACACCAACGGCGTACCGGAAACTTGGGACGGCATACGTAGTTCCTTGGTCAATAATTTCACTGACCAACGCGATGAGACCTCGCTTTACAACGATATGGCTCTTACATACCGACGTTGGATAGGAAACAAAGACATAAAGACCGAACCTACATCTATAGAAATGAACGCAGATCAAGGCAATTAATTATGCTGAAGTGGAAACAGGAAGAAGTATTCATCCAGCCGGAAGCAAGATGGACCCCAGTTATCTCACAGCAACATTTTTACAACAGTTACCAAATAGTTGCTGTTCTACGGGGGGAGGGAGATGTTACGCAACCGTAAAACATAAGGATCGCTGATTCGGTGCTACACATGGATCGTGGACAATGACGCAACTGCATAACATAAGGGTCGCTGACATTTTGATTCGGTGCTACACATGAATTGTGAACAATGGAAAATCGATATTGCACAAAGCAATAACTAATTGTCTACACAGCATTTTGCAACCGTGGACTACACATCGACGATGCGCTCCTTGATCCCGCGTTAAGAGTATTCTTGGTACAGACATCGACCAATTATCACCTAAATAATTTTAAGTTGCAAATTATAATTTTCTTTTATTTAATTACATTAGTTTAAAGCAAATTGTTTTTTTTGCATCCTCCGGCTCCAGCAAACATATTTAGCTAGCTGAAAATCAAGAGTTATTTATAGACAAAACACAAGAAAATAGTGATTTAAAGAAAATATTAGACAGTATAAATCTCGTATTGGAAAACCACGATAAAAAGATGGATATTGGCAAATTAAAAAACGAAAAAAAAGAAAAAAAAAATATGCACCAGACGGCTTGCATTTCTGTCCAAGTTGGTAATATGCAATTACAACTCAGTAAATTTAATGAAGAGGATGTTGTTCCCTCGGGGACGTCTCAAAACAAAGTTGAGAACTTGCGATTCAGTTTATCTCCAATTACAACTGTTGACGATTGGAGCAAAATCAAGGATTTACTTTCTGATAAAACTGCTAGAAAACAGTCTGGTGGAAAAGGAATTAACTGTGGAAGTGTGTGAGGAACATCATATTTTTTTGCGTGATTTTTAGTGTCAGTGCTCTTGGAGTGGTAGTAGTCGATCTGATGGCGTTAAAATTTATTATTTCGTTTTTTGGGAGATGATTTTTAGGTAAGACTAAACTTTTACATTACAAAACAATGAGCTTTTTTTCAAAAGCATTTTGAAAAATACCATTAAAAGAAAAAATGCCAAACAAATATACAACTATAACTCAGAAGCTTTAGATAATAATCGCTGCTCTACGCGCGTATACGCTTATACATAGAAATATAAATATATATATTATTTCAAAGATATCTAATTAGCAGTGGACCGCAGACTACCCCTGTATTGTTTTATTCGTTTCAATCCATCCTAAGGTTGTCTGGTAGAAATCACTTTAAGCGATAAGACCGCAAAATTACAAATACTAAGAGATGGTGATAAAAGTTATCTTTTGACTGCTATTGATACTTAAGTGGGCTACGTATACATGCGTAGTAGTACCTATGACAGATTCAAAAAACAAGACTTCTGAAAAAACTTTTTACAAAAAAAAAAAAAATATAACCGACTTCAATGTTAAAAAAACACTAAAAAGTAAAAAATAACTTTAATTTCGGAAGTCGGTGTTTCTATAATAGTTTTCTCTTCGTTATTTAACACAGACTTCCGAAATTAAAGTTATTTTGTACTTTTCAGTGTTTTTTTAACATTGAAGTCGTTTATGAAGGATGCATGAAAGGAACGTACGAATGATGTGTAGAACAAAGCGTAAGTGAGAGAGAGAGAGGAAGGATATGAAAGGGACAGCAAGCAAGATGGCGAGTCGAAGTTGGAACAGGAGCGACAGGCGATAGGACGTAGAAATCTATTTTTTAAGAAGCTTTGTAAGAAGACAAAAACAAGAAACGCAGACATCACGTTTTATTCTTTTTCCAAGGCCGCAACCCTCACACACTACATTTTTGGGGGCTCGTCTGGGATCGCGACCATTTGGAAAAACGGTTGGATGCGGAGGCGGAGGCACGTGGGTGTGCAAGCTGAAACGAAGACAAAGAAGGCGACGGCGAAAGACGAAAGGCGTAATTACAGTAATACGAAAGACGAAATACACGATAATACAATGTCGGAGACCAATACGTTTGAAATGTCAAAATTCAGCGGCGAAGACCTCACATACACTTCGGAAGAATGGGCTCAGGATCTCGAAGATCTTCGGTTGGTCACCTTAGCAACGAGTGATCATAGCCCGTAGGTCGTTGACCGGGACCGCGGGGCTGTGGTTAAAAACCGAAAAGGTTCACAAGACGTAAGAGGATCTGAAAGCAGCTGTCCTAGACGAATTTCTTGATGCTGTAAACAGCAAAGAGGTGCATGAGATGATGGCGACCCGCAAGAAGCGCAGGGACGAGTCGTGCTATCAGTATGCTGCTAACTGCTCGAAAACTTGTCCCCCTTCAAAAGCCCTGACCATGTATCAGATTCCTCAGAAGATACTTTAATAGTTGCTGGCGACAAGAAAATGAGGCTATGGAAAATCTAGGCGCATTATAGTAGATGAGTCTACTTCTGAAGGCAAAGGTACAGCGAAATCCCTCGTGTTTGTATCGTGTTCTGATGATGATACAGTGAGTATCAACGACGCAGTAGTTACGAAAGGAAGACCAAAGAAAGGCCGAAAGTATAAGTATGGTGGTATATCTAGGATAGATAGAAAGAAAATTAGACATTCTAATAAGCCTTTTCACAACTACAAAAACATCGAAGTCCAACCGAAAGAATTTATTGATTTTAAATGTAATTGTAAAACAAAGTGGTGGGAAAAAATTGATTGTAACATTAGAGAGAAGATATTTGAGAGTTTTTACAAGTTAGGAAATTACATTACCCAAAATATGTTCATCGCAGCGAATGTCAAAGAAGTCGACGTAAAAAGAAGGATTATGAAAAAAAAAATTCTCTCGTAAATACCTATTGGACAAAGTCGAAGTATTTATTTGTCAAAACACTTGGCGTTTCCACAAAGAGAGTTAATACTACTCTGGTTAAAATGAGGTCACAGGAGTTTATAGATAGAAGAGGATCAAAAAGTGGAGTTAAGAACAAATGCAGCGACGAAATAGTTTCACAAGTGAGATGCCATATAAGCTCTCTACCAAAGTATAAATTACACTATAGATATAGTGAGCGCGAGACCGAGTATCTAATGTCAGACATTATTATACTTTAGACAAGATGTATGATTTATACTGCGAGTACATAGGAGATGCTGAAAAGGTTAGTAAGGCGATGTACTCTAAGATATTTTATAAATATTTTAACCTTAAAAGAGCTCCTCATAAGAAAGACACATGTAACAAATGTGACACATTACAAGCGAAATTAACTCGTTGCCAAATTGCTGAGGAAAAAACAGGCATAGATAAAAAACGTGAAGAAACGTGGCGCGAAATAAAATGAAGTCTGACTTTATTCTGGCTACTCAATGTAAGGAAATAGAATGTCTCACATTTGATCTCCAAAAAACACAGCCAATGCTTTTTTTTTTATGGTGGGAAAAAATCATCCAATGACAACCCCCGCTCTTGGGCGGAGCGGGAGATAGTGTCAGACTCTTACTGACTAAAAGACCCACCCCGTTCCTTCTAGCCTTAGCCGGGGCTCGAGCGCCCTTTCGGATAACCCTGGCCCCAATAGGCTTCGACCCGGCTGGGTCCCTGCTGTTGCTGTCAACTCCTTGAGGCGCGCGGGAACAGTGCGCGCCGTCGACGACTTGGGCTTGGTCCGGACAGTTACCGGACGGCCGGACAGCGAGCTCCCCATTGCTCACTGTCCGCAAGCCCGCGCCTACTGTGGCCGGAAATCGGGATCAGAATCCCGGCGGCGGCGGCGATAACGCCGTTGCCTGTGTTCGGCCTCCTTCTTTGCGAGCATTACTGCTTCGCAGAAGTCGGCGACCGTCTGCCACTCCTCCTCGCTCCGGACCATGGCCTCAACCAAGGCCCGGCGCGAGAGGTCTCCGCCGCCGATGCTCCGGCCAATCAGGGCACACCTCGACTGTGTGCTCCACCGTGTCCTCCGGGCATTCCGCACAGTGGCGACACCCGGGCGTCACTTCCGCACGAATCCGGTGCAGGAAACTCCCGAACGAACCATGTCCGGTGAGGACCTGCGTCATGCGGAAGGTAAGGACGCCGTGAGGTATTTCCAGCCACGCCTCAAAGAGGGGACTTACCGCCGTGATTGTGGCGTGCCCAGCACTGGGTTGCGATAGTCGTTGACGCCATTTCACCATGAGATCCCGCCGGAGCTCTGTCCGCCATGCCGTGACCTGTCGCGGCAGCGGACTTTCACCCCGGCGTTGCATCTCCATGCGCATATCGTGCATGCGGTAATCGTGCGTTAATTTAAGCTTTATTACGACACTGTCTATATACTATACTATACTGTGTATATACATAGTTTCATTTTTAGGAGTAAATCCCTGGGTTGTGGTTCTTTTTTGTATAAAAGAAAACCTATCATTTACTAAACGTTAAAAGGAACCACATGCACATTTTGTTAAATATCTAGAAAGTTGAAGAGTATTCAGAGCAAATTTATATACACATATTTAAATAAGTATTTTATTCTACTTCATCTAACAGAGCTGCACATGTTTTTGTAAATCCTTTGATATCTCAGAAGTGTATATTTGCGGGGTGGTCCTTTTTGCATAAATACGGACACATGTAATAAATATAGATATTTTTAATAATGTACATTTTGTTTTAGCGTATTATGAATGCTATAAAACCACAAAAAGACTCAGATACAGATTCTGACATTTCTGATGATAATAATATGAACAGGTATATCATTGAGCAAACGTTTCGTGTGAGTGATACTGATTCATCCAGCATAGATAAGATACCCGACGGTGTAATACAATTACCTGCCTATTCCGACTATTGGAGTTCGAAAACTAGAATCGATTAAGTAACCCAAATAATGCCACTAAAATGATACGAATTAATTAGGAGATATTTACATTTTAATAATACCGAAAATCTCGAAAATAGTACTGACAGAAATTTCAAAATTAGGCCACTCGTGGATGATATTAGAAAAAACTGCTTTAAGATTGAAGAAGAAAGTCGAATGTCAATCAACGAAATGATGATGGGAAAAAAAGCTGGAAACCTCCGGCAGTACGTGAAACCTAAACCAAAAAAATTAGGATTAAATTATTTGTCAGATAAGGTGTATCAGGTTTTGTGTACGATTTCCTGTACCTTTCTAAAATGAATTGAAAGAGACTGGACCCCACAACACAGGGAATCCTAGTGTGGGGTTCAGGGTGTTAGGTTTAGGAGTGAATGAAACCACTGATGATAGCTTTCAACCTTTATTTCCAAAATGGGCCTGCTTACCTAATTGTGCTAGTCGTACATGTAGTGGAAATTCTCCCTATGTACAATTCTTATCAACCAATAGAAATCACCCAAAATGCAAAACTAAAATTATATTCATATCTCGAGGTCGGCGGCAATCAATGTGCACGGGTAATCATCCTGTCCCTTTCGCTCGTACGCGCGCCTCCATTAGTAGCGTGGCCTGTTCGCACACTATAAAAGCTTCCGTGCGTTCCGTGGTGACTGAGGATGGACCACCGGCTTTCAACCCCTACTATGAAAACAGTAAATCAGAACAACCTGCTATACCACCTAGGCCTCGTGAGTACCCTAATCTGTACATGGAGCTAAAAGAACTACAGGAGTCCAAAGGACTACGGCTGGAAGATCACCCAGGGGAGACTCTGGTAATAAGCACAGCTCCTGAGGCCACCCCACCTGCTCCCAGCAATACCAATCATAAGCCTGCTGTTGCAACATTCAACAAGCGTGCTATGGTGGCAACCTTGATACCAGCATTGATGCGCATTTAGATATGTCATAAGCTCGATACTGGAAAAAAAATTGTCTGAATATACAACCGACAGAACCGGATTATGCATTGTACGACATAACGTTAAAATTATTTTACCCCCTTACCCCATGGATTTCTATTTATTTTTAATCGAAATTTTCTTATACTGAATAATATAATTCCAGAAAAATATCACAACTTTTACCAAAACCTAAAATTTGATCAAAATGACCAAGAACCACTTGAAGACATTGATGATGATGATGATGATTAATTAATGATGTTACTCTTATAAGACTGCTGCTTTTGTGATAAGTGCTATTGTTCAAATAGTAACAAAAAATAATAAACTTTAAGACTGAAAGCTTTTTGAACAAACATTACGTATTTTTAATAGTTTTGTAAGATTAAGTATATTATGTCAGTTCGGTTGATATTATTTTTTATTCTTCTTCAGTCACACCGATATTTAAAAAAAATAGAAGTTTTTTGTGCGCAATGCTACGTAGGTCGAGCTAGTTTTTAATTATTTTCGTAAAGTTCGTCAATTCATAAGATTTTTGTTTAAGGGTAATTCAAACGTTTCTATTTGTTATCCTTTTGGACATTTTTATTAATTAGCTAGTGAAGGTTTTAGTTTCATTTAAGGCTGTGTATGATAGTCTGTTTTGTTTTTTATGCTCCTGGAGTTCTTTTTAATTATATAATTTTATAAGCTTTTTGTTGTATATAGGGCCGCGTAAGTGAAGCAGTTTTATTTGTATGCTCCTAGAGTCTTGTTTTGATTCTGTTGATTTTTAAATAAATATCTGATTACAAAGATTTCTCTGTGTTTTTTTTTATAATTTCATTTTAGGTACGACATATTTTGGTCTAAGATTTACGGTAAACAATGACGTATATGGCAGTTCCAACAAATAATTAATAAATTTGTGTAGGTAACATTGCCGTATGTGGCACTTCCCACAAACAGTCAATTTAGTTTGTACACGTAACAATGTCATATGTGGTAGATCCGACAAAAAAGAATTGATTTTTACTACTATGTACTTAAGCTCAGTGTTCAGTACATTTTTAAAACTTAGGTCTTAAATTAAAAAATAATTGCAATTAAAACTTTGACTCGCTGTCTTGAAAAGTGGCTAATTTTCACATCCGACAATGTTAATAGTTATAGGCGAAACTTTCTCTACATCTAACGATCCACAGGAAAACAGGAAATATTATTCAATAACTTAAACAATGTAAGAAAGATGCGCTACATAATAGAAAAAAAAACCGGCCAAGAGCGTTTCGGGCTCCGTAGTTTCCCGTCCGTCACAATAAGTATTCCCACTTATGAGTTAAAAAAAAGGCTATTTGTTACGTTGACATACTGAGGGTGAGTTGCACCATTTAACTATAACGATAACAAAGCCGTTAACAGTTGTCAAATCGTCGAATTGACCAATAGGAGGCCGTTTCACGGCTGGTTATGGTTTGGTTATCGTTATAGTTAAATGGTGCAACTCACCCTAAGTACGGAACTCTAATAAATTAAATACGGAACCCTAAAAACGGGCCCAAAAAGGACGGTGATAACTAAAACAGTATGCAAATTGCAAGTAGTAGAAATTTCAGCGATTGTGCACTCGTAAAATTACGAATATATTTAAGATGCAACGATTTTTTGCCACGGTATGTCATGAAAGCACGGAAAATCTTAACATTGACTTTTAAAAACATGACGTCATTACGCAACGCCATCTATCGAACCATTTATGAACTGGTTTTTACCTTAACATTTTGATAGATGGCGTTAAAAAAATGAATTTTAGTTTTGTTCTAAATTGCCTAAGAATGTTCCTGATAGAAGTTTTATGTAGTTATAAGATAATAAAGCCAATGCCAAGAGAGACCAACCGAACAATTCGATAATACCCGACCCCATCAACTCATTACTCAGGAAAAATCCTAACAGCGCGAACGCGAAATAGCTCAAACAGCGCCATCTCTCGGGGAATTGGGTTACTAATTAAAACATAGGTACCAGAAGAAGTTTTCGGTGGTAATTTTGGATTGCGAGAACCGATTTTAATAATTCTTTTTTTGTTTGAAAGAAGATACGTTCAGGATAATAAAATATGTAAACGAAGTTAAAAAAAATGCTTGTATATCACGTTCATTGCCACGTCACGCGACGTCGCGCGATGGTGCCTTACAATTGTATATGAGCGACAAAATAGCGGCCGCAGCGTATTGGATTCTGGTATTTGTTTTGGCCACTAGGGAAGGAAATTACCTATCTATTTGTGGGCGTGGCCTGCGGTCAGCCATCTTGAATTTTTTGTTTCGCGTGAAGCTAGCCGCGCACTAGTTTGCTCTGTGCAGCCACGTGGGGCAGGCGTGTTTTTGTTATTTCTCGGCTGTTTTCGTTTTGTTTACATCAAAACTTTGTATTTATAATGAGTAATAATCCGACAAAAAGGTCATCAGAGCCTAGTACATCGCGAGTTGCAATAAGAAAACGACTCAAAAGTTCGGAAATGGAAGAACTTTTACGGGACTCAGACGAAGATGTTTATGCAGGGAGTGATGTAGATGATTTAGACTACATAGCCGACGAAGGTGATGCAAGTTCAGAATCTGCAGGAGACGAGGAGGAGGAGGAAAGCGTGGAGGCTGTATCTGAACAACGTTTCGATGCCTCTAGTGATCAGACTCCATCGTCGCCACCGACTGACCTTCAGCAGCCATCCAGAACAGCATCTACGACACGTTGGACCACCGATTCTAGTTCGATGAGAGATATTTCTTTCACGAAGACAAATGAACTGCTTGTGCCACCGCCAGACAGTCCTAGAGGGTATGTTGATTTATTTCTTACTGATGACTATCTACAAAAAATCGTCGATTGTACTAATAGAAATGCAGAAAACATAAGGAATTCTACGCAGTTTCGCAGGTCTCTTATTACGAATTGGAAACCACTAACTATAGAAGAATTGAGAATATTTATTGGTTTACTTTATCACACTGGCACAGCGAAAATGAACCGCTTGGTTGATTACTGGAAATCGCATTGATTGTATAAGTCAGTTTTCTCTGAACATATGTCGAGAAACAGGTTCCAACTTATTTTGCGATGCCTACATTTTGTTGAAGAAGGTGAAGATCCTGCCCGCATGAATAAATGCAAAATGATAATAAATACTTTCAATGAAACAATGGACAGGATTTATTATCCCGGTAGAAATTTGTCCTTGGACGAATCTATGGTTTTATTTTGTGGCCGCCTGATATTTCGGCAATACATAAAAGGAAAAAGACACAAATACGGAATAAAACTTTATATATTGGCAGAACCAAATGGAACTATTATAAGAGTTCATGTTTTTGCCAGTACAATGGACGAAACTTCTGGCACAGGACACACAGAAAAAATTGTAGAAAAGTTATTGCAAAATAATTTAGATTCCAGCCACGCTGTCTTTATGGACAATTTCTATAACAGCTATAGCTTAGCTACCAAATTATTGAACAGGAATACCTACTGCACTGGCACATTGAACAAGAAACGCAAAGATAATCCATCAGAAGTGATTTCCAAAAAACTAAAAAAAGTTGAAAATATTTCACGCTATCGTAACGGTGTTCATATAGGAAAATGGAAGGACAAAAGAGAACTAAATTATATCTCATCGCAATTCGCGGATCAAATGCAGGAAATTACCAACAAACGCGGCATTGTTGTATTAAAACCATTAGCTGTCCTACAATATAATCAAAACATGTCAGGCGTAGACTTACAAGATCAAATGCTCAGCTATTACCCCTGTGAAAGAAAAACTCTAAGGTGGTATGTGAAAATTTTCATACATGGTATAATGATGAGCATGATAAATGCTCGACAACTCTACAACAAATTCTCAGGCAAGCCTAGCTTATCGTTATATGATTCTAGAGAAAAAGTCATTGAGTCATTTTTGCCTGAACGTCAAGTTGAGCCACAAGTGTCGCAGGCGTCGCAGCAATCTATAAACCACAGATTGACTAAAATAGAGAAATCTAAAGAGCGTCTTTTCAGTACTGGTAGAAAAGCTACTGTAACGGCCAGAAAGGATTGTCGAAATTGTTATTCGAATAAAAAAAGGGTAAATACTACTATGGAATGTAAGCAATGCCCTGATTCCCCCCCCCGTTTTGTATTGATTGTTTTTTTGACCTGCACAAGTTTGCTGGTTTTTCTAATAAGTAAAATCACCTACTAAAGTGTAATTTTTTTTTTCTTAGTCTATCTATAAGTTCATTGTTACCTATAAGTTACATGTTTCTACATTATTATAAGAAGTGATTTTGATCTCTAATAAAAGTTTATTACAAAATGCATTTGAATGTTTTTTTTACTAACGTTGAACGTTTGAACTCGTCCTTGAAGGCGGTCTCCGATTGGGGCGACGCCAATCTGGTCAAGTTCAATGCATCTAAAACCCAGGCGTGTCTTTTTTCCGCCAAACGGAGCCAATTCCACCCGGCTCCAACTTTCCGGGGTGTAACCGTGCCGATAACCGACCACCTTGAGCTTCTTGGAGTTACGTTATCATCTACTCTCAATTTCGGCTCATACATCGATGCAAAGGCTCAACTGGCTGCCAAAAAATTGGGGATCTTAGCAAAGGTGAGACGGTACTTCACGCCGGAACAGCTGCTCAATCTTTATCAAGTTCAAGTTCGATCGTGTATGGAGTACTGTTCTCATCTTTGGGATGGATCTGCCAAATACCAGCTTGATGCGCTGGAGTCGATTGAGAGGCGAGCCAAGAGAATCATCGGCAATGATGCACTTGTAGAGTCGAAGCTCCAAAGCCTTGAGCATCGCCGCCGAGTTGCTAGTCTGTCGGTTTTCTATCGTTTACATTTCGGGGAGTGTGCACTGGAATTGCACAATCTAATTCCGCCTAGTCCGTTCCATCATCGGACCACACGACGTACAGCGTTGCGCCACCGGTACATGGTAGACATCCCACCCATACGCACAAAACGTTTTGCAAACACATTTATTGTGCGTACAGCCAAGGAGTGGAATTCCCTGCCGGAATCTGTGTTTCCTGATAGCTACAACTTAGGAGTCTTTAAGTCGAGAGTGAATAGGTTTCTTCTAGGCAAGCGTGCTTCATCGTCGACCACATCATCGCTTACCATCAGGTGAGATAGTGGTCAAACGCAAGCCTATCATTAATAAAAAAAAAAGCCTATTTTACCATGTAAATACAAATCACGCGAATTCGCGTTACCGGCCATGTGGGCAATATGTATATAATAAATGCGTCCCGTATGGCCGATCACACGTCTTCGCGTGATAAAAATATACACATATATTTATGAACTTATATATTATATAATGGTAGATTCCTTATATAAAAGCATTACTGGCAGAATAAAATCCACATCCAACGATTTTTTTTAATTTGGCCATCTATGTAAGTTCAGCATTTTGGCTTGGCAATGAACGTGATATACGATTATACTACAAACTTAGTCCAGAAATTATTTTGTACAACCTTTGTGTCTTTTTTGTACAAAAACTGTTCTTTCCATCAAGTTCAAAATGATTTTCCTAGAAAGTCCTTATAAAGTTCCACTTTTCAGATTTTTTTCATATTTTCTAAACTTATGGTTTAAAAGTTAGAGGGGGGGGGGGACACATTGTTTTTTACTTTTGGAGCGATTATTTCCGAAATCATTGACATTATCAAAAAATGATTTTAGTAAACCCCTATTCATTTTTAAATACCTATCCAACAATATATCACACGTTAGGGTTGAAATTAAAAAAAAAATCACTACCCACTTTACATATAGGGGAGCAACCCTAATAAAACATTTTTTTCCAATTTTTATTTTACCGCTTTGTCGGCGTGATTGATATACATATTGGTACCAAATTTCAGCTTTCTAGTGCTAACGGTCACAGAGATTAAGCGAGGACGGACAGACGGACGGACAGACGGACAGACGGACGGACAGACAGACAGACAGACAGACAGACATGGCGAAACTATAAGGGTTCCTAGTTGACTACGGAACCCTAAAAACGACCAAATATACAAATCTCAATTAGAAAACTTACAACGAAAAAATAATGCATATAGAAAAGTAAGACTGAAAAAACGACTGATGAGTCCTAATTCTTAAGTAACAGCACTACTTAGAGACAAAACCACAGTAGAAGAAGCTAAAAAGAAAATTTTATTTGGAGAAGCAATGAAAAGTAACTAACGAACAATTTACAAAAATAAAAAATCAAAGAAAGAAAAAAGAGAATTTAGTGATGCTGTCGTTGGTGATAAGCTCATTTTGAAAGATCACAAGGTGTCGTCTAAAACTAACAATTTCCGAGTTAGAGACATAAATAACACTAACCAAAGAAAAGCCTTTTCCTCACTCTTTTATTGCACCTACCACTACTTTTTCTCCGCATCACCCAAAGGTTGACTGGAAGAGACTGCCTAAGGCATTAAGTCCGCCTCTGTACCCATGTGCATAAAGTGTTAAATAAATAAATAAACAAGTATGTATTTATCTAAGTATGTTTTTACTATTGTATTTATCTCTCTTCTGTTTGTCTATTTATTAAGTTGCACCTGTCACGTTGTTTCTGCACCACCCTAAGGTCGACTGGTAGATAATGCCTAAGGCATTAAGTCCGCCTTTGTACTGTGTAATGTGCATAAAACATAAACAAATAAAACAAGAAATCATTTTTTTCTAACGCGACGATATTTATTGAGTGACTTCAGGCAAAAATAATTTATTAACTACAAAGAAGAAAGAGAGAAAACAAAAGAGGTATTAGTCAGATACTACGAAAAACCTTCACAAAATTATTGAAACTGAATTTTGCAAAGTAAGTTACTCTTACATAGTCAAAGAGATACAGTCATGTCTTAGCAAACTTCATGCAAACATGAAACTCTTGATTCAAATGTTGCGCAAAAAAAAGATATTTATGTAAGTACAATAATTCTAACGACTTAATTTACAATTTATGTTGCTCAAAAACTGAATGTTTACTGAAACGATGTGATTTGTAAAAGTAAAGTAGTTGATTATCACGAATTCGATAACGATGATCAATTATCATTCAAAAACTGGGAAAATTCGATAAGCACTTACGTAGTTAAAGGCGTAGAGAAGACTAAAAAGATTATATTAAAGACCAAAGTGAAACAAGAAAAATAAGCTATTGAAGTATTAGAAAATATAATTCCTTTATTTTTCAAACATGAAGGTACTCGTAGGTGGCAGTTTACTGCAGTAAAAGATCTAAAAGAACATCTCAAGGACAATGAAGCGATAATTTACATAGATTTTTGTGAAAAATATGCTTTAAAATATGAGTCGGAAGTTTAAGCCTTCCACTTTGGAGGAAGTATTTTTGCAAATCTACATGAGACTGCATCTGAGACTACCTGTACAGTTCCTGGTCATGAAAGTGATACAGATTCGGATTTCAATTACAATATTTTTTAGTTTTTGTAACTGATCTCGTTACATTTAAGAAATATTTTAGATGAAACTTGTACGTTAAGTTCTATTTACACCGAGTTGTAATCTTTTAGTTGATTTTAGATTTTTCAGATTACTAGAAAGATAATTGTTATTGTTTTTATTATGAAACCTTTTACTTTGTTTCTTTATTTTTTAAATTAAGGTGTAAGCACTATATTTGCCAAAGTTTAGTAGGAACGGCAAATCATTAATTTGTATTTTTCTGTTTATCATTGTCGTGTGATGATTTTGCAGATCTACTTAAGTTTGAATTATTATATGATTAAGTACCTGTGCAGTTTTTGGTCATGAAAGCGAGACTCATTCAGATTTAAGTATGAATATTTTTTAAGTTTTTGTATAAGATCTCATCAAGTTTAAGAAAAATATTTTTGATGGAACTTACGTGTATGTTCTTATTGGGAATGGTACTCTTCAATAAAAAGTGGACTGTAAATATCGATGCCTCCCACGTAAGTTGTTGTAACACCAAAACTGGTTTTTTACAGGAGAACTTTTTGCGATATTAACCAAATTTTTCAATGAATCTTTATGAAATTCGCCTCAGTTCTGGAGATCAGGTAAGGCTTTGTAATGTATGGCAATATAGAATGTATGACGTTGTTGAAACATCTACGGTCCGGACTAAGCGTTTCGCCTCGTCATTTATGCCGCGTACATCAAAGGACTGGAACAGTTTGCCTGCTGCGGTCTTCCCGTCTGATTATAATTTGGGTGTCTTCAAGGCTAGAGTGAATAGGCTCTAATAAATTAGTGCGCCTCACCATCAACGATTGCATCACTGTTTACCATCAGGCGGGATCGCAGTCAAATACTAGTTTATAACGAATAAAAAAAAATCTATGAATCTGATCAATTACTGCAAATATCACATGACACATCACACTATAATATTATAAAAGCGAAAGTTTGCGAGTGTGTGTATGTTTGTTACTTAACGCTTGAACGGCTGAACGAATTTCGATGGTACTTGGTACACGGGTAGACCATGTCTTGATAGAACACGTAAGATATTTTAATTTTTATCCCGGGAATAGAAAGAAAGAAAGAAAAACATTTTAATTGCCCGAAAGAGGCTCACACTTAAGACAAACATAATACATAAAATACATAAAAAAAAAAAAAAAAAAAATAACAGAAGTAGTAATTAGAAAATATGCACCACGTCCGAGCAAAACGGTCGTACGCTCAGCATAATACTGTGTCCATACGAAAATATGCAACGAGTCCTCAGCGCTGGTTTTCAGCGTAGGCCCGGCCGGTAACAATATCGACTAAAGAAGTCGGCAACGAGCAATAGTGTCAGCTATGGGGGAAGAAGTTCAAGCAGTACTTTTTCCTTATATAACTCCAGGGACATAGTACTGCTTGTACCTTTTTGGAACAAAAAAAGAAATTGACCAGCATCATTAGCATTTTTTTTGTACCACATTGTCTTATGCTCACTTGGGTAATAGGCTAACATATGGTAGTATCTATCAACGCCTTTCATAAATTTATTATAGTTTATTATTTTATTTGGCGCGCCTATTTTCCACTGGCATCAACTGGGGTGAATGCTCAGTGAAACAGTGAGCACATCTCTCTTGTCTTATCATTTACAAACATAAACCTAAAATAATATAAACCTAATATATTTGCCATTATACCTATAATAATGTATACATTTATTTTGTAAACAGACAACACAGATCTACGAGGTTAGTAACAAATATTCTTATCCTATGTTAGTACTTAATTATAAATCGCGACATTGTACGGTCCACCAATGCCCTCAAAACGAGCTATCTTGCCTTCCGGCCACAACACGTAGAATGCTGTTAGGGCTGCCACGAAGTCTGTTCAGCAGTGAGGCCGCTTTCTTTTTAAGCACAGCGTCTAAACTGTCAGTGCATGCCTCGACAAACATTAATGACGCACTACAGAACGACAGAACTGAGGCAGACACAACAGCGCAACAGCCTAAATGCATTTTTGTATTGGATGCGCAGAACATTGTAGGACTTTTGGGTGTAATTAAACCTATGAATACTACCACCATTTAAAAGTTTGTTTCAATAACGACAGCGTTTGGATTGTTTTTGCTTTTAGCAGCTAAAGTGCCAGTGCAGTATGTTTTTTTTACAATAAAGTTTCTGCTAACTGGACACTGTTATAAAAATTATCCATGTAAATGGAATGGCCTTTACCACCAACTTCAACATCCTGCAAGACTTTATAAATGTGTATTTTGTGGATGAATCCTTTCGGATCCGCCAAAACATATAATTTTATACCATATTTATGACGTTTATTTTTTAAATATTGCCGAAATGCGACTCGCCCTCTGTACCCAACCATTGACTCATCAATATGCTCATCTCCTTTTCTGGGTATAGTACATTTTTCATCCTATCATTGAAATAATTAAGTAAATAATCAATTTTGTTTTCATAATTTGTATTTAAAAAAAGGACATTTTAATATTAATAAAAATCTGTCCCTGGACATATACTTGTTAATATTTAATTTTAGAAGATAATTCTTTTTCTAATAATCGGTTAGTTTACTCAACTTAGCAGTGCCCATAAAAAAAAAAAATCCTAAAAAAATCCACATTTCAGTTTTTATGTTGGTATTTTTCCATTTTGTTAAGCGACTGGTTTTAAACTTTTAATGGTTTATTAATTAAAATTTGGTCATGCATATTGGCGTTTTCCGCTAGGCATGAAATTGTCTTCGAAATTTTTTTTTTTAAATATTTCTCCGAGATCCTTATTTCTGGGATCCCAGTAAATGGGAAATTATTTTGTATCGACGTCTCCTTGGTCCATTCTCCATGTGGAGATAAATTGGTGATGGAAACCATTGAGCTATAAAGGAAAATTAATATTTGAATAAAACCCGTTCAACAAATTACATAATTAGATACAAATGTTTCGATTCCCTACCTGTCTGACACGTCAGTAGAGATGTTTTCGCTGTCAGAGGCGTCGGACTCCACAGCTTCGCTGTCAGCTGTTTCGCTGAGAGTTGCTTCATGCTGAAGGGTTTCAGGCTGAAAGAATTCGGGCTAAAGACCTTCGCGCATATAAGCCGCGGCTTCTTCCTCGTCGAACATTTGATATAAATCACGTTCAACCTCTTCGAAGTTACGTGCCATCTAAAACAATATTTTATCGTACATTTTGTGCCGCTTAAACGATACGATAAGCAGTAATGCTCGCTAAGGAGGAGGCCGACCGCATCAGGCAACGGCGCTCTCGCCGCCGCCGGGATTCCGATCCCGATTTCCAGCCACCGTAGGCGCGGGCTTGCGGACAGTGGGCAATGGGTAGCTCACTGTCCGGCCGTCCGGTAACAGCAGGGACCCAGCCGGGTCGAAGCCTACTGGGGCCAGGGTTATCCGAAAGGGCGCTCGAGCCCCGGTATGAAGGCTTGAAGGAACGGGATGGGGTTTTTAGTCAGTAAGAGTCTGACACTATCTCCCACTCCACCCAAGAGCGGGGGTTGTCATAAGATGATTTTTCCCATCGAAAAAAAAAATACGATAAGTCGAAATCTATATAGGTATTATTATTAGTACATACACCAAAATATTTTTTGTCTGTCAGTCCATTTGTTCCGGCTAATCTCTGAAACTGCTGGACCGATTTTGACGGGACTTTTGTTGGCAGGTAGCTGATGTAATAAGAAGTAACTTAGGCTACTATTATTTTAAATAAAAATAATTCAAAATTCTGTAGTCCACGCGAACGAAGTCGCGGGCACAACTAGTTCTTTTATATAATCGAATACTTCTATTTTTGAGCTGTTGTGACTATTCAAACACTAAGTACTATAGCAGATACATGAAGATACATTTTATCACAAAATCGACATACTGTTACATTTCAACGACGACAAAGAACTTTACATTCTTATGTCGTCAAACCTGTATCACAGGACATAAAAAAAAAATAGGTAGAGACTTGCTGGACCTTCTTATTGACGACATGCAGCCGTTCAACATTGTTGAAAATAAAGGGTTTCGGAAGTTATTGTCGTGGATTCCGGGGTACACACCGCCGTCAAGGAAAACCATCTCCAGTTCGTTAATACCGGCGTTATATAAAAAAAGTATCTATGAATGCAGGGGAATAGGGGAGTCAGAAGTGGCAACTGTGTGTATCACAACAGAATGTTGGACCTCATGCAACAATGAAAGTTACATTGCTGCAACTGCCCACTACATTTCGCCCCAATTTAAGTCCAAATCGATTTTACTTACATGTAAAGGCTGTCCCGGTAGTCACACAAGCGAATATTTAGGAGAACAAATAAAGCAGATCGTCTTGGAATGGAACTTATCCCACAAAGTAAATTTCGTCGTGTCCAACAATGCATCTAATATACGTAATGCTATCCAAATGCAGTTAAGATGGAAGCACTACGGGTGTTTTGCACGTACTTTGAACCTTATTGTTAAAGATGCTTTAACAGCTGTGCAAGACAGCATAGAAAAGGTTAGGAAGATTATCGCCCACTTTAACCCTTAATTTGGAAATGTGCCTTTAAAGATACGGCAACTTTAAAAAAATCTGTAACATTATATATTCATATTTTTTTGAATCGATCGATTTGATCTTAAAGATTTATTCAGCGCATCACTAGAAAACATAAGTCGGTTGCATTTTGAACGACTGGACATCCCTATTTACGTCAAACTCAAAAAATGCCGAGCACGAGGAGCAACAAAGCTGTAAGTTTTATTGATTTCTTTTTTTTTTTACATGTAACAGTGCCAGTTTTTTGTTAAATTATATGTGTATTGATATATACGAACGATCTAAATGAAAATCTAGTATAGAAATGTATTCTCCAAGCTGTGATATGTTTTCAAACTTCAACGTGCCTTTAAAGATACTTTGCCAAAGAGCCGACTAAGTAGTGAATTACAACATTGTGCTTTAAAAGTTACATTGCCAAGGACCCTCATAAGTAGTGTTTTATTACAATGTGTCTTTAAAGTTACTTTGCCAAAAGTTAACCAAGTATCGCATGTTTTGTATGTTATGGTGTTTACATTATAAAAAATCGTAATCAGACGCATGTGAGACCCCATTGTATGTGAGGCTCCTTAGGTTGAAATTAATGCTTTATTTGGATATAATTTTTGTCTATTTTTTGCAATTTTTCGCATAATAAATCATTGTGTCACGGGCGTATATAAGGGGTCAGGGGGTCCCCCCATTGATATCAAGAATTCGAGATTTAGATTTTTAGTACAAAACTAAATCCGCCCCCCCCCCCCCCCCCCCCATTGGCATCAAGCAAGTACCTAAACTCAGTCTCCGAGGCACGCCCCCCCCCCCGCTGTGGCAGTGAAAGTCGACGGGGGACCCCCCTTACCAAGCTATAGCTACGTCGCGCATGGTGTTCAGTTTGCTTGGGTTTCGGTTTGGTTGCATGTGTTGCTTTTTTGTTTGTAGGTACTCTAAGCGCATTTTAGCGTTGATCCCTGCAAGGAATTCACAATCTGATGACAGTGACACAACAGACTGTGAAGAAATTAACATAACTCCATCAGAAGATGAGACCTTCTGTAGTTCCTCAACGCCTTCTCTAGATTCTTCTTTAGATCGGATGAACCTACACGACAGTGATGGATCTGAACATGATGCACCTATGTCTCCGGCATTGCAAAACGCCCCCACTATTTCGATCACAAAAGATTTGCCTTCCTCTTCTATGATGCAAGATATACCTTTTTCTCCAGTGTTACAAGCAGTATTTCCTTCTGAAAACGAAACCGATTACAACTCAATACCATCATTATCTTCAATTCCACTATTACCTTCACCAGCAGTACAGTCACCCCTCAGCTTGCAACCAACTCCAAACACATCTCAACACCTGCAAAAACAGATAACCACAAGATCTGTAAGGCGTGAACGAAACAACCGCCCCCGTTTAGTGGCGAAAAGAATTAAGCGCATAACTATAGATTTCAAATGGAAAAAGACACGCTTTATTCACGGGGCAACTGCTGAACCAATGCCATTTTCTCATCCACCTGCTGAGCTACCGTCACCTCGTCAATACTTCGCATTATTCTTTTCCGACGAAATAATAAGCGATATTGTAACCCAGACCAATATGTATTCAGTACAAAAAATAGGACGTTCCATCAATGTAACTGCGAAAGATATTGAACAATTCGTTGCTATCCATGTTATTATGGGAGTAGTTAGAATGCCATGCTATTTAGATTACTGGAGCACACAATTAAGATATGCACCTGTTGCAGATATAATGTCATTAAAAAAGTACCAATTAATTCGCAGATATATACATTTTGTTGATAGCAATGAAGAAAGTTTGGATAGGTTTCAAAAGGTCCGACCTGTTGTTGAAAAAGTTCGCCTAAACTGCTTGCTTTCGGCTGAAGAAGAAAATCAATTCAGTATTGATGAGATGACTCTTCCTTACAAAGGTAAAAAGGCTGGCAATCGTCGTCAATACAATGCGAAGAAACCTAAGAAGTGGGGCTTCAAAGCATTTGTCAGATCCGGTGTGTCGGGTTACATCTACGATTTTTTGCTATATGGTGGCGACGATACGTTTCGCAACATACAATTTACGGATAGAGAAGAAGCTTTGGGTTTTGGAGGTAAAGTAGTTGTGGCACTGTGTCAATCTATCAAAAACAGACCGTGTTTTGTATACTTTGATAACTATTATACGTCCCTAGAGCTGGTGGTTTATTTGAGAAATGAGCTGGGAATATTTAGCCTCGGTACCATCAAATCGAACCGTTTACGTGGATGCCAAAATGTAATAGACGACGATAAAAAGATGAAAAAAAAGGCCGCGGTTCATTTTCTCAAATTGTCTGCAACGAAATTAAAATTGCCGTTGTCAAATGGTTCGACAACAAACCGGTCACTTTAGTAAGCTCATTTGCAGATTCCTATCCAGTTACCAAAATAAAGAGATATTCAAAGGACCACAAAGCCAAAATAGATATCGATTGTCCCAAAGTCGTCAGACATTATAATACACACATGGGGGGCGTAGATTTATCTGACATGCTGATAGCCCTATATAGAACTCAAATGAAAACCAGAAGATGGTACATGGGCATTTTTGCCCAAATTCTAGATATTAGTATAAATAACGGTTGGTTATTGTATCGACGACATTGTGCACAAAAAAATTTAAAGAAAGTGTTGAGTTTGAAAGACTTTCGATGTCACATTTACTTCTCACTAATTTCCCAAGAAGTTGTAGAAAGGTCTGATGTAGCGGAACCTAGTCTGAAAATAAAGAAACCAGTTAAATCCCGGCCAATAGATGAAATAAGGTATGACGGTTTGGGTCATCTGCCTAACCTTGAAAGTAGAGGACGTTGCAGGGTATGCAAAGATGGACAGTCCACTGTGATGTGCATTAAATGTAATGTGCGGTTATGTCTGACGAAAAAACGAAACTGTTTCTACGATTTTCATGTGAAAAAATAAAAATTTAAGCATTTTTTGTCATTTCAACAAAAAATTTAAGCATTCTTTGTCATTTTAGATAAAAATTTAAACATTTTTTGTCATTTTAAATAAAATGTTAAGCATTTTTTGTCATTTTATTTCTTAACCCTTTTTTTTTTTTTTTTTTTTTTTTTTTTTATGGTGGGAAAAAATCATGCATTGACATCCCCCGCCCTTGGGCGGAGCGGGAGATAGTGTCAGACTCTTACTGACTAAAAGACCCACCCCGTTCCTTCTAGCCTTCATACCGGGGCTCGAGCGCCCTTTCGGATAACCCTGGCCCCAGTAGGCTTCGACCCGGCTGGGTCCCTGCTGTTGCTGACAACTCCTTGAGGCGCGCGGGAACAGCGCGCGCCGTCGACGACTTGGGCTTGGTCCGGACAGTTACCGGACGGCCGGACAGCGAGCTACCCATTGCTCACTGTCCGCAAGCCCGCGTCTACGTTGGCCGGAAATCGGGATCAGAATCCCGGCGACGGCGGCGGCGATAACGCCGTTGCCTGATGCGTTCGGCCTCCTCCTTTGCGAGCATTACTGCTTCGCAGAAGTCGGCGACCGCCTGCCACTCCTCCTCGCTCCGGACCATGGCCTCAACCAGGGCCCGGCGCGAGAGGTCTCCGCCGCCGATCGCCCCCACGAGGGCACGGCGATGTTCCGCCCAAGCAGGGCACACCTCGACTGTGTGCTCCACCGTGTCCTCCGGGCGTTCCGCACAGTGGCGACACCCGGGCGTCACTTCCGCATGAATCGAGTGCAGGAATCTCCCGAACGAACCATGTCCGGTGAGTACCTGCGTCATGCGGAAGGTAAGGACGCCGTGAGGTCTTTCCAGCCACGCCTCAAAGAGGGGACTTACCGCCATGATTGTGGCGTGCCCAGCACTGGGTTGCGATAGTCGCTGACGCCATTTCACCATGAGATCCCGCCGGAGCTCTGTCCGCCATGCCGTGACCTGTCGCGGCAGCGGACTTTCACCCCGGCGTTGCATCTCCACGCGCATATCGTGCATGTGTGCAAGGACTGTTGCCTCCAGATCCCACGGTGGTAGGCCAGCCAGAAGGCTCGCCGCTTCGCGGGAGACCGTGCAGTATCCCCGCACCATCCTTATCGCCATGACCCTCTGGCAGGCGTTCAGTATGGCCGCCGGTTGCTTTTTCAGCAACGGCGCCCACACCGGCGCCCCGTAGAGGGCCATGGACCGAACGATCCCCGCGTAGAGCCTCCGGCAGGAGGCGTCTGGACCCCCAAGGTTGGGCAGGAGCCGCTTGAGCGCAGCCCCAGCCCGGTTGAGTTTGGGAGCCAGACGTCGGAAATGCTCCACGAAATTCCACCGGCTGTCGAGGACGAGTCCCAGGTACTTCATCGTCGACCCGACACCGATGTGAACTCCTCCTACCGTTAGTTGGGAACTCAATGGCGGCGCGCTCCGAGACTGGCGACCGTGGAAACACATCGCCTCGGATTTGTGAAGCGCCACCTCGAGTCCCAACTCCTGGATCCGATCAACGACCATCGCAACCCCGCGTGTCGCTAGAGCGACCGCCGCCTGGTATTATTTCTTAACCCTGATTTGATATTGTATCTTTTTTGACACACTTCCAAAAGACTATACATTCCTCCGTATTTGGCAATGTGTCAAAAAAGACACATATGATTTTCGCGTAATTACTGAAAAATGATTTTTTTCAGTATTTTTTTGTATTCCCTTACATCTCAAATAATCGGTAAATAAACATTTTTTTATAAAATTTGATAAAAATGGTGCTTGCCAAATTAAGGGTTAAACGGAGCACGCAAGATGCCGAAAAATTGCAAAAATATCAGAGTACTCATTTAGGAATGGAGGACCCCAAAAAATTGATAGTGAAAGTAGCCACAATATGGAATTCCACCTATTTAATGTTAAGAAGATTTTTAGAGTGAGACTTAGTGAGGCTATTGAGGCCACGATGGCCATAATTAATAGAGAATGGCCAATTATTACAGAAGAAGGAGTGGGCTGTATTGCGGTTGTTAGTTCAAATGTTAGCTCCTTTCGAAGAAATTACTAGTAGTTTGAGCGGAGAAAAATATTTGACAGGGGCTTAGCAATAGTACTAACTAATTGTTTATTAGATATTTGCGATGAAATGTTGGGCAACAGTGAATTTATTGATATTGCAATAGTACAAACATATTGTTAAATTAAAAAGTGGTATAGAGAAAAGATTTCAAAACATCGAAAATAGTAAGTCCTTCGGTCTGTGTACATTATAAGATTCCCGTTTTAAATTAGCTAAGTCAAAAAATAAAAATAACAAGAAGGCAACAAAACATTATTGCCAAAATTTATTGGAAGACATTATTTCAAGGCAGCCAGCAACAACAACAACGATTACAGTCCATACTCCATCTACTGTCATTTCAAGTGCTTCTACTATTGTGTGGGACAAAGTTGACACTAGTAAATAGTGCAAGAATTCTAGGTACAGTTCTGTCGAAGAGAAATGGGTTAGGGGTCATTCGGCCCACTATGGAACTGGGACCGCGGACCAGTTACCCCTTTTAAAAATTGATAGTGGTTAACTGGGCCCACATCTGTTTTGCTTTCAGTCAAGTCAAGGGTGGCTTAAAATGGTTTATATATTATTAAGTATACAATAGATTTTGTACAGGTACAAGCATTTACATATAAATATTATACATTATTATTTTTATTACTATAACATACATTGCAAATTGCAAAAAATATAAGAAAATTTGATTTTCGCGGGCTTCCCTGGCGCTTTCGCCTTAAAAAAACATGTCTAATTAATCAATAGGTTCTCGTCTAAATGTAGGGAACAGCTGATTTTTGGAACGAAGTTCCTCATCGCGCGTTGTGAAAGGGGGCTAGACGGAAAAAATTCTCACGAAAAGTTGTACCGACACTTTTACTGTCAAAATGTAAATCCAAGATGGCGGCTGCAAGAAATTAGCAAATTTTTCGTCATGGGTGTTGTTTTCATGGTTTTCGAGTGTGTTGAAACCGATGGTACTGTCAAAATATAAATCCAAGATGGCGGCTGCAAATTATCAAATTTTCCGTCATGGGTGTCGTTTCCATGGTTTTCGAGGGTGTTGAAACCGATGGTACTGTCAAAATATAAATCCAAGATGGCGGCTGCAAGAAATTATCAAATTTTTCGTCATGGGTGTCGTTTTCATGGTTTTCGAGGGTGTTAAAACCGATAGAACTGTCAAAATGTAAATCCAAGATGGCGGCTGCAAGAAATTATCAAATTTTTCGTCATGGGTGTCGTTTTCATGGTTTTCGAGGGTGTTGAAACCGATGGTACTGTCAAAATGTAAATCCAAGATGGCAGCTGCAATAAATTATCAACTTTTTCGATATGGGTGTCTTTTTCATGGTTTTCGAGGTTGCTGAAGCCGATAGTGCTGTCAAAATGTAATTCTCTAAATTTTTTCTCGAAGTTCCTTATCGCGCGTTGTGAAAGGGGGCTAGACGGAAAAAATTCTCGTGAGAATTTTTTGTGAAAGGGGGCTAGATAATTTATTGCAGCCGCCATCTTGGATTTACATTTTGACAGTACCATCGGTTTCAACACCCTCGAAAACCATGAAAACAACACCCATGACGAAAAATTTGCTAATTTCTTGCAGCCGCCATCTTGGATTTATATTTTGACAGTAAAAGTGTCGGTACAACTTTTCGTGAGAATTTTTTCCGTCTAGCCCCTTTTCACAACGCGCGATGAGGAACTTCGTTCCAAAAATCAGCTGTTCTCTACATTTAGACGAGAACCTATTGATTAATTAGACATGTTTTTTTAAGGCGAAAGCGCCAGGGAAGCCCGCGAAAATCAAATTTTCTTATATTTTTTGCAATTTGCAATGTATGTTATTGTAATAAAAATAATAATGTATAATATTTATATGTAAATACCTGTACAAAATCTATTGTTTACTTAATAATATATAAACCATTTTAAGCCACCCTTGACTTGACTGAAAGCAAAACAGATGTGGACCCAGTTAACCACTATCAATTTTTAAAAGAGGTAACTGGTCCGCGGTCCCAGTTCCATAGTGGGCCGAATGACCCCTAACTCGAAATTGGTGTTGTACCGACACTTTTACTGTCAAAATATAAATCCAAGATGGCGGCTGCAAGAAATTAGCAAATTTTTCGTCATGGGTGTTGTTTTCATGGTTTTCGAGGGTGTTGAAACCGATGGTACTGTCAAAATGTAAATCCAAGATGGCGGCTGCAATAAATTATCTAGCCCCCTTTCACAAAAAATCCTCACGAGAAATTTTTCCGTCTAGCCCCCTTTCACAACGCGCGATAAGGAACTTCGAGAAAAAATTTAGAGAATTACATTTTGACAGCACTATCGGCTTCAGCAACCTCGAAAACCATGAAAAAGACACCCATATCGAAAAAGTTGATAATTTATTGCAGCTGCCATCTTGGATTTACATTTTGACAGTACCATCGGTTTCAACACCCTCGAAAACCATGAAAACGACACCCATGACGAAAAATTTGATAATTTCTTGCAGCCGCCATCTTGGATTTATATTTTGACAGTACCATCGGTTTCAACACCCTCGAAAACCATGGAAACGACACCCATGACGGAAAATTTGATAATTTGCAGCCGCCATCTTGGATTTATATTTTGACAGTACCATCGGTTTCAACACCCTCGAAAACCATGAAAACAACACCCATGACGAAAAATTTGCTAATTTCTTGCAGCCGCCATCTTGGATTTACATTTTGACAGTAAAAGTGTCGGTACAACTTTTCGTGAGAATTTTTTCCGTCTAGCCCCCTTTCACAACGCGCGATGAGGAACTTCGTTCCAAAAATCAGCTGTTCCCTACATTTAGACGAGAACCTATTGATTAATTAGACATGTTTTTTTAAGGCGAAAGCGCCAGGGAAGCCCGCGAAAATCAAATTTTCTTATATTTTTTGCAATTTGCAATGTATGTTATAGTAATAAAAATAATAATGTATAATATTTATATGTAAATGCTTGTACCTGTACAAAATCTATTGTATACTTAATAATATATAAACCATTTTAAGCCACCCTTGACTTGACTGAAAGCAAAACAGATGTGGGCCCAGTTAACCACTATCAATTTTTAAAAGAGGTAACTGGTCCGCGGTCCCAGTTCCATAGTGGGCCGAATGACCCCTAACCCAGAGAAATGAAGCTGTATTTAGAAGACGAGATGTTGCCTCGCCAAAATAATGACGGGCAATGGAACGATCCCACTTACTGGTGGCTTCGCTATTCTAAAATATACCCAACTTCAGCAGTAATATACCGCACGAAGTGTAACATACAGTTGCCGTAACGGATCTTAAGCGGTTGCGCAAAAGTCAAATATTCGGCCTCTTTAGTGGTGCGAAGTAAGATGCGGGGGCGGGGAGTGTCAGTGATTGGCTCGCCGCGCCATCGCGTCAAAGACGTCACTCCTCATTCGTTCCCTGCGTTGCAGCATGTATCTAACAACGAAGACTATTGGGCTCGCCAATGAATGGAATGTGCAAAGCGATCCCCAATCTGACGCCGAGCGCTCAAGATCCATTGTGCCTACTGTAGTTACAACGTCAGTACCGTGCGAGCGTATATTTTCCAAAGCTGGGTATATTTTTAATGAACGAAGGACACGGTTGACTACTTCTAAACTCGAATAGTTAATATTTTTATGAACCACATTACTTCGTCTAACAGCTAAAATTTTTTTAATCGCAATAGTTATAACCAGAGGTCGGAGTAGGTAGATTAATTTAAGGTCGTTGACGTCAAACGTAGAGGATAATATCGACGGGTTTCGGGCTAATTGTATTAAGCATCAATATATGTACTACGTACTAGATAGGGCGTGCTGAACACTCACTTCAAACGAATCCGTTGCACTGAATTCTAGGCAAATTAATATTTATGACTTTAGTGCCATTTTGACGTTCATACAGTGTGAGAGCGGAGCTTAGTGCGTTGGGGTAAGAACGGCGCTGAGGAAAGAACATAAAAATCAAATATCCCAATTATTTGGCTATATTTTTTAATGCTAGCCATATTGCGCGCCACGTCATTATGTTCCGCCCCGTCCCGCACTGACCGCCAGTCGCTCCGGGTACTCGGACGTGTACTACGTGCCGTTAGACAAAACAAGGTAAGTTTTATAAAATGTGTATCGGTCCGGTTTTTCACCTTCATTTGTTTTTGCATATTTTAGCAAAAATATAGTTTATTTTGGAATTATTGTGCCTAAATACTAAGTTTTAAGTAGTGATAACCCGATAAAATGAATCTAGAAATGTGTACTATCTCTGTAGGCTGAAATCCGGTGTTAACCATCTAGAGTAAAGATCGGACAAAAATATCCGGTCTTAACCCGTTTCGAAATTGGCAGTGATTGTCAAACTTTTATTAAGTACACATGATTTTAAATTTAAATAATGAATTTTTGTTCGTAATCGCCTCAATATGGGACTTACGTAACTGAGATGTTAAGGTTTGCGTCAGGGGTCATAATTAGATACATACTTACAAAAACAATTCACTTACAGATGCCACGTAAATATACCAGAACCTCTTCGCGGGCCACTTCTTATACTAAAGAAGCGCTGCAATTAGCCATGCAGAGAATAAATAATAAGGAGCTCACTTATTGCTTCAAAATTGTATGGTATTCCTACATCCACACTAAGTGATAGAATCCTAAAGAAAACAGCAATAGTAAGTAATACCCTCGGCAGGCCAACAGCTATCCCAGCGGCATTAGAAACTTAACTGGTAAATTGCTTACGAACACTGGAAAAGTGGGGTTGGGGGTTATCAAGAGAAGAGGTACTCGATGTTACACAAGATTTTATAAAAAGAAATGAAATAAAAACCCCCTTCAATAATGACAGACCGGGACCGGACTGGTTTATTTCTTTTCGCCAACGCCATAATTTGTCAATTAAAAAGCCACAACCTGTAGAATACCTTAGAAAAAAAATGACAGATCCTTTCATCATTCATGAATATTTTACTCTTCTCGAAAAGACGCTCCGCGAGTTAAATATTTCGGATCCCAAGCAAATCTGGAACCTGGATGAAACTTCAGTTTGTTTCGATCCCACAAAAACTAAAGTTGTAGGTGCCAGAGGGGAACCTTGTACACGAACAACGTGTGGAAGCGCTAAGGAAAATATCACAGTTTTGACTACTGTAAATGCAGCCGGACAGAAATTAGACCCCCAGATCGTATTTAAGGGCAAACACATGTACGAACAGTGGATGTTACAGAATCCTGAAAAATACGATTTCAACCTTGCGTATGCAGCCAGCAAACGAGGCTGGATGGAAACTAGTATTTTTTATGATTATATATCAAAAGTATTTATACCTAATTTAAGTGAAGACAGGCCCGTATTATTGCTCGATGGACATGTTAGTCATGTCGATGACAAAGTAGTAGCTTTAGCTATAGAGAACAATATTACTATACTGAAGCTTCCTGCACACACATCACATCTATTGCAACCGCTAGACTTGGCTGTGTTTAAATCTTTCAAAACAATTTGGGATAAAAATCTCGTAAAATGGCAACGACAAAACGTTGGATTGAAATTAAGAAAACAAAGTTTTGCTCAAATGTTTGCTGAAGCGTGGCAGGAAACGAAACCACAAGTCATAAAAAATGGCTTTAAAAAAGGTGGCATTTACCCTTTTAACCCTGCAATTATACCAAAGGACAAATATGACTCAGCTGCCAGCAGCTTATGCGCGATGGCAAAAACACATGGCTTCAGTGAATTTCAAAAAATGTCCTATAACAGCTCTACAAAACTACTCGCCAGTTTCGAACAAATACTTCTAGAAAAAGTTTCGCAACATCCTCAAAACTCCAAGAACAATATGGCTATTAAGTTAAAACGAGTCGCAAAAGGTGCAGAAGTGATAACAAAATCTTTTCTAGAAAAACAGCATGCGATAGAATTAACAAATGAAATACAAAATACAACAAAACGGAAACAAATAACAGTACTTCAATAAAAAAATTATGCATTTGATCCTATACCAGGACCATCTGGAATTCAAGATAAAGGCTTAAGATCAGAAGCAACAGTAAATGTATCGATTTTAACTAACAAGAACAACACTGACATGTATATTTCTAAAAAAGGCAAAGGAGTTGGAAAAAAAACGCGAACTGACAAAGAAAATGATTTAAAAGTGTACAAGCATGATGAAAACAGAAAGAAAAGTGTGTTACATAAATTGGATAATGAATCTGGCCTAAAGACAACTACGAAGACAGCTATGAAAAAACGTAAAAGATCTAATAGCAGTGTTACGACAATTGAAAGTGTTCAGATGAGCGTACACAGTAATTCTGACTTATTAGATTTTTTGAGCGACAATTTATCTAACTGTGATAAATTATCTGACTTTAATTATTATGAGGAAAATAAGACTGATTAGAATTAGCATCTAGAGAACAACAAATTCAACAAATAGTTAAAGAAATACATGACATGGATAATAATCAAGAGAGAATAGCTAGTCCAAAGGACGATAACTGCGAAGAGTCATGCGAGATAGAAGAAATTCCAGAAATTCATATGAATAAGACAAACGTTAAGGCAAATGATAATAACAAAGTGACTATTTTGTCGTCTGTGAAAATCACACCAGAAAATAAAGCTTTCTATAAAATTTTACCAGAAAGTTTACAATTAAAGCCAATTGATAAAGATTTAGATTTGTTTACAAATCAAAAGCGGAAGCGATCACAAAGTACAAGCGTATGCAATATACCAAAGAAAAGAACGAAGAAAGTTAATTGCCCTACAAAAACAACGACAAAAGATCAAAATTATTTCAGTGGAAACTTTTATATCAACACTGATAAAGATGATGACGGTGGGCCCAAAAATTATATTGATGATTTGAAGACGTACAATATTGGGGATACAGTTCTCGTTAGATGGAGTGCCACGACAGAAAACCTCCACGAGTGCCCGCAGGCTGTAGTTCCCTTGCGGATACGTCCGAAACGAAGGCCAGTCTGCGGGACGGTGCACCCTGGGAGGCGGCCAGTGACCCCCTTGGGTATTGCTGCCCAAGGGGCCTCGATGGCCGTCTGCGAATGTACTGTCTGTCGGAACGCTTCAACGCGTGTCCCTCTGCTATAGCAGAGGGCACAGTGGCGAAGCAAGAGCGGGCTCGGTGTGCACTCACACTGCCGCCGGGCAGGCAGGAGGAAGGCTTGCTCCTCCTTCTGCCACCGTTAGTCTCGTAGCCCCAGAGATTGTCCAAGGTCATGTTTCTGACTTTTGATGGGGGACGAGGGTCCTGGCTTAACCGCCCGGGCCGCGAGGAAGACAACCTCTATAAAAAATTACCCCAAACCTCCAAGCGGCGGCGCACCGTGAATGAGGTTGTTAGCTTGACTAATGGGTAGCTAAATTAGTCTCTAGTGCGAACCACGTATTTGAGCCAGTACAGCATGAAATATACTCGTGGGAACAACAATGGAACCTTGGGACTTTTTAGACCAGTTTTGGGAAAATTGGGACTTTTTAGACCAGTTTGAATTTACGTCTCATACTTTTAGTAATGTTGACATAGAAAATATGTTAGAATTGACACAAAATAATGAAGACACTATTAACTTTGAAAATGTAGAGCACATGAGCGATACTGTCTGTCAATACTGGACAGGTTTAACTGTAATTAATTTTTTGGCAGTTCTTAATATAATTCAAATGCAGCTTAATACATTATGTAAAAGACCCAAAAAAGCTCCGGGTATTTATTTAGTTAAACTTAGAACTGGTGATTCATTTACAAGAATCGCCAGTATGTTTTCCTTGTCAAAAACAATGGCGCAAACTTATGTAAAAAATGTGAGAAATTGCATGAAAGATCTTTATGTACCGCTGCACCTAGGGCTTCAGCATATTACAAGAGATGGAATTTCGACCAGAAATCTGTTAATTCCTCAAGGCATTTTTGGTACACAGGCGAGAAACCCAATTGTAATATGTGACGGCAGTTATATTTATATGCAAAAATCGTCAAACTATTTGTTTCAAAAAAAATCATATAGTCTTCACAAATACAGAAACTTGGTGAAACCAATGATGTTTGTGACAACAGATGGACACATAATAGATGTATATGGGCCGTATGCTGCAACAGATACTGATGCTGACATTATGAACAATCTATTTAGAAATGAGGCATCGGAGATAAGGCAATATTTCCAGCCTAATGATATTTTCATTTTGGACAGAGGATTTCGGGACTCCCTAATGTTACTTGCCTCTCTTGGTTATTCCATATACAAACCACTCTCTATGGATGCAGGACAAAATCAATTAACAACGAGACAAGCGAATGAATCCAGATTAGTCACAATGTGCAGGTGGGTCGTAGAAGTTGTAAACGGTCGGTTCAAACGGGATTACAAGATTTTTAGAACTGAGTACTTTAACAGAATGTCAAGACATCTTATAACAGATTTTCGAAATGCAGCTGCAATCATCAACCATTTTCATCCCGTTATAACCGACCGTATTGATGCCCAGTTGATTTTAAACAGAGCTTTAGAAAGACGACACATGCCAAATTATTTAGCCGACCATGTAATTGAACATCAATTAAATAGACGCCGTGCCCATTTTGTAGTAATTAATTCCCAAATACCAGCCCTGGATATGTTCCCCATGATGCAGATGTCGGATTTAATTTTATTTTGTTTGGGAACATATCAAATCAAACAAGCTAGGTCATACTATGGGGAACATATCCGAGCAAATGGTTCATTTATGGTAGAAAGGAGTACAGAGTTAAATGTTGTTCGTGTACCAGGTATCTCCGCAAGTGAGCCCGTCTTGATTAGGGGCAGGATAAGATCACGTCACCACAGTCACACTCTGTACTACACATATATATTATTGGACACAGTGTCAAATGACTGGCAAGAGAGCATCTGTGCTTACTATTGTAGTTGCATTATAGGCAAGAGAACTGTTGGTAGTTGTGCTCATGTTGTTACTATTGTTTGGTATTTGGGTTGGGCACGGTATCAAGACAATATTTCCCCACCTGCACCTTTTTAGATGGAATATTAGTAAGAGAAGATTTTGATTAATAAATAGACATTTAAAAAAATACTTGAGTATTGTTTTTTAATTTTATTTCCTCATCTCCTACCTATTATCAGTCGCAAGACAATACTTAATATAACATAATCTGTGGTTGCGTTCCATTTGATTAAAGTACCACGCTTCATGCCAGGCACCGCTTGACTGGAGCGCACCGCTCGTGCGCTGCAGCTCCCCGCACCGCTGCCTTCGAGGCCAGTTCCATATAAATCTAAGCTAAGTCTATGCATTGAAACACGCCGGTCTATCCTGTGGATGCCTTGAGTGTAAGGAGTGTAAGGCCTCCAGCCAGGGCCAAAAACTTACAAACTAAGCGACTACACGCTAAGGGCAGCCCCTATGGGGTACGAGCCTCGGCTTAGGGCGTCGCTGGGGGAGGGCAGCAAAGGGACAGGCTGGATCTAAGTGGTATTATTATTTAGGGGCTGATTTACAACTATTGGCACAGCATCGCGGACTCCTAAGTATTTGGCTTGCTTCTCCCAAGGGATAGGCTTAACGTACATAGTGATCGAGCGGGTTTTGCCCGCGGCCTTAGGGATGTCTCTATTTAGGATAATTTGGACTTTGCACTGGTCATAAAATAGAGCGCATCATCTATAGGGGTTTTATAGAGACAAGAATATTACAAGTACATTTGTAAAACCTTATGAATTATAATTGGGCCAAAACTGAGCACAGCGCCATCTATTGACATTATTAAAACTTCTCTAGATCTACACTAACTGTTGATATCATATAAAATGTTATTTTCTCGAAAATGCAGGCAATTTCCAGCTCAAAACTTGAGATTAGGTTCGAAAAAACAGCTTGACGGTTGGCCTCCTTATTAAGGAGGTATGGCGGACGGTCGTTTTAAATGCCATAAATGTTGATAAAAACTATATTTATCCCGTTTATACTTCGTCAGAATGTAAGAATATAAAACGAGACAGGCATAGAACATCACAAGCTAGACATCTGCTAACATTTTTCGCTGGAACGTTACGTGTTTTGAGCCGCCCCGCGCCTACTTCAGTTGTCATTCGAACTGATTCGAACATTGAGGTTGTGTTGTGGTTATTGAGTGGAATAATTCTGAAAACAATGGAACGGTAAGTAATCAACAGTTTTTAACTGTTACATTGTGTGTGTGTTATAGATTTTAGTCAGGATCTGTTATTTTGTCAGCTGTAGTCGAAAATTTTACGCAACTGGTCTGCACGTTTCGACGTGTTGTGTGTTACAATTACGCTACAGACGGCAAAATGTCGTTAGAAACATGATTTAGATACGTTCCTACGTTTATACAAAACATTTTACTTGTGAAATTCGTTTTCTTATAAGTAAAATACTTAACGGAAGAAAAAAAAAACGGTCAACATTTTTTGAATTGGCGCGCAATTCGAACACATTGACAGGTCGAGACCTTAAAACCGCCATGTTTTTTGTCTTGTGTTGGCACACAAAACAAAAACCTACTAACTTTACTAACTTTACTAACTTTACTGTGGCCAGTAAAGTGAAATTGGTCAGTAGAATTATTTGATGTTTGTGTTGGTTGATGGGGTGGTTTTTGCTTGTATGTTGAATTTATTTTTTAATGTGTTTTGTGTGATGGTAGATTGGTGGGTTTTTGTTTTGTGTTTTTTGTTTCTTACTGCATGTTTTTTTGCATGATTTTATTTTGCTTTTTTTAACTAGTGAGATTAGTCGTCCTCGTACACGTGGTCCACGACGTGGCCGTGGAGGAAGAGGAGCAGCACGGCAGCTCCTAGCGGCTGCAATAGGGGAGGCTGCTGCGGTGGGGGAGGCAGCTGAGGTAGGGGCAGTTGCGGAGGTATCGCGTGGTCGCCCGCCACGTATAGCGTGTGCGTGGCGGCCCGCGACGTGGTCGAGGTGGGCGTAGCAGGGGAGCAGGCTCTGACAGGCCTGGACCGCGCACGATAGACGAGTAAATAGCTTTTAACGCTTTTATGACTAATATTTGTATACATTATTTGTGTTGTGCATTACAATTGAATCTTTCATTTCAGAATATCGGTAATTGATATAGATAGTTGGCCGCCAAGTCAGGGTCTAGAGGTTCCCCTGCACCCATACAGGAAACGACGGTGGAGTCCGTAAGTAGTTTTAAATTGTGTCTGGTTGCTTTACACTGACAAGAATATTTATTTTAAAATGTGCATTTAGGTCAGATTCGGCACCTCGACCACGACCACCTGAACCAGCACCACCGCCATCACCACCACCACCATCATCACCACCCCCACCATCATCACCACCCCCACCATCATCAACCGAAGGCGTCGCGGAGGTGCTTGATGCGTAGCCATCGTTGCCGGCGATGTTGGTGCCCTCGCCAGCGACGTAAGTATCTACTACTACAACTCTTCTATTTGTCTCTAAATAAGTGGATAGGTTACCACAAAACTGTTTTATTTTTCTAGATATGTGGACTATCAGGAGCCGAGCACCTCCTACCAGCGTCCTCGTCCACCTCGCCAGAGCCTGCGTGACAGTGACGTATGGGCAGCGCTATGTTACGGTAAGTAGCTGCTGACTTCAGCTCGGGGATGGGACTAAGGGCAAACTTCTCCCACCAGATATGTAAGTACCTACTCATTTCACAGGAAGCGAATCAGACTCTGGTGGAAGTGAGACTGAAGAAGGCATTGAGGCAACAAATCCCTGTTACACTCAAAGGGGTGGTCTCAGTGCCTTTCTAAGCCCCGAGGACGCTGAAGATGACGACGCCTTCGTGCCTGCGGGGACGGACGATGCCGCCGTTATTGCAGCCACCGCCGCCGCCGCTGCCGTTGCCGTCACCAGTGGCGACAGCGATCTTCCTCCTAGTGCGACGGTCCAGCCTAGGAGCCTATATGATTTTGATTGGAGACCGTTTCCGACAGCCCCGATTTCACCTGTGTCGAGGCGGGAATCGTTTTCGGACATTAATGTAGGTCCGACAGTTCCAAATGCCGACCCATATGATATTTTCATTAACATATGGGATCGGCAATTTATGGAGTACATTGCCTCGGAGACGAATAGATACGCTCAGCAGATGGCAGCCAGTATGATCGATGACCACCACAATCTCCATCCCAGTAGTCGCATCAGCCGTTGGAAGGACACAACGGCTGATGAACTGTATGTCTACTTTGCTTTGCTTATTGGGATGGGGATAGTGGTGAAGTCGCGACTCAAGGAGTACTGGTGTGCCGAAGCTGATCTATTCGCTACACCCGGCTTTAGCACATACATGTCTCACTCGCGGTTTGTTTTGTTGCAAAGGTGCTTGCACTTCGCCAACGGTGAAGACATGTTTGGGCTAGAGCTGAGTTACTCCGAGGCAAAATTATTTAAAATACAGCCAGTGTTGTCTCATTTGAACAACAAATTTCAAACTTTATATCGTCTAGGGCAAAATATTGCCTTAGACGAAAGTCTTCTTTTGTGAAAAGGTCGGTTGGATATCAGCCAATCGATTCCCAATAAAGTTGCTGCGATGGGGATTAAGACTTACGAGGTCTGTGAATCTCAAACCGGCTATTTATGGCGGTTTGAGATTCACGCTCAAAGTAAAAGTCAAAAATCTCCACCGCAGCAGCATGAAGACCCATTAAAGGCATCTACGCCGGCAATTGTCCTTGGGCTCATTCAAGGCCTTGAGGGCAAGGGTCACACGTTGTGGATGGACAACTTTTATAATTCGCCGTGCCTCGCTTGGCATCTGAAGTCTGTACGTGTGGACTGTGTAGGAACCCTGCGGACCAATCGTAAGTTTGTTCCGCAGGCCCTGCACAGTCTTACTGCCGGCAACATGAGGCAGGGCGAGGTAACTGGTCTTTCTTCGGGTGACGTCGATATCATGGTATGGAAAGATAAGAACAGAGTTGCTTTGATCTCGACATACCATGGTAACGGCGTCAGCCGCGTTCACGGTACCAGCCAACCCATCTTGGTACACGATTATAATATCATGATGGGTGGGGTGGACAAGAAAGACCAGTTGCTCTCTATGTTCCCCATAGAGAAGAAACGAACAAAGTTCTGGTACAAAAAACTATTCCGGAGGCTACTTAATGTCTCCATACTTAATTCCTTCATCATTCATCGCCAAACATCATCTTCTTCTTCTATTCCTTCTCTTCCTCATCGACTATTCCGTAAAACTTTAATTAATGAAGACATGAGTGGATGAAGAGGTTATGTAACATTTTTAGAAAAAACTATTTTTTACGCTGAATGAAGGTGTTATGTACCTACAAACCATATTCAATTTTAAAAGAACGCGCTTTAAGCTTAGTTTTAGAAACACCAGGTGATGAAGGGGTTATGTACCGACATAAAATAACAATCACAATGAATGAAAGTGACATGGGCACTTAGCACATTCTTTCATTTGAAATAATTTAAATTTAAGTCTTTCTTGCGTGGATGAACGAGATAAGTGCAAGCAAACGCGCGGTTGCGTTGCGTTGTTCTGGATGAAGAAGTTATGTGCTGTACTTGTCTCTTTCTTTCATTTCACTTCGTGTTTAATAGCGCTGGAGCACGGGTCACGTACGCATTTCGCGAGTGTTTTGTTTATTATTTTAGTTAAACTAGTGTTTAAACTTATTTGTTCTTATCTACAATAATGTCAAGGGCTAAAAGACTGGTAGACGCTGCTATAAACTCTCCTACTTTGCGTGATTTAAATTGTGATTTCTTAACTAACGACAATCCTAACCTCGAAATCTTCGAAAAAAGTAAGTTTTTTCTGTGTGAATAATTAATTGATTTATCTAGTATTATTTTCTCTAGATCACCATTACAATACTGGAACAAAGGTTTCTATGTTTAGATTATCACAGGTGGTTATTATTACTGGCGGCAAAAATGTTACTTACCTATATCTAATTTATGAGATTTTTATTTATTTCCATGGGTAAGCAAAGAACGATCTTCGTACGATATTGCAACTAAATAGTGCACACCTTGTCTCATGATAGCGGTTTGATATAGACATAATTTATTCACCGATTGCTTGATTTATTTATTCTGCTAATTTAACATACCTAATGTGTTAACGTGTTTGTGTGTGGGTTTGTTACTTATTACGAAAGCACTGAGTGAATGTGTTTTTCGAGTATGAATGCTCTGTGGAGCAAATTTTTAGCTTTCTTTCATCATAGTAGCTTATTAGAGGATGAGAAAATAATTTTGAAAAAATCAGAGTGCTTTGACCCCTTTCGCACGTCATAACGCTTCAAAATTAACCTTAATCCATTCCATAATTTCTTGTTTGGCTGGCGTGGTTACTTTTGCATTTCGCAGCATTACCTACTTATTTGTTTTGTGTGTTTATTGGTTACGGTGCTTATGGTGGGACAATATAAAAAGTAAAATAAGTTTTTACATTCCGGTTTTCGCTTTTCTTTTGCAGATGGGAAACAAAATATATTGAAAGAAAATGTGCCATCAACTTCAAAAGGTCACAACAACATTGTAAATTATGAGGTCCCACAATCTTCTCGTCTACAATCACCATTTATATTTGTACATACCGAAAATTCTGATATAATAGAACCCTCAGAAGAAGAAACATTGAACTCAAATCTCTCTCTCAAACAGTTGTACTCAAAAAGTTGTGTTTACTCCAATCTGAATAATGTTTCTCCGTTTAGATTTGATGAAAACGAGCATGAAAATATTGATGGTCCTGATTTTTCTTCAGGCAGTGACGACGTCTATATCCCTGAGAGTTATTCGTCCGATACAGATCTCAGTGTTGGTGACAATTTTATAACTGATACAAACCACTCACCATCAAGAGCAAGTGTAACACTGCAAAATCCAGAGAGAAACGTTGTAGAAGAGGACCCAGTCACATCACATAAACGCAAACAGTTCCCTCCTAAAGAAAATAAATCAAAGAAACGTCCAAGAAATGAAAAGAAATGGAAAAAGAAAACTGCAGCTTTAGCAAGGGAAAAAGGTGATGAATACTTATCTTATAAAAATACGATTAAGCCTCGAAAAACAATAAAAGAAGGGGTACTATGCCATGAGAACTGTAGGATGGATTGCTCTAGCAAATTTAATAGAGCAGAAAGACAGTCCATTCTAGAAGATTTTTACAAATTAGATGTAAATGGTAAAAACGCTTTGCTATTCAGTTCCATAGTAAGCAAACCTGTTTCACGACGTCGTACTAATGTCAAAAAAAATAAGTCTGCGACCTACAAATATTTTATTAAACACAGAAGCTTGACAACAGAGGTTTGTAAATTGGGATTGTGTGGTCTATACCAAATATCGCGAAAGAAGGTGGATATCAAAATCCAGAAAATCAAGAGTGGAGCTTCTGCTCCGCTTCCTGATAGACGAGGCAGACACGATAATCGTCCCCATAAAATCGACGAAGAAGTCACACAACGCATAAAACTGCATATATCAAGCTTTCCGGCTGAGCAATCTCATTACTCACGTAACAAAAATATAAACAAACGTACAAACAAATGTCACAAAAATGCACGAACTTTATTTAGCGATGTGTGTAGAGCAGAATTTACCGGAAATAATAAAATTAAGAAATGTACATACAACAAAGTATTTGTTACTGAATTTAATCTCTCTTTTGGATACCCCAAGAGCGACACATGTGCCACTTGTGATGCTGGAAACTCCAATGAAGAGCATGTATTAAATTATTACGCCGCGATTGAAGCCATGGCTACTGATAGAAATAAACCCAAAGAAGATATTGGATTGTTATACCTCACAGTAGACTTACAACAGACCATGCCACTTCCCAAAATACCGACTTCTAAGGCTTTCTATTTACGCCAGATTTGGTTTTACAATTTGGGCATCCATGTTGTTGACCAGACCAAACAAAAAGCTGTCTGCTGCACATGGACAGAAGACGTAGCTGACAGAGATAGTGTTGAAGTTGCTAGCTCTCTACTAAGATTTGTTGAAGTGGATCAATCTTGTCGCAATAAGCATCACTCAGTAAAATATGGTCGGACTCGTGCGCTGGACAGACTAAAAATTTCAACATTATAGTCTTGTACCAATACATGATTTTGAAGGGTTACTTTAAAATTATTGACCACGAATTTCCTGAAGTCGGTCATTCCTATTTGGACTCTGATAGAGATTTTGGCCGCATCGAAAAGATCATGCGCAAGCATGAGGCAGTTTATGCGCCTGAGCAATATCGAGAGATTATAGGCAAAGCATCTAGAAACAATTTTGTTATTGACATGACGGATCATTTTCGTAGTATCAACGACTAGCAAAAAAAAACTCAATTTGACAAACAGAAAGGTGGACGAAAACAAGCAAAAAGTTAACTTCAGGGACGGTATTAAATGGATAAGAGTAGAAGAATTCGGTGCCTACTTATATAAAGAAAATTATGACAGTTAGAAAAGTGGATATATTAAAAAAAGAGGTCAAGTAGAAGACTTTGTAGTTGGACGTATTCAGGGAAAATATGGTACAATTTCTGAAGAAAAGAAAGCTAATATTAAAGAACAGATGAAATTTGTGAAACCAGAATATGGATATTATTATGAAAATATTGTAGGTCAAGGTTAACTTGGTGAAACTGTTTTTTTGTTTGTTTAATTACGTTTTTTAAGTAGTTGCCTCATTCTTCCTTAATTTAATTATGTACATATTTTTTTAAATAAATACATATTCTTAAACATTTATTTTATTTTTTCACTCCATATTAGTAGTTGCGTGTATTTACTATAATTCGACATAAATAGTTAGTAAAATAACAACAGGAAAAAAGATTTATCTCAATGATAAGTAACAAAACTTTGGTGCCCGTTATCTTCACATTTACAAATTGTATCATAACCCCTTCATCCACTTATGTCTGCATTTGTTCTCAACCTTCATTGAGAAAATCGAGTCGCTAGCTCCAGTACTCGTAGAATTAAGGCATGAGAGCTCTTCTGAAAATTGCGCTTCAACTAATGAAGGAGATGACCTCCCCGCTCCATCAAGATCTGAGTCGCCCAGCGATAGGCATACGCCACCGTTGGACTCTAATTTAGGATTAAATTCTGCTCAAATTAACTGGCCAGAAATGGAGTTTTTTCCTGCGATAAAGGAGATAGAATCCGTGATTCCAGCATCGTCGGAACATGTTAAAGCAGAGGACATTGCATGTCAAAGGTCTGGGACAGATGCATGGAATCGCATACGGTATAAAGAGATAGCTAAAAGATCGCACGCATCACCTATCTTTTGCATTTTAAATATTAATGCTGTGTTTAGTGACCTCGGAATACAAACCTCAGGACTCCTCACCAAGCAAGTTCTGGGCACGACTATCCATGGCCTCCTCAGCCAGAGAAAGGCGTTAGCCGAAGAACTCAAGAAGCTTGCGGCAAAATTCCCAGCGGCCACGGCAGATTTAAAAACATTATTGTCAGAGGGTTCTGAGTTTAAGGTAACCTCAGACGATCTTTTGAAGTTTGTTTGTGCACATCAGGAGGAAACGATCGTTTTGAGACGGAAATCCTTAAAGAGAAATAGTGATTGATGCTCTTTCGTCTATGCTACAGCAGATATCACCATCAGAAACACACTTGTTTCAGGAGGATAAGCTTTCTCTTTTTATAACAGATCATGGTGGTACGTCGCGTATTTTTCCTTCCCGTTTTGGGAAATTTCCGGAGAAAATGAAGCAATTTTTTCAGCAGTTTCGAAAAAACAGCCGAGCATTTCTAGGCCGTATGCAGAAGGCGAAAAACCTGACATAGCCGGCCATCTCAAACAGCAAGCCAAAAGTAGAGGCAATCCGCTGGTAAGGCGAAGAGAGGCGATAAGACGGAATAGCGGCAACAACATCCTAAATATAGACAGGTCTTCGGGGGCAAGGGGGCAGCTAAAGAATTACGACCAACAATAGCGTTTACTGGAAGCCCCAGCGTCCGTCTTAAGGGCCCCACCCATTAACAGTTCGCCGGCGGGTATTAGCCTGTCAGTTAACCGGAAAAGATCACAGACACAGTTCCCCGGACGATTTTTTATCGACGGTCAATGCGAACCCAAAGTATGTGGCCGCTTGCCGTCACAGGCCTGCGTCGACAGGTATCGGCCGGACAGTCCGTGATCTCAAGGCCGAATCGTACACGCACTAGCAGGTAGTCGGCCGGCGGCCTTCCGGTCATAACCACGTGTCAGTTAACCGCCGACAGTTCTTTGTTTTTCGATATCGCGAAAATTTATAGGCAAAATGGACAACAAGCTGCAATTTATTACAAGTTTTATAGAATTATACAGAAGTTTCCCTTGTTTATGGAAAGTTAAAGATGATGCTTACGCCAAATTACACTGGTTAACAATGGTTTTGCCCATGAATGATGAAATACAAAAATAGGCAGTACTTGGTAAATACTAATCATCAATTATAATATTACAAATATAAAATGGACAGAAGAATGTACCTACACTTAATAATTTTTTTTTTTTTTTTATTTGGTCTTTTATGCTTCTGGGTTCTATCAGACCATAGTTGCAGACAGCAGGAACCATTTTAATTCCCAGGCTAGAGTTTCAAAAGCTATCCAGCAAGTAACAAAAACCTTGAACAATCGGCAGTATTTAATTAATGTATAGCATTTCCATTCAAACAATGTGAGAGGGAACAAGTTAAAAAAAAGTAAGTAGCATAAAGTCTTCATTTTAAATAATTAATATTATAAAGAGGTAAAGTTTGTGAGGTTTTTGAGGGAGTAATCTCTGCATCTACTGTACCGATTTTGAAAGTTCTTTTACCTATAGAAAGGCACATTATTTGTGAGTGTCATAGGCAAAATAACATCACACTAAGGCCCACGGGTGCGGAGCAGTAACCAAAGATGCGGGTGAAACCACAGGGGGAAGCTAGTTTTAGATGTTTTATTGTAAACTCATACTCATGTTCAAGTATTTAAGTACAGAATCGTATAATATATATAACTATTTTCAGTTTTTACCACAAATTCAAAATGCGAGCTCTGGGTTGTATTGATGGAACCCATGCTGCAATTGTATGTTCTGCTAAACATGAACAATGATTTTTTAATAAAAAGTGATACCATTCAATAAATGTTATGATAGTGAGTATAACCCTTATTAAAACGCTGGGAGCTATACTTCCCACGTCTCGGATTGAAGTAAATCCTGTTTTATTTTTATACGCTTAAACCTAATGCAATGTAATATTTATCTACGCAATCTTAACATTTCACAGAACTTTTTTTAATGGCAACACTTTTCAGAGAATTATTACATGTCATGATAAACATACGTCAAAGTCAGTTGACGTGATTTTACCGCCGAAAACGGCCGTTATTTTTTTAATTTTTGTGTAGTGCTGAAAAAAAACTAGGTGAGCAGATTTGAGTTTTAGCTATGTAAACTAGACTATACTACGGTTATGTGAAACGTAAAATATGCCCAGAATCTTTCGTTTATACCTTGGTAGAGTCGATTGAAATTGAATCTGTAAGTGGGAAGATATCATCCCAGTGTTCGTCACTGCACACTACATTCGGAAATTCTATATATAAAATCCGTGTGTCTTTACGTGTTACTTATTTTTTATTATTCGCCAGTTTATGATCAGATAATTAGACAACTAGTTTCAATTCACTAGAATTTATTGTTTTTATTTGGTTTTAGAAAAATGCCACCTAAAAAATTAACAGAAAAGTTGATAGAAAACATTTTAGAAGAGGATGATTGGTCCGATAATGATTCCGATGATGATTTAGTTTACGGTGATTTTATAATAAGTCCTTCAAGGTCATTTTTGCAACAAAACGAGGAAGACAGAATCGAGCTGCGATCGGAAGAGATGTTTGGGATGGATGATTTGGGTGACAAAGAACATGAGGAAACTACAAAAATATTAGAACCATGTGAGAACTTATTAGAAATACTAAACCCGGAAAATCCTGAACGTACGATATTAGAAAAAACACCAAATAGTGATACTGGTGATAATGCTAATTTAGAATTACAAAGTGGGGCACTAAATGTATTTTCTGACAGTGATTTACCAGCATCAATTGAGCATGAAATAGAGCTAGATAACATTCAACAAATTGTCTCAAAAAAATTTCAGCCTACATCTGAATTCAATCATAAGACACAACCAATAACCATTTTTGAAAAATTCTTTCCAGAATATTTAATACAATTAATTGTTGAACAAACAAATCGATATGCTCGCTATAAAAATAGTAAAAACTGGATTGAAGTCAATGAAGATGACATAAGAGCATAGGACCATGAGTCAAATTGGGCTCAGTGTCCAACAGAGTTATAGCATACGCCGTTGTGAAGGATTTTGTTTGTACTAAAATTGTTACTATGGGCACCACCTTCAATTCCATTGCAGAAAAAAGATATGCACCTAAATAGGTTTTGTAGAAAAAGACAATTGTTAGGAGTCGTAAAACTTATTGAAACAATATACTCATTCTTAAAATGCTTAAAATAGTGGTAAACAATAGATGCGCCTGCGCCCGTGTGATTTACAACACTCTCCATCCCTTTCACACCTCCCGGACGCCTGCGCGGGCGCCCGTCTACTCTCAATCAGTCGACTCGTGATTCTCACGTTGTTAGCTGTGTTTCCGTGTATCCTCTCTTGTTCTGTGATTTACCGACCCTAGCTTGTTGTTTTGGACTCTGTTTATGCTTACGTATTGGTGCGCTTGGTGATTTATTTATTATATTAAACCTGTTAACTTGACCTGGACTGTTTATGGACACTTTACCTACCTGTTTTTGCAATGGCTACCGAAGGACGGCGTTGTGTGTTGTGCCCACGTTCTGTTTTGCGACAACGGCGGCATATTTTAGATGAACACTTACCAGAAAGACAACCCCGGTATGCAGAATATATTCAACAAAATGCGCTCACCGAGGTAAGTGTACACATTTCCTGTACACGGCACATATACCTGTTATAAATCTGTATTTAAAATGTCTGTCTGTCATTCTATCTGCTCATATTTTGAGAACTACTGAACCAATCTTAATACAGTTAGTTTCATTAATACATAATTATGGGCTACTTACCATCACGCTAAGTTATCGAAGGGGAAAGCAGAGAGGTTAAATATGAGAGAGGTCAGGAAGAAACGGCCGTTTAATTAGAAATCCCATTCGCTATAAAAGTGGGACCTAAAAAATCCGACTTTTATGTGACCTGTGCTGCGGGCACAGCTATAGGCTATAAAAATACCAAGGGAATGATCATCAAGTCTACGCGGACGGAGTCGCGGGCAAAAGCTAGTCAAAAATAAACCCAATAGTATGCCGCAGAAAGTATTTTATTTATTGAATGTTATTTTCAAATAGTCTTTACTTTTTTTTAGGTTGCGTTTAATAACATCCAAGCCACATGCCATCGGTGTTGGCAAGTAGTGCAAAATGCAGTTCGACAACAAGAACCAGAAATGCCACTACGTCAGGATGTCCAACCGGAAAGCTTACAAGAACCGCAAGGCCTACAAGAGCCGGGAATACCACCACAAGCAGAAGATCTACAAAAAGTCGTTATTCCTGATTATATGAGAACGCCCAATGTTGCTTACCGTTGTATTTTTAATGGCTGCCCTAACGCAGAACGTCTTAGAATTCCAGTTACGATTAAAGTACATATTCTTTGTGAGCACCGCTTATACATACCTGAAAGTGCAAGAGTTTGCCAAGAACATCTGATGGGTAACGACAATTGAAACTTTTTGATTGATAATAATTATCTCTATTGTAATGTTACGCATAACTTTAATGTACGTCAGATCACAGATATGACTAATATGCTGGTAAGAACCATTACCCAAGGCCAGAGATTTGATTTCGAATTAGAAGCTGCATTAACGGATAATGACTTATATTTTTGGACTGGACTAAACTTGCAACAATTCAATAGAATTTTAGAAGAGACTCCTCTAGCACAAAGAAGTAATCGTCCACGGACTGTCCTCGGTATCTATATGACAAAACTAAGAACAGGAGAATCAAACGAGAGATTGTCAACATTGTTTAATATATCTCGCCGAACACTGGAACGAAAACTTGCACTAGCCAGAGAATGTTTAATGAATGACTTCGTTAACAGACACCTTGGTATTGGCCATATTTCGCGAGAAAATATACTGCAAAGAAACCTGCTATTACCAAAAGGCTTGTTTGGCAACGAAGAAAATACAAAAGCCATTGTTATAGCTGACGGCACCTATATGTACATCGAAAAAAGCTCTAACTTTTTATTTCAGAGAAGAACTTACAGCTTGCATAAGTTTCAAAATCTTTTGAAACCTTTTCTGATGGTATGTAGTGACGGCTACATTATCGAAGTTTATGGTCCGTATGCGGCTACGGATTCTGATGCATCAATTATGAACAATATATTAAACGACGAGGAAAATCCTTTCCACTGGATGTTTCACCGGAACGATGTGTTCATCTTAGACAGGGGCTTTCGAGATAGCGTAGAAAACTTACAGGCATTGGGATATGAGGCACACATCCCAACGACAAAAGACAGTTTCGAAACTCAATTGACCACAGTTCAAGCAAACAAATCAAGATTAATAACATTGTGTCGGTGGGTTGTAGAAGCTGTTAATGGGAAGTTTAAAAATAGATTTAAACTACTGCGACAGGATTATTTTAATAGAGCCTTGCCGCAATTTATTTGTTGACTTTAAAATTGCAGCCGCTCTTATTAACGCATTTTACAAGATAGCTGGGGATAATGAACATGCAAATGAAATATAATGAAATCTTTTGAACGACTATGTACAACTGAGGAACCTGAATAGACAAAGAGCCGCATTTATTACATTGAAAGCAAATCAGCTGGAAGACTTCCCTCGGCTAACAATAAACGAGATTTTCATGATATCGCTTGGGTCATATCAAATCGGACTTGCTAAATCATATTGCAGCGAACATTTACGCAATGGTTTATATACGATAGAAGTATGTCGTGAAAATGAATTAAATAATTTAGCAGCATGCAATATCCATCACCAAAATGTGTGGCTATTAAGAGGAAGGATACAGTCAAGACATGTTCGTGCACGTACATATTACGTATACATTCTGGTTAATAGAAACGAAATGGGTCGAGATGCCATCGCTCAGTATTACTGCTCGTGTCTAACAGGTAGACGCACAGTAGGAAGTTGTGCTCATTCCATTTCAATAATATGGTATCTAGGGTTAGGCGGGCACATACAATTTAATCCACCGGCAGGGTATTTAGACATTATTATTGATATTGATTGAAATGTTAATAAAAATAATGTTAACTGTTAGCAGCTGTTTTATTTTTTATGTATACATTAAACCTGGAATTAAAACTAGTTAAAGATGTTCAATAACAAAACCTACAATGCCATAACAGCACTACTTTTTGCAGAATTTTAGTTTATTTATGGTCGGAGAAAAATATTTATAGCAAAATAACCCCATGGATTCTTCGCAAAAATGAGTTTAAATCTTTATATTTAGTGCTTTACAAGTATATACAAAGTGGTCTCATCTCTGTTGGTGGGTGAGCCCAGGCTTCATACATTTTTGCCCATGGTCCTGAATGACAATACCATCGAACCACCGAGAGATTCACCAAATTTTGACAAATTATACAAATTGAAACCCATGATTACAAAAATAAATGAAGTCTATCAGAACGAGGCATACAATTCTAGTGTACCTACAGTCAATGGACGAGTGCATGGTTAAGTTTAAAGGCAGATGCTCATTGAAACAATACATGCCCAAAAAACCCATTAAAAGGGGGTTTAAAATATGGGCCAGAAGCGACGCAAAAACTGGATACCTATACCAATTTCAGATATATACGGGAAAAGGGGACAGTATCGAAAACGAAGGTCTGGGCTACAACGTCGTAATAAAATTCAGCAACAACCTCCCGATGAACACACTTGTAGCGTTTGACGATTTCTTCACTAGTTGCAATTTACTAGAACATCTATATGATAAACATATTTATGCTGTAGGAACGGTAAGATCAAATCGAAAAGACCTCCCAGAAATGATGAAGAAGCAACCAAAAGAGTTAAGACTTCAAAAGCATCAATTCTCGGCTATGACATCAGAACCTATCACCGCAATAAAATGGCTTGACACAAAAGAAGTCACATTGCTTACCACAGCACATCAGCCATTGGACATCATGTATGTAAAAAGAACTCAAAAAGATGGGTCAAGAGTAGAAGTTCTTTGCCCAAAAGCAATTGCTTCTTACACAATGAGCATGGGTGGGGTGGATCTATTTGACCATTATAGATCCTCTTATCCCTTTTACTGGTGCAGGCAATATTCATGCCACCAACTTTTTTATTTTTTTTCTCATACGGCAATACCTACTTTTAAAGTACCAATTCTGTGTGAAAAGGAACGAATTACAGATTAAAACTAAACTATGACATTACCACATTTGACATTTATTTGTCAGTTAATGTTAATTTAACTTAACTGTTTTCGTAAGTTAGCGATCTGCACATAAATCCAAGAAAATCTTCAAATTGCAACATAACCACGGTAAGATTTTATATTTATTGTAAAGTAAATGGTATTCTAATTTTGTTTTACTGTATATTTTCATATAATAATTACTAATTGTTCTTAAAAATGGCTTCGAACATGGTGGCCACATATTTGCCACTACCAGTTACCATTACCATTGCATTTGTGTAGCTTTTTTTAGATTTGTATAGAAATTTACAACTAACTTTTACTTTTTACATTTTATTAGACGATGAGTAAGCGAAGACAAGTACTGGTAGACCAGCAAATAGAAGAAGAGCTTGAAAGTCTATTCGGTATGCCAGATGGCTCTATATCTGAAGATGATGAAGAAGTGACAGATACCGAGTGTGTAGAAAAATCAGACTTGCTTTCTGTATTATTAGGTGAAGATGTTCTTATTAGCTCAGCAGCGGAGCGTCCCGGCGAGAGTCCCGGCCTAGCAAATTCACCTCAACCTTCTACGTCTAGAACAGGATTTCATAATTCTCCATTGGAAACTGCAAGATTTCAGTCACCTGTACCTAAAGACGGAGAAATCCCAAACATTTCAGACTTTTCTTCTTCATCAGATGATGAATCAGATGCTGATGAGGTCCAATGGAAAAAGCAATCTTGGCAACAAAGTCCCAACTTGGAAAACTTCGATTGTCCACCTTTACGCTGTACCAAAAATCTACCAAACAGAACAAGGCCAGTTACATATTTCGAGCTGTTTTTTGATAACGAAGTAATGGATAATATTATAGTACAGACAAACAGATATGCAGAACAACAAAATGCAAGAAACTGGACATCTATAACTGTACCCGAATTGAAGGCATTTCTTGGAATCATAATACAGATGGGTATTCATGTACTTCCTACAATCGAGGACTATTGGTCAAGTGATCCATTATTACATGTAGTAGAAATAGCTGAAACGATGACATTGCAAAGGTTCCAAAAGATATTGAAATTCTTGCATATTAATGATAATATGGCAATGCCGAACCGTAATGACAATAACTATGATAAATTATATAAATTGCGTCCCCTTATTGATCGTTTGAATAATCTTTGTCAAAACAATGCAATTACAACTAACTCTCAGTCCATAGATGAATGTATGATAAAATTTAAGGGTCGCTCTACCTTGAAACAATACATGCCAATGAAACCCGTGAAACGAGGATATAAAGTATGGTGCAGAGCTGACAGTTGTACAGGGTGTCTATATCAATTCCAAGTATACACAGGCAAGACTGATACCGCAGAGACAGGATTGGGAAGTAATGTTGTAAAATCACTATGCGAGCCCTTATTGAGAAATAATTATTCTGGTCAAGTGGCTTTTGATAAGTTCTTTTCAAGTTTTGAACTAATGCAAGAATTATATGAACAAGGTATCTACAGTACGGCAACGATTAGAAGTGATCGCGCCGATTTACCTCTTTTAGTAAAGAAACCAAAAAAAACTGGAAACAGAGAAGAAGATCAGAGAATAGCTGAAGCTTCTAATAGAGCGAGTACAAAGCTCAAAAAAATGAAGAAAGGAAAATGGAAGTGGAGAGTCAAGAAGAACGTAGGATTTGCTGTTTGGAAAGATACCAAACAAGTGAATGTTGCAAGCACAGCATTTCATCCTAAAGAAAAGAGAACTTGTAATAGAACTCAAAAAGATGGATCAAAAAAGTCTATCAAATGCCCATTACTAATACCCGAATACACGAAACGTATGGGTGGTGTCGATCGTTTTGACCAAAAAAGAACATCACATGCCGTGGGTAGAAGAAGTCGCAAATGGTGGCCCCGAATATTTTATTTTTTGATAGATGTTGCAATAACCAATGCCTATATATTACATAAAACGAACACCAGAGTGCACAATGTTATGAGTCAAAAAGAATTTAGAATTACTCTTTCAAGGGAGCTGGTGGATAATAAAACCTTTAGAAAAAGATCATTCCAATCAACGCCAAAATATTTAGGTAAAAAAATGAAACGAGTGGAAGAGAGTGATGAAAGACAGAAAAGAATTTTTGGGGTACCAGAAGGAATTAGATTTGAAAGATTAGGAGAACACTGGCCTATAGAAATAGAGACATATAAGAGGTGTCGCTACTGCAGCACTAAAGTAAATAATAAGAGATCTAAAATAGAATGTGAACGATGTAAAGTGGCACTATGTATGCATCCCTGTTTTAAAATATTTCACCAACTGCCAGAAAATCAATGAAGGTGACCAGACTCCAAACTGGTGTTGGCAACCATATTGCCACCATGTTTTTTTCTTATCCAAAACATGTCTAATTTTTTTTCTTGAACATTTCTTATTAAACTACCCACAATGATTCCATAAAACGCGATTTTATTTCTTTGACATAAAAAAATGCATCTACCAGTAAAAGGGTTATCCAATCAATAGGAAATCTCGCAAGTTTTGGATGCGTCTTTTCTTTTTTATGTTTGATGCATCCATCATTAATTCATACATAACGTACAGTGTAACACTTGCCGTAACACCACATTCACACCGTGAATTCAGACTGCGTTTGGCACGTGCGCTAATAAATAATTACTCCCAAAAAAAGCACGCCCAAATATACCCTTTACAAGCAAGAAAGGGGGCCCATTTGGAGTGCCAGAAGAGATATGGTTATCGAATGTAGGTATACACATGCCCCAAGAAAGTAACACTTATAAGAGATGCCGATTCTGTAGCACAAAAAAACGGGAGAAAAGGACAAAAATTGTATGCTCCACGTGCACCGTACTTCTATGCATCAAGGAATGTTTTGAAAGGTTTCTTTCATACCACTGAAACTCAATGGACTAAAATTACTTTGTATTATTAGTTTTTAAATGATAAATAAAAGACTGACACAAAAAGGATAGTCTGATCAATGTGATAAAAACAGTTCCTAATACGTAATTAATAAGTATAATTTCAAACAATATAAATAAAAAACTTCTATTATAATAATTTATTTTATTGATTACCCGAGTGCCGAAAAGTACTCACCAATACAAGATTACAAACTCATATCTAGCAAGACTTACTCAACTAAAAATTTATGGTGAAGTCCTTCATTTTTTAAATCCTGAGTTCTTCCCTTAGTAAAAGAAACTTGTATTGATGAGTACTTTCACCTCCTTTATTAAAAAATACGATTTATGTAATTTTTTACGTAAAAATTTAATTCACAAGTGGAGTCAGGGCAACTAACTAATGTTTTAAAATATTGATGTCATACTAGACACTGGGAGCTATAATTCCCACCTTTCCAACTTTTTTACAAGAGAGAACAGACGATGGGATATATACTTCCCACCAAAAAAAGGTTACTTCCCCCCCACTAACCCCTCTTTTGTGTGTATTTTTGAAATCTACCACCCAAAATTACCCAGGAACGTATTTTACTTTTTTGTTAACTTCTCCACAGGCTCGCGTTTGAATAAGGGATAATAGTGTTATTATAATTTTGCTCTTTCCTGTCAGTGCAATTTAAATATATTTTGTGTGGATGCCAGTTACCCTGGTGGGATAATAGTGTTATTATAATTTTGCTCTTTCCTGTCAGTGCAATTTAAATATATTTTGTGTGGATGCCAGTTACCCTGGTGGGATAATAGTGTTATTATAATTTTGCTCTTTCCTGTCAGTGCAAATTAAATATATTTTGTGTGGATGCCAGTTACCCTGGTTCCACACGTGACAGTGTTGTTTGGCCTAACCATCCATTGAATGGTTACATAGACTCCACATTAATCAAAGAGAAGATTTGCTTGCTTCTTTTGGGTATGTTTAAATTGAGTATAATTTATGTTGCAAATTATCTTGCGGCACGATTAATTGTTGAAAGTAGAGGTGTACGAAGAGAAACAAGGCGAGTGATTTATTTAGAAAACTGTATTTAAATAAATAGAAATATAAATTTATTATTGTGATTACAGAGAAATCTCAAGGAGAGCTCTCCTCAGAAAAAACTTGGCGAATATTAATCTACAAAACCTAAGCGACTCAGAATTTAGAAATAGATTTCGTCTAAGCAAGGAAGCATTTTTATATTTATGTCGCGAATTAAAAGATAAATCCAGTCTAAGGCCCGGCGCCCATTATCGGCATCGGTACGACTGAGGATTTTAGGTGGCAAATAGCAATATACTATAACATAATGGCAATTAAGTAGAAATTTCCGTGATATGTGGTCGTAATAACAAAAATACCGCTTCGGTATGCTTGAGGTTGGTGTATCGGCAGCCTTGAGAATGCTTCGGGATGCTTCGGCATCCTTCGGCAACCTTCGGTACGCCGCCGGCGCCGAGGCAACACTCGGGGGATAGTTTGCCCTGCGGGGCGAGGGGAGGCATCCGCCATTTGCATCATTTGACTCACACAACACAATCGAGGTAATCGCTGTGTGTACCGATTGTTTGCTGTCACATCGAATGTCATGGCGGAAGAAAAGCTTATTAATTTAGTTCGTCTACATGAGTGTTTATACAATTTAAAATCGCGTCACTACAGTGACCAACACATGAAACATAATGCGTGGGAGCAAATCGCCAAAGAACTCAATAAAACACGTAAGTAAGCATCTTAAACATTTTATTTTTATTGAGTTATAATAAGTACCATCAATATGATAATGATTAATTACATTGACTTATAGATCGTTAGTATTTTATGATCTATTGACAATATTATTCTGCCAACTAACTGACCCATGTTCAGAGTTAAAATATTGTTTGAATTGATCTCTAACGACCATACCCTCGCACATGATAATATCGTTATCGCCTACTACATTGTTATCCACGGAACCTTCTAAAATATCGCTTTCCTGTAGTGGGTTTGGAAGTTCCGTCGTTGCATTGTTAATGATATAATTATGTAAAGAACAGCAGGCTAAAATGATGTTATCTATATATTTTGCTTGTACTTGTACTTGCATTCTCCTCTGAAATATTTCAAACCTTGATTGAAGAATGCCAAAAGCACTCTCCACGATACGCCTTGCTCGACTTAGTCTGTAATTAAAAACTCTTTTCTCTATATTTGCCAATTGATTCGCAGGGTACGGTCTCATTATATTTTTCGTTAGTGGAAATGCTTCATCAGCAACAAAAACATAGGGTAATTCTTCAGTTATTCCTCGTAAGCTCACATTTTGAGGAATATTTAATGTGTCGTTTTGCAATTTTAAACCCAATTTTGAATGTTCTAATATACCACCGTCGCTATTTCTACCATAAGCACCTACATCGACAATGACAAATCTGTATTTAGCATCTGCTACAGCCAGCAGAACGATACTAAAAAAATTTTTATAATTAAAATACATACTTCCACTATTATTTGCAGCTCGTATCTTGAAGTGCTTGCCATCCATGGCACCAATACAATTTGGAAAATTCCATATTTCATCAAAGTCTTTAGCAATTATCTTCTATTGTGCTGTTGTTGGTTTTGGCAGAACGACACGGCCAAGAATATTCCAGATTACACGGCAGGTTTCATGGACTATACAACGAACTGTACTAAATCCCATTCGGTAATTGAATGCTAAAGTTTTGAAACTGACTCCTGTTATTAAAAACCTGAAAAGAAACATTATATTTTTAAATATAGCTTAAGTACCTATTAATATTATTAAAAATATTTAAATAATACCAATTTTAAAAAATTATGTATTATAATTTTGAAAATTTAGAATAAATATACCTAGGCACTTTTGATAATCATATTTTTTAATCATACAATACGGATTACGAAACATTATACATAATATCACCGGTGTTGCGGGTGCCGGACACATACGTTTAACTAACAAACCATTCATTTATATGTTTATTATATTATTTTCAGCTCAAGAATGTCTCAAGATGTGGACGAATATCAGAAACAACTATCGAAAAGCGATGAAAAATAGAATAAGCAAAAGTGGTGATTCTGCAAAGCCACAAAGGCTTAAAAAACACGAAAGAGAACTCCAATTCTTGAATACATTTTTACAAAATAGAGCGCAGGTATCTAATTTAGATTCTTCTTCCGAGGAGACACAAGATTCTTTCTTGGATTCTCCTCAATCACGGCCACAATCACAAATGTCACATTCAGATTCTCAAAAGTCGCGTCCTCGATCACAAAACATAACCACAGCTGAGATATTAAAAGAATATATAGATTCTAAAAATAACGAAGATGAACATCCTATGGATATATTTTTTAAATCAATGTCTGCTACGGTAAAATCTTTACCGAAAAAGTTGCAACTTCAAGTAAAAAGAGATGTATTGCTTCTTGTTAATAAGGCAGAAATCGAATATTCAGAACTATCAGAAGCACCACAGAATATTGAAACTACAAGATCTATTTATGAACCATCCACATCGAAACAAAAACCTCCTGTGAATCAATCAAACTACACCATGGACGATTTTTCTTATTACACACCCCAAGCAACATCCGTAAATAACGAGGACAACATACAATCAACATTGACATATACTCCGACACCCATACTTAGATGCCAAGACGAAAACATTGAAACCAGTGATTACCAGAATATTGAAACCAATGATTACCAGAATTTGTAATTTTTTTTTTCAACATTTTATTTTTTACCTGCAGCAAAGCTAATGTGATTAAAAATAAAGATATGATTCGAATGTCAACAACAATAGTTCCACGACGACAGTCCTATGACCGGCGAAGCAAGAAATATAGATTCAGACGAAATAGTAATGCAGTCTGCGATCTGAAGTCACCATTCGAATCATACCTGTACGAGTATATGTGAATTAAAAAAAAAAAAATGATTAAACTTATTAAAGTATTTTTTATTACTCACCTCAAGCTCACAGACAATCTTTCTTCAACAGGTATAGGTGAGCGAAATCTTGATTGTTTTTTCTCCATGTAAGGTCGAAGCAAATGAACCAGACTTTCAAAATTTTCATAACTCATTCTATAATAATCATAAAATTTTCGAACGTCATAACGCAATTCATTGAATAAATTGTTGAATCCACCGGACATATATCGTTGCTTCCAAAATCTTCTTGATTGATTAGATTTCTCTTCTTCTTCAGCAAGAGTTGCTATGAACACTAGATCCCAGTCCACCATATTAAATACAATTCAGACAACTAGCTTGTAACAACTCTGAGACTGTTATGATGAGAAATACGATATTGAGCCGCTTCGGCAAGCTACAGGACGGTGCGGCATCCTTAAGGACGCTTCGTCATCCCTAAGAACGTTGCAGCATGCCAAAGCATAATTGCCGATAGTGTGCGCTTGCATGTAGAATGCCGAAGGATCCTTTTCCTTGCCGATGCCGATAATGGGCGCCGGGCCTAAGATCAAGTAAAAGGATCAGCCTGGAACATATAGTAAGTGTAGTGAATACTTACAAAGGCACAAAAAAAATTTACAAAAATATTTTTATGTAAATATTTTTGGTGCTCCGGCACCATCGTGTAGCTCGACTTCGATTTGCTCGCGAACACGCCAATTGGACTCACGAGCAGTGGAGCAAAGTTCTGTGGACAGATGAATGTAGAGTGGCCTTAAGAGCTCCAGATGGCCGCGAACGTGTGTGGAGAAGGCATAGGGAGAGGTTTCTGCCAATTACGACCACACAAACCGTTAGTTTCCATGGTGGATCAGTTTTGGTCTGGGGAGGGATCTGTTCAGACGCACGCACAGAGTTGGTAGTCGTACCAGGTCGTCTAACAGCAGTACGACACATTCAAGAGATCCTCCAAGAACGCGTTTTACCATTCGTGGCATTCCTCGGTAGCGAAGATTTCATTTTAATGCAAGACAATGCCCGACCTCATACAGCTCGTTGCGTGGATGATTACCTACCTGAGGTGAGAATCACGAAATTGAAGTGGCCAGCACGAAGCCTAGACCTGAATCCCATAGAACATGTCTGGGACTTGCTTAAAAGACGCATCCGATCCAGTCCCAACCCTCCAGAGACTATCGATCAATTAAAAACCGCTCTGGTGGCCTGGGACGAATTACCCCAAGTGGACATTAAAAAAACATAATCCACAGCATGCCTGACCGCATGCAGGCGGTCATCAGGACCAGAGGTGGAAATACCCGCTATTGATTTTAAGTACCATAGCTTTAATTTGTAAATTTAATTTAAAAACATTTTTTTGAAATTTTGAAGCCTAATGCCTTTTCTGGTTTTGTAAAATTTTATTAAAGTTAACTCACTTTGTTTTAATTAATCGTTAGCATATAAGATCTGAATAAACATTTAAGTTTTACAACAACAAAAAAACCCTGTTTCGCTTTTCATAACGCACTTAGGTCACATTCCGTGCCACTGAGTGTAGTTTTTTACGTCATACCAACACAATAACTTGGTAGAATACACAAATCTCCACACTGGCAACACTTATTTTTGTCAGACTTCTACCATCTTTCTTTAATACCTGTTTAAAAAAGCGGTCACCACAAATCTGTTAAAATTTGTTAAAAAACTAAGGACTGGGTGCTGGATTTTCAAGATTATATGTTATTTTAGGTCAAGCTTTTAACTGTTTTTTTTTTTTAATATTTTGCATAATATAATAAAATTAAAGCATATAAAACGCAAATTTTATGTCTTAAACATTATTCATTGGTAAATTGAATAGTGCCAATGTCTACACTTTATTTTGTTCGATAACACAATGATTGGCACTCGTGCCAATCTCTGTACTTTCTGATTTTTTTAATATTTTGGAGAGTTTTTGGCTACACAATGGTGTTTTATCGATTTTGAACATTATTCTAGTTAGAATTCAGGCTTTTTTTTGTTAAAAAACCAACTGCCAATCACTATAAAACTATAGTGCCAATCATTATATTTTCTTAGTCTTATTTTGGATTTGAAAGTACAGAGTGGGAAAAGATTTCAGATGCCGATCTAGAGGCTTTGGAAGCCATAAAAAACTGTATGGGAAAAAACTGCTACACGAAAGTTTAGCATTTCACGTGCAACTTTGCAGTTCCGGCTTTCGCAAAATTTTGTAAAAATTATCTAGTCGATAAGGATAGAGAATACTCCAGGGGATGGATGGTACAAACTATTTTTAAAAAGGGATTCGGAGCTATCTATAAGAACTTCTGAAGCTAAAATTAAACGACGAGGATTAAGTAGGCCTCTTTCAAATGAAGAGCTAATGACAATATTAGAAGTTAAAAGATGAGAAAACAAGAAGTTCCAAGAAGCAATACTTCTTCAGACTGCCAATGATTGTAATTTTTCGTAGAAATAAGTATAAAAAGGCTTTTAGGATAATTAAACATTGATTTTCAAACATTATGCGTCATATTAATAATTTCTAATAAAACCAGTACTCAAAAAAGCTATTTAAAATAATGACCTATTTTTTTTATCCAAAAAAATTGCCATTTAATTATAGAAGTTAGCTTATAGTGCCAATGATTATACTGTTATTTGGTTTATACATTTTTTGTGATGTTCAATTATTAATTTATTATTTGTATTTGTAGGTGCTGTGTGCTTTATCATTTTATGCAACAGGCTCCTACCAAAGAATAGTAGGAATGGCTAAATATTTAGGGCAGACTACAGTTAGTAAATATGTGAGGCAGGTTACTGATGCCCTTGTGACCACCTCAATATTAAATACTTTCATAAAATTACCAGTAACACGAGAGCAGCGAAACATTGTAAAAAACAAGTAAGTAATAATTAAATTATAATACCTATGTTGTCCAATAAAAACTAATTTACTGGACAGAATATTAAACAGCGAAAAGAGGATCCCAGTTCGAATCAGAGTTGAAATATACCGGTAGATAAATTTACGAACAAACCTTTATTTACAGATTTTATATATTTGGCATCCCTGGAGTAATAAAATGCATAGATGGGTCTCATTTTCATATATTCACTCCAAAAAGAGACATAGAACATTTATTAAACTGCAGAAAGCATTTCTACTCATTGAATGTGCAAATGGTGAGGTATTGCTGTACTTTTTTCTACTAATAATGTTAACATCATACCTTACTCTATACCCTCCCTACTCATGGACTTACAATTAATTAAATTACATTTAATATGTCATGCAGTTGTACATTCTTCTACATTTTTACATTCTAGATATGTGACAGTGAATGCCGAATTTTAAATGTTAATGCCAAGTATGGAGGTGCTACCCATAACGCTTTTATTTGGGAAAATAGTCAAGCCAATAGACCTATCCAGGACTTATACCAAAATAATGAACAAGTGTGGTTTTTAGGTAAAAGATTTATTATATATTATTACTTATAATATACATATATATATATATGTATTTGATTTATAAATTTTTTGTCTTCATGTTCAATCATTAATTTATTATTTGTATCTGTAGGACAAAGAATTTATTATCCAATTAAAAAAAAATAAGACATGTTGAAAAAAACACCTAGGGCAGCACGCAAGTTCCAGTGCTGCCTGAGATTTTTTTTAAATGAAAAAGTAATATTTTTGAAAAAGATTTATTATTAATTCTAAATATTTTTGCAGGTGATTCTGGATATCCAGAGGCTTTGGTTGATGACACCAATCACGGGTGCTGCTGAAGGTACTCCAGAGGCTAAATATACTACCGTCCATGGGAAAGCTCGAGTTACAATACAAAATACTTTTGGGAGACTGAAAAATAGGTGGAGATGCCTTTGTAAGGATCGCATATTAAACTACACTCCTGAGAGATGTGCAACTATTATAATGGCATGTAGCGTTTTATACAACCTAGCATTAGATTTTATGATGCCTGATCCTGAAGAAGATAGATTCTTCAAGATTAGGTGTATCAACATTTTCTTCTCCAGAAGAAGCTTTTAGCGAACATGGTTCTAGGGATGGCTTGATTCGCGGTAGAGCACTAAGAGACATGTTAGTGGATGGGATGGATACATAATTAGTACAATACTTTATTAGTAAAGAGTGAATGAGAACAATTTATAAAGGTAGCATTAGAGAATAAAAACTGTAAATAAAAGACTTGAAAATCAAATATAATCAATTAGGTACCTTTTACATATAACTTTCATGAATATAGTTTGAGCAAAATAAATTTTATTCTAACATATACAAAAATATTTTTTTTTTTTAAGAAAAAGAAGTTAGTGAATAGTGTAAGTAGTCCGTTAATAGACCTCAATAAATAAAACAACAAGTCAGACGCTATTCATTTATTTTCCCCAAATATGAAACTAATACTTTCATCGCCTCTTTCATAAAATCGAACTATTGAGATTTCAACTGCAGCTCTACGTCACGCTGTCTAATCCTCTCATTTTCCAATTCTTCTGCAATTCCCTAGCAGTCCCCTCACACTCTTTAAATATTTAAAAAATTGGGTCTTCTGTTTTTTTTTTCTTTTTTTTTTCGGCGGTTTCCAATTGGTGTCCATTGGAGCTGTAGGTGTTTGTGGCTGCGCGGGAGGAAGAGGTGAGCGACTGTAGGCTGGCTACTCGTTCCTGGAGTATTCCATGTATCTAGAAAAAATATGGTTCAACATTATATTTGGAAGTATTTAATTATATTTATTTTAACAGTACTGATTTCAAACTAAAGAAACTTTAGGTACTACGAGTAACTATAACACATACCATGTACCTGAAATTAATGATAGATAAATTTAAAATATACCAATCTTCAAGAAACCTCGTCGATCAATTCATCTACAGTTTCTGTGGTTGGCACTTGTAGATGAATTGCAAGCTATCTTCTTCCCCACCACCAAACTGTTTAAATCAAAAACCATAATTTAGCATTAGTGCTTACATACAATTTGTGATTTAAAGCCGCGTCTACTGTTTCTTATATTGTATTTTTTTCTTACCAAAAAACTGCTCTAGAGTAAGCATTAGGTATAGAGCAGTTTTTTAGATAACAGCAAACTTCAGAGATATTGTATATTAACAAGAATTATAATTGAAAAACATTATGTGCCAGTATTATCAATATTAGGCTAAAAATAAAAAGCATGAAATGAACTTAAACACCATCCACTTAAGAATTTTAAGTGTCACAATACTAACAAAAAAAGCTTAAGTGGCGACCCTTTTTTTTAACTTCAAAGATTATCAGTAGGTAGATAAGTTGTAGAGAAAGGAAACTTTTGACCATATTCATGCCACTAAGGAATTAGATATTCAGATAATTTTAAAATCATTACAAAGCTGTTTATTATATATCCCTGAAAATATACCGATTACTGTTAAAATAACTTAAAAAAAAACACAATAAATAAAATGACACCAAACAAAATACGTTATCACACCTGTATGAATCCAGCTTCTTGTATGGGCATTCCAGTAGCAGCCTGCACCCCAATTATATTCATGACCCTGCTTTCTAGGTCTGTTAACGTTAATTGAAGCGCTAGCCCACCGCCTGTACCCTGAGCTGCCCTATTTATTTTGGCTCACTTTTTCTTCACATTATTTTTGAAATCACTCCAAACCTTAATGAACATAAGTAAACAACACACCAATAAAAAGAGAAGTATGCCCAGCACCAACATAAAATGCATGCATTTAATTTCTACTTGTGTGAAGTGAACGTCTATTTCCTGAAACGTGTCTAAAGATTTAATAGACATACCTTTCGCCACTTTTCCTGTTTGAGAGTCCCCCGTGCCATCACTATTGAGCATATCCGTCAACTCCTTCCATTTTTGCTGCACTTAGTGTCTACCACGAGGGCCCCCGCTGGGTTTAGACAAGTCTCCATGCCTGTAATAATTTTAAGATTTAAAGGACTGTATATTCCAATATCTATTCTAATAATGTGTTGCCTTCCAATTTATTAAAGACCTAATTATCAAAATTTAAGCACATACCTCTTAAAAGTTTATTTCAATTTAATCCAAATTTGGTTACAAACAATTTTATAACCTACTATTTTTGAATTACTCTAGTATACAAATAAACTGTAGCTTTTTATCCTTAAAAAAAAAAAAGAATTCAAACAATCAACAGGATATTTTTACAATAAAATCTTAAATGAAATTTACTTACTTTTCCATAAATTCTACCATGTGTGTATTGCGGGTGACTGGTTCTCATTTTTGAAACGTTTTATTGCTGCGAGAGTTAAGTTTTAGAACTTTTAGATGTTAAGAAACACAAATCACTAGTGTATAATGGTACCTAATCAAAAAGTCAGTTTAATAAACTGAAAATCCAATACGGCCGCCACACCGTGGTCCAGATTTTCAAAAAAGTGGACATAGGATTGACAATCGAGCGGCCTTGTGTATACAGTACAACGGTCATCACATCGAACCACATCTTTAAAAATGTAAGTTAAATTATTATTTTCCATTTTAATATTTACTTTGCTCGGACTACGGTAAGATATTTTTTGAGGAGAAATTTTAGGAAGGCAGGTACTAGGCGTCATGGATGCGCGCACGCGCAAAAAATCGACAAGTACTAGGCGATCAGATTTACAGAAGAAATTTTTCGTAATATTAGCAAGTGATGTGAAATTTTATTGACCCTCGTAGTGTCGTAACAAACGAAACTTTGGTATTAATTCTTTGAGTAATTTATTTTGAGCTGAAACTTTGTGTAGAGATTCTACACCACCTGTTTGAACTCAAGAATACGACATACGACATCAAGAATTTGTTACAAATTCTGGAATGATATCACAACTATACATGATGCTGATAGCCAACTAGGTCACACTAAAATGTAAAAAAAATAACAGATCATAACGTATATGTTGATGAAATTAAAGTTGGTGTGGTTGCTCAAGGTCTGAGCAAAACAGCAAGTGCATTGCTCAAATATATTCCATTGTTTACTAAATTTTTATTTCTAGGACATAGTCATGCCGTGAAAATTTAACAAGTCATATCTAAATCTGTTGGCTTACGAGTATATGCACCACACTTAACGATGACACAAGTTACGGAGTTATCGTCGCCTAACAATATCGTGGGGAAAATCACCGACGAAAATTCCAAGTTTTTTTTACATTTGCATTCACACGCAAGGTATCAAAAGCAGACCTGAAAAAGTACGACTCCGATATATTACCGATTACATTTGGGATCTTAAACTTCAAGTAGACTATTGGAGGCAGACACACAGAAGATACCGGGACCACGTATCTCTGAACAACTGGAGAGAATACGAAATTCAGATCGACGATTTGTTCTGACTCCTATTTCTATTTTTATATCTTTCTATAATATTGTAAATATTAATGTAAGTTAGTTATAATTATTGTGATCTTGAAAAAGTAACGTGCAGGTTGGGTCAAGTTCTGTACATCTCCCTCCACCCCAGTCTCAGTTGTGTGGAAGAACATTAATAGATTCAAATGAAGCTGTTCATCATCGATATCTTCACCAGTTACTACCCCTTTAATATGCCGTATATTTTGAAAGAATTGAATGTGGTACATCATGTCCGGGACTCAGCACCTGGTATTGACGGCAGGCCATGTTCTCATTACACATTCTAGTGACAAAGCTTAACTCTATTTCCTAGATATAATTATTTTTTGTTACAATCGTGGTTGGGTCCCAGATCGATGGAAATTACAAATCGTTATTCCCCTGTTGAAACCAGGCAAACATGTACAGTATGTGGCCATATTATTAGGGACAGTTCCTAAATTTTATATTATTATTATTCCATTCATTTATTATTATATACATATTTATCATTTTTTAAATATTTCTTCAAAAAATAACATAAAAAAAAAACATTTAAAAATATAAAAAATAGTAGCCCACCGGCATCGGGAACAGGGTCCAGGCTGCCGGCGGTTAGGGCTCCTGAGAGAGGAACCACCGGACAATACGCGCCGTGTCTAGGAGTACTGCCTTCTGGATCAAGCCCTTGATCCAACTGCGTAACGAGAGCCTCCGCAGATGTTGGTCGAGGCTCTTGGCTCAATGATTGCTCTATCCACTTCCCACATGTCGACAACCTCGCGAGCCAAGTCAAGATATTTAGTTTGTTTATCTTTCTCAGCTTTCACGAGGTTCTCGTCATGAGGGACCGCTATATTATTATTATTACTATTTATTATATTCTTTATTGTACACCGCAAGAACAAAAAAGATACAGGACAAACATTATTCAAAATAAGAAAAAAAAAAAAATAATAATAAAAAAAAAACAAATAATAAATAAAAATAATAATAAAGTAATAATAAGGAAAAAAAAAAGTATAAGTAATAATATATTAAATAATAATAATAATATTATTTAATATTTTTTTATAATATTATCTACTTTAACTGAATTTTGGAGGCAAATGGTTGGTTATAAGTCGGGCTGGTAATTTTTATTTACAGACCTTATTGATTGAGATAATAAAAACAACAAAACTGAAAGCAAAATCATTTACGTATTTTTTGAAAAAGAAAAAGATACGTAGCAAGTTGGACGAATATTACCAGAATTTTGTGATATTCTCCATTCATCATGATGAAAGCATATCATGATGAATGGAAAATAATATGCAAGTTTTGGCATTTTGTTGCAGGTTTGAGTTATTGTACTACTCTTTGATGAGAGCTCCAATCGGCTAGAGCTTAATAAAAGTAATAATAATAAATCATTTTCCGAGAGTAGAAACTACACATAAAGTTGAATTTTCCTAACATAGCCTATACTAAAACTGTTTTTGTGTACATTTATGTAATTGGATTGATTGCTAATACGTAATTATTTGTCTTAGATCTTGAGAAATTTGATTTTGAATTGTGTAGTGGTGATATGGTTAACAGTGGATTGATCTGCTGTGTACACTAATAATGTACACGATCCAGAGTGTACCTTCACTACAAGACACATAAAGGAAGTTTATTTTTACAGAAATACCAAGTAATAGACAAGAAAGTAAAATGGTGCTCATAAACATCAGCAAATGCATGAAGCATTAAAGGCAATAATACATGGGAAAAGTATAAGACAAGTTTCTGCTGACCATATTACTTCTTATATAATACTACTAGAGAAAAAAAAACACGCAAAACTAGCTTACAAGGTTGACGCCAAACTATGCTGTTAACTACGTATTTTCCAACGACCAAGAACTAATTGAAACAATATTACATAAAAGAGAGCAGTGGTGGCCGAGTGGTAATGGCTCCGACTTACGAGTTGTAGGTCGCGGGTTCAAACCCTGTCAGGCGCATTACTTTGTGTAATTTATTTCATTACCACTGCTCTCAAAAAGGAGAAGGAAAACATCGTGAGGAAACCGGCATGTCCTAGAACCAAAAATTTGAAGACATGTGACATCCACCAACCCGCACTGGGCCCGCGTGGTGGATTACGGCCCATTCCCTCTCCTAGATAGGAGGCCTGAGTCCCATTAGTGGGAACATTGAAAAGGCTGATGATGATGATGATTACATAAAATGCGCAAACCTTTTCTATGGTCTGTCTGTTAAGGAACAATCCTTGTCTTTAATGTCAACTAAGACTAATGGCGGACGAAATGGCCAAAAGTAATGGCAACAGAATGCCAAAGACTTGGATAGACAACTAATTGGCTCGAGTAGATTGGCTAACAAGTTTCCTCAAACATCAGGATCTGACGCTGCGTAAATCCAAAGCGTGCAGCTTAGTACGAGCATAAGCATTTAACACGTAGACTGTAATTTTTATGATAATTTGGAGGAAGTGTTAAAGCGCCATCCTGCCTTTTCTGACGGCACAAGAATTCATAACTTCGATTAAACCTGTACCACCACTGTGCAAAAGACTCAACGCGTAATAGCACCAAAAGGTAGACAAAATCTCTGTAAAATCACAAAGTGGTGAGAAGAAAGGGACACTTGTAACATCATAAGCGCTGGGGGCCAGACAGTTCCACCTGTCCTTATCTTCCCAATAAAAAATACGGACCCTCGCATGGCTTTGGTACCCCACCTGATTCACTGATTCTGGCAAACCCATCAGGATCGATGAATAGTGAGCTGTTTTTGGATGTTACGAAGCATTTCATAAGTAGGACTGAAACTTCGAAAAAATACCCATCGATTTTGATAATGAATAACCATGAGTCTCACTTTTCCATCGAAGCTCTCGATTTTTCGAAAGAGTTTGGGGTGACTGTACTCACTTTGCATCCACATACACTAGCGCGAGTTTAACCACTGGATGTGCGTATTCACGGACCTTTCATAACGTTTTACTATTCCGTGAGTTCTTAAATGTTACGCAACCCTGGGTACCCTCATCTCCATTCCTCATCTTCATTGGGTATCTTATGTTTATCAGTTGTGGAATATTATATTATACTAGCTTTTTTTTTTTTTATGGTGGGAAAAAATCATGCATTGAGATCCCCCGCCCTTGGGCGGAGCGGGAGATAGTGTCAGACTCTTACTGACTAAAAGACCCACCCCGTTCCTTCTAGCCTTCATACCGGGGCTCGAGCGCCCTTTCGGATAACCCTGGCCCCAGTAGGCTTCGACCCGGCTGGGTCCCTGCTGTTGCTGACAACTCCTTGAGGCGCGCGGGAACAGTGCGCGCCATCGACGACTTGGGCTTGGTCCGGACAGTTACCGGACGGCCGGACAGTGAGCTACCCATTGCTCACCGTCCGCAAGCCCGCGTCTACATTGGCCGGAAATCGGGATCAGAATCCCGGCGACGGCGGCGGCGATAACGCCGTTGCCTGATGCGTTCGGCCTCCTCCTTTGCGAGCATTACTGCTTCGCAGAAGTCGGCGACCGCCTGCCACTCCTCCTCGCTCCGGACCATGGCCTCAACCAAGGCCCGGCGCGAGAGGTCTCCGCCGCCGATCGCCCCCACGAGGGCACGGCGATGCTCCGCCCAAGCAGGGCACACCTCGACTGTGTGCTCCACCGTGTCCTCCGGGCGTTCCGCACAGTGGCGACACCCGGGCGTCACTTCCGCATAAATCGAGTGCAGGAAACTCCCGAACGAACCATGTCCGGTGAGTACCTGCGTCATGCGGAAGGTAAGGACGCCGTGAGGTCTTTCCAGCCACGCCTCAAAGAGGGGACTTACCGCCATGATTGTGGCGTGCCCAGCACTGGGTTGCGATAGTCGTTGACGCCATTTCACCATGAGATCCCGCCGGAGCTCTGTCCGCCATGCCGTGACCTGTCGCGGCAGCGGACTTTCACCCCGGCGTTGCATCTCCACGCGCATATCGTGCATGTGTGCAAGGATTGTTGCCTCCAGATCCCACGGTGGTAGGCCAGCCAGAAGGCTCGCCGCTTCGCGGGAGACCGTGCAGTATCCCCGCACCATCCTTATCGCCATGACCCTCTAACAGGCGTTCAGTATGGCCGCCGGTTGCTTTTTCAGCGACGGCGCCCACACCGGCGCCCCGTAGAGGGCCATGGACCGAACGATCCCCGCGTAGAGCCTCCGGCAGGAGGCATCTGGACCCCCAAGGTTGTTTTGAGGCCTGGGTAAGAGATGGAATGGCTGGTCGCCAATGGTTATACAGATATCGCAGCAAATATACGGAGCTATCATTGCGCAAACCAGAAGCAACTAGTTTAGCGAGAGCAATATGCTTTAATAAAGTTCATGTTCAGAAGTTTTACGATAACTTAAAAGAACTGTATCAACGCAATGAATTTGCCCCACAAAACATTTTTAACCTGGACGAAACCGGATGTTCCACAGTGCATAAGCCCGAGAAAGTTTTAGCGCCAAAATTCTTAAAATTGCTAGGTAAAATGACATCAGGGGAAAGAGGCGAAAATGTTACTATGATTGGTTGTATAAACGCCGCAGGAAACTCTATACCACCAATGATTATATTCCCAAGAGTTCATTTTAAGGATAACATGATGAAAAATGCACCTCCTGGATCTATTGGCGAAGCAAATCGTTCAGGCTGGTCTACAGAGCCTATTTTCCGGAAATATTTAGACCATTTTATCCATTGCGTGAAACCGTCACTTGAACAACCAGTGGTTCTTATTTTAGACAATCACGAGACCCACATATCATACGAAATTATCATAAAGGCCAAAGAAAACGGGATTCATATGTTGACATTACCTCCACATACGTCTCATAAATTACAACCACTAGATAAAACCGTTTTTGGCCCTTTTAAAACTGCATATAACAAAGCAGCTGAACTGCATATGGTTAACCATCCTGGTGTGCCAATAACAATTTATGATTCAGCGGAATTGATCAGCAAGGCGTGTGCAGCATCTTTTACACCAAAAAATATTATAAACGGATTCGTATCAACCGGGATTTATCCATTCGACGACGACCTGTTTTCGGAGGATAATTTTGCATCATCGTCAGTCACCGAGCGTACAGAAACACCAAATATAATCACAGATGATAAAAATCTTGAACAAACAGATAATTTAGAAATACAACCAACTAGTTCTGATATTCATCTTATCCATAAAGCTTTGATTCATCCTGAAAATAAGCCATCCACTTCTCAAGCATTTGAATCTAATACAGAAGAAAATATTGCATGCAAAAACTCAATTACTCCAGAAATGATTCGACCATTTCCGAAATTAATAAGAAAAGAAAGTAAAAGAGGTAGAAAAAAAGGAAGTTCCCGAAATTTTAACCAATACACCAGAAAAGGAGGCTCTTTTGCAACAAATGTTAGAAAAGGAAAACAAGGGGAAAGGGAAAGGAAAAGGAAAAAGCACGCCCAAGCTAAATTTTGATGCTCCTAAAGGTCCGGCAATTGATGTTCCTGCTGAAAAGCGGATTTTAGTTTTAAGCCAGACAATTTTTGTTACTTGCCAATCTTGTAATAGAACCGATTTAAAAGAAAATGTTCTTCAGTGCAGTTCATGCAAATTTTACTACCACAAAAAGTGTTGTCCCAAAAAGTTTCTAGAGCATATTCCAGATAAAGAGGATTCTGAACTGTTTATGTATTCGGACTGTTTTTCATTAGATGACAGTGATAATGACCTTTCTGCTGAAGATTTATTTGATATGGTTCGTGCATCCAAATAAAACTCGCAAAATACACTGATCTCATTTAGGTATAGAATACCTGCTTACCTGTTTAACTAAAATGTTCTTACTTGATACTTAAGATTATATTATGAAGAAATTATTTTACTCAATAAGAGCTTTATGGTTGTTAATTCTACGTGTTATGTTAATAATAAGCGTTAACTTATGATGATTACAAGACTGATTTAAATTAAAAATGTTCTGTTTTATTTTGTCCAAAGGTACACACAGGGTTGTCCAGAGGTACAAACATGTAACGTACCTTTGGACAAAACCACACATATAAATAATTATTTTTATTAAATAAAATGTTAACATTAGAGCTAATACAAAAAATACAGTAACTTTAGATTGTATGGCGTACAAAATAAAGTCACTTTCATATGATACCTTGAATATATACAGAGAGAGTTTGTTCGAAAGTTCAGGTAGTCTGAAATGTCCATAGGTACAATACATGACCTAGTATTAAATTTTGGGGTCAATCGGAGGCAGGGTTCCGTAGAAAATTAAAAAAAACTTCACGAGGTCACCGGTACCCTACATGGCGCACAGAAGTAATTATGTTGATTTCTGTTACCAAGGCGCCGTGCGGTCATCTCTCCGGGCACCCGCGCACCTCAGTCGCTTACACGCGCGATCACGGAACGGATGTTACGTTATGTCATTTTGCGATTACTACTTTCTTTTGTCGTACGTACTTAGTAAACAATGTCCGAGTTAGATATAAACTCTGAGGACTTATTTTTTACCCAGGATAATTTATATGAAATTGATTTACTGGAAAAGTCATTGTTGAATAAAGTAGACACGTTATGTGACAATGTATACGATTTAGAGGAAGATTTGTGTACGGAGAGTGGGGATGAGAATATCCAACCCCCAAAAAAATCGAAGGCGTCTTTATATAAGAAGCGATTCGGAAAGTGAATGTGATTCGGTGGAAAATTTTGTCACTCAAAATGTGGCTCTTATGTCGTCAAGTAGGCCACAAAAATGGAGAGAACCAAGAGGACTCCAACCATCAGTGATTGCATTTACGGAGCCAACAGGTATTTATAATGATATTAATATAATAATATACCATTTATGTGCTATAAGTTTGTGTTTTATTCATTAACCGACTTACAAAAGAAGGAGGTTCTCAATTCATCTGTATGTTTTCTATGGTTAATGCTCAACAGTCAAGAATATTTTTACTCTTTTTAAATAGTCTACTGCCTATTTATGTCCTTTTATAACCAAAGTACGGATTTGTTCTAGGTATCAAGAAACCGTATGATATTGAACTACGAAATACAGACCCAGGAGCCTATTTTTTATTATTAGTCGCAGACGAAATTTTTGAGGAAATAGCTGTGCAAACCAACTTGTATGCTGAGCGACGCGAAAGCTCAAAGCCGTCATCGCGTTTGAATAGTTGGAAGCCAACAAACAAAAATAAAGTCAAGGCTCTTTTTGGACGTATTATGTACATGGGACTAGGGAATGCAAACCGGTTAACCCGAAAACCGAAATACCGGTTTTTTGGCATATTTTTAATGATTAAAATAACCGGTTTTTTTTTTCAAGTAACCGGTTTTTTCGAGTTTTTTTTTTTTATTACTTTCATATGACACTATTTTTAAGCAAACATAGTTAAAAAGGCTGTTGAGGCTTGATATCAGTCGCAGGTTTGTTTATAAATATTTATGTACCATAGTGATAGCTACACCAATTGTACAGTTCTTCTGTTTACGATCATTAAAAATCCAGGCCGGCCGCGTGTTGTGAGAACAGGCAGTGAATGCTATCAGGGCCAGAATTAAAATCTCGTAAGGACACCAAAATTATTATTCGCAGATGGAATACCCACCGTTGTTACTCATCATAACATCATCATCACCAAGGTTCATTTTCGTGAAAATGGGCTACTCTAATTTCAGCTAAAGAGTATCAAGATACTATCCTAAACGCCACAGCAAAGCCTCTTAAAGCCTCTCTCTTTTTGATAAAATACTAGGGGTTTTTCAGTAAGACTCAGCTTCCGGTCATAAGGCACGCACTACCCATGCTTAATGCCTTGCAGCGAGTGTTTCGGACTTCATTAAGGCTGATGATTGACCTTTGGCTAGCCCAGACCTCAACCCGTGAGAGTGGTACCGGGCGGCGGTCGCTCTAGCAATACGTGGGGTTGCGATAGTTGTTGGTAGGATCCAGGAGTTGGGACTCGAGGTGGCGCTACACAAATCCGAAGCTATGTGCTTTCATGGCCCTCGGAACGCGCCACCATCAGGTTCCCAACTAACGATAGGAAGAGTTCACATCGGTGTCGGGTCGACGATGAAATACCTGGGACTCGTCCTCGACAGCCCGTGGAATTTCAAGGAGCATTTCCGACGTCTGGCTCCCAAAATCAACCGGACGGGGGCTGCACTCAAGCGGCTCCTGCCCAACCTTGGGGTCCAGATGCCTCCTGCCGGAGATTCTACGCGGGGATCGTTCGGTCCATGGCCCTCTACGGGGCGCCGGTGTGGGCGCCGTCGCTGCAAACGCGACCGGCGGCTATGTTGAACCCCTGCCAGAGGGTCATGGCAATTCAGATGGTGCGGGGATACCGCACGGTTTCCCACGAAGCGGCGAGCCTTCTAGCTGGCCTACCACCGTGGGATATGGAGGCAACAGTCCTTGCACACATGCACGATATGCGCGTGGAGATGCAACGCCGGGGTGAAAGTCCGCTGCCGCGACAGGTCACGGCATCGCGGACAGAGCTCCGGCAGGATCTCACGGTGAAATGGCGTCAGCGACTATCGCAACACAGTGCTGGGCACGCCACAATTATGGCGGTAAGTCCCCTCTTTGAGACTTGGCTGGAAAGACCTCACGGCGTCCTTACCTTCCGCATGACGCAGGTCCTCACCGGACATGCCACGTTCGGGAGGTATCTGTTCCGTATTAAAGCGGAAGTGACGCCCGGGTGTCGCCATTGTGCGGAATGCCCGGAGGACACTTTGCTTGGGCGGAGCATCGCCGTGCCCTCGTGGGGGCGATCGGCGGCGGAGACCTTTCACGCCGGGCCTTGGTTGAGGCCATGGTCCGGAGCGAGGAGGAGTGGCAGGCGGTCGCCGACTTCTGCGAAGCAGTAATGTTCGCTAGACTTGAGTAACTCCGGAGCGATTCGTTCCGATGAACTGCTCAAACACAGTGAAAGAACTGAACTCGTTCAGTACTGTGCGGAATTATCGTTCCATAGTTCACCGGCTCAAAATACTCCCGCGTCTCTAGTCTACAGACTTGAGTAACTCCGGAGCGATTCGTTCCGATGAACTGCTCAAACACAGTGAAAGTCTAAGCCCGCGTCAGTGTGTGTAGGTAGGAACGAGAGCCCTTTGTGGTATACGTCTAGTCGTCTACATGCACTTAGCAAGATCTAGGGGTCAACCATAAAGGTTTAGAAAACAATATTATTGCAGGAACGTTTTGTTTCCATAATAAAGTAATATTACTTCATTTCGTACCATGAACTTAATCGCTCAGTATGATTGTATTCCTGCTAAGGGCTGGGAAAGTACGAATGATTTCAAAGATTTGTCTATTCCCTGCTAAAACAAAAGAAACGACGTGCTATACTGATCTGTATAGCGTTGTCTTTTTCACGTTTATCGTCCGTCGCTATATATTGAGGTTTATCGTGAATTAATAAAATACATTTAACTAAAAATATGCCATGCTAAAATATATTTTCAAAAGAATTTAAGTATTTTCCATAAAAAGGAAATAATAAATTTCAAGATTTTACTTATTAAAGTAGAAAACCATTTAAAAAGCTGCGACTACGTTGACATTTAGATGCAATTTAATGTGAATCGGACTATTTGGAATTCGGAACGGTTTGTTTACATAAACAAAATTCTTTTGATTTGTTGGGTGCGAGCTGAGAGAACCGATTTTGAAATATTAAAATGGTTTTCAAGTGCTTAGTGATCGGTCTTCAAGTGGTTGGTTTTCGAAGTGGATACTTGAACCCACGAAGTAAAATGCTTATTTTAAGTTTGAAACTTATTGTACTTGGACGTCATGGAATCAAGGTAAAGTTAATCCAGTGATATAACTTTAAAACAAAAAAATATTCCGTCAATATTTCTTTAAATTATAATATACTTAATATTTTGTCAATAGTTTTGACGATGATATTGTGAAACAATGTGTGTGATTAGTTTTTGTTGATTATTTTTCCGACACAAATATCGACCAATAGAATTGCACCATTCGACGTCACGTGGTACAACCTACATGGTATTATACTGATAATTTTTTGAAAATTTTCTCTGGTCGTTGCTATATATAAAAAACAAAACATGATCACTGACAGGTTGAATTCAATTGTGAAAATTGGAGATTTTTCGACATTTGGGACGGAAAAATAATCCCCCGAATACCACACGAGCTTCAAAATTATCTGGCATTTCCCTCAAGGTTCCCTGCAAACAAATAAAATCGTCAAGTTTTTCAGGAAAAATCACTCGCGCCGCTCGTGATTTTTTAACCTGAAAAACTTGACTCCTTCATTTGTTTGCAACGAACCTATCGGGAAATATTCGATAATTTTGAAGCTCTTGTGGTATTATAAGTGATTATTTTTCCGACCCAAATATCGACCAATAGAATTGCACCATTCGACGTCACGTGGTACAACCTACATGGTATTATACTGATAATTTTTTGAAAATTTTCTCTGGTCGTTGACATATATAAAAAACAAAACATGATCAAATAATGGCCGACATTTGGGACGAAAAATTAATCCCCCGAATACCACACGAGCTTCAAAATTATCTGGCATTTCCCTCAAGGTTCCCTGCAAACAAATAAAATCGTCAAGTTTTTCAGGAAATATCACTCGCGCTTCGCGGTCGTGATTTTTTAACCTGAAAAACTTGACTCCTTCATTTGTTTGCAACGAACCTATCGGAAAATACCCGATAATTTTGAAGCTCTTGTGGTATTATATATGATAATTTTGCAGCCGAAGAAGTCACCGGGTTTCCTCTCACCAGTTGGACTTGCTGTGGGAGTTTTTGAACAGCAATAGGGACATCGCTTGTGCATTTAATCGTTCCTTGCAAGCCAAGGATTATTCCAAAAGGAAATGTCGAGAAATCGCCGATATTTTAAATGCTCAAGGTGATGGTGCTCATAAAGATTGGGCGGGCTGGTGCAAGGTACATAACAAACTTATTATTTTTATTTTGTCATGATAGAAAAATACTTAACTAAACCATATGTTTCAGTATTGGACTGATTATAAGGCCAAAATTAAAAAGAGAGTTGGCGCATTGCGAGCATCTCATGTGCAGACTGGAGGGGGGCCTTCCACAGTTAACCCCCTCAGCGACCAAGAATCAAGATTTCTTGAAATTCTAGGAGAAGATTATGGCCAAGGTATACCAGGTGTCCGGGTGGAACCGGTAAGAAACAGACAATTTACATAATTAATTATTATTTATATTATTATGACTTCACTTTTATGTTATCTCTTTACAGACTCCAGAAATAAGTGCCCCTGAGATAGAAACAGATTCCCCTGCATCCCAATCAATTTTACAAAGTTTCCATGATCCCTCTTTTATTAGTGCTGACTCACAACCAACTGACCAACAACCTTATATACCATCCCCCACCATTGATCACCCACCGATATTAGAGCTTCCTCTCACACCACCTACAATCCAAGAGCCACCCACCAGACCTCGACGTCCTGCGAGAACACCTACAGGCCGCTCTCCGCGTCATCGGCGTAGGAGGCGCGAGCCGCCGATGTCTCAGGAAGCTGCAAGACGTGCCCTTGTCCACGCATCGCAGATGTATGCTGAAGCCACTGTGAGGACAGCTGACGCGATGGAGAGGGGTGTGGAGATATTGGCCGAATTAAGAAATAACTTCACACGAATTGAAAGGTAGGCCCGAAATTATTAAACGATTACTTACTCATTACTACCATTTATTAAATCGAAAAAAATGCTATTTGATACTCATTAATTTCCAAAATTTTTCTTTTATTGGGTAAAGTTTCAGTTGGAGTAAAAACGATAATGTGGCCAAGTTAGAGCAGGCTTGTGTACTAAAGATTCCGTGCCACTGCTTGTTTTATCTATGGGGACTCCCTTAAATTTTTATTATTGATTAGGTACACTTTCTGTAAATAATTCACAGCCACCAACCTCTAAGCCACTAAGATTCAAAAGATACAGCCCTGTGATAAACAAACAGATGGCAAAATCTAAGTAAAAGCCCTTGGCACTTTTTGGGTACAATGTTTACAAAAATACATTATAAAATCAATACAGTTTATTACAATTATTTATACATATAATGATGACATTTAAATATTTACTTATTATACGTATTTACACACTATATACTAATTGAAGGGGTAAAAAGTTGAGTAAACATCTTGCAGTAAAAAGTGGAGTTTTAAGTACATTTAGTTTAAATCATTTGATTTAGAACACAATTTCAATGTTTTGTGACTTAATTTTTTTTTTTGTAACAAAATATAAAAAGATATTACAATTTAAAAAAATGCATAAATATAATGATAATTTAAAAATAAAATTAATACACAAAACAACAAACACTGGCACTAATAAATGTCCAATAGTAATAAAATATAGATCAACACTATAAAATATAAATTATCATTTTATAATACCTATGTTTATTGAACACCACATGTCTAAAAATGGGTTTATCTACGTTTCAGACGCGGCGCCTTGCCCACAACTGCTGCACAAGAGCATTGCGAGTAGCAATACCCTGCTGAAGAGCTATGTTGCTCCTGCGTGTGCGTGGCAGCTCACTCAAATGATCTTGAAGCTGTAATTGGGCTTCTCGAATCAAATCTTCGTTGCTTAACTGTAGCACAGGTATCATAGCCTTATTGCAAATGTTGTGTAATATAACACAAGCATTTACAATAAGGCCAGCTACGTTTGGTGAGTAATGTAAAACTCTGTGCACAAGTAAGCAACGAAAACGTGCTTTGAGTAGCCCGATAGTTCGCTCTATGATGTTCCTGGCACGAACATGTAAATTTGTGTAGTGTGCTTCTGGTGACTCTGGTGCTGCATCCAGTATTGGCGTCATCATGCTCTTTCTTAAAGGGTATCCAGAATCACCTAATAAAAAAAAAATAAGATTTATTATTGTTGTGCTAAGTTACAATAGGTATATTTTGTAAAGATTTAAAGTTATATCTTATTATAATACATTTAGTTATTTTTAATTCTTATCTTTAATTTTTTATGTCCTTGGTTTTTTAACATTTAAATATATTTGTAAGCTAATTCAGTTTTATGTATTATGTAGGTAATTTAATTTTATGTGACATGATTAAATTATTTTATTTTATTTTATTTTTTATTAAGCCTGCCTTACATACCATCATATGGTACATGAAAGAGTAAATAAATAAATGACATTTATAATACATACCAAGAAACCAAGTTTCTTCTCTGTTACTAAGATTTTGTAACCGTGCACACAATGGATGTGTAGACCATATGTATGAGTCATGGGTCGCACCAGGGTTACTTGCATCTACACTCAATATTTGCATGTTTGCATCACAAATCTGAAAGAAATGGTAACAACTTAAGTTTATAAAAAGGTTATTAAAAGAAAAACGTACTTAAGCTCTAAAATTAATGAATAAACAAGTAAATAAATAAGTTTTTATAATATGTATATTTTTTCAATTTATATTCTAGCTTTACTTTTGTTGCACACTGCTGACTGCAACACCCGTCAGTACTGTTTAACTTACTTCATACTTGATGACTTACCAATTGAACATTCAATGAATGGTATTGTTTGCGACAAAAATATCGATCAGCATGTTGTGCTGGCTGAACTATAGCAACATGGGTGCAATCTATACATCCCAAAACCCCAGGGATATGAAATTTATTGTTAAATCTGTAAAATAAAAGAACAATTTTTAACTGGGAATAAATACAATTTTAAACATGGGTATAATTTGTAACAACTAACAAAAGGCATCAACAAAATGCAGAATATTTAATAGCTGATACCTAAGTACCTAGTTTTTGTTTATTTATTAGTTCATCATTATAATAATATTAAGTTATATTACAAAGTATGCATAGGTACTTACTCCATTTTAATTCTGTTGCGTTCTTGGTCAGTTACTGGGAATTGAATATATTTTTCCCTCAGCTCCGGTACATTTAGACAGGCTGTAACCTGTGCGATGACTGAAGAAACAGTCTGCTGAGCCACATAATGTCCTTCAATACTGCCTGTAGGACGTTGGTATGATCCAGTCGCATAGAAGGACAATGTAATCAACACCTTCAAAAACGTAACATAGTTTAGTATGCATAGCCTGCATGAAAGTATTACAACGGCACTATAAACAAGTTTTATTACTTAATATTCATTTAAATATAGACGAATATTACCTTCGTCTCTACAGACAAGTCTGTAGATTTTTTAAGACTGGGCATATGTGGTCTCAATTCATCACACAGTTCGTGAACTTGCTCCTTCGTGAGTCTATACCGCTTTATAAACTCTTTTTCATCCAAATTGAAGGGGTCACTTTGTTCACGTTGTTCCAAACGACGCCGCTTTCTTGTTGTTCGTGCTCTATTGGATTCAGAGTTATCTGCTTCCAGAAACTCAAAAATTTAATTTATGTTCTAGAACACAATAATAAATTAATAACCTGCAATGTACTAAAATCACTAAATTAAACAATTAATGGACACATTTAGGCATCGAAATAAGTTTTACTTACTTTATATGTCACGAAAAACACTTTAAATAGTATTTATTTGGAAAACAATAATACATCCGCTGCGTCCGAGCAACTTTTTTACTCCTGCTAATTTGACGTAAAAACAATACTGCTAGCGGTCAAAAATCCCGTCAGAGTACGAAAAGAATGAACTATTTAACTGTGACGTCACAAAATCGCTAAGAAAACAATCTTATTGTAATAAGATTGTTTTGAAGGCGTCATGGTACGAAAAGCGTAAGTAAGATTAAAACAATACTGTTTTATGAGCTTGTGGTCGGCCCCCTGATTCGTTATCGCATTTACACACACTGACAATTATTGTTTAGCTTTCTTAGTATTCGATATTCTGGAGATGTTAACTATTTTGGTCTCTATTTCATAAAGCAGTAAGTTTATTTTAGATTAACATTCTACGCAACTTTGTTTACGTTATGAGGTCGGTTTTTTTAAATTGGTTAGAGAGTCGAATTGCGTTGAGTGAGTGACATCTTCCTATTGTGCCTACTTTTTGTTTTTATTTATAATGGCTTCTAAACGTAAACGTAGTGATATTTGGGGACATTTTAAGGAAGTTGAACCAAAAAAAGCAACATGTGATTATTGTAGTGCAAAATTAAGTATTACGTCTGGAAATACAAGTAATTTGTCGCGCCATATGACCAGGAAACATCCTACAATACCTATCGTTTTGGAACGGCAAGTTGAAATAGATACTTTAAGATTTAATACTGACCCATCAACTTCTGCTGACCAACAACAAACATCGCAACAAACATCGCAACAACCATCGCAACCATCGCAACAAAATATTACTGATTTTATCATCAGAAAAAGACCTATTTCCGTACAAAGATCGCCGGTTATAGATAAGCAATTGATGAAGTGGATATCGAAAGGCCAACATTCTCTACGTGTCGTCGACGAACCAGAGTTTAAAATATTATTACAAATGGTGTCTCAAACTCCAGGCTACAGTTTACCTGCTAGGAAAACGCTCTCAAAAAGTTTAATTCCAAAAATTTATAATGAGACCGTAGAGTTGATGAATAGCAAGCTTGCCTCTGCCAAAGCAGTTTCTGTAACAACTGATGGTTGGACATCAGACTACACAAAAGATAGTTACATTGCAGTGACAGCCCACTATATAAATGAAGATATGGAACTGTCTTCTTATCTGTTAGAATGTGTACAATATGGAGACAGGCACACTAGTGAAAACTTATCTGAATTTTTGAAAGATTGTTTTCGGCGCTGGGACCTAGATTATAAAGTAACTGCAGTGGTGTCGGATAATGCGGCAAACATAACTGCCGCAATACGTTTAGGTGGGTGGAGGCATGTTGGATGTTTCGCACACCAAATCAATCTAGTTGTTAGGAAAGGTTTAGGAGAGATCTTACCTATAATTGAAAAAGTTAAAAAAATTGTTGAATTTTACAAAAGGAGCACTGTAGCTAAATATTAATTGATTGAAGTACAAAAACAGTTAAACATTCCAGAATTAATGTTAAAACAGGATGTTGAAACTCGCTGGAATTCCACGTTCCAAATGTTGGACCGTTTAATAAAAATTAAGGAAGCCGTTGTCTCAGCGACATTTTCGCTAAGGAGTGACTTATTAATAAATTCTGAAGAATTTGTAATTATTGAACAAATACTGCCAATTTTAAAGCCATTCAATGACATAACAACAGAAATTTCTGCTGAGAAAACCGTTACTTTATCTAAGGTAATTGTTTACTGCAAAATTATGATTAATCACATTTCAAAACATTATGCACCTCCAGTAATTTCAACATATTTGGAACCAGTACAACACCTAGTTAAAAAACTTCATGTTGAAATTTATAAGAGATTTGGTGATATCGAATCTTCAGTTTTACACTCTGAATCCACGGTTCTTGATCCCAGGTTCAAAAAGATCGGATTTAACTCTATTACCAAATATGAAAACGCGGTGAGTGAAATTAGGAGAAGAACAACTGCTATCGCCAGCGTCACTGTTGCTACTGATGATAATGTTTCCCAATCCTGTCACCCCGTTAATATCACCGAAGTAAGTGATGATCTTTGGTCCGAAATCGATAAAGAAATTAAGAAAACGGTACCACAAAACTCTACAGCTCAAGCCAGTATTGAAGTGGACCGATATTTGAAAGAAGATTTAATACCTCGAAAATCAGATCCATTGAAATGGTGGTACGACCGCAGAAATGTCTATCCGAATTTGTACCAACATATGTTAAAAAGACTATGTATACCCGCTACCTCCGTGCCATGCGAAAGAATCTTTTCAAAGGCTGGCGATATTTTAAGAGCACGTCGTTCATTGTTGAAGCCTGAAAAGGTATCACAATTGCTGTGTTTGCATGGAAACATGTGATTAGAGAGAGAAGATTTAAAAAAAAAAGAAATCTGAAAACAAAAAAACTAGTATATTGTAAATAGAGTCGATTTTTAAATACGCCTTTTAAAATTAAAGTAGGTTTAATATTAATTCATATTATTTTATGTGATTAGTGAAGACCAAAAAAAAAACGAAACCAAAACACAAAAAAAAAAAATTTATTGTAAATAGAGTCGATTTTTAAATACGCCTTTTAAAGTGAAAAGTAGGTTTAAAATTAATTCATATTAGTCACTTTAAATGTCAGTCCTAAGCCTGAAAAAAGTATGAAGGGAAATCGAATCTATTAATTATAACTGAATTTCATAGGTGACGTATCTTAGGCCCGGCGCCCACTATCGGTGGGCATCGGTGCGGCTCGGTAGAGCTCGAGCGCTTTACGCCGGCTTCGGGCGGCTTTGGGCGCTTTACGCCGGCTTCGGGCGGCTTTGGGCGCCTTAGAGCTGCGTCGGGCGACTTCGGGCGGCTTTGGGCGCCTGAGAGCTGCCTCGGCAGTCGTAAACACGCCTAAGGACGCCGTAGCTGATTTTGGGTAGCCTAAGAATAGTTCTGGCTGCAGAAACATCGCAGAGCAGTCACTCGTAACGTTCCGTGAAAACAGTTATGTGTGTGTATTTATAATGGTGGATTGGGACTTAGTTCTCATTGTTCATCTTGCTGAAGAAGAAGAGAAACTTGGAGCCTTAAGACAGAGTATTAGGACATTTTTATTAGTATTTTGGTTAAAAAAAATGCCAATAACAGTTTTCTTTACGAATGTACATGCGCAGAAGTTCGCAGAGCCTATGTTCAGGACTGCCAAGTTATTTTGCGTCTACTTGTACGATACGATAATGAAGGCGCGTGCGGTGATCGAAATGACTGTTCTGCGACGTGTCTGATCCGAAAATGCCACCCGAGCTACCCGAAGACCGCCTCGGCATCCTTAGCCATGCTTACGGCTGCCGAGGCCGCCCGAAGTCGCCCGACGGAGCTCTAAGGCGCCCTAAGCCGCTCGAAGCCGGCGTAAAGCGCTCGAGCTGTACCGAGCCGCCCCGATGCCCACCGATAGTGGGCGCTGGGCCTTATTGTTATAGTTCACAGTTTATGAACGAATAGCTAAACAAGTTCCTCGAAAACATGTCTATGCCACAGTTCATTTCGCTCTCTGAATCAATAGTACTATATATCGTACCAAGTCAAGGAGCGAAATTAACTGTGGAACGAGTTTGCGGAACGAGTTCACTTCACGGAACGAGATTTGATGAACTAGATGATCCATTAAGTGAACGACAATGCCCAAGGCTAATGCTCGCAAAGTTAAACAAGCAAAGCAGCAATGTCGTTTGTTGTGGCCGACCGCATCAGGCAACGGCGCTCTCGCCGCCGCCGCCGGGATTCCAATCCCGATTTCCGGCTACCGTAGGTGCGGGCTTGCGGACAGTGAGCAATGGGGAGCTTGCTGTCCGGCCGTCCGGTAACTGGCCGGACCAAGCCCAAGTCGTCGACGGCATGCACTGTTCCCGCGCGCCTCAAGGAGTTGTGAGCAACAGCAGGGACCCAGCCGGGTCGAAGCCTACTCGGACCAGGGTTATCCGAAAGGGAACTCGAGCACCGATATGAAGGCTAGAAGGAACAGGGTGGGTCTTTTAGTCAGCAACTGTCTGACACTATCTCCCGCTCCGCCCAAGAGCGGGGGTTGTCATTGGATGATTTTTCCCACCATAAAAAAAGTCCTCAACCCGTGAACTACAAATTGAGATCTATATTAGAGAGCATGGGCTGCATGTAACAATAATTCAATAAATTCCTTGTGACATAGGCTATATTTTATGTACGCGGGCGAAGCCGCGGGCAAAAGCTAGTGGTGGATAATTTGAGTAGAAGTATATATTAACTTCTAGCTTAGATTCTCTATGTATGACTTCATTCTGAGACATTCGTTTTTATGAAGTTGAGATTTTTTTATTTTTAACAGGATTCATATTAGGCATACAATAATTTTTTAATAGATAAGTTCCAAGATAAGTTTAAAAATATTTATTTAGAATTTCACTTAAATTAAAATTTTTACTTAAAAATAAATAAAAAAAAAACTATTTTTAAAACCGGTTACCCGGTTAACCGGTTTTTTTTAGGAAAACCGGAAAAAAAACGGTTACCCGGTTAACCGGTTTTTTTTAGGAAAACCGAAAAAAAACCGGTTTGTAATTTTGGCGGTTTTTGCATTCCCTACATGGGACTAATCAAACTCCCAAAAATAAGTTTATATTGGAGCACAGACAGAGTTTTCAAACAAACTTTTGCACCTTCGATCATGAGTCGTAATAGATTCGAACTGTTGTCGCAGAATCTGCATTTCGTTGACAACGAAACTGCAGATACCACCGATAGAATCTATAAAATACGCAGTCTGATAGATACGTTAAATAACTCATTTCGACGGTACTATTCGCCTAAAGTAGAAGTTTGTGTTGACGAAAGTCAAGTGCCTTACCGCGGGCGATTGATCTTTAGGCAATATAATAAGAGCAAACGGCACAAATATGGAATGAAGCTGTTCAAATTGTGCACAATACCAGGTTATACTTGTAAATTAGAACTTTACGCTGCACAGTGTTGTTTTTGCCTCGAAAAACGGACATCCCCTTTTTATTAACTTATCCGATAGAGCAGGTTATTTTAAAAGTAAGAGTAAAATACCCGTGTGCCAATTTTGTTCCAATCTGGAGATATATTTTTTTTTTTAATTTTCTATGGTTTCCATAAAAACCATAGGTAGAAATCGCAATAACTTTAGATCCAATCCGATTTGGTTATATCTTTGATTGCAATTACTTGATACTTAATATTAAGTAAATTATCAAGCAAACGCAAAATTTTTATCGTTAACTGGTGGTGAATAACATCGAATTTTACATATTTTCGATTTTATTTTTTTAGGGGCTTATTTCATGGCATTTGGATTCAATATCGAGACAAGCTGTTGCTTTGGCACTAAAAAGTACCAATTTAAAATATCATATCCAAATCTTATGGTATCTAGGATTTACAGGATTCTGAAATTTAGACGCTAGGGTTGACACAAGTCGTATTTTAAAAAAAATTATTTTTATTGAAAACAATAATAATAGAAGCCTGTTCCCGATACCGGTGGGCTACTATTTAATATATTTAAAAATGTTTATTAAATATTTATTTTGATTAAAATAATTTTAAAATGTAAGATAATATGTGTAAAAATAAATAAAGGACATAATAACATGGTTATCTAAAAGAACTTACAATATCATTGTTGAATTTCACATTGTTAATGATAAATCCAACTATTTTCATATTATTTTATAAATAAATAAAAAGTAAATTAAATTAAAATGAATAAACGGAATTATAATAACCCTAGGTATTAACCCTACTAGTTTTATAAATGTACAATTTTTTTTGCCGTTTAGATATTTGTTTGGATATTTGTAAGTTTAATAATATCATACGACGTTTTATACGATGATGTACAGACGCCAGAACATTAAGCTACTAGAATCTGTCAAATTTCTTTAATAGATTTTCAACTTTATCGCTAAAGCATAAGGTTCAAAGTTGATTGGAAAAGTTTGACAGTTTCGGTTAGCTTGATGTGCTGGCGTCTGTACAATAAACGGATTGAATTTCGTTTATCCAATGAAGGGTAATTTGTGGTACGGGGAAGGGGTCCGCCCTCGTTAGGCTTAAGTCAAAACCCTGTACTTATACATATTATCTGGAGGAACGGGGGTGAGGCACCATGGAGCCGCAAAAGACCCATGGCGCCACTTTGCCTCAACAGGACTTGACCCGACCTGTTGAGGCATGTCTGTCCGGGCTCCGACCGGCTGACTTATTGCGAGGAGGGCGTGAGGGCGCCAACCCTCATGTTGGTCCACGAGTGGCAGTTTATGAAGCTGTGGATAACGCCACAGCCGGTGCTCTTCAGTCTCCAGGAGTATCCACAAAAACACAAGGAGAACCAGATTAGAAGCATTTAATTTACTGACGAAACTAGCCAAGGATGAAAATAGTAAATTTCGCCCTATTGACGTAGATTTTACCAAAAGAACTGTTGCTATTTTAATAGCGCTGAATATACCACTTTCATATAAAGACAATAAACAAGTCAAAATTGTGATTTCTAATTTTACTGCCAAGTGTGAAAAACTGTACAAAAAATGTAAATATTTCATGAAATTTTTCACCAAAAAACATCATAAATGGTTGAAGGAAAACTTTAAAAACGATTTTCCCAAAAATATCGAATCAGAAATGGAACAGGTCGATCCAAGTACTCCTCGAAATGTACCTGGACTTTTTGCTGAACGTAGTTTACCTCCAGATTCCGACTCCAGTATTGAAACTTCTAAATATATCACTACAATCTCTATTTCAGAACCTATTCGTGCAGCCGAACCTATTCTGAAACAAAAGCTAACTAACCCGGAGCCTATTCCCGAACCTGACCTGGTTTTTGAACCTGGGTTCATTCCCGAAACTAAGCCTATTTCCGAACCTGAAACTATTCTCAAACCTGACCTTGTTTCTGAATTAGAGGCTTTTCCCGAAACTGAGCCTTATTTTGGACGAGCCTGAGCCTAATCTTATTTCCGAATCTGAGCCTATTCCCGAACTTGAGCCTATTTGCGAACCTAACCCTAATCCCGAACTTGACCTTATTTCAATATCTGAGCCTATTACCGAACTTGTACCTATTTCAGAACCTGGGTTTATTAAAGAGCCAGAATATATTATCGAATCTGAACGTATACCTATATCTGAGCCTGGTCCCAGTTCAAAGTACAATACTGTGTGTGAAAGACAAAAGCGCAGATTGCGAAGATCTCTTCAAGACTCCCTTGATATAGAGCCACAACCAAAACTAGTCAGTTTTTTCTAGTACAGTAACGGCAGGGCAGGGCATAAATTGCAGACTAGTGCATCAAAAAACCTTCAATTTGTGATTAACACTTGTTTAAAAAGTCCAACAAAGTCGACCAAGATAGCCACTCAAATACGGAACCATAAGCCTCAGCCATATACCCCTGAAGAAGCATTAGCAATTTATATTGACCGAAAATTTACAGTTGAAACATATAACTTTCTTCAACAAGATTTAAAATCAAGGGGGTAACCCCGCGTTTCCACCATATAGGCAAGTACATATAGCAAAAAAATTATGTTACCCAACACCTCCAGTACAAGTGTCTGAAAGAGAGGCTTTTGTAACGTTATATGGTCTGCTCTCCCACACTTTTTCAAGGCTCGTTCTTTCTTGTGAAGATATTATTTCTTTACACTGTTCCCAAAAAAATACACAAACATTGAAATGTATTTTTGAAGGATCTTGGGGATTTGATGGGAGTACAGGTCAATCATTTTATAAACAAAGCTTCTCCGAAGATCAAGAAGACGAAAACAGCCTATTTGCCACCACATTTATTCCTTTATGAATAACTACAGATACCGGTCAGATTTTGTGGATGAACCCTACACCACAGTCTTACAGATTTTGTCGCCCATTACATGTCCAGTATCGTAAAGAGAGCAAAAATTTAGTACTTGCCGAACAAAAATGGGTACAAGACCAAATAAAAGAAATAGACAGCATTTGCGTGAAATCATCAACAAACCTAACATTAACAGCAAAAATCCAACTTTACTTGACCATTATAGACGGTAAAGTGCTCAATATAATCACTAACACTTCGTCACAACTAAGATGCCCATTTTGTAAGGCGACTTCCTCTCAATTTAATAAGTTAGACAAGGTGCTTCATCAAGCCTCAGATGAATCGCTTATGAAGTTCGGAATAAGTCCTTTGCACGCGTGGATACGTATCTTAGAATTCTTGCTTCATCTAGGATACAAGATGCAAGTAAGAAAATGGAGAATACCTCACAATTCCCCGGAGCATATAATTGTGGAAAAAGATACAACAAGAAGTAAGAGAAAAAATGGGGCTCCTGGTTGATGTGGTGCGGCCCAATGCAGGCACCACCAACGATGGTAATACTGCTCGCATAGCATTGTCTAACAAAAACCGTGGAACGTTTGCAGACATATTAAACATTCCTCAATGGCTACTTGATGATTTATTTACAATATTAGTAGTTTTATCATGTGGGCTACCAGTTGATACCGAAAAATTTGGGGATTTTTGTATGTCACTGGCTATTAAGTATGTCCAAAATTTTGATTGGTATCCTATGACGGTTACCTTGCACAAAATTTTAATCCATGGTAAAGACATCATGCGAAATTCTGCAATGCCTGTGGGTTTACTCTCAGAACAAGCGGGAGAAGCAAGAAATAAGTTTTGGAGGTCTGACAGAGAGCATCATACTCGAAAGTTTGATAGAGTTACAACCATGACTGATTTGTTTAACCGGGCACTACTAACATCAGATCCGTTTATTTCAAATGTCAGATAAAAGCAAAGGCAAGCAAAATTAAGACGTACGCCATTACCACCCGCCGTTCTCCAATTATTAAAACCGTTCGAAATACCAAGGGAAGAGGTTTCGGTCCAAAATAGCGATAGCTTAAGTGACGAAGAAGACGTAATGCAAAATCTTATAGAAGGCTGGAATGACGATAATACTAAATTTTTACCTACGGAAAATGATAATTAAAGTAGGTACTTAAGCAAGTGAACCTTGTAAATATTTAATATTTTATTTTAAAAATTTCAAGTTTATCGATCAAGGGGTTCAGGCTGTGCGATAATAAGTGCAAAATGAACTCAGTCCTACCAAAACATAAATGTAAAATAGGGGCCAAGTTCTATGGAGGGAAAAGATAATTTATTAGGTTCCTTGCTACTGATTAGTTGCATAATCAGTAGCAAGGAACCTAGTGTCAAAGTTAATTATTTGTTTGCAACTGTTGAGAGTTTTGCTTTAACGATCTTCGTAGGTCCAATAGAATTAGGTGGTCAAAAGTAGCTCGAAATGGTTCGTGTAAGGTGTGCTTTACCCTGTTCATCTCCGAACTTGGCTTGACATGCAGTAAAGCATGAATAAATATTAGAATAAATAATCAACTTTAGTTGTATAATAATAATAATATTCCACAACTTTCACACAACGCCATCTAGTCCCAAACTAAGCTGCTCAGCTTAGTTTGGGACTAGATGGCGTTTGTGCTATGAGTACTATACAACTGATAAACATACATATATATTTCTAAATACTAAATACATATTATAGATAAATTACACCCAGACAAAAAACAAATGATCGTGCTCATCACACAAACATTTGTCCTGGATGGGGATTGAACCCACGACCTTGCGTATGTAACGTAACGTAACGTTATTTCGATGTAAAAATTTAAAAAAATATAAGAATATTATTTGTAAAATTTATGAGAGTGGGTGTAAGCATGTACATACTTACTTATAAGTGTTATTCTATGATAAAATAAAATACATCATAAAATTTAAACCTATAAACAAAACATATTATTTTTTGTGAAGTGATGACCCTAAAATCAAAATTATCAGAAAAAACTTTAGAAGTGAATAACTCCTAGATAACGCGAGATTTGGATGTGTTTTTTTTTTTAGTGATTTGTTGGGGTCTATATTTGATTTGGTATAAATATTGAATCCAACTAAGCAAAGATACAACCAGGAAAAATAAAAATCTAAAAACACAAAAAAAAACATATTTCTTTATATCTGTACTAGTTAGTAATCTTTTGTATTTTTTTTCAAATATCTTTAATATAGTTTTATAACACATAATAAAGAAAAGGGTAAAATAATGCGTATTTTTTTTGTAATTAATTAATTTAGAAAAGTAAAAAAAAAAAAAAAAATTTTTTTACTCATGTTTGGTGTAAAATTGGCACACGGGTATTTTACTCTTACTTTTAAAATAACCTGTTCTATCGGATAAGTTAATAAAATGGGGATGTCTGTTTTTCGAGGCAAAAACAATACTGTGCGCTGGTAAAAACCACGAACAGCTGAATACAACGCCTAAAAACGTTGTAATGTCACTCTGTAAAGAAATACTTGATTTGAGGCACACCGTAGCTACGGATAATTGGTATACGAGTTTGGATTTAGCCAATGAACTTCTAGATAGGTATACTCATTTAGTAGGCACACTGAGAAAAAATAGAAAGGGCCTGCCCAAACAAGTTATTGATGCAAAACTCAAACCAGGCGAATCTATAGCAATGGAAAACGAACGCGGTATAACAGTGTTGCACTGGAAGGATAAACGAAGTGTATTCATGCTCTCCACTAAACACTCTAAAGGATTTGCTAGTGTGCATAAAAAAGGAAAAGTAATTCGAAAACCGAAGATGGTTATAGCATATAATAAAGCAAAAGGATCTGTAGACATGAGCGATCGGATAAGCGCGTATTCATCACCATTAAGAAAAACCATAAAATGGTATAAGAAATTAGGCTACGAATTAATTTTAAATACGGCTGTAGTAAATGCCTGGATCATGTTTTGCGAAAATACAACTCAACAAGGAATTGTAGAATTCCGACGTCAATTAGTCTAGGAGACACTGGTAAAAATGAAACCGAAAATGAATCTATTTCTAAGAGACCTAAAAGACTGAAACATACATTAAAAGCAAAGGAAGGCAAAGTAAGGCAATCCAGGCGCTTCTGTGTAGAATGCTACAAAACCAGTGTCACGACGTTTCGATCAAGACTTGCTAAAAACAAGGCAAAAAAAGTGGCAACCTATTGTCCTGAATGTCCTGGACTACCCCACTATTGTCTTCAATGTTTATTCAATGTTTATTTGTTGTTGTTTTGTTTATTGTTGCCATCGGTATTTGTAATTGTAAGAATGTGAACTTCATTTTCAGATATTATATTGTTTCCTTTCTATTTTGTTTTTTTTTTCAGATTAGTGGCCAATTTTATACTAAAAGGTAAAAAAGTTTAATTTTACTACTCGTTTTATTATTCATCCCATACCATTTCTTTTATTTACCGGTTCCCAGAACAAAAATAGCACAATGATAGCTATGGCTGCCCATTGGCTAACAATTTGTGCTCCAACAAATATTAAAACTATTGAACTTATTTTTCCTGCATTCATTCATGCCGGCAGATCGTGTGTTTGGGTTGATTGAAAAAGAAGTAAAAAATAAGGTCATAATCGATCCATCTGAATATCAAAACATTTATGAGAGTTATGGGGTTGTTACAAAATTGGGTGAAGGCTGTAAAGTGAAAGATTGGAAGACTTATGGTAGTGAAGTGATGAAACCTCCAGCACAATATCACTTTAAAGGAGAATGGGCAAAATGGTACCCGGCTAGTACCCGGCTCCAATAGATATGATTGTAGTGTCGTTTAAAAGGTCTTAGCAAGAGGAACAATATTTACTATGGCCGCCAAGCCTCAAATCTGATTGCGTTTGGAGATAAACGACAGTCTTACTAACAAATAAAAACCCTGTTCCTTCGGTTGCCCTTTGCGTTCCAGGGCCACGGTAACCTGTTTAGACAGTCCCGTGGCCCCAGCGATAAACATACATATACGAGTATATTAGGTACCACTTATCTATCTAAGAAAATGAGTACCAAGGTAATATTTTCTGCATTTCCGTTCATGTTTTCTATTAATAACGCTTTTATGCCCGGTTTACATTATTCCAGTCCAGCGATCTAGTCCAGTACTGGATTGCTTACTGGAAAAATGTAAACCGGCACTGGAATGAACTGAATCCAGTAAGCATTCCAGTCCAGTAACTGGATTCGCGGTCTACTTTTGAATCCAGTGCGACCAATCCAGTGCAACTGGAATAATGTAGACGGCCAATCCAGTGCCATTCCAGTGCTGACGAAGTACACACGTGTTGGTTGTTTTTGCGGACTTTTTTGCAAAGAAAAAGGATTTAACAATGGTGAAGAAGTTATCTGAAGACGAAACTGTAAAGTTTGTCACTATATACAGAGAAAATCCGTGTTTATGGGATATAACATCAGAACATTATAAAAACAAACCTATGCGCCAAACTGCTTTGCAAAATCTGTGCATTGGTATGGAAATTGAAGGATTCACACCGGAAGATGTGAAAAACAAAATAAAATGCATTCGTTCGACATACTACCTTGAACTAGACAAGATTAAGATATCATCCACATCTGGTGCTAGTGGCAATGTTTACCAACCCAAAGTGAAATGGTTCGCCGAATTCAATTCATTTATTAAAAATGTGATGGTGAAGCGTAAAACACAGGTATTTATTTTAAGATTTTTATTTTAGTAGCATATTATTTGTTAAAACACACAAATTTATCAATGTATCATATGATTTTGCCATGGTACTTTTCCTTCGTTCACAAAATAATTAGTAAATTGAGTTCTTTTTTCCCTGGCATGTGTTGCTGAGTTGTTACTGCCCTGCTGTATGATACTATCTAAAGAGGTTATTTCGGATCTCCATGTTCCATTAATCAAATGATGGTCGTTGTGATCGTCATGGTCTACACAAGAAGTAGTCATATAATTGCTTGACTTTTTTCTCAACCAATTGTGTAGAGAGCAAGCTGCATACACAATGTGATCCACAGTATGTAACTTAGTTGAAATAGCTTTTTCGAAAATTCTGAATCGACTTACTAATATTCCAAAAGCGTTTTCTACAATGCGTCTAGCACGGGACAGCCTGTAATTATATATTTTTTGTTCAAAAGTTAAATTAGCCCCAGGATATGGTTTCATTAAGTATGTTTTTAGTGGAAATGCTGCATCAGCCACAATCACTCCATCTTCTGGAATAAAACTGCCATTTTCTAATTCAGTAAAAATGGAACAGTTTTTGAAAATACCACCATCCGAAGCGCTTCCATTTGCGCCCACATTGATATACGTAAAACAGTAATCATGGTCAACAAGAGCCATCAATACTATGCTGTTTTCTTTTTTATAATTTAAGTTCGTACTTCCATATTCATAGGAGCCAGTAATTTTTATGTGTTTTCCGTCTAACGCTCCGTAGCATAAAGGAAAGTTCCACTTATTCCGAAAGCCTTCCTCGACTTGTTTCCATTGTTCCGCAGTGGGTATCTGCAAAAAGAAAGTAAAAATATTTTATTTTCAGGAAAATACTGATGATGCTCAAAATAAAGAAAATACTGACAATACTCAACCTAGTGACCAATGTGGGACCAACCCTACCCATACAAACCCAGAAGTAAGTCTATCAGAACCGCGAAAGAAAAGAAGTAAAATTTCACAGCTGTCTACAATAGTCAGTAGCATGAAAGATATGCAATACGATTTATCCAAATCAGAAACAGTGGAAGATGAATTCGACATCTTCGGGAAACACATTGCGAAGCAATTAAGAACCCTTTCTACAGAACAGGCTATCCTAGGCCAAGAAGAAATACAGAGTGTGATAACAAGATGTCGACTACACGATTTGAATAGTCCTGTAAAACCGAATAGACCAAATTACAATTATGCGTCAAGACCAAGCACGAGTAGTAGTACTTATATGCCATTGAATAGTCCAGCGTCTGTAGATACACAAACCACCGAGGACTCGTTAAATGTAGTAAGCGATGACCCAGAATACATTAATATAATCATGAATGCTTTCAATAATGCTTAATTTGTCATAGATATGATACTTAATAAATAAAATATTACTTTTGATGTGGTCTTTTAATGCACTTTTAATTTCTTGACAGACTTCTGGTATAATTTTTTAAATAGTTGGTTTTGGCAATCGAAACATAAGACTGAGGCTTCTGTAACTATCTCCAGTACTTAAAAAAGAAAGAGTGACTTCTAATTTTAATTTTGCGGGTATAGCATCTCTGAACAACGTATTCTTACGCTGGATATTAATCGAAACTAATGATAACAGTTCTTCAAAGTTTTCTGCTGTCATTCTCAGTGCCAGTCTATATTCATTGGGATCTTCTATCTTCAGTTGTTGCAAAAGTATTGCTGACCCTCCTTTTTGATCTCTTTCGCTGATCCAATTTCTCACCCAAATCCGTTCCTTTTTTTTTAGTTCCTTATCAACCTCATTAATAACTTCTTGTAGCAAGAGTGATTGAGCACGTTTGAAACATTTTCGAAACTGATCTCTTCTTGAAATCATTGTCACTATAGTGTTCACACTTCAACGGGTTCTAAATAACTGGAATAATGTAGACGTTACAGATCCAGTCCAGCACTGGACTGGAATCTCGCTAGATCACTGGACTGGAATAATGTAAACCGGGCATTACATAGGACTTTGCCATGCAGTCCTCCTTTTAATTCGAGCCCCGCGCCTCCCGAGCGCGGGGTGTGCGCAGGAGCAGTGGGGGAGGCGTCCCGTGTCCCGTGTCCGCGTCAGTCCACAGAGCGTCAGTCGCTCGTTCGTTTTGCGCTCGTGACGACGTTTAGCTGCTGTTTGAGTTTCTTTTGTGCTTTCCTATCTTGGTTTTATTAACTACTGACCCCTGCGCTCCTCCTGGACTTGTTACCCGCTATTAACGTTGACCTGTGCTAGTGTTGTGGACTATACTGATTTGCTTTTCGAACTGGAATATCGCAATGGAACGTCTCAACTGTGTAATGTGTCGGCGAGCTTTATATACCAGAAGATACCAACAACATGTTTTGACAGCTAATCTGTCAAGAACGCGCCCTGAGTTCGCTGCGTTTATTCATGAACATGCCGTTCTAGAGGTAAGCACTTCCATTATTATAATCTAAGTGTAGTTTTATTTCACCATCCCTTCGTCCGTGCCGTTTATTCTCTTATTCTAAGTATATTATGTTCTTCATTTTAAATACGCACAGGTGGTGCCACTTAAGACGGTCATTACCAATAACAATAGGTAAAGGTTAGCAGTACAAACAAAAGGGCCTATCCTTTCTAACTCGATATTAGCTACCTGGACACTGTACGCACGTGTGGAGTCATCGGACCTTCGAAAGTCACTTCTATTATTCTAATGCGCTATTATTTTGTATTAGCGTTCTATAAGCTCTGTAAGTGCAAGCGAGAAGGACATAAAGAAATGATTTATGGCTCGACGACTTTGTTGAATCTGCGCTTACTATAACAAAAATGTTGTTAGGTTACGATCGACACTTTAATATTTTGTATTTACGTGATATTGTTTTCTCAGTTTTTTTAGCTTAGTTCCAAAAAAAATTGTACTTATCCAAAAAATACATTAAATCATATTTTTACTACTTACAGGTGGTATTCGATGGCACACGACGTGTGTGTTGTCACCGATGTTGACAGTCCGCTGATAATGCAGTGAGAAGACTTGCGAACCCTGCCGTGCCCGGAGTAATGCCTGAAGCAGTGTCTGAAGCAATGCCAGATGCAATGCCAGATGCAGTGCCGGAAGCAATGCCGGAAGCAGTGCCGGAAGCAATGCCGGAAGCAGTGCCGGAAGCAATGCCGGAAGCAGTGCCGCAAGTAGTGCAAAATGTTCAGGAATTTCAAGTTTCGGAGTATGCACGTGCTCCAAACACACCACGGCATTGTATATTTAACGACTGTCCAAACGCAACTCGCCATCGAATCCCAATAACAATAAAAACTCACATCTTTTGTGAATATAAGCTTTATATTCCAAATGGTGCACACAGCACTTAGAGAACAATGTTTGGGATGAGCTACCTCAAACATGTAATGTCACTCATGATTTTAATACAGACCAGTTTACTGACATTTGTGACATGTTAAGAATGGCCTTACAACGTGGAACTCGGCTAGACTTCAACACGAGAGGCGCTTTAACCAACGAGGAGATGCACTTTTGGACAGGACGCAAGTGCGAAGAGTTTGATGCTATGTTGGTACAAACACCTACACTAAATGAAAGATGTAGAGAGCCGAGAACTGCATAAGGTATTTTATCTTACAAAACTGCGTACCGGGGAGCCAGATGAAAGACTTGCGACATTATTTAACATGTCACGACGAAAGCTTAAACATTTGTTGGTTATTGTAAGGGAGTGTCTCAATAACAATTACGTTGGGCTGCATTTGGGAGTGGATCACATTGGCAGACCACAATTATTGGAAAAAATCTCACTATACCAAAAGCATTATTTGGAAATGAAAATAATGATAAGTTATTATTGATTGGCGATGGTACTTACATTTACATAAATAAAAGCTCGAACTTCTTATTCCAAAGATTGTCCTACAGTTTACATAAGTTTCAGAATCTACTGAAACCTTTCCTACTTGCATGTACTGATGGATACATATTAAATGTAATGGGTCCATACGCTGCAACAAAAACAGATGCACAAATAATGGGCGACATTATGAATGATGGACAACATCCACTACATTGCTTACTCCGAACAAACGATGCTTTTATATTAGATCGAGGTTTTAGGGACAGCTTGGACCTCATTGATGAATGTGGGTATGAATCCTATGTCCCACCAACAAAAAACCGCCAAGAGACGCAGCTGACCACTGAACAATCCAACGAAGCTCGATCGGTAACGCTATGCCGGTGGGTTGTGGAAGTGGTAAACGGCCGGTTTAAACGTGATTTTAAGGTCTTGCGGCAAAAATATTTTAATAAGTCACTGCCCAATATGTTCACTGATTTAAGATTGCCGCAGCTATCACGAATCACTTCCACCAACCCATCGTGGATAGCATACACGCAGACGAATTCGTCAATATCATAAGGCAGAAAATAGATACCCCGAATCTTCTGCATATGTATGTAGAGAGAAAACGGCTTAATCACAGAAGAGTAGATTTTCAGAGGATGGAAGCGAGCCAGATCGAAAACTTCCCTTCAATGACGGAGGAGGATATAATTCTATTAGCGCTAGGTACCTACCAACTCAAGCTGGCAAGATCTTACTGTGCCGAGCATTTATCAAATGGTCTGTATATAATTGAAACGTACAGAGAGGGAGCACTTGAAGATCTGCCAGACTATGGCATACACGAAGATGCCTGGCTTTTGCGAGGACGAATCCAGTCGCGACATGTCCGTATAAAAACATATTTTTGTTACATATTGATCAACAGTACAAATAATGTTGTCCAACAGTATTGCACATGTTTAACCGGGCGACGTACGATGGGCACTTGTGCACATATAGTGTCCATCGTGTGGTACTTAGGCTATGCGAGGCATACGGGATTTACTGCTCTCTTCTCTCTTTGCGAATCTTTCCTCAATGCTGTTATAGTTGATACCGATATGTAATGTTTTAAATCTACTCACTTATTGCTAAAATATATGATTTTTATTTGAAGAACGCTTGTTTTCTTACTTCTTTTAATAATAGAATCCTAAGTGTGTTATATCATCGTCTAAGTCTATCTTATTACAGCTTTATTTTACTAATATAAGTAGTTAGTAGTAAATTCTCATTTATAAAACTTGGAGTGAGATTACTGCTTTCCAAACGTGAATAGGGACAGGCGCCATGGTAGACGTTTTTCTGCATCAAAATGTCTATTCAATGATATATAGGGAGAGGAGTGGAATAGATTATATATTAATGATGACTATTGGAGCGGGTACCACGTTCCATACATTTTTGCCCATTGTCCTTTAACGAGTGCAAAAGATATTACTTGACAAGAGTCAAAAATAAGCCGGGGCGGTTTTTACTAAGAGGCGATATGGGTGTTCCCAAAAGTATAATGAAACGAGGTGTAACCTCGAAGTCTGATTTTGAAGTCAGAGACGTGCCACCATTACTTGTTAATGTGTCTGCCTTAAAGCTTGCCGACGTGAATAAATTGTTATGCACTTCGGTGATAATTGGAAAACAGAACTTGGTTCCAGCCAGCTGAAGTTTTACAAGAATGTTTTGGACGAAACCACTCCTGGTGAAGGCGAAAATGAAGAACCCTGTGAATATTTAGAAGAAGTTGGAATTACTGTTTAATTTTTATTAGCTTTTAAATGACATTTTTGTTAATTCAATGGCATTGTGTTCATCAGTTTTCAATAAAGAACACATTCCAATCTATTATCTAGTTGTCTGTTTCGTTCCTGTTGTTGAAGGACCATTATTAGGAATATACATATATTAAATAAATAATACCTACTTTACTCATACTGATAATGCTGACAGTTTTGCATAAAACCGTCCACAAGGCCAGGTCGCATGAAACCAAAACCGCCTCTATCCAACGTTTAAATGCAAAACCTACTCTATCCAGATTTCAAAAGATAATATTTAAAAAAAGTTTGCTATGCTTTTAGATAATGTGTATTTATTTAAACATTAGACTATTTATGATCAAATAAAATCGAGTTGTTAGATATAACGTTACTCTAGTAGTTGCAACAGGTATTAGGCGTATTATGAAAAAAATAAAAGACTGGACAGAGGCGCTTTTGATTCTAGACCCCTCATGTATGAAAAACGGTATTCAGAAACACAAAACATCTTTGCCTTCAACGACAACGGTGCCTTCGCCTTCGATTTTAACTGTCAAACCGTAAAGCTTGTAAATTGTAGATGTTTTCTTGGTTGTAGACACAATTCCGTGGTTGTAGACGATTAAAATGTAAGTAAAACAAGTTATTTATTAAAATTAAAATTATTTTCTTGTTTTGTTTATAGTACTTTAATTCCTGAAATGTTTATGCCTATTTTTAATGTTTTAGATGGCAGTGCGTCTTTGCTGTATGATTTTTTTGTTGGAAGAAGCTAAGCGTCAAGATAATTTAGAAAAAAGACGTCAGGCCTACATGATACGTAATATGGGTCTTCTTTCTACTGATACAAATTATATTAAAGTATTCAGGTTGACTGAAGAGCTAATTACACAATTGGAGGAAGATATTTCTCCATTCTTAGCAAAGGCGAAACGTCGAGGAGGAATTAGCAACCGAACCAAGGTATTACTACTAAATCATTATGAGTAATATAAATCACCTTAAGGTGGAATATTAATATCTAAAACTTAGGGTGAACTCATCTAATTGCGTCCGTGGCCGACGCCCCCGATACGATTAATTTAATATCTTTTTTTTTTGTGCTTTTTCACTTAGTACAGTAAATGAGAAAAATGTCTCACCCTAATAATAAAGTATTTTTCCTTGCTAAACAAAAGTTATCTATCAAATAGCAGAGAGAATAGATCGCCACTTAACCAAATCTTTACACACCTTTTTCCCCATTAGAAGCATATTTATTGTGTACAAACATCCAAAAAATCAAAAACACTTCATATAAAATGTTAGTGAATGTTTATAATATACATTTATAATAAATTACCTTATGGAAATTTTATCTTTCAACTTCAACCAACTCGTCAACTAACTGAGCCAAACCAGTTATTGGTAACAATAAAAAGTCCGTCTTTTTATCTACAAAATTGAAAACAATAAGGAAGTATGAATAGATATTATGTCTATCTCTTTTACACCCGAGTCAAGTTATTGAATATTGCAATATGCAACTGATAAGAAAGTTTAGTGTGTCATCTCACAATGACGAGCGAAGGTCCCTCGCAAGGGCTCGTGCGAAATAATTACGATATAGTTAAAAATAGACTTAATGGAAAAACATTGTTGCACGCTGGATTTGCGTTAAAATAATCATAGAAAAAAATCAAAACTAGTGTGTGGGTGTATGTGAATAAAAGACATGGCCAGTGTGGTGGTGCAGTTAAATTGATAAATGAAAGTGACAACGTTCAAATGATAAAAGGACATAAGCCTGAGTGTCAGCCGAATTTATTAAAAAACGACATCAAAATTCTTACAAATGACTTAAAGAGAGTCACAACTAATTTTGGCTTCATTCAAAAAATGTATGAAACGAAAATTGCAAAATTACAGAGGGAAAAGTACAGTAATGAAATTCCAATCTACAACAATATTAAAAAAGCGATTTACAGAAGCCGATATACAGCCCTGAAGGTAAAAAAAATATGATTCAAGGATCCAGCTCAAGTTACTATACCTGAAATTTTTCAAAAACATTTGTCATTTGATTATAATGAGAACGGCAACAGGATCATCGTATTTGCATCAGACATAGCTTCGAATGAAATTAAAAATGTGCACCACTTCTTCTGTGACGGTACATTTGATTGCTGCCCCTGTCCCTTCAAACAGATTTATACTATCCACGGAGATATTGGGAATAATTCAGATGAAACCAACATTGTGCCCATATTTTACGCGCTGCTAGTTAATAAAGAAAAAGAGACATATGAAATGATGTTCAAAAAAATCAAAGAAGCTTTGCCAGATTTCAAACCGTTAAAATTCACATTGGATTTTGAAATATCAGCAATAGTCGCAATAAATAACGAATTTCCGACTGCTGAAATTCATGGGTGTTTTGTACAATTCCAAAATGCTGTATATAGGCAGGCAAAATCTCTCAAATTATTAGAATATGAGGAGACCACACAGTACGTAAAACTGTGCATCTGCCTTGCGTATCTGCCAAAAGAAGAAATTGAAGACGGCTGGCTTGCCATAATGGAAAACAGTTATGTATTTTTTACACTTTATTAAAGCTTGTCCATTCCTTATATTTTTACTTTTGCACAATCATTCGATCGATTATTTTCTTTTCAGTATTCCAGACGGCCAAGTAACTAAGTTCAATGATTATTTTGTTGAACAATGGCTTGAGCCTGCGGATATGATCGCAAAGTGGTGTTGTTATAAGGAAAAACATAGAACCACTAATTTAGTAGAGGCCTGGAATCACCGTTTAAAAAAACACCTAGGAACGAACCCGTCTTTATTGTCGTTTTTAGAAATGGTTAGGATTGATATTTCTACCTACGGCACGGCACAAGCGAGGTAATATTATTTATTTTACTTATATATAAAACAATTTAAAATATTACAAAAAAAAAATAGTTTAAGAGAAATTTATTAAGATATTTACCTAGTTTTTTCTTTCAGACTGAAAAACAAAAACATTCCTGTGAGCAGAAGAAAGAACAACACAAGAAAGAATGAAAAAATGATTGCCAATTTAACTGAACAGTATGAAAACAAAAAAATTAGCACAATCACGTTTTTAGAACAAATCCGCCCATATGTGGCAGTTCGTCCTAAAAAGTAATAATTTAACTTACTTAATGAAAAGAGATGATTTTGCTTGTATACTATTTTTAAGTTTTAAATTTTGAAATTTTAATTTTTATATTTGTTTAAGTTTTTACAGTTGATTATTTCTATGCTAGCAAAATTTCATGTCATGTAAAAAATTTGTTACTCTACGAGTACGTTTGTTTTTTAAGACTGATTATTTTGTGTTATTTCTATTGAAAATGACTGATATAATAAGGTAAAATTATTCTCATTTGTTTCACAGTTGAATATGTTTATTTATTATTTTTACAGATAAAAGAACATTTCATTATGTAAAAAGTTAGTTGCTCTGCAGTAATTTTTAAGACTGATTATTTAAAATTACTATCTTATTTTATTACATTTGAGACTGATTATTATAATTAAGTTAAATGATTCTCTTGATTATAGGTGATGAAAACAGTGATTTATATAAAAAAAATACTAGATTTTTTGTCGAGTATATAAATAAATAATGAAAAATAACTAAGACTTTAATTTTTCAAAACATACCTCTAATATAAAAGCATTTTTGTATTATAAATATAATGACGATTTAATGTTATGCATATATTTACAATCAATATAAGTACATTTAATATTTTTGTAAAACAATTTTTGGGCCTGACAGTACATTTGATCAAAAATTCCTTTGAATTAAATTAATCGTATCGGGGGCGTCGGCCACAGGTGCGTCGACCACTGGGGGCCTAAGCCACGGACCCATCTAATTCTGTGACTCGCCTAATTCGGTGATATTTGGTTTGAGCGCTATCATAGGGCTATACGAGTGAAATCAATGGTTTGAAATACAACCTTAAGCCTCTGTGATAAAGTTCAAATTCGTCTGTAAAGTTTGGGGATGCTCGAGTGAGCGAGATAGAAACAGCTAACGGTTTTGTCAGTTCGCGCGCGAATCTCGCCGGTTTCGGCAGTGTTTGTGAATTGGTGGCGAACTTTGCTGTATTTATGTAAGTATTTAACCGATTTTTTAGCTTCTTTCTAATAAAATGAATTGTAATTGATATTCCCTTGATGTGGCAGTAAAAAAATCGTCATAGTTCTGCGTCTTTTTCGTGTTAGAGCTTATTTTGTTCGTCCAAAATATAAGCATTTTAGCGGTTGAGTGGTTTCTGTGCTATCACAGAATTATAGTAGTTATGTACAAATCGACGGGTCCCAAGAACAAAAACTTATGTAAATATAAGTCGATTTTTAGTTTTTTGATCAAATGTATTAAGTATCATAGCAGCTATAAGGTAGTGTAATTATTTTTCAAATAGTGTTTTTACTTTATGAAATAACCAATCGAACATTGCCTTATCTAAGAAATAGTTCCACGAACAATGACGCATCGACATGTAAGAACTTGTTCGCCGCGGTAAGCACCACGCGCATCGCGATGTAACGTCAGACACAAGTTTGTACTCCTCAGTGGCGGTCGATTTTGGAGGTTCAAACAAGTTTTCAATTGTGAGTCAAATTAATGACAAAAGGTGTAAATACAGTGTCACAGTGTATTTTTTGCGATGTCTGCATTGTCAAGAAAGAAAAGAATTTTGAATTTAGCGCTACAAATGAACGAAAATAATTGTTCCGATCCTACTACAAACAGAAATAACAATGAAGAATGTAATAATCTTGGTAAGTAATTGTTTTATTTTTTCAAGTCACACGTATTTTAAAGATGGCTTAGGGATTTTGTATTATAATACTAAATATTATAAGAAAAAATCGAAAACTATTATAATTACCGTCGTGTGTGATTAAAGTATGTTGTTCAACGATAATAAAAAAAAGTACTTTTTTTGGATAATTTGTTGTAATAATTTCATTCTTTAGAAAAACTACACAATAACATTTCATTTTGTTATATTTATTTTTACGACATTATTTTCACATACGTTGTTGTTCAGCCAAAGTTCTTCTAACATTTTCAAACGTATGTGCAGATAGGATATTTTTCTACGTAAACTTAATATAAAATATAGTCGTATGTGATAACAAGATTTTGTTCTTTGTAAGAACTTTCACGTGAGACTTTTCTAAACAAAAATACACCATTTAATACTCTCCTTTTAATTAAAATGATTTATTTTTACTAGTGATAGGCTAGTACTCAAGTAAGGTAATGAAATTCAGTAGCTATATTGTTTTCTATTTGACTTTATTACAGAATCTGCAATTGAACGTGACAGCAATACTAGTTCCCCGTTACCGTCCGATGCCCAAAACATTATCGTCGAAATGGCAGAAGTATATCATGCCGTATTTGATGACACTAATCATACAGAAGTACCAGAACTACAACTTGAAGCCACCGAAAATAATACTCATACCACACGTCAGCAAGTTGTTTCCAGAAGAATCCAGAAGAAGTACTGACTCCATTAAATATAGAGGTAACCTCTAGTTTTAATAATTCACCAGTGGTATACCTAGAAGAATTTGAAGAACCAGCTGTTGCCACTCACATATCACATTAGCTACACCAATGCCCTCTCCAATAAATGTACACAGGAAGTGTGATGATCATTTTTGTCCCGACCATAGTTCTTGGATAGATTCTATTCAATCTGCAGGTACTAGTGTTTCGACTTTGACATCAACACAACAAAAAAAGAAAAGATCAAGAAAACCATTAGTTAATAAGGATAATTGGTCTGACGTAAAACGAAAATATTTAAAAAATCTCGGTAAAAGCTATGTGTCAAAAAGAGGCAAATTCGTTGAGGATAAAGTAATGGGAAAACCTTGCAATTGTCGGTATAAATGAGCGGAAAAAATTACTGAAGACCAAAGACTGGAATGCTTCACTAGGTTTTGGAAACTTGGTAGTTCAGAAAAACAATGGGGATTTGTTGCAAAATATGTAAAAAAAGCTCCTAAATATAGATGTCTAAACCGCAGTACTCCTAACAACCGTCAGTTTACATTAAAGTATTTCTTGCCAATTAAATCTTTAAACGCCGATTCAACTACTATAAACGTCTGCAAGACTATGTTCTTGAAAACATTAGCTGTTAGTGAAAGTATAATTAAAACTACATTTAAAAAATATGATGGTGTGGCAGATTTTGAAGAAGACCACCGAGGCAAACATAACCATCACAAATCTATCATTAATAATGACATGATAAAGAGTGTGTGTGACCTCTGAGTCTCACTTTATTCGAAAGGACTCGACCAAGTTATATCTAGATGGTAGTCTCAGCATAAGCCGAATGTTTAAACTGTATTACGAATGGTTCGATCAAAACATATACGCATCAAAAGCAACGACAGTACGCCAGTATAGGGAAATAGTGAATAAAAATTTTAATCTTGGTTTTCATATACCTAAAAAGGACCAGTGTGAAGTTTGTCATGCTTTTACAAATAATCGGACACCTACAAATGAAGAAATACAAAAACATAAAGTACATATGGACGCAAAGAAAACTGCACGTACCATGAAACAAAAAGACAAACATGATGCTATAGAGTCTCAAGGGCCCATTATGACAGCAGTTTTTGATTTCCAGAAGGTATTGACTTGTCCGCATGGCTAAATAAGTATATTTTACTACAAAAGAAAATTATCTACCTATAACTTTACAGTTTTTAATATGGGCCAAAAGAAAGCAGTGTGCTATATGTGGGACGAAACAGTAGCTAAACGAGGAGCTAATGAAGTGGGAAGTTGTTTGTTAGATTTCATAAAAGATAATTGTACAGAAGGCACAAAAGAATTTCGTTTCTGGTCCGATAATTGTGCGGGCCAAAATCGGAATAGATTTGTGTTTTCTGTATATTTATTTGCAGCAAAAAAATACAAAGTGTCTATACATCGTTTTCTAGAGAAGGGACATACCCAAAACGAGGGAGATAGTGTCCACGCCGTCATAGAGCGTTCGTCTCAATCCAAAACGATTTATACACCCGACGAATGGCGCCTGCTCGTGCGATGGGCAAAAACAGAAGGAGAACCATATTTAGTTAAAAATATGCTACAGGAAAACTTCTTTAACTTTAAGACCCATGTAAATGACAAACTATGGAACAAAAATTTAAGAAAACAAAAAATATTGTGGACTAAAGTTAAAGAAGTTTTCGTTGACAAATCTGAACCAAATAAATTGTACTTTAAGTATGATTTAAATGAAGAATCTTATGAATGCTTAGTTATACGAAACGATACAAGAAACTCATCTGTATTGCCTGTCTTGGAGCGTGCTTATTCTTCACCACTTAAGTTAACAAAAGATAAACATAATGATTTGGAGAGCATGTGCAGAACAGGTGTTATAAATGCCACTAATGCAATATTTTTTAGATCTTTACCCTACAAATCTAACAATGCAAATGACGACTTAAGTGATGAAAATGATGAATAATACTTTTATTTTATATTTTTCTTTTATACGAGAGACAAAGTCTGGTTAAATTAAATAAGACTGATTAAAACTGTATTAAAATAATAGTAGGTACCCAGTAAGTAAAATAAAGATACCTGATTTTGTGATTACACTGATTACTTAGCATTGAATTAAATACAAAAAAAGAGAACATTTTTGTTATTATAATTTATGTTGTGATAATTTTATAATGTTATACTTAATCTTTAACCGTAAAGGAATACATTTAGTTTGCTACAAGAGTTTTTGACCTTTTATCAAGTATTTTTTTAACTGTTTGTTGGAGACGGTTTTTGAAGGCTATTAGTTTTTTTTTAAAGTTTTTTTAAGTGATTTATAGGCATAAATAACATGCTCAATTGTTTTAGATATTAAGGTAATTGTTAGATTTCTACTGTATGTTATTAATTTTTGATACATTTAACTAGATTATGTCAAAAATTTATTATTGATTATGAGTACTATTTTGAATTGTTTAGAATGTTGTTAATTTTCTTTTGTATTTGAGTTTAAACATATTTTTAAGTACCTATTTGGAAAAAATATTTCCAAGCAAAACTGTGATTAAATTTGAATAATAAATAAGTGATCAAATCAAATGGTTTTCTTTCTTACTACCTACATTTAGAGACAACATAGGTTTAGACATTTGCAACATAAGACATAATTCTGTAGGCAAATACCGATGTACACCATCTCTTGTACACATACAACTTTTTGTTTTTATAAAGATTTCATAAAACAACGTCGCATGTGTTGTTAAGTCTTAATTAATTCCAAAAAACAATCTCACATCATTACATGAGAATCAATTTTAAATAAAATACATATTTAAAATAAAACATTAGCGAGCAAAAACAAGTAAACTAAATAAACAAATACCTTTCACCATAATTTTCTACAAATTTTATTTTTTTTGCAACTTATTTGATTCGCGTAACTTTATTGCTACGCACTGCAACTAGACAATATTGAAGATAGGACTTTGTTCTTGGGACCCGTCGAAATATTTGTGGTTTTAACTGAAATTATTGACTTATTTTGAGTGTAGTAGACAAGATTGATGTCATTTTATTACTTTTATCTGGTCTTAATTAAAATGACGACTTTGAGCCAATATTATATTTTGCTATCACGGAATTGGGTGACAGTTTTTTTGGACTTGTCACGTAATTGCGTGAGTAATTTACAGCAGCAGCTTTTTTTTTATTAATATGAGCTCAAATTTGGGCAGACGCTAAAATCTAAGCAGGTAGGTACGTATTTATTATTTTAATTTGCTTGTTTACTTTCAGATATATCATGGATGACCCCAACAAGAAGAACAGAAAATACTCGGAGACCGATCTCAAAACCGCTGTTGAAAATGTTTTGAGTTCAACAATGACAGTTTACAGAGCTTCGAAGGAGTTTAAGATTCCATGGTCGACATTAAAAGAGAATGTGACGAAGTACAAAACTCTACGAGAGGGTAATCAAGATGCACAGATCGTAATGTCCAAGATAGGAAGGCCGTTTGCGTTACCTGTTGAAATAGAACAAAAGTTACTGGCCTTTTTTTTTTTTTTTTTTTTTTTTTATGGTGGGAAAAAATCATGCATTGACATCCCCCGCCCTTGGGCGGAGCGGGAGATAGTGTCAGACTCTTACTGACTAAAAGACCCACCCCGTTCCTTCTAGCCTTCATACCGGGGCTCGAGCGCCCTTTCGGATAACCCTGGCCCCAGTAGGCTTCGACCCAGCTGGGTCCCTGCTGTTGCTGACAACTCCTTGAGGCGCGCGGGAACAGCGCGCGCCGTCGACGACTTGGGCTTGGTCCGGACAGTTACCGGACGGCCGGACAGCGAGCTACCCATTGCTCACTGTCCGCAAGCCCGCGTCTACGTTGGCCGGAAATCGGGATCAGAATCCCGGCGACGGCGGCGGCGATAACGCCGTTGCCTGATGCGTTCGGCCTCCTCCTTTGCGAGCATTACTGCTTCGCAGAAGTCGGCGACCGCCTGCCACTCCTCCTCGCTCCGGACCATGGCCTCAACCAGGGCCCGGCGCGAGAGGTCTCCGCCGCCGATCGCCCCCACGAGGGCACGGCGATGCTCCGCCCAAGCAGGGCACACCTCGACTGTGTGCTCCACCGTGTCCTCCGGGCGTTCCGCACAGTGGCGACACCCGGGCGTCACTTCCGCATGAATCGAGTGCAGGAATCTCCCGAACGAACCATGTCCGGTGAGTACCTGCGTCATGCGGAAGGTAAGGACGCCGTGAGGTCTTTCCAGCCACGCCTCAAAGAGGGGACTTACCGAAAGTTACTGGCCTATATTATTGAGATGCAAGAACGTGGTTTTGGTCTTACAGTTACCAAAATAAAGCAAATAGCATTATCTTTAGCAAATAGCATTATCTTTAGCAAAAGCTGCGAACATTTGCTGCACATTCAATGACAAAAAGGGATCTGCAGGTTGGAATTGGTGGGTGAAGTATAAAGAACGCTACGGGTTGTCTTTGCGAACACCGGAAAATCTTTCAGCAGGTAGAGCGATTTGTTCTAACCCGGTTATTTTAGAAGATTTTTATGAAAAATTAGAAAAACAGTTAAATGAACATGACATTCCACCCGAAAGAATATGGAACTGCGATGAAACTGGTCTGATGTTTGTCAACAAACCCAACAAAATTGTGACAAGCATTGGAAAAAAATATGTTTACAACAGAACATACGCAGAAAAGGGTACGACAATCACATTATTGGCGTGCATAGATGCGACAGGATGTTACATCCCCCCATTTATTATATTCAAAGGTGTAAGAATCATACCACAACTGACAAAAGGATTTATGCCAAACACCCAAGTACAATTTTCTCGAAAGGGATGGATCATGGGTGAACTATTCCTAGATTGGTTAAAATTCTTTGTTCGATGTATCCCTCCAGCAAGACCCGTTCTATTGATAATGGACTCACACGCCAGTCACGTTACGCCACCTGTACTGGATTACGCTCGATAACAACAAATAATATTGTTTACAATACCTTCTCACACGAGTGCGATTCTTCAACCACTTGATGTCAGTGTTCATCGACCTCTGAAAGTAGCCTGGAGGACAATAATCGAAACCCACAAAATGGAAAATCCTTGCCACATCCCAAACCGCTATGATTTTCATAAATTTTTTACCCCTGCATTTGAAAAAAGCTTCACGCCATCAAACATACGAGCTGGGTTCAAAAAAGCGGGTATCTATCCGTTAAACAGAACAGCTGTGAATCCACTGGAACTTGCTCCATCAAAGTTGACAGACAAACCATTTCCAGAATCGGTAGAAGAGGTCACACTTCATAAAGATGAACAAACTCAAATTTTAGAGGAAATCGTATATTGCAACATTGTACAAGAAAATGGGTCCCTGGAGACAGATTACCTTGTAGAACTTTATTCAGCGTGTTCTCCATTAGAATGTGAAGAAAATGGATGTCTAAGAACAGGTGACTCTCTATGTGATCCTCTTCATTCAGCGGATTTTCAATTTGAATGTGAAGAAAATGGGTCTTTGAAGATAGATGATCCTGTGTGTTATCCTCCTCATCCAGCGGATTCTCCATTTGAATGTGCCAAGCTACCTGTCCAGCTTGAAGAAGACGTAATTATGGATGATGTTCCGGGTCAGAATTCGCCTATCATTTATCAACAAAAAATTAAAATAACTGATAGTACAGATATATTTGAGAACGACAATTCTGCAGAAAAAGAATCCAGCAGGCTCAGAAAAGTGAGAATTCCCTCAAAACGTCCTCATTGTAATGACACGATCTCAACTGCAACTGAATTGGGAATTTCAGACTCTTCCGAAAACTGTCCTCAAATTACCCCCATTCAAGAAGTTTCATTTGAAAAAGTTGAACCACTTAAACTAAATAAAACATTTTAAATGAAGTTATAATTCCAGCTCCGGTAACCTAAACAAAACTTCACAGTTCATTTAGATAAGATTTTAAAAGTGCCCAAGTTAGAGCAGAATCAAAATAAAAAAAAGAGAAGGACCGTCCCTCATGCACAATGTTTAACTACTATGGCTGACAAGGACCTAAACGACGCTGCTGTTCCTAGCACGTCAAAATCTGAATCAAAAGTGAAACGAAGTAAGAGAGCAAATAAAAATAATACTGCACCTGCGAAGAAGAAAAATAGAACTGAAGACGACGATTGGCTATGTGAAATATGTAAGAGATGGTACTCAGAAGATGCAGCTTCTAAAAATGGAGCAGACTGGATTTCTTGTTCCTTCTGCTCTAAAACGTACCACGTACATTGCCAAAGTCAAGAATTTGAGGCTATTGAGACGATTTTTAAGTGTGATATGTGTTGCGCCGAAGAATAATTTTATTATAATATTAATATTGTACTACTTAAATAAAGTTAACTTGCCTAATTCCGTTATATCAGAATTAAAGTATTAGCTATCACGGACTTAGAGGTCACCACGGAATTAGGCAAGTTGACTTGGTTTAGTAAATTTAGTATAACTCTTAGGTTTCTAGAAAAAAATCTGATTATTTGTGCTAATATTCCTCATAAAAGACTGATTAAAACTCATGCTGAGACTGAATTAAATTAATTAATAATTTATTGGTATTTTATTACTCAAATGCCTTTGTCACGAAGTTAGATGAGTTCACCCTACTCTCATTCCAGTTTTTATGCACTCTCGCATTTTTAGCAATTGGGAGTTACCAAAAATATTATGTGAGAATGCAAGAACTTATATCTCACAAGCATCTGCCTTGAGGGCTATAAGAACCGTAGTAGATGCCATCAACTGCCCAGTAATTTATAAATAAGTACATTAGATTTCCCCAAAATGCAAACGAAAGGCGAATTCTTAAAGAAAAGTAGGTAATTTTTAAGTTTCACACTTTAGTTTTTATTTTTACTAAGTAGATATTTACTTTCATGAAATCATGAATCAAACCATATTGCTATTTATTTTTATGTTACATTGTAACGAGTCGATTTCGCTTGAAAGACTTGTTACCCAAGTAAAAAATTCTATTATTTTTTTTTATGATGAGCTGTCAGATTTGATAACCTCACTTTTCGGCTCAACTTTTCTTCAGCGAGGAACTAATATTTCTTTGCTCTGTTTAAATTTCTAAAAAATCCTGTTTATAAACCGTCTTGTGTTACAAGGATGTCGTAATACAAACGGAAAGATATTTCTTGGAGAAATACACAGCAATTTAGCGACTCTTCGCCTCTCTTGCGAACTCTTTTAATGAACCGATTGGCGCGCTAAACGTAATTCGGAGGAAAAAACGCCGTAGTCTGGCGTTTTTTTTTTTCTTTATTTCCTTTTCTCCTATCTTATTTTTCGGGATCGACTTGAAGATTATCCTATAAGGGACCACGCCTGGAGTCTCCAAGTACCGGACGACATTCCTTTTTTTTACACATTTAAAATTAACCTTTAAAAACAGATGCAATAGTATCCCTTAACTAAGATTGTCAGAAACTACGGGTTGGGAGGAAATAAAAGACAAAGGTTCTGAATATCGGCTTTATTTTTATCCCTTATTCTCCCCACTGGAAGATTAATTGTCCAATCTAGTGCCCGATCAGGCTGTCCTGGCTATTCTCGTTTCGACGTTGGCGCCCGAGATCTTATTTCTTTTTTTTTTATTGTCGAAACACCCCTTTTTTTAACATACACAATCAAAATCAATTTTTTTATTTTTTTTATTATTACAACATACTTATTTAATATTTTTAAATCCACTATGTTATTTTTAAATTCTCCATCTTTTATTTAGATTTTATGAAAAGTTCAAACTGCCTGGAACCATTGGTTGTGTTGATGGTAGGTACCTTGGTATTAATGGTTCGGCCCAAAGAACATGAAAGATATTATTGCAGGAAAGGGTATCATGCTCGAAATGCTGTTATTGTAAGTTCTTTTTATTATTTTATTAAACTTATAGTAGGAATAGGAACCCATCTGTTTCAAACCATTTTTTAATCTTTTATCTTTGCATTTTAAGATAAATGATCCGGACCTAAATATAATGCACGTGAATGTAACTTTTGGAGGTGCAACACACGAAAGCTTTGTAACTCAGTTATAAAAACGCATTTGGAGCAGTTAAATAATACAGGAGAAACAGTGTATCTGCTTGTATTGCTTATGTATTTTAGTTAATATTTCTTTGCTTTTACTATTTATAAATTGTACCTGTTTTCGGAAGTATATCAATATTAATAATAAATTCAGGTATTTTTATTGTTGTAAAATTAAATTAAATTCCTATTTATTTCAGGGGACTCCGGTTTCGCTCTCAGGCCATACATGATGGTTCCATGTAACAACCCTGAGCCTGGATCAAGGGAAGAATACTACAATGATCTGCATGCCACTGCACGAAATACTGCAGAACGGACCATTGGCATACTTTAAGGCCGTTTTAGGTGCCTTTTGGTTCATCGTGTTCTTCACTATGATCCACAGATGGTGGGAAAAATTATTAAAGCTTGTTGTGTGTTACACAACATTTGCAATCAAGCCAGAGTACCTCCAGTAGAATTACCAGCTCATTTACAGAGACAAGAAGCGAGGGTAATCCAATTACTACAACAAGGAAGCCAGACGTCTGTTAGTGATTTGGACGTTGGACGTCTTGCTAGAGGTCGTTTAATTAATAGACTGGGCAAAATAGTTAATAAATAGAAGTATATATAGACTTAAATAATTACTAATTCAGGATGACAGTTTATTAATGTGTATGTAATGTTTGTTATATAGTATTATAATGTATATTGTTCTTCATAAAATAAAGAAAGTAGATTTTTTTTCTTATATACTTGATGTTTTATCTAAAGATACAATTAATAATAGAAGCAAATACTAACAATAGACTTAAGATATTACTAATTGAGGCGTATAGTTGCAAAACCCCCCAAAACAGTTATTTTCATAAATTCACTTATTTACATCAACGGCCAGTATTTCAAATTCTCTTTGAAATAAGAAAAATAACTCTTAACAAGTCCCACTATAAGCGTACAAATTTACAAAGGCAAATTCGTGTTTAGTAGCTAAAACCGCTATAACGACATGTTTCACTTTCAAACGGCCCTAAAACCAAATACACCAATCAGAGCGCTTCATTCACGGAACAGTAAAAACAGTGGAAGAAGTAAGTAGGCGTGGCACTGTCGCCGCTAGTAAGAATCGCGTTGCGCACTTACGGTCTTATTAATAAAAATCGCTTAGTCCAAAGGTAATCCGACGTTACATTTGGAATTGTTACTCCGAGAGTAACAAAGTATTATCTTTGTAAATTAGACACTATTAATAAACTTAGAGTAACCTCGGATTAACAATACATTCATTACACCAGAGTTATTACGAATGTTCTGGCAACACACTTGTTTTAAAAGTAAAAAGAGTGAACTATTGAATGTAATCGAAAAAGAAATGAATGACAGAACTGTCAACCTGACATAAAGCGTGACATCACAAGACGTTTGTTTTGTTTGTTGCCCGGCGCTTGTTGCGTGTTGATTTCCCGGCGAAAAAAATAATACACTTAATACTCTATAATATATTCTATTCTATCTGTAATAATATTTTTACATATTAAAAATGAGCCAAAAACGCATACGCTCTATAAACTGGGACGAAGAAGAGAAGGTAAAACTTTTTTTAAATTATGTTTAATGCGTGGTCTTTATTTATGTTTACCGTGGTTGTTATTTAAGTGTCTTTTACTGTTTCAGCAATTATTTCGTATGGTTTTTAAAGAATATGCCCAAATTATTGAAAATAAATCGCTGGATACAAATACGAACAGGACAAAAGCTAAAGCATGGGAGCAAGTTCACTCTAAGTAAGATAGTCTTAAACATTCTTTCCTTCATAACAAAAAAAGGTTTTCTAATCTATATGTGGTATAATTCAGTAGAGACAGATTAAATGTTACATTTATAAATAATAATATAAATAATTTAACTTCTATACAGGTTTAATCAGCTAAATAGCCGACCTCGGGATCTAAACCAACTGAAAATTCAGTGGAAAACTATGAAAGTGAATGCCCGAAAGTCTTTTAGCTCTTTTAAAAAAGAAACAAATAAAACAGGTGGTGGGACAAGACCACCAACTCCAAATGACACCATAATGGAGATAAAAGACTTGTTAAATCCTGCGGAGCTATTGCGGGATGATAATTTATATGACTCTGATGGAGTTGTGGTTGGAAAAGTGGAGATCCAAACAACTAGTAACGCACAGGTCAGTTGTATAAATATATGATAAATGAAATGATAGCCTAAAAATTTTATTTCTATAGTTTAATTATTATTTATGTTTTATTTCTAGAATTCAGTACTAGTTAACAACAGCAACATGGAAGAAGATCAAATAACTGTGAGTATCCATCATAACATTTTTTATAAACAAATAAGGTAGCACCTCTTTGGAATTTGGAAAATATTAAACTTATTTTTTACTCTTTCAGAATATTGCATGTATAGAAACAATAGAAGATGTTGATGATCAAGTATCCTGTCAAAAATATACTCCTGTGGTGAGCTCACAAACAGAAATACACTATGGTGTCTGTAAAATCTACAGTGTATTTAATGTATAATCTAATTTTACAGATCTCTCCACTCGTAGCTACTCCGGCTACTCCAATGGCAACAAAAATAGATTCAATTCTAGTAAAGGTAATTAATACACTCTTAATTGATGTAAATATTATAATCAATTCATCATATGAAAAATACAACCTTGTTTAACTTTATTGATATGTTACAGACTACTGAAGATAAAGCCACAGTAACTCCAATGTTACACAGGGGCACAACTCCAGCAAAGAAGGTACCTATTTAAAATATATAATTCTAAATGCACATCTAATTGTCCAAAACTGAAGTTTATGTATATGAATACATAAAATTCAGTTTGGGGCACCTCGCAAATATTAGTATTACCTGATAAGTGATTTCATTGATCTAATTATCAATTATTATTTCCAGGTGGCCAAACGAAAAATGAATTTGAATAATATCATCAATAATGATAAGAACTCCAGAAAGGTAATATTTATTTATATCTACTGCTGCTTCTTTTCAACATTAAAATATTTAATAATTTAACTATGTATTTGTTAATTACAGGACCACGAGGGCTATGTAAGTAGCATGATAAGCCATAGCAAAATGCTAAAGGATGAGGAACATATGAGACGGATGGAAATGGCTGAAGAAGAACATGCAATCAAAATGGAAATCCACAGAAAGGCTGAAGAAGAACACACAATCAAAATGGGAATCCACAGAAAGGCTGAAGAAGAACATGCAATCAAAATGGAAATACACAGGGAAAGCTTAAAATCTGCAATATTACAGAGAGAAATATTAGAATTACAGAAGGAGCGTGATCTCTTATTACATAAGCAATAATAAATTTAATATTCATTTGATTATTTTAAAACAAATACTCTTTTCCTGTGTATTTCCATTTCAATTGCATGTTTTTGCACCTTGTATCATGCTTAGGTTTAGATATGTTTAATTTTGATGCAACCTTGAGGTGTACACCGCACTAAGCCTTTTCTTATCCTGTCTCTACTTTACTAAGCACCTACCCATCCATACTTCCTTGTTTTTCAAATGTTATTCTACAAATTAAATTGATGTTTGTGAACATTGATATATTGCTTAGGTGCTTACTATTATAATTATTGTGCATTTGTGTATTGTCTGTTTACTTTTCTGTGTTGTACTTGTCAAATAAATCTTTTCTATTCTATTCTAAATATGTTTTATTGAAGGATCAAAAAATAAAATCTGATCAAGTAAATTCGTAAATCATTTATTCACTTCAAACCTGTGTAAATGTTGTTATACTATTAAAAATTTTCATTAATAAATGCTGTACGTGCAGAATTGCCCCTGAGCAAGTTGTTTAGTGCTTGTGTTACTGGAACAGTGTCATCTTCCTCTACAACCTCAATTACGTCTTGTCTGTGCAAGGCAATATTGTGCAATACTGCCAATGCCACGATATATAGTTTTGTATTTTCTAGTTTTGTAGTGAATCCTGTCAGTAAACAGCGGAATCGTTGCTTCCACAAGCCAAAACATCTTTCAACTACATTACGGGTTCTTATATGTGCCCGGTTATATAATTCTTCTTTTTCTGTAGCAGGATGAAGAACAGGAGTAAATAAATATGGGGTACAAGCATACCCTGAATCTCCTAAAAGCCTGCCTTTAAATTCCGACTGCTCGAATCGTTGTTTCAAACGACATTCGTTAAATATCCTTGAGTCATGTGTACTACCTCGCCAATGAGCCACGATGTCCATGATCTCCAAGTTAGCATTAGATACAACCTGAAACAATGTATACAAATATTGAAATATAAGTAGGATGAGGGTTCATTAGTTATAATTATGTACTTAATTGTTTGTTGCAAGCATGAGCTACCCAGGTACTAAAAAACTTACTTGTACATTTATTGAACTGTATCCTTTCCGGTTTATGTAATATTGTCCAACTTCTCCACCAACTTTTGGAATTCGGATATGGGTGCAATCAATAGCCCCAATCACTTGTCGAAAAGCACACAATGAATAAAATCCAGCGATAACTTTATTTTGTTCTGCATCGGTTTGTGGCATTTTAATCCATCGAGTCCTTTGTGCAAGTATTGCTAAGGCAACTTGTTTGCATACAAGGGACATAGATGACTGACTCATTCCACTAAGGTCTCCAGCGTCATCTTGAATCTGTTGACATAAAAGTTTTGTATTACAAATTAAAAACAAGTAGGTAAGTAAGTATCTAAATAGGTACTAATCTGGGGTAAAAACAATATTGGTAGGTACTGATGATAGTTTACCTCTCCAGGGGCCCATATTCTTATTGCTGCCAAAACTTTCAGATGGGGTGGTATAAAGCCTCCTCTTGCGTCACCAGCTAAATCATTTTTCACCATGTCTATAATGAACACTGCAGTGGATCGAGAAAATCTGTACTTGCACTTAAACTCGGTTTCTTGAAGTACTTCCAGTGGATTCTTCCGTATTTTATATAATTTAACACGTCTCACTAATACCGTCCGGCTTTCAACCTCATTTATCTCATCTAATACTCTCAAATCATCAATAAAATAATCTCTTTCCATTTTCTATGCACAAATAACAGGCGTGGAGAAAGAAGCACAAATAACTATGGTCACAAAATCCTAGGTTATGAAATATAAAAAACGTCAAAATATACGCCACTCTATGCTTAGTCAATCGTTAAACTACGTAGCGCTAGTGATTAACTTTTATTCCAAGAGTAAGCTTGGAGAAGCTTATTCTCTCCTTACTCCACGTTTATTAATACTAAATTAAATTACTTCAAACTTAACACTTAGAGTAAAGTTGTTCTTGCTCTAGTCGAGGTTTATTAATAAGACCGTTACTGTTCAAGCGCCCTCATTCTCTAACTAAACTGCGCAACATAATAATTAACGAAAAATAATATTAAAATGCCTTATTGTCCCATACTGTACTTTAAAAACCATAGTCTGACTAAAAATTTAACTCATGGAGGTGTATCCACCGAAAAGTATTATTTTCGGATTTATTTTAATAAAATGGAAAAATAAAATTACGTGAAACATTGCGCAGGATATACAAACAAAACTAGTCCTTAGTAACATCACTACAAATATACTAATAATAATATACGATTTTCTTTTCTCGGTTATTAGCTTTTCTGGAATATTCGTTAGTCTACCTATACTTTTGACGCTATCCAAATAGTGCGTGACTTTATCGATAAAATTAATCGATATGTATAATATGTATTACATTGCCTTTTTAATATAATTATATATTATAGTTTAATAGTTTTTGTAAGTAATATAATACAGATAATTATTAAATTAATAAATATAATAAAATAAAAATTGTGGTATGATATTTGTGATGTATTTTAAATAAATTTAGTTAAAGAGTTAGGAACAACATAGGGCGTTTGAATTATACTTAATATTCTTATGTTTAGCAGTGGGCGATGACAATGATTTCAGCTGAGATGATGATAATTGATGTACTATGCAAAAAAATACCCTTTTTACTACGTTTAAAAATTGTCTTTAATCATATTAATTTCATAATTTTAATACTATCACACTATCGCATAAGGTGCCCCGGGGCTAAAGCAACTACGGGGTTATTGTAACTAAATTGAATAACTTCGTTATTATAGGATTTTTAAATATAACGCCATCTAGAAATTACGCAGCATACCATATTGTTACATGAAAATAATAGATGGTAACACTGCAGCTAAAAATGAAGGTAAAACAGGTTGATCTGTCAAACCGCCATTTTGAAGCAATTTTGTACGAACGCACGTGGTGACAAAAATCAACAAAAATATGTGTTGAAGTGTTTTATTGCTGGTGTTTTAAGTGGAGTGCATAGTTGACAACCGTAAGTAGCTATAATTATTTTTTGCTTAAGGATTGGTTGATGCTACAATAAGATATGCGAATAGTTACAATTTCCCTGATAATATCGTAAAATGGGGTAATTGTAACTTTGAGGTTAGTTGCATTTACCCCGTGTCGGTTTGTATGAAACCATAAAACAATAGTGTTGTGCCATGTCGATATTTCAATTCATTGATATTTTTATTAATATTGTGTAAATTGCTGAATTAGATATTGATATGCTAAAGACTAGATATGCGTACTCAAAGTACAGTATTATATCTCGACCTTAGAGGCATTAGGTAGGATGTGAAGATCCGACCAAAATGTCTTTTTAGTGTAGCGATAATATGGCGTTGTTTCTCTTTCTATCAAACTGATCGTGGTATTTCTATCTCTTTCCGTTAGCAAAATACACGCATGCATAAAGTCGGATTTACGCACTTTTTGAAATGCCTTGGAGGCATATAGGTTTACGTTCACTTACATCTTTATGCACTAAATTATTTTTACTTTAAGGAGCCTTATGTCAACAAAAACTATTATGCATCTAAAATATTTGGCACATCACGCTGGGCGCTTCAACTCATACGACCTTGTGCACCTAATTTATTATTCAAATAAAGAAACGTATCATCACATTCAGCATTATGCTTGGAAAAATGTTATCTAGCATTAATAAGGCATAACGTCGTATGTCAATGTAAGACTTTCTTGCTGTAATAACAACAATATTGTATTCGGATTTTGGTACGTTTGTTGACTTCCATCCTTATGTCTCCAAATAAATTAAAGTTACTTTGTCCTGCTTGGTCGGTAGTTAAGATAGTTCGGATATTTCCGTATAGAAAATTTTGGTCGTCATGAACGCACGTGGCGCATCGACAAATGGCGTGAGACAGCATTATAGCTCGTCGCCGCTAGAGTGAGAGTGACAGTGATAGTGGAGCAGTGGCACGTGCCGCACCACGCCCGCCCCGCCGCGCGTCGGCCGTTGGTTACAATAGCAAAATTTATTCGTTCGTTCGGCACCGGTCACGCCGGTCACTTGTGTATGGTTTTCAGTTTTATGTGAAAAAGCAGTGGTTAATGAATACTTAGTGCGATATTTTGTATTACAAACTGTTTATGTTTCATCAATGCAGTGAACAGTCATAACATAATGGAAAAAAATGAAGTAAGTACCTACTTAAATTAGAATGCAAGCAAGTTGGTACCTACCTACATAGTTTTTTCTAACCAACCTTTCTTAAATCTCTTGATCTAGCTAAGTAGATAACAAATACATACCTACTACTTGTACCTAATTATTCTTGCAGAACACAGTACCATTGTATGAACAATTATTTGAAAAACGACGACGACTTTCTAAGGTTCGCGAAAAAGTTATTCAGGCTCGAGGAGGAAAACCATTCGGTGATATAGAAAGTAAGTTTTGTACAATTAATTACGTAATTTACTTATGAAAGTTCGATAACATGAAAATAATTTTAGGTACATAGGCAATACAGAGGACAACGATCGTAGAGATTGTATGGTCGTAAAGATGGTTCATTAAAGTACAAGTATATTAGCTAGCTATTGCCCACTGTTGCCCCGCTTGGAATTCTGTTATAGGTATATTCATTCATAGATGGATTAACATGTTAATCCAGGTGCTGATCTGTCAATCTGCCTTAATCCGTCAAGTTGTTTAGGCATGAAGTGGACATACATACACAAATTTCAGCGTTATAATTATTAGTGTGATAATTTGAATATTTTTTCAGATAAACTACCTCATGAAGAAGAAGGAACTAAGAATACTGCGTGCGTTTCAAAAAAATCCAATATAGCTCACGACATAGATATGAATGGTAGGTAAACTTCAAACTTCCAATAATTTAGCAATGCGACTAAAATGAAATTTGAATAACAAACAAAAGCCTGCCTTTTTACGTGTTTACTTACTTCGATATTGGTCCCCAATAAGTTTTCTGGTTTTTTTTTTTAATTTGATTGAATATTTATTTTTATTTTCAGATGGCGAAGAAGACATTTTTGATTATGGAAGTGATGACAGCGTTAAAGACAAAGATTATGAACCTGATATAGAGAATGACTCAAGCTGTAGCGAGATAAGTGACTCTGCTCAATTCAGGCTCTTAAAAATGTCTCAAGATCAAGTAAAAAGACGCCTATTCCCACCGGATAATTATTGTCCTGAAGCTTGTAAACACGAACCTTGCAATGCTCCAGTCAGTATACATCTATCATCACAAAATAAAAATACAACAAATTACCAAGGTAATGCAGAGAATACTTCTGACTTAATAACGGTAGAAGATCTTATAGGTCCACAGAATTTAAGTAGTAAAAATATCGATTCTGTTCCTGATTTTGATCAATGTGCTTATTCGCCTCTCAAGAAAAAGACATGTTTAGAAAGACCAGAGATTCACATTAATGAAACTGGTGAATTGAGTGATGATTCCGATACGCCATGTACTGACAAAACAATATTTTTGCCTTCAAAACAAGAAGGTTCAAAAGCTTTAGTTTGCTACAAAAAAATTGACAAAAATGTTACGATGTCACCGACCTTGACACCTGATCATTATCCCATAATGGTTGTTGACTTAAATGGAGTGGTGTATTTGAATCAAGTACAAGGATTATCAGAAACACAAAATGTAAAGAAAAAAATTGCTGATCCAACGAAATGGAAAAGGAATTCTACCAAAATCGCGAGATTGAAGGGATCTCCATATCACTCAACAGTCGCTAAGAAGAAACCAGACGTAGAGGGTCGTATGTTAAAGCCTCCGTGTTCGTGTAAAGCTAAATGTTATACGAAGATATCTCATGAAAAAAGAGAACTTATCTTCAACCAATTTTGGAAAAATTGTCGTAATTGGGATCAGCGTCGACAATTTATTGTTAGCAACGTAAAAAAAGACAGAAAGCGAAACATGAAAACTAGTGGTGACTTGGAGCTAGATAGAAGGAAGTTCTCTTATAATTATAGTTTTACTGTAGACGGTTCCAAAGAAAAAGTATGCAAGGTTATGTTTTTGAATACACTGTCGATTGGAGAAAAATTTGTAAAATTAAGTGTAGAAAAAAAAATGGAGGGAGGTTTAACGATTGAAGATCAAAGGGGAAAACATGTACCAGGAAACAAATCACCTGCACCCATAATTAATAAAGTAATGGATCATATTAATTCCTATCCATCCTATGAAAGCCACTATTCACGCCAAAAAAGTGGGAAAAAGTATTTAGGTCCGGACTTAAATATTGCAACCATGTATCAGCATTACAAAGAACTTATGATAAAAGAAGGAACACCTAATAACCTTGTAGCAAAAGAATGGTTATACCGAAATATATTCAACACAAAATTCAACCTTAGCTTCAAACTCCCGTCAGTAGACACATGCGACGATTGCGATGCTTATGAGAGAAAATTTAAAGACGCTATAGAAGAAACAGAAAAAAAAGAGATTGAAAAGGAACATAAATTACATCAAGATGCAGCAAATGAAAGATATAATTTAAAGAAAATTGATAAAGAAGAAGCACAAAACAGTTCTGGAAAGAAAAGAGTTTTAATGTTCGATTTACAAAAGTGTTTAGCGACACCTAATTTAACCAATACCAAGTCTTTCTACCTGCGAAAACTTTGGACATTGAATTTAACAATATATGACGCAACGAGTAACGTTGCTTCAAATGTGATCTGGTCTGAAAACATAGGCGGAAGAGGGGGTAACGAAGTAGCATCCTGTCTCATTCGTTGGGCAGAAGAAAACAGAGCTAAACTCGGAAATGTTGAAGAATTGCTATTTTGGTCAGATAATTGCGCAGGCCAAAACAGAAATTTGATGATAGTGATGGCCTACATTTGGCTCCTGCACAAATTTCCTAACATAAAGATCATTAATCACAAATTCATGCTAAAAGGCCACACACACATGGAAGTTGACCAAATTCATTCCCAAATTGAAAGAAGAAAAAAACAGCTGAAGACAATGCAGATCGCCATTCCCAGAGATTGGTCCCAATTCATAAGAACATGCGGAGGAAAAAAAACTTTTGAAGTGTTTGATATGGAATTACAGCATTTCAAAGATTTGACCAGTTTATATAAAAAGAATGGACCATTGGTGATGCGAAAAAAGAACAAGGACGGTCAAGAGTTTAAAATCTCACAGTGTGTTTGGCTTCAACTGAAGCAAGAACAGCCGGGAACGCTGTTTTACAAAACAAACTTTTCAGCGCAATTTTCTGAAATATCATTGGTACGCAATTTGTCTAAAGGTATTCAGTTTCCCAGTGACTTGCCGAATGTTCGAGAAGAAGCAAAACCGATATCTTCTGCAAAATATAAAGATTTAATTACCCTTTTGGAATGGGTACCCGCAGAATTTCATGATTACTACAGGAATCTGAAACATGATGCCAATGAGCCTGACTTTCCTGAGACTGACTAGATATTTTTTTTATTATTTCTTGCCAAGGTGCCTTCTTAACTATATTTTTGTTATCATTTGTCGGTTCTTCCGACCCTTTGCTTTTGTATTAATATAATGCAAACCAATTTTATGTTATCTTAAAACCTATACTTTGTTGTAAGTGAGAGATTTATAAAGGCTTCCGACCTTTTGCTTGAAATTAAATAATTAATAAAAATTTTAGAAGTATAAAGTAATATCCACTAATCAGACTTGGTTGAATTGTAATATGTCTAGGAGCATAAAACTATATGTCATTATAAAGCTAAAAGTAAACGCTTGAAATTGCAAGTATAAAGTCGGATGTAGACATATGCCTGCAGTTTCAATTGTAAATCTATAATATTTCAGGCATAAGGTCGGATGTAACTGATTAAATAAAAAAACTTTGTTTATTTATTTATATAAATAGGTACAGTGATTCTTGTCATTAGAAGTAAGAGGTACAACTATTTACCTAATTATAAAAAAAGAAAACTGATTTAAATGCTTAAAGTTTAATTTAATATGAAGAGAATTGTTCGTCAATTTTATTTTTCCTCTCCTGAAAAGTTGGAGTTTTGTACATCCGACCTTATGCATCTGATGTCGAGATATTGAACATAATCAATCTTCAATATTTTAATGGTATATTTTTATCTGTATGTTAAAGTACGCTTTCACAACTTGTGAAATTTGGCATGCAGGTTGCTTGAACCATGCGGGACATTGGCTTTTTCTTTAACTAAGAGAACTTAATCATTTTAATGTTTTGATCAATAATCTTTTGTTTTAGATGGTCCGGAATTATAAACGGAGAACAGAAATAAAATATTCCCAGGACAATTTGTTAAAAGCATTGGAAGCTGTTAAGAGCAATGAATTGCACACCTATCAAGCGGCTAACGTTTACGGAATTCCAAGGTCTACCTTGGTTCACCGTTTACGCGGATCACGAGGAGTCAAAAAATCATACCGCGGTAGGCCTACTGTTTTCACCAAAGATACAGAAACAAAAATAGCCGGGTATATTCACGTATTGGAAAAAACTGGGTATCCTTTAACGGTACAAGAAGTTAAATTTTTGATATCCGAATACATCAAAAGAAATGGCTTTATTACGCCGTTCAAAAATGATATCCCCGGCGATGACTGGTGCAAGGGGTTTAGGAGCCGAAATAATCTCTCCTTAAAAAAACCGCAATCCGTGGAGAACGCAAGACGAAAGGCTTGCAATCCTTTTATTGTTTACAACTATTACGATTTATTAATAAAGACGCAGCAAGAATTAGGACTAACAGCAAAACCTCAAAATATATATAACTTGGATGAGACCAGTTTTTGCTGTGATCCATCAAAAGCTAGTTATGGGACAGATCGGATACCGTTCGACGAGAACAACTAGCTCACCTGGCAGAGACAACACCACTGTCCTTTTGGCTGCTAATGCCTTAGGTGGAAAGATTCAACCTTTAATAATTTTTCAGGGTAAACATCTTTGGAGTGAATGGGTATACCAAGATGAAACAGTCAAAACAGCATATGCAGTGAGCAGAAAAGGATGGATGGAAACATCTATATTTGAAAAGTATATTAAAGACGTTTTCATTCCCGCCATAGGCTCTGAAAGACCAGTGCTTCTCATATACGATGGGCATTCAAGTCATTGCGATCTAAGCGTAATAGAACTTGCTGCAGAAAATGAGATAATCATCCTTAAATTACCACCGCACTCATCCCATATACTACAACCTTTAGATTGTAGCACCATGAAACCTTTAAAAGATCGTTGGGAAAGTGAGCTCATCAAATGGCAAAGACTTCATGTGGGGGCTAAATTGCCTAAACCAGAATTTGCGAGAATTCTTACAAACATATGGGACATTTTAAACCCAGTAATTATAAAAAATGGTTTTATTAAGACGGGATCATATCCTGCTAACCCAAACGCCATTTCAAAAGAAAACTTTGATGCATTATCATGGTCTAAATGGGAATATAATCAACAGCAGCAGTCCTTATTACTAAATCGAGTAGAAGAGCAACCAGGAACTCCTACAATAATGGACAATTTAGGATCATTACCTACAAACTCAAACGCTATCTCCAAAGAAAATGTTGATGTATTGTCAAGGTCTAAATGGGAATATCAACAGCAGCAATCTTTAGGACTAGATCGAGTAAATGAGCAACCAGAAGAACAGATATCAAATGTCGTCACCTGTAATTACTATGACCCACAATTGCCAAGTCTTTTAAATTTAGTTTTAATAGTATTAAATAAACAAACCATAGGTAATATTCAAAGGAAAGAAAAAGAAGTAGATATAGAGGAAGAAGGTTTAGACTTTAAACAAAGGGATCGAGAAAATTGTGAAGATATTCTAGAAACACCTTTTGTGAAATCCTGGACTGTTAAAGATCCTAAAGCTTTTAAACTGCCACCTAAAATAAACTACACTAACGAGACTAAAACAGCTTGGTCATCTGGAGTAAAAATACTGGAATGCAAACTGGTTAATCCAACGGAAAACAAAATGAGTGTAGAAGAACGTGTATCTTTTGAAGCATTGGTTTTAAAAACAATAGCTCGAAATGATCCACCAAGAAATGCGAGGAAACGCATTAATGGTGCTGAAATATTAACTTCTAAAGATGTAATGACTCGTATTCGAAAAGAGAAAGAAGAAAAAGAAGCCGCAAAATTAAAAAAAAAAACAAAAAAAACTGGAAAAAAACAACAAATTAAAGAATCCTAAAACAAACCCATGAAAACAAAAGAAAACAAAAAATATCAATAAAAGAACAAGATGTGAAACATCGGATAGTGAGAGCACGTGCTCGTATACTTCAAACAGTTCAATAGAATTAGAAGGCATTGATTCCTGGCGCCAAAATATTTTGGAAGAAGAACAATCTGCTGGCGATAGTTATAGCCCATTGACTACAATAGATACAAATAAACAAAATGATATAGGTAATCTGGAAGAGGAAAGTTTATTCGAAAAAGAAATAAATAAACAAACGGAAAAGGAAAATATTTCAAACCAAGATAAGGAAAATAAAAAAACAGGTGTCATTGCAAGTACCAAAAAGGAGAAAAACCAAGAGATAAATATAAAAAAAACAAAACCAAAAAGAACAACAAATAAACGACTACTCATAGATTCTAAGCCATCAACTTATATCACACAATTGACACAATATTCATCTAATCTTTACCCAAAAGTAGGTGAATTTGTTTTGGCGAAATTCCAGTCTTCTAAGGGGAAAAAGACTTACAAATATGTATGCTTAGTAGAGAATATCACAGATGGAAAATTTGTTGTTCAAGGATTTAAGTCAAAGAAAAGTAAGAGAGAATACAAAATGATTGAAAATGACATTTCTATTATTGATAAAAATGACGTAATAATTTGCCTCCCAAAACCTACCTACATTCAAAATAATTCACAAGAAGTGGTAACTTTTCCTAACGATATTGATGTTCTTGAGTATAAGTAAACTTAAACAATGCAGAGCGCCTAGAGCAAGTTTGTTTTACGTTAACGCAATCGACACGTTTATGATGTTCGGCGCTCTGATTGGCCCGCAGCAATCACAGAGCCAAACTTAGTAAACGTTTCGACCGTGTTAACGTAAAAATAACTTGTACTCAGCGCACTGTTTAGTTAGTAGATAGTATTAAGAGTAAATTGTTACTTTTTATTGTTTCAATATAAGTAGGTGCTAAGTAAATTAAAATGTAACATATTTGTTTGTATTTTTACTTTAATTGTTAAATGTTACTTCTCGTAGAGACTGAAGTTTCGTTTTTACATTACTCTGTGATAATTAATTGTTATTTCTCATAAAGACTGCCAACTCGTAAGTTTTTTCTTAGAAAGAAGAAATTCCTGTTCTTTTTTTATCGTTTCTCTGATTGTTAAATGTTACTAAGGTTGAAACCTCTTCAAGTTTCTTTCTTAGGAACAAGAAGTTCCTGTTTGTTTGATTTTAATTTTTTTTATAGTGATTGTTAAATGTTACTTCTCATATAGTCTTACAACTCTAAGTTTCTTTCTTGGGAAAAAGAAGTTCCTGTTTGTTTATTTTTTTTAGTTTTGACTGTGATTGTTTAATGTTACTTCTCATAAAGTCTGACAACTCTTACATTTCTTTCTTGGGAAAAAGAAGTTCCTGTTTGTTTGATTTTTTAATTGATTTTTTAACTGTGATTGTTAAAGGTTACCTATTTCTCATAAAGACTGATAACTCGTAAGTTTACTTCTTAGGAACAAGAAATTCCTATATTTGTTTGATTTTTTTAAATTTTTACTGTGTTTGTTAATTTTTACTTCTCATAAAGACTGACAATTCCTAAGTTTCTTTTCTTTCTTATTAAAACGCTGTGTCAAATATTCTGCTTTTATTTTTCTTCTTAACAAACATTCAATAAAAATCGATTATCGACAAACGTGAAAAGTAAAGCCGCATTTTCACTAGGGGACATGTCGCGGAGACATATCGCCCAACATTCACGTGGTATGTCTCTGCAACTTTGTGGGACAATGTCGCTCGACATTTCCCTTGTTCACATTGGCCAGTCGTGATCAGTATGTCGCCCGAGGAGGTAGTGTTGTTCAGTGCAGCTTACATAATTATTCGGAAGACAATAGCAAAACGTAAAAAAAAGGAGGTGGTGGGCCCGAGAATATTTGCTACAAAGGGAAAGTTCAAGTTTAATAAACGCAAATCGCGCGTGTCGACGCTCGCAGAGCATCGACTAGCGACAAGTTGCGCGACCCGTAAAAATCCCGCGCGACGTCGGGCGACAGTCGCGGAACAAATGTCCCCTAGTGAAAATGCGGCTTAAATTCACTACACTAACTATTACCGAAATAGTTGCAATTGCCCCTGGATTACAGAAATATTTATATTACTCAAAATTGAGCTTAGATACGTGAACTTATGTTTCAAGTTCGCCTACGATAGCACGTTTCCGTTGAAAACCTCTGTTTATAATAATTTTATGACCAACAGATACGCTACGATTGTCGTTAGTTGCATTTGCCCCTTATCGGGGTAAATGCAACTTTTTCTACCTCAAGTAGAAAACCGTTTTATTATTTTAATTTCTTACGGACTTTCTTTTCAGAACTAGTTTATATGTGATATTAATGAAATTGTTAATCAAGTAAAATTATTAAATAAAGAAAATTTACAATAAAAAAGAAACTGCAGAAAATCAAAGTTGGAACTACATTTTTTCTAGTTGCAATTGCCTCGGGGCACCTTACAATTTTTTTTTGCATGATATGTTTTAAATACGTTTACTATCACGTCGAAATATGTGTCGTCATACAATCGATGCATATTTCGATCGAATAAGGTTACTTCCCTATCTGAGTAGCAGCGAGCGCGTTCGCGTCAGTGATACGCCATTCAAATACCAATCTTATTTTTACGTGGTTACAGTAATTCATACTGAATATTATATACTGAACAATGCCATCTAGCGACAAGTGGCAGTACTTGGTAGTCAAAGATGTATTTCTTTCTTGTTTTTGTCAATTTGATTTAGACTTTTGAAATTAAAGTTGCATTTCGTATAATTTTTTTTTGCATTTCGTCTACGCCGTTTTTGTTTTCAGCCAATCATATTTTTAGGTTTGCAGTAAGAGTAAATTGTAAATGTATGAGTTTGGCGACACCGGTTCTGGAACAAACATTTTCTCAAGCTACTTCCACTGTTTTTACTGTTCCGTGGCTTCATTCATTCATTCGCAATATGGCGGTTTCTGTTGTTGTTGTGGAGAATCACGTGTGATATTATTGTGTTTTTAGTGTTAAATAATGGAGGAATTAATGCAATATGTTAAAAAATCTGAACTTGGCAAATCCAGGAAACGTCCTGTTATAAAATCTAAGTGGAAACGAGAGGTAGAACGTGAAAAAAGGTATGTTGAATGTTTACTAGAAATGCAGGTTCTGTTAGTTTAGGATGGGGTTATACAAGCCTGCGATAAAAGCACTAAATATAAAAAGCTTTTAAAGTATTATTTATTGAACTTCATAGGGAAAACATAAATGATACGTATAAAGTTTTTTTTAAGATTTTATTAGTTCTTTGTTTAGTGAGTCGAGTTTTAATTTTTATTTGTTTCTGTCAGGTACAAGGCTCCGGGTTTTCCAACATTTCCTTCTTGTAATCACAATCAACAGGCATTTAAATGTATGGAACTAACTATGCAAATGATAAGAAAATTTTACGAGAAATTCTACAAATGTTCCACCAAAATTACCCAAGACAATTACGCAAGATCGGAATCCCGGCGGCGGCGAGAGCGCCGTTGCCTGATGCAGTCGGCCTCCTCCTTAGCGAGCATTACTGCTTCGCAGAAGTCGGCGACCGCCTGCCACTCCTTCTCGCTCCGGACCATAGCCTCGACCAAGGCCCGGCGCGAGAGGTCTCCGCCGCCGATCACCCCCACGAGGGCACGGCGATGCTCCGCCCAAGCAGGGCACACCGCGATTGTGTGCTCCATCGTGTCCTCCGGGCGTTCCGCACAGTGGCGACACCCGGGCGTCACTTCCGCTTTGATTCGGAACAGGAACCTCCCGAACTTGCCATTTCCGGTGAGGACCTGTGTCATGCGGAAGGTAAGGACGCCGTGAGGTCTTTCCAGCCACGCCTCAAGGAGGGGACTTATCGCCATAATTGTGGCGTGCCCATGACGGGGTTGCGATAGTCGCTGACGCCATTCCACCATGAGATCCCGCCGGAGCTCTGTCCGCCATGCCGTGACCTGTCGCGGCAGAGGACTTTCACCCCGGCGTTGCATCTCCACGCGCATGTCGTGCATGTGTGCCTCCAGATCCCACGGTGGTAGGCCAGCCAGAAGGCTCGCCGCTTCGCGGGAAATCGTGCGGTATCCCCGCACCATCCGAATTGCCATGACCCTCTGGCAGGCGTTCAGAATGGCCGCCGGTCACTTTTGCAGCGACGGCGCCCACACCGGCGCCCCGTAGAGGGCCATGGACCGAACGATCCCCGCGTAGAGCCTCCGGCAGGAGGCGTCTGGACCCCCAAGGTTGGGCAGGAGCCGCTTGAGAGCGGCCCCAGTCCGGTTGAGTTTGGGAGCCAGACGTCGGAAATGCTCCACGAAATTCCACCGGCTGTCGAGGACGAGTCCCAGTCCCCCTAGCCAAGTTACAATCGAATTCCGTTCTCTAATCGGTAACGCCTCGGTGACAGCAATTGTAGAAAACGATAAGTTGGTAGCCATGTTGACGCGCCTGAGTCGGCCGCTCGTTCTACAATGTAGCGTTTGTATAACAAAGGATGTAGCGTTAAATATTGTAGAAACGACTTTGAACGATGTGAACTTGGCTACGAATTGTCTATTCGTTTGTTCTGATCACGCAACTTTACGTTGAGATGACATCATTCCCATACGTTTCATCACTTTTCGACAGCGTTAACGATTGCTGAATAAAAACTTGGCTAAGCGTGCAGGTACTTCATCGTCGACCCGACACCGATGTGAACTCCTCCTACCGTTAGTTGGGAACTCAATGGCGGCGCGTTCCGAGAGCGGCGACCGTGAAAACACATCGCCTCGGATTTGTGAAGCGCCACCTTGAGTCCCAACTCCTGGATCCTATCAACGACCATCGCAACCCCGTGTGTCGCTAGAGCGACCGCCGCCTGGTACGACTCTCCCTGCGCTAGAACCAGCTTTCCAGCCACCGTAGGCGCGGGCTTGCGGACAGTGAGCAATGGGTAGCTCGCTGTCCGGCCGTCCGGTAACTGTCCGGACCAAGCCCAAGTCGTCGACGGCGCGCGCTGTTCCCGCGCGCCTCAAGGAGTTGTCAGCAACAGCAGGGGCCCAGCCGGGTCGAAGCCTACTGGGGCCAGGGTTATCCGAAAGGGCGCTCGAGCCCCGGTATGAAGGCTTGAAGGAACGGGATGGGTTTTTTAGTCAGTAAGAGTCTGACACTATCTCCCGCTCCGCCCAAGAGCGGGGGTTGTCATAAGATGATTTTTCCCATCGAAAAAAAAAAAACCCAAGACAATTTTATTTTAAATTTTTGCCCAGTACAAGAAGCAAAACGTATTAAAAATGAAAGCAATCGAACAAAGGCTATGAAATACTACATTTTAGGGAATAAAGGTGTCAAAGTTCCAGTGTGTCAGAAAACATTTATGGGTGTTCTGTTAGTTAAGAAAGATCGAATACAGGCTGTTTTGAAACGATTTCATGAAATGCCTCAAGAAAATCGGGGCGGGGATAGGAAAACTGACAAGTTTATTGCTAGAAAATTGTCTGTCCAGAGGTTCATTAAATCGTTTAAAAGCCAAGAGAGTCACTATTGTCGATCTAAAAATATGAATAGAGTGTATCTTTCGTCAGAACTAAATATACGCAAAATGTGGCGTATCTATAATCAATCTCATGAACCGGACTTACAAGTAAAACAACATTTTCTCAGAAAAATCTTTAACCAATGCTATAATATCGGGTTTGGAACACCAAGAACCGAGGTATGTTCAACGTGTACAGAGATTGGGGAACAAAAAAAAAACAATTAACTATTGAAAAACGTATTCACAGACTGAAATACAAAGCATTTTACAGCATACTGCGGGAAGAAGTTGATGGGCTTTTGACAATTTCTTTTGACTGCCAAAAAAACCAAGCACTTCCTTAATTACCGGATCAGTCTGCTTATTATAGCAGACAATTTAGTTTCTACCACTTCGCTATAGTAACAGGGAACTCGAAGGCGAAATTGACGCCAAATAATGTTTATTCTTATTACTGGGACGATACAACCCACGCAAAAGGCAGTAATGAAATAATCAGTGCTGTATACCACTTTCTGCAAAATATTAATATGTCTGACAATATTAAGGTATTAAGAATAATATCAGATGGATGTTCTGGACAGAACAAGAATACCGGCATGATCTCAATGCTCGGTAAATGGCTTTACTCAGAAGCGCCAAGGCACCTTAAAAGAATCGAATTGATTTACCCAATTGTTGGTCACTCATTTATTCCCCCAGACAGGGTATTCGCCAAAATTTAAAAGGTTTTAAAAACTAAAGAAGTCATTACATCACCAGCTGAATATGTATCCGTATTGCAAGAGCATACAAAATGTACAGATTTAGCATCAATTCCTGTATATGACTGGAAGACTAGTTATCAAAATATTATAAAGCCTACTACTAGTTGGCATTTTGCTTTCATGAAGTGTAAACGAGTTTTTATTGCCCGGACTAAGACTGAAAATGTATTTGTGCAAGGCGAAGTTAACTACCGGGCAGAAAACAATACAAAAATGACGATTACCAAGAAAAACAAAAAAATTACTATGGTACACCCTAATATCATTCAACCTAATAAAATAATTTCGAATGCTGCCAAATTACAAGATGTTTTGAAATTATTAAAAACCCATTTCGGTGATAATTGGGAAACCTTGGACATATTAACTTTTTATAAAAAAAATAAAGAAACAGCACAAGAACAACCGGATAATATGATTGAAAGTCCTGAAAGCAATTACCATAATACGTTGTCTGACTTGTGTGAGCCTGGATTTACAGAAAATAATAGCTGTGTGTAATATCTGAATAACAACTAAGCAAAAATAAAAAGTTTTAATTTCATACTTGTTATATTATACATAATATACTAACCACCATTAATCCTAAAAATTGATTGTGATTGATTGTTTGTTGTTAACAACAAACTATGCATAAACCCATCCAAGTTTAATTTTATGTTGCTTGCAAAGTCCCCTAAAACGTAACAAGTCAACATCAAATCCCACTATAATGAATGATGAGTTTCAAAATCCACTTTAACAATTTTATTTAATCTTCTTTTTTCTATGACTATATTGACAGTTCTATTTTTTTCTTTGGTGTTATCGTACTTCCTTTCGTAAAAATGTTAACAAGTGCAATTTGTACTGTGCATTATTTGGAGTAATAAAGTAAAAAATTGTTCCTCATTTTTTTCCGAGAATCATTTTAGGGGTTTTTGCAACTACACGCCTCAATTCAGGACGACAATTAGAGCGCTTGTAGACGTCCGTTTTTTTCACCGGATATCGGACCGTGTTTTTTGCCGGATTCGCGGTGGTGTATGATTTATAATGAGTATGTGTACATGCACCGGACATCGGTCCGGTGAACAATTTACGCCGGATGCACCACCGCTTCCCCTCGGCGCGACGGACACCGGCCCGGTGTAAGAAAGAGCGGTCATCCACGCCAGTGTATTGGTGCGTGTTGACGCTGCCGGACGTATTGCCTGTTTTCTGTAAATTGTGTGCCGTCTACCTGCGTTCTTTTAAAAATGGGTGTTGACATGGAATTGTTAATAAGTATGGTTCAAAATAGGCCTGTACTGTGGGACAAAACCCAAGAGTGCTATAAAAATAGACAGTCGAGTTTTGCCGCTTGGAGGGAAATTTGTCTTGCGTTAAATGAAGGTTTTGAAACGTTTTCCGAGACAGAAAAAAATGATTTTGGTAAGTAACATTTTATTTTCATTATTTTTATGCATATTGATTTTGTCAGGGTACACGCCCTACTGGTGACATGAAATACTCTCTATATTTGTTACGAATCATATTTGCTGTTACATTACCTCGTGTTGAATGGGAACGAGGCAAATGGCATAGAATAGACATTATGTGTGAATCAGCATTATCAGTAGCATTATTAGCAATACCCACTACTTTATGAATTATGTTTTGTAGTAAGCAGCATGTTTTACAATGTTAACAGCAGTATCTGTTGAAACATTCAATGGTCTATGCAAAATCCTCTACTTATTGGATAAAATACCAAATGCGCATTCGACGTAGCGTCGCGCTCTCGTGTGACGATAATTGTTTTTTTTTTTTTATTGAGTCAAGTTGATTGATAAATCGTCCAGCGTCCTGCTAGCAGGACTTTCAGTCCTTCCGGTAGGACGCACCTTTTTTAATGAATATTACGTGATCGGTCCTGCTTGTAGGATTTGTAAAAATACAAGTTGATAGTCGGTTTCTTTCTGATTGTAGGAGTGTTTGTTGCATCATTCTAGCATCATTGTGAGCGAGATGGCCACGATATTTAGCCGTGGAGATCGCGTGCGCTCGCTAGAATCTCACTGCGATGCGCCGGGAACGAATAACGCGTGTGGGGTCGTTAACAATTTGGTGATGCATTTGCAACATCTTATTGTTGTGGCTGACATTTTATTATCAAATTCGTTTTGTAGAAGATCACATGTAAGAAGCACTTTCAAAATTCGCAACCACAAAAAACAACAGAAAGCCAGCTACTACTGTAAAAATTATTATGCGGAAAGCGATGCGTCTTCTGTGCTCCTCAAACAGAGCGCAATTGTTTCGCATACCATGTAACAAACGGAATTGCAGCTTAATGTTTTTTTTTCTTTATTATTTTTCTGTTGATTAAAAACTGTAAAATGATCAATCAGGAGTTTAATTTTTATTAGCCAACTTATCTAACGCAAAAGCAATTAGAACCCGATTGCAGCTATCAATATCAATAACAATTTCGTCCAAAACGATCAAATTGTTTAGGAGGAGACAAACACAATTACAGAAGAATTATAATTATATAGAAAGAAACACAATAACTTTTTCCCGCGTCCACGTAGACGAAACCGCGTGAAAAGTATTGAATGGTATAATACTTTATAAAATAAAAAAATGAATTCTACAATTGTAATTACAACATTGAGTACCTACCAAAAGAATATAAACATATCAATGTATTAGAACAATAAATTTATGTTACCTACCTTATCGTTTATTTCAAATAAATAAATAATTAAAAGTGGGTAGTTCAAAATGTTTGTTTCCCCTGATTTAGTAATTCGTCTGAGTCGTCCTGCCAGCAGTCGGCGTGCTGCCAGAAGGACGAGCGTCAAATTTCATACAAATTTAAGTCCTGCTAGCAGGACTTTAAAAGTCCTTCCAGAAGAGCTTCTAGAAGGACATTTTTTTGGACGATTTATCATGATGCCCACCATAAGGACGAAGTACGTGTTGATGTAAAGCGAAAGCTTCATCAGCAACAAATACATAAGGTAACTCACTGTCTGCACCTGGCAACTGCTTAGGTCGAGGAATATTTAATTTATCGTCAACTATTATTTTCCAAAATTCTGTTTCTTTAAATACTGCTGAATCGCATTCGTTGCCGTAGGCTCCAACATCAATAAAAACAAAAATTATAATTTGTATCTACCACAGCCATTAATACTATTGAGAAATAGTGCTTGTAACGGGTGATTTTTTTGCTGGTATCTTTTTGGCAACACTGTTTTTGACAGATCACGCGTGAATCGTGTCTTGTGTCATTGACAAACTTTTTGGTCTATAATTTAACCATGAATCGACTTACGAACGAACAACGCTTGCAAATTATTGAATTTTACTATCAAAATGCATGCTCGGTTAAGAGAATGCATCGCGCACTTCTTCCAATTTATGGGCAGTTTGGTCGGCCTACTGAGGCAGCTATTCGGAAGCTTGTGACTAAATTTCGAACCCAGTTTACATTATTGGACATTAAACCACGAACACGCATACGTAGAGTGAGGACCGAAGAAAATATTGCGGCTGTATCCGCCAGTGTTAGTGATGACCGTGAAATGTCGATTCGCCGCCGTTCGCAGCAAATGGGCCTCTGTTACTCCACTACGTGGAAAATTTTGCGAAAGGATTTGGGTGTAAAACCTTACAAGATACAGCTGGTGCAAGAATTGAAGCCACACGACCTCCCACAACGTCTAACATTTGGTGAATCGGCATTGGCAAAGTTGGAGGAAGATCCACTTTTTTATCGAAAAATTGTGTTCAGCGACGAAGCTCATTTCTGGTTGAATGGATATGTCAATAAGCATAATTGCCGCATCTGGAGTGAAGACCAGCCAGAAGCATTGCAAGAGCTACCACTGCATCCCGAAAAATGTACTGTTTGGTGTGGATTATGGGCCGGTGGCATCATCGGGCCGTACTTTTTCAAAGACGACAATGGCCGAAACGTTACTGTGATTGGCGAGCGCTACCGTGTGATGATTGGTGATTTTTTTTTTGCCCAAAATGGAAGAATTGGACATGCCTGACATGTGGTTTCAACAAGACGGTGCCACATGCCACACGGCACGCGAAACAATGGCCCAATTGAGAGCCGCCTTCGGTGAACAGTTTATCTCACGTTTTGGGCCCGTCAATTGGCCGCCTAGATCGTGTGATCTAACGCCTTTGGACTATTTCTTGTGGGGCCATGTTAAGGCTCATGTCTACAGGGATAAACCAGCAACGATTGACGCACTGGGAGCCAATATTGAAGCATTTATTCGTGATATACCGATATGTTGGAGAGAGTTTGCCGAAATTGGGCCTTGCGAATGGGCCATCTAAACCGGAGCCGCGGCCAGCATTTGCATGAAATCATCTTCAAACATTAAATTATATTGATCGTTCTATCGATTCTAATAAAGATTTCATCAAATTTTTCATTTTTTGTGTTTTTTTTGAAAATCAAATCCTATACCTCTTAAAAAATCACCCGTTAGTTGAAAAACATTGATCCACTTTCTTCTGGCTTGATGATTCGAATATTGTTTGCCGTCAATGGCTACCAAGCAATGAGGAAAATTTGCAGTCGTCTCGAATTTTTTTGCTGTTGTTAACCATTCGTCTTCCGACGGTAGTTTCATATAAATTGGAGAAAGGGTTTCCCATAATGCTTCACATACTTCTTGTACAATATAGCTGATAGTTTTTATACCCATTCTGAAACTGTAATGTAGATCACTAAATGTGTGCAGCCAAATATCATAAAAAAATGGAACAATGCAAGAGATAACTGGATGTAATATCACAAAAAAGTTAAGGAATGTAAATCCGGCTCTGGTGCAAAAAGTCTACGAAAATATAAATTCTACGATCAAATGCTCTTTTTGTGTAAAATTGTGACTCGCCGAACAACGGAAGCAAGTATTACATCAGAAAAAAACACCACACAATCTCACAACAAAGAAACTGACCCACAAACCAATAATGAACCTAGCGCACCAGCCAATACTACCGATAGAACAAAAACAAGCAAGAAGAGAAAGAGATTGTAGCGAAGTTGATCGACAAATGCTTACTTTAATTAAATCTGTTGAAGATGAAGACAAGAGTAACAATATGTGTTTTTTCAAAGGTATTGCTCCGATTGTAGACAAGTTAGTGACGACGATTATGTAGAATTTCAATATGAAGTCATTAAAGGTATGAGAAATTTAACTCGGAGAAACGAAGCGTCCATGCAGCAGAAAACTTACAATTACAATATTAATCGAGGCTACACCCGACTACAGGATACATGAATATCAACCAACACAACTCATTCCATCCACATCCAGAATGCCCTATGAATATCAACTTAAGCCTCAAGAACTGATGCCTCAAGAACTGATGCAGCAAGATTATTACCTACTGAATTAAGTTCAATCACATCGCCTGATTACGATTTCGATTTTTCTAAAACTCCTTAACCTTTTCACCGCCAAGCACTTCTATAGAAGTTCGGGATTTTCGTGCCACCAGCGCCACAACTTCTATAGAAGATGTTCATTTTAATATCTTATTAAAATAAATTTACTGTGATTAAAAGCTTTGTTTCATTTTATTATTTAAGATAGCACTGTCTACTACCCTGTTTTTTATTTTTCTACACAAAATAAGCCCTAGTTTGTCCTAAAATCGGCAAAAACAGAAACTCCGAATTTTGTTACTTTCCTCAGAACGCCAATCACTTCATATCAAGTTGGCCAGTGATGTGCCGTGAAAGGTTGATTTCACCATTGAAATATTTATAAATACAGAAAGTTACGAATATCGAAAACATTTTGAGGTCAATAAAATATGAACTTAGTTATCTACTTCATTACAAAGGATAGTAGATGAATTTCGACCTTCAGGTAGATGCCGATACGTAATTATAAAGTTGTTACTAATTCTTGTCGATAGTTATTTTCCCATCTCTACAAAACAATTGGTCGTCTATGCCCCTGTGCGCCACCGAGTGCCACGAACTACTATAGAAGTTGGTCAGTGACGTCATAGGCGTGCGGCTGTCAAGGTCACTTTGGCATAGTGCAGCACAAAATCGGATTCGCGCGCACGCATCTTTCTTTCTTTCACTTGCAAATAGAAAAATGAGTGAAGAACTTGATTCGGACGAACTTCTGAAAATTTTGCAAGGTGTGGAATCGGACTCGGAGTATTTTGTGGAGAATATTGAACCAGAAGATAATTCTGAGGTATGTCTAACTGGATGATAATAATAATGTTTATTCATCAAAGAGTAGCATATACCTGCTCCGTTCCGTCGTGGGTAAATAGAGAAACGCAATCTGTGCGCGGGGTCCCCCGCGCGCAGATGGGTAAACGCTACCGATACATGAATTAAGAAAAGAACAGAAACAACACTTAAAAACAATGCTTTGATAAGTACACGGCTACAAGCGTGATAGAATTTAAATATATAGGTACTTACTTTCCATTTCAAAAAACACTCTAAAAACAATTCAAAATTCTGCCACTTAGATACCTACGGTAAAAAACGTTGACTGAAGTTATTAAAAAAACACAGGAATAAACAAAAATAGAAGAAAGAAAGACCATAGACCCCATCCCTGATCAGAATCGAATTCAACGTGCCCTCAGTGCCAATAACTTGATATGAAGTTAAAGAATGAGATCATGAAACAAATAGAGATGTACCCCATTCCTTATAGTTCTAATTGAGTTATGTATTAGTTTCTTTGATACTCATAAATTATACTGTTTTTTCTTATTAAGGATACTGTGAAATAAAACAAATCTGGAAATATTTAATCAGTTTTTATTTATATTCGTAAAATCAACTTTAAATCTTAACTTTACGCGTACAAATCTTATTCATCGATATGACGATATCCCCATCACTACTGTTTACGGTATATTTAGTTATACATTTATAGCTTGGCGCTCGGCGAGGCATTGCGTTTTGTGTACGTTGGCGGCGAAAAGGTTAATTTCTTTTTTGAGTATAATAAAATAATTACTACCTAATAAATTTTGTTTTAATTAATACAGGTAATTGTTAGTTTTGCCTTTTAGTTTCTTAAATACTTATCATATTACAATAATATTCCCCTTTTCTATAATTTGAAATTGAAAATGTCTTACATATACACCGGCCTTTGACAACTCACCCCTTGGTGTTTACTTAAATATACACTGGCGCTGACTGTGTTAACATACCTTAGCGTAACGGCTAATCTCTCTGCCGGGGAAATAGATTTACGCATGTCAGTATCCTCGTGTTTTATTTTATCATATATGGCTGTTAATATAATAGCTGAAAGGTTTCTTTCTTCATCCGAAAATAATTGTAAAATTTAGTTTCATCTTCTTCCAACTGCGTAAAAAGAGAATGATACGCACCATATTCTTCCCTTTCCAATAATATACGATGCACCCACGATGACCTTTTACGTTTTTCTATTTCTTTTAATTTCTTCTTGTACAAATAGGCCAATACGAGTTTTTGTAGGAGTAAATCATATGTTGCAAAACTGTTAGGATTACGCGCGGGCGTATAAGAATACTTCATCCATCTCGAAAATTGCAAAGAAAAGGTAAGATTTCAGAAGAGATAAAATTATTTTTTTTACGTGATGATATAAGCCGTAGCACAAGTGGTAAGAAAGAATCTAAAATAATTTGTAAAGAATGTAAAATAATTTTAATTTCGGAAGTTGGTGTTTTTCGTTATTGTTTTTTTTTTCTTATTTAACACCGACTTCCGAAATTAAAATTATTTTGATCGTTTTAGTGTTTTTTTAGTGAAGTCGGTTATATTTTTTTTATACAAAGTTTTTTATTTCACACTTTTTAGTTGCAATACACTTACAGCCAGATAGTACCTTTTTCTCATGACAATTCCAATTAACTCAAACCCTGCTAGGATACATTGTTTTATTAAGAAGTTCCCGTGTCTACCTTCCACCTTCCGGCTCCATCATCAGATCACTTCAATAGTACCTTATAGCCAAAGTGCATCTCATGACATTTCTAATAAGCCCAAACACTGCTAGAATACATTGATTAGTTACTGAGTTCCGGCGCCTATCTTCCAGCTCCATCACTATCATCAGGTCACTTCGATGATACCATTTTCAACATAACAATTCAGAACTATTCATTTATTTGTATTGTCATAGTCGCTTAACTATGTTCATTGTGATATTTGTTTGAGTATGAAGTTCCGTTGGCAATTTCTGGTCTTCTTCAGTTCCACCTCATCAAATGTCACTTTTTGACTGTAAATGCTTAATTCCTTGATGAAAATATCAAAACGACTATATAGTTGCCTATAATATTTGAGGAGTTCGCTCGATTTGGCGGCATTCAATTGCACTTCGGCAGACGATCATATTTTCGTGAAACGATGGGATAAAAAGGAGTACGCATTCTCATCGATGTCAGGCAGCCCCTTATCATTGCCAATTATAATCGGAACATGGGAGGAGTTGACGTCCTAGACCAATAAATCGAGTATTATCGAACTTTTATGAAGAACAGAAAATGGACTTTGAAGATCATGTTACATTTTTTTGATCATGCAATCGCAAATGCTTGGCGTTTATACAAAATACACTGCCAGACGGCTTACGTACATAGAGGCCAAGTCTTTGACTTACTTCAATTCAAATTGCAAGTAGCTGATGGTCTTACCAATACCCCTGATCGTCCAAGGCCAGAACAAGATCCTGTTGAAAACATGGAAGGTTTGGAGACTCAAGATCCGAAAAATGTCGAGCCAAACATTCCTGCCAAGAGATACCGACCGGCTAATGTACCTTCAGAGGCGAAACGTCACGACGGTTATGAACATTACCCGGTATTTGACGAGATCGAAAACCCTCGATCCTGTAGAATGGAAGGGTGTACAAGTAGATCCAAGATAAGATGTGAAAAATGCAACGTGTATCCTTTGTCTTAACAGAAAAGGCAACTGTTTCACATCCTTTCATAAGCAATAATTAGAGGCTGTTTCCTAAGATTTTATTTCAAAGTGATTGTACCAAAATGTTTAAGAAATGATTGATCTCAAGAAGTTATTTTTTAGTTTAAATGTTGATTAATTAATTTTTTAGTTATATAAATAAATAATTACGAATAATCATGCCTTTTTTTTCATTATAAATTACAAAAATATACATAGCAAAATTATACCTTAACAAAATTCTTATAGACAAGGTAAAACCGACATCGCACCATCGTGACATGGCGTTTTCTCAGGGGGGGAGGGGGCGGGATTTTTTTCATTATTTTTCTAGGATGACTTTGGACATGGGTACTTAGAATATAAGATCGAAAACGAACTACGCAAGATTTTTTTTTCCCGGCCTTAAAGGGTTATTTCATTTATATCTAGCAAAATAAGCTATAATAGCCGGTTTAAAAACCTAACCTCAAATTTTATTGTTTGGGAAAGTGCGGCTGCCATGCTTGGGGCAAGCGCGGCACTACGACGCAATTGCCCCAGGTCAGAAGTTTTGAACCTTCGTTTTTTTTTCATGTATTTTTTAAATTTCCAGACATGGTACGAAATTATGTAAAAAAGACAGATGGACCGAGTTGGACTCACGAAACTTTACAAAAAGCATTAGCGGCTATCCGAAACGGAACTACATTTTATGCTGCTAGTAGTCAATATAAAATTCCACGAGCAACGTTATTTGATCATAATATGTCTGGTCGACGAGGACAGAAATCGAATAGCCTGGGAAGGCCAACAGCTCTGACCGCAGATACTAAAAAAACACTTGTCAATCTCATTGGTATTATGGAAAAGAACGGGTTTGGACTATCTCGAAAAGAAGTGGTGGAGCTTGTTGCAGAATATTGTTACGTACGTGGCTAATCAAATGCCGATTTACTAATAGACAACTTTATTCACCACAAACAATAACAAATTAGTCCAGTCAACAATAATCCGAATCGCAATTAACACTAGAGTACCGTTACACTATCGCTTAGGTCGTTAGGTAAAATCACTTCACACACTTAGGTAGTTCGCTCTTGATCGCAGTCGAAATCACAACTGACTCGCTTCCGGCCGGGGGCTCGTATTTATATGCGGAGCCAAGAAAATTCTACATACCGACATCCACGATCGATCAGAATTCCAGAACCATTGAATCGCTTCTCGAAGTCATAAATCATTTTTATTGTTCGTGGTACTAAGAGTCACTTTCATGCGAATTTCGACTCTATTGTTAGCGTCGGAGAGTACCATTTCCCTTATCGGTAGATACATACCTAACTACTAGTTGTAGGTACTTTGTGGATGTTTCGAGATTTTTCTAAGCCTGGCTACAACCATTGTAGATCTTTCGAACAGCAATGCGTTTTAATTATTACGTGCTACTCGTTATTTTCTCGGAGATATGGCGTAACAATATGTTAAACATAACAATATGAAATTACCATTTAAAGACGGAATTCCTGGTTACGACTGGTTTGCTGGTTTTTTTAGTAGACATAATCTATCCATAAAAAAACCACAAGCTGTCGAATATGCCAGAAAACAGGCTGCAGATCCATTTGTGTTGGATGATTATTTCAATATTCTCGAAGAGACTATACATAAACTACAACTGCAAAATAAACCCTACCGAATATGGAATATTGACGAACTAGCTATCCAAATGACCCCAAAAAGACTAAAGTTGTGGGTCACATGCGTCGACGAGAACAACTGCGACTACGGGCAAAGAAAACACAACTGTGCTCTTTGCCAGCAACGCTACAGGAGAAAAAAGACCACCATTCATTATATTTAAAGGCAAGAATGTGTGGAGCGAATGGACATCACCTGAGGCTTACCCAGGAACTTGTATACTGCTACAGAAAATGGCAGGATAGAAAGCAAGGCTTTCGCAGAATTCTTTTCAAAGAGTTTCATACCAATACTAGGCACAACAGACGAACCAACTCTGTTAATTTTTGATGGGCACAGCACACACATTCAGTTGGCGGTAATAGAAACAGCGATACAAAACAATGTCACAATCATCAAACTACCTCCCCATACCAGTCATTTGCTGCAACCACTCGACTTGTCGGTATTTAAGCCATTTAAAGACAAATGGGACGACAGAATGATGAAATGGCAAAGATGCAATTACGGCCAAAAGCTATCGAAAACGGAGTTTTCTATTATGGTTGGAGAAGTTTGGCGCAGCTTAGACCCAAAAATATTGATAAATGGTTTTTTGGAAGTATGGGAACAGAGAGTAAAGTCCCACATACCTCCATTGAAAAGGGAGGATCCTCCGACCAGACAGGTGTTATGGTCTGGTGGGCGACTGCCCGATAGATGATTTCGGGCTGTCGTATATGTTCAAATCGCGCGGAGAACTTTGATTGCGCGATGCAGGATTTCGTACTTTCTTCGTAGTTCTTATGTGGCGCCATAGATGTCGCTACAGTTTTAAAAAAGGTGGAATATTTCCATTCAATAGAACAGTTGTATCAGAAGATAAATTGGATCAAAGCGCTCTGAAGAGGTGGAAAGAACACAAAAAAAATACTGCCATCGATGTTACATCAACGATTTTAAGCCCCGCAACGTTGTTATCAATATGTTTGAAAAAAATAAACGAGGGTTTGATCACGTGCACTGATGCATCGGTAACCCAACATTGTCATACCCTAACTATTCCCTCCGTTACGTCAAGGGATTTGAATAATAAACCGGAAATGTCAAATAAAACTTCATTCGAAGAATTGCTCTTAAGTACAATAAAAAGTCCAAAAAAGGAAAAAAAGGTGTAAGTATTGTGTGCTGCGCACATATTAATGTAACTTATTTTAGTTTGTAAGTTTCAATAAGATAACTTGGTTTTTGTTGTGCATTTGTTAAGTTATCCTCTTTTATAAAATTTATTGTACAGATATTAAGGTTTGCTGTAAGAAAACCCAATTTTGGGTTAAGCTCGCCTATGTACATCGGCTTTCTTACTATGTAGATTTTGTAAAGTTATGTACAATAACGAATATAAGAATATATACAAGAATAAGTCACAATTAGGGCTTTCAAATACCGGACTTTTTCAATACCGGTATCAATACCGGTATTAGAATATTCAATACCGTGATCACGTGATCACGGTATTGAACTCATTTTTTTTTTACTAGTGCAGTCACTAGTGCTAGTGACTGTAACCCCGTCTCATAGGAACTTTAATTAGGAAATTAATAAAACCATTTAAATACGTATTTTTGTTTTCGAATCAGTGTTTATTCTCTATTAACCGTTCTAGTAAGGTTTTAGTAAGCATGGCGCTGCCGTACTGATTGTTTACCGGCGATTAGCAAATAAGGTTTATTAAAACCATAGATCTGCGTAAGGTTTAGGTTTATTTGACGCTGTAACTTTTTTACGACATTTCTAATAAGGTTAAAACGCAGTCTCAGGTTCAAGTAAGCATGGCGCTGCCGTACCTATAGTTTACTGCCTGATACATTCGATGCGTACCTATACTGCCCTTAGAGGTCAGCAAGCGTCAAGACTCGTGTCTTACTTACTATTATATGAATATTTCACATGTACTTGTTGTACCAAACTACGAATTAAATCTATAATTTTGAATTGTTTCTTCGAACACGAAAGTAATTAATAAGTACTAATTAGGCAAAATTTGAAGTTAAAAAAGAAAGCCACATCCAAAGCGCTCAAATATTCAATTTGTACTTTTTAATTGTAGATCTAACGGATAACGTGATTCGTTAAAGTAAAAATGATATTAAACAAAGTGGAAAAAGACACAATTCTAGATGCTTCAATTTGTTGTTAATTCGTAATTCGTCATTAGTTTTTACAAAAAAAAAATACGATCACGTGATTCGTTGAGAATTGAGACAAACCCCATAAAATACAAGTATCAATATTATGTACCATGTTGCTCGTCAAGATTACAAACTTATCAAAAATACACAATGACCAAGTTCACATGCACATGTTACCCGGGCGCCTTTGCGATACTGACTAACAAAACAATAACGTCGTATAGGGCCAATTACACTACGCGTTTTCAGACCATTTTAGTCTATGGTTCGACGTATCGCGAAGAGTTGGCGCTTAATATAAGTGTGAAAATAATATTACATCGTAATTTATATTATATAATACAACTTCTTGCTACTTATTACAACAAAACACAATAATAAATATTAAAGATTATAATACCGTAATCACGGTATTGGCTCGTCAATACCGTGATTGAAAAATGACCAAAATATATCCGTGATCACGGTATTACGGGATCCCGTAATACCGGTATTGAAAGCCCTAGTCACAATACAAAAAAAGACAAAAATTTCAAGAGGTGCTGAAGTTATTACACATTTAGATGTCATTAAGAAATTGAAGCAAAAAGAAGACGAAAAAATTAAGGAAGAAGGTAAGCTCAAGATGAAACAAACAAAAAACAGCTATAAAGAAGAATTCTTGGAAAGTAACAGAAAAAAGAACCAATTTTATATCTGGGACAAGAGAATCCTTTCTTGATTCTGATAACCCTGGGCCAAGCACTTCAAATCACCAATTATCAATGGTAACATCTAGCGCGAATCAGGAAACAAAAATGCATAATCCGAAAAACATAATTGTTACATCAAATATACGCATAGACGATAGCAGTAAATTCTTGAAGGATTTAAATAAAGAAACGATGATAAATATTAGTCTACGAAAGAAATAGAAAACAGAAATCTATACTACAATTGAGAACGGCAAGACACACCTCTCGGAAATAACTGCAAATGGTCAAAACAAAGGTGATAGAGTGAAAAAAACTCCAAAGAAAAGTTAGGAAAAAAGAGGACTTACAAAACCAAAGAAACAAAAAATTTAAATTAAACACACCCTCAATCTACAGACGAAAGTGATTTCAGCGTGTACGATGTGTCAGATTATGAAAATGAAAATTTTGATGATTATATTAACTCGATACTAGTCGACGATGACTATAATCTTGATTTGGGCGACGAAGAAAATAATGTTGTCGAAGTTCAGCACTATACTCAATCCTCTGCCAAATGCAGTATTTATATAAAAATAAACTGAAAGGCGAAGGCTACACCAACGCGAAGGCAAAAATCATAGAAGAAAAAAAAATGAAGTAAAATCCTTGTGTTGAAAAGGCATGCCAAAACAATTGTTCTGAAATTAGTGAAGAACGAAGTAGTGCTTTATTTACATATTTTTGGAAGCTTGAAAGTCAGCAAAGACGCAGAGATTGGTTTGCTTAAGCGACAGTAAAAAGAAGTGTTAGACGCAGTAAGTTCGATTCCCCAGCTACTTCTAAACGCTGCTTGACATACAGTTATTACATAAACGAAGGTGAGTCGAGGAGACAAGTTTGTCAACAACTTTTGATTGCAACTCTTAATGTCTCACAAAGATTTATTCTATATACTGCCGAAATTTGTCAGATGAAGGCTTTGCAAAACTTGACCAACGAGGCAAACACACTTCACATAACAAAACTCCTGCAGAAGTTATTGAATTTGCCAAAGCTTTTATTTATAGCTTGCCTTTGTTGCCTTCTCACTATTGTAGAAAGGGTAGTTAACGGTTATACTTACCAGAGAGTGAACTTACCAGAGGTGTATAGTGCGGAAGATCGACCTTGAGCGTCGAACTCACACATACGCACGAGACCTGCACACACTGACTTTCCGTACCGAGCGCGCTACCGCTCAAAAATAACGCAGTGACGCAGAGAGGCGTGCCTATTCAGTGGTATTTTGCCTACGACTAGAAGTTCTAAGATGCACGGCTAATTTTAATTTAAATAGATACTTATTATGTTTCGTGTAAATCTCAAACTTTATCATTTGTATGTACCTAGGTAGGTGCAGAAAAAGAAACAATACAACAAAAACAACAACAGGTTATACATACTAAATTCATTAAAATACTGCTGTTTTTCGATTATTTCATAACATAAAGTATAGATTACAAAAGTAATTCAAAATACAATTTATAATAAATGTTATATCTGATTCTTCTATAACTATGAGTTAAAAATCAGTTTATTTTTTTTATTCTGTTGTTTGTAACGAATAAGCTCAGAAACAAATGGAACGATTTAAAAAAAATAAATCATTACATGAACATATCGTCGCTGCGCCTGCAAAATCCGCTATGTATTTTTTTTTTAATCGGTTTTTGGTGCTTATTTATAGTATTTCTCAAGCCACGTGCGCCTGTAAAATCCGTTTTGTAATAACTCATTGGGTTAAGAAGATAACAAAATCAGCTATGTAATTTTGGTCAAAAACGGATTTAAAAAACCCCCTATGTGTGCAGGAGACACATAGCGTATTTTCGGTTAAAAGTCTCTTAGAATTGCGCTTTGCAATGACACATAGCGGGTTTATCAAACAGGAGACGTGGCATGTGGCACGTGGTGCAATGTTTACGAGTGTATTTTGTTTTAATTAAGTAGTTTAGATGTTAGATGGTATTACAAATTTCATTATACATACCTGGTTTGGCGTAATTAATGTAAGTATCCTATTTCTATTATTTATTAATAAGTTGTTCACTTAATTTCACAATTCTAACCTATAATTTGAGAAGCGCTTATTCAAAATAGCTATTTTAGCTATAAAGTATCTTTAAGATCATTAATTAGGTATAAAGTGATTTAATATTGACGTTACTTATTTACTTTCTCGTACGGATTAAGTTTTTTAATTAAACGTACGAGCGTCTCTTAGCCATTTGGGCACGATAAAAGTAGGTAGTTATTTGTATCTCATTATTGGCGCTTAAAAGGATAAGAACTACATTGTACTAGATACTTAACTACCTAAATATTAGGCTAATGAGCGACGATATGTCAAGCTAGTTGTGTGTAGTTATTTGTGTTATTCCTTTATAAATGTGCTTACAATTAAACCTACAATTGGTTTGAGGACTTTGTGAGTGTTTTGTTAACAATAATGTACTCGTAAACATATTAATTTATTCCATTTAATTTCATTACACAGGTTCCCCGATACAAATAAAAAATGAAGCGTAATAGCAGAGCGCAGTTACTAGTCTCGATGGCAAATAAAGAAAATGTTCAAGGTGAACCCAGAAGTATTTTTCCAAATGAGTCTTGTAATAATTCCAGACGCATACCGCTGCAGGATACAGGATACAGGAAACTCTATGATGGAACAACCCAGTAATTTCACCGAAATACTATTTCAAAACTCATTTGTGATGGAACAACCTAGCATTTTACCCAACGTTGTTGTAGTAGCTACCGAGTCTCTAGGTGAATTAAACCGTGTAGAGCCGATACTGACTAATTTAGAACAGCCTCAAAACCTGGAGATTTTTGACTTTGAAATACCAAGTACTATTATTTCGAATTTCAATATTATTGACCCTGTACAAGAAGAAGCATTTATAGCACATGACTCAACGTTCAGTGAATTTCATGGATCGAACGAACATCAGCTAAATAGTGTTCAGATGCCAATGATGGTTGATTCGGGTGATTGTTCTACAGATCAGAATATACTAGTTTATCCACTCCATACCTCACCACCAGTACGTCCACTTTCTAACGAGCAATCCTTGAATGTTGAAGATATTCAGAACCCTGGTACTTCAAGCTCCTGTAGTTTATTGATTAATCCTGAGACAGGTCTGTTAGAAGAAGACTTGCAGGTAGAAGAATCTAACGACAATCAGAGCAATGACCTAACATCTATTAAGAACAAGAGAAAGAACAACCAGGTTCTTCGATTACATGGCAAAAACTACAAAGGTCTTCGAAGAACAGGGGGAAATTTGATCGAGACTCAGAAGTCTAAAAGACAACTAAAGCCTGTACCTTGTAATCATGGTACTGTAGGCATTTCTGACAGGTCCTTTCTATGCGGGTCTGTAACCGATCAAGCCCGTAAAGATATTTTTGATTATTTCTGGTCGTTGACATCTTGGGAAGCTAAAAAAGCCTACGTACTGGGTTCCACTGCAGTTCGAGATATAATAAAAAGAAGAACCGTAACCACAACTGAAAATGGTACATCAAAAAGAAAAAATACTGGTGCCGATTGTTTTTTGCCTAGAGAAAATGGCGTTAAGGTAAAAGTCTGTAGAGATTTATTTTTGGCCACTTTAGACATAACGAAAGATACCTTCACAGATTGGACCAAAGCTGGTAATAATTCGTGTCATACAGACAATTCAACGCAACGTGCACCTGCCATTCTTGATGAGCTTAGTACCTCAAATAAAAGAATTTTGAAGTCAGACTCGGTTGTCCAATGGTTAGACCAACTGGCTAAGGTACCTAGTCATTATTGCCGCTCGTCTTCTTCTAGAACTTACGTAGACGATGCATTGCATTCAAAAACAAAAATGCACGAAGTTTACGTTTCCTGGTGCAAAGAAAACTCATTGGGATTCGTCAAAAGAAAAAATTTTTGTGTGATTTTAGAAAATAAGAAAATTTCTATATATAAGCCGCGAAAGGACCAATGCGATACTTGCGTATCTTTCAAAGAAGGAAACCTAAGTGAAGAAGCATACCAAATACATTTGACAAAAAAGAATGAGGCTCGAGAAGCGAAGAAAAGAGCCATAGCTTCCATATCCGATGAGCATTTTGTATGTACAATGGATTTACAAAGTGTCCAATTGTGCCAAGTTGTTAGTATCCTCCCAGTATTATAAACAAAAACTCCAGCTTCATGTTTTCACAATTTATATTAACCCTAGAACCACAACATTGGGTCATGGGTGACCCCACGCACACGTATTTTTATTTTAATTTAGCGAGTTTTGCACCTACAACACTGTGCGTCTAGGTACCTTCCGTAATTGGTAATCAGTGGCCCGTGACGCATGGCGGGGTGCGCACGCTCATTAGGTTCGGAGATATTGCAGTTTGGGGTCGCCCGCAACCCGTGTTGTGGTTATCGAAACTATTTTTTTGTGATTAACTGTTGTGTGATTTCACGTTTATTTCACGAATAGTCTTTCAATATGGCCTCAACGTCACGAGCCCTTGAAAGTAATGAAATTGAGCAACTTTTGGAGGAATATGAAGGTGAAACCTCCAGTTCTTCGGACGAAGATGTATCTGAAACTGCAGAAAATGAACATATATCCGAACACTCCGATGAAGATGATTTGTTTGATGTTGAATCTGGATCAGATGATGATGATGTTCTTCTGTCTGATTTCTGTATGGGCAAAAATGGTTATACTTGGCAAAGAACTCCGTTCACTGTTCCTAATACACGCACTTCAAGTAGAAACATCGTGATAAATCAACCTGGTCCTAAAGGTATCGCACGCGACGCAAAAACCGAGTTAGAAGCGTGGAAGCTATTTTTTCCAGACGAAATATTGGATATTATTGTGATGCATACCAATGCACAAATTGACAGAATTTCTGAGACCATAAAAAACCAACGTTACACTTCTAAAACTGATAAAGTGGAGTTGATGGCTTTATTTGGATTAATGTATCGTAGTGGTTTATACAAAACAGCTAAAACAAACTTGTCCGAGTTATGGTCGATTGTGGATGGTCCACCTATTTTCAGGGCCACAATGTCAAAGAACAGGTTCGAATTTTTGGTAAATTACTTGCGGTTTGATGATCATGAGACACGTGAAGCAAGGAAAGTCAATGATAATTTTGCAGCGCTGCGTGAGGTATGGGACAAATTTCAAGTACTATGCTCTGAGTACTACACTCCGTAGGAACATGTAACAGTAGACGAACAAATACTTGGATTCCGTGGTCGCTGTAAATTTATTGTATATATGCCACAAAAACCTGATAAATATGGCATGAAAGTTGTAATGATGTGTGATGCTAAGACTGCTTACATGATATCTGCAATTCCATATGTAGGTAGAATGACAGAATGTCGGACAGTCTATCCCATCCTATTATGTTTTGAAGCTATCGGAACCTATTCATCATACAAACCGAAACATCACTATGGATAACTGGTTCTCCTCAATTCAACTTGCAAATGAGTTACGCAATATTGGACTAACAATGATAGACACGTTGCGAAAGAACAAACCCGAAATACCTCCAAAGTTTTTAGCAAAGAAAAAAGATTTCCCTACTTCGGTATTTGCGTTTGATAAAAACATCACATTAGTATCTCATGTCCCGAAAAAAAACAAATGTGTTGTCCTGATTTCTACAATGCACAACAGCGGTGAAATTGACCCTAATACACAAAAACCCGCAATAATACTGGATTATAACGCCACGAAAGGCGGCGTTGACACGTTTGACCAATTAAGTCATTCTAAGACAACAGCAAGAAAAACACGAAGGTGGCCGCTAAGATTTTTCTATGGCATGCTTGATGCTGGAGGTATAAATTCATATGTAATACTTAAGGCAAACATTCGCAGGAGTAAACTGAAAAGGAACTACTTTCTAAGAAACCTAAGCCTTCAATTAGTACAGCCCTACGTGAAACGCCGCCTTGATGAGGTCAAAAATTTGCCCCAATCTCTTAAAGTGATAATGCTTCATGTTTTGGGAGTAGATGAAGAAAACAGTGCTCAGGTAGCCCAAGCTCGATCAACTTCAAGTTCCCGCTGCTATTTATGCACTAGAGCCAAAGATAGGAAGGGCAGAGAGAAATGTGTTAAGTGCTCCAAAAATATATGTGCACAACACAGGTTACCTATTTGTCACCAATGTATCTAGATTTTCAGATTTGTACTAAATTTTTTTCCCTTAAGCATTCCATTAATATCCAAAAAACCTTGTAATAATTGTTTAAATTTATTAAAGTTTAATATTTTGTTAAGGTGCCCATACACGGGACAATAAAATTATCGTAACGATTCGTCGCTCGATGTTAAAATCGAACGACAAATTGTACGTGTGTGGCAATATCGCATCCGATTTTGTGGTCGAACGATCGATTGGAGATCTCAACAGGCAACCCCGAAAATATCGATTGCGATCTGAACATCGTTCGATATATCGCACGTGTATGGCGTGATCGGATGCGATCATCGTCAGTCTGCCTCTATCTTTCGCGCGACTAGCACTTACGGTACCTGTAAGTTTTTTGCGATGTCGTGGAGCAAGGATTTTCTGTTGGAATTTATAGAGTTACTCCGAGAACACGAGGTTTTATGGAAAATAAAACACAAGGACTACCATAATCAGATGAAACGAACTGGATGTTATGAGGTATTACTTAGAAAAATGAAGGAAGTAGATCCTAGTGCAGACATAAGTAAAGTGCAAAAGAAAATTAACAACCTGCGCACTGTTTTTCGTAAGGAGCTTAAAAAAGTGGAGTCTTCTCGTGCATCGGGAAGTGGTACTGACAAATTAATGTTTTTAAAAGATCAAGAGCAGCCATATGGAGCGACAAGTAGTTCAATGGATACAGTAAGTACACAATATTTATTATTTTTATATATTTCTTATTATGTTTATACATTTATAAAATTATTTATTTATTATTTCTAAAATTATTAATAAAGTCCTATGAAGTTGTTCTGCCAAGGTACAGATCCGGCATTATTAAAATAGTCGACAAATAATTCTCTTACTTGATTACCAGTATCGTTACTACGTAATGGTCGTCTTCGGAGTCCTAGTAAATCACACCGGAGGCCTTCTTCAAATTCATTATTTTCAAAGTTTTCTCTATCAAACACAGTTAACGGTGTATAGGTGTTAGGACTATTACGGCGTAAGTAATTATGCAGAGCACAGCAAGCCATTACGATTTTTTTTATGTTGTCTAAATCCATGTTAATTTCTGTTTTTAATACACCAAACCTGGCAACTAAAATGCCGAATACATTTTCTATTATTCTTCTTGATCTAGATAAACGGTAATTAAAAATTCTCCTTTGAATGTTCAGTTGTTTTTTATTAAAAGGATTCATAAAATTATTCCTTAACATAAAGGCTTCATCGCCTACAAAAACATAAGGCAAAGTCGTACCATTTACTGTAGTAGGATTTGGTAATTTTAAGGAATTATTTAAGAGCTTTTTGTAGAAGTCCGTTTCATTTATAACACCACCATCCGAGACTCTGCCGTTTGTACCAAAATGAAAATAAATATTATTATAATTATTATAATTTATAACTCATAATTGGCGTTAGCAATGGCCATTAGGACTTGACTATGAAAATGTTTATAATTATAAAAATAAGATCCAGCTCCTGGAGGAGGTCTTATCCTTATATATTTCCCGTCTACAGCGCCCAAACAGTTAGGAAAATCCCATCTATTTTCAAAGTTTTTCCCAATTTCGATCCATTCGTTCTCGCTTGTTGGAAACTGCAACAAATAAATAATTATGTTTTATTAATTGTTTCAGCAATCTGATGACGACAGTATTGAAACCACCAGAGATGAAGTCGCTTCACCAAGATCAGACATCGCATCAGTTGAAAGGTTTAGTGAGCCTCAACAAGATCGTAGTTTTAAACGCCGGAAAAACCTGTCAGTTTCCCAAAATGTTGATCGAACTATTGAAACTATAGGCAATAAAATATGTGAAATAGCAGAGGATGACAAGTTTGATGCCTTCGGTAAAAACGTGGCACATAAGTTGCGATCTTTGCCTACAAATCAACGCTTATTTGCGGAAAAAAATATAAATGATGCTCTGTTTGAAGCCGAAATGGGTAACTTAAACAATGTTTCTTTCCCCCTCAATCCTTTCCTATTTGTCACTCACAAAAATTACAACCACTCTCTTCACAAGTACTCAATTTTCAAGCACGTGAGCCACTCATCCTACAGCCACCCACACAAAGATTCGTTAACACAACTCAACCATCCACACAACAGGAACTCAACTTTCATATACGGGAGCCACTCATATTACAGCAACCCACACAAACAATAGTTCATACAACTCAACCATCCACACAACAGGAACTCAACTTTCATACACGCGAGCCCGAAAAAGAATCTCCAGTCCATGTTCACATACCAGATGACGCGCAAACATTTTATAATACTTTTTCCGTTGAATGAAAGTAATTTAAGCCAAATGTTAAGATATACTATTATGTAAGATGTAAAACAATAATTTGTCGATAATATAATGTTTTAAATATATTTATATTTCATTATACCTAATTATCATCACTAACAGCGCATAATAATCAACTGCTATGGTAAAATTATACTTGCCTTACAGTAATCCTTTAATGCATTGAAAATGGCTTCGCACGTTTCTGGAATGATCTTTCCTAAAGACTGTGGTGAAATCCACGTTGTAAATTTTAAATCTTCGTAAGTCCTTCCAGTAGCCAGGAAACGCAGTGTTGCAGTTAGACGTTCGTGAGGAGTAATAGCTTGCCTCATATTGGTATCATTTTTTATTATTCTGGAAGATACCTTATGCAAAAGCTCTAAGTATGTTTCCTCTGTCATCCTAAGGTAGTTATGCCAATCTTTAGGATGAAAACGTAATTCCTCAAGAAGATTGATGTGAGAATATTGATGTCTTTTCAGAAGCCATCTCTTAGTCCATTCTCTCCTAGTCTTCCTTTTATTTATTGTGGAAAGTCTTTTTTATATAAAATGAGCGCCAATGCGCTTAAGCAAAGTAGTTGCGACTTCATCGCTCACCCACGTACGTGCTAAACGTTTTCACTCCGCACAGAGACTGAGAATCGTACGATCACATCGTTCGTGTGTGACGGACGGAAATCGAAAGATAAAATAGTACGATTTTCTTGACGATCGATCGAAACGACAAATTGTCCCGTGTATGGGCACCTTAAGTAATCATTTTTTTATTTTGGGGTCACCCATGACCCATGTTGTGGTTCATTTAATTAAATTTGGATGTTGTAGCTGTAGGGTTAATAACACAAAAGATGTATTTGTGTTTGTTTGGCACGAAGGTGACGGTGGTGTTACATCTAATGAATTTGTTTCATGCATTTTAACATTTGTGAAGCTTTATGCCACCAAAGGCTATAAAAAAATTAGTCTAATATCAGATGGTTGTGGTTACCAAAACCGGAATAAGGTTCTGTCTAGTGCTTTGGCAGACGTTTCGAAGCTGAAGTCAGTGGAAATTCAACAAATCATCTTGGAAAAAGGACACACCATGATGGAAGTTGACAGTGTCCATTCGACTCTAGAGAAATGCTGTACTCCGCCGTTGTACACGCCTGCAGATTACGTAACATGCATGCGCAAAGCGAGGCCAAGTCAACCCTACATTATTAGACATGTAGACTATACCTTTTTTAAAAACTTTGAAGCTGTGCCTAGCAATTTTTCATCGATTCGTCCCGGTAAAAAAGCAGGGGATCCCACGGTTGCCGATATAAGATCACTGTTATATATGAACGGTGATTCTTATTATAAATTAATGCATGATGAAACCGAATGGACCTTGTTGCCACAAAGAAGAAACGCTGATCTGTACGAGGAAGCTCCGTGTTTGTTTACTACGCCGAGAAAAATTGATAAAACTAAATTTGATTGTTTACAGTCCTTGAAGTGTTTCATGCATCGAGATAATCACTTTTTTTATGACAATTTAGATTATTAATTAATTTAAAACTTGTTTTGTTTACTATGCTTATTTAGTACCTACTTTTTGCTTAATTACAAAGTGATCTCAAAGTTTGCCAAATATTTAAGTCTAACAACGACTGTGATTAGATTTGATCTCATAGATCGAGACTGCTAAATTGTAAGAATTTAAAAAGATTGTTTTATTACGTTACTTATTATTTTTTAGTTTATATAGTTTTATGTGTAAACCCTGTTTCTTGTGAGTTAATTCGTCCATTAATTAATACTGTTGCAATTTAAACTTTTAAATATTATTATGTTATATTTTTAAATACCTGTTTAATTTTGTTTAATATTTTTCTAATTAAGTATAATAAATACTTCATAAGTGAACTTAAACCTATTTTATTATTTTAAAATAATTTAGTAAATCCGCTAAGTATTCTAGGAAGCACAAAAATGCAAAATATCTAGAGCATAAATCCGTCATGTGGTGAAAAGTCAGGTAGCGGTAATTACGACCCGAAAAAAAAACCGCTATGTGCCCAAATTCACTTAAAAAAATTATTGCTCCTGGAATATCATAGTAAACGGTGAAAAATAAATATTTTCGAATGTCCCGATATAAAGTCAAATTTTCTGCATATTTAGTTTTAAAATAATATTAACAGTTTGAAAAAGAAACAGTTTTTTGCTTCTCCTGAAAAGTTGAATTTTTATCCATAGCGGATTTTGCAGGCGCAGCGACGATATGTAATTGATGAAATAAGGGTACCGCTATAATAGTGTGAATTTTACACATACGAGTATGTGGCCCCTTCAAAGCGATCTGGCGTGATCGTAAGTTATGAAATGGTGAAACAATAAACAGACATGCGATTACAGCAATCCCAAAAGATTTGCTGTAATGTTTAGGGTTCCGTACCTCAAAAGTAAAAAACGGAACTTTTACAGTATAGGATCATTATGTTGCCGTCTGTTTATCTGTCTCCCTTTATTTTGGGAACGCATGGATTTATAGAGTTGAAATTAAAACCAGTGTTATTTTGTTACTTGCTGCTACGGTACCCTTCATGGGCGAGTCCGACTCGCACTTGGCCGGTTTTTGTTTTTTGTTTTCGTTAACTTAAACATTCGATTTTTTCACAGCTTCAAGGGATCGCAGACCTGAGTACGAGACCAGAGTATGGTATTAATTTCAACTCGATAGCACTGCTAGTTCCCGAGATAAAAGGGTTTGACAGACGGACTGACAGACCGACATAGACGGATGGACGGACAACGTGATCCAATAAGGGTTCCGGTTTTTCTTTTTGAGGTACAGAACCCTAAAAAGAATCATTTAAGTCGGTTAATATTTAGCGAAGGTATCGCTGAACAAGATACAAATAAATCAGACAACCTGAGAATCTTTTTCTTTTTTAGAAGTCGGTTAAAAATTTTCATAACTTTAATTTAATAAACTAGTGCGCCTCACCATCAATGATTGCATCACTGCTTACCATCAGGTGGGATCGCAGTCAAGTACTATTTTATGCAAATTATAAAAAAAAATCAATATTATTTGCTTCAGCAACGTTCACCTATTTTTACCTATAGGGATAAAATATCCACGTGAGCTGTTGAAATTCATAATAATACTAATAATTCATAGTACTGTTTATAAAAATAATGTTGTTTCTAAATGACTTATTTTATTTCAGTTAACAATTTTATTGTAATTGAAAGCGGTTACGATCGCAGAAATCACTTTTGTGTCATGTATTTTTCGATAAATAATAGGAAATACAAACTTATTTTTGTGGCCGATAAAATTCTTTTATTTAAGTGCATGAGTGAGTAGGTACATATAAATCCTCACTACTACGGCATCCTGTACTAAAAGTATTTGAAAAAAATGCACATAGAAAATAATTTACAAAGAACTTATAAAGCGTCCACGCACATTATTGGCAAAGTGGTTGAGCGATTGACTGCTGCACTTCGAGTCAGGATTCCACTCCCGCGCGAAACAAAGATTTGTGTGACCCAGATAGTCGTTCTGAGTATGAGCGTCTTGTGTATGCGTTTAATGTTTAGGAACGCACCCTCGATACAAGAGTAATTCCGGGAGTGGGGCACAATTTGTCTGTATAATGTGTTCGTATGGTAGATGGCTGAAATTAAAGATTACACGTAAAACTATTTTTTTTTTTGTCTCATAAATGTTACAGATTACAAGTGACATGATTTTTATCATAAGCTATACAGTAGGTAGATTCAAGCCGTGAATACCTTCTGACGCGGTAAGTTACACGGCACGAAGTGACTATTTGCCACCCGAAATCTATATGTCGTATCATATTGGGTCCTCTGCAAGCGTGCTAGCCTATAAACTCACACTAATACAAAATGTTCGTAAACATTCGCGCCAACACATACGTAGCGCGCTGTCGTTCCATGGCGGGAACGGAGCGCCGAGCGACACAGCCTCCCGTCTGAATGCTAACGCATGACTGGCCGCCTGCGCTTTTTTTTTTTTTTTTTTGTGTGGCCTCTCGCAGGTCAACCTAGGAGGTTGTCGGCTGCTTAACCGGACTTGCCTGTGGCGGCCTTGATCTCTAATCAAAGCCTCCAGCCAGGGCTTACTATACTACTTAAAACTAAGCGACTACGCTAAGGGCACCCCCTGTGGGGTACGAGCCTCGGCTTAGGGCGTCGCTGGGGGAGGGCAGCAAAGGGACGGGCTGGATCTAGCAAAATTTTATTATTATTATAGGGGAATTTTAGACTACTGGCTCAGCGGCGCGGGCTGGCTCGAGCAAGGGACGGGGAGGACAATTACGGGTTTGTCGCGGCGGGCCTCGGCGGCGAGGACGGAAGGAACGCGGTCTGTAGTGTTTTTTAACTGTGCTAGTTTCCCTACGGCTCTCTTGGAGCAGGGTAGTGGGGTCGTCGGGGGCGATTAGGGTATGCCTAGGGCGGCGAATCTTGGAGATGCGGGAGGGTTCGTATCGGGCTGCCGATGCGATAAGGGGGTTGCGGTGCTTCACAGCAGTGTCAAAGAAACGCTTGCACAGGCGTTTCATGAACTGCTGGATGGTGGGGACTCTGAGATCTAAATGTAGATTCTCATTTCGGATGTAATAGGGGGCTCCGAGGATTTTTCGGAGGGTGCGGTTTTGGAGGGTCTGCATCCGGTGGAGGTGACGGGCCTTGGCGTGTGCGAAGATTGCACAGGCATACGTCATGATCGGGCGAATGACTGCCGTGAAAAGGCGCAACTTGCACTTGCGTGACAATTTGCTGCGGGCAGTCAGTAGGTAGTGAAGCCTACCCTGAGCGAAAGCAGCTCGCGAGCGAGCCTGCTTTATGTGCTCGGCGAAGGATAGGCGTTCGTCGAGGATCACTCCGAGGTACTTGGCTTGCTTCTCCCAGGGGATCGGCTTGCCGTACATGGTGATCGGAGGGGAGGCCGCCTGCGCCCGCACAGACTTTTATATATTCGATCTCAATATTGATCATTTTATTTAGTAAATATTGATTGATTTACGTAAGCGATGTTCACTTTGAAGAACATTTAACCACCAATTTTTCTGTGTAAAAATATTTCTAAAGATCCAAGCCGTTTCGAAGGAGTAGGGGAAAAGTAGCGAAATTCGTAAAATAATTTTTTTAGACAAAAGTATTAATTGCACGAAAAAATCAAATGTTGATATTATTGTTCATGAATCTATAATAAACATATATTTTTTTCAAACCAATTGACCTAGCCGTTACGGAGGAGTAGGCCTCAGAAAATTACAGTTTTATGGCTTTTTTCGGGCGCTTGGCCCTTTAAAAACATTACAAACTTGTACTCCATTTATGCTGAGAAGTGTAGAGATGATCAGAAACCTATATCACTTAAAGTGTTTTCGGCATACTTTAAAAATTACTTTAATATTGCATTCCACAAAGACAAATGTTCAATGTGTTCTTATAAATCACATGATGTGCTTACAGAAGAAGAGATGGATAAGATAAACAAACACTTAAAAGACAAAGATGATTTTAAAAAAAGATTCCTGTTTCATCGAAATTTATATGAAAAAGACAGAAGCATTGTTTGAGCAATTTTTGACCTACGAAAAGTATTAAACACTCCACATGGTACAAATAATATGTCTTTATACTATTCACGCAAAATTGCTGTTTATAATTTCACAATTTCTGTGCAACCCGAAATGGTTTTTGCAATGTTTGGACAGAAACCGATGCTCACAGAGGAGCAAACGAGATATATCAAGTTGTTCAATAATAGATATAGTATGCATGCAACTATAGAGCATGCGGTTAGAAATTCAACTATGTGGGCACCTTCTCAGTGGCCGACGATCATGGAAATTGCTAGAAAAAACCCGTTTCCCTATGAAGTTAATGTACGAGATGGAAACTTTTTCATGGCTTTTAATGACATCGTTAGTAAATTATTTAAATAGAATCTATATTTGCATATTTCTACGATAAGTGTTGTAGTTTTCAAAAAGAAAAAGCCAAACGTGATGTTTATCAAAAGATCTATGGCAGCTGATGCTGAATGTTCCTAAATTCCACTGGGAGATATGGGTAGCACCAAACTGATGTAAAATTTATATAGAGTGAAATTACCCATTTCTTACCATAAATATAAGGATCTGAAAAATCTTGTAAAAAAAATTATTCCACCTTAACTATGCAAAACAATTTCCGGACCTAGACCATAATAATAAAACAGTAGACCGCTTGCCCTACTGATGAAGAGGATTGAAGACGTTTACAAACTTTTTTCTATTTCTGTTTTTTCTTTGATTTTGATCTCAAGTACCAGATGTTTTTTTTTATTAATAATTTTGTTGATTTCTACTTACAGCGTTACTTTTCAATCACCATCCAAATTTTAAAATAGAGGTCTCATAATTAAGTCACTGTTGTTGTGAAACACTATAATCAAATAATATCAAAAATAAAATAAAAAAATCAATAGGATTTCCTATTTTAATGTAAGAAATGGGCCCATGTGCAATGTATATAAGATGAAGAAAGTCTAGAATTTGTATGTCCTAATTGCTATTCTGATCAGTCATCTGTGGAATAAATAGTTTTGATATTTTTTTTTTTATTTCTTAAAAACACTCAAGAGACTGATCTTATCTTTATTATTTTTTGTAGCATAGTCCTTAAAGACTGATATTTTTAATAACTATCTCATTCACATAAGATAAGTACAAACTATTGATTAAAAATATTCTTTTGTTTGAAATAATTATCTAAGTACAGGCAATTTGTTCTGAAAAAGCAACTGCCGCACAAAACCAGTCTCTCGTGCTCTAGGGACATGGTTTGAGAAAGCACGGTTGTACCTTACAGTCATTTTTCAAATGATGTATGCATTTAGCGAGGGACTGACATATCATAGCACTCAAAAAGAGTTAACTTGTAATGATGGTCCAGTAGTTTCTACGAGAACTGTGGATGACTGGTTCAGTTATTGCCGGGAGACTATTGCAATTTATGAGCTGGAGAACCAAAGGGCCCAAGGGAAGATAGGTGGCCCCAATAAAATAGTGCAAATTGACAAATTAATATTTGAAAAAGAAATTTTTGTCGTGGTTGACATATTGAGGGCCATTTGGTAATTGGCATGATCGAAGATGGCAGTGATGATTTGTGGCTGGAGGTGTATCCCGATAATGATAAGTCTGCAGAAATGTTGGTGTCACTAACAAAAAAGCTTGTTGAGGAAGGCTCCATCATTCATACAGACTATTGGAGAGCATATCTGTGCCTCCCTCAGCATAGCTATATTCATAAACGGGTCAACCATAGCAACCCAACTAATAAGTTTGTGGTACCAGACGGGACACACACAACGGATATAGAGCCGGTGGAAAGGACTCAAAAACAATTGAACATTTGGATCCGAAGAACTGCAATGCAATAAAACATGTTTATAAATATGACAAATATAAGAATAATAATATTCCCTGTGTTTTATCCCAACTATCCGAAAAATACCTTAACCTAACCTCAAAACTCTAACCATGGATATCTCCATAAACATAGGGCTCCGCGGGGTGGGGATGGGACAGGGGGATAGCCCAACTCCCCCCTCCCCGACCCTTAAATTAACGGACCATAACGGAAAGTTTTACCAAATTAACTATTGGGCTGTTGACTAGATCAAACACAATACCTGTCTGGTCAAAGAATCCTCTTTTCAAGCGGAAATTGACTCAATACATTCTGTTCCACGTTCCTCTAAACCGGTGGCCCTCAACTTGACCCTCAAGTAGTTGCCATATCATCAAACAAAATGGGTACTAGTAGCAATATAACCCAGCAATACACAAACACAAAGATGATTAATAATATGATCAGTGAGTCGTCTGAGATATTTCTTCAAGAATAAAATATTCTCTAACAATATTTTAACTGTACAGAGCCCATTTAACTTTATATAAAACAAATGACATATGAAGAACGAAACCAACCACAATGAATTGATTAATTCGATTTTATCGAACAATTCTTTATCCTTTTCTTTAAAAACATTTTTCGAATAACAAAATAATATAATATAATATTCCACAACTATCACACAGCGCCGTCTAGTCCCAAGCTAAGCAGAGCTTGTATTATGGGTACTAGACAACTGATAAACATACTTAAATATTTCTAAATACATACATATTATAGATAAATTACACCCAGACACGGAACAAATGATCGTGCTCATCACACAAACATTTGTCCTGGGTGGAAAATATAACTATCATCGGATGTAGTAGGTATTTTTTTAAGTCTCTAAACAACGAGGCATAGAAATATTATCTACTTAACAAAATACTAACGGCTTCACTATTGGACTGTGACCCAAACATCCATGTTTCGAGAACATGTATTTTTATGACACGACAACAATACATCATCACAAGTCATAAAATTAAATATATCCTAATAAAACAAAAGGCAATTATATGTGCTACTTTCAACTCCAGAAGAAAGCTTAACAAATAACAATACGAATAGACATAACAAAACAACACAATGACACGTAATAAATACTAACTAACAGTGAACGAATGAGAAGACAACCTAAAACAACGTCGGCAACTCCATTTTAACTAGCCAGAACAAGGATTTTTTTGTACAATGTTACGAGTTCCGTCTAAGAAACTATCAACAATACCATATGAAATGGAAATAAAAATCGTTAGCAAGAAAATTTGCAATAAATAATTATTAAAGTCAAACGCCTTCCGGCCCACAGAGCATCTATACATTCCGGCCTCCCGCACAGCCAAACGCACAGCACAGCCACAGATTATTTTAGCTTGTCTATTGATTTTTTTTTTTATTTACCACGAAGAAAGGCTTTAGTATTTTGGTCATATCGTCTAGTCCTAAAACCATATTGCTTGCATGAAAAGTTTTTAGAGACATTATTCTATTTCTAGAATACAGATTTTTCTAGTATATGATAACAAATGTATATAATCTATTCAGTCATTTTTGGCAATCTTTGCTGAGCCCTACACTATGGTCTTAAAAAACTCTTTTTATGGTATAAATCTTGGTGAGCGTAATTTAAACATGCATGGTTCTAAACACTTGTCCTTTTTATTATGTAACATAATTGGCTCACAATTTAAACAGCAGTAGCTTTTCGTACTTGGCTTTTTTAACACACACTTATCACTTTACTGTCGAGAAAGAGAACAAGTTTCTATTGGCGGTTTACCAAAACTCAAAACTAAAGAATGAAATAACAGCATTCAGGTGCTTTTGAGCATTCTGATGTTTTTCATGGTACTAGCGAAGTTATTTGAGGCATACCTGATGTATTCCAAGCATTGTTATTTACTTTTCTGGGAAATATTCTAAATAGTACAGTTAAAAGATTATATTTATCTCTAAAATCAATGATATTACTTTAAACAGATATGTTATGAGCGCGCAATCGTGAAGACTCGAAAGGATCCCAATTGGGATCCTTTGTCGCAGACTTAAGTCACGCATCGCATCGAGTCATGCGTTGCTGTGAATTTAAAAAAAAAACGCCTTCGAAAATGTTTAGAAAGTGTACCAATAATGCTACCAAAGTTAATAAAACACAAGGCAACTCCTACCACATGAAAGTATGCACTATATTTCGATTTATTAATAGATTTCAGTTATTTTTCAATTATTCTGATAATTATAGGTAAGAAAAAAGAAAGAAACGGCAAATACATTTTTTGTCGTGAGAGCGACAAGAACGCATACGCTCCGGACAAAGAATAAAAATACAGATGCGAATATTATTAGGCAGTGAAGTCATCGTTACGTTAGAGTTACGTTTTCTTTCTTTTTAACCTTGCATTCTTATATGGCATGATATAAGATACATTTTACTAAAACTATAATTGATAAATACACAATTACTCTGCTCATTAAAATATCCATGAAAAAAAAACGCTAAGAGAAAGAAAAAAAATTGGTTGCCTGTAAAGTCGGTATACGGGCGAAAGTTTTACGTGACAACGACTTTGAGTGGTAAAATAATTTTAATGTGAATATTCATTCGTATAGTAGGAAGACATGCCCGAGTGAAAGGGACGCGTGCCTCTCACTCGCTCTCATTGTGAGCGCATAACGTGAGCGGAGCGTAACGCAGTTTCTTGAAGTGTCACCCGGCAAACCAATTTATAAGACGTTGTCACGTCAAAAAAAACCTTAAATTTTTTCGAAGGTACATGATTGTTTTTATAGTGTTTGTATTAGGAGTATCTATACTTAAATACAAGGTGTAAGGGACAGCCCTCCACAAACTTTAAGGGCTTGCTCAGTAGACGAAACTGAACAACAATCCACAAAAAAATTTTTCAGGAAATGAAAAAAAAAATCAGCCTCGCTATACAAATTGTCCAATCAAGTTTATCTTTTTGTATGGTGAGGCTAATTTTTTTTTTTCGTGGAAGGTTGTTCAGTTTTGTCTACTGAGCAAGCCCTTAAAATTTGTGGAGAGCTGTCCCTTACACGTTTTATAGATTTACGCTGTCTCGGGCAAGCGACGACGGCAGGTGAGCCACGGAGTGACGAGAGAGCTGTGAGCGAGAGTACACGTGACTGTTGCTGCGCGTGCGTTTGTGAGCGAGCCAGTGTCTGTACGAGAACATTACAGTGGACAGAGGTCCTACGTTTGGCGTCAAATATTTTTTCCCCGTTTAAATCGTGATTTATTTCTCACCTACCTATCTTTGATATAAATCGCGTCTACAAATTTTGCACACGCGGTGTGTACCGTCTGTCTCATTAAATTTGTTAGTCTGTGATGTCAACGTGCTCCGATTGGTGGACAGAATAATGTCTGTTTACGTTGACACGTAATTGATAACGATAGCTATTTCTTTTTTTCTTGTTGGATTTATCATGCTATCCCTTTTCTATTATATTAACTGGTAGTGAAATGTACAATGAACGAAAGGTGTATGTGTGTGCTGCCGCGGCTGCGCGGAACACATTTTTCGGTTGATTTGTGAGTGTATAACATATCTGTATAATAGAATATCACTGTCTAAAACTCAAACCCTACCTGGCCAATATCGATTCCACACATAATAATATCCACACACAACTACAAGTATAGTTTCCGAATTCATAAACTGTTAAATGACGGAAAAAAAACTGTCAAAACAATTACGTACAACACGATAACCGATCAAAGCAAATTCGAACTACATAATTTGTAGTTCGTACAACTTTGCGCGTCCTATAGGGCGCCTCGTAATTCGTAATATGCGTAAAAATTTATGTCATTAATGAATTTTCCAAAGCCCAGCGTTTTTTTAGAACAAAAATATTCGATGAGCATTTACACACAATAACAAATTACACACACTCAAAATTTACCGTTTTTATAGCAAAAGTAGAGATAGAAGATAAAGCCTCATAAAAGCCTGTGAAGCAGAAAAAGACAATAATACATTAGTGTTCATCTCTTTCTTTTGTTAAGTGTTAGAGTGAGATCGGAGAGATTTCGCTCAGAATGGCATCCTCACTTCGCCCTGGTATCGTCTTATGAATGAATTTTGAATTTCGCACAACACAGTGGTAACTTAGCATAATCGCGTAAGCGCGCGAAGTTTAAAGTTTAGATTTTTGTGATAATCAATTGATTGGTCGTGTTCTATGATTTAGGCGAGGTAGTGGTTGGTCAAGCCGGGCCTTTTGGCTTGTACTGCTCGCACGGCACTGCCTCCATCCATCTTCACAAACTTTCGCATTTATAATATTATTAGCCTATTTGTTGAACTTGCTCACGTGATGAAACTTAGCAAAAATATAGGTTATAAGCTATATTAATGCAAGTTTTATCATTAAATTCATCCGTTTATAAGTTTTTGCGTGAATGAGTAACAAACCGTTAATTGTGGCGACACCTGGGGAGGTCTATGTCCAACAGTGGACGTCTTTCGATTGGAACGACGATGAACATTTATATGTAAATACGAACTGGTAAAGGAAAATAGCGTAAGGAAACCGCTAACCGCCTGTCTAAGTAGGTGCCACCAACGACTACTTACCCAGTTCCAACGAAAATGGTTCTATCACTTTGACTGCGATCTGTCTATCACCACTGACTGGAATATTGTAGCTAATAGCAAATTTATAGTTATCCTAGTTAAATGGAGGTAAAAATGGGACACACTACCACATTCTCGTTGTCTTGCTCGGTACATTTTTTTCCTTGATGCTAATCAATGAAAAATATGAACTTAATCACTATGAAAATAAAGTACACTTCAGAATTTGTAATGTTGCTTCTTAATCAATCTAGTTAGCCTTTAAGACCCTTTAACTCAAGAACGCTTGGAGGTATCGAGTTAAAATAAAAACTTTAAAACCACATACTCAGGTCTGCGGTCTCTTAAAGTTGTGAAAAAATCAGACTTCTGAGTTAACAAAAAAAAAAGATACGGCTGTTTTAGTCGCAAAAAACGTATATTTCGATACTCAAGGGAATCAAAGTTCATAGTGAACCCTGTTGACCTAGACTCCTGAAATTTGGCATGAATCAAGGTCTCATTGAACAAGTAAACGCATTATAAATTAAAAGTATCAACACTCTTTATAATAGACATCGAAAACGTTGACCGAAACAAAATAAACAAATATCATCAGAATTTCTGTTTAATATATATATATTTGGAGATAACAGAGCTCGGAGTTTACCTAGGAAGTCGAAAAACATTAAAATAAAAGCGCTGCGTACCAAAAAAACAGCATACCAATGTTTCCCAAGTTCGTGATTTGTTTTGATCAATAATGGTGTAATTTGCCACTTGTTATCTTTGGCAAAACTGTAATATTTTAAAGGGGAATTATAAAACGAGCGACTAAAAAAAAAACTTAGCGACTGATGATGAGATACTGTTTTAATAACTTGAGCGGTAAAATTAATATGTGAGCGACTAAAATAATAAGTGAGCGACTAGAAATAAAAATGAGGTTTTAAATAAGGAATTTACGCTAGCAAATGTTTTCATCATTGTCTAATTATCTAGTCGCAGGTAGATTCATCATTTGAACTGGGTGAAATAGGTTAGGTTAGGTTAGAACTGTGACCTACCGCGCGTGAGCCGAGTGAGCGAAGCGAGCGGTGCCGCGGCAGCGGCCGGCGAACGCTACGACCAAGTTGCTCGCAGAATTTATTTCACCATTTTTTAATTATTCGGGTTTTATTTACACACAAACAAATATTAGGTCGCTCAAATATTATGAAGCGTCTCATTTTGTATTTTAAGTAACTCAAATTAAAGTTTCTAAGTCGCTGTTCTATTGATTTCTCGTCACTCGCAGTCAGTCGCTCACTTATTATTTCTATAACCCAAAATAATTATTTTTGTCACTTAAAATTTTAATTTACAGTCACTCGTTTAAATACTACCCTATTTTAAATATTATTTCCCTTATAGATCAGTGAAGATTTTTATCGCATTTCTTAAGATTTTGATTAAAAATCACAGTAAAATACCGTGATAAACAAACATGATATTACGTTTGGCATTTGACGGATGGCTGGGTTGGGTTGCTATTTAAAAACTTTAATTTTGTTTTCACTTTACGCCAAACACTACACAAGCATTCTTTTATCGCACAGACAATACACTACGCGATACGTCGAACCATAGACTGGATAGGTCGAACCATAGACTAGATACGTCGAACCATAGACTAGATACGTCGAACCATAGACTAGATACGTCGAACCATAGACTAGATACGTCGAACCATAGACTAGATACGTCGAACCTTAGATTAAAAACTATAATAACGCTCGATTTATTGTGGGCAAAAGAAAAAGTGAATCCCTACTATAGGGCAAGGAAAAGAAAAGGCGAGTTTTATCGAAATTATGAAGAACAGTGACAATGTCCTGACAAATTCTACGACTAAAATAATTTGCACAACACTGCAATGCAGACGCGCGGGCGGTCACTGCTTGACTGGAGTGCACCGCTCGTTGCCCGCCCTCACGCCGCTGCCACGCCGCTGTTTTTGAGAACCAGTCCATTTGATTTTTCGCATTAGGTCCGGCCGCTCCCACGTCGCCGCTGCCGCCGCCCCGCTGCCTTCGCTGATTCGAGGCAGAAGGCTCAGATCACGCGCCTACAAGCGGAGAAACATGCGTGTGGGTGCGGGGCAAGGAGACGCAAGGTTCGGCACCCCGCAGACGCGAAGTTCTCCACTGCACTATCACCACAGCGAACGACTTTGAATGAAATGAATCAGAATCGCCGTGAAACCAAACTCAAATGATATTGCAGATCTGCAGTCCCGCAAGTAGGTACGCGCGTAGGTACGTTGACACGCAACATGCAGCGTGATGCGGGACAGTGCGATAATCGTTTTATCTCAATTCGGAACGCTTGGTAAACCTTCACTGCGTTCCGATTTGCGTCAAAAGCGATATCGCGAATCCAACCTATAGTAGGCACAAAATTGAAGGGCTACTACCGAGTATTAATGGGGAAGATTTTTGCCATTTTTTCCCGCTAGGTGTCGCTATTCTTATGATCCATTATGCTTATCTATGCAGCGTTATTTATAACTTTTTGGCATTCTATTAGATATAAATAATTAAAATGACGAACTGTGCAGGACCGGGATGCAAAGAAAATGGTAATCATTTATTCCCAAAAGATAAAAATAGGAAAAGATTGTGGGCTAAAGCAATAAAACGACCAGAATTGGTAAAATCCCAATCTACATATTTACGATTATGTGGGCATCATTTTACAGAAAATGATTATAAAACTGTGTTAATTAAGTAGAGTAACACAACATACTTTTCTCCTGCTTAGGAAAAATGGTCATAGAAAGGTACAAAAAGTTTATTAAATGAGCTAACAATATACTCACTCTCCAAAATATTCTTGTATTTGATGTTTATTTAATGGTGGCAATGGGGTATTGCTGTTTATATCTTTATAATAATCGTCTTTTGGTATGACCATAACTACGGTTTGTACTGGTTCTGGGGGACATGATTTATCGGTGAAGTTAAAATTTCTATCATACAGAATTCTACAAAAACAGAAGATAGCTTAGCTTTTGATTTACACAAACAATAATAAACAAGTGGATGAAAGTTCATAGGGTCAAGAGCTTATTGTTAATCAGTAAAAACATTCACCAAGAAAATATAAAATACTGCAGTATTTTTTTTTTACTTTTATTTACTAACCTCTCTACAAGGTCTGCCTTTCTTCCATTACAGGTCGCACCCCTCTTTAATTCCTCTTTGAGCTGATTTAATTTCCAGGTACAAAACATCGTCAATACAAAAATATTTCATACAATTTCATAAGAACCGCTCCGAACCACAGAATGTAAATAGATCATACGCGTGGCGCCCTCTGAACACAAAATCTTCCCCATTATGACGTCGCGTATTGGTTGGATTTGCGATACAGATTTGACGCAATTCAGAATGCAGTAGTGCGTTCAAAAATAATCAGAGTCGAGTAGAGTTGCAATCCATCCAGGGTTTTTTTTTTCGATTGGAAAGATCATCCAATAACAACCCCCGCTCTTGGGCGGAGCGGGAGATAGTGTCAGACTCTTACTAACTAAAAAACCCATCCCGTTCCTTCAAGCTTTCATACTAGGGCTCGAGCGCACTTGCAATCCAGGGTCGTTCATAAATAACTCGAGTAGCTACCCTAGAGTTAACCCAACTAACCCTTACTTTGAGCAGGGTATGTGGAGTAAGCGGTAATATACTTGCCATTGACAGGTGAAGGTGAACTCCGTTCGCGTTAAAAAATGCCAGGGTAGAGTAAATTACCCAATGGGGAAGATTTTGTGTTCAGAGGGCGCCACGCGTATGATCTATTTACATTCTGTGCTTCGGAGCGGTTCTTATGAAATTGTATGAAATACTTTTGTATTGACGATTATACCTGGAAATTAAATCAGCTCAAAGAGGAATTAAAGAGGGGTGCGACCTGTAGTGGAAGAAAGGCAGACCTTGTAGAGAGGTTAGTAAATAAAAGTAAAAAAAATATTGCAGTATTTAATGTTTTCTTGGTGAATATTTTTAACTGATTAACAATAAACTCTTGACCCTATGAACTTTTATCCACTTATTTATTTGAGGCGTATGATAGAAATTTTAACTTCACCGATAAATCATGTCCCCCAGAACCAGTACAAACCGAAGTTATGGTCATACCAAAAGACGAGTATTATAAAGATATAAACAGTTCTCCATTGCCACCATTAAATAAACATCAAATACAAGAATATTTTGGAGAGTGAGTGTATTGTTAGCTCATCTTACTAACAGGAAACTTTTTGTACCTTTCTATGACCATTTCTTCTAAGCAGGAAAAAAGTATTTTGTGTTACTCTACTTAATTTAACACAGTTTTATAATCATTTTCTGAAAAATGATGCCCACATAATCGTAAATATGTAGATTGGGATTTTACCAATTCTGGTCGTTTTATTGCTTTAGCCCACAATCTTTTCCTATTTTTATCTTTTGGGAATAAATGATTACCATTTTCTTTGCATCCCGGCACTGCTCAGTTCGTAATTTTAATTATTTATATTTAATAGAATGCCAAAAAGTTACAATAACGCTGCACAGATAAGCATAACGGATCATAAAAATCGCGACACCTAGCGGGAAAAAATGGCAAAAATCTTCCCCATGACGTGATTAGAGTTAACTCTAAACTTAATTTTGAACGCAGCCCTTTTTTTTTATGGTGGGAAAAAATCATGCAATGACATCCCCCGCCCTTGGGCGGAGCGGGAGATAGTGTCAGACTCTTACTGACTAAAAGACCCACCCCGTTCCTTCTGGCCTTCATACCGGAGCTCGAGCGCCCTTTCGGATAACCCTGGCCCCAGTAGGCTTGTCCACTGTGCGGAACGCCCGGGTTCCGCACAGTGGCGACACCCGGGCGTCACTTCCGCATGAATCGAGTGCAGGAATCTCCCGAACGAACCATGTCCGGTGAGTACCTGCGTCATGCGGAAGGTAAGGACGCCGTGAGGTCTTTCCAGACACGCCTCAAAGAGGGGACTTATCGCCATAATTGTGGCGTGCCCATGACGGGGTTGCGATAGTCGCTGACGCCATTCCACCATGAGATCCCGCCGGAGCTCTGTCCGCCATGCCGTGAACTGTCGCGGCAGCGGACTTTCACCCCGGAACGCAGCCCTGGGCTAGATGACTTGCCCTTAGTTCCGAATTAGGTACGTCAAAAGCGATTATATAGCGAATCCGACCAAATTTAACAGTCACAAAATATAAGGCCTATTGAGTACTATTTGTAACGTTGTACGTTAGTCGGATTCGCGATATAAACGCATTTGACGCAATTCGGAACACAGGGTTGACTGACGTAATGACGTTGTTGTATTGTATATACATACTGATCATTGATTGATATTTTTGGTGAATATAATTTGGTTTGGCGTTTTGCCTTGGTTCTTTTGGTACTTCAGGTAGATTAGGTTCGGTACGGATTTAATCGTTTATAGAAAACTGACTTTGCCAGTCGTGTATTCATAATTATATTACTTTTCATTCGTTGGAGGAAACGAATGAAAAGTAATATAATTACCTCGAAACGTGATGGACAACGACAGTAATTGATGCCTATCCATCTGCCCATCATCAATTCATTATTTTTGTTTTAATTTCTTGCAATGATTTTATTTATCAATCAAGAGAATTCGTTAACTCGGAGTGCAGTTGTTACAAAACATCGTATGTTCTACGTATCAGTGGTGCGTTTTTTTTTCGAGCAGAGCACGGGTTTAGCGTGCCCATTATTTATTGTACTTATCAATACAAAATGTAGCCTTTACTGTTTGTGGTTCTACTTATGTGCTTATTCCATTAGACATTCTGCATATTTTTGTGTCCTGTGTGAATTGATTAAGTATTGGGTTAAACAGCAGGTTGTATTCGGTTCTTAAAAAGTAAAGGTTGTATTTACTAGAACCCTATATTGGTGTCCTGAGTTATTAGACAAAGAAATGTCAATATGATTATCATGTACAATGTTGTTATCATTTAAAAAGTACCTACCGTGTGGTTAAAATTCACTATATTGTATGAATTGATTGAATTGATACATAGGGTGGATTTCAGTCATGAGAAGTTCTGTACTTGATTTTTTTTTCTCTGTGAGTGATGCAGTTGCTGATGGTGAAATCACCCTAGTTTAACCTTTTGAATACCAGAATTATAACAGCGTTTGCTCGGGGTCTAATTCATTAAACCTAGCGTTCGCACATCTATTGTCTTACTATTGTGTCTCAAATTGACGGAATCTGAAAAGTTAAACTGCTGTCATCGTCTTTCTATTATGTCGCTATTTAACGTTATTCGAAAGGTTAATGAATTAATAAGAGCCTAATCTAGGTTCTGGAATTAAGTTTAAAAATTGTCTACATGTCTTGTGGTGTTCTACTGAACGTAGGAAACTCTAGGTCCTGCTAGTAGCTTGACCTGTGTGAAAGTCGGTTTGTGTTAATAAACTTTGAAACCCCTCTGCCATTTTTGGAGAGAGAGAGTTCCATCGTTGGAGGTGATTTTGTTAATATCCTTTCTTTGTATAAAATTTCAGCATTCTAGGTGCAAGGGTTTGGTCTAGATTTGTTACCTTGTTGATGAGTCAAGACTTTGCCTTATACATATTCAGATATAATCAAGACCTTACAAAAAAAAAAAAAATAGACCTTAGATACATCTTGGTTGACAAAAGTCAACAATGGCCACATCATCGCTTACCATCAGGTGAGATTGTGGTCAAACGCGAGCCTATCCATTATAAAAAAAAAGTTAGCATGAAATTAGCGTTTTTAGGATGAACATTGTGCTTTTTGCTGAAAGGGATACCTTCCTTATTTAATTAATCTGAACCTTTTAATTGTGTCAATTGAGAGGTTGAAACACTGGCGTTTACTTGGGGTTTAATGACTAATACATTTTTAATTTTTTTTTTTAAAGTCATTTTTGAAAAAGAAAATGAAAAATTATAAATGTCAATACTATGTCAAAACTTTTTAATTACGGAAGAGAAAAGTGAGAACACCCATTCCTGCAAGAAAGGAATCATTGGGGTTGCTTGTAATGATTTTTCCAAACCTTGTTGACTAGAATTGATGGTTTTCCAACTAAGCCAAGTCAGGACTAAACATTTTTAACGTACATCAAAGGATTAGAACAATTTGTCTGTAGTGGTCTTCCTGTCTGTTAATCTTTTTACGGTAGATGAGTTATTGAAATGAAATTTCAGGATATGCTATATCTTTAATATTTTACCAGTTACAGATACATGTAATATTTTTTTTTGTTTTCCTGAAATCAATCTGTTGTTGAATCCAATGGGTAGATGGTTGATTGCAATTGGAGTCTAGACTTCTCAGTTCTTTGCCTTATGTCATCGTCATCATCAATGCGGTCTTTTTAAACTTCTTGTTGAATACCTCAGTTCTTGATTAAGCCATGTATGAGTGGATTAGTGTAATGTCTTAGTTGCTCCACCTAAAGTCTATCCCTGACTTGTTTCCTTATCCACACTGAGCACCTCTAAGTACCTACAGGTGAATTTCAGTATTGGTTGTATATAGGGTTGCCAACTGTTGAAAGGACCAACCCGGGAGACTTTGGGGAAAGAAAAACTCAATTAATTTTTAAATTTATATTTATTTTGCTTTCTAGCAGCATCTAATATTTTACGGTTTTTCATTACAAAATCGTAAAAGTTTTTACATGTAAAATCGAAGTTTGTGAGTACTTGTAATTCTGCTTTTATTAAAGAAATACTCATTCGGTTTCTTTCCTTGCTCCATGCTTGTTCCATTATGCTGAATATACGTTCGCAAGAAGCATTAGAGACAGGAATGGAAAGAACAAACGTGACCATTTTTTTCAATTCAGAACAAGGATTTCTATCTTTCGATTTAGTAAAGAAGTCTACCCAGCGTAAATCAACTCGCTTCTCTTCAACGAGATGTGGCTGCATCTCACGCAAAAGTCCAAACTCATCGTAAAGTTTGTCGCTATCTAAGTCAACATTTAACAATTCCTGGAGTCTAGTAATTTCTGACCATGTGATTGGTTCTTTTAGAGATAAAATTTTCATTGCTTGATATTCCGGATCATCAAAGTTGTACCACTTTTCTAAATATGTTAAACAACGAGTAAAAAAGTTATTGACAACAGTTTTCAGATTTGTTTTTTGCTGTTCATCAAACTGCTTTAATAAATCCATGGCAGATTTACCATAAAATTGATCAGCTTGTCTGTTTTGTAGCTTCGTTCTCAGATCAATCATTATGTCATGAATTTCAGTGCTTGTTACTCTGTCGGATTCCAGAAGCTTAATAGCGTTCTGAAAGACTTGCATTAGATTTTGCATAAAATAAAGAGTAAATAAGACTACGTTAGTTTCGGCATCACTGACACAAAAAGTATTCCATAGAAATGTAGTACAATTTTCTTGACCTTGGTCTTTGAAATAAGCAATTAAAGCTGGCCACAGTGATTGAATTCTGTCTATGGCAGGTAGTAACGATAACCAACGAGCTGGCACATGTCTTAATATTTCTCTAAACTCAATTTCTGCATCTAAGCAACTTATCATCAGCTCATTTCTCCTTTTAGCAAAAGCCGAAAATTCGCTGTAAACTTTCAAAACAATTAATTCCACATCAACTGACAGAGCCTTCAAAGAATTTTTAATGCAGTTGTGGAGAATTTGTGCACTTGCAATTTGCTTTATATATTTTTGAGTTTAAAGTTTTAAGCTTTTGGTAAACAGAAACATTTATTCCATAATTTACTGCAGCATTGTCGGCAGAATATGCTGAAATTTGACTCACTTCAAGGTCATTTTTAGATAAAATTTGTATTATTTGATCTGTTATTGCTTCACTGTTTTCTTGGTAATCTTCGTAAAAATCCAACAAACCAGTTTGAATTCCATTCTCGAATGAAAAATATTTAATCAATAACGGATACATTTTCAAATTACCTTTATTTGACGAATCAATCGCTACTGAAAAATATTGACTTGTTTTTAAATTACTAAGTAGGCATTCTTTACTAGCCGGCCCTAAAACGTTTTCGGCAATACTGCTCGCTTTTGTCCTTCCGCATGATACTTTTTTCGCTGTCATCGAATCAGAAAACATGATAGCGTTTTGTGGTGGACTAGCCCCTGTTAGGAGGCGGTGACGGTAGCGGGCAGTACCCTTTGGCTACCGAGCCCTCGGGACAGTTCAACCCGATTTTTGGCGTACGTTGCTCGTTGCGCTGGTCTCGTACGCCACCACGCACCCCTGAATGCGTACGTTTTCGACTAAGGGGGTAGCGTAGCAGCACCTCACAGCGGGTACCGAAGAGGATGAATGAAACACGTTTTCGACGAAAAGGTCCCTAGGGGTTCGGCTATGAGCTTTTTCCTTGTTCCCTTTTTTCTTGTGTTGTTGCCTCTTCGGTGGCTTGTTTTCGACTGACGATCGGACCGAAAAACGGCCCGCCTTTATAACCTATAAAAAACAAAACCTATACCCCGAAACTTTACGTCCGCGTGAACCATGATTTTTGGACTTATTTTACTTTTAGTTTCGCTTTAGCCGAGCCCTTTCGGATGCCATATTTATTTATTCTTTTACATAACATATACAATATGCACATCAAAATACTCGTTACAATGTCTACTTTCACATAAAATAATAACCTTTTGCATAACTCAATACATAAAAAAGTTTCTAGAACAAAAACTGCAAAAGATACAATTTCGGTCATATTATGAAACACAAATCTTTCGATTTCTCAATCAATCTAATTTATTATTTATTTATTATTTATTTATTTAATCTTCATGCAACAAAAGATACAAAGGCGGACTTAATGCCTTAGGCATTCTCTACCAGTCAACCTAGGGTAGTGCAGAGACAAAATGGCAGGTGCATAAAAAAAAAGAAAATATTATTTAAAACAATTATAGAATTATATATAAAGCTAAAACTAAACATACATATACAAAAGCATATTTAATAAAATATATAGCAATACATACATACAAATATATACTATATATATATATATACACAAAGAAAAGGAGTTTTGAGATGATTCTGCTATTTGTTCAGAAAGTAATTCCGCAACTTCCGCTTAAATGCATACTGACTCGTGGCCGTTCTGATATCAAGAGGTAGCGAATTCCATAGAAGGATAGACTGAATATAGAAGGAGGAATGAACAACATCAGAAGTATGAGAAGGACAAAGCAGTAGGAGATTGTTAGAAGAACGCAGATTCTTGGCGTGTGAAGAACAGAGATATTGGAAGTGAGATATAAGATAAGAAGGAGGGGTAAGAGAGTTGAGCAAAGAAAAAAGAGTTGTCAAAGCTCGCAGACTTCTTCTTTGGCGAATAGGCAACCATTTGAGCTCCGATCTGAAGCTTGAAACATGGTCATATTTCCTCAGGTTAAATATGAACCTGATGCAGTTGTTCAGGAGCCTATCAAGCTTATCCAGCAAGACAATAAATAAAATAAATAATAATTTTTTAGTTAAGTTTTAACTAGAAATACAGTAATGGTGAGAATTGGACACAAAACAAAAAAGGTAAACATCAGTTTACAATTACGTAATCGGGATCGCGAACATTACAAACTTCGATCATTTCTAAAACTATGCTATCTTGAATTTATCGTTCCTAATAAACTATATTAGACTCAAAAACACTAATTAACCACATAGAACATCTATCAGGTACCGACAACATAGATAAAATCTCTTTCAAAATAGTTAACAAACAAATTTACATTTTCACTAATAAATTCGCACTTTCTTATTCATTCTTATTGGAATCTTCTTAGTTATTCTATCTTGAACCTTACTAAACTAAGAAATCGTTAATTAATGGCAAAACAGAGACTTAAACTAACATAATCTTGCCTATACTTTCGTAAACACAACATAAACAAAACAAAACTTAGAAATATGTTACATGACGCTATTCTATAGTAAAACTCAGTCTATAACTTACACTAATCTAATAAGACATACGTTCCTAAGCCTAATAAATCAAAATAAACATATAAGAAGTAAAAACATCCTATTCTAAGTTTAAAACGTACATAAAAACTACTTGCGTGCTAGGTGGTCCCGACCACTACTTGCGCCCTGGTGCTTGTAAGGGACCTCTGTCGCCGACACGTTTAATTTGTGTCCACAATCTTGACTATTATAACTGTGATGATGTTTGATACCATGGAGAGTTGAAGTAACTTCAGCAGCGGTAATTAAAAATCTTCTTCTTTACTGTTTTTAGACGAAAAAAGAGACGTGATACCTTGATTTGTTTTGACGTTCTTCATATAAGTTTGATGCTTCAAGGATTTTTCATGTTGTTTCAAAGATCCAACACCGTCAAACTTAACCGAAAATAAATGCTGACATATCGCTTGCCCGCAAGAATACTGTATTAACTCTAAAAACGTACTTTTTCAGGAGAAGCGATTAAAGTTTTTAACTTAAAATATTGTGGTATATCCATAAGATAAACAGATTATTTTTTATTATTAATATGTATTAGTATGTACTCTATAATTATCTTTAAAGACATTACTCTATTTACCATTATTTATTAAATTATTTACACTTTTTACAACTTGTGACAGTATTCTTTTGAATTTTAGTTTTGTTCAAGATGTTTAGTTTAAAAAGAAAACAGTATTTATATATTTTTAAATGCGATCAAAGTGATAAAAAAAACAAAAAAATGAAATCAATTCTCACTTATTTATTACAAAAAGACCTTAGCATCAACCTTGACTTATAAAAATCGAATGAATAACAATCATATGGTAATATTCTAGTCAATATCTAAATTCTAGTCTTTGTACCAAAACAAAAATCACAAGGTACTTGTTGAACTAGTCAGTATCATTATTTAACAAAGTAAAAACAAAAATAAAAATCTCAAAAATGTTAAAAGTTAGTATTACTTACATTAACTTAATAGGAACTTTACGCTTTTGCAAGCAGAGTGTAACCTGGTAAATAACAGAATATTGAACAAAATATTTGAAGAACAACAACTTTCTGAAAAAAACATACTAATTATGAAATTATTAGTTGAGAAAAAAAACAAAATTAGGTACTAATTAAACAAAAACAAAACCGCAATGAAATCAGAAAAAAGTCCTGATAGTATATAATTAAGAATATTATTCAAAATAAATAAGTGATACCTTATTGAATAAGTGTAACCATGAGTACTATGAGGATTTGTATTAAATATATAAAAGTTACTTATAAATTTTGATAAAAATCTTCATAGTATTTAGGAATTATGTTTTTTTCAACTAATTTCAACAGCCCCTGTTTCTTTTTACTTGTAAAATTAATCCTCTCAGAATAAGCTGCAGGTAAATTCGGTGACATCAAGTCGTTTTGAGTGCTGCGAGTGGACCCTGCTACTTTTATTTGTTTATAGGAGGTGTCAGAGTAAGATGTTTTGTAAAAAAAAGATCCAGGGTCTGATTTAGACACATAAATAATACTGAAATCATTCATTTTTACAGATTCATTCAGAATATTTTTGGAAAAGTTTTTTCCAATCTTTGGTGACACTTCTTTAAAATCGTAAAACCTGTCGTAGGTTAATTCATTAACTGCGAATGGTTTCCCGTTAGATTTAGCAGTTCTAATTAAAGTAAAATACTGATCAAGTGTATATATCGCAGTGAAACGAACGGACATTTTAATTTTTCTTTCAATTAGAGAATTGCAATTATCACCCTCATTTTGGGTATGTCCCTTAATTAGGAATTTGTGAGTAATAGAACGAATATTTTGAAATTTATTTACTGCTAAGATGTACATTGAAATCATGAAACGGTTTTTCTGCTGCCCGCAACAGTTATCACTGTAGAATATTACATCAACTAATTGCTCAGCCTTTGTGTCAATTTGGTTAAGATAATTCCACACGCAAGTTGCAATCTCATTCACACCACGATTGCCATGCCCTTCGTGCCATACATTACAATAAACATCTTTTGTTTTCAAATCAGTTATTGTAAAATTTAAAACATTTAGTTTAGAGATGAAATAAAAGTCACTTACGTCCCTCCTTGGACAAGGCATTGTTGCTTGTAAATCATAGACAGCAACTACCACACTGCTCCCTTTCAATTTGTCTTGTTCCTTCTCGGCTCTCGATAGATCTTTTTCAACTAAATGTGTATCATACTCAACTTTTAGACGTTGTTTTTCTTCCCCGGTAGCATTCATGAAAGCCTCACAAGTATCACACCTATCTTTTTTAGGTGAATAAAAGGCAATATTGAACTCATTATTAAATATATGACTATACAAAACATAGTTACCATATGGCTTATATTCAGTCTGACATAACTTAACATAATCTCTGTGGAGATCAATCAATGTTTTACTGCCATCAATATAAAGCTTATTAGTGTTACTGCGACAGTAATGGCTATCCATAGTCGGAATAGATTGTATGTGCTCCCTTATTTCGGATTTAATAATATTCGGTATTTTGGCATGATTTCCATGCTTTCCTCCACCATCTACAGCTACAACGTTGCTCATTGTAGGTATACGCTTTTCAAAGGCAGTCCTTATTACGCGATCATTTAAGGCAAGTGTGGATTTAAAGAACGTTTTACAAACACGTACTTTATTATTTTGATCCGAAAAATAAAATGCATTGTTGCTCTGCCTAGGATTTGCCACATTTGTGTATTTATATTTCGGATTAATTATAGTAGTGCTGTTTATAATGAATTGCCTCTGCATCGTTATGTTGCCCAAATTGTAATATTCATGAAAAATGTTCTGTCTTTCTTCTTCTGACACATTTGCAGAACATTTTAGACGACACTTCTCACCACATGGTGGCCCTACTTTTCTGGCTGGAATGACTTTTTTAGTTTTTTTGATGTGTAGCTTTGACCTGTGTTTCTTAAACGTTTCGCGACTTCCGATTTCCAGTTGTTAATATTTCGTTGTCGTTTACGTGTGAGTTTTTTGTTCAAATCTAAGTTTTCAACCTGAGAGTCTGCAGATGGAATGATTTCGATGCAAGAGACGTGTAATGCAGGTGGAATGTTTTCGCGGTGGGCGGAATGGGAGCGTGTACTAGAAGCTGATGATGACGAACTGGAGGAGCTGGAGCTGGAAGATGAACTTGAATCTGTTGATGATATTGACGCTGATCTATGTCTAAAGTTCGGATCTTTAACGCTGTCATCTGAATCGAAATCGGGTCCATCACTTTTATCAGCTTCACTTAGCTCTTCAGTGTTAGATATGCCTGAAATAAAAATAAAAATTTAAATGATAAATATACCTTAATATAAATAAATGAAGGAATAGTAACCTCCCTTCAGATTAAAAAATCATTCAAATATATTCTCACCATTAATATCAGTAAAAATATTACTGCTACTACTTGCATCGTTTTTCAAACAATTTTCAATAACACTGGATGCTGGAACTGGAATACTATGATCTGGAGCATTTATATTTTCAATCAAATTGGTTTGTACATTATCTGTAATAAGGAAAATAAATAAAAAAAATAACTTAATAAATGCGGCACAGCGGAACAACTAGAAAAACGTGTCATTGCAATACTTAAATTACTAATATTTTGGGTTCCTCATGTTACTCGTACTTTGATCAAAAGAAAAATGATGATTATTTTAATAATATTATACCTAAATGTGATAGAATGTTTAGGTATTACTTAATAACGTCAGAATGGCTGAATAGATCCGGATAAAATACAACGCCTTCTTGTGTTCGATATTGAGCAAAACGGCAAAACCACTAGTAAAAGTTATTAATACCTATTATATAAAAAAAATACTACTTATTCTTACCATTTGGATCAGATTCGCATGCGAAATCAACATTTTCTAAACATTCGATGTAGCCAGGGCCTTGTTCATCTAAGCTAGTATCCAGATTTTCGGATGAGTTCAAATTATATTGACGGTTATTCGATGTCTCAGCCTGTGGCTACTATACATTTTCGAATATAATCTACCCTTTTCTGTGGTAACATTCTGAAATAAAGAATATGAAATTGAAGATCATAGACAGAATTAGACAAACTGCTATCTAAATCAAATACTTGTAAACAGAACATCGTAGTTTTTACGTTTGATACATTAACATCAATTAAAATTCAAATGAACACAGACACATTTTGTAATAATACTTGGATGAGATACAACTTATGATGAATAAAGTAGTAAACAAAAAAATAAAAAAAACTTTTAAAAGATCATAGGCACAACTCAAAATAATACTTTGTTCATTTAAATGCGGGGTACTCTAAGCATTACGTTATAGTGAAGAATACAGGTTAATTTTCGTGTTATAACTCTGTTCTAAATAGTATTTGGAAAATAAAATACTTACTTAAAGAAAAATACAGCAAGAAATCACAATAATACACTTTTCTTCTTATGGTAAAACCGAATCTATGTATCATTAATAGATAATACTCTGTTTCAAATAACAACACGGGTCAAACTAGTTCTAGGACAGGAGCAACACTGAACGTGTCGTTCTTCCTTTTTCTAGCGAAACAGAAAGAGCGAGAAAGATATAGATGCAACTTTCGTAATTGGTTCATTCAAGGTGAAAGCGATTTTCGACCTAATTTTAAAGGCAGAACGTGCTTTTTTTAGTCGAACTGTATTATTAAGTCAGTTAGTGCCAAATTTTGACATGATACTGTATTCTTCCGGACAAGCGATATGTTACATTTTGCTGTGAACTCATCTTTTTTTGATAACCACGTATGTTGTTTTAACCACAAGTCATTGAAAGAACAATAATACTTTTTTTTTTTGCACCTGTACTACACTCACCTCCCGAGTTATCACGATCCATTTTTCTCAAATTATACCTACTTAAAATAATAATATGTAATAACCTCGTTAACGCAATACGCATTCATTGAATGAATTATCTAATTAAACTGAGAAGAACAAAACAAGAAACAAACGCGCGCACATTTGACAACCCGCGGCCTCTTCCTACAGAGCGGTGTCTGTCTCTGTCACGCCGAGGCGCACGCGGCGTGCGTGACAGAGACGACACCGCCGAATCGTCAACGCCGACGGCGCGACGGTGAGACGAACAGGTTTATACATGCAGCGGCCATGGTGTTGTGTGTGTGTGTGATTGCAAAGCACGCAAAGAGAGCGAGTAGTGACGTGCGAGCGAAGGATGTATATAATTTTTAGAAAAACCGGAGAAATTATTGTTCCCCGGGAGGTCGGGAGATTAACTATTATTTCCGGAGTCTCCCGGGCGATCCGGGAGGGTTGGGAACCCTAGTTGTATACAATGATGCGTTTGCCAGAATCTCAATATCTTATATTAAGCTTATAGGACATTGATTAAATTGAATCTAATGGCATCGCAGTTCACAATATTAAAAAAAATGTAAATAATACAAACATATTTATTCCAGTCCTCTGCTGTACTTTTTTGAGTTTTTTCTATTACTTTTTTCCAATTTTCTGCCGTTACATGTTGGCATTTCTCCTCCAATAATTTCAGCATTTTGTTTGCCGTGAATGGTGGAGACATATTGTTTTTGGCTGCATAATCTACAAAAAATAAAAACGTACCTACTGATATGGGTATTTCTTAAAATCATTGCCAGAAAACACAAAAAAATAAGTGTTATTTTTATGTCGTCTTACGATGTAGATGTATAGTATATACCAAAAGCATATTTTTGATGTATATGGACAAGCTTAATTACCTCAGGAAAGGTAATAAAAATGGGTAAAAAAACACGGCTGTGACAGAGTGTACCTAGGTTGTGACATTGCTGACCACGGCTGTGACAGAGTATACCTCGGTTGTAACATTGCTGACCACGGCTGTGACACGGTATTACACTGATGTGACATTTACATTATATTGCTTTAATTATTAAAATATAAATAAATTAATATGTATAATCTTATTTTAAAGTCATTTAACAATGAATAAAACACTGATACAAGTTTAATCAACAGAATTTATTTGGTATAATTCTGCCTACTTGTTTATAATACTTAAATCACATTTGAGATCCCGTCATAAGTAAATCAGGCAACCGTCTTTTATTGTTAAAATTAAATGAATCAGTCTTTTATTCTTAAAATTATATGATCACAGAAGAAAAAATGCTATTTTTTCAATATCACAAAGTGACTAAATTCAGTAACGTAATAATTGAGTATCAAAATCAAGACTTTTAACAGTAAAAGTTAAGTTAAAAAGATTGCTTAAAGTAATTATTGCAATGTGTTTTACCCTTTAAACACAACTTCAAAACCAAATCAAAGTAAAACGTCTGTAATAAACAACATAATTAACATAATAAACTTCTCAAAAATTAAAGAAAATGTTAAAGTTTGATTTTTCCTAACAACATAAAATGAAATAGTGCTAAAAATGCCTCATAATTTTTACATAATCGGCTGATTAAATAAAGAGGAATCAAATTTGAAAATAAGTTCCCCTCGCCTGCCAGGAGTGGGTTCTTCCAAGACACAAACTACGTCTTCGGCGCCAAGATCAGCATAATCATTGTTATTCCAAGTAAAGATTGCATCTCCTGACATTACATTATGATACTTCTTTTTGGTGAATTTGGTATAATATGGTGCATCGGGTGTGTCGTTATTTAAACTTACAATTTGACCTACAAAAAGTGATACTAGATTCTTTTTACCTGAAAACTTGGCCAACACCCACTTCCCTTCTTTTAAATTATGTTTATCAACCTCAGCAGAATTATTACCAAATTCAGGTTGAATTGGATCAGGATTATTTGTGCTGAAAAGTCTGTCACGTGCAAATGTTAATTGTACAATCGGACGCCTTGAACAAGGATAGTGAGGACATGTATCCTTTATTTCACAGTCTGTACAAGAAAGCTCCCTAATATTGAGCATTGTGGGTTCTTCAGTACTCCATGTTAACTGATGCATATTCTTAGTGCCTGGAATACTTAAAATCTTAACAGAATGACTAAGCAGATCTTCGGCATCCTTAATATCTTGCTCACTGACTTCATACACCAAAACATTGCAATTAGTTTTGACAACTTGGACAAAAGTTTGATAGTCAGGTATGTCATTACCTTTAAGGACATGGTTATTAGCAGCTCCTTTCAAAGCCGCACCAACACCGTCTGCAGGGCCTTTTCCGTGTGCTGTCTCAGTAAAATTCCATGTCGCTGCAGAGATATTTAATAAACGTACAAGGTGTTGAGTGAAAAGATAGAAATTGTTCTTATTTTTGTACTGACTGCTAGGGCCGTCACTAACGATGTGAAGAACCTTAATATTTTCGTTTACAATCAAACGAGTTAACGCTGTCTTCAAATGAGCGTACACTGCGGCCGCATCATGACAAAGGCAGGCAGAAACAGAACAAAAAGGTATGGTATCTACCTCTTCAGAGATGTCCGACAAGTAATACACCGTTAAATTTTAATCGTTTTAATCCCGTGGAGGGTCGATCTGGTACATGAAACACTATCGATTTGTAAAGATAAAATTAGAGAATAAAGTACCTCTTTTTCAAAACTCGTATTAATTTACGCATGTACGAAATTAATTTCTTTAAGAAAGAGTCAGCTGAGCGAGTTCAATGACCTGTAGGTACTTTGTACGCAACGCCGACTATTAACTACAGGTCATTGAACTCGCTCAGCTGATGTTTTCTTAAAGATACTAATTACGTACATGCGTGAATTAATACGAGTTTTGAAAAAGAGGTACTTTATTTTTGTATTTTATCTTTACAAATCTATAGTGTTTCATGTACCGGATCGACCCTCCACGGGATTAAAACGATTAAAATTTAGCGGTGTATAAAACCCCGGTGTGTATGGATATCTGTTGACGAGATGCTCCAAAGTGTACAGATTGAATTTCAGAGAAATATTTACAAGCGTAATTTTCAGAGAAATCAATCCTTAACATAATTTCCCCTGCTCGTAGATTGGTTTTAATGTGATTAATTGCTTGATACTGGCTACGTATATTGAATATGTGCAGGAGAAACCTTGGCAGAATTTCCAGAAATGCTTCTACTAACCCCCTTTTGTCAGTAGTAAGTCTACATTTGGTTGTTCTCCTGATCGATTTGATGCTACCTTTTATTTCCCGTTCTTCATTTTCGCTCACCCACTGATGGTAAGAAATGCTTTCGTTTTCAAATGTCATAAAGTTGGGAGTTTTGTGAAGACACTGAGAGCATTTACGGCTCATACACTGAAATGAATTTGAATTACATACCACACTTTCTATTACGGTATCTCCATTTTGAATAATTTTTAATGATTTCAGTCTATTCAGCATCATATCATAATTGTCGTGGAGTACACATAAGCATGTATCGCGACTAGTTAATTTAGCCTTAACGATCCAGAATGGACGCAAACGGCAAAAACTTGCATAACTAACCTTCAATCTCGGATCTGATGCAGTATTGTTCTTTTTGTGCAGATTTTCCATACTGTCAGTTATATACCTTTTCTGTTTTTTTTTATTTTTTGCCGCGTTATTGTATCTTTCACTCCAGGACTTATCATTGAATTTTCTTCACTTTCTAGAAACCTTTGAACCGAAATTTTGCGTTGACGCCACGAATCTTTTAAATCTCTTTGCCTTTTTCTTGCTTGTATAGGCATTTCAGAAACCTTAATAAGCCTGTTCATTTTTACTTGAAGATTATGTATTGCCCTCTGCTGCGCTTTTATTTTAGCCTTCTGCTTCATTATTATAACATTGGTAAGTTTCCTGCGTTGTTTGTGTTCTTTTAACGCTTGACGCCTTTGCCTACTCATTACGCTGTCGCGAGAACTGGTGGAGGATGGAGTTTGACTTCGTGATAGAAATGGTGATACCGTAGGTGTATTATCTCTTTCAACGTCAGGTTTTGTATCACGGTTTATTATTGGAGAAGAAACTGTTGGACCTGGAGACAAGTTTTCATTCATATCCACTTCCGACAAGGGAGTATTATCCCTGATTAATTGTAACCCTCTTTCTCTGCATTTTTTTAATGCTCGACTTTTTCTGGTTCGTTCACGCCATTTTTCTCGCTGTGCCTTCTGATCACGACGAGATAAATCTTTGATAGATAATATTTTATTTTGCTCCTTTCTTCGCTGGCGACGTGCTCGCTCTTTTTCTTTTGCTTCCTCATATTTAACAGGATCTGCTTTTATTTTGGCACGTCTCTTCCTTTCGTATTCTCGTCTCGCTTTTTTTCTTGCTTCTATGTTGACAGTATTCTTCTTTCGTGGCATCTATGGAATCAGAGAAATGAAAAAGAAAAAAATTAAATAGGCAAAAGCGGGTGCTGTTAATTGCATAGCTATTCAATAAAATGATGAAATATACAATGTAACTCACTAAATTATTAACTTAACATAAGACGTCACAACCACGTATTTCATATGTCACGACCATGCACAAAAAAGTCCGCGGCTGTGACATTTTTTTCTTACCATGGATGTGACAATTTGAAACGTGTTTGATATAACCTAAAGCTAGCCATGATTTTGCAAATCTTAAATAATCAACTGAAACTATCGTCTAAGAAGCACAAATTATGTTTCAAACAAAAGCGTGACACTGGTACTTACGATTAAATCTCGTACACGGCGTTGACGTGTTGAGGTTGTCCCTTTTTAAAAATAAATTAGAAAATATTTTTTGCAAGACACCCACTACATTCAGCCATTTGCAAAAATGACAAGATAGTGTTGGCGCTTTAAAAAACGCCAGAAAAAGTTGCCAACGTCGGAAATAAATTTCTACTAAGTATTGTATTTTAATGTGTCCGTACACGGTTGTGACACAAAAACTACTCACAATCTTAATGATGTTTAGAATCATAAATATAAGCTATTATTTTTATTATTTTTTATGGACCTTAAAGAATATAAGTTGATCATGCATAATTACTTTAGTATTTTACAATCTATCATGACATTTCTCTTGAAAAAATAAGTTTATTTTCAATTTTGGCAATCTCACACCACACGGTCCGTGACATTTTTGACTACAGATTTTTTTTTATAATTTCCTAATGATTTTATAATAAAACATTTATTTACATATGAAAATAGAAGAAATTCGCTAAGCAAATCAATATATAGCCAATTGATTTTCGTTAAATATAAATGAAATTCTTACAAATCACACAAAAAAACGTAAGAATAAGAATAACCCATATATAAGTGAATATTACAAAAAATAATGTGTCCCCAGTAGCCTAGGTAAACTGGTTAAACACCCATAAAAAAAATATAGATATATCCCAAAAAACACATTTTGATTTCTAAAATAAGCACTTTTTTATGTCAAAATTGTTATTACAGTGCGACCTCGTGTAATGTTATTAATACTTACATAACTTCACAATAATTATCTCTTTATAATATTTCTTATGTATTTAGTTTGTTTATTTTCTTTGATCAATGTCATCTGTCATGTCACTACTTATTTTCCTCTATGGTTTTGATTAGGTATCAACAAAGAGTATTTTTATAGTCTTAGGTTTTATTCTTTGGGTAGTAATAAAAGCTCCGACAAAAAAAGAAGAATTGTCCTTACTCAAAATATTAAATCTACTGCCTAAAATACTAACTTTCCGACTACTTTTGTCCGAATAAAAATGACGAAACGACCGAATGAGATACTGAAATCTTCGAAAAATAAACATGACTGTCTATTGCCATAATACTTTTCTACCAGCATAAATTACGTTCTACTGAAAACTTTGCTTTGTAATTTTTATCTTTACTTGCCTACTATTAATTCATAAATTACCTTTCATATTTCATAGATTGTGGTGCTATTTTAACTGTCACGTTATACTGAAAATATTATTCTGAGTGGCTATACAGAAACTTATAAAAATATAAAAATGTACTTGTAACAATAACTTTTAATTGCAACATATATCATGAATTTTACTTACCACGGGTATGCTTCGATATCGGTACCTATTTCAGGCGTTAAAAAGTTAAAACAGTCGTATTCATGGGTACGTATAAAAATCCCGAATTTTAAATTACCGATGGACGAGATTCCGAAAATTGAAACGCCAAATGGTCGTATGGTCGAAAGTTTAAAATCCCGAAAGTTCATTTGTTCGAATGTTTAAAATCCCGAAGTTCAAAATCCCGACTCATCCGTGTCGAGGTGCCCTAAGGTCCCGATTTGTTTTATTTTGAGAAGTAGCACTCGCCGGCCGCTGCCGCGGCGCCGCTCGCTTCGCTCGCTCGGCTCGCGCGCTTTTAGTCACAATTCTAACCTAACCTAACCTATTTCAGCCACAATCTCTCGTAAAAATGTGTTTACTATTGTCTAATAGTCTAGTCACAGGTAGATTGTATTTTGGTTGCACTTTGAACTGGGTGAAATAGGTTAGGTAACGTTAGAACTGTGACCAACCGCTACGTTCAAGTAGTTTCGTCTATTCGGGATTTCGTCCTTTCGGGCATTTGAACATCGGTATTTTGTGTTTCGATATAACGACTATCGGCATTTAAACCTTTCGGTATTTTGAATTTCGGTGTTTTGCATGTCGGTATTTCAGCCATAGGTATAATGAACTTTCGGGATTTTGATACGTACCCCTATTCATGCCTTAATCGAAAACAAAGTAGACTTTGGTTTCCTAGAATATTATACTGTATTATTAATCGACAAATTTCTTAACTTTTATAATGTCAGCAAGAACAAAGATAAAAATAAAACAAAACTCAGTTTATTATGAAAATGTAGTTACGTAGTAGATCCGAACTCCATCGCGCGGGCCGAACAGTTGAGGTATTTTCATCATTATTGAGAGCTAAAAAATAAATTTGATAACCAACAATAGAAATTAAAACAGTTCATGCAAGTTGTAAAAATTTGATTATTTTGACCAAACCTCTGTTGTCGGTAACTTAGTAATTTTGTCGGAGGTTCAGTATTCTATTCGGAAGTTTAGTTTTTTTATTCGAAGATCCATTTTTTTTTTAGGAGGAAATGTAATTTGAACATGCTCTTATTTGTTGTTAAATTGGATATTTTTTTTCGTTTATGTTTTGGGTTTTTTGTCGGTAATTCATTATAACGCTAGTTAATTAGAATAATAGTCGGCCACAGATCGCTGGAGATTAAATTGTTTTTCGGAACCATTATTATTTCCCTTATTCTTTTACTCATAATATTATTTATTTTGTAAACATATAATTTGCTAACAAATTATATGTTCTCCTATCTGCGAATCATTCTTTAAAATTGAATTGCAATTTATATCTTTCTTGTGAAACAGCAATGCTGGCTGAAACCTGTTTTCAAATTTTAAAATTTGAAAACAGGTTTATATCTTTCTAATTTATATCTTTCTTGTGAAACAGCAATGCTGGCTGAAACCTGTTTTCAAATTTTAAATTATGAATTGACAGCCAGCATAGCCGTCAAAATTGATAAAAAACCATGTTTGTCAGTTTCTGGGTCAGTTTCGTTCAGCTCCTGGTGTCAGCTCCTTGTGGACAGTTTCTTGGTGCAGTTACATGTGTCAGATCCTTGGTGACAGTTTCTTGGCTCAGCTCCTTGGCTCAGCTCCCTGGTGTGAGATTCTTGGTTGAGCTCCTTGAACTATGAAGACCTCCTCTCTGCCTCTGCCGGCCCTGACGGCAGAGGGCTGTTCTACAATTGGACCTGGCCTCTGAGGGCCTCCTCTCTACCTCTGCCGGCCCTTACGCTGGAGGGCTGTGTCGCCTACCACTATCTGCTGCTGCCTGCGGCTGCGCAGCCTTCGCCGTCCCACGTACGGCTGAGGGCTGCGCCTACACCAGCTGCTGCGCTCCGCCGTGATGCCGTTTGAGCTGATATTTTTATAACTTTATATCTTTTTATATTTCTATTGTTTTTATATGCTTTTATTTGTAATATAACCTCACAAGGATTCATATTCATATATATTTATTATTTCCCTCCATACCTTCCTCCCACACTCCTCACTTCCACACTCAACCTCTCACTTACTCACCACACGTGCCTTGCCAGGGCTACTCCCTGGAGGCACTTACTCACTACACTCCCTCTTACACTCGCGTAACGCTCTTCCTCTCCTCTTACTATACACTTACACTTCTTACTCTCACTCTTCCTCTATACTCCTCCTCCTTACCTCCTCCTCATGTAACACTCACTCCTTTGTGTAACTCTGTACGTTACACATTACGTTACACTCGATGATAACACTGATCAACAAGGTTTTTCCCACCAAGATTGTGCAGAGTTATTTTTACTTAGCTATCTACCCTCATCATAAAACACTACTATACTTTGTTTCTATTAGCTACAGATTGGGCGTGACAGCCACTTAAAAATTTCCCGAACTTTCCACTGCGGTCGCAGGAAAAATGGTATTGTCGTTATAGTTTTGATTTTTCCGTGGTTTTCTTAAAGTAAGGTGAGTGCTTAAGATAGGTTCTACGACAGGAGTCAATAATTTTATTGCTTAGACAAAAGTAGTGCGCTTAATGGCTTCGGAAACCCTATGTTTTGAACAGGATTCTAAAGACCGCAGACACACCACATGTCTGTGCTTGTTTTGTCTGACTTATATAGGCAAAAGTGATAAATATGACGTAAACATACTCTATAAAATATACAAATGTACGTTTTGCAGTACAAATACTTTCTCATAGTGTTAATGTGCCAAAATCTGCAGCACCAAACAAAACAATTGCGCTGGAACTGATACCATCAACTTACCTTCGTGTATTGTAATTGCAGATAAAATTTATGATCTAGCCTTTGTACCTAATAAGAGAGGAACACTAATTACTGATTCAAGCTGATCTAGAACAGTCTAGATCATCTTTTTGGTGATTTTTTAAAAACAAACTTACAAGAACATATTTATTTTTTTTATATTACGAAACAAATTATTACAAAAATCTCACATAGGAATCAATTAAAATGTGTCAAGCATTGAGTTATAATTTTCCACTTTCTACAATTACATTTAGACTTCGGTACCAAATAATTTGGGATACTTTGCGCAACGCATTAGAGAAAGGTTCTGACAGGTCATTTTCAGTATGAAAAACCCACACCAGTGCAAATGGAGTCCTTGAATACTAGCAGTTTTTGGTTGGATTCTTGTGGTAACCAACCTTAAGCAATATACTCCAGAAAATCGTAACATATAGTTTAAAAAACCGTATTTTTTAAATTAATTGTAATATAAGTATCAGTGTTTTTCATGAAAAATGAAGTGGCTGTCACAAAAAAACTGTAGCTAACTAATTTTTTCTAAATCTGTTTTCTACTAAAGGGAGTCGAAATAAAACCATATGTGGCAAAAAAGTTCTGGTGGGAAAAAAAAAGTTAAATTTTGTTGCACAGTGTAATTAACGTGACCACAAATGGAACTAATGCCGTCTAAAATCTTAGTATAGTCTGTCTAATAAGTCAACCGACTTGGGAATTTTGTATAACATTTTACCATTTAAAAAATACTTATATTCGATACTTTTCATAAGGTTCTTCTGATAGTAAACAATGATCTCTATCTCTTAATCAACCTTGATTATTGAACCCGTGTTGACTACATCAGATTTCATTAAATCCTAATAATTACCCAAGTCGTTTAACTTATTAGACACTCTAAACGTCATTTTTGCGGTCTTTTTCTGTGCAAGTGACGCCATCGCTCAAATTCATTATGATCTTAGTCGCACTGTATTTAACATTAATAAGTAAGTACATACCTTTTGTTTGAGCCCAAATCAATTCTATCGTGTCGTACTGACATTGATATGCCGGTAATCTTAAAACTCGATGTCCACGTTCCTTCGCCATCTCATCAAGCTTGTGGTCGGTGGCTTGCGTAATTTTACTAATTTAACCAATTTCTCCTTCAAAATCGACGTTTCGCCATCCACGTTATTTTTTTTCAATCATTCCACAAGGGTACTTTTATTATATTGCGAGCTAGGCGGTTTATTAAGTTGCCGGGAATGGTATATTGCATTATCCATTATTATAATGCTTGGTTCTGTTAAATTATTTAATAAAATATTTTCAAACCATTCCTCAAAATCGTCGTTCATTTCTTCATAGTAGTCTCCTGTTAGGTATAAACCCTTTTGAATTCCCAGCGTGACATATAATTAGCCTTGCCTCGCCTTTTCCTTCTGGTACTTTAGTGGAGGAATGAGTGGTGTCGTCTGTCCACATTTTACCAACAGTGTGGTTAGCATTCAGCCAAGTATCTTCGAGGAATACAACATTGTCCCAAATTTGGATATGTTTCGCAGCCTCTAAAAATGTTATACGTGCAAGCAATGTCCATTATTATTTTCCTTTTATTTACTTTTTTCCATCCAAATCCCACTTTGTGCAACACATGCTATAGTGATGTAGTGGTGCCTCCAGTAAACAGCTTAGCTTCTTTTAACGATTTTGTTAATTTTATTAATGTCGGGAACTCATTTCTCTCATAGTATCCATACTGTCTACAGGATGTCCCGTAAATAATGGATCAAACGTAACGGGTAGGTAGCTTATCTGATTTTCAACAACTGATTTGAATAGTTAAAAAAAAAACCCTTATAATAACCAAGATATTTTATTTTTTCGAATTTTACTATTTTCTCTACCAGAATTTAGTTTTTTTAATGCTGTCGCTGCAAATTATAACATTTTTTGGTATATTTTTTGTGTAACATTTCTGAATAGCTTACTAATGTTATAAGATACCAGATTTTTTAGTAACAATTTATGTGCCTTAAAAAAAAAAATCTTGAATTGAAAAGATTTTTCTTTACAATGAAAGGACCAAATTTGAAAAAATTCTCCTGCAAAAAAATTGTATTACACCGACGACCACCATTATTTTAAAAACTTGTACATTTAATAAGGTTTGGAAATTGGTATAAAATTTACGTCTAGTCCTAGCCGTTACAAAGATATTGCTATGAATCTGAGAGAGGTGATTTATTTAGATTTATGACGTATTAAAAAAAACTACTTACTAAATCTCGTTCAAACCAATTTTCGTTGGTAGTTTGTATGGTAATTAACATCATATGTTTTTTTTAGTTTTATCATTCTCTTATTTTAGAAGTTAGAGGGGGGGGGGGGACATTTTACCACTTTGGAAGTGTCTCTCGCCCAAAATATTCGGTTTAGAAAAAAATGATATTAGAAACCTCAATATCATTTTTGAAGACCTATCCATAGATATCTCACAAGTATGGGTTTGATGAAAAAAACAATTTTGAGTTTCAGTTCTAAGTATGGGGACCCTCAAAATTTATTGTTCCGTTTTTTGCTATTTGGCTACGGAACCCTAAAAAGTGTGCTCAGTTAAACTTTTTTCTTGTAGTATGTTTTACTGTAGTATTTCAGAGGCAATGATTTAATTAGAGATATCAGCGTATTGTTAGGATGGCGATCCGTGGGTCCTTTTAAAAATACACTTATTGCTGCTAAAAGAATATTTAATTAACAGAGGTTACACTAGGACACACTGGTTACACAACAACTGAACTCTTGTCACGGAATGTACAATATGCATTGCGAAAATGGCTATGACTGTCTGTCTGAGCACATGGAAATGCCTTTTTATAATATTGGTAACAATATAATGGAAGCGGCGGGGTTTTTATCATAGTCAGCATTTGATGCATTACAAAGTCCGTTTATAACATCTCCCCCCTTTAGACTGAGCTTTATTTAATTTATTTTAATTAAAAATAAGCGAAGAAATAGTAAAATGAATAGTAAATTAGTAAATAAAACTCAGTTACGTTACAGAGTGTGTCTTAACTAATGACAAAGTATGCTTAAATTTTAAAACTTATTTAAGATACTATAATTGCTGATATTAAAACATAAGTCAGCCCGGAATAATAATTACCGTATTTAACAATATGGGACTGATTTTCGCTATTGCGAATTTCGGTTTCTAAATTTTCCAATTTGTGTGAAGCCAATTTCAATGACTCTAAATTAATATTTGATAAGCTAATTGGATTGATAGAATGAGTACTTTCATTCAGAATATTATACTTGCAACAATCATCCAAGGTCAGATCAAAATTCAGAATTATCTGACTCGGTACAGTAGATTTATACACATTTGAGGGATGAAATTGCAATGTTTGAAAATATGCTACACAATTATTTTCTAAAGATGAAATTCCTGTTCCATGTGAAATATAATCACTATTGACATGCTTACATTCACTTATGCTATCTAATAAGACGTAAGATAATCTGTCATCCGTTACTGCTACATATAACTTTGAAGGACGAATTAAAATATAAGTTAAATATTGATTTGTATCGCGTGGAGTAGGTAGCGGTGAATTCTTGTACAGGTTGAACTTTATAGGAAACATTAATGGTACTTATATGATAAACATTAGTTTGTTATTATAATAATATACCGTTAGTTCGGATAAGTCGATTATAGTGTGAATGTTTTGCAATGTTAGCGAAACCGGGTTCTCTTTAGTTGACTGTTATTCGATAATTCATTATATAATTTCTTGGGAGTTATGACGTATGGGTGTAAAATATTAGCTTTAGCGAATAAAATTGAGTTAAGTATTGTCACAATATAATACAACAATATAATTAATTGCCACTGCCAATTAATAATATTATTGATTGCAGGGCGCAGTTTTAAAAATCTTTCAATCATGTAAAATGTTGAGTTCCAACGAGTGGACACATCTTGTATCAGTTTCAAATCAGATTCTCGCCTCAATTCATCACTAGCAGCAATACATTGTTTAAACCACGTTACAATTCTTTTAACTGCAGCTATTAGGTCAAGCAAATTAGGCGTTTTATCGATGGATTTTTGTGCCACCAAATTCAACATATGGGCATAGCAGTGTATATGACGACTTCTACCAAACGCAATTTCTATTGCTTTAACAATATTGGCGCCAGCATCAGTGACAACTGCCACAATTTTATTTTTTTCAATATTCCATTCGTTACAGGTCTTAAATAATATATTCGCTATATATTCCGCAGTATGAGATTGCGTTAAATCATAAACTCCCAACGATACAGATTCTAATCTATCCTCCTCATTACAAAATAGAACAGTCACTCCCAAAAAACTTCTAGTTTGCATCGTGTCTGTCCAAATGTCTGTCGTTAAAGTCAAACCACTCACGTTTTGAAGTTTCCCTTTGAAGTGTTCTCTAATAATGTCATATTTGGTATCGAACATCCTTTTCAAAGTGAATCGTGAAGGCACCTTGTACAATGGACAAGCAGTTTTCATTAAATTCAGAAAACCTTAATTTTCTACAATTTGAAAAGGTTGTGAGTCTTTACAAATCATGTATAAAATGCTATTCGTCAACTGAATTCCTTTTTTCGTTCATACTTGGGCAATAAATTCGGATGTTTTTTATCTAAATGACATTTCAAATTGGTAGTGTTACCAGCAGTTTTTAAAATTTTTCCACAGGAACGACATTTGGCGCTAGTATCATTTATTTTTTCAAAATATTTCCAGTATTGACTCTGGTGGCATTTTATAATACCTTAAATTAAAAAAAAAACAATAATCAAATTATTATATGCTATTTCGTTATACCTACTTATTTATCATAATCTAAAATGCGTTGAATACATTAATTACAACACTATGTACTGTGAAAAAAATTGCAAAAAACATTTTTTGATAATAATAAGAGTTCGCAAATATCGATTAATATCGCTCATTCCCAACCCTATGCAATCCTTCCGTTACACGCCCAGCATGCAGTGCAGTACAATAAACGTTTAGGATTTAGTAATTCACTCACCTGCATGCAAAGCCAACAACACCGAAAAAAGAATCCTTAGCAGTCCTTCAATGCAAAATAAAAGCAGCAAGCAGGCAAATTTATTTCTCGTAATTTATCCACTTTTTTCACAAGATAACCTAAAATTGGAATAATAAGTTACAGCAAAATTTACTGGAGAAAGAAATAATAATATAATACAGAATAAAAATGTAAATAATGTTACCTTACCTGTTATTTCGTTAACGAAGTTTCATTATTTACAAAATCAATAGTAAATTAAATTCGCGTCCGCTTCACAAGTTTACTCACAAAACAACACCTCACTCATCAACACAAACTACGAATAGAAACTCATCAAGTAAGCGCCGAGCGTAATTGAAGTTGACATTTTTTTTTTATCTCTTGAGAAATGAAAACTAACTTATTCGTACGGCTTTGGGCTTGCTTAGGTATTCCGATTATGTTGATCAGTGCCATCTAGTGGAAAATAGTTGGAACTTGATAGTCATCCGCTAATGACTATGCAACATTTAGTTGAAGGTGGTACACCTAATGCACGCTAGACGGCGCCCAAAAGAATAATTGACGTTTCGCTACTTTTATTCTAGTAACATCTATGTTTCGATGATATCGAAGTCAACCCATCGATGTTTTAACATCGATGGGTTTTTGGTTCTTCTTCGTTGGTTTTTTGATGGGTTGGTTGGTTGTTGTTTTCCAGTAAAACATCGATGTTTATACAACATCGATGAATATCGATCATCCCTAGTATTGTGTCTAAAATATTGGAAATTGACAGTAATGAGCCTTCAATAATATTAAACGTAGAATTGATTTTTTCTAAGTTCAATATGTTGTTATCTGTCTTAGAACTACTTGCAAATATGTAATTAAGTTTTACAATCTGCCTATTGAGTAAAATTTCATTATTATTTAATTTTTGGATAGAAACATTAAAACTACTTATCGCAGAACGCACATGTATGTTATCTTTCATTAAAGAATAAATATGATGCTCATTTTGTTGACAAGTGCTTCGTCGTATTTTCTCGCGTCGTTCAAACGTCGATAGTCAATTACATTCCGCCACTTTTGTTTACCTGATGCATCTATTTTTTTCGGAACCACCCACACAGGCGCATTCCAAGGAGAAGTTAAGGGGCGAATAATGTTTTGATCGAGCATTTTTGTAATTTGTTTTTCGACTTCGTTTTTATGCACTTCAGGGAAACGATACGATTTGACGTGAATTGGGGATGCATCCCCAGTATTAATTGAATGTTTAATTACGTCTGTATGAGTTAAGTTTTCGCCATCGAGATGAAATATATCCGTATATTTGGAAATACAGTTCATCAAAGCTCTATGTTCTTGCGGATTTAAATGAGAACACCTTATTTGTTCAAGAACTCTTTTATGCCGGTCAGTTTTTGAGAAATCTATTTGGTGAATAAATTCCTTATGAGTGTTATCTAATTTAGAAGGCAGTTAGTCAACTGGAGTTAACTTGACTTCGTAGTTGTCAATTGGGACCTCATATTCCGTGGTGTTTAGAATAGAGACATTAACTCTATTATTAGGTTTTAAGCTCACTATGCCGTTTGCTAAGAAAACACCGTCACGAATTTCATGATCTAAGATCAAACCTTCTTTTAGATTAGTGATCTCGGAGAGATTGGAAACAGCACACTCAATGACGGTTTCTGACCGCGGGGGTATAACATATGATGGCTTACTAAGAGAAATAGGTATTTTGTAATTTTCTAAATTAAGAGTATTGGTAGAGTAATGAATATCTATTTTAAAATGTTAGATAAAATTACTACCGATAATACCATCGTAATTTAAGTTGATCGCATTGTTAATAGTATGAAATAAATACTCGAACATTATCTTATTTTTCGACGAAATGCCATGTTCAAAAATTAGTTTAACGGTCCCAAGAGATTCGCAATATGAGTCGTTATCGCTTAAACCTCTAAGTTTTATAATATCGGGGCCCAACACTGGTTTATTAAGTAAACTTGAAAGTTTAACAATAGAAACAGAAGAACCAGTGTCAATTAAAAAGCATAAAGGCTTGTTATTATAATTTGTTTTAAGATAGACGTGAGGTAATGAAACTTTATAATTTATATTACGCGTTTGCTCACGTGTTAGAGAAAATGTGGAAACACATTGTTTAGAATTATGCGTGTCATTTTTATGATTTGAAGGTTCCGGTAGACACGAAACCGCAACCTTATTTAATTTAAATTATCGGAATTATTAATGTCTACTTGATGCATATTAGAGCGATTATCACTGTTATTCGGTGCACTTGCACTTGGTGGTGTAGAATTACTAGCCTGTGAGTTCTTTGCCTTAAGTTTCCGACACTCGCTTATCAAATGACCGCGTTTTTTGCAATATTTGCATGATTTCTCGGGGTCAAACTTGGAAGTAGTAGTATTATGGGAATTATCTGATGAATTTACATGATGCAAATTTGGAGGAGACCGCTTATTTTTATAACATTCGGATGCGATATGACCACTTTTGTTGCAATGTGTGCATTGTTTATTAGAACGCGTGGTAATTTAGATAAATTAAATATTTTTTCCTCTTCAATGGCATGCGTTACTGCTTCGGATAATGACTTAGGATTCCTACACCGCACTATATTCGAAAAATTGGAGTTCAGCCCTAACAAGAAAGTATTGAGGGCGAGATCTTCCATAGCGGCTAATCGACCTATAAGTTCTTAATCATTATCGCAGCTATAATGGATGTCGGATTGCAATCTTGTTAAACATGATTCGATACGCACAGCATACTGCATCCCGTCTTCAGAATTTTGAATTCGCTTGCATTGTTGTTAATCTACTAATAAATGTGTGGAGTGTTTTTTCTCCCCAAAAGTAGTTTTAAGAAACTGTTTGATATCAGCCCAATCGTCAAATTTCTTTAAGCAAGCTGCTAACTGAGCTTTGCCTTCTAACTGCGAGATGATGTATTTACATAAAAATTTCTGTTGTTCTGTAGTTGCTAAAGATATCGCACTCGCAGTTTGTTAAAAATGCGGGTAAATACTCGCGATCCCCGTTATAGGGTTTAATCAGATTTAATGAATTTAGTGAGAACATTGATGGTGATTTTGTCCGACATTTTAGTTTTATGTTTTATTCATTTTAGTTTTACATTGGGTGCCAAGGACGTATAAGTGATGGCGGAGTATTTGCAAACACACCCTTTCGAAAAAATATACAGTGAAACTTGGTTAAGTGGGACCTGGATAAGTGAGAAACCTCCATAACTGGAACTCATGCTGAGGTCCCAACACTTTGGCACTGAATTACCTCTGTTAGTGGGACGAGGTAAGCCTCTATATCTGGGATTTGTTCTTTCGATTTATCATCATAGTTACCTCTATAACTGAGACAGCGAGTAAATTTTATATGCATAAACCTCTGTAACTGAGATAACATTGTTTGTTTACATACATAACACGTTATTTTATTTAATGATCGCACCTGTATAACTGAAATAACCTGTATTCTCACCTCTATTAATGGAACCCTCTGTAAATGAGACAGATATTTATTTATACCTGTATATCTGAGACACTGGGTAAGTGGAATACCTCTATAAGTGAAACGACATTGCAGGTCCCTTGATGTCTCACTTAACCAGGTTTCACTGTAATTGAACGTAATTTGAATTTACCAAGAGATTGTCCACTTCCAGGAAGAACCACACCTGTTCCTTATGTATTTGTAACAGATGACGCATTTCCGTTAGAAAAGCATTTGCTAAAACCTTTTGCAGGACCCCAGGATAACAATACTAAAGAGAGAACATTTAATTATAGAACGAGCCGCGCAAGAAGAACGGTAGAGAATGCATTTGGAATTTTGTCAGCCAGATTTAGAGTATTACGAAGTATAATTTTATTAGATCCACAAAAAACGACTACTTTAATTATGACATGTGTGCTTCTACATAATTTTTTGAGGAAAACCAAATCAAGCACTATTTACGCCCCACCTCAATATTATGATAGGGAAAATTCAGGTGCTGCGCATACTTCTGGAGAATGGAGATCAGAAACGCAGCAGTTAACATCTCTGGAACCAGTTGAAACACAGACAGAAGATGGGAAAGTGATAAGAAATGAGTTTGCTGATTATTTTTCACATGAAGGTTTACTGGATTGGGCTTATTTAGCTAGATGCTATTATTAACCATAGTCAAAATTATTACTCACCGACAATCCACCATCAACAGTTTCTTCTGGCTTGTTTCGATCCTTTAAAAATAAATGATTTTTATACGCAAACCATTTTGGTACATCGTCAGCCCCCGCACCTGATTTAGGCTTCTTACTCTCTCTCTGAAATTGACCTATAAGTGTTTATCTAAATTAAATTCAGCCGCAATTTGCATCCATGCGTCATGTTTTTTATTTCGATCCTTGTATTCATCCATCTGCGTATTCCACAAGACTTGTTTCTCTTGAAATAGTTCAATCAATTTGATCACATTTTCATTACTCCAAGTAGAACGAGACATTTTTACAAATCAATAATACGTGCTTCACCGTTGCACCGGATGAACCGACTAAAGGTTATAGCACATTATACCGGCACCGCAACTGCGCAGCTGCAGCACGGCGTCGCCTCGAATTTAGATTACGGCTAGCTGCCAGCGCGCTAACTACGCGTTGTCCGCAAGGTGCAAGCTCGCAGTCCGCACGCCGGCCGCGACGTGTAAGCTCACAGTCCGCGCGGTGGCCGCGAGGTGCAAGCTTGCTGTCACCGCGAACTCAATATTGTTATATGGCATTTATGATTGAACACGCCTAGGACTTGCACGTTTTCATAATGTCTCGGTTTACGTTAGCGAACTAGCAATAATCGCTATTGCTCTCGACGAAGAACAGGAAAATAAAAGAAGAAGAAGATATTGGGTGCATAATATGTTAAAAGAAAGACTAGCAGAAGGGGAATACTGGAAGAATATTAGACATTTGATTGACGATGATGAAAAATTCTACATATATTTTCATATGCCCAAATATTTATTTTATTATATACTATCGTTTATTCGAAAAGAAATCACGAAGAAAAACACAACTTTCAGACAGGCGATACCAGCAGAGGAAAAATTGGCAGTAACATTGAGGTAAGTAATTTTTAAGTCACAATGAAATATTATATTTATTAAAGTGATAATTATTATTAAGGAAATTACAAATTAGTTAAAGTGTCTCCCTGAGCTTCCGACTCAGTAGCTTCAATTATGGTTTGAGCTGCGGCAGTTTCATTTAGAGTTTGCGTTTTTGATGTCTCTGTATTATAGGTAGAGGAATATGAACCTGTACTGTAGCCAGAGGGGCCAGCAAATCCACTATTGTAGTAATAGTTTTGCTGTTGAATTTCTTGGATTTCTGCCTCAGAAACTAAATTAAATATTTTCGTTTTCAAAATCGCCTGATTATAAGCAGACAATTTTTTTACAGTCGCTTTTATACTAGAGAAAAATTTATCAATGTCGTCTTCGTCTTCCGGCTTCTGTTTTTCTTCTAATAAATATTTTAGTAGTTTGTTTAGTTAGTTAGTCTTTTGTTTTAATAATGTTCGAAAAGAACTTAGGATTTGACGCTTGTGGTCTGATTAATGTTGATGTAGGTACGCTTTCCAAACTCGAAGATTGTGGACGATGTTCTTCTGCAGAAGTGTTCCTTTCAGTTTGTGAATCATTATTATCATTGGACATAAATTCATTTATATCATCCAAACTAAAGATGCTATCGTTGATTGTATCATTTTCTTCGTTATCCGATACTGACGTTACAGATGGCCTTTCTTTAAAATGTGGCTTTAAAAAACTCATTTCTTCTTCGAATATCCATTTCTTAGAAGAAGAGGCACCCTGACCACTTTTTGTTTTTTTAAAGCTCTGCGATAAGCTTCCCTCAAGTTGATCCACGATTTCTTGCATTCTGATGCTGAAATAAAACATTATTTAAAAAAAAAAAAACCTGAAAATATTACAAAAGCCGTGGGTTAAATAGACCAAGTTATGATCAATAACTTGGATGATATAAAGCACTGCAGAAGATTATGTATTTGAAGCCGGCTATAAATATTGTTAATAACATATTTTATATTTTTGTTGCAGATATTTGATAACAGGAACCTCAGTAAGGACTTTATGGTCAAGTTTTCGAATAGGAGAGTCGACTATCCGATTGATTATACGAGATGTATGTAATGCAATCATTAATAATATGAAGAATGTTTACATGCGTACACCAACTACTGAAGAATGGGAAAATATTGCAAGAGGATTTAATAATAAATGGAATTTCCCAAACTGTATCGGCGCTATAGACGGAAAGCATATTAACATAATAGCACCTGCTAACAGTGGTTCCAAATACTTTAATTATAAAAAACATTTTTCCATAGTTCTTTTGGCTGTAGTCGATGATAAATGTAGGTTCAGAGTTGTCGATATAGGCGCTTTTGGTAGAAATAGCGACGGTGGTATTTTTGCGTCCTCAAAATTTGGAAGGGCTATTGAAAATAATACGTTAAATATTCCGAACGATAAACCATTACCTGGAACTGACAGAGAAATGCCTCATGTTATCCTAGGTGACGAGGCTTTCCCTTTAGGAAAACACTTATTGAGGCCATATCCTCGTTCACAATCCCCATCTGATGCACAAAAAATATTTAACTACCGTTTATCGCTTGCACGCAGAGTAGTGGAAAATGCGTTCGGAATATTATATCAAAAGTTTGGGATATATAATAAAAATATTGATTTGATGCCAAAATATGTTGACAATTTAGTATTTGCATCATGTATTTTACACAATGTAATGCGAAATTATGTTATCGAAATGAACGAGGACAGAAATCAACGACTATTTGAACAACAGATCATCCACGACGAGCCGAGATTGCAAGCACTATCAAACATCGAAGAAAACAGTTCAAACAATGCTTTTAATACCCGAGATGAGTTTACATCATATTTTCTGTCTCCTCAAGGTCAAGTTCCGTGGCAGTATCAAAATATTTAATAAAAAAACATGAAGTCAAGTGTACCAACGTCTTTTCCTTAATGACTAAAAAAACACTATAAATACATATATTAAATTATTATTACACATTACAGATTTTATTATTTATCTACCCACAATATTCAAATATAAAATTAACATAAAGCTTTATAAGTTACAAATAGGCATTCTAAATTTAAATTATGGAAGTACAGGCCTACATAAAAGTATGATTAGGAAAGTAAGTAGATGTATCTACCTGTTGCAGATAGAACGCCAGCAATATTCTTCCATGCTTGATCTTTTTTTATTGTGTCGCTATACTTTGCATCACCAGGATCGTAAAGAAACGGGTATCTTCGTACTTCCTCTATTAGTTTTTCTTTATTCATGATAGAACCGTAGCAAAGCGTATCCACTGTCTTAAATCTGATTCGAGACTGGAGGGAGCAATGCAGTGCAGCGAGGCGCGAGAGGCGACGGTGGTGCGCCGGCGACGTGCGACGACGCAATGACGTTTCGCTGCCGACTCGGAGTTGGCGCGTAATAAGCATGCCGTCGGCGCGCTGTGCGCACAAGGTCCGCTCGCTTGCAGCACGCGGGCTGCGAGTCGAGTTGTGTGCTAGCGGCAAGCGCGCTGACTGCCCGCGCCGTTGGCTTTTTCATATTGACATTATGAAATATATTATACTACACACGATTTAATGCTCTAAATTGAATGACAAGTTAATTGCTGGTTTGGAGCGGTGCTGTTGCGGTGCCGGTATAATGTGCCATGACCTTAAAGCTGTGTACGTGACGGAGACGAACGCTCGCGCAACCCCCCCCCCCCCCGCGCCCTTCCGCTAACGTCCCGCTGAGGCTCTGATGATGTTATACAACAAAAGTTATATTTTGTAATATCATATTGTAATCAGTTGTAAAACATTTTGTTAAATGAAGTTGTATATCATCAATAACAATTTATTATAATTGTGTCGTTAGATTTCAAATTGAATTAAGTCCAAAATGATTTAATTCATAAAAAGCGGTTTTTTTTTCTGTTCGAGTAAGGCTTTTTATTATCTCATTCTCAGGGTGGTGTGACTATCAAAAATAGGATTCTCTATCGTCCTTTCTATCATTGTTTATATGAAATGTTTATAGATTACGAGAAAAACGAATTTCTAATTTGGTTTTAGGTTTATTTTGTCAAAATGAACCAAGTCCTTCGGACTTAGCTTCGTTTGATCTAACAGAATACTGGACTTAGTGAAGTTTGAATCAAAATATGATCAGGGGACGGACTAAGGAAAAAACAATGATAATAATAGGTATTATTTTTATTTAAGTATTTTGTATGAATAAAATTGAAACAAAAAAATAAACGAATCATGAGGACTTGTTATTTTTAGTATGCCCAATAATATTAGTAATACCTATTTAAGTATTTTTATGAATTAAAATCAAATAATAAAAGTCATGAGGACTTGTTATTTTTGCAGTATGCACAATAATAATAGTAATTCACAACACTTAGTCTTCATAAACATTTTGTGACAAATTTTTTATACATATAGTTTTGTTAAATGTTCACGTATTTTTCATATTTTTATTATTCTTATATTCGCTTTAACAATTTTAGTACTTATTTTAATAATGGCACTATTTAGTCAGTCGATAATTAAACAGGGTACTTTATTAAATATTATGTTATAGTAAAAAATCAATCACTGTGTTAATCTGAAAGGTTGCCATATTGGCGGAGGTTAGTATATTGCTGATACTGAACTACTTTTAAGGAACCATAGTGAATTCGTGAAAAAACCGTCAGTTTTTTTTTTGCAAATTTATTATGACTGTGTTCTTTGGTGAAAGTTGTTCAGTATCAACAAAATAGTAAACTCCGTGAATAAGACAAGCTTACAGTTGTACACTCTGTATATACTTATATGTAATATTTTTATACAATACAATACTTTTACAATGCTTTTAACATGGCCGGCCGGGAATTTGACATCGATCTTTTTAATACTAGCATACGTAAATTGAAACGAACGCTTTGTAATGATTTTTTCGCAAACATCCCATAATTTTGAAGTTTTTATTATTTTCATTGTTGTTTCAATTTATTTAGAATCTAAGTAGCAATTAAAAAAATTCGATTTCTTTGGGAATATTAATTTAGTTTTTAAGCTGTGTATTTAGATAGGGTAATGTACCGATTGTTTTAACATATATATTCATTTACTGTAAGTGAAAACTTGTAATTGGCCTTAGTTTTATTATGATAAGTTACCATGTTTTTGTTAGCTGTAAGTTTTCCATATATAATAAAATAAAATAATAAATATCTTACTAAACTCTATAAATAGCACTATTTAGAATATTAATTTCACAAAATACTTAATTTATACAAAGTTTAATACTTCTTCAATTTCCTGTTCACAGCAGACATCATTTTCTCGAGCTTCTAAATTTTCTGTGTTACTCTCCAAAACATTCTTATAAAAATTCAAAAACTCCAATTTAGACCAATCAGGTCCATAATGTTTCGTTAGTAAATTTTTGACGTCTCTCAATTTTAAATAGTTCAGAGCAATGCCTGTATTTAATTGCTCTGGTATCATCTCTCTTAAGTTTTTGTTAGGTCGTAGCAAAACTTTACTGACGCCGGTATCGCTTTGGTATGACATTTCTCCTCGTGCTACAATTCTTCGTGTGGTTTTACCTCTTCTCAGTATGACGCGTTTAGTTTTACTTATTTGAAAATGCCATTGGTTGCAGTTTTTGAAAGTGTCTCTAACAACTGAACGAAAGTCGTATACTGGTATTTCTGTGCCCAAATTGTAAACACGAGCATGGTTAGCTATAATCTCCTCGTATTCTCTTGGCTCAACAATTGATTCCAATTTTCTGATCTGTTTCTCGGTCATAGCAAAAACTCGATCTGCGGGTAAAAACGAATGGCCCGTTACCGGAAATATTATTTCTATCGTTTTCAATGTTGATGGTGCCTCTGAAAGCCACTTACTGGCCATACCGATTAAAAAGCTATTTTTATTTTGCCCCCCACACCCGTCTGCCATTAATCTGATAGTTTTTATATTTCGAAGATTAAGAGAATTTAAGCAATGCTGTACTGCACTGCAAATTTCGTTCGCTGATTTCGAAGTGACATTTTCTGTCCACAGGTAGGACATTACATTGTCTTTTTTAAGACAACTATGAGAAGAACCTATGACTACCGTGAAATTATAAAGATACAGCTGCCTGGAGTAATAAGTTGCCTGATCCGGCACTTTGGGAAGAGGAAGATTCTTTTGGCAGTCAAAGCTTAGCGTAATCATATCATCCCTTTCTTCCCTTAATTTGGCAATAAATGCCTTCGCACGTAATTTATGGATACGCAGTGTAGTCATCAGAGTTTGTTTTTCAGCTGCAATGTTTACATGCTTTATTTGTTCAATCAATTGAAGGCAAGTTGAGCAAGCATCCTGTCGAGGTGTACCGAAACCGATATTAAAATATCAGGTAAAGATTTTTCTAAAAAACGCGTGTGTCACAGACATCCCTGGAGGAGCTTGATCATTATAGAGTTGGAACATTTTCGTAATATTTAAAGATGGATCTAAGTAAACACGTTTGCTATCCTTTCCTCGAGTGTAGTGAACTTCCAAAGGTCTGAATCCTTGAATAAATTTTTGAACCGCCTCCTTCCTAGCTCTGAATTCGAATTCTTTACGATCTCCACCCCTCCGCTCTTCAGCCATCAAACCAGATTCATGATGTCGTGCTAGTACTCTCAGTCGAGTCGGTCTAATACGAAGAATGCATTGAAATGCTTTTTTGCAAACATTGACTAATGCACCTGTTTGATGTTTTCTGACATAATATTGTACTGACATCCGTTTCGTGACTCTGCTGTTATCTCTTGGACGCTTTCTTTGAGCCTGTGATGTTTTACAATATTTTAAGATAAAATTGTCTTAATATCTATGAAAATTGAACATGTCATTGGATGATAATTTTTTGCATTGGTATTTCTGGCATGACTGGAAGACCAGGTGCCGTATACCTGAAATCAATCAAATTAATATTATATGCACCCAAATAATATTTTGAAAATAAAAGCTTATATTAGATTAATCGGTCCATATCATGAACCAAAGCTTTAAAAAATTAAAAACTTTTAAGCACATAATGGTTTGAAATTCATCAAGTTTTCTATTTAAAAAAAAAACCGAGCAATCTATTTTTTTATCACACTCTAACAAAGGAATTAAAATCTATAAATGGTGATTAATTTGGTCTCAGAGGGAACTGAGGCAATATGATAGTTTCGCTATCTTTCTTGTGAGAGTATTTTCAATGTACCTACAATCACCCTTCTATACAGCTTCTATCATAGTTTTGCAATAGTTGTTTCATGCCGATTATGTTGATAAATTCGCTAAGAAAATAAAATGATGATCGTAAAACACAAACATTAATAATATATTATTATAATAAAATATAATATCTGATTGCATACGAGTACCACGTGTTCATTACGGCCCTGGAGAATGGCTGTTAGGAATGGTTGCTTACTCCAAAAACTTACCGTTTTTGCTTCAGTTGCTCGCGTTTGGTTTGATTCTTTTGCACTATTCGCTTCCGTGCCTTATCAGGAGGCACGATTTGTATTTTCTCCATTGATTTTCTTGAAATATCTGAACAAATTTATTAAAAACACGACACGACTTCACACGCGTGGCGACAATCAACACACAACTGGGCGCCATTTTGAACGATCGCGTCGCTCTGATTGGCTCAATGCGACTTGCTGCGTTTTGATATAACATGTCAAATGGACTTGGTTCAATTTGAAAAAAGAGGTGTATTTTAAACTTATTTTGGCTTGAAAACTACAGGGACTTGGTTCAATTCGGTAAAATGTTTTGAAAGATACTTCCCCGCCTTTTAAATAAGAATAAAATATAACTTTATGTCAAAAGTGGACTTGATGCGATTTGAAATCTAACGACACAATTTGTAACAACTTATAACTTTTGTTATAATTTGTTTAAAAAAGTCAGTCTCTAACGTTATATAACTGCTGTGTGGGAGCACCTTTATGAAAAATCAATAATTTTGATAATGTTTGTTTGGAAGAAAGTTTACTAATGACACTTGTTATACGATTATGAAAAAATTACCGAAAAAAAAAATTCAAGAAGAAAAAAACTATCCTAGTGATGGGTAGAATACGTGGTTTTCGTTTTCGTTAAGGGTCTTTTTACACCCGATATAATTAAAATGTCAAGTACTTGAATGACACATATCAGATATATATATCTGAAGGTAGATATTACAATCATACTACATAATTGGAAACCTTATTTTTTCATACATTATTATATGGAGATGTAGGTAGTGGGGATCACTTAAGCGAGAATCGAAATAAAACCAAAATTAATCAACTGTTTATTGCTTTAATCTTATAATAAACTTTACTTATTAAACTATCAATTGAGATCAACTTTAATCACTTTAGCTTGAAAAAAATTGGTATAATAAACATTAAAAAAAAAACTGGTTCGATCACCATTGTCAACATCAGTTGGCAATGGTAATCAGCATGTGGACAATGGTGATCAACACATATCACATACATAATTGCGAGCAGAGTCCCACCCAGTACAGTTGGCATGAGCCCAAAGCCCACAAGTGCACCGATACCACATTTCGTGATCTCGTCCGAATTCTCCACATACAAGACAGCAGTTACCAGCGTCTCCTGCATCATCGTCTTCGTCATCCTGGCATAATTCATCCGTGTTCACGTCTGACACCGAAGTGTCATTGGATTCTTGCAGAATTTTCTTCTTAACCTTCTCAGGACCATCCTTCTGTGGTTTGCTTTTCTTTCTCACTCATTTTCCTTTGATTTTCAGAGCTTTAGCCTTCCTTTTATTCTCTTTCTCGACAAAGCGGCGTCTTTGATCGTTGTTGACGTCAAAATTGTCGCGTGCTGCTTTTTTCTTCCTTGTCTTGTCTTGATAATAGGGTTCTTAGGCATCTGAATGAAATTTTGGATTCTTTACAGGTTCCCAGGTGATCGTAAATCGAATAGAGAGGATGATACTGTCGCTGGTTCAGGAACTGTGGGACAAAAGGTGGATGTACTTTGAACAGCATTATCTTCTTCTAACTCAATAGTAGCTGTTGGTACTGAGACGGAGTCAACAGCTCCGGCACCTGTCGATTCCGAAATAGAGTCAGCAGGATCTTGAACTACCATGGGCTCTGATTGAAGGATTTCAGCTGCCATAAAGTTTTCATCTGAAAAGACATTGGGATTTATTGGAAATATGCCCGTTGCTTTAAATCCCGCTTCGCCTTTACTCATGGAGGTAACACTTGAGAATGCTTTTTTTACCAAGGAAGCCACATCATAAGGTGTTATTCTTTCAGCAAGTTGACTCTTCATGAAGAAGTCGCATTCTCTTCTATATGCAGCTTTAAATGGTCCAAAAAAGGACACATCTAATGGCTGCATGCGGTGAGAAGTATGGGGTGGCAGTGACAACATATGGATATAGTTTTTCTTGCAATGTTCATGAACGGCCAGTGAAATGTGGCTTGCATGATTATCCAAAATCAATAAAATTGGTTCTTCTGCAGAAGGTTTGGCATACTGTGTAAAATGCTTGAGCCATTCAAGAAAAAGTTCCTCGTTGATCCAACCATTGTCTGAGCATTTATAAATAGCTCCTTTTGGCCCATCCTTTTCAAGGGTTGGGGTCATCCTCTTTCTGGGGAAAATAAACATTGGGGGAATGTACCCACCAGCAGCACTCATGGTGCAGAGCAAAGTGATATTCTTTCCCCTTTCCCAACTTGTTATTGATCCTACCCTCTTCTGTCCTTTAGCAGCTAATATTTTTCCTGGATCTTGGACGGTAGAAATACCGGTTTCATCGCAGCTGTAGATGTTTTTCGGCAGAAATTTGTATTTTTCCCTGAGTTCTTCTAGCAGAATGTAGAATTGCTGAACTTCGATTTTATTAAAAGCTGTAACCCTGTTGATGCTAGTAGCTTCGGGCTTCCGGACTGAAATATTATTTCTGGTTACAAAACCATCGAACCAAACTCGACCAGGCAATCTTGAAGACGTGTTAAAATTGTGTTTTAGCTTTAAGGCCTCCGCGTATTCGAATGCCGCTCTTTTTATTTGATTTGGAGTGCAACCGTAAAAAACATTAGCCATTTTCTTGATGATATCAGCCAATTCTTTTTCCATTTCAGGCGTGAATACAGTATTACGGCCGAGACGTGGTTTCTTGGTTGTTTTTTTTTGTATACCTCTTCTGAAGACTTTAAAAAATAAATTGTTTAATCGAAAGTATTTGAAGTGGGCAATCGGAGTCACTATGTAGGCAATTGACCTGACTCCGATTACCTACATTGGTGAAAAAGAGAAAAAAGAATGCTGACATATCTACTAAATCGCAATATCAAATGTTTCGGTTATGACATATCACAAGAATATAAAAAAAAGATTTAGTAATTAAAGCCTTACCTTCGCGTTTATCTACTCGAAAATTTATATCGAAATGGCGCGAAATCTTCACTCGTCTATTTCTCTAGCGCGTACTGCGTGAGCCGCCGTCCGCGCACAGGAATAACGTCAAGCTAGCGCGTAGGTATGTTGGTACCGCTTGCTCGCGTTCGGTTTTTTTTTATTTTCTTGTGATCACCATTGTCTACTGACTCCGATTGCATACATCTCCCCTAATAATGTATGAAAAAATAAGGTATACAACAAAATGCTTATTAATTACTATTTTGTAATAATAGGTTAGCCAGCAATGGACTGTCCATACTGACATACCATAATGTCTGCTTTATTTTTCTAACAGATCTTCCACAACCCACGCAAACCATGTTATACCCCAGTAGTCTCACATGTTCACCAGCTTCGGAATTTAATAATAAGAAGCATGGATTACAAATAAATGTATCCGGAGGCAACTGAAAATAAGATGCACTCTTCTTACATGCTACAATGCAATATATAAATCAAATCAATACTTCAATTATTAAAGATAATAAATAATCTACTTGCTAATTTATGTATTTACTACTATTATTTTTTACACACTACTTAATTGCTATTAATACTTGAATTTAATCTTAAACTCACTACATTAATTACACACTGAGTTCAGTACATTAATAAAACAATATAGAAATAATAATTTCTATATTGTCTTATTTAACATACACTTAATATAAAATTATACACACTTAACATTATTTAATTTATAATAGTGTTACGCCATTAAACGTGAACCCGCCATATCTCCGAGAATATAAAGAGTAGCACGTAATAATTAAAACGCATTGCTGTTCGAAAGGTCTAGAATGGTTGTACGTACCCAGACTTAGAAAAATCTCGAAACATCCACAAAGTACTTACAAGTAGTAGTTAGGTATTTATAGGAAATGGTACTCTCCGACGTTAACAATAGAGTCGAAATTCGCATGAAAGTGACTCTTATTACCACGAGTAATAAAAATAATTTATGACTTCGAGAAGCGATTCAATTGTTCTGGAATTCTGGATCGTTCGTGGGAAGTCGGTATCTAGAATTTTCTTGGCTCCGCATATAAATACGAGCCCCCGGCCGGAAGCGAGTCAGTTGTGATTTCGACTGCGATCAAGAGCGAACTACCCTAGTACTTGAAGTGATTTTATCTAACGACCTAAGCGATAGTGTAACGGTACTCTAGTGTTAATTGCGATTCGGATTATTGTTGACTGGACTATTTTGTTATTGTTTGTGGTGAATAAAGTTGTCTCTTAGTAAATCGGCATTTGATTACCCACGTACGTAACAACTGGTGTCAGAAGTGAAATGCCATTAACACCGAGGGACGACGAACAGCGACCACGAACAAGGAGGCAAATGGAGATGGATGCTGCGCGTCATCGTTTGGAAGAGGAAGATCAGGCTGGTATGGTAGCAACAGAAGCTGCTGAGGCGCCAACAGGACCATCCTCGGAATTGAACCTCGCTGCGGTGTTGGCCGCCATGCAAGCTAGTATGGAAGCTGTCCGCCGCGACCAGGAAGCCGCTCGCCGCGAACAAGAGGCCAACCAGCGTAAGCTTCAGGACCTAATCGCAGCGAACCAGGAAGAAGCTCGCCGCGAACAGGAAGCCGCTCGCCGCGATCAGGAGGCTAAGCAGTACCTGATCCTCGATAAAATCGACCACGGCCTCGTCACGTTGGGCGAGAAGGTAAAGAATCTCACCTTGGAGGTCAAGGAGGTTTCCGCCCGAGCCGATAGCCTCGAAACAAGAATTGATGGCCACGAAGATCGCCTGCTGGACATCAACAAAAAAATCGTCAAGCTCGAAGCACGCGAACCCGTTGTTGTCGGCTCACCGTCGCACACTCCCTGTGCATCCGCCGCAAAATTTGATGTGCCGCGTTTTGATGGCACGTCTTCCTGGACGGCATTTAAGTACCAATTCGAGACATTGGTCGAAACAAACCGCTGGGATGATAAGCAGTCTTTTGCGGCATTAACTTTGGCTCTACGAGGGGATGCCCTGCTGGTCCTAGAGAACCTTCCTCCGAACAGCAGGACGTTGGAGCGTCTTATGGAGGGATTAGACACTCGCTATGGAGACAAGCACCTCGAGCACGTTTTCCGCGCGCAACTTCGCGAGAGAACGCAGAGGTCGAACGAGAGCCTCCAGCAATGGGGAGTCGAGGTCGAACGGCTGGTCCGGCGTGCTTACATGTCGATGACACCAGAGATGGTGGAAGTAAATCTGGTGCAAGCTTTCATCGACGGTCTACGGGATCCTGAAGTCAGGGCTACGGTGCGACTCGGACACCACCAAACTCTAAAGAGTGCGATGGCTCACGCTCTGGAAGTGGAAGCCGTACGACAAGATTCACGCACCCACAGAGTTCGGGAAGTGGTGGTCTCGCCGTCAGTGCAACCACGTCAACGAGAAGTGGTAGCTGCTTCTTCGGCAAAGTCCCGCTATATTCCGACGTGTTACGGGTGCGGAGAAAAAGGGCACATTCGTACCGATTGCCCCAAGAGGAAGAGGGGGAGTGTGGACTCCGGAACTCAAGTCAACGAGGAGTCGTTAAACTACATGTCGCCAGGGCCGCGGGGCGGGTGCTGGCTGGTCAACTGAAGGCCCCAACCATCACCATCAATCAAGTACACAATGGAAAAGGGCATAACAATGCTGACGCCCTGTCAAGACGTCCATGTAATGAGGACTGCAGACACCGCCAGCAGAATGAAGCCCGAGAACACGTTAATTTAATTAGGGCTGACGGCAACTTCAAGAAGTCCCAGGAAGAAGATGACGATATTCGACCTATACTGGACTGGAAGCGTAGCGGAACTAGGCCCCAGTGGAGTGAAGTATCGTCACACAGTCCCGTAACTAAGAGCTACTGGGCACAGTGGGACAGTTTAGTCCTAGAAAATGATGTGCTTTGTAGGAAATGGGAATCGAACGATGGCAAAGAGGTGACCACACAAGTGATAGTACCACGATGTGAAGTAGTCCCCCTGCTACAGGAAATACACGATGGTGCTTCTGGAGGACACCTGGGCATCAAGAAAACTCTACTGAAAGTGAGACAGCGGTATTACTGGCTCAATTGTAGAGATGACATAGAGCAATGGTGTCGGAAATGTACAGCGTGCGCATCTGTGAAAGGACCACAGACTAGGAGCAGGGGCAGGCTTCAGCTGTACAATGTGGGAGCCCCATGGGAACGCATCGCTATCGACGTCGCTGGACCTTTTCCAGTTACAAATGACGGAAACAAGTACATAGTGGTGATCCAGGACTATTTCACAAAGTGGCCCGAAGTCTTCGCCATACCCAATCAGGAAGCGACGACAGTGGCGAAGAAGGTGGTCGAAGAAGTAGTATGTCGGTATGGCGCACCTTTGGAAATCCATTCCGATCAAGGCCGTAACTTCGAATCTGCGCTGTTCCAGGAAATGTGTACTCTTCTGGGAATTTATAAGACACGCACAACACCTGCGCACCCTCAGTCGGACGGAATGGTGGAAAGGTTTAACCAAACCCTGGAGAATCACCTGGCTAAGGTTGTCGATGACCATCAGAAGGACTGGGACCGGTATATTCCACTATTTCTGATGTCTTACCGATCGGCAGTGCATGATAGCACGGGACATACCCCAGCAAGAGTGAATTTCGGCAGGGAGATGAGACTTCCAGTCGATGCCATAACTGGCGTGCCACCTGACAAGACTAAGCCAGTTACGGACTACGTAAGTGACCTTCAAGATCAATTGGACGAAGTGCATAAACGAGTTCGTGAGAATAGCATGAACACCAGCGAAAAAATGAAAACTAGATACGACCGTAATGCCAATGCCAAGGGATTTGAGGAAGGTACACTGGTCTGGCTCCACAACCCGCTTCGACGGAAAGGGAAGTCGCCGAAACTCCAAGCTCGATGGGAGGGACCTTACACCGTGTTAACAAGGATTAATGACGTGACCTACCGCATCAAGAAAGGGCTAAGAGGGAAACCCAAGGTTGTCCATGTGGATAGATTGGCGCCGTATCACGGATCTAATAATGCTCGGGACGAGCATGACTAAGAGGGGGGCACTGTTACGCCATTAAACGTGAACCCGCCATATCTCCGAGAATATAAAGAGTAGCACGTAATAATTAAAACGCATTGCTGTTCGAAAGGTCTAGAATGGTTGTACGTACCCAGACTTAGAAAAATCTCGAAACATCCACAAAGTACTTACAAGTAGTAGTTAGGTATTTATAGGAAATGGTACTCTCCGACGTTAACAATAGAGTCGAAATTCGCATGAAAGTGACTCTTATTACCACGAGTAATAAAAATAATTTATGACTTCGAGAAGCGATTCAATTGTTCTGGAATTCTGGATCGTTCGTGGGAAGTCGGTATCTAGAATTTTCTTGGCTCCGCATATAAATACGAGCCCCCGGCCGGAAGCGAGTCAGTTGTGATTTCGACTGCGATCAAGAGCGAACTACCCTAGTACTTGAAGTGATTTTATCTAACGACCTAAGCGATAGTGTAACGGTACTCTAGTGTTAATTGCGATTCGGATTATTGTTGACTGGACTATTTTGTTATTGTTTGTGGTGAATAAAGTTGTCTCTTAGTAAATCGGCATTTGATTACCCACGTACGTAACAATAGTCTTCTAGTTGACCACAACCTTTGGACGATGCGATCTCGTTGTTGTCGGCCTCTAGCTAGGAGCTGTTGTTCAACACCAGCACCTGTATCCTGCTGCATTTGTGGTGTGACTTGGTTGCTGAGATCTCCTTCAGTATCTGCACTTGGCAACTGTGGTACTGGTAGCCGATGTTTGTTGCAGGTGTTATATAGTACAGCACAAGCATTTATGATCATAGCCACCATGAGATGATCATAATGCAGTACTCTGTGTGCTAATAAACATCACCAACGTGCTTTCAGAACACCTATGCAGCGTTCAACAGTATTCCTAGTTAGACAGTGAATATTCGTATAACGCTCATCTGGACTGTCAGGTTCAGCATTTACATACAATTGGAGTCAAAAGCCATGGTCTCAGTGGATATCCAGAATCACCTTAAACATAAAAAATGCATTGTAAACTTAAGCAGTAAATTTATTATTGCATGTAAAATTGGCTCAATTTTATATTACCTAGCAACCAGATAGTTTCTCTAAATATAAGCATCATGTGTAGCTCCACCAAATGATGCATCAATATTTATAATATTCAGATCACTGTCACATATCTAAAAATAAACATTATAAATAAACAAATTGATGCAATTACATTACAATCCTTAACAGATATCAAATATAAATTATACTGTTTCAGAATTTTTGCAAAACTAGACATATCTGTCTCTATCGTGTATTCTTTATAGTCCATACAGGACCAACGAAATTGTAAAAACAAAGGTTAATAATAATACATGACTTACTATTTGAACATTTCTGGAATGGTAATGTTTTCTATTAAGAAACCTTTCCTCATGGTCTGTGGGCTGAATTAAAGCATTATGAGTACAATCAATGCAACCTAGAACACCAGGAAATCCAAATTTGTTTGAAAACCTGAAAAAGTATTAAAATATATTAACATTGACTCAGATTTCTATATAGATACTGTCTAATAAGTTAAACGACTTGGGTAATTATTAGGATTTAATTAAATCTGATGTAGTCAACACGGGTAAGTCAAAACCTTATAAAAAGTATCGAATATAAGTATTTTTGAAATGATTAAATATTATGCAAAATGCTCAAGTCGGTTGACTTATTAGACAGACTTTAATTAGTTATTGTTCTCTTACCCATTTTATAATTGTGTTTCTTTCTTGCTGTGTTTGAGGGAATCTAATGTATTTACTTAAAATACTTTGTGTATTCATAGCAATGGTCACCTCGTTTACAGCTTTGGATACACTGGCTTTGCTAAGCCCATGCAGATAGCTCATGCCCACAGGTTTTTGGTATGAGCCCGTAGCATAGAAAGAAAGTGTTGTTAACACCTGTAATATCACAATATATATTGATTAATAGTACAATCAAGAGGACAGACTTAACCACATATTATTCTGGTAGGTACTTACTTTGCATTCCACAGTAACTTTTGTTTTCCTTCTTGTTCCAGTCAAGAAAGGTCTAAGTTCATTGCACAAATCTATAAACAGTTCCTTAGAAAGGCGATAGTGAGCTTTGAACTCAGCGTCAGGTAGGTTTAAAGCTTTGGCTTGGTCTCGAAGGCAACGTCGCAACCGTGCTGTATTATTCAATCCTTCTGGCTTCAACGTCAAGTGCTTCAAGCAAGAGAACAGCACGAGCCATCGTTGTTCGAGTAGGTTATAATCAACTCGAAACAATATTTGTATGTTGCTTGAATGCACTGAATAAAGTCATAGACAGCATACACAATAACTTTATACGTTAATTAACACACGCTACAGATATAAGTACACAATTTAATTGATAAAATACTCGATAAGTAAAGCTACTTTCTATTTAGCAATCAGAGAGCAATAAGCAAGCGATCAACAATCAAGAAAATGGTTAACGCAATTTGACAGCTAAATTTGCTTGCTGATCGCTATCGCATTGCTGTCAAAAATCATACATACGAAGTAAAACGCGATCGCTAAGTATGGATTCACTATGACAATGCACATTTTAGTTACTTGATTGTTCTATAGAGGCAGCACTGTTGCGAGATTGCTATGGTGTGGTTTTTGCTAATACGTAATACGAATTTGCGATTAGAGCAATTTTTGTGCAATTTTTGCTATAGCTCGGCTTTTGCAAGATACGTAATCAGCCTAATGTGTAAATCCAAGTTGTATTTTGATAGATTAAATTGTTTGAGACTGCCCCCAAACAAAGATATAAATGCTATGTATATTGATTTTTATTTTGCACTTTATAAAACAAATCAAATCAAAATCATTTTATTTCACATAGGCCTAAATGGGCACTTATAAAACGTCAGTAGCTAGTGCACGGTTCCAAATTGGTCGTTTCCTATGGAAAAGAACCGTCAAGAAACTCCATGGTTACTCTTTTTAAAAAAAGTGGGTGTTTTACAATATTGATAAATATTATGTAAGAACAGTGTAGACCAGTCAAATATTGTACACAAAAGCACAATAAAAATCATCTTAGTAAAAAACAAAGTAAGTCGTAATAGGAAGTAGTCTAAGAGTTCGTGGAGTATACAGTGTTCTCACATTCACATTACAAAAAGACGCTATATAAAAAAAAGAAATCAGGAATAATATAATAATTACAACTATCAATAAAATGTTAACAAAATAAATTACTAACAAATTTAAGACAGTTGAAGTATAAATAAAAAAATATTGCAAAAGCAATGTGTTAGAGAGAAAAAAAAATATAATTATTAAAACAAAGGTGGAGGTGCAGTTAACAGACAAAATATTGATGATTTATCAGGGGGCCACATATGCAGAGCTAGTCATTGCCAAACAAGCGTGTCTTCGTCATAGTCTTTAACCTTGTAATATGCTTTTTCGGTTAGACCTTGTAATATGCTTTTTCGGTTAGGACACGCTTGATATGAGATTTGAATTTTCCCTCACTAAGTTCAATTACCGCCTTTGGCAGCTTATTGTAAAAGCGAATGCTGTTTACTAAGAATTGCTTGCTAGTCTTAGCTAATCTCCGTTTGAGTAAGACGATTTCGTGTTTACTACGTGTATTTTTGTTGTGGATATCGCTTCTAATTTTAAAGAGTCCTAAGTTTTTACGAACATACAAAATGCTTTCCAAGATGTAAAGAGAAGGCAGAGTATGTATATCGATTTCTTTGAATTTATTTCTGAGGGACTCGCGAGGGCCCATTTTATAAATAGCCCGGATTGCTATCTTTTGTAATATGAAAAACAGTATTAAAAATAAATTGTTTCCAAAATTCTTCAGCTGCATCGAATAAACCTGTCGTCACATATTTTTTATCATAATCTATCCAGTACTTAGGTAGGAGTTTAGTCTGTTCAAAACTAGGATCAGCAATACAAAACGGTCCTTTAAATTTTTTTGCAGCATGCATTTGTACTATTATAGAGCTTTATATTTTTCATATAGTTCACCGTCTCTCACATAACTTTTTGTCTTATCACTTATAGGGAATTTTATTTCAATCACAAAGTCTCTACTCTTCCCCTACCCTACCTATCCTTCGGGTGAAACTCTACTGATAGGGGCATATTAAAATCAACCCTGTGTATTGAATTGCTTTAAATTCTTTTTCTAACTCCTTGAGTACTTTTTTTTCTAATGCGTTGCCCTTTTTGATAGCTTTTGTTTTTGGCACCTTATAACCTCCAAGAATGCTTTGTACTAATGCACCATTCTCTGTTTTACAGTGAATAGCTTTATAAATCCTGGGCCCTGTGACTCTCCCTTCGCGCATAGAATGCCACGGTTCACAGTCTGTTTGAAAATTTGTAGCTTCAGCAATAGATTCAACTACAATTACAATAATCGTTGTTGCAGAAAATTATTTGAAATTGTCATTGCAGTGATCATCTACTTGGTGTACAAACTGCAGCACTAAATTAAACACTAAAGTAATTTAACTGGGGCTGTTGGTTTCCACAGTAATTTAAAATCATTCCTGTTGTGGCTACGTCTCTTGCATTCTTCGGAAAAGTAATATTGACACACATGTCCACATTGTCTGGAGCTCTATTCATTTGTCCAATGTTTTTTGCCAAGATAAACTTCTGGTCACCTACAGGTCCAGCAAGTTTTAGTTTACTCCAATAACACATACTTGACGTAGTTGAAGGTTCGTTTGACCGTTTTATGAGCCAAATGGAAAAGCATATGGCGTGTTTGCTGCCTCCTGCAGAAGCTGCACAGTCAACTGTGATAATGTTCTCAACAGATCATCGATTACAGTTGTAACCTGAACTAACTGAGATTTCACTTTATGTTCGGGTGTTACCCTGCATTTAACGGTGCATGAGTTTCCTTCTTGCTAGATTTCTACATATCCTACAGCTGTGTCAACCTATGCTTCTCGTGATGCTAATAATGCCTTGGCATTACGTGTTTCTGCAATATTGTAACATTCATTTTTGTGCATATATTGCAATAGCATTAAATAGTCTACTTTCGGCAAGTTTCTGCTATCGGCAACTAGAAATCCTTCCGAAACTTTCACGGTGATTTAATAATAAAAAAATGAAGATAGTTTACTCAAAAATAACGAAATTTACGAACTAATTGATCCGAAAGGGCGCTCGAGGCCCGGTATGAAGGCTTGAAGGGATGGGATGGATTTTTTAGTCAGTAAGAGTCTGACACTATCTCCCGCTCCGCCCAAGAGCGGGGGTTGTCATAGGATGATTTTTCCCACCGAAAAAAAAAACGAACACAAGTTTAAGGGCCAACGAGTTTGACAAGCTAATAATAATCGCATCGCCCATCGCCAAACCCTAATTCTGTGTCGGTAGCGCTTGCTTTGCCATAACATGCCTAGGGTGAAGGGCCAGACCAAGAGAGATACAATCCATAGGGCAGTTTTGTGGCGTACTGTTGGGCATTAGCGACCACACGGACCCGATTTCCCGGGAGAATTCTTGTTCTTCATCTCTGGCTTGCCTTTATTGGCCGGCCGTAGTGAATACTGACGAGGAACAGAGCTCCCACCTCTCTCTTGCCTTTATTGGCTGGCTTGAGTGGAGATTCGCAAGAGCTAACGCGCTCGGGAGAAGGATGTATAATCCAGTAAGGTGCTGGTAGGGATCTTGACCGTACTTCCGGGATTGTCCTGATAGCCGTGGTGTACCTCTCCACTCCTCAAGCACATCAGAATATGTTGCCCTCTTGTTGCTACGTCACTTGTGCTAGCGACCGTTTCGGGGGCCCATTTGTTGAGTGTGCATGTCACCCCCTGCCTTTTTATCGATGGAAATTACAAACATTGTTCAGTTAGGGGCCATAGTCTTAAGACTCTTAACATAGTTCCTGGAAACCAGTCCACCTAAGACTCCAAAAACCATAGCCTTATATTAGTTTTCCACATGTTGCAATAGTTTCCCTTCAACCGGGGGTTGTCCCTGGATTCACTAGCATAGCGCATTCAGGGATAATCACCGGTTGGTACCACGTTCCATTAAAAGCATCTAAAAGGGCCTCTGTGAGATGGTTTCGGCTCCTCGTATGCCTTCCAAAGGTCCAGGACCTCAGGGTCCTGAGACAAATAAATAATAATAAATATATTACTACTATTAAATATACTATTTTTTATATTTTTAAATGTTTTTTTTAATGTGCTTTTTAAGAAATATTTAAAAATGTAAATAATATGTACATATAAGTAATGAATGGAATAATAATAAAAGTTTATTTGGACATAAAAACAGCACAGAACGTAGCATAGAGAAATAGGTAGGTTGTACAGATTAGTCAAATTTGTTGTCGAATTCCCCAGCTCCTAAACTAGGCACGCAGACCTGTATTGTACGGAGTCGGAGATTTTGCGGCTTCTTTTAATATAATATAATCGTGACATTGTACTATCTAGTCAACACAGCAAATGTTAAGAATGAATATGTAAAGGGAATAGATGTGGTTGTGTTAGTGTTTAGAGTGTAGGTGTGTGAGCATTATATCAATTATGAGTTTTTATAAATTTACGAGTCAATTTTTAATAATTTTTCTGTTTCGTCATATGTACACGTTCACTGTCCACTGAGCCACATATGGTTCAGGAAACGCGTGCTTGAAAAGCACTAATACGCTCCTGAGCCATATGTGCGTCAGGAGACATATACAACTTCTAAAGCGGATAATTCTACTGGACGTGCTAGAACTGTATTGTTTTTGCATTGGACGTGCTGGTAAGATCATAAGGCCTCTTGTCCACGACACGTTTTCTTAACCGTACGGCGTGTTAGCCGTACGGTTAACAAAACGTGCAAGCTTGTACATGGCACGGCGAAGCTACCGGTCGAGACAACGGCCAGGTTCCGCTCAGTTCACATTTTTCTGCAGCAAAGTTACGACGTTTTCGACATGAACCCTTCTAAAAAAAAGATTATTCTTGCGTACTATGTATATAGAAAACTTAAAAAAAAAGAGAAAAGAAGAAGGTTTTGGATACATCCAATTTTAGAAAAACGCGAAGAATTTGGCGCTTTTCATACACTTGTCAAGAATCAACTGAGGGAAGATGAAGACAAGTTTTTCAATTATTTTAGAATGCAGAAAACGACATTCGATAAATTGCTCCAAATTTTATCCCAGAAACTAAAGCACCAAGATACTAATATGCGACAAAGTATTTCCGCCGCAGAAAGATTGGCTGTAACTTTGAGGTTAGTACAAAATTAAATTACTTACATACTTTTGTTTAATTTTATTTATTTATACTAATAATTTATCACAAACAAAATTGTACTGTTGATAAATTATTTACTTACTAATCAACAATTAATTATACACGCAGAAACAAGAAACAAGGATAAATATGCTAATGAAATTCAGAACTGAAATCGAATTCTTCTTCAGCACTAGCTTGAGAATTTGCAGAGGTACTTCCTGCATTTTCACTGTACACAGATACTTGCGATTCTGGTCGGTTGGGGATTGACTCCAAACCAGAACTATGTCCAAAATCATATTCCTGACGATTATTCCCAAAGCCTGATCTAGCAGCTGTAGAATACCCATACATTGATAACTGCGAATTCGCTGATGCTGTGCCACTTTGATAGCCACTATCCCATTGGTTTCTAGGTGTAGGTATATATCGGTTATGCTCTCTCTGTTGGATGCTTTTAATTATTGATATTACTTGAAACTGAAAGTCAATCATATTTTCATCACTAAACTTGTCAACAGTATCAGAAATTCCCCTAAAAAAGTACATACTACGGCTTCTTTCCTCCTGCGCTGTTGAATCCATATACTTCATAAACTTAATGTCAACTTCGCTGAGTTGATTTTTTTTTTTTTGTAGCCTTCCGAACCTCACTCGTTTCACAGTCCCCTGAGCTTGATTGAAGGCTTGAATCATTTACATGTTCAATCATACTAGAATCGGTCTTGCGATGCTCGACAATTTTTTTTAAGAATAGCATTTCATCATAAAAATTGTATTTTCTTATTTTTTTCGCTCCAGATCCAGATTTACATTCATTCATTTTTTTATTACATTTTATCCAATTATCTTTCATATTGGTCCATTTCTTCATCACCTGTTGCCCTAAAAATAAAAATGATATTATTTTTTGATATTTCAGGTACCTAGCAACCGGAGACACATTTACAGATCTACATTATACCTATAGAATTGGAATAAAAACTATAAGTTGCATTGTACGTGAAGTTTGCTACTTCATTTGGTCAGAACTGTGCAAAGAATATATGAAAATGCCGACTAAAGAAGACTGGTTTCAAATTGCAAACAAATTTCAAAAATCTTCCGATTTCCCGCTGTGCTTAGGAGCGGTTGATGGTAAACACATCAGCGTCATTAAGCCTATGGACAGTGGTTCGATGTTTTTAAATTACAAGCATTACCTCTCAATAGTTTTAATGGCGGTAGTAGACAGCGATTACAATTTTATATTTGTTGATATTGGTGCCTACGGAAAGGAATGTGATTCCAGTGTTTTTAAAGAAACCACATTTTGGAAAAAATTAACATACAACACATTAAGGGCCAAGCGCCCGAAAAGTGCCATAAAACAGTGATTTTCTGAGGTCTACTCCTCCGTAACGGCTAGGTCAATTGGTTTGAAAAAAATATATGTTTATTATAGATTCATGAACAATAATATCAACATTTGAATTTTTCGTGCAATTAATACTTTTGTCAAAAAAAAAAAAATTAGCAATTTCGCAACTTTTCCCTACTCCTTCGAAACGACTTGGACCTATAGAAACATTTTTACACATAAAAATTGGTTGTTAAATATTCTTCAAAGTGAACATTGCATATGTAAATCAATCAATATCTCGCAGAGAAAATGGATTTAAAGCGCTTTCCAGGCGCTGCTGGCCGCAAATAAATGCACAGATTTGCGTACTGCCGCCTAGGCGAGTGCGAGAGTTGCGTTCACATAATTTCGGCCAGATGGTTCAAGGGACTATACGCCTTAAATCTACCCGATGCATCACGCTTGCCTGGAACTGACTACAAATTTCCGTTTGTGTTTGTTGGAGACGAAGCCTTTGCTTTGCACTATCACTTACTTCGTCCATTCGGAGGCCATCAACTTAATCAAATAAAACGAACGTTGTTAATTATATACTCACAAGAGCACGAAGGTTTGTTGAATGTGCTTTTGGAATTTTAGCCAACAAATGGCGTATTTTTCACCGGCCAATGAATGTGTCAATCGATTTGGCTGTAGATATTGTGAAAACTTGTTGCGTTTTGCAAAATTTTAGACATAAAGAAGAAAGCTTTCATTTTGATAATGAAATCGAGTCCACCTTTGAATTAGAATCGGAACTAACACAGCTACCTATCACGAATGCAGTTCGCGGAAGTTTAGTGGCTAACGATGTTCGCAACAGATTTGCACAATATTTTATGTCTAACGAAGGTAGCCTCTCTTATCAAAAAAACTATGCTTAAATATTTTTTTGTAAGGAAATAAATTACATATCTGTAACTTACCAAAATTGTTTTTTTCTTCACCACTTAAATCTTCAAATAGGGGATTTAAGTTTGTAAAGATTTCTTTCCAAGAATCGTACTTAAGCCGCTTATTTTTATAATCGTCAATAGTCTTATCCCATATTACAGGTCTTTCATGAACTAGTGTAATTAGTAATTCTTGATTTATGTTCATTTTACTCGTAATACAAAATGAGCGTATGTAATCCGTCACGAAAACGTTAAAACGTCCGGCACCGTCGACACGCTCGCATAGACTGCAATACAACACTGATCAAAATGGCGCCGTGTGTAGACGCGGCGTGCCGAGGGGGACGCACGGCGAACACGGCGGCGGCGCCGGAACGTAAAGCCGCCGTGTATGTCAACAAGCTTCTACAGTGGCCCATACAACACTGACAGCCGTGCCTACACACGGTGAATTTACCGCAGATTTTTACGGCGAAAAAACGTGTGTGTACAAGAGGCCTAAAGTAAAGAAAATCGCCGGGACATACGAAAAAATATTTTTATTTTTATAAGAAATTACAAATTAATTTTGAACTACTTCTTGTTGTGTTTGTTTTGGAAACAGCATAAACAAAACGATTTTTTGCATTACAAACCTTCAGTATCTACACGTTTTACTTTTTTTGCAGTAATTTGCCAGTTTGTACCGTCTTTTCGCAAGTCTTCGTAGCATCCATGGCATCGTTTTCTGACAATTTTATTGTCTTCTTTCCGCGGAATTTTAGTCAGAAAGTGCTGACTTGCGATCGAGCTAGTAGACGGTCTTGGACTATTAGTCAAGGTATTTGCACTCACATAAGAACTCCCTTATAATTTCTTGCTGCGTCTGTAGTACAGTTTTGCGTAGTTTTCTATTAGTAGTTGCATGTAGTTTCTGGTACAAAAGCGTAGCGTTTGTTACTGATGCACAGATCAAAACGTCTAAAGCTATCTTTTTGTACCATGCCAGAGACTTTCTTTTAGGGTCATAATAACTAGAAAGCTGGTCAGATACATCTATGCCCTTTTTTCGCTCATTGTAATAGAGTAAGGTGCAGCGGGGCAATCTCGACTGGTAAAACCTAAACCACAACTTTGAAGGTATAAAAATATTAGATGATATAGTTTTATTAAAAATGTAATGTATTGACGCTCCTGAGTCATTATCTGTGTATTATTTTTACAAACTCATATTGAAAAATATTCAATAGCTAGGCTTAAAAATGTGTTTTTGTCAAAAAAGGCAAAAATAGTTGTAATTCCCCCTCCGTGGGGCAATTTCAACTATTAATTATAATTTCTCTTCTAGAGCTCTTAGCTTGATGTTAGTGAGATGCAGAGTTTTTTTATAAGGATAGTAATCTAAATTGAATCTTGTCATTTATGCAGCTAGGCTCATTTTTGAATAAAAACACCTTAAAGGTTTAGGCGGGGTAATTTCGACTGCTCGCCATACTTAATAGTGATGGGAACGTAATAAAAAATAAGTCGATAGATACACCAATAAATAATTTTGGTCTGCTATCTACTAAAGGTACTATATCTACTCACTAATCATAAATCAAAACTTCATTTTAAGAAAGGAATATGTATTTAAAATAGAACTAGCCCCCCTAGCCAAGTCACAAACAATAAACGTAAACTCTTAGTAGTCTTTAATAGATTTTCAACTTTATGTAATTGGATATAAAGTTGAAAATCTATTGAAGATTACATAGTGTTTTCGTTCGTTCCGGTCGCTAACGCTCAGTAGTCTTTAATAGATTTTCAACTTTATGCTCTTAGGTATAAAGTTGAAAATCTATTGGAGATTACAAGCGTTCACGTTTATCGTTTGCAACTTGGCTAGGGGGGCTGGTTCTATTTTAAATACATATTCCTTTCTTAAAATGAAGTTTTGATTTATGATTAGTGAGTAGATATAGTACCTTTAGTAGATAGCAGACCAAAATTATTTATTGGTGTATCTATCGACTTATTTTTTATTACGTTCCCATCACTATTAAGTATGGCGAGCAGTCGAAATTACCCCGCCTAAACCTTTAAGGTGTTTTTATTCAGAAATGAGCCTAGCTGCATAAATGACAAGATTCAATTTAGATTACTATCCTTATAAAAAAACTCTGCATCTCACTAACATCAAGCTAAGAGCTCTAGAAGAGAAATTATAATTAATAGTTGAAATTGCCCCACGGAGGGGGAATTACAACTATTTTTGCCTTTTTTGACAAAAACACATTTTTAAGCCTAGCTATTGAATATTTTTCAATATGAGTTTGTAAAAATAATACACAGATAATGACTCAGGAGCGTCAATACATTACATTTTTAATAAAACTATATCATCTAATATTTTTATACCTTCAAAGTTGTGGTTTAGGTTTTACCAGTCGAGATTGCCCCGCTGCACCTTACTCTATTACAATGAGCGAAAAAAGGGCATAGATGTATCTGACCAGCTTTCTAGTTATTATGACCCTAAAAGAAAGTCTCTGGCATGGTACAAAAAGATAGATACAATCGGTCATATAAACGTTACGCAATTTTATAATTTAGGACCAAGATTCATCTGTCTTTTTTAGTTTTAAAACAGCAATTAATAATCTAACAAATATAAAAATTAACAAAAGTCAGAACAAAAAGTAGGTAATCAACTTAAAACTAATCTTTGAATTCTTAAAAAGTACTGGTCGAATTGACAGGCACCTACTAATTATGTAAGTATTCAATTACAAACAAAGATTTTTGCAATCGAAATTTTTTCAGACGCACTTGTCTTCTTAAATTTGTACCTTAAAAAATATCTAAAATCTCTTAACTCTCAAAACTAGCTTTTAATAAATGCGCGTTTTTAAATTGTGTACAAAACGTCAGTCTTTAGTTATGTTTCAGAAAAGTATACCTATCAAGTTATTATTTTAATAAAATCTTCGAAAGTTACGAATTAAAAATCAACAGTTATAAAACTTATAAAGTATATACCAATTTACGTTTTTAATCAGAGAAAAGTGTATTTATCCAACTATGTATAACCTATCTACGTTTTTAATCAGTCTGGATTCAACTCTTCAAAAGAGAAAAGTATATTTATCTAACTAAGTATGTATAACCTTTTTACGTTTTTAATCAGTCTGGACTTAACTCTTCAAAAGAGAAAAGTATATTTATCAAACTATGTATTGACTTATACTTATTTAAAATCTTCAAAAGTTACAAATAATTATGCAAATACCTCTATCTAGGTAAAAGTAGATAACATGTTAAAAGTTGAGATCTATCATCAGACTCTAAAATTCAAACTTTAATAACTAAGTGTGAGTATCATAATTCATAAATTTGAATTATACTCCTGGATATCAATATTGCTCGGGAAGATATAATCAGGGCCTTTCACTTCAGGGTCGGGAAGATATTGAATTATCTCTTCTTCACTAATTATTGATTGATCGTTTTCTATGAGACGAAAAACTTTTTTGTTTTTTTTGTATGATCGAAAACCTTGTACAAAAATCTGGTCTCGAGCTACACGTTCAATCTGGCATACATATTTAAAAGTTTTCTTTCCTTTGGATGAAAAAAAAAATGGCCAATACGAATCTCCCTTTTTCTGGAGTTTGTTTAGGAGAAGCGACATGAACTGGGATGTCCCTAGAAGTACTAGCACCAAAGTTTAAATTAGAACTATTTGTAGACATACGCAAGTCCACATTACCAACCAGTCTCTCCCACCAGTAGTTTATGACTCAGTACCTATACTTTACTCGAAAAGTGCTAAGAATCTAGGCGTCCATATAGATACTAACCTTTCTTGGGATGTTCATATAGCTGATGTTAGTAGGAGGGTCTTCTACTCTTTTCAGTCCCTTAAACGTCTCCAAAAATTCCTACCATTTCATACTAGGGTCACCCTTGCGCAATCTCTTCTTCTACCGCTAATAGACTATGCGGATGTCTGTTTTCTCGATGCAACGGAGGTTCTCCTAAACAAACTCGAGCGACTGCAGAACTTGTGCATCCGCTTCATTTTCGGCCTCCGCAAATACGACCATGTGTCGGAGTTTCGGACCAGATTGAAGTGGTCGCCGATTCGGCGTCGGCGTGATGCCCATATCCTATCTCTTCTCTACACTATCCTGCACAACCCTAATTCTCCACAATACCTTCGTGAACGCTTTGAGTACTTCGTCCCGAGGGGTAAACCCTGTCGCACTGCCAATTCTCTTCTTCTTCGTACTCCGTTTCACACTTCTAGCCGTTATGATGGTTCCTTCTCTGTAACTGCAGTGCGTCTTTGGAACTCCCTCCCACACTCCTTACGTGACAGCCCTTCTTTAGATGTCTTCAAGAGGAAAATTAAAGAGCATTTTCTTTCACAATGACATAGAATATATATATATATATATATTTATAGTATATAAAGTATGTGTGTATTTATGTATGTAGGTATATTTGTTTATGTATTATTATTTTATTCACAATATTTCTAATTTTAAAATTGTATACTGGACCCTACCCTCTAATGTCAACTCTCTCTATCGCTCAATGGTTTGCTGGAAGAAAACTCAACATTGAGTTAAGCTCGCCTATGTACATGAACTTTGCTATCCACTTATTTTTTGTTGCTATAGTGTACAATAAAGAATTAAAGAATTGACTAAGTCCACATCAATCTGATTATCTTCATCTTCCGAGTCAGACTCTTGGTTACGTATCAAGCTTTGGTAAAAGTCTTCCATATCACATTCAGAACTCGTTTCACTGAGACTTTTATAGGAGCCAGAGGAATCACTGTCCATTTCGTACTTGTTTTTTTTGGAGACTTTTTTTCGTTGAGTAGACCTTTTAGTAACTTTCGATCTTTTTTTTACTCCATTTTCTTTTTTCTTTGGTATTTGCTTCTTTTGTTTTTTGTTCTGGTTTTGTTCATGCTTCAATTTCTCTTTCTGCATTTTTTTGTTTTCCTTTTCTAATGTTTTGTTCTCTTTCTCTTCTTTTTCTTGTTTTAAACGATCCAGTACTTTTTTATAAGTCAGTACTTCCGCGTTGCTATTGGGAACGCGTTTTTTTTTAGTTTTAATTTGATCATTTTCGGCAATACTCTTAAGTAAAAGTTCCTCAAAAGAAATTGGTTGGATAGCGTTTTCTGAAGGTTTAATTATCTTGCAATCTAAAACCTTTAAAGATGTCAATCGTTCCACGTCAATTCTTTTCGGTATCGGCAGCTTAGTCGTGTTTTGTACTGTGATAAGTGTATTTTGCGTCTCGTCTTTGCTATAAATCGCGTTCTTTTCATCGAACACAGTATCTGATACATCAGCTGAAACACAATTTTGTGTAGGCTTGTCGCAGATTTTTTCCGGGAATTTACCGCTGCTATGATATTCGTTGATTTTTGTCAAAACAATTGTTAGTAAACTGGGAACGGCGTTGTACGTACGTGGTTCAGTTGCGTTGTAAGCTTCACCTTGTGGTTGTTTGTGATTCACTGCAAGGGTTTCGGCTTGAGAAGTCTTCCATTTATGCAACGTCAATGGGTCGAAAATCTCCTCTCGGATGGCATTTCGGTTAAGAGGATAAATACCTGTTTTGCGGAATCCGTTTCTTAAAATAATGCAATATAGTTCGTTCCATATTTTTGTCAAAATCCTGGCAAATTCTGACTTCGGCAATTTCGAACCTACGAGAAGTCTCTGCCATCTTATTATTTCATCCTCCCATCGGTCTTTAAGAGGTTTCATTGTGCTGCAGTCCAAGGGTTGGAGAACATCGGACGAGTGTGGTGGAAGCTTTAAAATTGTGATACCTTCAGAGGCCGCATATTGTATGACATTTAGATCGACATGAGAAGCATGCCCGTCGTATATTAGTAGCACCGGCCTAACACTTCCCAGCGAAGGAACAAATACAGATTTCAGATATTTTTCAAATATGCTGGTCTGCATCCAGCCTTTCTCGCTTACGGCGTAAGCTGTTTGTATGTTTTCGTTTTTAAACATCCACTCGGACCAGAGGTGTTTTCCTTGAAAGACGATTAACGGCGGAACTTTGTTGCCAGAAGCATTCGTCGCCAACAAAACCGTTGTATTATTTCTTCCGGGACCACTAGTCGTTCTAGTACAGCGGAAACCTTTTTTACCGATTACTTTGCCTTTAACAGGATCATTACATATGCTTGTCTCATCTAAGTTATAAATATGCTCCGGTTTATCTGTCAGGTCCAGTTCTTTCAATAACTTTTCTAATAAATCGAAATAACTATAAACAATAAAAGGATCGCAAGCCTTTCTTCTAGCTATCTCAACGGATTGAGGCTTTTTGATTGAGAGACTGTTCCTTTTTTGAAATGCCTGGAGCCAGTCTTTTCCTGGCAAATCATTTTTGAAGGGATTGTCGATTCCATTTTGGCGGACATATTGAGATACCAAAACAGCTACTTCTTTTCTAGTTAACGGGAAACCATGTTTTTCCATAACATGTAAGCTATGGGCAATTCTTCTTTCCACATCTTCCCCGAGAGCTATAGGTCTTCCAACGTTGTCGTTCATATGATTATTGTAAACTCTAGTTACAATGGTTGATCTAGGAATGCCATATATTTCTGCAGTTTGGTAACTCGTCATTACTTTATTTTTGACATCTTGCACTGCTTGCTGCAATTCTGCCATTGTGTATGACTTGTCCGTTGTTTTTTTATAGTGGCGAACCATCTACAATAAATTAATAAAGTAGTAAGAAATTGAAAAATCCCTCGAAATGCATCGATTTGAATCGTGTTGCGATCCTGCGAATAGAAAGATTACAATAATATAGCTACAAGTTAAATATTTGTAAAGTATTTACATCGACAAAACATATCGAAACATGCACATCACTAGTGTTTGTTCATTTCCATATAAAATCTGGTGGGGCAATTCCAACTGCAAAAAAGTTGAAATTAGCCGCCATTACAATCCAGGTGGGGTTATTCAAACTCACACCAAAATGCTGTTAAAACGCAAGTTACAACAGAAAAAAATAGCTAAAAACATGAAATAGGCTTTAATTAAATGTCTTACCTTTGAAAATCTTCGAAAAACACATTAATTACCACTTTTTTTTCGCAAAAATGTGAGACACTAATTTGCACGTGCAAACAAGAAAAAGAGAAGAAAACAAAATGGCCGTGCCGATCAAACAGTATTGGGTCTAGCAGTGCCATCTATTTAGAAACTATGAAGTTGCTTTTGAGCTATCCGGTCATAGATGGCACTTATTCAAATAAAGTAAAATGTAGAAGTTATTAAGATTAGTTGAAATTTCCCGCTGTCGAGATTGCCCCGCTGCACTTACGGCTTTCGGTTTCAATTTCGGTTGATACCCGAAGACATTTGCATACTAGCGTCATGGCATGTAGAAATCATTGCAACATCTCGTTTGTCTCTCCATTTCATGACTGTTATTGTCCTTCTGTCGAGCAATTACTTCACCTTTTTTAGGGCCCATTTTTTTCAACCTTATTGCCCATGGAAGTTCTTTTCTATTTACCCGTAGAGTGCCGCATAAGTCTGTCTTACGCTGCTGTAGAAATTTTGCTAATCCTACGGTATTGTAATAGTTGTCACACACAATTATCCGTCCAGCTTCTAGAAGACCATCACATAACTGAACTACGACACTCCCTGGCTTATCCAAATCAGCAATCTCGGGGTCGCGACCTATGTAAATATCATAGTTCCAAATGAAACTCTCTTCTGTACAGAGTTTATAAATTTTCAAGCCGTATTTGTGAGCTTTTGATGGGTTGTATTCGCGGAAAGATATCCTCCCTCTAAACGGCATCATCGACTCGTCAATGTCACACAGCATAACATAACATAGCATTTACCTTTGTAATTACTCTTAAGATTTTATGTAACCATTTTACCAAATGTTATTCTGAATAAACATAATATATTATTATTATTATTATAATGACGATACATTCATCAGGTGTTAGTAAGCTCTTCCAGTTGTTGATAACAAGGTCCAAAAGTGGTTTTATTTTGTACAGACGTTCGTTTCAATCCCTCGGAGCTTCATTATCAACAAAGTGCCAGCAACGTAATATTGATGAGAAGCGATTATACGACATGTTTACGTTGTGAAATATTAGATGGTAGTAAATCGCGTCTAGTTTCCAATAGGATTCAAACGTCGGAAATTTCACAATGCCCATCAACATATACAAGGCAATAAATTTCATCATTATTCGCGTGTAACGTCTGTCCACCGAGTCATGCGGCTATGAACTGACAAGTTGACGTTCTGTTTCAGTTGAGAAGCGTACAGATTTGTTTGAGTGACCATAAGATCTAACACTTCATTTGTAAATATACGACGATAAATGGATACAACAGATTGTTCGCCTTGAATATGAAGTGTTGGGCTGCTGTTATAAGGTTGACGTGATAGTGGTAGTATTTCCTGACTCCAGCCATTTTCTTTATCTATATCATTTATTTCTTGCGGAGTAAGCCGCATAACCTCACCAGCAGTCCGCCTTCTGCTCGTTTCAGGCCGAGGTGAATTTATGACAATATCGGATGAATTATCAGCTGGCGAATCTCTACCAAAGTCATCGGTTACAATGTTGGAAAGGGAAATCTCACCTGGATCAAAATCAGGATCATCGACATCGTCATCTGCAAAAATACTTGGTTCTTGATCCGAAATATCAGAATCCGGCTCGTTATGTACATCGCTATTGCCGCCGTTCGAATCCGTATCATCATCACTCAATTCAAAATCACTTTCTTCCAGTACGCGTCGCAATTCCTCACTTGATAATTTGCGTGGCATTTTCAACAAAAAATATCACATACGATATTATAATCTTCAACAACAAACAGACAATTTTAGAATTTAAAACGATTTCATGAACAGAATTCAAAAATATGACGGTAACGTAAAATAATTATTGACACTGACAAGTCTATGGAAGTAGATTGTCTATGGAAGTAGATTGTCTATGGAATATTATGTTCAAAGTTCGTAAATGTCGTGAAAATACCTAAATAATAATAATAAAGTATTGACACATACAAATACTTTTGAAAACCTAAAAAAAATTCTCTGAACCACATGTGTTTCATGAACGTGCAGAAGCAAAAATGTCTCCCTACGCTCATGAACCATATGTGTTTCAGGCAAGTAAAACCTACTTCCGGTTTTTTTTTTAAATTATTTTATTACTAGGGCTACACTATGACTATAAAAAAAAACAATTTATTAGAAAAAACCTATTGGACTTGTCGGGTCAATTTTGCATTTTTGTATTGGGACAGGGAACGTGTTAAGAGTAAGAGCCAATTGATTTATTTTTGATTTCGTGAGAATTGTACCCGTACAAAGGGATAATCTTATTTATTTTATTATACATTCGTGAACTTTGGGCCAAAAATTGTCGGCTAGCAAATGTGTATCGGCAAAAGGTTGTCACATATAGAAAAACCTTGTCGTCTATGCAGAAGTTTTTTTTCTAAAGGAAGGCTGGAGTGTCTTCGCAGTATAGAACGAAGCATATACAGTTTTCTTACTGTAAGAACTTAAGTCCCAGAATAAAATTGGTCAGTGTGGTAGTCAATTCTTACCATATATACTAAATACCTGTTTTTTTTTACGGCTCACGGCTAAGCAAAGGTTTTATCGCCATTCTGCCGTATGTATGACGTCATTTCGCGCTTACGTCTTTTTAGAATACACGGAATTTCAAAGTAAAAAAATATGAATGAAAAGTACATAATTTCGAAAAATGGAAAAATATAGGTAGTTTTTGATTTACTTTTATATAACGTAGTTTCGTAGTTGTTTCAGAATATTTTTCGATTTTAGATGTTAAATAAAAAACAACAATTTCAATTAAACATTGTTTTATTTAAAATTAAAGAGCAGTTCTTTAAGTTTATTTATGAAAAAACAAATGTTTGCTAATGCGCATCATACACTTGTTCAAACTCATTCAACCTGGAGCTAAAATTTTCATTCACTCGCTGGAGTTGGAATAGAGTTGATTTCTGAAGTGATTCTTTGCTTCAAAACATTCAGGTTGGGTAGTAATGGATTGTAAACTTCACTTTTTAGGTAGTCCTAGTAATTCCTTGAGGTCCTGAAGATGATGGACATACAGGCGTACGAAAACTTTATTAATGGCAAGCGTTTGTAGCAGTTAGCTTTGTTTAAAATATTTCAAATTTGAATTTTTAATTCTTTTGATTTTCATTTAGCGTTTTTAACATAGTGAAGAATGTAACACATTTCGGTGAAGCTAATATCTTCATCATAGATTCACTTTTCGAGTAGAATCTAATATTTTATCATCTCTTTCTTGATCTATGGTTTTCGCTGATTTACATGCATATTTTCTGTCAACTTGCTCAATGATTTCATTGTTACTGTGAACAACTTCGTCTACTAAGTTCAAATTATTCTCTCTGAAGGTAGGAATGCTAAAAATAGGTAGGGGTGTAGTTTTTGAGCAGATACCTTTATATTATGTCTTTCAAATGTCGCCATTTTTTCAATACCTACTTAGAAAATAAATACAAGATTTCGCGCTCCCGAGTTGGTAGGCAAACTGTTCGATAGCACTTTGTATGCGATTGTAATCGCATACAAATACGACGAGCATATACTGCGGAATTCTTTTGACATGAGGCAAGAGGCTTTTGAATAATAAACTTAAAAAAAGAGTGAAACGGTCAATAATTAAAAACGTAGGGTCTATAAACAGTTAGTATATTTTAGTTCTCAAACTTCGATTAAAAACTAGACTTATGTAGAACGATGGTCAATAATAACCACAGAGAACATTTTCATATAGGGTACACAGTTCTCACTCGCTTCATTTTGCGGAATGTATAGCTTATGGCGCCATGTGGTGCTTTGTGCAAGGTACTTTCGCACCAGGCTTTCATAGGTAATAGTTCATTTTATATTTTACTTTTGTTTTAAATATTGTAATTGGAAAATAAAATACACTGGTCATCAGAAAAATCAGCCCACCTGCGTTATCTCCGTAAATCACGTTTTTCTTAAGCAAAACCAAACAAAATGTTTCAGTACTGAAATGGTTTTATTTAACTTGTTTAATTACACTAATTTAATCACAAATTACACATCAAAATGATTTTTTGACAATATTTTTTGATTAAAAATTCAAAGACAAAACTTTTCGCAATTTTTTGATTAATTTTAAATATGCCCTAGTTTTTAGGGTTCCGTAGCCAAATGGCAAAAAACGGAACCCTTATAGATTCGTCATGTCTGTCTGTCTGTCTGTCTGTCTGTCTGTCCGTCCGTATGTCACAGCCACTTTTTTCCGAAACTATAAGAGCTATACTGTTGAAACTTAGTAAGTATATGTATTCTGTGAACCGCTTTAAGATTTTCACACAAAAATAGAAAGAAAGCAATAAATTTTGGGGGTCCCCATACTTAGAACTGAAACTCAAAATTTTTTTTTTCATCAAAACCATACGTGTGGGGTATCTATGGATAGGTCTACAAAAATGATATTAAGGTTCCTAATATTATTTTTTTCGAAATTGAATAGTTTACGCGAGAGACACTTCCAAAGTGGTAAAATGTGTGTCCCCCCCTCTGTAACTTCTAAAATAAGAGAATGATAAAACTTAAAAAAATATATGATGTACATTACCATGTAAACTACCAACGAAAATTGGTTTGAACAAGATCTAGTAAGTAGTTTTTTTTTAATACGTCATAAATCTAAAAAAATACAATATTATTAAAACATCGATCAAAGTTACAACGAACTACAAGAACTTTTATATTATGTTACTTGCTGCTACGGAACCCTCCATGGGCGAGTCCGACTCGCACTTGGCCGGTTTTTTTTGTATTATTTTTTTTGTACACAATTATTGCGATTTAATATTGCGTATTTCCTCCTCTTGCTCGAATGACGGCCTGCATTCGCCCGCCGTTTTAATGACCTTATCAAAATTTTGATGGTCTCTTGAGGGATTCGATTCCATTCTTCCCTAATTGCGATTTCCAGGTCTTCTAATGTTGTAGGTACTGGATTACGGGCTCTAACCTTTTGTTTTAGAGTGTCCCACATGTGCTCTATAGGGTTTAGCTCAGGACTTCTTGCTGGCCACGACATAACACGAATGCCGACTTCTTCGAGGTAATCAGTCGTAATGCGCGCTACGTGTGGTCGTCCATTATCATGCATTAAGTCGAAATTGTCTCCAATATAGCCAGCATATGCCAACACATGGTCTTCTAGGATCTCTGTGATGTAACGTGCAGCAGTTAAAGCACCTCTTCGTATAAAAACTAACTCTGTGCGTCCAGTCAAAGATATTCCAGCCCAAAACATTACAGAGCCCCCACCATAACTTACAGTTTCTCTTATACAGCACTGGGTATAACGTTCACCTGGGCGTCGCATGACATTACGACGTCCATCAGAACCATTCGACTTTCATCACAAAAAAGAACTGACTCCCATTGCCCTATAGTCCAATTGACGTGATCACGGGCAAATTGTAGTCTGGCTTGACGATGAGCTGTGGTCAATTGTGGTCCCGTTGCTGGCTTGTGTGGTCTTAAATTCTGCTCACGAAGTTTCCTTCTTACTGTACTGTCACTTATAGCCACACCCCGTACTTCACGTAAGCGTCGCTGAAGAACAACACCAGACAGATGTCGATTTCGAAGGGCGATCATCTCTTTGATTTGTCACCCTATGTCTTCCGGATCCAGATCTTCTTCGATATTGCCCAGTCTCCAGAAACCTTTGGTAAACTCGCCGCACTCCAGAACGGCACGGCACGTTGACTTAAGCCTTGTTGCAGCAAAGTCACAACTTGGGCCGCCTCAGCTTCAGTAGTGTCCATTATTTTTATAAAAAGTAATCAAAACTACAGCCTCAGTAAACCAACTCAACGTTATTAACAAGAAATCCCTACAAAAGTCAGCTTCGAACTGAAAGAACGGATCGAATTTGTTCAGACGTAAAACCATTCAATCAGCACTCAACAGTATTTCTGCAAAAAAATTGTTAAGTAAGAGCAACAAGATTTACGACAAACAAGATGTCAAACATCATATTCGACCCTTAAAACAAAAAACAAACGTGTGAAACTGCTTATCTGTGACACAATCGATAAATATTAAACAAAAAGTGGGTGGGTCGATTTTTTTGATGACCAGAAACGAAGTAGATAATACAAAAATCTGTTTTTATTTCTTTAGTATTTCGTACAATACATATGTGCTAATTTTTGTATTTCATCGTTTTCATCATAGTCAGTTCTGAACCCTGCTAATAACTTATTAGTGTTTTTGCACCAGTTGTAAACAAATAAATTGAGTGAAATTTGCTCAATTATTTAAATTAAATCTTTTTTATGTTCATAACACTTTATAAAACTGTAGTCAATCACTATTGATAATATAGTTTTTATGTATTGCATTAAATTATTTATATCAGGTTTTTTTCTTAATATTGCCATAACCACATCCTGAATATTCGAAAAACATTTTATTAATTTTATTGATGGATATGTGAGGCAAGTTTTATTTTTGAAATATTCCCTAACCTTTATAGCACTTTCACTAGTCTTTATCATATAGCGATTCTTTACACATACTGCACTTTATTTTTAACTAGTGCAACACATATCCAGTTACTTAATCCAGCCGTGCTCTTATTTTTGGATCAGTCTTTCTTTTCTTTTTTTATTCCACAACTATCACACAACGCTCGCCGTCCAGTCCCAAGCTAAGCAGAGCTTGTGTTATGAGTACTAGACAACTGATAAACATACCTATATACACCGCTAAATTTTAATCGTTTTAATCCCGTGGAGGGTCGATCCGATACATGAAACACTATCGATTTGTAAAGATAAAATAAAAAAATAAAGAACCTTTTTTTCAAAACTCGTATTAATTTACGCACGTACGAAATTATTTTTTTTAAGAAAACGTCAGATGAGCGGGTTCAATGACCTATAGTTAGTAGTCGGCGTTGCGTACAAACAGTCTACAGGTCATTGAACTCGCTTTTATTTTAAACCAAAATTTTCACTTCGTCAAATTAACTACCTATTCTTAGGTAGATAGGTAAACAAAAAAGCTTTTTACAAAAAAATTCGGAAGTCGGTGTTTCTCGGTAATGTTTGTTTCTTATTTAACAGCGACTTCCGAAATTAAAGTTATTTTGATCGTTTTAGTGAATTTTTTTTAGTGAAGTCGGTTATTTTTTTTTGTAAAAAGTTTTTTATTTCACACTTTTTAGTTGCATACACTTGTAGCCAGTGTACCTTTTCCTCACGACAATTCCAGTTAACCCAAACTCTGCTAAGATACATAGTTTTATTATGAAGTTCCCATGTCCATCTTCCACCTTCCGGCTCCATCATCAGATCAGTTCGATAGTACCTACCTAATAGCTAAAGTGCATCTCATGACAATTCTAATAAGCCCAAACACGACTAGGATACATTGATTAATTACGGAGTTCCGGTGCCTATGTTCTAGCTCCATCATCATCATCAGATCACTTCGATGATACCATTTTCAACATAACTATTCAGAACTATTCATTTATTTGTATTGTCATAGTCGCTTAACTATGTTCATTGTGATATCTGTTTGAGTATGAAGTTCTGTTGGCTTTTTCTGGTCTTCTTCACCAGTTCCACTTCATCAAATGTCACTTTTTGACTGTAAGTACTTAAGTCCTCGATGAAAATACCAAATAACTATATAATTGCCTATAATATTTCAGGAGTTCCCTCGATTTCTCATGAATTCCACCATCAGAACTGAAAAAAGTGGGACCAATCTGGAAGCATATCATGTAAGGGGAAAATTTTTTTGCGAATCGGTCCATAAACGACGGAGTTCTGAGGTCACAAACATAAAAAAAATTAAAAGAAAATATAACCGAATTGATAACCTCCTCCTTTTTTTGGAAGTCGGTTAAAAACCAAAAAGTGCACCTTTTTCAAAATCATTGTTGGTAATAAAAATAAAAGTTTATAGATGAAGTCCAGGTCTTTTTATAAAGTACTTATTAAGCAGTTTTCGTTGGCAAAAGAATAAAGCATATTTCGTTGTATTTGCTGAAAGTAATCCTCCCTAGCCGCGCCACATACTTTAAAGATTAATTAATCAAAATGAATAGTTTCTTGAGAGAAAAAAGTATCAACGAAGAGTAGAGAAAAGGTACTATTATATAAATTGATTTATGGATAGTTAATATTAAATTTTGCAAAATTGACTTGCTGCAGAGTATACCTTCAAGCCGGACCACACCCTACGACCAATAACTCCTTAACTAAAGGGGTTTATTGGACCATATTTGTCGTATGCAAGGTACTCTAGGTAGTTTTTTTCGGAATATTGATTTATTAATAGATCATTATACTATAATTTGAGGTGGCGCGGCCAGAGAGCACTGCCTGGCGGCCGGACCACATAAATTGTTAATTAAAAAGATGTCTCTAGAGGTACTAAAAATATATATATATTCCGATGAAAGTAGACTTTAGGTAGGTATTATTTCGAACTATAGCATCTGAGTACTAAATTGTGGTCCGGCCACAGAGGAACACACCCATTACGGGTACATTGCTGCAATGTGTTCCACTAGGAAGTATGGAATGATTTAAAACAATTGTTGTTTGTTGTTGCATAATGCAACTCCGCACTTTTCACAAATGGTCTGTGATTTGCCGGAGCATTTAGGGAACTTGCAGCGGATACGTTTTTCGACCCATAATGGCCAGTGACCTACTTGGTCTTGGCGCACAGCTGCTGGAGGCACAAATTGAGCTGGACCCTTGCGTTTTTTCGCCTGGATGTCTGGTTCAATGCTTCAGCGTTGTACGTGTGCTTTTATCCCCATCTTACAGAGCACCGTACCAATCTCTTCACGAAAATCAGCAGATGACAGCAGTGGTTCATTCGTACTCTTAGTCTTATAAACCCTTTTGTACAGTAACCAGGCATTGGACATGGTAAGGTCCAGAAAATGATAAAACATTCGAACCTGCCATCTCTTGCTTCGTAGTTTTATTTTATATCTACCCATTATACTGTCAATGAGATCGACACCGCCCATGTGGCGGTTGTATTCTCCTACCACGTTTGGTCTATCAATGGGCACATACCTCTTGTGGGGCTTGTCGTATCTAGATACTTGTGACTTGGGTAGTTCACCCACAAAACTGGAGGCAAGTGTGACTATTTTATTGTCTTTCCAGGCCACTGTAGAAATGTCTGTTCCTTCAACACAGGCAACGTACTCAACTGAATAGCCACGTTCTTTTTTGAGATTTCTTTTTCTGAGGGTAGTCTGCAATCAGGTATTCGGTTGCGTCGAATGGTTCCTAAGCTCAATATTCCTTGTTTTGCAAAATATTCAAGTAGCAGCAGGGACGTGAAGTAGTTGTCAAAATATAGGCGGTAATTTTGATTGCGTGGTATTTCACGAGCTAGCCTGACGACGACATTTGCAGCAGCACCCAGGTTCGGCTCATTGGGGCCAACTACATTTTCACCTCCAGTTTCTGGCTCAAACTTGTACGCAAACCCGCTCACACCGCTCAAGACATAGATTTTGTAGCCCCATTTATGGGGTTTCTTAGGATTATATCTCTTGAGGTTGTGTCTAGCTTTCGTGGAACAAATCTGTTCATCCACGCAGAGATACTTCTAAAATGGGACATTGAGACCAGTTTCATTTAATTTCGACACAATTGGCCTGATTTTGTAGAGCCGGTCATGGTCTGCGTGATCGCGAGGAACCATGTTCGAGTTGTCGTTGAAGTGAATAAATCTTCTGATTTTTTCAAATTTGTTAACCGGCATTGTGTCTTTTACAAGAGGTGTTCCTAAACTACCACTCCAATGTTTCGTTACTCTTGGTAGATGCACTAACGACATAATGAAAACCAGACCAATAAATTGCTGGATATCTGTCTCTGTGACCCGGAATGGCATGTTAGTGTCTTTCTGTACGATATAAAGGTTACTTTGGTTGGCAATTTCTATAAAAAGCTCCTTGGGAAATATTTTGTAAAAGAACTGTATCGGACTATCAAGTTCTAGAAACTCTGCTGGCATGTCTTCGTCACCTGTAAAGCAAAGTTGCTGCTCATTTAGCTGAAGGTTCTTTTTTTTCCAACGTAAATTCAATTTCCGCTTGGTTTGACTGCCTCCTGATAATCCAGGTCTGGATGATGGTCCTGGTTGAAGAACGGTTCCAAAGTTGGCGGTTGGGAAACACTACTTGAATTCTCAATATTTTCAATGATTGTGTCAATATTTACTCCATCAACCTCTTCAAAATCATCCACTTCTAATGGCACCTCCAAATCCGGAACAAAATCAGGATCTGCGATGCTGTCGTCATCACCGTCGAATCCACCTTCACTCTCTGCATAATCAAAGAGAAACTCCTCTATTTGTTCGTCTCCTAAACCTCTGGATGCCATCCTGTCGCAAAAATAAAAAGTGCTCAATGTACGACACTAAATGTACATTTTAACACAATGTACAGTAAGGCCGCAAAAGTCCATAGGAGCGCTAAAGATTACATTGCTACGAACCGAGCGAGCGCGATACTGCCGTGCGTATGTGTGCGCATGTATGAGTATCCACATTCCACAGATAACACACACTAAGGAACTGTCGTCGCACTGAGCTTAAAAACATTATTACTTTTCTGTTCTTACCATAGCAAAATTCGCTCAAATACGTCATGTGCTGGTAGCCGTGTGAACTAAGTGTTGGATTCGCAAATCACGTAACCCGAGTTCAAATCATGGTCGGTCCGTTGCAGTTATTTCTTACTTTGAAATTCCCAATCTATGTTGATATAGTTGTTTTTTTATATTTCTATGAAAAATACTATTGCATTTTTTGCACTAAATAGTTGCAAATTACGAATGTGATCTATTAACCACAAGAAGAATCACATTCGTAATTTGCAATTATTTAGTTGTTACATCTTTTCGATGTTATAAGGTGGAAATAAAAAGACGTGTTTAATAAAAATGTTTATTCTTTATATTTACAAATTAAACATTTATGAGAATTGTGACGTCGAATTGTTACCTAGACAAAAAGTTATCTTGTAACCGTTATCTATGTTACGCCTAAGATTGTTTGTTGGAAGTATACCCACTTAGACCATTCATAATATGAATAACGTAACAATGAACGGATATTCAAATTTTAATAAAATAAAATATAGGTAATTGTTTATATCCAGTTATTTATTGAAAAGTGATATATGATTTGGACTTTGTAAACATTTTATTTTTGTGTAACGTCACAATGAATGTATTGAGGTCATAGCTTAATTGTTCATTTTCTTGACGAAAAGAAGATTGAAACCAAACCTCAATTTCTGTTAAAAGAACTTTAGTTCTCACAAGATAATCGTCAATTAGATGAGAAAAATAAATTGAACTATAGTATTATGTTAAAACAGTGCGGGTAGAAGAATAAAAAACGAAATAGACTCATGATTATTGTCAACAAAATTGATAGCGAGTTCACTGCATTCTTAAGATGAGGCGATGGCACAAGTTAAAAGATATAGCTGTTTTAAACGAAAGTAAACACAATATAATACAGTGTTTGTTAACGAATAATCACAGATATGTTAAAATAAAATGGTAGGCCATTTAGTTTAGTTAACATTAAATATTTAGTGCGAAACGTAATCGTTCTTGTTTGTGCCTCTCTGTCAAGTACGGCTTTTTAGCAGGTTTTCTGTGATGCACGCCTTCAGCGTGAAGTGCACGGCGAACAGTATCCATCGAGGTGTCATATAATTCCGCAAAATGTCTCGTTGGTGCGAAACCATTCGTTTCGTATACGTCCACCATATGTCGTCGCTGCGCCTCGCTAATAAGCTTCGGTCTCCCACTTCTCTTTCGACTAGCAAGGCTACCTTCTTCCTCATATCTTTTTAGCCAAAGATTTACAGTATTTTTCTAAAATAAAAAAAAATATATATTAGGCAGCTATACCTACTTCACTTCATTTTCATTATATAAAATGTTAATAATCATAATTATTGAATATAATTTTAAAATAAAACTGCATTTATTAATCCAATAACCAATCCAATAAACCCAACGATTTACGTATTTCTCTTTTAAACCTCATAAAGATACGATGAATGGATTCATAAATGGCATACGTTTTAATTAGAAGATTAATTTGTAATAAAGTTACAATTCATTAATAGCTATTATACTCACATTCAGTCCGGTTTCTTCAGATATTTGTGTTTTATTAAGACCTCAATGATAGTCGCCCTCACTTCAATACTAATATTAGCCTGCATTTTGCGAATATTACAATACTGTCAACCTCACGTCACTAACCAACAACTACAACCAAACGACAGTTCATTTCGGTTACCTAAGTTAAAACTCATGTCTACCTCGCAGAAATCTAATTCTTTATTTAGTTTTTTTGTGATCTACCTTTCTAACTCTAAGAAATGTGTGAACAAGTTAAAGAATAATTTAATATATGTAATGCAAATACATAACTTCCAATCGGGTAAGAACTTACAAAAAGTCAATAATTGCGTGGGATTTGAACTTGCGGCACACTGATTTGCGCTTCAATCTGTGTGCCTATACCACTGGGCCATCTTGACTTATGATAAGTTGATGAAATTGTGAATTTCAATCATTTGTTGGCGAAACTTGAAAATAAAAGGTCGTAAGTCAAACTAAACGTCAAACGAATAAGTTTTAAGAATTCTTATGGACTTTTGCAAGTGATAGTACCAGAACTGGCAAAAACATAAAACGACAATTATTTTCAACAAAATACGGAAAATTATTCAATGTCTACAATAAATAGCAAAGAACACACACTTACCTAGTAAATTCACAACACAAACAAACAGTTTTCACAGTTAGAATATTTTTCGTCTAATATCAAAACTTTGTAAACAAACGTATTCTACGAAACACCAAACTGTTCGATTCAAATTCGTTTTTCTTGAAATAGCGCCATCTTTTGGCTATAAATTATACTAAATATTGAAGCGCGCTATGTTCCCGAACGAGAACTCTGTTCTATTACGTAATAAATATTTTGCTTTAGATTTTATATGGAAAAATTTGGTATGTTCTAGTACTGTCCCACGGTTGTATAAAGGGTTAAAAAATAAGATCTTTAAAGATTTAAATATGCTGCAAGAATCCACTTCACAGTTGGACCCTGGTGAATGCACACTATTCATATTATTAATTAACAGTGAGGCAAAAGCTGCTTCAAAGGAAGCACAAGAAGGAGAATTATTTCTATAACCATGGCTTCTTATGCTTCCAAAAAAGTTTTCCAAAGGGTCCTTTTTTGTTTTTTTTTTTTTATGGTGGGAGGCCCTGGTTGAAGTGGCGCGTCCAAAAAGAAGTCAGCTTATATTTTGTTTGCAATAAATTTACAAGATATTCCAGATTATCAATGTGTGTAACCAGTTTTTAATAGAGGGTACAGTAACTGATTTTCTATTCTTTTTCTTAAAACTCATTGAGGACAAAACCTTTTTAGCGTTAGACCATATATTTCTATGGTTCGATCTTGGTGATACTGGGCCCAGCAGTAATTTTCCTCTTCTCTTTTTAAAGTTATCAAAACTACCGTTCATGGAGTCGAATAATTCGTCAAAGAACTTGAGCACTGCAGCTGTTTCCTCACATTCTTGCGGTAGTACTCCTTGACCTGAAATAACATAGCTGTTGTTAAAATGAGTTTTAATGTCTACACTGTGCTAAATTATAATATGTAACCTGTAAAAAATATAGCTAAATCATATCCTACTAATATATTTGTCGGCGCAGGAGGGCCTTCATCAGAGTCCGCCATAGTTGGTCAGCCGTGGGTACTTGGCCAAGGGATCGTAATTTTAATTAAGCCTTTATAAGGCAGAAGAAACGGCTGAAGGTACAGAAATGAAACTTAGTGGTATACATCATATATGAGCACTTTATTGAAGTTTCGGAAAAAAAAGTATATATATATAAAACTGTACATGGTGTCCATTATTTGGACAGAGCCGTACTACGGCTTGTGGAAGTTGGCAAAACATCGAACAATACATAGGGCTACCTGGCATCATATGCATTGTATCTTCGATTTTTTGCTGTTAGCATTGCTGCTGCAAGCCCTGCATCGTCTGTAAGAGTCTAGTGGACCGGGGAGATAGGATCCAACGTCTGAAAGCCGTAGATCATCTGGAAGACCATACTTTGCCTTCTGCTGACTATCAACTTTTGGTCTTTTGCATACAAAAGATGTCAAGTTCGATACCCTCTTCTTTCTGCTCGTAAAAGTGCCAATCAAGTTTCTTCTTTTTTTCAATAAGTACTTTGCAAAGACTATTTACCACAGCTGCTCCTAAACCGAATTCAGTATCATTGTCTTTTTTTCCCGTATACACCTCAAATTCAAATAAATAACCCGTGCTACTGTCACATCTCGCCCATATCTTGAAGCCTCTTTTTATCGGCTTGTTCCGTGCTACTGTCACATCTCGCCCATATCTTGAAGCCTCTTTTTATCGGCTTGTTTGGTAAATATTGCTTCAATGTACTGCGCCCTTTGAACTTTACCATACATTCGTCAGTACTTTGGGATGACGAATTCGTAGCTCCCTTTTGAAAAGCAGTGTTCATTGAGGTTATAAGGGGCCGAATCTTATAGAGTTTATCATATTCAGGATCGCCTCTTTGAGGCATTTTCGTGTTGTCGTTTGGATGTAGATTCTCAAAGAATGAATTTATTAACTTTAAATCAATTTAACTTATTACAAACACAACTAAAAACTATAATTACAGTAAATTAAAAAAATAATAATAATAAAACCCTACGCTAATTACAACTAACTAAAATCAAACTAAAATATGGCGTCAAAAAACTCTTCCACATCGCTGTCGACTGGTAATGTGCCCAAAAGGCTGGCAGCATTGCCACGCTGTATGGCAATGCTTATCCTCTGTCCGAGGTAAAAGCCAGCCCTTGGGTCACGCGAAGTGTCAACTAGACGTTTCGATAGATCTTTAAACAACTTGTGAGCACTCGGACCCCACGATCCAAGAGTTTCAACCCCAAACGGTTCGAAAATATAACTACCAACAAGGTTGTTATATTTCCGCCGCTTGAGGTTCTCCGCAGCCGCAGCGGCAGCACCAGCACGACACGACGAGCTAGGAAGATGTGAAGGCGCAAGAGTATCGACACAAGTAGCGTCCCATACTAAAGGCCTTCCCATCTTCCAAGGGAATAACGACATGCCGTCCGGTCTCTTGCCATCGTCGCGTGCCAGGCCATGGGGTTCCAATACGGCTGGAACGCCGACGGTGACAAGAGCGCGTCTGATTATATCGTTGATATTCGCGTGTCGCGCTATGCGACCCGCACTACGGCTGCATGACAGACCATGGTGTCCGAGGCTGTTGACGACTTCGCCACAGTGGCAGCGATGAGGAGAACAGCATGGAGCACCTAGACGTAAGGCAACAGCGAGGCGGAAAGTGTTATCATCGAGCAAGGTGCCAATGTTCGACGACGGTAGTGCGTGAAGCCAGAGACCCGACTCCCACTCTCCCACAGCCAGCAGGCGCGCTCGCTCTGCAGGAGCAGTAAATGTTGCAATCAGGTTTTCCTGAACTACTTTGCAGAGCGGCTCATCCCACCGTCTTTGGGATGATGGTTCGTCGGGCGGATTAGAATTCGGGCAAGCGAGTCTCCAGGCATCTATAGCCTCGATGAAGCACGGCACATTGAAATCATTCAGTAATGGAGATAGAATATTCCTGATTAATTTCTCAGTGCCGTGAACCGAGGATATAAAGGCTGGTAAGCTAATACTCGAAATTTTGCGGACGCCGAGGCCACCCATACGGATAGGAAGAGTAGCCTGAGCCCAAGCTCGGTCATCCATGGCTACGTTTAAAATTGATGTCAGAGTATGCAGAATAATTTGGTCCATTTTTTCCAAAAGCTGGGGGTGTTTCCATAAATGAGAAGCGCGAAGGAAATAAGTTAATTTAGGGCCGAAACAGCAGAAACGAATTATAGTGATGGCCGAATGCATGTTCAATTGGAGTAATCTTTTCGAAACATCATTAAAATTTTGAATTTTTTCCTCGACAAAGTTGGGAAAGGAATCTTCGAAAATAGGAGACCCCAGGAGGCGAAGAGAGCTTTTTTCTATGATTTTAATTTCTGGGGCTATTGTATTAAATTTGGAAAGGGTGTGTTGTCTGTCGGTGCTGTCAGATAAGAATAGTTCACATTTTGAAAGGTTTAGATCAAGTCCTATTGAGTGGAGTTCATTTTTTAAAAAGTGTAAGTCATTTAAAACTGTATCTGCATCGCCTCCTAGGGTACCGTCGTCGAGATACCAAACGTTGAATTTGGAATTTAACTGTCGAATAATGGGGTGAATGGCTAAACTGAAGATCACTGGCCCGAGGGGATCACCTTGTTGACAGCCAACAGCGGATTCCAAAAGATTGTCCCGATATAGTAATTTAGATGGTTGCCTGTAACATTGCCAAAGGAAACTAAAAATTTTGGGTAATTCTTTTTTAGATTCTGCCAGCAAGGTATCCCTATTAATCGAATTGAAGGCATTTTTTATGTCAACCTTTAGGATGACCTCTCCTAGGTTAGAATTTAGGTAGGTCGACAAGGCGTGTACGGCAGCCTCGCAGCCCCCTTTGGAGCCGAAGCCTAGCTGCAGGGGCTGAAATTTTTTCGAAACAGCCTCACCATAAAATTTACAGCAAATCTTGGCTGCCATACGACGGTATGTAGTGCCCACGGCAATGGGTCGGATGCCGCCATCTCTCTTGCGAAGGGCACATAAATTGGCCCCGTACAGAGTGTCGATGACGGCCTCGTTCACCTTGCCTGAGAGCATTAGGTTAACCAGAGCCGTAAGCTCCTCCAAGAGCAACTCACCAGCTTCCCCGGCGCCTGAGCAGATGAGGTCCTTCAGATGTTGAGGACTCAGGCCGTCGAGGCCGCCGGCAGAGCCGCTCCGAAAGGAGCAAACGGCTGAGATTACCTCTCGACCTGTAACGGTGAGGGTATGAATGTCCGAATCAGGATTCTTCATTATCATTTTAAATTTTTTTACAGTCATTACGTCTGCTATTTCTCTCACACAAAAAAAATGGATCTGTTGACCAATACAGGTCAATATTGGGTAGAGGGTGTACCCCCATCAAAACCAACATTCCTAAAAAAGCTTGTATTACCTCATTTGAGACATCTACCCAGTTTTTTTGTTTATTTTGGGCAGCATATAAATTTGTCTGCTCTGCAATTAGAGATAAAACTTCGGCAGTGAAAAAAAAAACGAAAATAAACATGAGGTCCTTTTTTGTTGGGAATATTCTGGTGAGACTTTAGAGGAATATCATCAAACTTGTTTCTTGGTACATCGTGAGGGAAAAGTACTTTCTTCCAATCTTCATCTTCAGAAGAATCAGAAATGGATAACGACACAGGACTATTGTTTATCGGCACATTGATGTTTGGACCATCAGCTGTTTCGGATTGATTTCGTCCTATAGAAATTCCGCTAACTGAAGGGACTACAGAATCCTCTGGTTCAAAATTGGCGGCATTCCCGTTATTTGAAGATGACGGAGAAGCTAAAATATCCTCAAGGTCCGATGAATTTGGTGGCAAGAATATGGCCTCACTTTCCCTTTCATCGCTTTCGTGACCATCTTCAGACTCCTCGCCATCCGATAACGCAAAAATACTCTCTAAAGTTTCCTCAATTTTGTCTAAAGGAATCGCTTTTCTCTGAAACCAAAAAAATGAGAAAAAATTTTTGAATCAGACGGGCTCTGGGCAATATATGGACGTCATAACAAAACTCCAAATTAGTATCCAAAAGATTCGTATCCGCAAAAATATACTGTATTACATCAAATTTAGAATATATCTAACAAATTTTAATTTAAATCTTACCAGTTCACTCATTTTTTTCGAAGATTTTTGTAGATTTACGTAGCACTATTAAAACTAGTGTTGCCCAAATGCAAGAACAAGACGAGACTTAGCCAGTCTTGGTCTTGGTCTTGCGCCAATACACCTGGTCTTGGTCTTGCGCTCCCAGTCTTGGTCTTGGTCTTGGTCTTGCAGCAAGAGTCTTGCAAGTCTTGCAATTACCTATTAGTCTATTACTATTTATTAAAGTTTACTTTAAATCTTAGAAAAACGTATTAGAATTGGAACATTGTGAGCTTGAATTAACATAGCCATAGTAAAGATCAAGCAGATTAATAAATAACTGAAGATTTGATAAGAAATTCGAAAAATCAACTGACCTATATGTCGTTTTCCATGGAAGTAACTGTTTCTTAATAAACATTTATGATTTATAAGCTTACATTTGCTAAAACATGTAAAAAAACAAATTAATTACAATAACTTGACTGTATTTTAAAGAACAATACTTATCTGTCTAGAAAGAGATTGAACCCTCAACTTATAAGAAATTTAATAAAAGAGTTTTACGATTTATCATTTATTTGAATAAAAAATAAAATACAACACAAATCAACAGCTTTATCATTAGGTTATGATACTTTATATCAATTTTTTTGACCAAGAATTAATACAAAGTAACCATCTGGCTGACTCATCACTTAACCTATTTCTATGTTTTCTAATTACTAATGATGCTTTAGAAAATAACCTCTCAGCAGGTACTGAAGTTGCAGGTATTGAGAGAAAATCACGGGCCATTTTCGATAAAATCGGATACTCTGTCTCATGCGTCCTCCACCAATCTAAAATGTCTTCCGAGCTGGCAGTTCTTGGTTTTCTCAGGTACTCCTCCAACTCGTCTATCACTAAGCCTTGAAGACAAGATCCAGATGACGTCGAGGGACATTCATAGAGTTTATCAAAGTCTATTACGTCTTCATCTTCATCACATACTTTATTTTCTTTTTCTGGTAATTCCAGAGATTTGTTCAGTGAGTGTAGACTTTTATATTCTTCATAAAGTTCATTGAACTTGCGCAGACTTTCTGTTTTAAGTTGCTTCCCCCACATTGTCAGGTCAAAAGTCTGAGCCTTATGCCTTGGGTCTAAAATTAAAGAAGTACAATAAATCCAGTTGCTCTTCTTGTAATGTTTAAGCATTTTGTCTCGAGCTGCTTGGAAAGCTAGAATGAGCCTTTCATCCACTTCAGATCGATTAGGTTTCTCATCTAACTGTTTTACCATGGATTCAATTTTATCTAGCAAGAGATTGAATGATACAATGACTAGCGGTAATGTAACATATTTGTCTCCACCAAGTTTTGTACTTAAAAGTTTAAAGTTTATTAGAAATTTATGTAATTTTTCGAGTACCTGCCATTCATTAGCTGTGATTTGAAAATCATTTAATTCGGTGACAGAACTGCACAATATGTCAATGCCCGCTCTCACTTTTAAACCAAATCCAATCATATCATGTGTGGAATTCCATCTCGTTGGACAGTCAAGAATGGCATTTAGATTTGATGGCACGCCAGCTGCTTCACAAGCAGACTGAAACTTCTTCTTCACTATCTCACTTCTTTTTATTTTACTGGAAATACTGCGTAACTTTGTTACAGATGTACGCGAGTCAGCAGTATTTGGTGCAGATTCTTCATCTTCCTCATCCTCAGTTTCGTCTGCATAGTCTTCGTACTGCTGATCTTGCGCGTTAGTGTCAGACTCACAGTGTAATGCTAAGGTCTTTAATAAATCTTGTACACCAAGGTTTAAAATGTGAGCAAAGCACCGGAAATGTTGATTGTCTGAATCAAAGTGTGGCGGCAGCTGTTTGCCCAGTTCATACATAAATTTGGTATTTGCAGTTGCGTTGTCGACCGTGATACCTTGTATTTTATCAATTATGCCATATTCCAATAAACATTCATGGAAAATCGTTGCAATATCTTCCCCAGTATGTCGACCGCGTGATGGTATAAAATCAAGAACTACAGATTGATACTTCCATTCGTTGTCTATATAATGAATAGTAACCCCGTAGTAACTCCTACCAGCAATTGACGTCCACCCATCAATGGTAAAAGACATTTTAGATGATAATTGTTGAAGTCGTTCCTTGAGATTCAATTGGAGCTCTTCAAATCGCTCTTTGACTTTCCTTCTAAGTGTAGACCTTTTAGGAAACACCATATTAGGGCAAATACGTCGAAAATATACTTGTGTAGCTTCGTCATCGAAAAATGAGAAGGGAAGATATTTTTTCACCACCCAATCAACTGTAGCTGTCGTGATGTTGTCACTGCTGTTTTCCGACTGAAACAAAACAATAAATCTTGTGTTATAGTATGTTTTAAATAATAAGAGGAGGAGGTTTGTTGTTGTTAAATCGAGAAAATCACCCATTAAAATAACATGCTCATACAAGGGACAGAGATTACTGAGAGTGCAGTCAAGAGAATCAAAATAATCAATACGAAGGTTAGGGCTGTAAAGCACAGCAAGTAGGACTTTAGTATGATGGACAGAAATTTCAACAAACAAGTATTCAGCCGACTCAGAATACAGTGAAGGGGATGAGCTGACTACCTTAAAGGGCAGATCAGCGCGCAAGTACATAGCCACGCCTCCTCCACCCTTGCCGGTCCTATCGTTGCGGATCAAGACGAAGCCGGGCAGTGAATATTGAGTAGAGAGAAGAGAAGGCTTCAGAAATGATTCCGATATCAACAAGGCGTCAAGGTGAGCACAGCTAATGGATGCTAGAAGATCAGAATAGTGAGCAGGAACACTCTGGGCGTTTATGTGCGCTATATGCAAGTTTTTGGGATCATTAGAGAAAAGAGAAGAGATTTTGTCACGTAAAGTGAGAGGAAAGGAAAGGTCACTATCCGCACTAGCAAAGCTATCTGTAGAAGAGCACGAGAAGAAGCTGTCATCAAAGTCAGCTACATCGTTCATAATATATAAATATACTAAAATAATAAAACAAAAATTTATACACTAATCCTAAAATATAAATTATCACATTTAAAACAATACTAATGGTTTCCTTTAATTGGAAAAACCACCCCAATTCGCTTGTGTACTGGCAGAAATTTTAGAAGAATAGACAAATAAAAGCACTACATAATATAAATGAATATAAAAGAAGAAACTCTGTGCAAATAAGCCACGTAAACTAAATACAATTATATCAATATTTTCAACCTCTATCCTTAGTCCAAAGGGGAAAAAGAACAGAATATTTCAAATCGATTCTTAAATCGAATCTTAAGTGAAACGGAACGCAACATGGGTACGAACAGTTGTCACCGTCATCTGACAAATGACAAGACAGTCATCTGACAGGAGACAAAAGTACATATTGTCAACAAATAAAAATACGACACCGGCTAGAAGTTGAAAAATTAAATCATTAGATTTTACGGTGGGACAAAAATAACTTCAAAACCTAACGGCTTAGAAAGAGAGTGCAAAGCGGCTAAATTTAGTGGAAGTAAAGTTATATCAACTACAACAAATACGTTACTTTCGCAAACGCGTCTTCCTCAAATTTTTAGTAGGCGCAGCCGATGTTGTAGCCGTCGGAGATCCAAGCCCTTCAGATAGCGCAGAGTCCCCGGTGTCAACTGAGCAGGAAGGGAATTTGGACATCAAGTCGTGAAGTTCGCGAGCCGTTTCAATCTTCCTTCGAGATTTGTCTGGACAGATGACTACAATCTTGCCTTCCATTGACCAGCAGTTTGACATGCCGAAATGCTTACGAGCAGCTGCAAACACACGGTGCCTAGCTTGTGTCAGAAACTCTGAAATGGTTATCCCGGTGCCCTTCAGTGCTTTTTTGCTTTCCCATACCAGCTGTCGGTTTTCCATCTTAAAGAAACGGACTAGTATGGGACGGGCCTTCTGCTGTTTAAAACCGAGTCTATGACAGACATGGATAACATTGTTGTCCTTAGTGAGCTCCGTCAACTTAATTTGGTTGCATAATATATTGCTGACCACATCAGGCAACCGTTCATTTTCTTTTTCTGGAACACCATGGAATAACAGGACCTTCCTACGCATAGCAGTTCTACAATAGTACAATAGTAGTTCTACAATATTTATTAAACGGGTGACATTTGAACACTTTTTGCTATTTTTTCTTGTAAAAACTTAAGAAATATAATGACTAAATGTACAATAATAGTACCTAAGTAATTAGTTTAAAACCATATAAGTAATCAATATTATAATATATACTTACTAGAATGAATTAATATGACATCTACTACCTATCCTTACCATTTCATCCTAATCATAATACTACTTGCGTGATCAGTATAATGTATTCATTTTCATTCTAAGCACTCTGAAACTTATTTATTCTTTGGAACACCTGTAGGTACTCTTAAAAAAATTCGAAATTATTTTGCATGAGTATACCTACGCCCTATGGCGGCAATCAAATAGTGTCACAAATGTTATGATTTCGGCGTGGCGGCAACGATTGTTTTAGATTTCAAAAGAAGCCGCCGGCGCGTGTATCATAACCATGTACTTCCGAAAAGCGGCAAATTTCTTTGAGAAGTAAGTACAAAACTTTTGATGCCGCATTATCAAAGTGCCGATGGTTAAAACATAACTATGCATGCACTCAGTTTGATTTTAATAGATATTTTTTTATTCGCTATGTTTATGGTATTAGTCGTAATGCGCATAGGTCCAGTTTTTCATATTCTTTGATACAGTTTTTTGCGTCTCATAGAATTCCTAAGCGTACCTACCTATACACCGAACTGTTACACCTAACTACTCAGTGAAATAGCGCTAAGTCCTAGCTGCAAGACGCAAGAGTCTTGCAGGCTATGTCTTGTTCTTGCTCAAGTCTTGCACGGTATGTCTTGGTCTTGGTCTTGCTAAAAATACGCGGTCTTGTTCTTGGTCTTGGTCTTGCAAAAACGCAAGAACAAGACCAAGACTGCAAGACCAAGACTGAATTTGGGCAACACTAATTAAAACCGACACAATTTTGACAGATGACATCAAACATCTGTTTGAACTAACTTGGCGCCATATTTTTTTTTTCTACGTTCCGTTTCTTAAAACATTCAAGAATAAATCACTGCTATCGACAAACTGTGTTGCCAAAGTATTTTTTAGATATTTCGTCCAATGTATGATGTCCAATATATGGCCAGAGCTTTATAAAGGCTCACTCGAGTTTTGATCAAAGACACTATAATTTGCGTTACCAAAGCTTGATTCACAAAATAACTGTTCTATATTAGAATGTTCAAAAAGAAAACGTAAGTTAACGTGGTGAAATTGTTACCTGTCTACCTCATTTTACGAAAATAGACGTGAAGATAATGTATGGTATTTAATGTATTTCCTTAGGCGTTTCGAAACGACATACTATCGAACTAATAAATTAGCGAACTAATAAGCAATCACTGTAGGGTATTTCGCAACAGAATTTTTCGCACAAACGTTACATCGCACCAATAAAGCATCGATGGAATAAAACATCGTAAAACTGAATTGTCGACATACCATGTTCGATATAATAAAAATCGAATCATCAACTTTCGAAATCAAAAAACCCACAGATAAAAAAAAAACTATCTCCGTGATTGTTTGATGTCATGACTGGCAAATTAAAACTGATACACTGCAAGCTATGATCCTGAATTTTAATTTCCACAATTCCTGAGAATTTCCTACAATTTCATACAGCAAAGTTATTGGAGTTTTTCACTTTTTTATTTAAATACATCCGTTACCAAAAGCGCATAAAATTCTGCTGGGAATTTGTTAATCATAAGCCTGCAAACATGTAACGTGAACCGTTATATGCTCGCAGGCTTATGACTAATCAGGAATTTCGGTAAAAGCTATCAATTGACGTTGATTACCTTTGGGATCGGTCCATGTCGAGGGTGGTGAACTCTACGCTAAATGTTGAATGGCACGATTAATTTCAGTTTCACTTGACTCAAGTTTCGACGCCGTCTTGGTCGCGAAAGTTGAATCTTGTCGTCTTTCATCAGAGCATATTGTAATGTTATTAATACTTAGGCTAACCGCACACACAAAATAATATTGTCAATGGAAGATTGTCAAAAATCTTCATCAATATATGGTCCCCGCACGCTACGCAATATTATTGGCAATTTTTCATGGTACAATCTGACTCAGTCGCTCCGCAGCTAGATTATGTGCGCACGTTTAATAAAAGCGCGTGCGTGTGCGTTCGTTTTATAATGGATAGAAAGAAAAAATCCTTGCATTGAGTATTGTATTACTTTTACTATCTAAAATAAAAATAATAGTTTAAAAAACTAAAAAACACGCTTTTAGCGAACACTAAAAATTACAAAATAATTAGGACATTTAGTTTGATAACTCAAGAGTTTCCCCTTTGCCAAATCTTCATTAGATCGCAGGTAAACATAAACAATTTCAGTTCGTGACGAACGATAAATAATTACCTATGCGAAATGGTTATAAGTAGGTAATCATCTTTATTAAATATTTACTATGATTTATTATGAAAGAAAACATGGAGCGTTTATGTAAACTTAACTCTTTTTGGACAAAACGCTCCTCGAATTAGCGACCTCGCTACGCTCGGCCGCCAACTCCTTCTCCGGACGAAATGAGTTACTTTCACCCCTAGTGTAACAATGTACTATTAAAAATTACCTGAGAATGAGGGATAGCAGCTTCCAAAAACTATTACCTATCTTTAGTTTCACCTTACTTGAAGAAAAAAGATACACACGTGCGAAAATCGCTAACACCTGAGGAGAAGGTGGCAGTTACTTTACGCTTTTTAGTGACCGGCAGAAATTTTGTTTTCTTTTCTTGTTGCTTTACTGGTTGTTCATCATTTGATAAAAACAGCAGTTCATAATACGTCCAGGCAGACGGAACGTAAACCTCATCTGTTCCCTTTCCGGATGATTTCGATTTGTGAATCTTCTTTAGTTCTTTCCAAAAATTTGTTCGTAGGGAATTAATTTTTTTCTTTACGTCTTCTCTCGTGCTATTTGGTTTGATTTTTTTTATAAATATCGAGCAACTTATCGCGATATGATTTGCAGGATGTATTATATAATTCTGGATAAGTTTCCCATGTTTTAATAAACACTGACAAATAGTGTTTTTCCGTGAGAGTGCTATCATGAACAGTATCAACACTATTTTCGCTTTGGATACTGTACCATTTTGAACAAAAAACACGAACGTCCGCCTGCCTTGAAATCTTTTTCTCAACTAAAATATTGCCGCGCGCCCGCACACGTCAATATTATTGACAATACCCCTGCCTCCCCCCGATATTGACGTGACAAAATCTGAATTTCTGGATAATCCACAATAATATTGAACAATACCGCAATACAGGCCGCACACACACAATATTATTGACAATGCGTACTTTATTGTCAATATTATTTTGTGTGTGCGGCTAGCCTTACGTTTACATAACTTCACAATAGTCACATCTCTTTATAATATTTCTTATATATTTAGTTTGTTTATTTTCTTTGATCAATGTCATCTGTCATGTCATTACTTGTTTTCTTCTATGGTTTTGATTAGGTATCAACAAAGAGTATTTTTATAGTCTTAGGTTTTACTCTTTTACTCTTAATATTATTTATTTTGTAAACATATAATTTGCTAACAACAAATTATGTTCTCTTATCTGCGAATTATTCTTTAAAATTAAATTGTAAATTTTATCTTTTTCTTGTGAAACAGTATTGTTGAGGTGAAGCTTTTCGTTTTGTCATAGTTCTAACTGATGACGTTGAAGGTCCAGGATCCAAGGAACTTGGCTCTTCAATAACTGGAATTGGTGCAACTAATTCCACAATACAACTAGTCAACCTTCATATTGTTTTTTGAAGTCATCAAAATTTCGACGACCTTCCTGCCATCTCTTCATTGCAGCTCGAGTAAATCTTCGGCAAAACTCTCTCAGCGTCAAACTGTCCTCTTCAGAAAAAGTAAAGTCAATCGAGACACCAATTCTTGAAATAAATGATCACTTTTATTGTTACCACTTTTTAAAATAACTAAGTTAGTTGCTAAACTAAAAATTACTGTTGTCAGGAAGGTAGCTGTAGATGAACTAAAGTATTTTATTAACGCAGCACTATTTATATTTAACTTTTTTTATGTTTTACTCCGAGTAAATATAATAAAAATAAAAAGTTCGATTAAAAAATGATAAAATATGCAATGATAAATACTATATTTAGTTAGCGGCCCCCCAACACAACGATGCTTGGATTAAAATATAACTTCTTTTATGAAACTTAAAGGGTCATATTATTTTTATACATATTATTTGGTTACTTTTTACAGGATATTTTTGCGTCGGGGGATTTTTAAATTTTTAATTTAATTTTTTTTTGTTTAAGTCCTGCTATTGGAGAAAGGCAAATAATGCCTAATAATAATAATGCCTATGGTAATTGCCTTTAGGCAATAAATTTTAAATGACGCTTGAAAATAAAAAGTCATTTTAATATTTGTAAATACAAAAATGTTTATTGTAAAATTAAACTTAAAATCTAAGCAATAACGTTAAAAACGTTGTTGTTGTTTGGAACTAGACATAGTTCTTGGTACGCGATTTAGAAGTATTTTATTTATTTTAATACAAATGAAAACATTATTTGATTTAATTCAAATAATGTTTTCATTTGTATTAAAGTGCAAATAAAACTGAATGGTAAACAATCGTAACTGAACGTGCGTGCGAGGTGGATGTTTTAAATAATGTAACTGGACGATCGTAATGTGTCTGTTTAAACGAAATGAATATTTAATTACATTTAAAAAGATATAGCTTGTTATAAAGCTGTCTTTTAGAATCAGTTTTTATCTGACCGGTTTCTTTTTTACAAATATAATGTAGTCTAACATCAATGAATTTTTTTATAATTATTTTCATCAAGCTTATTTTATGGTTGTGTTCGTTTCCTCCAGAAAACACATCCTTTTCAATACAAGGTGTCGTTTTGAAGCTGCAAAATATTTCAGGAGGTAATTATGTTAGCGATTCTCGACCCGAATCAATAATAAAATAAATAGGTAATTTTTTTTTTTTATAACCGCGCTTTTTTTCACACACACAAACACGGAACAATAAAGGGCGTTTTCACACACACTAACTCGCAACGATAGTTTCATAAATAATGTATCATCCAATCATCATCCCGCACGCCACACCCTAGCCACGCCCCCGCGGCCATCGATCAATCGATTTAGTTTATTGTAATTAAAAAATTAAATAACAAGTATTACTGATTATTGACCAGGTTTCGTATTTTTACATGATTATTTATGAGTTTTATTACAACCTCCTGAAATATTGTGCAGTTTTAAAACTGCACCTTGTATATGCGTTTAAAACGTTAACACTTCTCAAGTTTTTATCATATTTTTGTTGTATTTTTTTGCCACCACTCATGCGAAGACAATTGCGTATAACACGTTCGGTTTTCATGCATACGTCGAACACGTCGTTAGAAGCATAACATAAACTACCCATGTCTCTTAAATCTATTAATTTGTGAAACCATAACTTTTCTTTAGCCCATAAATCAATTTTACAGTCCTCACAATTAATTTCCTTAACAAGGCTACTGACTACAAAACCAGAAATATATTGTTCCGCAAATAGTAGGTATTTGCGGAACAATATCTGAAGTTGGGTTATGATATTGCTTTTCACTCAGTTCAGTGCAGTTTGTCTGATATTTATCTAAACTCTGTTCTATAGATTTATTGTTTAATATTTCTGTAGAACTTAAATTGTTCTCCTCAGTTTCCTCAAAACGGTAACCTATCGACAAGTTATTAATTTTATTGAGTGATGATGATCCAGATAAAATTGGTATGTTCTCTATAGGTATACAATTTCCGGTAAATTTGGAGCCCAGTTCTAAATGAGACAGTAGCTTTTTAAAACTGGCTTTAAATTGTCTAATGTTGGGATTATTATTATGTCCACTTTGACTCCGTATGTTCCCAAAAAATAGCTCGACATGGTCTTGGGTGAGTTTGTATGTTAATAAAAAAATAAGAATGTCAGTTGCAACTAAATTTGTATACATATAAGACAGACTATTGATGCACACTAATAGTCCTAATAATCCAGTATTATTCTGTGTTTTGATAAGTGGCACTTTTTTGGTTGAAAACACAGTTCTTATATTGGTACCGACTTTAAGAGTTCTTTTATTTGTAACATTAATTGCTAATGTTAATAAGTAGTCTTTAATTTGGGACAAGAAAGACAACATTTTTTGTGAATTAGCCTTATTCATAGGGCGTTTGAATCCATAGTCGTTAAGGTTTCTAGTATTTAGGATATCAAAAAAATCATTTAGTTTTTCAATAAATTCTACTGTGTTTTCTGATTCTCTAAATGCGGGAATATTTAAAGTTTTATTGCAAAAGTCTATAGCTTTAGCAACGCTTCTACTAAGAAGTTGCGTTGCTAATTTCACGTTCATTATTTGATTTTTGAAATGAACATGTCGATGTGAAAGTTTATTCGCCAAGTGTAAGCAGTTTTCTTCTTGTAGGTTATATAATTCCGATAAATATTGCCACCTAATAGATTTTTCACCAGTAGTATAATTATATTACTTTCTTAGATTCGAAGGTGTTCCGCATCAGTTTCAACATATGACACGCGTCTAAAAATACATCTACATTATAATCAGCACGGGGGTGTTTTGGGCACGCTACAATCATGGCGGTAAGTCCCCTCTTTGAGGCGTGGCTGGAAAGACCTCACGGCGTCCTTACCTTCCGCATGACGCAAGTCCTCACCGGACATGGTTCGTTCGGGAGTTTCCTGCACCGGATTCATGCGGAAGTGACGCCCGGGTGTCGCCACTGTGCGGAACGCCCGGAGGACACGGTGGAGCAGACAGTCGAGGGGTGCCCTGCTTGGGCGGAGCATCGCCGTGCCCTCGTGGGGGCGATCGGCGGCGGAGACCTCTCGCGCCGGGCCTTGGTTGAGGCCATGGTCCGGAGCGAGGAAGAGTGGCAGGCGGTCGCCGACTTCTGCGAAGCAGTAATGCTCGCAAAGGAGGAGGCCGAACACATCAGGCAACGGCGTTATCGCCGCCGCCGCCGCCGGGATTCTGATCCCGATTTCCGGCCAACGTAGGCGCGGGCTTGCGGACAGTGAGCAATGGGTAGCTCACTGTCCGGCCGTCTGGTAACTGTCCGGACCTAGCCCAAGTTGTCGACGGCGCGCACTGTTCCCGCGCGCCTCAAGTTGTCAGCAACAGCAGGGACCCAGCCGGGTCGAAGCCTACTGGGGCCAGGGTTATCCGAAAGGGCGCTCGAGCCCCGGTATGAAGGCTAGAAGGAACGGGGTGGGTCTTTTAGTCAGTAAGAGTCTGACACTATCTCCCGCTCCGCCCAAGGGCGGGGGATGTCAATGCATGATTTTTCCCACCATAAAAAAAAGCACTGTGGTGTTTGAAATCAGTTTTTAAGTTATATAAATCATCCAACTTGCAACCCAAGTTTTTCATCGTCGCAATATTGCTTTTGCAGCCATCGAACGTGACAGAACGAATTTGCACACCGATTTTATTGCATTTTTCTAAAGTTATCTTTATTAAATTTGCCTTCATATCTGCCTGTATACTGTCAATAAAAAAATAAGCTAATGGTAGTTTCCAGGAATCGTTAATAGCAACTAACATAAAAACAAACTTGGGTGGCCATTTGGCTACTGTCGTCGCTATCTAAGCCCATATCTACTAGGCCCTCATAGCTTTTACCTGTCCATATCTTTTGCCTCCTAATAGACATTTCATCAGCACATAAAGCACATAAAATAATTTTTTCACTAGATTTTACTTTTTCCTCAAGTCTAATTAAAGTTTCAGTACAAAATCCAGGTTCCGCATTTACACTACGATACCATTCATATAATGTATGAGGGCGGGGTAAACATGTATCAAACATTTTACGTACATATTTGTAAGCAGATGGTGAGTAAAAATGCAGCGTTAAAGCAAATTTTCTAGCACCTGGCGGATATTTTACGAAGGGCCTGGAACGATTTTTTTTATTTTTAATGTACATTCCATTAAATATTTCAGCAACTTCAGCATTTTTTTTCAAATCGAAAAATATTGAATCAACAATAGATTGTTTCTTTTGAAGCAAATTAATTATGTTTTTTAGAGAAAGATTTTTTTTAGATAGCTGCTTATTTACTTTTTGTAAATTATGGATTTTCTTAGATTTTCGTACTAATCCTATACCTTTATAGCCAAGGTTTTCTTTATACAGTTGTAATAAATGAGAACATTTAGCTGTTTTTCTTACACTATCTTTCTCATAATTTAATGATTTGCTTAATAAATTATTTATTTCCGTTTATTAATATTACATTTTCTTTGGGAGTTTTCCCTCTTCGTAGGTAGACCTCCTGGTCTCATGTATCAACAAACGTATTTATTGCCAGGTGATTATTTGGCCCTTGGTCGCAAACTGATGCTTTCACTATAGACCCTGCAAGTTGCACCTCGCTTATCATATTTTAAATTGTGTTTTCAACTCAGGCCCGTTTGTCGCACTTGATGAAAATGTATAAAAAATTGTTTTTTTTTTAAGTTTTTAATTAGACCACGCACCAAGTAGTAGTCCGGGTAGCCTTTGCGGACCATTATCAACAACCCCTTTGATTTTGTCTTTCTTTTAACTATATGTTATTTGTGCTTTTAGTCATATCTCATCAAAAAACAGAACCCATAAATCGTTAAGGAAGAATATGGTTATGGTAAGTAAAACATAAATAACATCTATTATTCATTTATTTTTAATTAATCAAACTGTTTGATTATATTAGCATCCAAAAATGCTTTATTAATAATTTAGGGATACAAAATTAGAACACTTACGTTAATTTTATCGAAGAATTTTTACCAATTGCTAGTAAAGATGTTAAGCAAGAATTATCACGTACACTCAATCCGGGTGGCCTCTAACTTGTTCAGATGAATTGATTCAACCCTATTTCAGACGACGTAATGAATTATACATGGAATGTGGGTGCTTGATGTGGGGGTACCGTATGGTCATACCCTTTTCACTACAAAATAAAGTTTTAAAACAACTTCATAGTAGTCACATGGGGATAGTGAAGACAAAGAGTCTAGCTCGTAGTTATGTGTGGTGGCCTAACATAAACGCGGGAGTAGAAGCAATGTGTAAGCAGTGCGAGACTTGCGCGGCAGAGGCGGACGCCGGCAGGCTCCGATACAACCGTGGCCATATCACACGCGCCCCTGGAGCAGGCTTCACATTGACTTCCTAGGTCCGTACAAAGGCTTAACATTTTTAGTTATAATTGATTCTACCTCCAAGTGGGTAGAAGTTTTTGAGATGAACCTTATTAATGCTTCAAATGTTATAAAAGTGTAAAGATCTACATTCGCGAGATTCGGTCTACCGGAAGAATTAGTTATCGACTATGGTGACGTGTGCTACTTTGACCTGAATACGGTGTTGCTAGACAAGCTTGACAGACTCCTCAACAACTGCATCCGGTTTATATTTAATTTGAGGAAATATGACCATATTTCAAGTTACAGAACTGAACTTAAATGGATGCCTATACGCCAGAGAAGAAGTTTGCGCGCATTGACTACACTTTTCTCTCTGCTGAATTCTCCCACCCCACCTTCTTATCTTATATCAAACTTTCAATTTCTATGTTCTTCCCATGCCAAGAATCTGCGTTCTTCCAACAACCTTCTTCTGCTTTGTCCTTCTCATTCTTCTGATTTTGTCCATTCTTCCTTTCATATACAGTCCATTCTTCTGTGGAATGCGCTTCCTCTTGAAATCAGGACGGCCACCAGTCGGTATGCATTTAAGCGGAAGTTGCGGCTTCATTTTCAACACAAATAGCGGAGTAGTCTCAAAAATCCTTTCGTTACCTTATATAAATTATATATATTTGTATATATGTAGGTTTATATTATATTGAATATTTAAGTATGTTTATTATATAAATATTTGTACACTTGTTTTCTTATCAAACTATTCTTTTTTTTATGCACCTGCCATGTTTTTTCTTCACCACCCTAGGTTGACTGGTAGAGAATGCCTAAGGCATTAAGTCCGCCTTTGTACCTTTGTGTTGCATGAAGTTGTAATAAATAAATTACATCAATTAAAAATTGTTTTATTTCCTGATAAAATGCCAAAATGTTTCTTCAAGCACAGTGCCACTCCGCATTTCTGGCACATAACGAATGATTTTCTCTTACAAGCTGGTAATTTGCAACGTTGTCTAGCAGTGGGCCATAAAGGGGAGTGTTCGATGCCATCAACTCTGGCGTCTAGGTGGTACTACAGATTTTGATTTTTTTTATTTTTCTTTCTCCTTTCCTCAAGCATGTCGACAAACAATAATGATGGTCTTTCTCTTTTGCGTGTAAATGAGGGTCCAGATAGATAAAAAGCTTTTGCAACTTCCAGCCGAAATTCACGGAGTTTTATTTATGTGTTATTATGTCCATGCTATTCAACTCTCTTGTAAAGAAGCCAACCGTTTATGATCATGACATCGAGCAGATGTTAGAATATCCTCATATATCATTTCCTTGTTCGCATTTTTGTTTTATACTTTCCAATTAATGTTTTCATAACCCATTCTTATTTCTGCTTCATAGATAATATTTTGGCTTTGATATTGTGCTGTATACATCGTGTAATGATCTACCTTCCTCAAGTTGCTATTTATATAGTCTGCAAATATATCAGCATCATCGCGTTACCTTGCTTTAGACGTAATATCCCTCAGAAAATGCAAAGCTTCATCAACTTCAGGATCTCTCTCTATATTTCGCTTTCGTGAAGGACTTGTAACGTAGTCTGACTTTATCTTGAGAAGACTGAAAATAAAAAGGAAATCTTATAAATAATTGCAAACAAGCTTCAACATTATATTTTGCCAGGTTGGCTGCCGGCCATGCCGTTTGGCATGTGTGGATGCGCCATTATAAGCGCAGCGTAAGTTATTGTTTTTTTTTTTAATTACAAATTCTTTGTCACCTGATGGTTCTATCTCCCGAAATTCCGCCAGTAACTTTTCGTAGGCTGCTTCTTTTTTGCCGTGGTTGTAGTACTATTTTATTTTAACTTACCACATTGCTTGTGGAAAATTAAAACGCAAAGCAGAAATTCTGTTTAAGCTTGTCGCTGCAGCTTTGAGTATAGTTTTGTTGCTTTGATCTAATTTGTTTTTGATATTGTTAAGCTCAACAAACAATTTCACGCAAATCTGCGACATGGAATCCATATTTTAATATTGAAGCGAACCCAGAAGCTTCAGTAATTTCAGTTTCTTGCTGTGGAAAACGGGCTTGCGGCCTAGTTTTGGGTTGATCATGTTTTCATTTTTAGTCAATCTCGCAAAGTAGTCAATAATATGTTTGTATATTGTTTTGTAGTTTTTTTTTTATGACATATTTTCAATCGCAGTTTTAGCAGATTGAAAGATTTCTTCAATTCAAGTCGCTGTAATGGTGCTTCTTTGACGATTTCTTGAAGCATAAAACTTACCTCTTTTATTTTTTATTTCTGCGTTTTGTTGCTTAAAGAATGGTAGACATTTCACCTGAACTTCTTTCTGACTCTTCTATTTTATGATCATTTCGGTTTGATTCATAATTATGCCGACTGATAGTGAGGAGGATTCGGCATGGTAATTTGAATGTTCCCTGATGACTTCGTTTATTTTCTTAGAATAACTGTAGGGCTTTAGGGTATGTTACTTTCATGCGGAAGTGACGCCCGGGTGTCGCCACTGTGCGGAACGCCCGGAGGACACGGTGGAGCACACAGTCGAGGTGTGCCCTGCTTGGGCGGAGCATCGCCGTGCCCTCGTGGGGGCGATCGGCGGCGGAGACCTCTCGAGCCGGGCCTTGGTAAAGGCCATGGTCCGGAGCGAGGAGGAGTGGCAGGCGGTCGCCGACTTCTGCGAAGCAGTAATGCTCGCAAAGGAGGAGGCCGAACGCATCAGGCAACGGCGTTATCGCCGCCGCCGTCGCCGGGATTCTGATCCCGATTTCCGGCCAACGTAGACGCGGGCTTGCGGACGGTGAGCAATGGGTAGCTCACTGTCCGGCCGTCCGGTAACTGTCCGGACCAAGCCCAAGTCGTCGACGGCGCGCACTGTTCCCGCGCGCCTCAAGGAGTTGTCAGCAACAGCAGGGACCCAGCCGGGTCGAAGCCTACTGGGGCCAGGGTTATCCGAAAGGGCGCTCGAGCCCCGGTATGAAGGCTAGAAGGAACGGGGTGGGTCTTTTAGTCAGTAAGAGTCTGACACTATCTCCCGCTCCGCCCAAGGGCGGGGGATGTCAATGCATGATTTTTTTCCCACCATAAAAAAAAAAAAAAAAAAAAGGGTATGTTACTTGTTCTTCACTCATTATGCTCCGTATGGACTTTTTTTTTCACATATAATGAACACATTTTGTCTAAGACAAAGTGATCGCCTTTACAATTGAGATAATTATAATTTTGAATATTAAACGCTCCAAAACGCAAATCATTGATGTGGCTAAAAAGGCTGCCCAACTTAAGGGCCAAGCGCCCGAAAAGTGCCATAAAACAGTGATTTTCTGAGGCCTACTCTTCCGTAACGGCTAGATCAATTGGTTTGAAAAAAATATATGTTTATTATAGATTCATGAACAATAATATAAACATTTGATTTTTTCGTGCAATTAATACTTTTATCAAAAAAAAATATTCAGCAATTTCGCAACTTTTCGCAACTTTTCCCTACTCCTTCGAAACGGCTTGGACCTTTAGAAACATTTTTACACATAAAAATTCGTGGTTAAATACTCTTCAAAGTGAACATTGCATATGTAAATCAATCAATATCTCGCAGAGAAAATGGATTTAAAGCGCTTTCCGGGCGCTGCTGGCCGCAAATAAATGCACAGATTTGCGTACTGCCGCCTAGGCGAGTGCGAGAGTTGCGTTCACATAATTTCGGCCAGATGGTTCAAGGGACTATACGCCTTAAATGGGACTGAGCAGGACATGTCTGCCGCATGTCTAACAGCTCGGGCGCGTAAAACGGGGTTAGTGGGTTTTTGATGAATCTGCACAAAAAATATTTCTTAATCTTCGTCTTCTTCTTCTTCTTCCTCCTGCCCTTGTCCCGTTTTATTTGGGGTCGGCGCAACACGTTTTTTTCTTCCATTCTGTCCTGTCACTAGTCACGCTATCACTATATCATATCTCCTCTTTACATGACCATACCAAGACAAACGATTTCCTTTCAACCTTTCAGTCACTGCGCCACTTTCAAAATTCCCCTAATATACTCATTTCTCACTTTATCCATTCTCGTCACACCACACATCCATCTTAACATTCTCATCTCCGCTACATGCAATCTTTTTTCATCCGTCTTTTTCACAGCCCAACATTCTGATCCATACAGTATGACAGGCCTTATCACGGACTTGTAGATTTTACCCTTCAACTTGAATGGCATCCGTGGGTCACAAGTTGTTCCCGTGACCTGTCGCCATTTCATCCATCCTGCGTTGATCCGATGTGTTACGTCCCGGCCTACCTCACCATCCCCTTGCGACCCGAGGTACCGAAAGTCGGAACAGATCGGTATGGGCGTTCCGGCGAGAGCTAATAATAATATTATTCTTATACTTTGACATTAAAAATTCTTTGGGTAAAAGTGGTAAAACTGCACAAAGACCTACAATTTGTTTTTCATCTTTGCGCTTATGATTCTGTTTTTTTCCCATGTGCCACACGTTCCGGTTCCAGTGGTAATAACAACCTTTTATGTTAGCATTTGGGTACACTTTAAGTATAGCGTTCCATAGGGCAATCTCGAAATCACAATGTATTAAATTTATTTCTAACTGTGGTAATTGCGCTTTTATAATTTGAAAAACTATGTCATAACTAATTTGTTTTTTATTCGGCATCAGCGCATAAATCAAAGGTTTGGTGTTTGTCAATATATCGGTGCTGCCAAAATCGCCGTGAATACACAAACATTATCTTGTTTTTCTTTGGACAGAAAAAATATGTAGGTACGCGGCAAATGATATGGTATCGCGCAGCACTGCACTTCGATTCAAACGACTTATTTGCCGCGTTCTATATGGTGGTACTTAAAACTCGAACGAGAGTAACAGTAATATATATTCTATCTAGTATACATATACCTATATATCCTCATCTACCTCCAGATCATGCACAAAATCAATTTGTTTGTTACTAAGAAATAATTACAAGTATAAAAAACTTACTTTTACAGTTATGTTTCCTTTGCATTTCAATTTCTTATAGTTGATGCATCTAACGTAGCATGCTCCATTTTTATACTGTTTTTCCACCCATACAAATTGCAAACCCATACAAGTGTTTTTAACTATAGTAGTCCAGTCAATATTGACACAAAACCGTTTGCGATGTTTGATGTCGATTTTGACTAGCCTATAGTGTTTTTCCACTCATAAAAAATAATTACAAGTATAAAAAACTTACTTTTACAGTTATGTTTCCTTTGTATTTCAATTTCTTTTAGTTGATGCACCTAAAGTAGCATGCTCCATTTTTATACTGTTTTTCCACCCATACAAATTGCAAACCCATACAAGTGTTTTTAACTATAGTAGTCCAGTCAATATCGACACAAAATCGTTTGCGATGTTTGATGTCGATTTTGACTAGCCTATAGTGTTTTTCCACTCATAAAAAATAATTACAAGTATAAAAAACTTACTTTTACAGTTATGTTTCCTTTGCATTTCAATTTCTTATAGTTGATGCACCTAAAGTAGCATGCTCCATTTTTATACTGTTTTTCCACCCATACAAATTGCAAACCCATACAAGTGTTTTTAACTATAGTAGTCCAGTCAATATCGACACAAAATCGTTTGCGATGTTTGATGTCGATTTTGACTGGCCTATAGTGTTTTTCCACTCATAAAAAAATTCACAAGTGTTTTTGGCTATAGTGTTTTTCCACTCATAAAAAAAATCACAAGTGTTTTTGGCTATAGTGTTTTTCCACTCATAAAAAAATTTACAAGTGCCTAAAATAATAAAGTGGAACTAGTGATAACAAAATTCAACATTAGTTGTAGTGATCACAAACCACCGTGCAGTCCATGATAAACTAGGTACCAGCTTTTATAAAATGGCGAAAGTCTGGTAGCCACAAGCTCTCAGTCTATTAGTCGAAGACAACTTATTGATCATTGTCTATTATAAGTAACCAGTTCATTAGTGCACATAAATTAAAAAGGTTTAGTATCAAAGTTGAGTAGATAGAACAAATTTAAATAAAGTAAAATATTCCTATCGGATCAACTAAAAAGTTGTACCGTTGGAAAAGAAAACAGTTGATCCGTTTCAAAGTTGATTAGATTGGAAAAAAATCCTTCACCGAATCTGATCAACTAGTTGATCGGTTCAGTTGATCGGATTGGAAGTACTGCTTAAAACACTTCGCCATATTACTAGTAATAAGGTTGCAATCATCATCATACCGCCGTGGAGCCGTAATCCTTGATCATCATGCGTATGAATGGATAAATCTGTACATAAAACAAGAACCACTTGTATCTACCTGAACTAAACGTAAATAAAACCTTGAATTGCGGTTTTTAATTCAATGTAACTTGCTGCGCGTTTTCGTTTTAAAAGTTTGGTAGGTACCTATTTATTGCAATGCCTTGTAATTAAAGCACCCATTATCTCGCAAGTCTGCAAAAAACAATCAACAATAAAAGAACAGTAGTAGCTCTAAATTGAAAAACTGAAGAAATGCAGTATTTATACTTACTTAAAAAAAAATTATCGCACACGAGTCAAAAGTTTCAAGCGCAGTTGAACACAATAATTTTAACCCTTTAATTGGCAGAACAATCAAAGTAACAAAATTTTATTTTTGACACGACATGAGTCAATAGTAATGTAGATGTAAATGTAGCACTTCATAGACATAGTAAAAAATAGAGATAAAAATCTGAATTTTTCAGTTTTTTGACAATTATATGTGAAGCAAAAACCTGGAATGTATGTGCAATATAATGGACAGTGCCAAGTTTACTAAGATAAATTTAATAAAGGGAAGTTAAATGAAAAATGGATTTTAAGTATGAATTACGTTATTTTTTATGAAAATTCAAAAAACAATTTCTTTTCCCAGCGACAACTTACACAACATAGTCTTTGGTTACATACAACGTTTGTTTTACCATCTTTACAGTAACGGCATCTACCATAGCTACACGAATCGGAAAATGCTCAACTTGATCAAAGCGTATAATATATCTTCAATCGGTCTTGCTTCCACAGGTTTCTTAATTTTTCTATCTTTTTTCTCCCGTAATATCACTCCGTTCTTTGAATGGTTTTCCTTTTTTTCACTACACTTTCAAATATATCTAACCTGAATAGAATAGAATAGAAATAGAATAGAATAGCATTTATTCGGCACAAGCAACACAATATACCACAACATGAAAGAGTAATAAAAAAAGAGTATTACAAACATACAGTACAGTTGCAGTGACTGCGCCTGAACCGAAAGGGTCACCAACTCAGCAATTGCTGGGCGTCAGACACCCAGCGCTGATTTTCAGTTGGCACCCCGCAGTGACACACGGACGGTGGTAAATAAAATATACTTAAACAAATAAATATAACCTCTATAGATATAACCTATACTTAAAATAAATAAATAAATATTGATGCTAGTGTATTTGAGTGATAATATTGTTATAATAGGTACGCAACTAAATATTATATAAAATATGCCATGGTAGTTACAAAACAATTTTCTCACTATACCCACAATATTCCAAAAAAATATAGTGTAAAAAATATAGTGCATCGCGCGATGCGACGGTTGACTTGATGACGCATAAATCAAGACAGACATCGCTGCACCGGCTCGGCAACTAGCTGCTATCTTGGTCTAAGACAAATTTATACAAATATTACCGAAAATAATTAAGGCTTTCAGAAAAAAAGTTTGTTTAGATTGCTAAGGTTTAGAATTACAAAATTGAAAAGGAGTAGAAATGGAAACAAAACGAAAGTGGAGTAAATAAAATGTGGTTCCTGACGACACAGATGCAACGCGCTCGTGAAATACAGACTGCCTACTTTGATTATATAAATCAAAGACTACCTACAAACACCCTTATTACCTGGAATTTGGAACAAAACATAAATGGTAAGTTTTGTATAACACGACCAAAAGATCAAGATTAAAATTGAAAATTAGAGAATGCATACTTAAAATTGGTAATTTATTAGATTAATGATAACTTTAATAAAAATAATTAAAAATAAATAGACATGTAATTATTGAATTATATAAATGATTTATCAATATTAACATCATTAAATTCGATTTGTGAACTCAAAATAAAATTCTTAAGACTAGCCCTAAACGTATTTATATTTTTCAGGTCCCTAATTGGTGGGGGAATATTATTCCAGCATTTAGAAGCCATGTACCGAAAACTACCTCTGAAGGCTGCAGTACGGTGATGCAGAGTGGACAGTTGCTGAGCACACCGCCTGGCCTTGCGCTCCCGGTGACTATTTATCCACGCAAGCTTTGAGTACAGGTATGACGGACATTTATTTTTAATGACACCAAAAAGGAGACAAGCTAAGTGTAACTTCCGGCGCGACTTCATTTTTAAAATATTATGCTTGTTTAGAAAAGGTGTAATGTGACTCCTCGGTGGTACGTTGAAGCAAAAGCGCGCGCAAGCATTTTGGACCCGTTGAATAAGTCTTACAGTACGTGCCAGAAGTCTAGGTCCCACGACGGTATCTGCATAATTTAATTTTGAAAGAACCAGACTTTCAACCAGCTGAACACGCAGTTCTTCACTTAGATAGGGGCGCATCTTGTACAATACCTTCAGACGGTAGAAACAGTTTTTCACATTGTTTGCAATGTGAGCCTCATAGCGCAATTCTTGGTCCATAATTAAACCCAGATTTCTCGCCTCATAGACGCGATCAATACATTGGCCCATTACTATCACTTTTGCATGACTATAGTTTATTTTATTTAGTTGACTCTTAGAACCGAAAAGCATAAATTTAGTTTTAGCCGGGTTTAGTAATAGAGAGTTTTGTTTCGACCAGTCCACGATCCGGTTCAGATCTTCATTTAATGATTTTACTGCAGACTCATAGTCTTCGGGTTTAAAGGAAATATATAATTGAATGTCATCCGCATAAATATGAAATTTAGAATTTTTTATAACATTTACAATGTCAGCACTATACAAAATAAACAAAGGAGGTCCCAATATTGATCCCTGTGGAACACCCTTCACGACTGGAGTCATGTCTGAAAAAATACTCGATCCATTTGCATCCTTTATTTCTACCAGCTGTTTACGGTTATTTAGATAGCTTCTGAACCATGCAACCGCAGCCTCGTCAAAACCATAATATATCATCTTAGCGAGCAAAAGAGACAAATTAATCGCATCAAACGCTCGGGAAAAGTCTAGTAGAACCAACAGAGTACATTCTCCTTCATCTTGAGCCGATAATATATTGTCGGTAACATCTAACAGAGCCGTTGCAGTGCTGCGACCTTTCCTAAAACCTGATTGCGTCTCCGGTAGAATGTTATTTTGCTCAAGATATGTACTCAGTTGGGAATTCACTACCCTTTCCAACACTTTTGACAAAAAGGGTAAAATGCTTATCGGCCTTAAATCCTTAACAGTGCTTGGGTTTGCCACCTTTGGAATCGGACGGACCACGGCAATTTTCCACAGGTCCGGGAAGCTCGATGTAGAAATGGAACAGTTAACAATAGAGGTCAGGATATCTAAAGTTTGAGGGAGAGTCAGAGAAAACATGTCAAGCGTAATGTGGTCAAAACCTTCTGCATTAGATTTAATTTTTGATACAATTTTGATAATGTCAGATTGATCTACAAAATTAATAGAGAAAACAGCTTCATTAAATCTGTGAGTCTCATAGAAATTTAAACATGATTCTGGTGCCATACTATCACCTGGAACATTCAAGAAATGTGAATTAATTTCGTTAGGGTCATTGATATGAGAGGGTAATTCCGATACAGTTTTAAAAGGTAACAAGGTTGATTTTAGATTTTTCCACAGAATTTTGGGTTGATGTATTTTACTATTAATGTTGTGTTTAAAATAAGCCACTTTTTCGTAGTATAAAGACTTGTTTACTAGACCTTTTAACTCCTTATAATACGATAGTTTACTCTCTGAAACTGATCTTTTACACCGTATGTGCGCCTGATTTCGCAGACGCATCATAAACTTGATATTATCTGTAATCCATGGATACGACCTATCTCTAATTACCCGAGTCTCACATGGAGCATATTTATCAAAAAGTATGTTGACATTATAATTGAGTTGTACCCCCATACCTGAACTCTCATCGATTTTTCCTTACTATTATTTTGTCGATACAAAAGCCATGCATTATTGATGCTTATATCAATCAACTGGGCAAAAATAGAAAGAGACCATCTTCGAGTTTTAGAGGAATCTTATAAAGGGATATTAGCATATCAGCCAAGTCGACCCCACCCATATTTTTATCATAGTTTTTGACTATCTTAGGGCAGTCGACATCAACCCTTGCTTTTTGTTCTTTGCAATAACGTTTTATATTATCCACGGGGTGAGCATCGACACAGGAACTGATAAGGGTAACACATTTATTGTCTAACCACTTTACCACTGCCAGTTTATTTTGGTTACAAACTACTTGCGCGAAACTGCCTCGTGGTTTCTTTCTAAGGTCTTTTTCAGAAGGAAGTACACCTTTACAGCCTCTTAGTCGGTTTCCTCTTATAGTACCAGAGCAAAATATTCCGTGGTTTTTACGCAACATGTATACGAGCTCAGGTGAAGTGAAAAAGTTATCACAATATACATTTGCAGGTTTCGGACGAATTGTTTTACACAAAGCAAGAACTACTAGCCCCCCCAAACCTATAGAAATCTCATCCTGTGTGAAGTTATAATTTCTAAACGTATCCTCTCCTCCAAAAAAGATAAAATCGTAGATTAAACCTGAAGCTATCGCGCGAACGAAGTTTTTGAAACCCCACTTGTTTTATTTATTTTGAATACATTGTCTTCTGTTTCCCGCCTTGGTCCCTTTATAGGGAATCATCACCTCATCTAAACTAAAATTCTGTTCCTCGCACAATTTCAGGCAGTTTTGCCTAATTTTTTCCACTACTGGCCGAACTTTGAAGTATCTATTACCGTCGTCGGAATTATTATCGATGAAATGTATGCAACGTCTAATTGTTTGGTATCGCTTTAGTGGCATGAGATCGGTAATATTCATAAATCTAAGTCTGCGGTTCCAATAATCAGTGTGGCTAGGCATATGTACAACACCCATTAATATTTGTATGGCAAGAAAAGTTAGAAACTCTTCTTGAGTAAGTTGTATGGATCATCTCTCTTTTCGGCATAAATATTTATAAACATAGATAAACACAATGTTTTTGTATGAAACTATTGTTTATGGTTTCAGAAAACCAAATATGGATATTAAAAGCGAAAAAAGATACGGTCAGGGTGTGTTATGGGGTGGTTACCTAGAGTGACCACTGAAATAAGTAGGTATTCTTTACAATAATCCCAGTATTTTTATTCAAGAACAAAACAAGAGTATTATATCATAAATAAGAGTATTATAACATATTTTTAGAGTTTTTTTATCTAAGATGATCTTCAAAGCATGTCTTCCCGTCTCGGTAACATAGAGGAACTTTACATATTTTGCAACTCCACACTGTACGAACTGGCAAACTTTTAGTACTGCAAATGCTGCAACGTCTTTTAGTGCCTCTGATAGGTTGGTGATTCCCAATGGCTTGTTTTATTGCTAATGGCATTTCGGGTTTGTGCTTTTTTATAAAGGAGCAAGTAGGTGAACTGGGTTTGCTTGACGTGCGCGACAACCCCTTCTTCCTGACGACAAAAGCTGGTGCCAACATATCCTGGTACACATGACGTCTAAAATCTTTCAGACACAGTTTTTCTAAACAAGAATTAGGGTCCTGTTGAAGCTCTTTGTATATAATAAATGCATTTACTACAGTACAATCCAAAAAGTGAAAGAAAATTCTATGCCACCATTTTTTTGATTTCCGATCAATCGCGTAGGTTCCTTTGAGCTGGTCAAATTTATCAACAAAGTTCATATTGTCATTATAGTCTTTCAGGGCGAGAGGACACGGAACTTTAGTCTTTTCTCCAGTCTTCTCTGTTCTCGTCATATGTACCGTATTTTTAGGATCGTGAAAATTTGTAAGCAGATATACTGAACGTTTGTCTTTCCATTTCATGTACGAAACCAATTGATTGTCACTAACACGATAGTCATAGTCACCTCGTTTCAGTTGGGCATCTGGCTTCAAAGTTGGAAGGTGTTTACGATTGTAATTGACTGTTCCGCATGCATATATTTTTTTTAGTCGTAATTGTACTTGCAATTCATAACTGTTAAAAAAATTGTCGAAATAAACTCTGTGGTTCTTATCTTCTAACCCTTCGCAAAACCTTTTTACGACTTTGCCTCCTAAATTAGTTTCCGTATTGCTTCCCGTCTTACCTGCATATATATCAAAATCTAAACAATAACCACTCGAAGCACACTTTGTCCAGACCTTATACCCTCTTTTGATGGGCTTTTTTGGCATATATTGCTTCAGTGTGCTTCTGCCTTTGAATTTGATCATAGATTCGTCAATTGCAATCTTTTCACTATGATAATAATTAATTTTATAAGATTTTCTAATCATTTCTATAAAAGGACGGATTTTATATAATTTGTCATAGTTAGGATCGTTTCGAGAAGGCATCATGTTATTATCATTTAGATGTAGGTTACCTAGAATCCATGAGAAGCGATTGAGTGGCATGAAAGATGATATATATTCGTCACGAAGATCCGGTGAAGATGACCAATAATCCCTGTAACTCGGGCTCTTCTTTATACCCATTACCAAATTCAAAGCAATAAAAACAGACATTTCATCCGTAGTAACAGGCTTGAAAGTCTTACCACTTTGTTGGGCATAAAGATTTGTATGAAACGTAATATGTTGTAAGAGCTTTTCCGTCCAGAGAAATTGAAAAACTTTTAGCGGAGTCAGCAGTTGATGCGCAGCCAAGTTACTTATTCTTTCGGGAAGATGAACAGATGGTGTGTGATCGTCGGGAGCTAAAATTGAGTAAGCACGCTTCCATTTGGGAGTTGCTATTTCAGGTTCAGGTAAAACTGGGTACTCAGAAGTTGATGGACAATCACCACGAAGAACAGCGAAAGGGACGACATCATCAGGTTCGAATTCTTCATCTGAAGACTGTAGTGGAATAGCAGTGCTGGTAAGCATTTCATCAATTTCAGGGTTGTCTTCGTCTGAACCATCACCGCCAGCATGACTATCTGTATCTGAAGGTATTCCTTCGTACAATAACGATTAAAAATGTCGGCATCCGTTATCTTCCTCTTTGACATCTTCCTAAAACAAAAATCAACAACTCAAATGTATTTACAAAAATCAACCAAAAATACACAGTTACCGAACGGTGGTTACCGCTGGTAACCACTTTGAATAAATAAGTTTATGGAAAAAATACGAAATAAAATGTAATTATTTTACACAAAATATAAAGTATAACCCTTAAATGCATGATAGAATATTTTTACCCAAAAAAAATATATTATGTCTCATATAGGCGTAACTTAACTCAAAAAAATAATAAAAAAATGATATCAATGGGAAGATTTTTTTTTTTATAAAAATAATTTTGTATCGATTTCGATACAGTATGCATCAGCTTTACAAAAAAATCATTATTTTACAAAGTTGAAGAATTATGAAAATGGGTGAAACAATCTTTGGATTTCTTACAACATAAGTAAATATTGCACTTAGAACATTTAATTATGCTTAATAAATTACATGACGGCATCATACATCGACCACGTGTTTCTGTTCTTATGATGTTATGATCCACTTGGTCAAGTCTTACTTCAAGAGGTGGCAAAACTTGACAAGGTTTCCCTTTTCGCATTTTAGGTGGGGGTTGATCTTCCCTTATTGCACTGGTGCTTGGGCGCCCTCTGGTGTTAGCAGGAGTATATTTGCAAAGAGTTTCGGCCAACTCTGATCGAAAGTCTGCAAGGGTCATGAGGTTTTTGTGGTTTCCTTTTCTTTCTTCTACTTTTTTATATAATACCCATGAATTTATAACAGTCAAATCTAACAGGTGATAAAAGATTCTCATATACCACTTTCTGCTTTTCATTCGAATCCTGTATCTCCCTAAAAAGGAATCCATCAGGTCTACTCCACCCATGTGCATGTTATATTCCTTGACTAATTTCGGGCATGTGATAGGAATCCTCTTCTTTTCTTTTTTATCGAATCGTTCGATATTCTCCACGGGGCATGCTCCAACATATGTCGAAGCTAAGACAACTTGTTTGTTGTCTTTCCAACTAACTGTGGTCATGTCAATTCCTTCAAAATTAGTTACATATTCTTCGTAAGACCCTCTTGGAATTGAACTTTTCATTACATCTTGCTTAGTTGGCAACTTGCAAGTTTTTCCCAGTCTATTTCTTTGAATAGTACCTAGGGAATGTATACCTTGCTTGGCTAGTATATACATCAATGGCAAATATGTATAGTAATTGTCGAAATAGACAATATGATTTCTTAGCCTGGGTACCACGCTCAGCAAATCCATAACTGTTTGTCCCACAACTCCCAGGTTTTGATCGTTTGAGGATCCTTCATTTCCTTCTTTTCCAGAGTAGATTATGAACCTATAAGCAAAACCGCCCAAATTGCATAGAACAAATAATTTGAAACCCCATTTGTGAGGTTTGTTGGGGAGATACTGCTTTAGAAAATGTCCCACTTTGGTGGCGCACATCTGTTCATCTATGGATAATCGCTGCTCGATGGTCACGCTAGAGAACTTCTCATTTAAATGGGTGATTATGGGACGTAACTTATGAAGCCTGTCATGCTGCGCGTGGTCTACTGGTAGATGATCATCATTATTATTGAAGTGCAGTAACTTACGCATTTTTTCAAATCTATTTACAGGCATTGCTTCTTTGATGGGACTGAAGCCAAATTTATTAGACCAATAGGACCTTGTGCTCGGAGAATGGTAATCAGACATATATATTAGAATACCAAAATATTTGCGAAGTTCACCCACTGTGAATGTTTCAGGTTTGTCAGGTTGTTTCTGGACAGCATAGCGTGTTGATTCAGTAACAATGTTTTCCATAAACGGATTCGTGAAAAAGTATGTAAAAAACTGATAAGGACTTTGCAGTTCCATTATAGATGAAAGTAGATGAAGGTAACTCTTCAGACCCACCAAATTTGATGTTATTCTCATCAAATGGAAAAGACTGTTTTCTCCACAGTAAATTCCTCAAATTCATGGGAGATTCAGTCGGTTGTGCTTCCACTCGCTCCAATGACTGTGCGCCTTGCACATGCTGCTCATCCTAAATCAATGGAGGATCCGGTAAGTCTTCTGAATAGTCCTGCCCCGTAAGAACTTCTTCATCTTCCTCTAATTCAGCTGCTAAGGCTTCTCGAGATGGGTAATAAGGAATATCTTCCCCATCTGACTCTGAATCATCTTCCGAAATGTCACCATTCTCCAACCTCCTAAGCACATCCTCTATTTGTCGCTCTGAAAAGCAAAAAACATGCATTCAGCCATATCTAAAAGCGAGTAAAATCAAAAGCAAAACCGTTGTAAACAAACAATTGAATTTGGTTTAGGCAGGAATCAAACGCATGCTGTATCGTTTTCGATACAAATATAAAATGCGATATTTGCTCACGTAAACACATAAAAGTCGTGAAAATTCATATGTTTTCAAGTAAATGAAAGACTTACCATCCATTTTGTGATTTTTATTGATAACAACTCGAATTATTTTCGTTTTCGCACTTAAATGAAAAACTTAGTTTTGAGATTACGCGCACTTCGTTGATGTCCTTAGCAAAGACAAGGAAATCATCCTTCAGAAATGACATTGACACCTGACACTTTTCTTTTTCTTGAAGGCAATAAGGCAAAAGAAACTATCTGGAAAATTTGGAAATTATGGTGGTAAGTATACTCCCTATGCCCACTAGGACCTATGAAAATCGGCAAAACAAGGTGTTGCACACAGAGGTACATTGCACCTTCCACACATAATTTTGGAGCGTTTATCATTAGTTTTGGTGCTACAATGTTTGCAGCGCCTATACGTTGAGTCAACTGGCATGTGGTCTCCAACATTCAAAAAGCGCACTTCGTGAGGAACAGCACCGATCACTTTTTGACGATTGGGCTCGGCAGATTTTTTTATAGTTTTGTAAGTTGCTTTACTTAGTGCGTCGGATTTTCGTTTCCTTGTACTAAAGCCGGCAATGAGACCCCTCGCTACTGCTACTCGAAACTCTAAATGCGACAATTTTGTAGCTCTTGTGGTTTGGGAGTACAATATGCAAGCATTTGTTATGCATGTATCTAAGAGAAAATAAAAAATTCGTAACCACCATCGTTTGCTTCTCCTGCCAACCGAATATGTGTTGCGGACTTGGTCGAATCGGTCCACTCCTCCCATTCGTTTAGTGTACTCCTTTACTACTTCCGGGCAGGCCAGGGCTCGTTTACTGCCATCTTTTTGTGTCCTCGAAACAGTTGTACGATTTTTAGGATGAAATGTGTTACTTAGAAGTAAAACTTCTTTGTTATCCTGCCACAATACAAAGGCTACATCATCTTTTGTCCTCCATTTATATTGTCTTTTTTTTCGAGTTTCTTCTTGGATCTGTCACCGGCCGATTTTTTTTTACGTATTTTGGTAAATCAGCTCTGTTCCTTCTTACAGTTCCAGTAGCGTATAATCCATTCTCATACAAATATTTCAAGAGAGAAAAATCACAAAAAAAATTGTCGAAGGTTATATGTATCTTGAATTCCTGTCCAATCAATTTATTTGTCAGTTCTTTGACCACCTTTGCTCCCAAACCCTCTTCTGTACCGGTTCCAGTTTTTCCAGTATAAACTGAAAATTCGTATAAATATCCAGTTACGCTGTCGCACCGGCACCAGACTTTGTAGCTACCCAAACCCACCAGCACCTACGGAGAATGAATTGCCGACTGAAGTCATCAGTACCCCGGAGATTCAAAAATGGATTGTTTCTATAGAAACAATCCTGGGTGAAGTTTGCGCTATTGTCGGGGATGGGAAAATGAACTCGGACCAGAAGCTTCGTGTCTCCGCTCTTTGCCGTAGGGTCCAAAGTGGGACATCTCAAATGGCCGTCTTATATCAATCATTGAAGACAAAAACTATCCTAGCCCATACCACAATCCAGCACCTTCAGGCTCAGCAGAATGTTGGGAACTCTCTCCAGCAGTTTAGAGAGCTCGTAGAAACAAAAATGAATCCGCCGGAAAATACTTCTTATGCTGGCATGGTTAAGAAGGGTACCGACATCGTCCGTCCTGCAAATTTGAGATCAGTCGCCATCTATCCCAGCGATAAAACCCAAACAAGTGACGACACCAAGTCTCTTGTTCAAAAGATCATCTCCCCAGAACAACTGAAGCTTCATGTTCGTGGCTTAAAAAAGGTGAAAAATGGGGGCGTTTTGATCAGCACCGAGAACAAAGGCGATATTGAAAAACTTAAGAACTCGGAAAAATTAGCATCATCTGGCCTAAAAATAGAAGAGCCTTCCAAACGCCGACCTCGGATTGCTGTTATTGGTGTCCCCGTCGCTCTTACTGAAAAGGAGGTATTTGACTGTATTTTCGAGCAGAACCTATCAGACAAATTGCCGAATTTAACTCGCGAGTCCTTCCTAGAGTGCATCAAACTAAGCCATAAATCGGGTAAGAGAGACCTTTCAACTTGTAACTATGTCCTGGAACTGCCGGCTAGCATAAGAAAGGTTATCATTAACCAAAGCCGAATTTTCATAAATTGGACGTCGTGCCCAGTGAGAGATTTCACTATAGTCACCAGGTGCTTCAACTGCCAGCAGTTTGGACATGCAGCCAAGTTCTGCCGGGAAGCCAGTCCTACCTGCAACCACTGTGGAGAGAGCGGACACTCCTTCAAGGAATGCAGTAGCAAATCTTCTCCCCCTCTATGCGCAACGTGTAAACGCTTCAAGAGGAAATGTGATCATCCAACTGGTGATGTAAGTTGCCCGGCCCGCAAACATGCAGAAATGAATTACATAAACTCTATAGATTATGAAGGCGCCTAAGAGCGTCACCGGACACTTAAGTGAATTAGCAGATAAATAGGTAGCTTACATTTATTTTTATTTTCTTTTCTTTTGTAACTGTCATGACAACTCAGCTAATTTGCGATCTAGATAGTTTTTCTGTGTCAGAGTCTAAAGTTTGCAATGTTGAGGATTGTAAACACCTTCTTCCTTCTGGTGACAAAACACTAACCCTACTAACACAGAATATTCGCAGCATAAGTCGAAACATGAACGGTTTTGAAGTATTGTTACAGGATCTTGACGTAAGCTGTGATATTATTGTCCTAACAGAGTGTTGGCTGTCAAAACAGATGGTTAACTTACCATCTCTTGACGGTTATTACTCCTACAGAAGTGACATAAACATAAACCAGAACGATGGTTTAGTAGTTTATATTAAAAATAATTTAAGAACAGTAAGAGAAGAGTCAGTAGCCTTAGACAGTAATTGTTTAATAATTAAAATTATTCCCGACACGGTAGTCATAGCTATTTATAGGCCTCCTTCACAAAACATAGATAGATTTTTAGAGTCACTCGACACAAATTTAAAAAAATTATCATCCTTTAAAAACATTATACTTATGGGCGATATTAACATTAACATTGCTTCCGGGAAAACAGATAGTAATGTACATAATTATCTGAACATTTGCTCATTCCATGGACTTCTTCCAGCTCACTACCACCCCACGCATCAGAGTGGCTCATGCTTGGATCACATAATTATAAAATCAAAAAATCCATCCAAAACACTAGTTACTAATTCTACGATAACCGATCATCAGGCTGTTTTACTAGCACTACAAATAAGTTCACCTAGAAAAATATGCATGCGTAGCTACACTAAAGTCAATATGACTAATCTCGAGAATGACATTCGCGGTATTAATCTTGACCCGGTTTATAATTCAGACGATGCAAATAGTTCGTTAAATTACTTCATAAATTCGTTACAATCTGCAATAGTGAAAAATACGTTTACTAAGACTGTGCCTAGAAAGTATAGTTGCATTAAACCTTGGATCACGCCTGGTCTCGTTCGATGTATAAGGCATAGAGACAGACTTCATCTAAAATTGAAACTAGCTCCTGATGACAAAGTACTTTCTATAACTTATAAAAGGTATCGGAACTTCTGTAATAATCTTTTGAAAAAATTGAAAAATCAGTACGACAAAAATGAATTACAGAAGGCCGGGAAAAATAGTAAACTTGTGTGGAAGTTTGTAAAATCACATACTTTTAGATCGAAAAAACCTGATCCTCCGTTAGAAATTTTATTGTCAGATGTAAACCCAAATGAAGCAATAAATAAAGCAAACAACTATTTTGTTAACGTTGGTAAAAACTTGGCTGAAAAAACAATTAACCCAAGTATCATTTCCCAACCCAACTCGACCACGACATTCTCCACACTAAACTCTTTTGTTTTATTAGATACCGACGTAAACGAAGTAGTCAGAATTATAAGCGGGCTTAAGGATGTTTGTGCCACTGGGTGGGATGACATACCCAATCATATTCTGAAAACATTTAAATACTTACTTGCCCCTCCTCTAACCCACATCTTTCAACTTTGCTTATCTAAAGGTATATTTCCAAAACTACTTAAGAAAGCCGTAGTCACACCTGTATTCAAAGCTGGAGATAAAACTAGTGTGAATAACTACAGACCCATCTCAGTATTAACAGGCCTCTCTAAAATTTTAGAAAAAATTATTAATAGTAGATTGATCAAATATTTAGAAGATAACAGACTACTATCAGATAATCAATTTGGTTTTAGGGCTAAAAAATCAACTAACCAAGCAGTCCACAATTTGACTAACTATATCACTACTAACCTAGATAATGGTATGCACACAATAGGGATCTTTCTAGACCTTGCCAAGGCCTTCGACACTATTTCTTGTTCTTTACTCTTGCACAAGCTTGAATCACTTGGGATAAGAGGTAAACAGCTTTTACTATTTTCTGACTATCTCAGCGATCGTTATCAATGTGTAAAAATAGGTCAATACACCAGTTCTGATCTAAAAAATAGCTGTTTTGGCATTCTGCAGGGTAGCATTTTGGGGCCCACATTATTTTTAATCTACATAAATGAACTATGCAGCCTGTCGCTCCAAAATGGTGTTATAATGTCATATGCGGATGACACCGCTCTATTGTTTTCAGGTAAGTCAAGAGCTGAGGTGTATGATTATGCACAAAATGGTTTTGACATTGTGTCTAAGTGGCTCCAGAAAAATCTCCTGACATTAAACACAGATAAAACAAACTACATTTTATTTACAATGAGAAATGCTAACATACCGCTTAATAACCTTTCGCCCTTTTAGATTTCCTACGCACCAGCTGTACATAGCATGTAAAGTGCTAACAGTGCGGCAATTATTTATTTTAAACATAGTACTACATCAGCATACTGCACTGCCTTTTGTCCCTCCACCTTCGGACAAGAGAAGAAAGGACTTGGTTTGCATAAAGCCTCAAACCAGATATGCCTTTACTAAGCGTTTTTACGTGTTCTTAGGTCCTTTTCAAAGGCTTAACAAAGTATTAAGTTTCTATAGTATAAGTTACAAAACATGTAACAAGATGTTGTCAGAATACTTAAGTGTCACTCAATTACGCAGACACAGAACAACTTTTAGAAATTTTGTCATAATGGACTCGTTAATGTTTATTTTTGTATAATTTCATAGATATAGTTTTTAGGTATTATTGTACCATATTATTATGCTTAGTTATCGTAGTCATTTATTACAGTAGAACATTTTTTTATAATAATTTTACTCTAATTTTAAATTTTTATTGTCGCAATGAAACTGGACTGTAAAGTGATGGCCTGAAACACAGGTTTAAATTAACCTAGATCGGGCGGTCCACTATCAAATAATGCAATTCCAAACCACTCCTAATTGAACTTTTTTTGATATTTTAGTTTTACAATATTTTTAAGCACTGAAAATTGTACCATTATTGTAATAGGAAACCTTGTTACTGTTGCCTAATGTTTATATTTTTGTAAATGTAATGTATAGCTCGGTAAGGGGGGTCCCCCGTCGACTTTCACTGCCACAGCGGGGGGGGGGGCGTGCCTCGGAGACTGAGTTTAGGTACTTGCTTGATGCCAATGGGGGGGGGGGATTTAGGTTTGTACTAAAAATCTAAATCTCGAATTCTTGATATAATGGGGGGACCCCCTGACCCCTTATATACGCCCGTGACACAATGATTTATTATGTGAAAAATTGCAAAAAATAGACAAAAATTATATCCAAATAAAGCATTAATTTCAACCTAAGGAGCCTCACATACAATGGGGTCTCACATGCGTCTGATTACGATTTTTTATAATGTAAACACCATAACATACAAAACATGCGATACTTGGTTAACTTTTGGCAAAGTAACTTTAAAGACACATTGTAATAAAACATTACTTATGAGGGTCCTTGGCAATGTAACTTTTAAAGCACAATGTTGTAATTCACTACTTAGTCGGCTCTTTGGCAAAGTATCTTTAAAGGCACGTTGAAGTTTGAAAACATATCACAGCTTGGAGAATACATTTCTATACTAGATTTTCATTTAGATCGTTCGTATATATCAATACACATATAATTTAACAAAAAACTGGCACTGTTACATGTAAAAAAAAAAGAAATCAATAAAACTTACAGCTTTGTTGCTCCTCGTGCTCGGCATTTTTTGAGTTTGACGTAAATAGGGATGTCCAGTCGTTCAAAATGCAACCGACTTATGTTTTCTAGTGATGCGCTGAATAAATCTTTAAGATCAAATCGATCGATTCAAAAAAATATGAATATATAATGTTACCGATTTTTTTAAAGTTGCCGTATCTTTAAAGGCACATTTCCAAATTAAGGGTTAAAAATCGCCTCCAGATTCGTATCATTTTTTAAATCAATCAGCTCATCAGATAATTTTACATTATCAAAACCCAATACTGCAAGCTCTGTTGTAGTGGCTACTTCTAAGTGCCAGGGATTTTCAATTAAGAGAAGACATTTCTTTATTTTACATAAATCCTGAAATCTTTTCCAAAATTCGATGCTTAAGGAAATTAATTAATTAGAAATATAAACCAGATTTTCTGTTGAGCTTTTATCAGTGTTGGAAAATTATGAAGTTTTTTATTATTTATTTATTCGATATACATATGAAGTTTATCTTCGAAAGCAAACACTTTACTTGCCATTTGAGAAATAAGTTTATGCTCACCTTGTAATCGACGATTAAGTTACGTCGCAGAGAAACGCTGAAAGACACCACCAACTGTCTTGCTCAAGTTTTTTATAATCTTTATTATTTTTTTGTAGAAATACTATTATTTCGTGCCTTAAAGCGTAAAACCGTTCTACAACTTTTGTCCTACTCAGCCATCGTATTTCGGTATGGAGAAGTACATCGCCATACTCACTATTTAATTCTTGTAACAAACTCTTGAATTTTCTATGGTTTAGTTCTCGCTCTGCTCTAATAAAATTGACGATGTTTACAGCGGTTTTCATTACGGCGTCAATTTCTGGCACAGTGCACCTCGCAGCACGTACGCTGCGAGGTTTTCTTGATGTATGATACAGTGAAATGATAGTAGATTTTTTAAGTCATATTTCTTTTTCAAGAGTGAAATAAACCCAACATCATATTATCTAGTCATAGATGGACCATCCGTGCAAACACTTGCCATTTTTTAATATCAATATTATTTTTATCCATAAAAGTACAAATAATATCATTATAATCAATTCTTCTGGTTTGACCTTTCATGGCCAGAAACTTGAGAAAATATTCATGAACGCTATTTTGTCCCGTACAGTACCGTACAAAAACAGAGCATTGTGACGTCAAGGAAACATCAGTGCTCGAATCAAATGCCAAGCTGAAATATTTACAATTCTTCAAGTCATCAATGATACAGCCATAAATATGCTTCGAAATATCTTCAATTCGCCTGACACAGGTGGAATCTGAGAGCTGTAGTTGCCTAATTTGTGATATTATCTGTGTTTTATTGCTAAACTTGTCAAATAATATATTTGAAGCATTTATAAAACACTCTTTCACTATCTCAGTGTCAGTAAACGGTTTCATATGTTTTCCTAGTAAGTAACAAACTTCGTAGGACGCTCTTGTTACCGCTATATCTTGTGACATTGATACTGCCATAACATTCTGCTGTTGCTGCAATGACCTTTTGAAAGAATGCAACTTTTCTTTTCGCAATGCAGACCCCAATGGAAAACTATCGCTGAACATCTTATGTTTTGTAGTGTATTGTCGCATAATATTATATTTTTTTAATATCACACTTTCGCGACAGATTAAACATGTCGCCGAACCGTTTTTGTTGAGGACAACAAAATATTCCTCTTCCCAATTGTCTTGAAACAATCTATTTTCTTCAGAAATTTTCGAATAAGTCATCCATCAGATTGCAGCTTGTAAAAAAAATTTTTGAATACTAGATTGAGTGTATATACGGTTTTCAGAAGATAGATTTTTGTTGGAACCCCACATATGTTCCAAAAGCAACACATTCATCACTATCAGTTTCATCTGTTTGATCGCTGGCCAAAATATCTCTAATATTTGACATTGTTTTACTCATAACATCAAATTTTGTTCGACGTTTCTTTTCCCAAGAAGCAGAGCTCTGTGTTGTTGATATGTTTCTTTTCGTTTGTGTTCTTTGTGAAACAGGTCCCATACCTGTGTTATTGGAAGTGACAGTATTTTCAGTATTTTGTATTTTTTCATCTATTTGTTGCAAACCCTGAAAAAATAATGTAAAATAAATATTATGCACGTTATTTTTGATGTTTCAGACTCCTACAACATTGGAAGAGTGGAAAGTAATTCAGAACGGATTTGAGAAGAGATGGAATTTTCCGAATTGCTGTGGTGCTATAGATGGAAAGCACGTAGATATTATGGCGCCTCAACATTGCGGCTCACTGTACTTTAATTTTTAAAAGAAAAATAGCATCGTGCTTTTTGCATTAGTTGATCATGACTACAATTTTACGTACATAAATGTTGGTTGCAACGGTTCAGCAGATGGAGGCATATTTCGAAGCAGTGCTCTGTATAATGCTCTAGAAGAAAATGTATTACCTGACAATGGATTCATAATAGGAGATGATGCTTTTCCTTTAAAATCATATTTACTAAAGCCCTATTCACGTTTGCCAAGGAACTTAATTTATGCTGAAAAAATATTTAATTATCGCCTCTCCAGAGCACGGCGAATAGTTGAAAGTACGTTCGGGATTTTAAGAAGTAAATTTCGCATTTACGAAAACATGATAGCATGTTCTGTTGAAGTGGCGGAACGGTTGATTCGAACTACGTGTGCACTACATAACTGGTTAAGAAATGTTGAAGCAACATATATGCCTCCAGGTACATATGATGAAGGGGACACAACAGAGGCACGAGGGAATTTACATTATTCTGTTATTTCGCAAACCGGGGAAGTCGTAAGAAATACTTATAAGGAATATTTTGTCACACAAGGGAGGGTAGCATAGCAAGATATTATGATTACTTAAAATATATACTGTTCCGTTCCTTCACCTTACTAAACTGAGACACACGGTGATATAGGTACAGGTAAATTATTTAAACACAATTTCACTGCACAAAACAAATTACGTTACACGCATATGCAACAGAAGTTTTGTATAAATAATGTATAAATAATTATTTTTAAATAAATTCCTCACTTCCTTGAATACTTAATAAATAAATAAATAAATATTCAACGTGTTGCCATTTACATTTTTAAATTTAAAAAGAAATTTCTATTACTTTCTGAATAAATATAACCGTCTGTCAGGTACAGACGGTTATATTTATTCAGAAAGTAATAGAAATTTCTTTTTAAATTTGTGTATTGTGAAAAAATATTAGTAATAATAAAATATAATTATAAACACGTTACTTACTAATTCCTGTGGTTTTCTTTTCACATCCGCAACTTTGACCATTACTTCTTGTAGCATGTAAAATCATTTCAATGAAGGTTTATATATTTCTGTGGCTCCAGCGCCTGATTTTTGAGATTTCTCGATTTTTAACTTTTCTAAATTGTAAGTAGATCGAAGACTTCGTATTTTATTTTTTATTTCATTTTTTCCGAAACCGTCAATGCCCATCTCTTTCTCGATTGCTTCTAAAGCGTTCTCTCTTGATTGTTTATTTTTGTAGTTTGACGATTCCATATTCCACAGACAATCGTAGGTTTTGTACAGAAGTACGAAACGACAAGTCGTTTCGTCATTCCACTTATCTAATTTACTCATTATTGGTCACATTAAAACAAAAACTAAACAATTATAGAAGAAACAATTCACATATTAGAAAAACAATTAAATTAACCCGCTTCCTTATCGGTCTGTAGCGTCGCGCTTGCGCACGTCTGAACCTGCTCAAGTGACATGCGCGAGTGATCCGCGCGCGTCGCAGAGCACGCGGATTAGTTGCGCGGGTGGCTCGCTTTGGTACATGCTCGAGTCACTAGACCCGCACATGTTTTTAAACGATATGTTTACGATGCATATAACCCGCGCAAGTGCCTCAACATGCGCAAGCTACATGCACCGTGTACAAGCACCCTAAATAACAAGAATATAGTTTACTATAAGTTTTAGAATCACAAAATAACTTACCAGATTCTTTGTTGAAGAAACTCGACAAAAAACTGCAGAACGACGTCAATTTTTCAAATTTTTTCAACAATCTAACGACTTGACAACTTTGACATAACTTTGCACTGACAATTGACATTTTTGTATTGAGTGTTGCCATAATTAAGATATAGTAAATATTCTAAAATTACAATTTACCAAAACTAGCTCTTCTAAGGTGATATTAACTGCATAATTAATAGGATTTAAAAAAAATACAAAGTGGTAATATAGTTACCTTTATTTTATTAAGGGACTCCGCGCGCACTCGCGTGACAGACAACCGCTGAGCCCATAGCCACATAGGTAGTAATATGTTGTGTTCTGTGTGTACGCAATAAGGGAGAAAACATTAGTGAATGCTAGAATTGATTAATACGTTAATTTTACGTAGGCTGTTCTAGACTTTGTTGAGCGCCCCAAGGTGGCGTCTGGCGTCTCGATAAGTCAATGCAACGACTTATCTCCGTCATAAATAACATAAGCCATAATACAAAAACTTTTAAATTGCATTTAAAAAAAATGTTAAAAGCTTACTTTTCACGATTTTTGTCACATGGGCCCCTCAACCGCGCGACTTACGTCCCCGACGCGAACTGACATGTCAGCGGGCGGAGGGAAGGGATTGAAAAGCGACGTTGCCAATTCGGTAACGATTTTATGTTCAAAGAAATCGGTACTGTTTCAAATGACCTTTGTTTCAAATGCCCTCGGTCTCCCCTATCATTCCGATGCTTAAACCAGATGAACCTTCAGAGCTTGTAAGCTCTTATAGACCCATATCACTGTCTTCATGTCTAGGTGAATTTGAAAACATAATTTAAAACGAGCTTGTTATCTTGAAAAGACACAACACCTGGTTTAGATGATTTTTCCCTATTGTATTATTAAAAATGTTGATGAATCTGCACAAAAACTATTTCTAAATATTCTTAACCCTTATTTCGACAGAGAAGGTGATAGTAAACTTATTAAAATTTTATTGTATAACCTAGTTTCCATGGTTTTTCTGAACCTCCAAAAAAAGAAAAAAAAATCTACCCCCCACCCTTATGGAGAAAAGCGATGTCCGCCACACCGGACATTATCGAATCTTAGTAAAAAAAGTGTTAAAATGACTTGTCCGTCCTAGCAGACTTAATCGAATACGTGAAAGAAGTTGCATAGTATAAAGTAAAAGAATATAATAGTAAAAGAGCCTTTATTTTTTATAAAAGTACAAAGAAACTGTAAGGGCCTGTATTGTTTAACATGAAAGCTCAAAAAACAGTTGCGAGGATTTTTGCCCGTCACAAAACAAAGGCGTGTATCACATTTCAGGCAGTAAACCGTAGTTTTTTTATTGCAGTACATACAACGACCTTCCTCCTTCACTGACGGAAAGTGAGAAACTCCATCGTAGCGTGAACTGTCTGCTGGTCTTGTTTTACAAAGGTGCCTGATCGTGCTTTCATCCGTTTTCTTATAGGTAACACTTTTGTTTGTGCTGATCAAACTGTGGTACACTTCGTAGCGGAAATCTTTCAGCCGCATGCATTTAGTGGCAGGGTTTGCATGTTTGCGATACAGGATCCACGCATTGTCGACGCAAATATCAATAATTTGTGCGAACATCGCCATGTACCAGCGCTTACTCCTGAATGGAGTTCTATACAAGGCGATCAACATGTCGGCCAAGTCTACACCGCCCATATTTTTGTTATACTCTTTCACAATATTGGGATAATCAACATCGATTTTCCTCTTGGCATTCTTGCAATATCTTTTAATCCTACTAACTGGTTCAGCGTCAGTATAGGAACTGATTAGAGTAGCAGCTTTGTTGTCATGCCACCTCACAACTGACAACTTGTTTTTGTTACAGACGGTTTGACTGAAAGATCCCCTTGGTTTCTTTTTCAGTGCCTTTTCGCTACTCAATTTTTCTTCGGCTCCTCTAAGGCGGTTGCTTCTAATGGTACCTACAGAAAAAATACCATAATTTTCACGCAACAGGTAAACAAGTTCAGGTGATGTAAAAAAAATATCGAAACAAACCGTTGCTGGTTTCCTTTTGATGGTCTGGCAGAGTCTAAGCACGACTTGGCTACCAAATCCTAACGTTCGCTCTTCATCGGTGAACTTGTGATACCTGAATGTATCATCCCCACCGTAGGGCAGAAAGTCGTAAATCATGCCCGAAGTTCCAGCTCGAACGTACAGGGTGGCCCATAAGTCCTTACACATGTAAATAATTAATAAATAAAAAACTAATTACAATAAGAAATACCTTTTTATTTCGTATTAACCTTTATAAAATGGGAATTATTTTTTGAAAATAACATCATCCAAATGTAACCCGTTACGATCACGGCACTCCTGTAAGCGAGGTCTAAAACTATCGACGACTGCGCGGCAAGTCAGTTGTGTGATGTTAGCCATTTCTCTTTGAATATTTTCTTTTAGGGCTTCAATTGACCGCGGGTTTGTGTCATACACTTTAGATTTCAGATAACCCCATAAGAAAAAGTCCATCGGGGTTAGATCCGGACTACGTGGTGGCCAGGAAATGTCTCCTCTTCGAGAGATCACTTTGTTGGGGAAAAGTTCACGAATGACGGGCATAGCGGTGTTAGAGGTATGGGCCGTGTAATCGCGCGACCTCTGCCGTCTTCAAAAAAATAAGGGCCTATGATGCCACGAGCTGACATAGCGGCCCATACCGTCACTTTAGGGCTGTGTAATGGCTTCTGATGTTTACGTTTTGGATTTTCGGGGCTCCAGTAGCGGCAATTTTGTTTACTTACATGCCCATTAATGTGGAAGTGAGCTTCATCAGAGAATAACACGTTATTGAACGAAGAAAAGCGGCTAAACATTTCATTCGCGTAATTTAGTCTCTGGATGGCGTCAGTGTCTTTTAATTCCTGTACCAACTGAATTTTGTAGGGGTGCAGACGTAAATCTTTCTTTAAAATCCGCTGTAACGATGTTCTGGATACGTTTGATATTCTGGAACGCTCAGAGTAGACTGGGTAGGATTTTCACGAACAGACTGTAACACTATGTCGATGTTTTCTTCCGTCCTTGATGTCCTTGGTCGGCCCGACCGCTTTTTATCTAACGTCGAACCAGTCTCTTCAAACTTTGCAACCCAGTTGTTGATCGTTTGAACAGTTGGAGTGTCATGAAAGTTGTGTAGATTGTGATGTTCTCGAAATTTACGCCGCGCAATGGTTGCCGAAAAATTGTTCCGATAAAACTCGCGCACACAAAAAGCACGGTCCGCACCGGTGAAACGCTCCATGGCGACTGACTTCCCAGAAACCGAACGTACTGTTTTTGCCCCGCCCGCGCCCCTCCCGCGCGTCTTATGCATTTTATTCGAAATTTACATTTTAAAGGACTTATGGGCCACCCTGTACATCTTGAAACCCCATTTGACCGGTTTGTCTTTCATGTACTGTCGTCTTTTGCCTGCTTTTCGTCCTTTATACGGCACCATCATTTCATCGATACTGAAAGTGTGTTCGCCTGTAACACTCTCCTGAGCCAGACAGTTTTGTCGTATTCCTTCAAGCAAAGAGCGAACTTTGTAATACCTGTCAGAGCTTTCAAAGTTATTGTCCGCAAAGTGTAAATTTTGGCGGATGGCTTCATACCTCTTCAACGACATAACACTAGCAATTTTGTCGTACCGATATTTTTTGGACCAGTAATCTAAATACGATGGTAGCGACACAATGCCCATCAAAATTAGGATAGCAAGAAAGTCGCGAAACTCATCTTCTGTCAAATTTATAGAGCGGCCTGTTTTTAGCACGGAATATGCGTTTGTTTCTTGTACAACATTAGCAATCACATCTTCAGAGAAAAACGTCAAAAAGTAATCTAAAGGTGAACGTACTACGGGAGGAACTTCAACTACTGCAGTATCTTCTATCTGGGCTCTATACAAAAAGGTACTCTGTTTCCATTTGTACGAGAGGGAAAACTTTTGAATTTGCTTGGGTCTCTTTTTTGTCACAACTGATGGTTCTCTGAGTCTTCTTTTTCTATGCACAGGTGTTGGCAACGACGGTAAAGACGATATAGAAGGTAAGCTTGCAAAATTGGGTTCCTGCGACTGGTTCGGGAAAACTTGCTCTATAATTGGAGTCAAAGGCGTCGGGAAGTCGTTGTTGAGTTCAAAACTTGTTTCAGAAGGGTTTTCATCAGGGCTGTCTGCGATATTCAAGCGCTCTAGCGAAGATGCAATAGATGGTGCAGGTGAACTAAAGACAGAAGGTGGATTAGAGAATGGATGAGGCTCATTTTCGGCGCCGGAGCTATCACCTGTTTCAGACGGTGCACGTTCTGCAGGAACGAGTGCCAATATTTTTTTCGAGCGTGCATGCAGGGAAGACTGAAGCAAAATAAAAGAAATACGTGCTAAGCAAAACACCACCACCAATAAAAAAAAAAAGTTAATACGAAAAAGTAATGGGGTAAGTAAGAGGGCACACAGATACAGAGACTCATGGTGTACATTATAGAGTCAATATTAGTTTTGTAAATTAAACAGTGAGTAACCAGTTCTTACAAAAGTAATTAGTTCTTTAGGAATAAAAGTTAGTAGGTACTTAATTTTGAGCATGTAAGTGTAACGTAAAGGCTAAGCAGATAAGTAGTAGGTATATAATATACACCAGTGAGTACCTGTTGAGAATAGGTATAGGTTTCTTTTCACGTAAGTAGGTAGGTCAGGTAAGTAGGTAGACTAACTTTTAGTAATTAGTTTTTAGCATTTTAGTTTTATGTAAAGGTTAGGTAGATAAGAAGTATCTAACAAGTTGGTAGGTACTGAGAATAGATGTAATGTTTTGACAATACCGACAACTCAAATCTTTTACCTTTCATACCATATTTCGACAAGGTCCGCCGTGACGGACAAGCTGTAAGACACAATAAATACAGGTGTTTCGACGAGGTCCGGTGTGGCGGACAAGTAAAAAACTCGATAATTATTATGAATAACGTAAGCAAAAGCTATGAAATCGTATTATTTGAACGTTAGTAGACTAAATTCACAAAACACAAATAAATCTACGCAACATAAGCTAAAAATAATATTTTTTAATAAATTACCTGAAAGACTTTCTTAGTGCGCAGTTTCGCCGACATTTTTTCGCCAATTGTCAAACTCTGGGTTGTCACACGCAAAATTTATTTTTCTACTAAAATTTGACCGACTTAGTAGTTTTTTTGTTGCAAAAATATAAATAGACGGGGCGGTGGATTTTTTTAAAGTACTTGTCCGGTGGTACGGACAAATTCGAAATAAGGGTTAATTTACTTTGACATTTGGTAACTGTATTCCACAATCAAGGAAAACACAATGTATCATTATCGGAATGATACATTATGTTTGTTGCTCAAACCAGATAAACCTTAGAGCTTGTCAGCTCTTATAGACCAATATCGCTGTCTTCATATCAAGGTGTACTGTTTGTGGTCATTATTTAAAATAGTTTGGATTGGTATATGGAATCTAATGGCATCATTCCACATATACAATATGGATTTCGTCGAGGGCGAAGTTGTACAGACAGCTTCACTTCCTTAATTTCGGATCTGAAACTTGCAAAAGAGAGAAAGTTACTCACTGTTTGTGTATTTTAGAGATCCGGCTATACTTGTTCTAACTAGAAAACTATATTTTTTTTAATAGAAGAATACTCTATGTAAGTTGTAATAATCCATTGCATATTCCAAAATGTGCATCTAAGGCTACCATACAGGGTGCTACACTGTCTCCTTTGCTATGTAATATACACACAAGTGAGATTTGTAAATAGTGATGTAGATTTTTTGCAGTTTGATGATATTTTTTTGTAAATAAATGGACATCTACAATGGTAAATAAATGGTCATCAACAAAAATTAAATCAACTATATAATAAGTAACTACCCCAAAGCGTTCTCAGATATTGCCATTATATCAACACTAAATTTTAATATTAATCACCCAATGGTACGACTTGGTTCCTTGAGAAAGTACCCAATTAGACCTCGCAAATTTATTCGCAGTCATAACTTGCTAAATAGTGTACTACCAACTACTTAAATCAAAATGCAGACTTCAATAAACAAGCAAACGAAATTATAAGAAACGAATCTCTTGAAGTAACATAAAAATTTGACAAAATAGAAAAACAATTGGAAAATCATCAAAAGAAATATGAAAAAAAAAAAGAAATACGAGTTGAGCCCACAAATCCTAGAACTTAAATATGAAAGAAAAGTGCTGAATAAAAACCAACTAAAGAAGAAAACCTAAGATTTGTGGATGATGTCATTTTATTTGCTACAGCGAAAAACCATCTCCAAAACATGCTTAAGGACCTAGACATAGAGAATCGCGCGGTCGGTCTAACAATGAACACCATTAAAACAAAAGCCATGACAAATACAATTGACCCTATAATCATAAATGGCGAGCCCATCGAATACGTAAAAGAATATAGAATAGAATAGAATAAACTACCTATCTAGGTCAACTGATCTCACCCACAGATATAATGAAATTACCTCTAGAATTATTTTTAATCAGAATATCAAGTTGTAATCAACACCGGTAATTTCTGCAGCCTTTTGTGGGTCACCAAAAGATCGCCTGCTGGTATTACCATCATTGGTGTTGCCGAACCTAGCTTTCGGCACATTCACAATTAATCCAGTTTCTTTTTTAAATCTTTGTTGTATGTTGGCTTTTCTTTCTATAACTGTAGCTTTGTCTGAAACCAACCTCACTTGCCATTTTTTTATCGGAAGCTTGTAAGAAAGATGCAAAACACTTTCAAACAAGCGAATCCTAGCGTGAAGGATAGATAAGCCAAAATCCAAGGCTTCTATATCAACAGGCATTTTAATGTTTAAATTATTGAATTGCTTAGAAGTAGCTCCACAAATGTAACACCTCATTGTTGAGTTGGTTTGCGTAGCAGCATTGTTAATGTCAAAGTATGCTTAACATTAGCGAACAAGCCATCATTTACGAATTGACTGTTTTCTAGTTGTTCTATTTTTGATGATATGTATTCGATTTCTTCGTTTGTCAAGTCAGCAGTTTCTTTAGCAAACCTTATTCTCATTGGTCTCTAATAAACATGGTGAAGAGGGAGTCGGATCCTGCCATACAATTTTTTTTCCACATTTTAACTGTAGCGGTACTAAACAGCTTTGGAAGATGTAAGAGTCAGAGGAGTCTTCATTTTGCGTTTTCTGTTTAAATTGGGACTGTTGCGAGCCGTCACAACCCTACTTATAGATAATTTCCAATGAAACACGTTCTCCTTCAGTTAAACTAGTAACCGTGTGATTTAATAGGTCTTGCAAATTAACTTCTGCAATTGTTTCAGACACAGTAATTGAGGACTTCGGTGGGTAGCACTTTTGCTTTTCTTTCTGTATTAAACTATAAAAAGGGTAATATTTATTATTGGAATTTCTGACGATCTCATATTGTTTTCTTAAAAGATCTGCTTCAACAAACATTGCTAGCGCTTTAAAGGGAGATAATTGTGCGTCACTTTCGCTTGCAGCGATTTTGAATAAGCTCGTTTGTATTTTATTGCTCGCTTTGGTGACATCATCACTTCTGACAGTAAACGAATTTGTTTTTACCAATTTCACCCGGCTAGGAATACAAAATACCCGTATGTGTGGCGCGCAAATCGTACCGATGATATTACATCACCAGCCGAACGTATTCGTTGACGCAGTTGCTCAACTGAAGTGATTTTATCTTTATAAACCATCTCCTTTAAGCAACCCCAGTAAAAAAAAGTCTAAAAAGGGTTTAGATTTGACGAGCGAGGCAGCCACAGTATTGGCCCTAGACGTCCTATTCACCTCTCTGCATAAGTTCCATTCAGATGCTGCCCACTTCGTGTATATAGGCCTACAACATCGTATGCCGTAATTTTGGTGCCTGGATGGTTGACCATGAAGGATTCACATTATCTATTACATGCTGTTTTTAGTTGGCCATGAAAGGTTAAATATTATAAAGGCTGCATTCTATGGGATGTGTGAGGAGGCAAAGTTAAAACATTAATGACATTCTTGCGACAAAACTAGTGAGCTCTTAAACTAACATTAGTTTCGTGATTGTCCAATATTAGCAAAATGGGATTATTTGCAGATGGCTGATGAATGATGATGGATGGTTTTGCAAATGCTTTAAAGTGCCGAGCCAATCAACAAAAATTGATTAATTTATTCAGTCTGAAAACCGAGTCCTGACAATGTGACTCTTACCTTTTCGTAGGATGTTACTTTCAGCTTTTCTTTTTGCGGGACGCCTCGTGCATTTCTTTGCTGTTGACGGTTTCTGGGAATTCTTTATGCAATGCATTCCGTAATTCTTCGTAACTTTTGAAGGCTTTTTCAGATTTGAGCCATAATTCTGCTGTGCCCGTTAGTGACCTTCTCGCCAGAATCAGTTTTTGCGCCGCCGCACAGCCCGCACATACGGCAAAATGATCGATTTACGACGACAAAATATTTATAACGAAAATTTGTTACATTTAATTATTTAAACAAATTTTTGAGTGGCTATTACCTATACTATGCAGTTAGACGTTTTCTAACTCAACCTACGGACATATAAGTACTGATTTTTTAATATATTGAAATTATATTTCAATATTTAATTTTTTCATTATTATTAATTCTATTAGCCGGGTATTCAGCCGCATCCGGTTAGACTGGAAGCCGACCCCAACCTAGTTTGGAAAAGGCTAGGGAGATGATGATGATGATGATTAAATTTTTTCATTGAAATAAAACAACTCGAAATAAATCTTAAACTTTGTATTATTTAAAAAAAACATTATTAATCTTCTTCATCATCTTTTTCCTCATTCTGATCGTTACCTAAATATGTTGGCATCGTGAGCATATTCATAATGGTATCATTAAAACCTTTCATTAGTTTTTTTTTCACTGATCGATGTTGACTAATCAGGGGATCAGAGTTAATACATAGCCAGTGTAAAATGTCCGTGTTAGTATTAATCCTAGAAGTTTTTCGTGAGTGCAGGAGTCGTATGTTTTTATATTCTTTTTGAGAGGCTTCCAATACGTCCTCGGATATCTGACCCACAGGCAGAGGTAGCTGACTTATGATGTCGCTGCTGTGGATAAGTAGCTTATGTACTGACGCACTCATCTTGTACCATTTATACAGTTCAATGCATTTTTTTTGCTGTTTCCATACAATATGGTTTGAAAGTATTTATGTTGATGTAATGGCAACTGGAAATAGTCTTTAAAATATTTGAAAACCTTTCAATCAATTCTTCATCGATTCCAGTTATTTCAGCAACTATCTCTGGATTTTCAAAAAATTTTCGTGCCGTCAAGTCAAAGTCAAGTCAAAGTCAAAGTCAAAATCATTTATTTCAAATAGACCATTTGCAGGCACTTTTGAATAGTCAAATGTCGGTCAGTCCAAGAAAAGTGAAGCTAAATTGCACGTTCCAAAACGTAGGTCTCTATGGAGAAGAACGTGCAAGAAACTCCATGGACACTCTTTTTAAAACATATTATGAGTTACATAGATCTTGGTTACATATTTCTTGTCGCTTCTAATATGTGAGCACAATGTAGGTAGATACGTAATAATAATAAGTTATTATTCTTTTTATTAAATGTAATTAAAAATAGAAACCGAATTAAGCCACTGGCAGCCAAGAGATGACCAGTCTCAACCGATGGCACCCGTTCACGGGCATGACACGTGCATCAGCCCCACTCATCTCAACCATTTTAAAGGGAACCGAATGACCCAATAACACATGCCACCACCAGCAAGACATTTGGGTGAGCATGACAAACTCAACTGCCATGCTCGTAATGTCAAACAAGTTGTAACCTAATAAAGATGCTCCATGGTGCTTCACATTCACAAAAACTTGAAAAAAAAAAGTGCTTCTACATTATACAATGCTATTTAGTTTCCAATTAAAAAAGGTAATAAATTATCATAAGCTCTATTGAAATAAACGAATAAATAAAAAATACATTTCGAAATCAAAAAAATACAAAAAGGGGAATAGTATCTCTTCCAATATTTAGAAATATATTTATATTTATAAAAAAAAAAAAAAAAAACTAATTTGAAGGTAAAAGTGGCTGTAGTTGTGGAGCAGGACCAGCATTTAGCCAAGCATTTTTGTCAAGGAGATAATCTTCCAGTTTATAATATGCTTGTCTACATAGTGTGCGTTTAATGCATGTTTTAAATTTGGACTCATTTAGTTGTAAAATCTCAATTGGTATTTTATTATAAAATTTTACACAGTACCCCAAGAAAGAGCTATGTACTTTAGCCAATCTGAATCGAGGTTGATCTAATTTGTTCCTATTCCTAGTATTAAAATTGTGACATCTTAGTAAAAAGATGAATATTTTTCCGAACATACATGATGTTTTCATAAATGTATTGACAAGGGACCGTCAGGATGTTTATTTCTTTAAATAGTTCCCTAAGAAAATCGCGTCTGCGAAGATTATATATGGCTCTGATAGCTCTTTTCTGCAGTATAAAAATAGACTCTATGTCTGCAGCCCGTCCCCATAGCAAAATACCGTAAGACATGATACTATGAAAGTAACTAAAATAGACTAGTCTCGCAGTATCTACATCAGTTAATTGGCGGATTTTTCTGACAGCATATGCTGCTGAACTAAGCCGTCCTGCCAGAGATGTTAAATGAGGACCCCATTGTAGCCTCGAGTCAAGCGTGATCCCTAGGAAAACCGTACTCTCGACGAACTCGATTTTCTCCTTGTTCAATACTATGTCGGAATAATTGCTTTTAACATTCGGTAACGCAAATCTTATGCACTTAGTTTTTTTTCCATTCAATACTAAATTATTAACAGTAAACCAGTTTTGGACGTGCTGTAGAGCATTATTTACGTCATCAAGGTTTGTGGAACGTCTATTGATTTTAAAAATTAACGACGTATCGTCAGCAAACAATACAATATGTGGTTGTTTTTTTAATAGATGCGGTAGATCATTTATATATACTAAAAAGAGGAAAGGACCCAATATTGAGCCTTGCGGTACACCCATTTTGACTTTCAAACCCGGAGAATTGACACCATTTATCTGAACTTGCTGTTGCCTGTCAATTAAGTAAGATTTTACCAAGCTGAGTGCAAGTTTACCTAGCCCATAATGTTCAAGCTTTAAAAGCAAGGTTTCGTGATTAACACAATCAAAAGCCTTTGAGAGGTCACAAAAAATCCCTATCGCATCTTGGGCTTCTTCCCACGCTGCAAATATATGTTTTAATAAAGTGACACCAGCGTAAGTCGTACAACGTCCTTTGGTGAAACCATACTGCTGTTCGTGAAAGATTTTATTGCTGTTAAAATGGTAAAGCATTTGATTAAGCATAACTTTTTCAAACACCTTACTGAAAACCGGCAATACTGATACAGGTCTGTAATTATTAGTGTCCTTATGGTCACCTGATTTAAAAAGTGGTATAACCTTACTGTATTTCATTATATCTGGAAAGACGCCTTGGTCTACACACAAATTAAATATTAAAGCTAAGTATGGTGCTATAGTCTCAATTATGGATGTGCATACTTTAACAGACATTCCCCATAGGTCTTCGGTTAATTTGACTTTGATTTGCCGGAAAGCCTTTATGACTGTCATAGGGTTTATATGTTTGAATTGAAATTCAACCGGACAGCCTGGCAAGTTTGCTTTTAATAAAGCAATTGAGGCTTCAAGGGAGGAATTTAGAGCTTCCGTTGTCCTAAGAGGTACATTGGTGAAATAATTCACAAACTCTTGGGCTACTTCTATGTTAGAGCTTTTGGGACCATGTGGAGTCTCCAATAAAAAATCCGTGCTGTGTACTTTGTTCCTACCAGTTTCACTATTAATAACTTTCCACACAGTCTTTATTCTATTGTCTGCCGATTTGATCTTGTTGCTAATGTACAGGGCCTTTGCTACCTTACAAATCTTTCTGAAAAGTTTAGAATATTTATTTACATATTTATTGAAGTTTCAGTATTGAAGAATGGCTTAAGGCCGTATAGCTCATACAGTCTTTCCCTACTTATCCTAATACCTTTAGTCGCCCAGTCACTAAAAACAAACTTAGGGAATATATTTTTCGACTTCTTTTCAAAAGCTGTATTAAATTCATTAAGGACCAATGAAAAGAAGTTATCATAAAATTTATTAGCATCATTAATATCATGGCCCAGAACATTTAACTTATTTTGTAAGTTACTATTAAATTTAGATAATTTGCCAATTGTAATTGGCCTGAATTGAATCTGAGTCTTTTACAGGGCTGCTTGAGACATAAAAGTTATCGTTTGTCCACTATGATCAGACGGAAGATAATTTACTATAGCTTTATCTAGATAGTCACAATTGCAGAAAACATTATCAATACAAGTTGCAGAGGTTGGGGTTACTCTTGTTGGTTCTGTAAAAACGTTAGACAAATGAAATGATTTAAAAAGATTTAAAAATCTGCTGCTATTTAAATTATTTTCCAAAATATTAATATTAAAATCTCCACAAATAATTATGGATTTGTTACTATCTACAAGTTTGACGAGAATATCTTCCATTGTTGATTCAAAAAGACTAGTTTTGAGGGTTCGGGGGTCTGTACACGCACACTATAACATGCTTATCTAGCTCAACACAAGACAGTTCTATGTAATGTTCCGTTGACAAATTAACTATATCATTACGTTTCTTAAATTTTAAGCTTTTTTTTTATTAAGATTAGGGAACCACCACGCAATATAGATTTCCGATTAAAACAACTACCCACACTATAATTTTCATAACTGATGGTAACCTGGTAATCCTTCAACCAATGTTCGCTAATACATACTACATCGAACATTGATTTTTCTAATAACATTTCAATTTCCAATAATTTAGAAGAGATACCTTGAATATTTTGATGAAATAATTTCAATTTATGCTGCTGGGACCCTTTTTGCTGTTTAACTATTTGAGAGCAAGAAGATACCTTATTGATGGTTGGTATAACTATTATGTTACTGGTACCCTCTGTTGTCTTATGAACTAGTTTAAATGATCCGGAGTTTGCCCCAAATCTATAATATCACCTGGCATTGAGTTGCAACTAATTGCAGGTTCTACGTTAAATACAGGATTTTCTAAAGTGACACATGGGACCTCCTTCGTCCACTTTATAAAAGTATTTGTAGCTATTATGCTACGGTTAATCTGGTTCACCACGTGATTATTAGTATTATTACTAAGTATTGTGGTGTCAATTACGCAAGACTTCGACATACTACTTATGTCTGTGTTAATATAATAAGCTAATAGCTTAGCTATTGTGTGTCTATAACTAATTGGCAGATACGTTGTACCCCTGTTCGACTTTAAATGCTCAACAAAAATGTTGGTGTCCAAAAATATAAATTTGTCACTATAGTGACTAACTAAAAAGTTCATATGATTATTAAGCATATGAATATAATTGTTTTGTCTATATGACAATTGTTCAAAATATGGAAAAGCACACAATATTATTTTTTTACATTTTAATTTTAACATTCGAGTTACAAAATCAGTGATATCTTCCTTGTGTACCCTTAAACTATTACCTATAAGCACAGTTAAATTAGTATCATAGCCATAAGTTTTTTTAGTTACTAATTCCATAATATGCTTGTATGTTGACCCAGGTATACAAAAATTATGAGTTGAATAATTAAGGTTATTACTTATTAATTTGCCTAAACCCCTTCCCATACTATCCGAGAACATAACTGAATGATTGCAGTCTTGACTATTACAGTTATTAACCTGAGATAATTCCTGTTGACAAGCAAGCAAACTATGTCCAGTAACACAGTCATGAGAAGAACTCTCAGCCTGGGACGGGTCCTCCGTTGCCTCAGACAGGCCAGCCTCCAGATTTGAGACTGTCTGACATGTGCACTGACACATAACCAATTCATTTGTAGCAAGAATGTGTTCTTTAATCTGGTTCTGAGATTGTACATACTTACTGTAGAGAGAGCTAAGTGAATTTTCAAGTACTTTCATTTCTGACTGTAATTGATGTGTATCTATTTCATAAATCCTCTTACTGTCTTCTAATTTAATTTGATAATTATTTAATTTATTTAATAAGTCAACACGTTCTCTCCTGAGTGGAATATATTTGGAAAAGAGCTTATGTAGTTTTTTGAACTGGTGACATTTTTTGATTATTCGATTAAACTTAGCATATTTTTTTAATTTATTGTGACTAACTTTAAAATTATCATGCTCATTTAATAAGGAATCCTCAGTTAAGTCGATAGTAAGCATGGGATGGGGGTTACCTTTAGAGCTTAATAATTCACTGTATAAATGATTAGTTTCCCTAGCCTGAGTATTTTCTTTTTCTTTTTGCAATTTAAGAATTTTACTGTTAGCATAATTTAATTCATCCTGGAGATCCCTAACTTTGCATAACGCCTCCTCATATAAATTACTACAGTCCCCAAAACCATCCGTGATCACCCGCAGTTTGTCGCGGTCGTCAACAACGTCTTGATATTGCTGAGCTTGGTCTACGAGCTCCCGTTTAAGGCTTGTGTTTTTTAAAATAATGTTCCTAATTGTCCGTGTTGCCGTCATTTGTGTTTCCACCTCCTTGCTTAGGTTGGTCCACTACTAAACTCATCTTCTCGTAAAACAGGTCCGTTATATTTTTCTTCTTCTCTTTTACTTGATTCTTCAATGTAGTGCCTCTAGCTTGCCATTGTTTAATATCAATTTTATATGCTATATGCAGAAGATATTCGAAACACCTTAGATAGGCATGTAAAATAGATATGCCATACTTATAAGCAGAAACATCGCAGGATCTTTGTAAGACCTTATCCAAGTTGTTTATGTCCTTAGGAGTTACCTTACAAATGTTGCATACCTGAGACGATGCAGTTTGTGTAAGGACATTGCATGTTTTGCCATCCATCATTGTACAAATTGGAATATGATTAAAAGTGATTAATTTTTCTTGGAGGCTTACGGTTGTTGATGTGACAGCTCGTAGCTGTTGTTCGGTGGCATCGAATTCTTGTTTTATGGTCTGATTAGTTTCTTTAATTAACTTGAAACCAATAGGGCGACACCTCTTTGTCGATGATGGGGTCGGGTTTTTCCAAAATATCATTTTTTTTCTTCATGGAATATAGACACTTCGAGAGGAACAATAGTGCTTAATATAATATTCGAATCGGAGTACTTTGGACTGTCTGCGAAGTGCTGTTTATAAATGCTGTGCCCGCCACTACCATCCAGCCCCCACTTATAGTAGACATCAATTTCGAATACTTCTGGAGGGAGATGAAGAGAAACAACTTCTTGTTGGATTTCAAATAATCTTTGGACTGTGTGATCAAGTAAGTTTTGCATGGGAATCTTGGCTTCGATCTCCGAAACAGTAATATTTTCGGAATAGCAAGTTTGCTTTATCTGGAAGATTTGATTATAGGCAGGGTATATATTAGCACCTCTAGCTTTAGCTCCTCTTTGTACTTTTATTTAGTCTTCTTTTGTCATACCAGTGTCAACAATAAGAGCTAGCGCTTCCACGGGTGTATATGGTGTGTAAGAGGGCTTGTTGCTTTTTGACTGCTGCATTCGTTTCAAACTTCTTGGTGACGACTCGAGGGCTAATTTCATCACTTTAGCAGCTTTGCGTTTTCCCGATACAACTAAGCTGGTTGTTCCGGAGAAAGACCCTTGACAAGAGTTTGCACAGATCTTTGTTTAGAACGCAGCGATGAAACCCCAAAATCCTTTTTTGGTCGTCCTGAAACCGGTTTCTTACTAGGTGTCTGGTGGTCTGCTTGTGTGTTTGGCATTTTAAACTCCTCATTTAACCAATCAGAATGATTTTTAATCAGTCGGTCATGGATGCGATGGCATTGTTTCCATTTTGCAAATAACTTTGCCACAAACACTTTTATTTTGAGTTTGACCGATTTTTCAAAGTCTTCGCCATATTTTACAATGTTTAATTTGTTCAAAATATACTTAAGTAAATGTTCAATGCATTTAGGTGAAGAAAATTTAAAAAACTTTCACTTTTTAAAACAAAATACAATTCTAGTCTTTTAATAGTTCGCATTTCCATGTTATCATTTCGACTACCTGAAACAAAAACAACAAATACTCAGAGATGTGCATATACGTGCAGCTAAAACAGTTTCCTTGTAATAGCAACAATCAGTGTTATTGGTAATAAACAAATTTAAACTGGTACTCGTTGGATTTTTTTAGAAAAGCTTCCACGAATTATTTTTCTACAGCAAAACAAGATTATTTTAAGTCTATCGATATATTTAGATTATTTTTTTATGTTTAAAGTGTTGAAAGAACTCAAAAATAGGTTTAAAATGAAGTACTTACTTACATGGTAATGGATCCATATTAAAAAACAAGATTTCACTTCAAAACAACTGCACATTAACACAATGTATTCGCACCGAGTTTAGTAGAATACTGGCGACACGCCTAACAATAAGCGAAGAGTCGAACAATAGCGGCTTTTGTGATGGGGTCTCGCTCGCAAATAAAAAATCTTTTATTGATTTTTGACCATTGAAGGGTAAAGAACACCAAACGTATGTATTTAACGTATTTCAACGATTTTGTTTTAAATGCTTTTGTCGTCGTAAATCGATCGTTTTGCCGTACGTGCGCCGTCCGTCCGAATATTGCGTTTGCGTTGTCCTCGATGTCCTGCGTCCATTTTGCAGACGAGTATGTCTTGTCGACGCCGTTAAATTTCAGGATTAAATCGGCGTAGTTGAATGTCGGAACGGGGTTCTTCTCGTTGGACATCGTCGTATTTTGAAATTTTGAAACTTCGTCGTCGTTAATTTTCCGCTCGGCGCACGTGGTCGCGGCTCACCTTACCGCGATGCACACACAAGGCAATCTTCTTATTTATTGTTTTTTCTGGTATCCCGGACGAGCCCCCAAGTTGTAGAGTGGGATATCCAGGAAAAAAACAATATTTCACTTTAATTACTATTTTTTATTTTCACCTTCGACACAAAACGTACATTGCTAATACATCGTTGGTTGCCATCTTCTTTTCTTAATCCATTCATTCCTCCCCTTTCACTTGCACATTCATTCGTTCTGAAACTAAGGTCTTTAGCGTTCAGAAATATTTAAGTTATATTAATCCTACATATATGTAGGAATAATAATATTGCAGAAGTTCCTCCTGAGGTTAACTTAGAAATGACAAATACAAGTGATGAAAATAATATTCAAAATGTGGATGACCAAGACACCCAAACAAGAACGGATCTTATTATCAATTATTTTACATAAGTAAATAAAACATTATGTAACAATTCACTTTTACTTTTTTCACCAAGAAACTATGTTTAATTGCAAAATAAGTATGCAAGTTAATTTTGTTTTTTAACACAAATGCAAAAACATTTGTGATAAAAAATAAAATTACTTTTGTTACTGCTCTAATTCTAGTTTAAGTTTTGTAATTTTAAATTTTCGTTTTGTAACAAAATATTCTGAAATTTTGCATCTAAACAAAATTTCTTCGCTTTATAATACTCTGCTAGAGCAAGATTCCGGGATGCCTTGCCATCGTCTGCCATTTTAGATTTCTTCTTCCCTGGAAAAGAGTTTTAAGCAACTTTTCAGAAATATGGCTATCTCACCACATACCAGTTTACTTGTTAGTTGGTCTTTATAAAAATGTATAATTTAGACATTCAGTAACAAAAAATACTGGAATAATAATGAAAAATATAATATATTTCTATCAAGAACAGGAACATAGATTAGGAACTTTTTTCTCATTAAACATTTAAAAAACATCAACGAAACAAACATTTCTAGCTACCTTACAATGTAATCAACTAAAATAGTTTTATTTATATAAGTGTGTTAAAATACCAATGTAATCTCACCTTCTTACTTTATTTTATTTTTTTAGCTTAGGATTGGTAACACTGACCGTTTATTCCTTTGTTACAAGATGTCCTAGTTTGGTTAATTGTTTTACATAAACGTTATATTTCGCCACAAACCTGAGTTCTTATTTTTTAATACAATAGGTTATGGGCCCAGATACGCCTACCTATTAGTAGAAGAAAAAGGAATAATTACATCGCGCAGTTTTGAAGACTGGCAAAAAGTGAGGTTAGATTGCCGGCGCACGGTGTGTGCCGAGTGTTTTTACTGTGGAAAAAGTGGGCACAACAAGTCAAGGTGCTGGTTTAGGAAGAACAAAGAACAAAAGAAAAGTAACGCATTTGTGGTGTCGAGACTCATTAAAAGAATATCGCCAATCTCAGTGGTTAGTTGACACCGGGGCCAGTGAACATATGAGCTGTGATCGTGGGTTATTTATCATTTACCGAGACAGAAAAAGCATCTGTTATTGTTGGTAATGGAGCAGCGATTAGTGTGTTAGGCCATGGACAGATGGCGGTAGAGGTTTATGACGGGAGCGAATGGGTACAAACGACCATAAACAATGTTCTTTTCGTTCCAGAATTAAAAACAAACCTATTCTCTGTGAACCGCGCGTCAGACAAAGGCTACGTCATGTTGACAGATGAAAGTTCTTGCAAATTTTATAAAAACAAGCAAGTTTGTGCGATTGCGAAACGTGTTGGAAATTCCTACTACTTGGAATTACGCTATAAAAACAAGGTGGCTGTGGCACGAAAGGTTAGCGCATCAAAACTTTGAATATGTCAAAAATATATTATTGAATGCTTAGAAGGCAAAATACATCGGTTCCGTTTGGAAACAGTGAAACTGTTACTAATAAAACCTGTGAATTGATCCATGCAGATACCTGCGGCTCTATGGAGGTTACGTCAGTCGGCGGCTCAAGATATTTTGTAATATTGAAAGACGACTTCTCCAATTATAGACCGGTGTATTTTGTCAAGAATAAATCTGATATAAAAAGGTGCATAGAAGATTTTATTAACAAGGCAGAAAATGTGACAGGTAATAAAATAAAATTCTTCAGCACTGATAGCCTTGAGTTTATAAATTGGTAAGTCAAAGAAATCTTTACCAAACGCGGCATATTACATCAAACAACTGTCCTTTACACCCCTGAACAAAACGGAAAGGCAGAACGCGAGAACAGGACGCTCGTTGAGGCGGCTAGAACAATGCTGAATGCATGCAAAGATCTTCCAAAATCATTGTGGGCCGAGGCTATAAATACGGCAGCATTTGTTCTGAATAGAACCGGAAAAAGTAGACATGCGAAACAGTTAAAGGGTTTAGAATTATACTTCCCACATAGGAATGATGTAGAATTAAGGCCCAAGCGCCCGAAAAGTGCCATAAAACAGTGACTTTCTGAAGCCTACTCCTCGGTAACGGCCAGGTTAATAGGTTTGAAAAAAATATATGTTTATTACAGATTCATGAACAACATTATCAACATTTGATTTTTTCGTGCTATTAATACTTTTGTCTAAAAAAAATATTTAGTAATTTCGCAACTTTTCCCTACTCCTTCGAAACGGCTTGGATCTTTAGAAACATTTTTACACATAAAAATGGGTGGTTAAATATTCTTCAAAGTGAACATTGCATATGTAAATCAATAAATATTTCGCAGAGAAAATGGATTTAAAGCGCTTTCCGGGCGCAGCTGGCCGCAAATAAATGCACAGATTTGCGTACTGCCGCCTAGGCGGGTGCGAGAGGTGCGTCCAAATAATTTTGGCCAGATGGTTCAAGGGACTATAAGCCTTAAAGCGAGATATAGTTTTCTCAGAGAAAGAGAAAAACAATAATTGTGAAGTTGATATAAGCTTAAATTATACAGAAGACAGTGATGACAGAGCTAATGAGTCGCAGAATGAACTGGAAACTAGTCAGTGGATATCAATGATACTATGGTTACTGCTAGTGTATCTGAAGAATCTGGACAGCTCAATGGAGTCAATTGATGAGGTACGTCAAAGAGAACCCAGCAAGCGGGTAAGGAAACCTACTGTTTATTATCATAGCTAGAACGCATGTATTGAACCAGTCACTTATGGAGAGGCCATGATGAGAAGTGACAGCAACAAATGGAAGGAGGCAATTGATAAAGAGATGGAGACACTAAAAGAAAATAATACTTGGACAATATGTGATGTACCTGAAAATAAAAAGGTGGTAAGTAGTAAGTGGGTATTCAAAATTAAAAGCGATGATCAAAATTTTCCACAATTTGACTGCTCGGCACGTAGCTTGTCAGCGCTGAGGTTCAGCGCGAGACGTTCAGTATCGTGCTGATCACTGTGGAGACAGACGCACAAAAATGCAAAGGGCATTAATTGCTGCTTTGTACTTCCTAATAAAAAAAAGAAAGACGAATCTACTACGAAGATTTCATGGTCGTCCATTGATTGATTTTTGTTTTTCTTCTTCCAACACATTTTCGAATAGTGCAAAAAGAATATCATCCAAGGATTTGTTTCTCGCATCTTTATTTTTATATAGTGGATCGGATGCATCCTACAATTGTTTTCTCAGGCGTACTTCGTCGATTACTCGACTTGTGTCCACATCGCAATTGAGTCAATTGGTATCAAAATTAGTCAAATCCATTTTTGATAAATTAACAACATGATGAAAGTTTTAGTTTCACTATAATTATGGTAACACCTGAGAATGTTAAGAATATGGCGGTACATTCAATTAAGTTTTATGGAGATAATAATACAATAAAAATCTCAAGTCTCATACAATAAAACTCCAGAATTTAGCTTGTAAGTTTGGATTTGACTTACTTTGACAGTTGGTATGGCGGCTTTTACTTATTTGGTCGGTAATCTAGCCCTCGGATGGTTGGAATGAAATGACACCCTGCCAAAACGAATCAGCAACTCAACAAAATCACTCACCTTCAACCGTTGAACCACGTGGCCTGGCTGGCCGGGAAAAAACACTTCCGGACTTTCTTGAGGCTGGATGCTAAGATGACGGTGGCTTGATGGATGTCTGTATGCGGATGAGGGTCTCTCGGCTCAGCTCAATGCTGGAGTAGAGATTTCGCGGCGATACTTAGAATAAAAAAGCGAAGGGTGGTCGCGGTAGCGGTGCGTGCGCGCGCGATCAAGGTCCAAGGATAAGATGGCACTGGTTTTTTGTCGCTTATTCGCCGAAAAATAGCGAGAGCGGGACAGCCGAATTGAATTGCCAGGTTGAAGCGAGACAACGATATTCGGCTTGCGACCCTGTTGAGCGCCGGAACGCAATTATAATGGCGTCAACAATAGTGAAATGTGGATTTGACTTAGTTTGATTGTGATGTTTGTGGATTTGACAACATTTGAAAGTTAGTTTTATAAATATATCTTATTTTAAAAATAACGTAAGTTAAGATCAGGGGTTGTCAATCTTTACAAATTAACTCAATGTTTTAATAAAAAACACTATAATTTATTTTTTTGATTGCCACGTTTATATGAATGCTGTTTGGATTTATTTTACTGACAGACTTGTTCTTTTTGCAAATATTTTTGTATAAACCCAAGGCATTATGATAGGAATCTTCTGCCCGAACTATTACATTGCTCTTCTGTTTGTTTCGTTTAATAAAAAATCTTTTGCTTTGTTTTATAGAAAAATGCATCGCGTTTGTAGTTTTTAGTACTTCAGTACTATCCTCTTTTCAGTTACAAACGTCTATTTCTGTTCCTAATTTTAAAACGGTTCCATGGTCTGTGAAGAAATCATAGTAACCTTGCGGATTTGGTATAACTTCTGTCTTTTTAATCTTCTTCTTAATTTGGGCAAATACGCGATCTGGTGGTAAGAATGAGTGACCCACAACTGGAAAAAAATATATATATAACATTCCCAATACCGATGAATTTTTGTTTTGGCCACTGCATCTATCGGCCACCAGTCTTCTGGTCGTTACCTTCTCGTATTTTTGAACGTTAGAGCAAAGACAATGAAATACAGCACTGGCGATTTCATTTGACGCTTTTGGTATAACATCTTCGGTCCATGTGTAAATAAAAACATTGTCAGTGCCTAATTTTCTTATAGAACTGCCTAACACGTTCTACGTTTTGGAACTGTCAATGTCAACTGTCATGTCAATGTCTATTCTGTGCGTTCCTTTATAGGTAACTTGTAACTTCATTTTAAAACTTTTTGTTTCGGAATAATTTTCTTAATATTTTTTTGTTATTATTATTTTATTACTATTTTTTTTCTGCCTTATTATTATTTTTTTTTTGTTACTCGGACAAGTTTTATTTAAACAATTATAGAATAGCGCAACTAGCAGGTGTAATATTAACTGTTTGAGCTTTATAATAAGTAATATTATTTTTTTAATTTATATTGTAGTTATAGGTTAATATTTATGTCTATAGATGAAAGCAGGGACTGTAATACCGATATGATTCCTGTATCGATATCGAAATATCGATATAGGAACTGATATTTTGGTACCTCTTTATCGATACTGGTACCGATATTTTATTTCAGTTCATCAATATATGTACTTATGTGTGTCTTTATCGGTACCGGTACTGATCCTAAAATAACGATATATTACCAATAAAATGATGTGGCACCTTCCGCCCGTACCCCGGTCCCCGACACAGACGACACGATAGTCGGTGAAGTTAACACAACAGATAACTCTGTCTCTACCTAATTTCGACCTTTATATCAAACGCAGAGAATTATCCACGAAATAATCGCCCCAAGATGTCTGGTTTGTATTTTCTAAAGATTTAATGTTCTTTTTAACTTAATTTTTATGTTCTACCGATGTGTATGGGAATAGGAATTGTAAATAATCGTGCAAAGCAATCGGAGACCGATTTATCACAATTCAACAAATTTGAAATAAACAATACGTCAAAAATAAGATCGAGGTTAAATAAATATTGGTAGAAATCATTTAAAAAAAATATTTGTATAATATGAATTTTACCTTCCAGGCATAAACAATGTGGTAGTAGATGAGTCATCTGGGGACGATGTTTCGAGTATGGAAGAAGATTGTATTAAAAGTTTACCAATTCGAGCCCGTCATTATGAGAAGATCCTAATAGTACCACTCCTGAACTTAATTCACCGGAGTCTCCAGACTTATTCGATTCTGATGAGGTAAATTTTTATCATCATAAAAATCTAAAGCAATATTTTTATTCATTAGGTAGTGTTTGTAACTCACACAATTATCCATACTATGCGTATCATTATACTAAGTATACGAATTATCTACAAGTATACACATCGTCATTTTTTATAGTTTTATTCCAGCAAGGAAGTGACACTACCTATAAAAAAAACAGCTTTTAATATGGAACTAACTCAATCGCGAAAAAATGTAAGCTGTTTCATACATTATGGTCGAGTAGGCATTAAACTTTTATAAGGAACAGCTGATTTTTTTTTACGTGATTTCAGAGTTGGCTCAATTATAACGACTCAATGTTATGATTTTTTTTATATGTATGTAACAAATAGTATTGCGGGCATCGTCGGATATTTTGTTGGCATCGTTTATATTGCTACACGTAGCTTAATTCTGTGGATCGCGATGTGAACTGCAGTATAAAAAGAGGTGAAACGATGCCTGCCTTTTACTCGGATGGGAAATCATCAAATAACTTCTCCCGCGGTCACGGAGTGTCAAACTTTTACTGACTAAAACCCATTCATGTTCCTTCTTTAGCCCTTGGTGTTCCGGGGCCGCGGTATCTCTTTCGAACAACCCGCAGCCCAACGATGCTCGCCTGGCTTGTCGATGGCTCGCTTGCTAGCGACGCACTGTGTTGCCGCGGGCGGACAAAAACCAATTTTGAAAACTTGAAGGTATATGAAAAAACATAAACGGAAATCAAAATTGAATAGGTACTTCATCATATTCCAAAAAATGGAGGGTAGTTATGTAATAAAAACTGCGAGAAATCACTTGTCAAAGTACACTATCGTAAGTGACTGCGGTTTAAAGCGAAAACTTAACATAGTTAAAGTAATAATAATTTTAGAAGTGATTAGTATTTCCAAAATAAACAACATGGAATCTACAGTTCAAGGTAAGGTCTTTTAGAAATTATGCATAAGTTTCTTAAACATAAACCTATTTACGCATATAGCGTGCTTAAATATACGACTCAGAATTTGATTATAAATAAAATTCACGAGAAGATTTGTATGTTCTTTCTATTTCTTTCCGTAACAAAATTTTAACAGTAATTATCTCTGGACTACATACTATTAGCATGTTAAAACAAATGTTGCTACTACACACTACCCGATTTTTTAAAATTAATTGTTTATCACAGGACGCGTGGTTGAATTTACTCGTCGCGAACTTGTGGACATCATGTTTAAAGATCCTGTAAAAAATTGGGATCGAAAGGGCCAGAATTTACAAGAAATGATAATTTCGAAGACTAACTGTCCTCCAGACAATCAAAATGCTACTCGGTATAAGGTGTCACTGTTTTTAAATAAAATTAAATCGAAATACTTAGATGCCGGTCGAAGGAAAGATTTATTTTATAAAAGGCATTCAGCTTGGCTAAATGAAAAGGAGATGTTTCCAAATTATGCAGCTCTTCCTGGACCAGGCCGTCCGTCTTCTTCTTTTGACGTAGTAGGTGAGAGGTCCAAGCGAAGAAAAGTTGCTCACTTGGGCGAAACTGCTAGTGGCAATGAATTATCTTTCGCAGCGGCTATGACTTATCGCAAAGAGGGGCAAAGCGATAAAGCAAAGGCTATCAGCAAAATTTCTTCAGCTTCATCTGTCAAACTCAAGTCGTACATGTCTTCATTTAGCAGTGATAATAATTGTTTAACACCTGAGGAGGCGCTTTGCGTATTGTTAGACGCACAATTATCCGTATATCAATATAATGTAATTAGACAGGCAGCAACAAGCAGATTTCCTTCATATAAAAAAGTTTTGGAAGTCAAGAAGTTATGCTATCCCAATGAAAATGCAATTTCGGCTTCAGAAAAGCACGTTCAGGTTGCATTACAGGATTTACTGGACCACACTTGCACTCGCCTCGCACTTGTATGCAAAGAAGTGTTTTTGTCATTAGAAAATGATACTATAACTGATTTAAAATTACATATTAAATGGGGCATTGATGGTACGTCCGGTTTTACTGAATACAAACAAAAGTTTCAAGATGCTTCAGGAAGTGATGCCGCTATGCTTGTAACTTGTATGGTTCCTATAAGATTAGTCGGTAACACTTCGATTCAAAAAGATGTCATATTTTGGCAAAACAATCGACCATCTTCTCCTAGGTTTTGTCGACCTATACAGCTTCAATTCGAGCACGAAACCACTGAAAGAACCAAGCAAGAAATGATGCGAGTGGAAGGAGAAATTCATAACTTAAGACCTACCAACATCGAAGTAGGTACTAAACATTTTGCAATTTCCCATGAATTGTATTTTACTATGACCGATGGAAAAATTTGTAATGCTGTAACTGACACATCTTCAACTCAAAGGTGCTATATTTGCAAAAAAACATCTAGTCAATTTAATTCCATAGCAGCATCGCGACAAGCACCAGTCGATAACGAAAGTCTTCGTTTTGGTTTATCCATTCTACATGGTTGGATCAGGATGTTTGAATGCTTATTGCACGTGAGTTACAAATTACCAGTAAGTAAATGGCGCGTAACAAAGCCTCAAGATAAGCTAGTAGTTGAAGAAACGAAAAAACGCATTCAGCAAGAATTCAAAACCAAGTTAGGCCTAATAATTGATCGCCCCAAACCTGGCTATGGGAATTCCAATGACGGGAATACTGCTCGCCGTTTTTTCGACAATATAGAAATATCTGCTGCTATAACTGGAGTAAATAAAAATCTAATTCATCGCTTCCATATCGTTCTGATGACACTTTCTAGTGGTTTCGATATCGACACAAAAAAATTTGATATTTACTGCTTAAAAACAGCCGTGCTTTTTGTAAAGTTATACCCATGGTTTAATATGCCGACAAGCGTCCACAAGATTTTAATGCACTCATCAATTGTTATTTCACATGCCCTATTACCTATCGGTCTTTTAACAGAGGAGGCCCAGGAGGCTAGGAATAAAGATATAAAGCGATACCGTGAACAGTACTCACGAAAGTGTTCCCGAGAGATAACAATCAGAGATGTCTTTAATAGGCTACTCGTAACATCTGACCCATTTATTTCAAGCATGCGAAAACTTCCTATAAAAAAGATTAAGGTTTTACCTTGTGAAGTTACAGAGATGCTTCTGCCCTTTAATGTACAAAGAATGGACACAAAAAGTTCATCTACAGAAGGAGACAGTGATAGTGCCAGTGAATTTAGTGATTAAGACTTTGTTTTATTTTACTTACCTATTTTTTCTATCTTTCGTTATTTTTACTTATTCGTTACATCTTATACGCATGCAATAAAGTGTATTTGAATTCAAATTTGAATCAAAAATTCTCTGACGTGCATAAGTGATTTTTTAAAAATCCTATTTGAATAAATGAGTTGATTTGATTTGATTCAAATCCTTTTAGGAGTAAATATTTCTAAACTTTACAATAGTATTTTTTATATAAATTTTTAAGCCTGGCAATCATTTTAATTAAGAATGACGGCAGATAAGTTTATTTTGGATACGTGAGTAGGTAAATGAAAATATTATTTTATCAGTTTTTTCATGGAACTTGTCAATATTGGGTTTTACAACTAAAAATAAAATAGAAAACATTTGATACATGTAAAAACTAATTTAATTTCATTGGATAAGTATTTTTCGTACAATTACTGTCTTTAGGTAGTAAATTAATATCACAAATAATTTTGTCCGTGACTTAGTATGGAGCGGCAAGACTGTGCGACGTGCTCTGCGCTTTTCTCGTGGACAAAAGTTCGTTGAATTATAATGTAAATTAATTTAAGTATTGGTTTTTATTTTAGGCAAATTTTAATATTGACACATCAAATAAAATATCCGTTGGGACGAACACTGTTAACGTTACGGATAATATGGAATTAAATAATTTGAATATGGAGACAGTTGGAAAACGCTACACGCTGGGATTTGTCATTGGAAGAACATTGACCATGATGCCACAAGAAAAACGAGAAAATTGCATCCACCAATTATTACATTGCTTCGGCACATTCGATTTGAAACTTTAAGTGAGGAGATACAAACATCATTCATCATTGTTTTAAAAAATAAAGTTTTTCTAATGTGGATATATCACAAATAAAACAACATGTATGTACAAATCAACATGTATACGAGACAGGAAGAAAGCTAAGTTAAAGTACAGTATGTAGGTAGTCGTGCTACGCTAAGAGTAACATTTTATCTCTGTCTAAGGGTCAACATAGATCTGTAAAAAAAAATCTCGAGCACAACTTAGATGCTAATTAAAAACCAACCTTTCATTAAGCTATTTAGCTAAAAATAGTTCATTGGATTCATAAATAAAGCGTTTTTCGCCAGTCTGTGTTGATCTTAAGACATTGTTAAACAATGATATTCTCTCTTTTGATTAATAAAATTGCAAATTAAGCCTTTTTAATATCTAAATAATTGTTCTGTTATTAAATTACCAATCAAAATAGTTATATACTTTAATAACGTTTTATCTTTCATAGAATTTGAATTATTTACGTAACTTTCACAACCGACTTACTCGGGTGGTAAAAATGTTTAAAAAATATGTAAATACTTAACTAAACCTTGACATAATAGTAACTAAAACCAATTTATTATTTAATGTCCTTTGGCAATAATCACAGTCGATATAATAAAACGTAAGATTCTCATAATATTGTATAATAATCAGAGGTCGGTGTAGGTAGATTGATTTTATGTACTTGCGTCAAGATATTCTAACATGGACATGCCATTTTATCCATAATGTGATACTTGCTTCTGAGTTTCTGACTGGTTGGCTTATCCATATTATCCTCCACGTTTGACGTCAATAACCTTAAATCAATCTACCTACGCCGACCTCTGATAATAATATTATACAGGCTGGAAGAAACATTGACAATTTAATTAGATAAAATTACGAAAGTTACCATTAAATATTTATCGGTTACCAAAATTGACATTTAGCTCTTTTTAGTTTTATTCACGGTACTGCTTTGTTTAAGTCAATTTGTTATTTTTAATTAAATACCTCATGATTTTATATTATTTAAAGTTCAATATCCAGAATTTATATTATAAGTATATACCGGTTGTGCGTCAATGTCCCTTCCACCCTGTATAGAAAGAAGTAAAAATATGTTTGATATTCATTATAATTATTAATTACAGTATCAAAGTATGTATAAAAATATTATTTTTTATTATTGTACAATTTATTGTTTCTAATAAAAATAATATCTTCAATTAAATCGCGTTTTAAATTAAAACGGTACTTCGAAACTACGAATTTTAAAGACGAAAAGAGTCTCTCAACACTGACTTGTGTGGCTGGACTGGCTAAAACAATGGATGCTAATTTATACAAGCGAGGATATTTATTTTTATTGAATTCCCAGTGTTTTAATATGTTTTCAGTAGATTTGAGAAGAGGTTCTTTTAAAAACGCCATAAATTCATCATCTATGTCTCTAAAACCATGAGAATGTGTCTCCATATTATTACTTACTCTTCTTATAAGAGTATGTATGTCATTATGAGCCTCTACATATTTAACACTAAGAAAATCTTCCAGTTCAACTCTTGCATTGTATTCGTGTGAGAGCCGTGAGATATAAACGTAGAATTTGTGGAGGAACAGTTTTCTTTATTACTGTCCAAATATTGCAAGTGCTGATGTAACTCCCATAACTTTATTTTTGCAGCATGTCGTTGCTCTTCAGACAGTGTTGAATTAACTCTTCCGTCGAAAAAAATAGCACATAAAAATGCGTCGTTGTTAAATAAAGTTTGTTCCCGTCTTTCCATACAAGTTATTAACAAAGTGCTAAGAGTTGTGTTAACTGTTTTTAATTTAATTTTACATAACAGCCACTGCAAATAAAAGTCTCCCATTGTAAGTTGCTCGTATTGTAAATTTTTTGACAACTCTTTAGCCGGAAATAGAGAAGTCAAGTAATCTTGTAATTTATTCCAAGTAGCTTCTGTTAAAAAACAATTAGGATCATTAGCGTTGTCGCTAATTTCTTTCAGATCTATTAATCTCTGTATCATGTCTACTGTCGAGTTCCACCTTGTAGGACAATCTAGGATAGCTTGATTCTTGCCAGTTTTGACAATTTCAGCCGCATATTTTTGAGTTCGCAATAGTTTAGCAATTTTTCGCGCATCACTAATGGCTTCCTTAATTTCAGTGTTGTTACAAGCTTCTAAAACGGCCAGCAGGTGCAGCGCATCTAAAAACAGCAATATTTGTTTGCTGGGTCGTATTTTCATGGAATTGCATAGTCAATGACGAAGTGAGAGTTTCTGTGAAATGGTCTTCTCTGTTAGTATCGAACTCGGTATCAGCGTCGTAATCCAAGTCAGAATCTGAGTCAATGGAGATATTTTCTACATCTTCCATATGGTTCGCACTTTGCTCATGCATGACGCCATCTTCATCGATGCTGGGATAATCTATGCTAACACTAGCGTGAACGTGAGTAACGTCATGATTTTGAGCATTGCTTCTTTCATTCAATAACCTGCTCATTTTGAGCATATTTGCTCCGTTATCTGTGGTAAAACTATAAACATTATCCAGACCAATCCGAAACCTTTGCAAAACAAAAAGTTCTTTCAGGTGCTCTGAGGTATGCCTATCCAATAGTTCAATCATCGCTAAGTTATTTAATACTATATTTCCCTGTTCTAGGTACTGGACGTTTATTCCCATGAAGCTCCTCAATGATAATGATGCTATATCAACTTTTATGCAAATCAATTTGTCTTGAAGCTCTTTCGCCATTTCAATTCGTAACGTTTCGTAGCGGTTTCGATTAAACAGTCTCTAATTTTTCTAGATCCTATTTTTACATTGCAGTCGGGTATCAAAGCCAAAATATTTTGAAATGCTTCGTCATCCAAAAGAGCTGAAGGACGACCGTGTATAGTTACCAGACTAGTACATTCTTTGATAACTATTTCCGAATTATGTGACTTTTGGAAAGCTTCCTTTTGGTTTATATTGAGTGTCGCCACTTCTTCAAATTCTGTTTTATGTATTTTAAGATGCTTCATAAGATTAGAGCCGTTAATACTCTGAAAATAAATAAAAATAAAAGTACCTATAATATTTATTACAGTAATTTACAGGCTGCTTGCAAAAGCTTTAAGGTGAAACCCCATAATGCATTTAAAATACGTATTTATTCAAATAAAATTAACTTCACACACACTTAAGACTGAAACACCCAACTCGTCCACAGTTGCGCTCCATGCACACAGCACACTGCGCGCCCCTTTGTGTTCGGCGAAAAACCGACAAAAGGCGGATCGCGGCGCGCACGGCTCGAAATACTCTGTTCACGCGCGTAGTGTGCACGGTTCGTGCCCACAATATGGGGATTCTGTTACATTGCTACAATTTTTTTTTTCTCTTGTGTGGAGCGAGAGGGCGTGTCAGACTCTTACTGACTAAAAAATTCCACCCCATTCCTTCTTGCCTATGCTACTGGGGTCAGAGCATGCCCTTTCGTATTCGCCCCCGGTCTCCAGTAGGCTTCAGCCCTGCTGGGCCCCTACAGATTGCTGACAAACTCTTTAAGGCGCGCGGGAACAGCGCGCGCCATAGACGACTTTGGCTTGGTCCGGATCATTACCGGACGGTTTGGCGGCGAGCTACCCATTGCTCTCCGCCCGCAAGCCCGCGCTATGGAGGCCGGAAATCGGGATCGGGATCCCGGCGACGGCCGCGGCGACGGTCGCGTCTGAGACGCAAGCGCCATTGTCTCAAGCGGTCGGCCTCCTCCTTAGCTAGCATTACTGCTTCGCAGAAGGAGGCGACCGCCTGCCATCCCTCCTCGCTCCGGACCATGGCCTGTACCAAGGCCCGGCGCGAGAGATCGCCGCCGCTGATCGCCCCCACGAGGACACGGCGATGCTCGTCCCAAGCGGGACACACCTCCAAAGTGTGCTCCACCGTGTCCTCCGGGTGGTCAGCGCAGTGCTGACACCCGGACGTCACCTCCGCTTGAATTCGGAGCAGGTACCTCCCGAACTCGCCATGTCCGGTGAGAACCTGCGTCATGCGGAAGGTAAGAACGCCGTGAGGTCTTTCCAGCCACGCCTCAAAGAGGGGACTTACCGCCGCAATTGCGATTCAGGCAGAGGTGACGCCCGGGTGTCAGCATTGCACTGACCACCCGGAGGACACGGTTGAGCACAGTGTTTAGGTGTGCCCAGCTTGGGATGAGCACCGCCGTGTTCTCGTGGGGGCGATCGGCGGCGGCGATCTCTCGCGCCGGGCCCTGGTTCAGGCCATGGTCCGAAGCGAGGAGGGGTGGCAGGCGGTCGCCACCTTCTGCGAAGCAGTAATGCTAGCAAAGGAGGAGGCCGACCGCCTAAGGCAACGGCGTTTGCGTCTCAGACGCGACCGTCGCCGGGATCCCGATCCCGATTTTCAGCCACCGTAGGCGTGGGCTTGCGGACGGCGAGCTATGGGCAGCTCGCTGTCCGACCGTCCGGAATCCGTCCGGACCGAGCCCAAATCGTATACGGCGCGTCTCGTTTCCGCGAGCCTCAAGGAGTTGTCAGCAATCCGTAGGGGCCCAATAGGGTCGAAGCCTGCCGGGGCCAGAAGTTGATTCTGAAAAGGAAACGAGGTCCCAGAGTCTGACACTCGCTTCCCGCCCGCCCATGGACGGGACCCGTCATATAGATAATTTTCACCTACCATAAAAAAAAAACCTGGCCTAAAAGCCGCCAGGTGATTTTTCCGTGACGTCAAAGAACAGCATGCTGCACGCATAACGCTATCTTAATAACAATACTTACATAGGTAGGTATCTCCTTTGTCATTATCGACACATGAAATGAACGAGGAGTGTAGGTACCTATACCGTGACAGATAAATATACATAAATATGATGTACCAGTCAACATGTATACTTAAATACCTACATTTAGGCGCTCTCCTATTGAGATCGTTCATGCGATGCGGGCGTCCGACCAAAATAATGTTGTGTTTTCTTTTTTTTTTAGCTATTTACACTTTAAGGAATATTGTCAGACACCAAAAACTGTGCATCTCTGATGATAAGAGACATGTCGAGTACGCATGATCGCATCGCTTCAAAATAGGACACACGATGTCATCGAAGAATGCAATCGAATCGCACCATACCATCGTACGAGCGATCTCAATAGGACAGCGCCCTATAGGTACTATTGTCATCAAATGGGATAAATAACTACATTTATAAATATCCGTAGTAGGTAATTACCTAATAAATAGTGATCGTTCAAACTTATGTGATGAATCAAACACTTCAGGACAAATTGTATAAATATTTTATTCACTTTGATCAACACAATTTCATACTTATTGTTCTATTAACAATCATTTACAAATACACAGATTAGTCGGACATGTTTTCTGTTCAACAACTCAAAACAGACTGCCTCTGTCTAACATGACAGTTAAAAACTCGATTTCCCTACCATAAACTTTCACAAACACTCGGTCGACTAACCGACCGATCAGAGCAAAGTAAACAGTACGTAACATCAATTGACTAACTAATATACATTAGGGTTTATCTAATAATTAACTGCAAGTAAATATTTCATTTTAACAATTATGATATATTTATATAAAACAAATGCATACTGTCTAATATTATAATTTATTACTTAATGTCTACAACGAATGCCTTAAGTTCATGTAACTACTAGCGCCATCTATCGCTTATCATTGGAAGTTGAACGATTTATGAATATTTTCTTTAGAAATCATTACACTTATTTCTGAGTAGGTAGGTAGTTAGGTAAGTAAGTGCTTTTTATACCAAACTATTTCTACTAAATCTAAAAAATCACACTTACTACCAAATAGGTACCTAAATAACTAAGAAGTAGGAAGGTAAGAAGTAGGCAGCTAAACCACCACTACCATCACCACTATGGTTAGTGCGTAATAATAAGTCGAAAATGATATCAGTATCATCCTAGTAAAACCAAGAAAATAGGTAGGTACGTATATAAATAAATTACTTACATTTAAATCCTTATTGCACACCAGACATTTCGATTTTAATGAGGTCTTATTAACATTAACACTTTCGCTGCCAGGTTCAAAAATCATATTTTACCTAATTGCCGCAAATTGTTTTGCAAAATTTACATAACAACCCGGTATTCGAGTCCATCGGCGCAATGCCGTAACCCTATGCCGAAGAACCCGGATTCGGGTTCACTTTTACAACCCGGTATTCGAGTCCATCGCCGCGATGACTACGTAACGGGAACCTTATGCCAAAGAACCCGAATCCGGGTTCACTTTATAACGTGTCAGCCGAGTTCAGGGCTGTCCAAAATAAGATTTTTATTCTAATACTTTTAATCCCGAATAATTAAATATTTAAAATAAGTATTAATTATTATTTATTTAAACTTTATATTAGAGATGTTTATTTTAGAGATAGTAGAACAAAGCATTTTTTACCTCAGCTTACAATTTCGAACAAAGAAAAGAGTTTGCTATTGTTTAAAATCATGAGATGTTAGAAAAAATATGCGCAAACGCTTTGTGTTCAATTTTCGGAAAACGTCAAAGACCACACACCACGCCACACGTGCGCTTTGTTATCAGTTTTTAGAATTTTGACGGCAAAGAACAAAGGATGAACATTCTTTGTACTTTACCGGACCAATCTCTTTTGTTGTCTTCAGTTTCGTATTATTATTTCGCTTTGCATGCAAAATAAGTAATTTGAAGCTCATTCGGTATTTGTTTGCGCTTTCGGCCAGACCTATATCGAATACTCTCTTCCCCCGTGCTCTGTGTGACTTGTGTGATTGACGACTACTGGCTTTCCTTCTGGACTCTGATTGTCTTACGTTTGGAACCGTGTTGTTATCTCGACATTTTGACCTGGACACTGTATACTGGACTCGATTTTAACCTGCGATTGTGGTGTGTAGTGTTTTGTGTGTGAAGAGTTTTTTTATATCACGATGGCTAACACCAATGATGAAGTGGTCCAAGAACTTATCAGGATCCTCGAAGACGGAGACGAAGAGTTACCTGGCTCTTCGGCAAGTTCTCTCCCGACGAGGCCTTCGACAAGTTCTAGTTACCCTGCTGGCGAACTCACGCAAATTCAACGCCTAGCTGATGACGAGGCAAATAAAGCTGATGATGAAATCGATTCAGATGAAGATTTTTACGATGCCGATGTTCAGTAAGTACTTTTTTATCACAAAAAGTTATATTTAGCATGGATACGCTTTTTAATATTTTTGTTCTATTCTTGATTCTATAAATTAGTCAAAGAATTACAAAATCACATTTTCTTATTCTTTAAAAGTGGTGCAAGAATTTAATCGATATCTATTTATTCAGGGAAGCTGCTGCTATCTTATCTTGGCAGATATACTAAAATAACCGAATTAGTGGCTAAGACTATTTTAAACTGCATGCACTTAATTCGTCATTCTTCTTCCGTATCGACTTGAAACCTTTTACAACCTCCATAATGACTATGTTTTTTTCTGAATTAAGTCAAATTTACGTAAATACATATATATATATTTGATCACTACAATAATGCACGTATAAAAGTGTCGTGAACTTTTTTCGTCTGTTTTGTTTTCTGATATCGACAGCTGTAATCATAAAGCCAAGGTACCTACTGAAAATAATTTCGATATTTAAATGAGTAACTTCATTCAGCTACAACCTGTGTTGTGATTATAGTGACCGATGGTGACTATACTATGGAACTAAACCTGAAATCGCGAATAAAGTCAGCAAGTTCAGTGTATTTTAACCAGTTCGGCAAACAAATGTACTGTTCAGTAGATTTTTTTCACGATTTTAGGTTTGGTTCCATAGTAAAAGTTGTTATAATGACTACAATCACGTGTTTAAGTATCGGTCACTAATTACCAGTCATCCTATAGGTATAATCATCTCATTAGATTCAAAATCAGTTACATTGTTTTAAAAAAAAAATCAACAGAACTTCATTTTTAATACTGGTACTCTGGTAGCTACTTATGTATAGAATAACAATATTTACTGGCCTGAAAGCTATTAATACAATCAGGTTTCCGTTATTATTTGAGCTAAAATATACTAAAGAAAGTACTTTTCAAACGATTATAACAGCGCATGGAATGGCTTTATAGATTTGGTCTCATAGTAAAAAATGAAGAAAATAACCTATTCTTCCAGAATGTAGTTTTTATTTTTATTATTTGGTACTGATATAAATATTTAACCCAAAAGGAGTCGTATTTAGTAGATATTTGATGTTTAAAGAGCCCCAAGTCTTATTTATAACGTTTTTTTTTTAGAGATACTCATGAGAGCCGCAGCGAAGACAGCGACCATGAGATTGACGAAACAAATGTGGGAGAAGAACCGGGGGACGAAGATTGGACCCTACACAATCGTGCGTCTCATCCTCCACAATTTACTTCCCAGGAAGAAGTACGGGTGAACGACATCACGTCACCCTTTGATTTTTTCAAATTATTATTCCAAAATGATTTTTTAGAATCTATAGTAGACTCGACGAATGAGTGCGCGCGGCAAATTTTAAATTCGACAACCGCACCTCGAGCAAGAATTAAGAGCTGGAAGCCTTTAACTGTCCAAACCCTTACTGTTTTTTTGGGTATTTTGTTCCACATGGGAACAATCAAAGTAAACAGGTACTCCGAATATTGGAGAAAACATTATTTGTTTAATTTATTCCCAAGCCAATTTATGGCCAAAAATACATTTTTATTAATTTTTAGATGTTTACGGTTTGGCCAGCATAATTTGGAATCATTAATTGCCTATTTTAATAATAGAATGGCGGAATTGTACAGTCCCGGCGAAGAACTCTCAACAGACGAAAGTTTAATTTTAAGCCGTGGACGTAGCGGAATCCGCCAATACATACAAGGCAAGCGCCACAAATATGGCATCAAATCAATCAAAACATTTATTTCAAATAGACCATTTACAGGCACTTTTGAATAGTCAAATGTCGGTCAGTCCAAGAAAAGTGAAGCTAAATTGCACGTTCCAAAGAGTAGGTCTCTATGGAGAAGAACGTGCAAGAAACTCCATGGACACTCTTTTAAATCATATTATGTGTTACATATAATGCTTGGTTACATATTACTTGTTGCTTCTATCATGTGAGCACAATGTCGATAATGAAATAAAAAATGTAAAATAATTAAAAGATAGAAACTGAATTAAGCCACTGGCAGCTAAGAGATGACCAGTCCCATCTGACGGCACCCGTTCACGAGCATGACGCGTGCATCAGCCCCACTCAGCTCAACCATTTTGAAGGGAACTGAACGACCCAATAACACGTGCCACCAACAGCGAGACATTTGAGTGAGCATGACAAACTCTCAACTGCCATGCCCGTAATGTCAAAAAAAAAAAAAAGTTGTAACCTAATAAAAATGCTCCATGGTGCTTCACATTCACAAACTTGGAAAAAGTGCTTCTACATTATACAATGCAATTGTGTCTTTCAAATTAAAAAATAATAATATTAGTTTCCAACTAATCAACTAATTAGTACGCCCTAGTGGTAGTGGAGCTGGACCAGCATTGAGCCAAGCATTTTTATCTTGAATATAATCCTCCAACTTATAATATGCTTGCCTGCATAGTGTGCGTTTAATACAAGATTTAAATTTCGTTTCATTGAGTTCTTATATTTGGGGTGGTATTTTATTATAACATTTCAAACAGTACCCCATGAAAGAAGAGGCCACTTTAGCCAGTCTGAAACCTGGTTGAACTCATTGATCCCTATTTCTTGTAACATAATTATGTCTATCGCCTCTTTTGCTAAAAAAATGAAGATTTTTTCTAACATACATGATGTTTTCATAGATATATTGACAAGGTACCGTCATTATGTTAATATCTTTAAACAGTTCCCTTAAAGTTTTAGCCTTCGTCCATAACAAAATATCTGTGATGGACGATGACAGTATAAGCAGAATCTGTACGAGCGCTTTCTCTGAAAGTGATATTGTAACGGCGAAGAAGTTGCTGTTCGAATCCCTACCAACAACGAAACGTAAGATAACGCGGAGGAAGGCGGGGAAAAATGTTCGTGATATTGACGACATCATCTGTCTGATCCGCGATACCGACTCCGAGGAGATCCCAGTCTTCGTGGCCCGCGACCTCGAGAAGCTACCCCCTGTTCTGTTCGACCATGTCGATGTGACGAGGCTATTGAAAGACATTGTTAAGTTACGGCAAGATCTCGACATGATGAAAGAGGATTATGCTACTGTTAAGCAGGTAGACCAGTTGAAAAGTGAAGTCCAGCATCTTTCATCAGGGTGGTGCAACGTAAACCTCAGAAGAGGTACATATCCCGCAAGACTCACAAGCTATGAGTGCGATAGTGGTCCCATGGGATTGCCGCTACAGTGTAATGAGCAAACATCCTTAGAATCTACGCTAAAATCCAGTATTCAAAATATCTTGGAGCATCAGATATTAGAGGGTAGTAGTGAATCAGCGCCGGAAAATAAGCAATGCGATCCGACCGTTGAACTTCGAGACGCGGCTGCGATGACTCACGTCGGGGGTCAGCTGATCGAGTCGCTCTCGGCTCTTCCCGCGCAGTCTGCGGCCGCTCCCCCTTCGGTGCGCCGTGCCTCCGACGGGGCTTTGCCACCGACGTCCCACGTGACGACCGGCGACCGTGGTCTCCTGCCCCATGACCAGCTGCCGCTGCTATCTGGTCCGGCCACCTGTACTGCACCGCTACCATCATCACCCGACTCGGCCGTCGTACACACAGTCAACAAAACTGGATCCAGCCCTACGCAGAAATCGTTGGCGGAGATTGTCCGAGAAGGGAAATGGAAGACACAGGCCCCGAGTGACCAATGGATTCGTGTCCAAACCAAAAGAATACGAAATCGTTTTATTGGGAAGCGAGGAAAAGCGATTCCTGAGCCTGGAAGTAATTTTATGGCAGCGGAAACTAAGGTTCCCATGTACATTTATAATGTAGCGAAGAGTGTGTCTGCGTGTGACATTAGTACCTACATAATGAAGAAGACTAATATTGATGTTAAAATTGAAAAAATGAACATGAAGTTAGCAAAGGATTACGAGTCATATAAAATATTCGTACCTAAACATTCGTTATTAACTTTCTTAAGTGATGATTTTTGGCCAAAGGGGGTAGCCTACCGTCGATTTATAAACATCATTAGACGTGATAAGGATAATGTCCGTGTGACTAGCGAGAATATTTGACAGTTCTAAATTATGAATAATATCAACTTGATAAGTTTTAATTGTAAAAACGTGGTGAGATCAGTGGAATGTGTGCGAAATCTTTGTCGGTCGGCTGATATTGTGGCTCTGCAGGAGACGTGGCTACTGCCGCACGACCTCGGGTATCTGGCCGCGATAGACGACGACTTCGCCTGCACGGGTACCTCTGCAGTGGATACCGCAGCAGGGGTCTTACGTGGTAGGCCCCACGGCGGCGTTGGCCTACTGTGGAGAAAAGTCGCGTTCCCGACGGTAACGGTAGTGAAGTGCAATAGTGTGCGTCTCGCCGCGATAAAAATCGAGCTCAGTGATCGTTCCATTTTGATATTTTCTGTGTACATGCCTACCGAGTCCAATGAAAACTTAGTGGAATTCACAGAGTGTCTTAGTGAAATGACAGCCATAATTGACAGTCTCGATGTGGAGTCGGTGTTTATGTTAGGGGACTACAATGCACACCCTGGTGAGTCATTTGCTACTGAACTCTTAACTTTTTGTGCCGATCAATCGTGGTCGTGTGTAGACTTAGAACTGATGCCGTCGGACAGTCATACGTTTGCCAGTGATGCGCACGGCTGTCGGCGCTGGCTCGACCATTGTCTTGTGACTAGTGCTGCGCGGCACTGTGTGTCCGCGGCCTCTGTGTTATATAATACCTATTGGTCTGATCATTACCCTTTGTCTATAATGTGTAATTTTAATTGTGTTAAGCCTAAAATTTCTATACCTACTGTTTGCATAAATAGAATAGTCTGGGGTGAACGTGATGCGACTCAGATAGCTAAATTTAAAAATGTATGTCATTCTAGACTTCGTGACATTGATTTTCCTTCAGAGTTAAGATCCTGCTCAGATTCTATGTGTTCCAATAAAAGTCATAAAATCCTGTTAGATAACATGTATGACGAGATTATTTGTGTACTATCGGAGGCTGCAATATGTAGTTATAATGTCACCGAAAAGCGTAGAGGTAATTATATTGCCGGGTGGAACAAGCACGTCCGCGACGCTCACGAGAGGGCTCGGCTATGTTTTCAGGCTTGGTTGTATGGGGGTAAGCCCGTGGCTGGCCGTCTTTATAGTGATATGTGTGAAACCAGGCGCGTTTTTAAATCAAAGTTAAAGTGGTGTCAGAATAATCAACAACAGATAAAAATGGATATTTTAGCTGAACATCACTCAAACAAGAAATTCGGTCAGTTCTGGAAAAACACTAATAAAATGAATCATAAGCCGGGCCTTCCCGTCAGCCTGGCGGGATTGCACGAGCCTAGTGAGATCGCCACTATGTTTTCTCACCATTTCAGGGTGGACTTTCCTCTGGGGCGAGCGCGGCAGAAGCCCGATGCTGAGGAAGGTAGTGAGCGTAGTGTTTGTTTTAAAACGAAGGAAGTGAGTGCGGTGATCAGAGGTATGGTGAGGGGTAAATCCCCGGGTCACGACAGCCTCAGCATCGAGCATCTGCAGCACGCAGGTGTACATCTGCCTAGAGTTCTTTCTATGTTTTTTACCCTGTGTCTGGGCCACTCCCATCTGCCCGATAAACTAATGCGTACTATAGTTGTACCTATCATCAAAAATAAAACTGGTGATACATCAGATGTAAACAATTATAGACCGATTTCCCTAGCCACAGTGGTTGCCAAAGTGCTGGACAGTCTGCTTGGTCAGTACCTGGATAAACACGTCTCGCTAAACGACGCGCAGTTCGGCTTCAGGCCCGGCCTTTCCACCGAGAGTGCTATCCTGTGCCTCAAGCGGACTGTTCAGTACTACACTAGAAGAAGGACTCCAGTGTATGCTTGCTACCTTGATTTATCGAAAGCTTTTGATCTTGTATCGTACGATATACTTTGGGGTAAATTAAGGGATGAAACCTGTATACCTAGAGAGATTGTACTATTGTTTATGAATTGGTATAACAATCAGAAGAACTGTGTGAGATGGGCAGGCTCTCTCTCGGGGGAGTACGGGTTGGAATGTGGGGTGAGGCAGGGGGGGCTGACCTCTCCTACGCTTTTCAACCTGTACGTCAACCGACTGATCGAGGAGCTCAGCAGCACCGGCATCGGGTGTCATATAGATGGAGTATGCGTCAATAACATCAGCTACGCAGACGATATGGTGTTGCTGAGTCCATCGATTGGTGCCTTACGAAGGCTGCTCAAAATTTGTGAATCCTATGCGGTGGCTCATGGGCTCAAATACAACGTGAAAAAAAGTGAAATAATGATTTTCAGGCCGGACAACAAGCGATACACATTCGTTCCGAATTTCACTTTATGTGGTACAGCTCTAAACAAAGTCGAAAAGTTTAAATATTTGGGCCACTGGGTCACCGAGGACCTTAAAGACCGTGTAGATATTGAAAGGGAGCGCAGAGCGCTGTCTGTCCGATGCAATATGTTGGCCCGCAGGTTTTCACGATGTACGGAGACTGTCAAAGTTGCGCTTTTTAAAGCGTACTGTCAGTCTTTTTACACCTGTAGCCTGTGGGTTGACTATACGCAGCGGACATACAGCGATCTGCGCGTACAATACAATAACGCGTTCCGGGTGCTGATGGGGCTGCCGCGCCACTGCAGCGCCTCCGCTATGTTCGCGGCGGCTGACACAGACGGCTTCGCGGCCATCATGCGCAAACGGTGCGCTTCTATCATGCGCCGCACGCGGGACAGTCCCAACACCATTCTGCGCGCGCTGGCAGACCGGTGGGACTCTCCGATGTTGGCTCGCTGGATACGACTGCACGCAGTCGTATAATGATTTGCCACCATAGTCGGGGAGTCCACCTGGACCTGCCACTTAATGATTGTGTGATTGTCAATTTATTACTAACACTAGTTTATAAGCTTGCAAATGTACTAACACATATGGATGTAGATGAGTCTGAAATAAATTATTATTATCTCCTTTATTTTTCTTATATTACATATTTTTGATATTTTTAAATATTTTTCATATATAAAAAAAAGAAAAAAAAAAACATTTAAAAATATAAAAACAGTAGTCCACCGATGTCGGGAGCAGGGTCCAAGCTACCGGTGGTTAGGGCTCCAGAGACAGGAACTTCCTCACAATGCGAGCCGTATCGAGGAGTACTGCCTTTTGTATCTGGCCCTTGATCCAACCGCGCAACGACAGCTTCGACAGATGGTCGTCGAAGCTTTTGGCAATAAGACCATTGGCGGTTACGACAATCGGCACAATGACAGCCGAGTCCACACTCCACATGTCGACAACCTCGTGTGCTAAGTCGAGATATTTCATTTGTTTCTCTTTCTCAGCTTTCACGAGATTCTCGTCATGCGGGATGGTGATATCGACTATCATTGCACGGCGCGCTGATCGGTCTATCACCACTATATCCAGCTTATTGGCTACAATAGTCCGGTCAGTAATGATAGACCGATCCCAGTACAAAGTGACATGGTCATTTTCGAGAACTGGGTCGGGCACATACTTGTAATACGGTACCTCTAAATCCACTAGGTTGTACTTGCAAAGCAAGTTGCTGGTGGATAATCCTGGCTACTTGGTTATGTCTGTGCAAATATTCGCCGTTAGCCAAACGAGAACAACCAGAGATAATATGTCTGATAGACTCACCCGGACGGTGGCATGCCCGACACACGTCAACCGTCCCGTCCTTCATTATATATCTCCGGTAGTTGTTCGTTAGGATAACTTCGTCCATAATCGCACAGACAAAACCTTCAGTTTCCCCGAAGAGGTCACTGAAACGTAACCAGGCCACGGACGCCAAGAAATCTACATCAGGCTCGTGAAGAGCCCGGAAAAAGCGCCCGTGGAGCTCCTTGCCTTTCCATATTTCCTTGCGGTTATCAGTAGTCATTATTACAGGTTTATGCCAGTTCTCTTTAGCCATGGATAACGGGGTGAGTCCCTTGTCCACTGCGACCACATCTCGGTGCATACCCACATCGGTTTTAAGAAAATATTCTCTGAGACTGCACACCTCGCGGTTGTGCAGGGTCTTTGCGTTTAAAAAGCCTCGACCTCCACACTTCCGCGGGATGTACAGTCTCATCACCGAGGATCGTGGGTGATGCATCCGATTTGCCGTCAGCAATGTACGAACTCGCCTATCCAGGGCGTCAAGTTCGGTCTGAGTCCATTTGAGTATGCCAAAAGAGTACATTAAAACCGGCATGACCCAACCGTTGAAGGCGCGCACCTTATTTCCGCCCGACAGAAGGCCTATTTAATACCTTCTTCAGGCGGCCAAAGAAGCGCTCCTTCAGCGATTGCTTCATGTCAGCATTGTTAATGCCTAAGGCTTCTGACATACCCAAATACTTATAGGTTTCGGTCGAGGAAAGGGATCTAAGGTGTATGGAATCCGGGAGTTGAATTCCCTCGGATTCCATAATCTCCCCTCGCTTTACATGCATGCCTGCACATTTGTCCACACCAAATTCCATCCTGATGGCACTACTGAAAGTTTCAGTTACCTTCAGTAGCTCCATCAGTTGCAAAATGCTGGGGGCAAAGAGTTTCAGGTCATCCATGTAAAGAAGGTGAGATATGACCTGACCACCTCTTCTCAACCGATAGCCTAGTCCTGAATCCTCAAGCAATGTGCTAAGAGGATTCAGGGCTAAGCAAAACCAAAGCGGGCTCAGACTGTCGCCCTGAAATATTCCCCGTTTAATCCAAATAGGCTCATCGTTCCCCTGGATCGGTCGACATCCTGGATAGCGAAGGACCGTCTTCCATTGCCTCATACATGACTCAAGAAAGGTGCGTAAAGTTATATCTATTTTGTATAACTCCAGCACCCTCATGAGCCATGTATATGGAACAGAGTCGTAGGCCTTCTTGTAATCTATCCAACATGTCGACAGATCCTTGCGGGATCGACGAGTCTGTTGGCTTATGGCCATGTCTATGAGGAGTAGCTCCTTGGTACCCCGGGACCCATTCCTACATCCATTCTGAGAGGGAGAAATAATCTGATGATTCTCTATGTGTATATTAATTTTTGCTCTCAGGATGGATGTAAGAAGTTTATAGACCGTTGACAAACATGTAATTGGTCTATAGTTCTTGGGATCCACGGGGTTACCTGTCTTATGGAGCAGGTGGGTAATGCCAGTTGTCAAGTATTCTGGTAGCGACCCAGACTCTAAGATTGACTGGAATTGCGACGCCAGGAGCGCGTGTGAGCTGCTATACCATTTCAGCCAGAAATTTTGCAGTCCGTCCGGTCCCGGTGATTTCCAGTTCGGTAACGGACGAACTGCTTTGGCTACATCCTCTGGGGTGATGGTAACTTTTTCCATTTCTGGTATAGCTTCACACACACGCTCGACGTCACGCATCCAGCCACCCTCAGCGTGACTGACAGGTACCGACCAAATGTTTCGCCAGAACGTAATCGTGGCAAAATCATCCGGGCGGCACCCGTCAATCACACTGTGTTCAGGCCGCTCCCAAGCTCTGTACACCCACCTCTCATCGCTCTGGAACATGCGATTCTGTGAGTACCGGTCAACTCGCCGCTTATACCGCCGAATGCGGCTCGCCCATGCACAAACTTTCTGCTTCAGGAAGTCGATGCGCTCTGTGACACGAGACATGTATCCTTGAGGACTAATACCTGTCCCCAAAAACGCCCGTCTCACAAAGCGCATCACTCGTGGTCGTGTATTACCCTCCCTGAAGCAGTGTAGTTTGCCGATGAGTACCCTGGCCTCACCGATACGCCTCTCAATCCTGCATTGCCAGGCTGGTACAGCAGATTTCGGTCGAATAGCTCCATCTATATTGGGAAACTTAATGTTGGCTAAACGACATGCCGCAACAGCCCCACAATACAAGATTGAGTGCGTATCAATAAGGTTCTCGCTACTCTCAAAGATATTTTTGAGCAACGAGTCCAAGGCACACACCAGCGCCCTATTTTTTTTGTGCATGGGTAACCGCGGCAAACGAGGCCTAAGCTCAGTCGGAGTCGACATGTACTCGCACAACGCATCCTCCAGTGCGCTCCTCAATCTTTCGTTGCACTGGCTACTTACTGTGACAACCCTATCATCTGCATCATTATTATTATGGTCGGACCGCGGCGAGATTGCGTTAGTAGTCGGCGTTGCCGCGGTCTGTGTTTGCGTAGATGTCGAGACGATTTGGTTGCTCAGTATCTCTGAGCGCAGCCGATCAAGTGCAGCGTCGTCCAACCTGTGGTTGCGTTGGATAACCCGCACCTGATCCGACAATCGTTGAGCCGAGACGTTCACGGTTGGTTCCAGGACCTGAAAAAGAGACAGCATCCTTTCACGGTACGCAGTGAGGTTAGTTCCCCCCTCTGTAGACCCGTAATATGCGCGCATGACGTTCTCGTTCATTGACTGAGTCCATCTCATGCGCTGCACACAACCACCGGCAGCGGGGACCCGGCTCGGGGCCGGTTGGCCCCTAGGTCCCATGCTCTTCGGTGGCCGGCCTCTCCCCGGCCGGCGTACAGGTGTTGGCGACGTCGGCGGGGAGAAATACTCGTCGCTCGAACTCGACGCAACTGCAGCCGCCGGTGACACTGGTGATCCGGGGTCCGGCGGCGGCGAGGCGGAGCTGAGCGACGAGCCCGGGGGTGGATGTCGTGCGCGTCGTGCAGCTGTTCTTGTCAACATTCGTCAGTTTATCATTTCATCCCATTTGTTCATTTCTATTCATTTATTTGGTGTCACGTCGTTGACATATGTCATGTTGTCTGCTTGTATTTTATTTCTTTAAAATATTCTATTTCTTGTGGTTTGTTTTTTTAGTTGAAGGTTTTCTTTGTTTCTTTATGATGAGGGCTTTGCTTTGGATATAATTTGTCTGAATTGCCGATAAAACTATAATTTATTTAAATTTTTAAACGGGATAAGAAAATATTTGACTTATGTTGTCAGTGGGTTGCCATATTATTATTATTTTCTTTATTCATTTTTTTTTTACATATAAAATTACATTTTTAAATATTTTTTGACAAAATTATACAAAAGAAAAAAAAAAACATTTAAAAATATAAAAATATAGTTATCCACCGGTGTCGGGAGCAGGGTCCAAGCTACCGGTGGTTAGGGCTCCAGAGACAGGAACCTCCTCACAATGCGAGCCGTATCGAGGAGTACTGCCTTCTGTATCAGGCCCTTGATCCATCCGTGCAACGATAGCTTCGACAGATGGTCGTCGAAGCTTTTGGCTATAAGACCATTAGCGGTCACAACAATCGGCACAATGATAGCCGAGTCCACATTCCACATGTCGACAACCTCGTGTGCTAAGTCAAGATATTTTATTTGTTTTTCTTTCTCAGCTTTCACGAGATTCTCGTCATGCGGGATGGTGACATCGACTATCATTGCACGGCGCGCTAATCGGTCTATCACCACTATGTCCGGCTTATTGGCTACAATAGTCCGGTCAGTAATGATAGACCGATCCCAGTACAACGTGACATGGTCATTTTCAAGAACTGGGTCGGGCACATACCTGTAGTACGGTACCTCAGAGTCCACTAGGTTGTACTTCAAAGCAAGTTGCTGGTGAAGAATCCTGGCTACTTGGTTATGCCTGTGCAAGTACTCGCCGTTAGCCAGACGAGAACAACCAGAGATAATATGTCTGATAGACTCACCCGGACGATGGCATGCCCGACACACGTCAATCGTCCCGTCCTTCATAATATGTCTCCGATAGTTGTTCGTCAAGATAACTTCGTCCATAATTGCACAGACAAAACCTTCAGTTTCTCCGAAGAGGTTGCTGAATCGTAACCAGGCCACAGACGCCGAAAAATCTACATCAGGCTCATGAAGAGCCCGGAAAAAGCGCCCGTGGAGCTCCTTGCCTTTCCATACTTCCTTGCGGTCATCAGTAGTAAGTACCACAGGTTTGCGCCAGTTCTCTTTAGCCATGGATAACGGGGTGAGTCCCTTGTCCACTGCGACCACATCGCGGTGCATACCCACGTCGGTTTTGAGAAAGTATTCTCTGAGGCTGCACACCTCGCGGTTGTGTAGAGTCTTTGCGTTCAGAAAGCCACGACCTCCACACTTCCGCGGGATGTACAGTCTCATCACCGAGGATCGTGGGTGATGCATCCGATTTGCGGTCAGCAATGTACGGACTCGCCTATCCAGAGCGTCTAACTCGGTCTGAGTCCATTTGAGTATGCCGAAAGAGTACATTAATACCGGCATGACCCAACCGTTGAAGGCGCGCACCTTATTTCCGCCTGACAGCAGGCTATTATTATTATTCCTTTATTCTTATTTTATGTACATGTTATAATATATTTTTAAATATTCCTTAAAAAAAATAAATAAAAAAAAACATTTAAAAATATAAAAAACAGTATCCCACCGGTATCGGGAACAGGGTCCAAGCTACCGGCGGTCAGGGCTCCAGAGAAAGGAACCTCCTAACGATACGGGCCGTGTCCAGAAGAACTGCTTTCTGAATCAAGCCCTTGATCCAGTCGCCTAACGAGAGCCTCCTAAGGTGTTGATCGAGGCTCTTGGCTATTAAGCCATTGGCTGACACAACTATCGGTACAATGATCGCTGAGTCCACTTCCCACATGTCGACAACCTCGCGAGCCAAGTCAATATACTTGATTTGTTTATCTTTCTCGGCTTTCACGAGGTTCTCGTCATGCGGAACGGATATGTCAACAATCATTGCACGCCTCTCGCTTCGGTCCACCACCACTATATCAGGCTTATTGGCTACAATAGTCCTGTCAGTGATGATGGACCGATCCCAGTACAACGTGATATCGCCATTATCGAGAACTGGGTCGGGCACATACCTGTAGTACGGCACCTCCGATTCCACAAGAGAGTACTTCAGAGCAAGTTGCTGATGGATAATCCTGGCTACAAGGTTGTGTCTATGCAAGTATTCTCCGTTAGCTAGACGAGAACAACCAGAGATAATGTGGCGGATTGATTCACCCGGTCGGTGACATGCCCGACAGATGTCAACCGTGCCGTCCTTCACAATAAATCTCCGATAGTTATTCGTCATGATAACTTCGTCCATAATTGCACATACAAAACCTTCGGTTTCCCCAAAGAGGTCACCGACGCGTAGCCAGGCTACGGACGCTAGTTTGTCTACATCGGGCCCATGAAGGGCCCGGAAAAAGCGTCCGTGAAGTTCCTTACTCTGCCATACTTCCTTGCGTACGTTAGTGTCAAGCACTACAGGTTTGCGCCAGTTCTCGTTAGCCAAGGAGAGCGGGGTGAGTCCCTTGTCTACTGCTACTACATCACGATGCATACCCACGTCGGCGGCAAGGAAGTATTCCCTGAGACTGCATACCTCGCGATTGTGCAGGGTCTTAGCATTTAAAAAGCCTCGACCCCCACATTTCCGCGGGATATACAGCCTCATTACCGACGACCGAGGGTGATGCATTCGATATGCAGTCAACAGTGTACGAACCCTCCTATCCAGGGCGTCAAGTTCCGTTTGAGTCCATTTGAGTACACCGAAAGCGTACATCAATACCGGCATGACCCAACCGTTGAAGGCACGCACCTTGTTTCCACCTGACAGAAGGCTGTTAAGTACCTTCTTCAGGCGGCCAAAGAAGCGCTCCTTCAACGATTGCTTCATGACAGTGGCATTGATGCCTAACGCTTCCGACATACCCAAATACTTGTAGGTTTCGGTTGAAGAGAGGGATCTCAGATGTATGGAATCCGAGAGTTGGGTACCCGCGGATTCCACAATCTCCCCTGGCTTTATATGCATGACTGCACATTTGTCCACACCAAACTCCATCCTGATGGCACTACTGAAGGTTTCCGTTACCTTCAGTAGCTCCATCAGTTGCAGATTGTTGGGGGCAAAGAGCTTCAAGTCATCCATATAAAGGAGGTGAGATATAACCTGACCACCTCTCTTCAACCGATAGCCTAGACCTGAATTCTCCAGCAGTGTGCTCAGAGGATTCAAGGCTAGGCAGAACCAAAGCGGACTCAAACTGTCACCCTGGAATATACCTCGCTCGATCCTTACCGGTTCGCTGTTCCTCTGGATATTTCGACATCCTGGATAGTGAAGGACCGTCCTCCATTGCCTCATACATGACATCAGGAAGGTGCGAAGAGTTGCATCAACTTTATACAACTCCAGCACCCTCATGAGCCATGTATGAGGAACTGAGTCATAGGCCTTCTTATAGTCTATCCAACATGTCGACAGATCCTTTCGGGAGCGCCGAACCTGTTGGCTAATGGCCATATCAATGAGGAGCAGCTCCTTAGTACCACGGGACCCTTTCCTACATCCATTCTGAGAGGCAGACATAATTGAATTATTGTCAATATGGTTGTTAATCTTATCTCTCAAAATAGATGTAAGAACTTTATAGACCGTAGGTAAGCACGTTATCGGTCTATAATTTTTAGGTTCCGCGGTACTACCTGATTTGTGGAGCAGGTGGGTAACTCCTGTTGTTAGGAACTCGGGTAGCGAACTAGACTCCAAGGCAGCCTGATACTGAGATGCCAAACGAGCGTGCGATCTTTGTAGCCACTTTATCCAAAAATTGTGCAGTCCGTCCGGCCCTGGAGATTTCCAGTTAGGCAACGGACGGACTGCACGGGCCACATCTTGGGGGCTGATTGTGATTGCCCCCATTTCTGTTATTGATTCGCACGCTCGTTCGACCTCTCCAGTCCAACTACCTTCAGTATGACTGACAGGCACCGACCAGATGTTGCGCCAGAACGAACACATGGCGTCATCATCCGGAAGGCGCGTGTCAGTCACACCTTGGTCCGGTCGCTCCCAAGCCCTGTATACCCACCTTTCATTACTTTGAAATGCGCGATTCTGGGTGTACCGCTCCACCCGCCGCTTATACCTGCGGATTCGGTTTGCCCATGCATACACCTTCTGCTTCAGGAAGTCGATGCGCTCTGTGACACGGGGCATACAGTCTCGGGGGCTGATGTCAGTCCCCGAAAATGCCCGTCTCACAAAGCGCATCACTCTTGGGCGAGTGTTGCCCTCCCTGAAGCAGATTAATTTGCCGATGAGTGCTCTGGCCCCACCAATACGACGCTCGATCCTGCACTGCCAGGCCGGCACAGCTGGTTTTGGTCGTGTAGCTACGTCACTATTTGGAAATTTGACGTGAGCTACACGACATGCCGCTACAGCCGCGCAGTACATGATCGAGTGTGTATCAGTGAGATCTTTGCAGTTGTCAAAATAATTTGACAATTGCATATCCAGAGCAGCCACCAGCGCCTTGTTCTTGTTATGCATGGGCAAGCGAGGTAAGCGCGGCCTAAGTACGGACGGCATGTTTCGATACTCGCGAATAGCGCATTCCAAAGCACTCCTCAGTTCATTAGTGCACTGGGTACTTACTTCTATAACCATGTCAGTACTCTCCTCGTCAGCAGGGTTGGCGACATGGTTAGACGGTGGTACCATCACTGGTGCCACATTATTATTATTAAAGAATCGCACCGGCGGAGATTGTAAATAGCTCTGATGGCTCTTTTTTGTAATATAAAGATTGACTCGATGTCTGCAGCCCGTCCCCATAGTAAGATACCGTACGACATGACACTATGAAAATAACTAAAATAGACTAGTCTAGCGGTATCAACATCCGTAAATTGGCGGATTTTTCCAACAGCATATGCAGCCGAGCTAAGCCGTCCTGCAAGAGATGTTAAGTGAGGACCCCATTGTAGCCTAGAGTCAAGCGTAATCCCCAAGAAAACTGTTTTATCAACAAATTCTAGTTTCTCATTGTTCAATACTATGTCGCAATCACTACTTATGACATTTGGTAAGGAAAATCTTATGCATTTAGTTTTTTTCCCATTTAGAACTAGATTATTAGCAGTGAACCAGTTTTGGACCTGCAATAAAGCGTTATTTTCATCGTCAAGATTATTAGTCCTTCTATTTATCTTAAAAATCAAAGAAGTGTCGTCAGCAAACAACACCATATTAAGTTTATTTTTCAACAAATAGGGTAAATCATTAATATAAACTAAAAATAAAAAAGGACCTAAAATTGAACCTTGGGGTACCCCCATTTTCACATTTAATCCCGACGAATCGACACCGTTAATTTGAACTAGTTGCTGTCTGTCATTCAAATACGATTTTAATAAGCTTAACGCTGTTTTGCCTAGTCCGTAATGCTCCAGTTTCAGGAGTAATGTTTCATGAACCACACAATCAAACGCCTTAGACAGGTCGCAGAAGATGCCTATAGCATCTTGTGCCTCCTCCCACGCATTAAAAATGTGTTTTAGTAAGGAGACACCAGCGTCAGTTGTACAACGTCCTTTGGTGAAACCATACTGTTTATCGTGTAAGATGTTATTGGTGTTAAAATGATTAAGCATTTGATTTAACATCACCTTTTCAAATATCTTGCTAAAAACCGGCAAAACGGACACCGGCCTATAATTATTAGTGTCTTTACTGTCTCCGGATTTAAAAAGTGGTATCACTTTACTATATTTCATTAGATCCGGAAAGACTCCTTGATCTATACACAAATTAAATATTAACGCTAAGTACGGCGCTACAGTCTCAATAATTGAGGTACAAACTTTGATAGACATACCCCATAGATCTTCTGTCAATTTAATCTTGATTTCTTTAAAAGCTTTTATTACTGTTATGGGGTTTATATGTTTAAAGTTAAATTCAGTCGAACAGGCTGCAACGTTCGCCTGTAATAAACCAAAAGCATGCGATGGCGACGAATTTAGGGCTTCAGTAGTTTTAATTGGAATACTGGTAAAGAAATTTACAAATTCTTCTGCAACTAGTTTGTTATCGCTAATAAGACCATGATGAGTCTCCAATGTGTAATCATTATTATTTCTTTTGTTTCTGTTGGTTTCATTATTTATTATCTTCCAAACCGTTTTTATTTTATTATCTGCTGTTTTAACTTTGTTGCTGATGTATAAGGCCTTAGCTGCCTTACAAGTATTTTTAAACATTTTAGAATAAGTAGCAACATATTTATTAAAAGTTTCAGTGTTAATAATAGGCTTAAGGCCATACAACTCGAAAAGTCTTTCCCTACTTATTCTGATTCCTTTAGTTGCCCAGTCACTAAATCTAAACTTAGGGCAGATAGTTTTAGTTTTTTTCTCAAACGTCTGATTAAACTCCTTTTGAACTACTGAAAAAAAATTTTTATACAAAATATTACCATTGTTTTCTGCAAGGTTCCAATCACCCAACCTGCTAGTTAAAGTGCTATTAAATTTATTTAGTTTACCGGATGTTATTGGTCTGAATTGTATCTGCACTTGTTGTATTGGTAAGTTGGATTCAAATGTTACCATTAGGCCGCTATGATCAGAAGGCAGATAATTTACAATGGCTTTTTCTAAATACTTGCAGCAACAAAAAACATTATCGATACATGTAGCAGTAGTTGTCGTTGTTCGAGTTGGTTCAATAAACACATTTGATAAATTAAATGATTTGAAAAGATTTAATAATCTACTGCTATCTGAATTATTTTCTAAAATATTAACATTAAAGTCTCCGCAGATAATTACTGGTTTATTACCAGTTGAAAGTTTAGCCATAACATCTTCCATGACTGACTCAAAAATAGAGTAGTTTTGATAGTATAGTATTTCAACAAACTGTACATGCTGGCCACACCGAGCGGCCTTTCCCTCAAAATCCATGTTTACAGAGGTAAAAGAGACCAAGATGTTGGAGGGAAAGGCCACACTGAAAAGGTGGTGGTAAAACTTCTAGAAAATTATTTAGGCACAGGGCGCCATGTGTACATGGATAATTATTATAACAGTGTTGGTCTCTCAGAGTTCCTGTTGCGTAATGGAACAAATGTAACTGGAACTCTGAGAGCAAACCGTAAAGGAAACCCAGCAGTGGTGAAGACCAAATTGCAGAAAGGTGGTAGCATTTTTAGATATAACAAAAATGGTGTTTGTGTTTGCAAGTGGCGTGACCAACGCGACGTCTTGACTATCAGCACCAAACATTCACCTGAATTAAAGCCTGTAACCAACAAAAGAGGCGTTCATTTATTAAAACCCGAAATGGTTTTAAAATATAATCAATTCATGAGTGGTGTTGATAGGCAAGACCAAATGTTGGCCTACTACACTTGCGAACACAAATCAATGCGTTGGTACAAGAAAGTAAGCATTCACATCTTCCAAATGATGATGCTGAATGCCTACTACTTGTACCAAATTAAAATTTAAAAAAAAATTGATTATTATAAATTTCGCGAAGAAGTTATTACCAAATTGCTACCACCTGCTCAAAATGATGCTCAATGCTCAAGTAAACAGGCAAACGGATATATACATTTGCCTGTTCACTTGAGCAAAGACGCTAAAGGTAATAAAAAAGAAGGAGGTGCAAACACTGCTGGGATACAAAAAAAAAACGGGTCAACACACTGTGCTATTGTCCTACTTGCCACAATGAACCCGGCTTGTGCCTAGAGTGTTTTCGGGCATACCACAATTATTAGATTAAGTTACTGTATATGTCATTAGTGTTAGATAGTTTAAGTTACGGATAAGATTAGTATTATATAATTGTCATTAGTGTTAAAGTTACGGTTAAGATTAGTATTATATAATTGTCATTAGTGTTAGTTTAGGTTACGGTTAAAATTAGTATTACATGTATATTTTTCATTAATAATAGTTTGAGTTGTGGTTAAGATTAGTATTACATAATTGTCAATATTGTTAGTTTAAGTTACGGTTAAAACTAGTATTATATAATTGTCATTAGTATTACTATAAGTTATGGTTAAGATAAGTATTATAAAACTTCCAATAGCATTATTTAAATTATTAGGTTAAGTTTATGTTATGGTTAAAATTGGTACTATATAGTTAGTTAGTATTATTTTATCCTGAGTAAATTATAAAGATTGATCGCGTATTTTCGTAGTTTTATTTGAAACAGTACAGTAGTAGTATGTACACACCTAATATATTTATACATTCAGACTAATACAGAAATTCGAAAGTAATTCTGTCAGTTTGGAGATCTCTCGACAGCCAATGCAGTTGCTATTTGTCGATATGATGGAGTTCGTCTGCCAGATGCATTTTCGTCGCAATCCATCTGGAATTATGAGCACACTTTAGTGAAGAAAAAACCGGCACGTGAAAAAAAAGTGCGAGTCGGACTCAACTCAATAGTAAAAAAAAAACTGTATATTAACATCAAAATTGTAAACAAAACTGCTCTAGGTAAAAAACTCAAAAGAACTGATGGTATAGAAATTAATTTTATTTGATCTGTTTACAAAGCACAGAATTCACATTTATCTGGTAGATAATGTTCATATACCGCATATTTGCAATTTTGATAAGATAAGATAAGACATTTATTTGTAGAAACATGAGTATACATATAAGGCATGCAGGTTGTTCATAAACAAAAAAAGATCCGTCATGTTCGGCCTTTGTGGCATACAAATATATAGGTAAGAAAAGTCATTCATAGGTATTTAAACAAGGCTAAAAACATTATTAAATTTTCACACAAACTAAAAATTAAATTTAAACAATAAATTACAAATTTGAATTAAATTGTCCCTCTAATTATAAAATGTCAAAATTACAAAATGTCAAAATTATAAAATGTCAGTAAATATTTGTTAAATTTGTAATATTACACTTTGTCATTTATAAATTCTAAAATACTGTAATATGCTTTCCCAACTAGATATAATTTTAGCCGCTTTTTTAGTATGTGTGCGCTTAATTCCTTCCATCCCTTAGGGAGTTTATTAAATATTAAAGGCGCCATGCAAAATACACTCTTTCGCATTAGTGCTGTTTTGGAACCATGTGAGCAAAGCAAAGTGTTATCGCGTCTGACGCGACTGACTTTGTCTGCCATGCGTGGAAATAGGTGCCGATTACATTTTACAAACATGACAACTTCGAATATGTACAGAGATGGTAATGTCAGAATGTTATAATTAATGAAATACGGTTTACAACTGTCAGTTGAACTCAATTTAAACATCGTCCTAATACACCGTTTTTGGGCTTTGAAAGGTGTATCCTTGTCAGTCGAATTGCCCCAAAAGATAATTCCATACCTCAGGTGCGATGAAACTAGGCCGTGGTAAGCTGTTAACAATGCGTCAGTGTTAAGCACAGGGGCTAATTTGTGTAGGGCATAGGTAGAGTTACTAATTTTTTTGCTCAAAATTTCAACGTGTTCTTTCCAATTTAACTTATTGTCAATAGTTACACCGAGGGATTTGGCAGTTTTGACTTCTTTAATTATTTTGTCATTATATTGGACCTTAAGATCAGATAAAGTTGGTAAGCGTTGACTGAAATGCATAATATTAGTTTTATTTAGATTTATCTTTAAATTATTGTTATCCAAATATTTTATTATTGATTTAAGAGAGTTATTAATATCACTTTTATATTTGTCTTTAGTATCACATTGAATTGTTATGGTGCTGTCATCAGCAAAGAGGGTTACGGGTTGATCAACAGATTTAGGTTGGTCATTTATATACAATATGAACATTGGAGGGCCCAACACACTGCCTTGAGGAACTCCATATTTAATTACAAGTTCATGTGATTGGAATATTTCTTCATGTTTAGTTTTTGTATTTATTGAGGATATTTCTGTGAGTTGCTTTCTGTTGTCTAAATATGACTCAAACAGTCTTAGAACGTTGCCTCTAATACCGTATGCCTCCATTTTATCTAAGAGAATATCATGCCTAACGTAATCGAAGGCTTGGGTCATGTCACAGAATATTGTACAAACAGGGTTGGTCTTATCAACATTTTGCATAACTCTATACAAAAAATCATACAATGCCATATTAATAGTTTGATTTTCTCTAAATCCTTTTTGCTCGTTCACTAATAGGTTATTTTTTTCCAAATATTTGCTTAGTTCTTTGTATATAAATTTTTCATAAATTTTGGAAATAACACTTATAATCGAGATCGGCCTGTAATTTTCTATGTTATCTTTATTTCCCTTTTTAAACAATGGTTTAACTATAGATTTTTTTAGAGCACCTGGAAAGATGCCCGTGCTTATGGTCAAATTAATGAGATGACTTAGATGCATACATATTTCTGCAGAAACTGATTTAAGAATTTTTGTTGATATTCCGTCATGACCAACGCTATTTGTATTTTTCAATGAGTTAATAATTTTAAGTACGTCCTGTGGTAGACAGGGTGGCATAAAAAACGATTTTTCGCTATTAAGAATTTGCGAGGTAACATTATGTCCTGATTCTGGTATTGGGATAACTTTTTCAATAAAATAATTATTAAAAGAATCGGCTATTTTTTGAGGATTAGTAATAATGTTACTGTCGTATTTTATTTTTGTTATAGGAGTTCTTGGGACGTTCTGCTTTGAATCATTAATTATTTTCCAACTGGTCTTGGATTTGTTGTCTGATGTTTTTATTTTGTAACTATTTTGGGCAAATTGTGTCAGCTTTGTAATTTTTTTTAATAGTTTAGAGTACTTGGTCAATTTTGTTTTATTTGCTTCATTAGGAGTTCGTCTGTATAACCACAACAGTTGCCGTTTCTTTTTACTGCATATTTTGATTCCACGTGATATCCACGATGACTGTTTTGTTGCGTGTATGGTTACAGTTTCATTAGGAAAGCACAAACAGTAAAACAGTGAGAATGTTTCTATAAAAGCGTTATAGGCTATGTTAGGGTCACCCGTTTCATATACAAGGTGCAGGTTTGAAGCTGCAAAAAATTTCAGGAGGTAATTATGTTAGTGATTCTCGACCCGAATCAATAACAAAATTAGTAGGTAATTTTTTTTATTTTTTTTCTTATTTATGGAAATCGGTATGTGTGAACTACCTTTTTTAAAACGCAGCCAGTCTGATACCTGCCTTATAACCGCGCTTTCACACACACAAACACGCAATGATAGTTTCATAATAAAGCACCTATCATCGTCCCGTGCGGACACACCCTAGCCACGCCCCCGCGGCCATCGATCAATCGATTTACTTTAGTGCAATTGTTGTCACCGACGTGTGCATACGCGTGCACTTTGCGCTCTCAGGTTCGCCTTCGGTTAACGGTTACGCGGTGTCTAGTGCTAAAAAATGACAGACCAATACTCAAATGTAGAATTGACGGAGATGGTCCGCTTGTATGCTATCAGTGGAGACAGCGTATCTCGAGCTATCGAGATGTTCGTAGAACTGTTTCCCAATAGCCAAAGTCCATTTTAAAATAAGACTAGTGTACGCAAAGGAAATCACCAGTGTTACACAATTACGTGAAAAGGTGATCAGTGCTTTCGAAACTTTGAAAACAAATGTGTTTGTGCTACGTAAATTAAAAGGAAATCAACAACGTCGTGCTAGACTCTGCCTGGATTGTGAAGGTGGACACTTTGAACAATACCTCCAGGTAACATAAGTAGGTACTTAGGTAATTTATTTATTTCATTTGTGAACATAAAAAAAAACATTTGTAAATAAGTTATTAGCCAAATCAATTTGATTAACGTAAATCAGTTGATTTAAAATTTTTAACTATGCCAAAAATACCTACCTATCAGGCAAGATAAATCATTAAAAACCCTATCTACCTACCTACTTAACTAGCACAAATTACCTTGAGGTATTTTTGTCGGTCCTCAACCCGTTAAAAAGTAGGAAGGGATGTTTTACATCAACCAATTTAATCCACACAAAAAAACGAAATTATTACGGAAAACTGACCTTGATAATGAATTACCTACAACGCGCCGACTGCGATTGCATGTAGGTAGGTATGTATCTACCTACTACTTACTAGACGCCGTCGTCCGTTTTGTTTAGTGCCTAAATCCCGCGCGCGCGCGCTCGCTTTCATCATACCGAGAGGGCATGTCAACATCTTGTAGGTACAACATACTAACATTATGCGTCTCAGTCACGGTATCAATAATAAAGCAAAACTAAGGCTAACATAAATAAACATTATTTTGGCTAAGCTATGTTCCGTCTAACTTGCAATCATAGAAGCAGCAGGTACACGAATATTGCTTACGTGATATGTAATTGGTGCCTTTACACGTCGAATCAGCTTCGGCCAATCGCCATCCCTAGCCATTGTGTAAATGGGGTCTTGGTCATGAAATGGCATGAATGGCGTAAGCTGTATCCCGTTTACACAATGGCTAGGGATTTTTTTTTCGGTGGGAAATTCATCTAATGGCATCCCCCGCTCTTGGGCGGAGCGGGAGATAGTGTTAGACTTTTACTGACTAAAAACCCACTCCTGTTCCTTCTTGCCTTTCGTACCGGGACCGAGCTTCCCTTTCGGATAACCCTGGCCCCAGTAGGCTTCGACCCGGCTGGGCCCCTGCTGCTGCTGACAACTCTTTCAGGCGCGCGGGAATAGTGCGCGCCGTCGACTACTTGGGCTCGGTCCGGACAGTTACCGGATTGTCGGATAGCGAGCGCCAACCGTGGCCGGAAATCGGGATCGGAATCCCGGCGGCGGGGCTGGGGCGCTGTGAGCGCCGCCGTTGCCTGATGCGGTCGGCATTCTCCTTTGCTAGCATTACACAAAGGCTAGGGATGGCGGTTGGCCGAGGCTGGGCCCACGAGTAAACGCACCATAAGGTTTATTGACCTCGGCCTAACCTCTTATTCATCAGCTGATAGGTAAATAACTAACGACGCAACGTCAACTTGTACTTTTAAAAGATTTTCGCATTGTAATGATGCTTAAAAATTAGTTAATTAACGAAATTACATTATGATCATCGAAATTTAACTAGGTAGGTACATCTAAGGCTAAATTATTCGTTTTTAACATTTCGTAGAATAAGTGGGCGGAGCCTCGTACAGGTTGACGCCCTCACACACACAGAGACATGACGTACGATAAATCGAATCACAATGGGTGATTCTGTTTTTTTAAGAAGTGTATTTAGAGAGTTATTCTGAAAAACGGTTAAAATTAAAAAAATTAAATAGCAAGTATTACTGATTATTGACCAGGTTTCGTATTTTTACATGATTATTTATGAGTTTTATTACAACCTCCTGAAATATTGTGCAGTTTTAAAACTGCACCTTGTATAACAGAAAATGATAAATTACGTAGACAATCTTTAAATTTTAAAATATTTTCTTCACTATAATTACGTTTCTTTATACGCCAATATTTAATAGGTAAACAATTTTGCACAGGTAACTTTACCAATTGCGCTGTATGATCTGACAATGCAAATTCTAGTATTTGTGTTTTACAGGGTCTATTAAAGTTATGCGCAATATTGTCTATACATGTTTGACTTTTAAGTCTAGTGGGTTTATTAACGGACAATTTTAAATTGTAATTTAATAGCAAACATTCAAAATCTATTGCTTGATAAGATCTTTTTAGGACATCTATGTTAAAATCTCCTGCAACGACAATATTTTTAAAAGACTTTTTAGTAAGTTCTTGTAAAATTAAATGTAATTTGTCCATACACATATTAGTATTATTAATTTTTGGAACTCTATAAACACATACAATAGCTATCTTGTAGTTAATTAACTCTATGGCGCAACACTCAAAAACACCAGTCTCCGATACTCTAGCAATTTGCTTTAATTCCTTAAATTGGTGACCACTCCTTGCTAGTATGCACGCTCCACCTCTTTTGATTTCTTTACGGCTGTAACATGCTGCAAGCTGGTAATTAGGTATGGTTAAGTACTTTTCAAAGCCCTCCATAATAAAATGCTCTGTAACGCAGAGGATGTCTACAGGGCTTCCTTTTTCTGCCAATTCTTCCAAGCACACTGCCATTGCATCAGACTTTGTTAATAATCCCGCAATGTTTTGATGCATTAGGTGCAAATATTTAGTTACGAAAAAAGTCTGTCATATTTTCATTACAACTATTATTTTCATTTTCATCTGTTATAGCTTGTATATCTACATTTTCACTGCGTTCATTAAAGTCTTTTATGTTTGTAAAGTCTATGTCATCGATTAATGCTTTGAGATCTTCAAAGACAGTCTTTAATGCAGTATCGTTTATTAATCCTGTTTTTTTATTAAACATACTAAAATCCACCATTAGGTTCTTATTGGAGTCTAGATGGTAAGCGTGTTCGTGGACTAGTAAGTCTAAGTAGAGTAAATTGTTAAATGTTTCGATCCTCGCGTTGTAAAGGCTATTATGACTCCTAAATATGTATGTAGGAAAGCACAATATTATATTAGTGTGCTTAATTTTTTTTAGAACATCTCGAATGTAAATAATTATCTTATGATAATCTTTCGTTATTTTGAAGTCTTCTTGTCCTATAAGTACTATGCAATAATCTTCTATTGTAAAATCTGCCAACTTCGATTCAATTCCTCTTAAAAGATGTTTTATTCCCACGTTGGGTGTTAGATAATGACATATTTCATCTTTATCGTTTATTAATACTCTTTGTGCAGTATTTAAGACATGATAGTTGGTATCTGTGCTGAGAACACATATCTTCTTCTTTTTGGGAGGTTTTTGGGGTTTCTTAAAATCAATTATTGTGTTCATATTTTGCGACTTGCAACTCGTACTATGGCTACCCATATCAATACTGAAGTTCGTAATATCGGCAGTATCAGTTTGTGTTCCTTTTGTTTTGCTATTAGTTGGATTTTTTTTCTTTGGCGTGCTTTGATTTGTTGTAGTCATTGCAGGGCTACCTGTTGTGATTTTTTTGTACACCTGATTTTTCTTACTCAAATCATCATTTGCCAATTTTAGTTTACTATTTTCCTGGTTTAATAATTCTATCTCTGAATGAGCACTACTTAATTGCGATTGGAGAAGTTGAATTTCTTCTTTTAGTGTCCTTATTTGATCGCAATCTTCGTCATTTGAAATATGACACCAAAAGTTTTCAGTGCTCAACAATAATTCCATGGCGACAGCACTAGTTAGAAGAATAAAATGAGGAGGAGCTTCTGTGCATGTGGGCATATAACATATGAAGCACCTAAGCCGCTTTATAAAATGAGTAATTTCCCATGGCCAAACATAATCATATAAACATAAGCGGTAGTGCTCTTGGTGTAAGTAATCATCCACGTCCATGAAGACTACCCGATTAGATGAAAAAATCATTTTTTTTCTTCTGTCGTGTTTGCTCAGTAACTAAAAAAAAAGAAAGATTCCTATTAGATTCGTGAGCTGTGTCTTTCGTCTCATTTATGTACGAAAATACTATTTATTTGACACCCATTTCGATTCGCCTCTGTTGTCGTATTAGTACCTACCTATTCGAAAAAAAAACCTATACCTATCCCATATTGTATACCACTTCGAGTCCGACACAAATCTAAGGTCACATCAAATAAAAATGGTTATGTAGGTACTCGTACATATCTACTTACATACAAGAAACCATTACTCTCCTTTTTCCAATATTATAGTAATGCGTGTACCTACTAAATACAAATATGATTGAATGCGCAGATATGCGTTCCGGTTCCTAGTACATCAAAATAAACTTGAACATCCTGTGAACGCATCGTAACTACCTACTACCATAACTAACAGAAATAGCATTTTTACTCTACTGATATGCAGATATATTACACAGAAAATGTATTTCTAAATGGCATAAGCAATGCACATGTGAAAATATGGAACAATAAGATAAATCGAAGTTGAAAACTATGGATCCATCATCATGCTTGTAACCAACTTTTGTAAACCTATCAAACATGTTGAAATCTTGCTACCGTTGGCAGTTTATATTACAATTTCATCAAACACTTATCAAATTATCGAAAAAACAAAGATATACTCACGATTTCTCTTTTTATTCACTAAATATCACACAAAAAACACAGAGCAAATTACGCGGCACAGGTACGAACAAGTTGAATCTTTGTTCAATTTTATTTTACTATTTTGACGTTGAATGAAAGTTTTTAACGGCTGTTTTATATTGTTTGATTAGTTCACTCGATCTTTCCGGCACTTTCACGCTATTATAGGCCCTTTACTTATTGTAATTAAATGATTTTTCGAGTACAGTTAATATCGCGCAGATCTACGTTCCGAAGTTCCGAATTTTGAAGCTACGTATACGAAGCTTCAAAAATCTGGAGCGCAGACCTGCGTTCTGGCACACGAAAGGTTAACTCAAGTTAGGCATGACTGTTAAATTTAAGTAGGTACTTTTACTTTCAAATGAAATAATCTTTCATAACTTGTGGCAAGTCATTGATCTTGCCACCATTCCGGTAATTTCACGGATAGTATGGGTCATCGCAATTGTTGTTTCTAAAAATAAAAATCATGTAGGTGTTTGTTAACACGCGGTCATGCCTCGATTCGACGGACCAGAACCGTCGTACCAAGGTCTCGGTCCGTCCGACAAACAGTGTTAGCACTAATTAGTATGCTTGACCTTGGCACGACTGACCAAAATCGTCGTACCAAGTTCGAGCGTGTGTATTGTGTAATACTATCAATAAACCTTTTGGATGTTTAGATACACAGAGTACTATTTTTAGATAGAAAGGGCAAGTGTCATGATTTATGGAACAGAACAGGAACTAAAAACAAGTCTTATAGTTTTAAAATTTTATTATAAAATTGAGATAGTTAATATTTGGGAGCTCTATACCGAGTCCGATTGACAAATCATAATTATAGGTCTTGTCAAGCTTCTTGGTTGTCCATGCTAGCAGCAGCACCACCCACAGGACGACCAAGAAGCTTGACGAGACTTATAATTACAATTTAGGAGCTCGGTAAGAGCTCCCTAACCGCGCATCTGTGAGGACGGCGGGCCTCTTCCGTATCCATGCCGAGACCTCGAGGGCGGCGCGCCTCCCCGGCGATCACCGCCCTCCGCCAGTTTTCTTTTAGCTCGCGGAGTTCCTCCGCCCGGAGGCGCCGCCGCTGCCGGCGGAGCTCCTGCTCCTTCCTCGAGGCGCTGATCCGCCCTCTTCTGGGCTATCAGCGCGTCGCGAAGCAGTAGTCTCAGCCGGCGTTCCTCGGCTCTCCTTCTTTAAAATATAATTATATTTAGTACAGATTCAGAAATGGTCTGATACCCCGAAAAATAGCAACTCGTCTTTTTCTTTGCATTTAGCATTTTATATCTATAATCAACCCCAACATTAGGTTCATTGTTACAACCAAAAGACATCCACTGTTGGACATAGGCCTGTCCCAAGTATCGCCATAATGATCGGTCCTGTGCGTCACCCATCCATGGGACTACCGCGCTCCTCACCATGTCATCGGTCCAACATTAGATTAATAATTGCTACCGACCCGCCCCAGCTTCGCGCGAGTGCAATGGTGATATTAAATATACTATGCATGTAATATAGGTACATAACCTTCCTCTTGAATCACTATTTATTAAAAAAAGCACAACAAAATCCGTTGCGTAGTTTTAATGATCTGAGCATACATAAGGACAGAAAGCGGGAAGCGACTTTGTTTTATACTATGTACCTAGTGATAATTTCAAGTCAGCTCATATCATGACCAGAACAAGTAAACAAAAAGATCCTCTATGAAAGTTCATTTATAAGTATTCATTTGTTAAATGAAGCTGAAAATTGAATAGTTTACAACTAGATCTAGGTAAGTACTTACTCGTCATCCGCGGTCGCGACACGGAGCGGCGTCGTGCTGCGAGTGCTGCCGTCCTCCCGGGCGCGGCCACAGCAATCAGCAATTCTAAAAAAAAAAGGATATTCAAACCATGCAAGAACTAGATTACATGCAGACACATTCACAGCAAAATATCAATCAACACAAACAAGCTTTTTCATTTATGCCCAAAGCCCAAAATATTCCACGTTTTTTTGCCACACCATGTTAGTATAACACTTCGCCATAACACAGTAATAAGGTTGCAAGCATCGTCATACCGCCACAGACCGCCGTAATCTCTCATCATCATCGTATGACCATGATAAGTCTGTACATAAAATAAGAACCACTTGAATTGCCATATTTTTACGTAAATACCACCGTGAATTGCAGTTTATAATTCAATGTAATTTGCTGCACCTCGTTTTAAAACTTTGGTACCAATGATTGTACTTACCGGTTCGCAACGTTGCCCATGGTATCTAATCTGATTTTTGTTCTGCAAAAAACAATAAACATTTTAATTCAACAATAAAACAACAATAGTAGTCGCTCAAAATTCAAAACACTAAAGAAATGTAGAATTTATACTTACATAATTTTTAATAGAGCCAGAGCCACGTGCCACGTGCCCAGTTTTAAAGTTTTGACGACGACACTCGACAGATAGTTTGGCTGTACCAACATTCACTAAAAACGCGTATTGTACGTTTCTACACTTTTATATATTTAATAAATTTATTCACTTACCGATGGGCTAGTAATTTACATATTTTTTTAGATTATTTTATTTATTCAAAAAATATTATAATTATATCGGTAAAATAAATAAAAAGTCAAACACACAAAGACGAAATTAGAGTGTGCCAATATTTAAAAAGTAACTTATCCGGAAAGTTTGTTTTCTGGAACTTAATAAAATAAGATTTGCTTGGGAAGTCCTCACGTAATATACATGTTAACTCGGTTTACGAATATTTAAAAAAGAGGTTTTAATTCATTCAAATATTACACTATTGAAAAGTAAATTTTAAGTGCGTCAAATTGTTCGATCCCATTCATAAACTAAGAATGTTACCATTGCATAAATGTTTGCACTGGTATTCTCTTTCGTTGTTTATAAAATTTGTAAACATGCAGAATTTGATGATAATGTAATTTTAATCGTTTTAGTAATCGTAATTTATTATTAGAAATATTTTGAAATGATGTACACCTAATTGTACATCATTTCAAATGTACAAGTAATTGTTTTATAAAAACAGATTTTATAAAAGTACGTAATAACGATATCGTCATTTTAGCATGAGCTTTTGCTAAAAGTAAATCTTAGTTCAAATAAACCTCAGTAGATGGCGTCTATAACAACTTACATTTAACACGGAACGTAACACGATTTCTGTTTATTTACAAATTTATTACTGGAATGTCCAGAACACACGCCCAATGATCGTTTTCTACTAAAGAATTAATATTTATATGGACATTTTATATAAACAGATGTTTCATTAATTAATATTATTATGATAATGCAATGTTATGACAAACTATCATTTTAGTAATCGTAATTTATTATCAGAAATGTTTTTAATAATTAATAGTTTTGTAAAAACTGAGGCTTATTTTAGTATCTATAATGAAATAATATCTATAATATCGTCTTTGCCCTAGTAGCAGTATTGGAATGAGTTTTCGTTATGAACAAGTAAATCTTGGTTCAAATAAAACTCAATAGATGGCGGCTATAACAACTTATATATTTAATACGGAACGTTTTACGATTTTGGTTTACTTACTGGAATGTCCCTAAGACACGCCCAATGACCCTTTTTTAAACCAAAGAATGAATATTTCTATGGACATTTTTACAACAGATGTTTTATTAAAAAAAATAGTCGACAACCCTTATAGCACAGCACACACGCACACGCGCGCGCACTTGGATTTGGACTCGCTAGCCGGGTTCTCGGCATGACGACAAGTCAACAATAGCTACGTATAATGACGACTCGGGAGGCGGGATGTCGGCACATGAACGAATTATTGTACGACCCGGCCCCCGGGTTCTTAGCAGCGAAAGTGTAGTATTTGTATACATGATTTTGCTTTTTACGCCCCATTATTTATCACGATTACGTAAATCAAATTTGTCAAAACAACAGCAATAACAACAGGTAGACACGCGCGCATTCGACAACAAGACGCAACTCGTCGCAGTATAGTAGCTGATATCTTCTTGGAAATATCGGTATTTTTCATTTATCGATATCGGTCCCTGGATGAAAGTAGTGATAATGATAGTTTTTTTTCTGTGACAAGTGATGATGACAGTTTTGCGAGTGTTCCTTCTCTTGCAGACAGTCTTGCAGCGCAGTTTTCTGATGTACCTAAGAATTTTAATGTCTTGCATATTAATGCCCAGAGCATTCCGGCCCATTTCCACGATATGCTGGCAAGTTTTGACTGTAAAAATATTCATGCTATTCTTGTCTCCGAGTCGTGGCTCAAGCCTTGTCTCCCTTCTACAAGCTACGCTCTTCCAGGTATCGTGCTCATAAGAAATGACCGGACGTTGACCGACGACTGTTGTACATGTCAGCACAACCCCCGCCATCAAATGCTGGTGAACATCTCTTTCTTGAGGTCGAACTTAATCACTCAAAATTACAACTTGGTGTTTATTACTGTCCCTCTTTACGCATTAACTTTTTTTCATCTTTCGAAAACCTCTTAGAACTTTTAATCCCTTCTTACAGTCATAGCATAATCATGGGTGATTTTAATACTTGTCTCCTGAAAAAGGATCATCGCTCTTCTTCCCTGTGTAATGTTTCGGCTTCTAGCAATCTTACTATTCTTCCTCTTAGTGCCACTCACCATTTTCCTAATTGTACTCCTTCACTTCTTGACTTGATTATTGTCTCCTCTCCTGATCGCGTCGCTAAGTGTGGCCAATGCTCAGCCGATGCCTTTTCTTATCATGATCTGATTTTTCTCTCATATAAAATTCGTCCACCTAAAGCTAGAGCCAAAATTCTCATGCAACGTAATTTTGGTGGCATGAACGTTGAGTGTCTTTGCGAGGATGCTAGCAATATTGATTGGTCTGCTCTATATAGCTCTACATCAGTCGATGAGCAAGTTGACATCTTCTCTACTAAACTTGTTAAGCTTTACGATCACCACGCTCCCGTTCGAGCAGTTAAAGTCAAACATTTTCCGGCACCGTGGTTGACGGATGAAATTAAATCTCTAATGAAAAGAAAGGCCACAGCCAAGTCTAAATTTAAGCGTCATCCTAATGATGCTAATAGAGAAAGATATGTCTCTATCCGGGATCACTGTAATAAGGTGTGTAGGAATGCCAACCGCCAACACATTCATAACTCAGTCCAAAATGGGGACGCATCCAAAGTTTGGAATTTTCTTAGATCATTGGGGGTCGGTAAAACTCGACAAGAGTCGATTCCTAAAGATTTAGACATCAATGCGATGAATAATCATTTTACAGCTTCGTCCAATTTTGATAGGACTATAAAATTGAATACATTGGATTATCTTTCATCTCTTCCGACTCCCAGTTATTCTCCATTCGCTTTTGGTCAGTTTTCTGCGTGTGATGTTAAGAAGAGCATACTATCAATTACTTCCAATGCAGTAGGAAGTGACTGTATCAGCCGTAAAATGTTACTCCCGGTGCTGGACATAATCCTCCCTGTCATTTGTCACATCCTCAATTTCTCAGCGTCTAGCGGTGTCTTTCCATGCTCATGGAAAGATGCTCAAATAATTCCTCTGCCTAAAAAGTCCACTCCCACATCCTTTTCTGAGTACCGTCCAATATCCGTCTTACCATTCCTATCTAAAGTCCTAGAACGTTTAATCCACAACCAATTAAGTACTTTCCTATCCAAAAATAATCTCCTCAACCCGTTTCAGTCCGGCTTCCGCCCTGGTCACAGCACCACTACAGCGCTTCTCAATATTACGGACGATATACGGTCAGCCGTGGAAAGCAGTAACCTAACGGTCCTTGCATTGCTAGATTTTAGTAATGCTTTTAATACTGTCGATTTTGATGTTTTACTTGGTATTCTATGCTCTCTTAATATATCTCCACCGGTGATTGACTGGTTTCGAAGTTACCTGTTCGGGCGACGGCAACGTATTTGCATCGGAGAGACCATGTCTTCTTGGTGTAGTACTTCTGCCGGAGTACCACAGGGTGGCGTTTTATCACCATTACTTTTCGCAGTTTTTATTAACTCTATCTCCAACGAATTAATTTCTTCCTACCACCTTTATGCAGATGACCTTCAAATATATTCACGGGCACCTCTTGGGAAATTGTCTGAGGCTATCTCGACCCTTAACCTTGATCTGGCTCGTATATGCGACTGGAGCAAGAGAAACGGACTCACGGTGAACCCTGTGAAGACGCAGGTTATAGTGGTGGGCAGTTCTAGAATGGTCTCAAAGATCGACTGGACGACTCTTCCCCAAGTTTCTTTTGACAACTCAGTAATTCCCTTTAGTGAGAAAGTCAAGAACTTGGGGATATTCATTGACAAGAATTTCTCTTGGACTGCCCAGCTACAGGAAGTTAGCCGCAAGTTGTTCGCATCTGCTGGTTCGTTGAGAAGACTACGGCATTTTCTGCCGATTGCCACCAAGATCACGTTTGCACAATCTCTTCTTTTACCCATCCTTGATTATGCTGATGCCAGCTATCTTGACCTCACTGAAGTGCAACTGGATAAACTTGAGCGTCTTCAAAACTTTTGTATAAGGTTCATATTCGGTTTACGTAAATATGACCATGTTTCTGAATTTCGCGTTAAACTCAAGTGGTTGCCAATTCGCCTTCGCCGTAATGCTCATATTCTTTCTCTTTTGTATAATGTGCTCTTTTCCCCTTTTACCCCTCGTTACCTCAAAGAACGGTTTCAATTCCTTTGTGACTCCCACATGAAAGTTCTTAGGTCATCGGATAACTTGAAACCTAAAATGCCATGCCATTCAAGTACTTTCCTGGACAAGTCATTTACTGTTCAGGCCGCTCGTCTATGGAATGCATTGCCTGTGGAAATAAAGCGTGCACAAACACTGCCTGCATTTAAAGGGCTTGTGAAGGACCATTACTTGACTCTGTGACCTTGTCTTCGTTCTTCACTAACTCTCTTGCTTATATTTAATATTAATAATATAATATAATAATATTCCACAACTATCACACAACGCCGTCTAGTCCCAAGCTAAGCAGAGCTTGTGTTATGGGTACTAGACAACTGATAAACATACTTATATATTTCTAAATACATACATATTATAGATAAATTACACCCAGACACAGAACAAATGATTTTGCTCATCACACAAACATTTGTCCTGGGTGGGAATCGAACCCACGACCTCCGGCATAGCAGTGAGGGTCACTAAACACTACACCAACAGGCCAGTCAGATTATTTTGTATGTATGTATTTGTGTATCTATTTTAGTATTAAGTATTTATTAAGTTTTCTTACTTTTATATTTGCACTAAGTGCAACCCCATTTTGTGTCCAGGCAATCCCTGTCCATTCAAGGTTGCCTGGAAGAAAGCGCCTAGTGCGATAAGGCCGCCAATTGTGTGTTTTTAATTATATGGTTTCCTTTTTGTTAATTCATAATCTTGATGTGCAATAAAGTATATATAAATAAATAAATAAATAACACAATCGTAAAATTATAAGTGTCGTGGAGAACAAGATTTAGTTATTAAGTCTTTATTTTGTTATTACTGTAGCACTAAGTAGTAAGTAAGTGGGGTATAACGCCGTGACGTCATTTGTTTTGATGCCACGTGGGCAGAGTCATAAAAGGGGCCGGGACCCGGGAAGCGGGCACATTGTCGCTTGCACAGCGTTGACAGCCGCGCCTCTAATACGAAACTGTCGGTTACCCATATAGTCGTAATTAATTAGTATACTTACAATACTATTGTGAACATTATAAGTGACATTTATTAATAGTGAACTGTAAAAGTGACAATACAACTAACTAAACAAACACCAGTGCGTAGTTATTGAAAATCCCTTCATAATGAACCCAGAACCACCGAACCAAGATTATGACGGCCGTATCGCTCAGCCAGTCCGGGCGCCGTCATCAGAAGTGGGATCTGAATCTAATTCCCACTGGCGCGAAATGTTTGAGATGCAGCAAAGGAACATAATGCAAAAAAATGCATTAGGTCAATGTTTGGGTTAAAATGCACAGACACTTGTAAACCTTTCTTTATTAAATGTAAAATACTGACGTTGCCCTGTTTGTACATTTTCGAAGCTGCAATATTTGTAAAAACCAACCAAAAACTATTTCCTAAGCTGTCAGATAGAAATGACCGCAGTCGACGGCACGCGAATATTTTGTGTTCACGGCAATCCAAGACAGCATTGATGCGTAATAGCATTTTCTGTATGGCTCCAATAATTTATGATCACATACCAGAAACAATTAAAACGTTAAACATCAATCTTTTTAAAATACATTTTAAAAAAATTCTCGTAAGTAAAGCCTACTACACAGTTTCTGAGTTTCTGGAAGAAAAAATACTTGGTATACCAAGTTAAAATATTTTTGTTTTTGTGTGTTCCTTTTTAATGTCTTTATTATTATCTATTATATTTAATTACCGACATTTGACATCGAACTATAAATAATAGTGTAACATACACACACACATAATATATTTATTGTAATTTTTGCTCATAATTGACTAATGTTTTTTATATAAATTTGACATAATTTAAATCCGATTTTGACATGCTATATTTAATTGTATTTTTTTTTTTTTTTTGCTATTAATTGACTAATTTTTTATATAAAGTAGACATAATTTAATTCCTTACTTTGACATAATGTATTTAATTGTAATTTTGCTATTAATTGACTAATGTTTTATATAAATTTGACATAATGTAAATTCATACTTTGACATTATTATTTGATTGAAATTTTGCTATTCATTGATTAAAGTTTTTATAAATATTTGCCATAATTTAAGTTCTGTTAATGTTATCGATTTTTTCACTATTCATATAATTATTTTGTGACCACATAATTATCACACGCATGTTCAAATAATTATGATAATGTTAATTTGAAATTATTAACCCTACTCAATATTTGCACGCCATTGAACGTGGCAAACATGTCTGGACCGTTTCTTTTTTTTTGTCATCCTGCATGCACGATTTTTTGTATTATTCTTGTATGTGTACACATGTTTTAGCAAATAAATATCTTATCTTATCTTATCTTAACTAATTGAAGCCATGAGACCACCAACGTCGACACCTGAAATTACGCTACCAGATATCAACCCAGAACAACCTGATTCCGATCCACGTGCTTGGTGTGCTACGATTGATATCTGTCTCAATGAACGCCCGCTGGAAGGTGCATCTCTCGTCATAGCCCTCAGCAAAGCCCTGAAAGGTAGTGCTTCGTCATGGCTATCACAAATATCACACGTAGGCATGACGTGGGAACATTTTCGTGACGTATTTCTCGCACGTTATGAGTCATCCGAAACTCTTGCTGCGACACTTATTAACATAAACAACAGCAAACCAAAGGAAGGTGAATGCCTCGCTGCTTATGCAAGTCGTTTGATGGCTTCATTATTGGCTAGATGGAAGAATTCAAATCACGAGGAAATCGCTACATCATATGTGCTGGCTCATATTGCTCAGTTTGATGCTCGTCTACATCGCTTAGTATTTACCACTGAAATTACAACACGCAACAAACTACTTCAAGAAGTAAAGGCAAGTGCAAGTCTGAAGCGCAAATCCGAACACAATAACCAACTTGTCGGACGTACAATTGTATCGGACTTGAAACGTCCTAAGCCCCAAACCACCTTTATCTCAAAGTGTCATAGCTGTGGAAAATCTGGACATAGATCGATTGATTGTCGTTCGAAGCCGCAAAAACCTGCTGCACCTAACGCTAGTAGAGTGCAATCGACATCAACAAATATGGCGGGAATCAGCAAACAAGTTATTTGCTTTCGTTGCGGAGAAGACGGACATATAGCAACGAACTGTCGTCGTGGCAGCGCAGCAAGGACGTCATCGATGAACAGCGGAGGCGACCGCGGCGCAGGCGGCGCGGCTGCCGAGCGACGCGTCGATAGCTGTGAAATAGCCGGTGTATGCGGACAGTTAGAACAATCTGGTCAGTCGTACAATTTTTATTTTGACTCTGGTGCCGAATGCTCTCTTGTTAAGCAGTCTATTAGTCATAACTTTGTAGGACAACGTAACTGCGCTATTGTTTGTATTAACGGTATTGGTCGGTCTAACATAAACTGTACCGAACAAATCTTATGTGACGTTCTTATAAGTGGCCATGGCTTACGTATCTTATTTCATGTTGTGCCAGACGATTGTTTGAAATACGATGTGATGATTGGGCGTGAAATTTTGAAAGAAGGTTTCACAATACACTTGACTTATTCTTCCTTGATTATTTTAAAACAAAAGTCGGTGGCTATATGTAGTTCTATACCTAAATCATTGCCTCATTTTAATGATATAGATACAGATATTCAAAATAAAGAGCAACTTATGTCTTTGCTCAATGAATTTTCCCATGCTTTTATTGATGGTTTGCCCCGCACCCGAGTTACATCCGGTGAGTTAAAAATCAGGCTGCAAGACCCGAATCGCACCGTTTATCGTCGGCCATATAGGCTTAGTCCAGACGAAAGACAAGTAGTTCGTTCCAAAGTCAAGGAGCTACTCGATGCAAATATCATCCGTCCTAGCCAGTCTCCATTTGCAAGCCCTATTCTCTTAGTTAAAAAACGTGATGGTTCTGAACGTATGGTAGTAGATTACCGTGAATTAAACTCGAATACTGTGCCAGATAGGTTCCCCTTACCCCTCATAGCAGATCAAATAGCTAGACTATCAGGTGCTAGTTTCTATACGTGTCTAGATTGTGCTAGTGGTTTTAACCAAATCCCTATCTGAGACCCTGATAGTATTGAGCGTACTGCTTTCATTACACCCGATGGGCAGTTTGAATATCTTGCAATGCCTTTTGGACTTCGAAATGCACCTAGTGTATTTCAAAGAGCGGTAACTAGTGCCCTAGGTGATCTGATTTACTCACATGCAGTATTGTATGTTGATGATATCCTAGTTCCAGCAGAATCTGAAGAGCAGGGCCTAGCCAGGTTGCGCGAAGTACTGGAAGCCTTGACTAAAGCTGGATTCTCTCTTAACGTATCGAAGTGTTCTTTTCTTAAGCGTCATGTCGAATTTTTAGGCTATGATATAACAGCAGGTGAACTAAGACCAAATCCTAGAAAGATAGAAGCTTTGACTAAATTACCTCCTCCGGAAAATATCCATCAACTTAGACAATTCATTGGCCTCGCATCATATTTCCGGAAGTTTGTTAAAAGTTTTTCTCAAATTATGACTCCGTTATTTCTACTGACTACCACTAAACAATTTAATTGGAAACCAGAACATGAGCAAATCAGACAAAGTATAATTTCAGCTTTAACAACTAAACCAGTTTTGATTATTTTTAATCCGGAATTCCCTGTTGAATTACATACCGATGCAAGTGCCGATGGATATGGTGCAATACTTTTCCAAAAAGTCGATAATGAAATGCATGTAGTCGAGTACTTTAGTAAAAGAACCACGACGGCAGAGTCTAAGTACCACTCGTATGAGTTAGAGACTTTGGCTGTTGTAAACGCTGTAAAGCATTTTCGACATTATTTACAAGGCCGATACTTTGAGGTAATTACCGACTGTAACTCATTACGAGCATCGCGAGACAAAATTGATATTACTCCTCGTGTTCATCGATGGTGGGCCTTTTTACAAGCCTTCGATTTTAAAATCCTTTACCGCGAAGGCCGTCGTATGGCTCACGTAGATTTCTTATCTCGGAATCCATTACCACCCCGTTCGTGTTCTTCTAATGTTGGAAAGGTCAAACAAAAACGTGTTGATCTTGCAACTTTATCAAGTAACTGGTTATTAGCAGAACAGTTGCATGATCAGGAAATTCAGTCAATAATCACTAAGCTCAGGGAAGGTCAGTTCTCACCTGATGTTGCTAAAACCTATGAGATGAGGTCAGGTATTTTGCATCGTAGAGTACAGAGAAATAATCGTACTCGGTGTCTCCCAATAGTTCCACGAACTTTCCGTTGGTCCGTAATTAACCATGTGCATGAGTCACTGATGCACCTTGGATGGGAAAAAACCCTGGAGAAAGTATACGAACATTATTGGTTCGAACATATAGCTAAATATGTCCGTAAGTTCGTTGATGGATGTATAACTTGTAAAGTATCAAAGTCTAATTCTGGTCCCATTCAAGCGGAACTCCACCCAATCCCTAAAATTTGCGTTCCATGGCATACTGTTCATGTTGACATAACGGGCAAGCTTAGTGGCAAAAATGATGCTAAAGAATACGTCATAGTATTTATTGATGCTTTTACTAAATATGTCTTGTTATACCATACTCTTCGTATCGACTCAGCCAACGTGATTAAAGCCCTTAAAACTAGTGTATCCTTGTTTGGAGCCCCAACTCGGGTTATCGCAGATCAAGGTCGATGCTTCGCTAGCAAAGATTTTAAAGATTTTTGTGAGTCTCATAGTATATCTTTGCATTTGATCGCCACAGGATCAAGTCGTGCTAACGGGCAAGTTGAAAGGACTATGAGCACATTAAAAGGTATGCTTACAAGCGTAGAAACGTCCGACAGATCTTGGCAAGAAGCTTTAGAAGATGTGCAACTTGCTTTAAATTGTTCCATTCACCGCGTCACAGGGGCAAGCCCCCTTGAACTTTTAATAGGACGTGTAGCTAGGCCATTAAACCTCGTAACTTTTGATGATAGTGAAACGGAAATAAACATTCGCGAGACAAGAGAGCAAGCGGCAAAGAACATCGAAAAAAGTGCTAGATACGAAAAATCTAGATTTGACAAAGGTAAAGCTAAATTAGTGAAATTTGATATTGATGATTTAGTTTTGATTAAAAATGAAGAGAGAAACCAGACCAAATTGGATCCTAAATACAAAGGACCGTTCAAAGTAGTAGAGTTACTTGATGGCGATCGATATCTTTTGAAACCTTTAATTGGCAACCGACCCTATAAGTATGCACACGACCGTATACGAAAGATGCCTCTAGGTAGCATTCCGACCGAGCTTGATTTATCTGATTTAGAAAACGAAGAGGACAGTACCTCTACAGAATAGTAGACACATACCATGGCTAGTTGGTCGCACTGCACGCACCTATTTGTAGTCGCAACTGCAATTCACTCGTGAGTTGTTCAGAGCGCGATGGGCAATTGGTCTTGCGGCGGGGGCCTCTGTATTTTGTGTTGGTCATGTGTTGACCTGAATTTCGGTCGTACTGCACGCACTTATCTGTAGTCGTAACTGCAATTCACGCGTGAGTTGTTCAGAGCGCGATGGACAGTAAGTGGTGCGGCGGAGACCTGGGTTTCTGAGGAAACTATTTTGTGTTGGTCATGTGATGGCCTGGGAGTCGTGGACTCTACAAGAGAAGTTTTATTGCTTGGAGCAATGACGATACGGGTGGCAAGTTTGCCACTAGCTGCCGAGACAGCTGGGCCATGAGCGTTGTATGTGATCTAATTGCGTTTTGTGTTTATGTGCGTAAATGTTATTTTTTTGATACTTTTGAGTTTAGAAAACTTTAAAATACCTTTTTTGTTCAATAAATAAGGGTCAGCCGCATTGTGATAACTGAGAACCTAAAAACACCTTTTTGTCCCTTAAGTAAGGGTCGACCACATGGTGACAAGTGGGATCCTTTTTTTTTTTCTGTCATAATTTATGTCGGGCCATTCCGACTCTTAGAATTTGTGAAGAATATGATATCTCAATGGGCATAGATTATTGCCTTTGCCATAATGGTAGATGTTTAAGTGCGGGTCTGTTTCCCATAAAACACTGACTGAATGAGTTCAAGAGGCCCAATATTGCACTATACTATTTCAAAACGGATAGCGTTTTTGTTATTCTTAAGACTAAGTGGCAAGCTGTCACATCGTAAAATACACATTTAACGTACTTTTTTGTGACTCGTACTCTTGAGACTTAGAGGTACCTTTTTGATACTCTAACTTGATTGGTTCTGCCGAATGTTGCTTATAATTGTACTATTCCTATCGCACTTGTTCTTGGTCAGGTTGGCCGAGGTTGTAACAGTACCTACCAACTCCGAACTTTGGTTACAGGTACACACGAGGACGTGTAATTCGTCAGGTTGGCCGTGTCGTGGAGAACAAGATTTAGTTATTAAGTCTTTATTTTGTTATTACTGTAGCACTAAGTAGTAAGTAAGTGGGGTATAACGCCGTGACGTCATTTGTTTTGATGCCACGTGGGCAGAGTCATAAAAGGGGCCGGGACCCGGGAAGCGGGCACATTGTCGCTTGCACAGCGTTGACAGCCGCGCCTCTAATACGAAACTGTCGGTTACCCATATAGTCGTAATTAATTAGTATACTTACAATACTATTGTGAACATTATAAGTGACATTTATTAATAGTGAACTGTAAAAGTGACAATACAACTAACTAAACAAACACCAGTGCGTAGTTATTGAAAATCCCTTCATAATGAACCCAGAACCACCGAACCAAGATTATGACGGCCGTATCGCTCAGCCAGTCCGGGCGCCGTCATAAGTGTATAATTGTCGTGAATAATAAGCCTTTTGGTCGGGGACTTTGGGCATTGGTTGTTTTTATTTATATTGGCCGTTGAGATCCACACCGATTTTATTCATATTATAGTCTAAGACGCAGTACGGTTTTTTTTTTTTTTTGCTAAACCTCCTTTTCCAAATATATTCGCAAGCTCCGCCACATGAACTATCCGAGGCAGTTAACATGGTCAACAAAGATTTAGCTCGTATATCTGAGTGGAGTGTGGCCCATGGTTTGAAGGTCAATCCTCTGAAGACCCAAGTCATTGTTGTCGGCAGCCCTAGGTTGCGGTCAAAAATAGACTGGACGCGGCTCCCACCAATTGTTTTTGATGGCTCAACGATTTTGTACAGCGACTCAGTGAAGGACCTTGGTGTTATCATTGATAAAGACTTTTCGTGGGGTCCTCAGGTGCAGGAAGTTAGCCGCAAGTTGTTTGCGTCTGCGGGGTCTTTACGAAGGCTGCGCAATTTTCTTCCAACTGCTACCAAAACTGCGCTCGCCCAATCCCTCCTTCTCCCAATCCTTGATTATGCCAATGTCAGTTATCTTGATCTAACCGAAGTGCAGCTAAATAAGCTTGAGCGGCTTCAAAACTTTTGTATTAGATTCATATTTGGATTGCGCAAATATGATCATATTTCTGAATTTCGTATTAAGCTCAAGTGGCTGCCAATCCACCTTCGTCGGAATACTCATATTTTATCGTTGCTTTACAGTGTCCTGTTTATCCCTACAACCCCCTCTTATCTCAAAGAACGTTTTAAGTTCATTCATGACACACATTCTAGACACTTGAGATCATCGGAGAATTTGACCCTCTTAATGCCTTCGCATTCTACAAAATTCTGCGATAAGTCGTTTGCGATCCAAGCGGTGCGTTTGTGGAACGCGCTGCCATTACCAATTAGGCAAGCCCAGTCACTAGTTTCTTTTAAAAATCTACTTAAAAACCATTTCCTTTCTCTCTAATACTATACTGATTCTACGTAATTTAATTTCTTCCACCAACCCTACTTTACTCTTTTGTTCTACCCTTTTTACTAATTAAATTGTGTAACTTATTATAATATGTATGTATATAAGTATTTATAATTGAGTATTGTGTTTTATATAGTTAGCAGAACACCACAGACTACCCCGTGTATTATTTTAAGCTCTTATCCATCCTAAGGTTGTCTGGAAGATATCGCTTTCAGCGATAAGACCGCCATAATTGTACCCACAAATTGAAGTTTTTGTATAAGCTGTATTACTTTTTGGTGTACAATAAAGTCTATTCTATTCTATTCTATTTAGCTTTGACTGTCACCTCTGTCCAGGTTACGGCGTGTTTTGTCGTCAGGAAGGGGACGTCCCGCTTGTCCTTCCATTTACAAACGGTCATATTTCCGCGGGGACAGAAGGCCATTTCATTTGTCTCCAGCGGCTGATGTCGCCATTCTTGGGGCAAACCACGGCGGTTCGGCATCACAGTGCCGACAACGCGAGTATTTTTCAGCCACAGCACGTCAGCAACAATTGGGCTGGTGAAAAACCGATCCATATAAATAGTGTGCCACTTTCCAAAATATTTTTCACTTAGCTGGGTGACTATTTCCTCAACGGTGTTGGAGTCACCTATGTATGGAACCATATTCAAAATATAACCCGTCGCTGCGTCGCTCAACATATAAATTTTCATTCCGTATTTGTCGGGTTTGGCCTTGTTGAAAACACGAAAGTGTACTCTACCTCTAAAACCACATGTTCCTTCATCGATGATCAATGCTTCACCTGGATTAAAACTGGTGGCATACAGACGACACAGCTCGTCAAAATGTGGCCGTAGCTTGAAAAAGGCGTCCTGGCCGCGAGGTATTTAATTTGATTTGTCGTTCAGATGAAGACAGCTATAGTAAATAGCTCTAAACCGATCTCTGTTCATAAGTTTGGCCGCATAAGGGGTGTGTATGATTTGTCTTATGGACCAGTATGCATCAAAGCTTTCTTTATGCACTAGCGACATATGAATTACTATTGAGAAAAAAAGTTTCAGCTCTTCCAACGTAACGGGTGTCCACTTATCTAGCATAATCCCTGGTTTCAGCAGTCCCCGTCTAGTCAGTTTGGTCTTCATTTGCGCTGCATATCGGTTTGTTTCCGTTTTCAGGAGCTTCCAAAAATCATTATTGATAAAGATTGAAAAACAGTCCATTTCCGATGAATTTTCGTCTGTGGGAGCTAAAACACGAGTTATCTCTTCGAAAACAGGGTCTTCCAATGGACGTTCTCTTGGCACATACGTCCATCCATTGGGCTCATCCATTTCTCGAAGAGAAAGCATTTGCGAAGACCGGCCGCGCGCAGTTGAGCGCACTGTGCGGCCGCGCTGACTATGACGCCCGCGCCGAGCCCCTCTCTGTATACGCTCGCGACTACGTCCTCGCTCGTTGGTTGTGACTGGCTCAGGAACGTGCTCCTGCACCTCAACCTCACCATCATCCAACCTTTCTTGACTGGCTATAAACATTCGCAGGTCCGACACGCAATCTACAAAAGAAACAACTTATGAAAGAATATTCAATACGAAAATAGTTTAGGTATCTACCTACATAGAAATATAATTATATAAACATTTACCTTCAATTTCATCACACTGAGCCTTCTCAATATCAGAATCATCATCATTTTGTAATAAATCAACAATTTCATGCGTAGAAACATTACGTTGCGATGAAGCCATTTCGCGCCAAAAACAGTTACACTCACTCCGTGCACTCGCTGACGGCCGACTGAACGGGCGCGGGCGATCGCGAACTGTAGCTCTCGCGTTCTAACTACATACAAACATTGCATATGAGTGTGTAGCATATTAACTCGGCTACAAACGCGTACAACGCGGATCACGATAAGACGTCGTGTTTTTCTAATAAACAGTATGAAAGGCGATCACGTGCTACTCGTGATTCGCGAATAAGAGAAAAATATGAATGCCGAGCTGAGATCGTGATCCGCTGTGAAAGTGTTAATAACACCTTAAAATCATCTAGGTAATAATTTTAATTTTTAATTGGCACAAATAATCTCAGATTAATTATTACTTAAATACCTACTTTTAATTAAGTGATATTATGCTCCAGTATGCAGCCGTGACAAAGTATACAAGAGAAAAAGAGAAAAATACTTAAGGCGCGGTAAGCAGCAAATCTTAAGGTATTTCCGGAGGTGAAGCAGGGACGCGGCGGGCAGCGCGTAGCTCCGCCCACTACGGCCCAGCTGACGGACGCTAGCTACTATCGGCAGGCAGCGCGTGGCCTTATTCCGGCGCGGTGCCGTGGCATCCGTATTCTGAATTCCGGGATATCCAAAATAAATTTTGCTTTTGATTAAAAAACCCGCGATTCCGGGATCGATACCTGTAATGTTCTGTTGAATAAAATCATATTATTTACCTAGAATTGTATTCATATTTTATTAAAATTTACCTCTTACCTAGTTTTAGAACACGACAAAAAAATGTTGTTTCTCTTATTGTGAGAAGGTTCTTATGGAAAAAAAAATGAAAATTAGGGTAGTGTAGGGTAGAGTAGGGCAGAGTAGGGTAGAATAGAATAGAATAAGGTCTATTATGGTGGAATAGGGTAGATCGGGAGCGAAGCCGCGGGCAAAAGCTAGTCTATAATATAAAAATGAATCGCTAAATGTGTTGCTAAGCGCAAATCTCGAGAACAGCTGAACCGACTTCGCTAATTCTTTTTTTGTTGTTTTTTATTGTGAGGAGAACCTTTCTCATGGAAAAAAAAATTGGGTAGAGTAGGGTAGTGTAGGTTAGAGTTGGGTAGAATAGGGTGTAGTAGGATTGAGTAGGGTACAGTAAGGTATAGTGGGGTGGAGTAGGGTAGAGTAAGGTACAGTAGGGTGGAGTAGGGTAGAGCGGGAGTTAGCATTATATTATTACAAAAGCTAGTTATATATATATATATGTATATATATATATATAATTATAGTAATTGCCCGCGGCTACGCCAACATGAGTGTCAATACTTCCTTATTTTCAATCGGGTTTTATGTATACTTCACAGACGTGATGGGTATCGATATCTAAACATGACAAAACAGAAGACGAAATAAGATTTTCTTAACTCACATTTCAAGTAATGCACTGCCAGCGCACATTTAAATCTTTTTATTTTGTCGTGTTTAGGTATCTATATCAATCACGTCTGTGGAGTTTCGCTAGCTAATTGAATATGGCCCTGTTCGTGCATAAGTACAATCCAATTTAAGCTTATAAGGCAAGAGGTATACTAGACACAGAAATATAATAAAAAATAAAACCCGTAAACGGAAATTACTTATTTATTAACTTGTCGACATTTGGCATCAGAAAATGGAAAAGTTCTGTCTAAGTTTTAGAGGGTGTGACAGAAGAAAATAGTAATAAAACCAAGAAAACAATTTATAATGATTTTACTATAACTTCACATAGGTAAACGTTACAAGAGAGAATAAGTTCACAGTCAGGATGAGTAATTAACGTCCGTGTAAAGTGGCAGTTTCGAACAGTAATACCCTAATTAATAATGTTGCGTACATGGGTAATTAAATACCGATTTACTAACAGAGAACTTTATTCACCACACACAATAACAAATTAGTCCAGTCAACACTAATCCGAATCGCAATTAACACAAGAGTTCCGTTACACTATCGCTTAGGTCGTTAGATAAAATCACTTAACAACTTAGGTAGTTCGCTCTTGATCGCAGTCGAAATCACAACTGACTCATTTCCTTTTTTTTTTTTTTTTTGTGTGGCCTCTCGCAGGTCAACCTAGGAGGTTGTCGGCTGCTTAACCGGACTTGCCTGTGGCGGCCTTGATCTCTAATCAAAGCCTCCAGCCAGGGCTTACTATACTAACTTAAAACTAAGCGACTACGCTAAGGGCACCCCCTGTGGGGTACGAGCCTCGGCTTAGGGCGTCGCTGGGGGAGGGCAGCAAAGGGACGGGCTGGATCGAGCAAAAATTTTATTATTATTATAGGGGAATTTTAGACTACTGGCTCAGCGGCGCGGGCTGGCTCGAGCAAGGGACGGGGAGGACAATTACGGGTTTGTCGCGGCGGGCCTCGGCGGCGAGGACGGAAGGAACGCGCTCTGTGATGTTTTTTAACTGTGCTAGTTTCCCTACGGCTCTCTTGGAGCAGGGTAGTGGGGTCGTCGGGGGCGATTAGGGTATGCCTAGGGCGGCGAATCTTGGAGATGCGGGAGGGTTCGTATCGGGCTGCCGATGCGATAAGGGGGTTGCGGTGCTTCACAGCAGTGTCAAAGAAACGCTTGCACAGGCGTTTCATGAACTGCTGGATGGTGGGGACTCTGAGATCTAAATGTAGATTCTCATTTCGGATGTAATAGGGGGCTCCGAGGATTTTACGGAGGGTACGGTTTTGGAGGGTCTGCATCCGGTGAAGGTGACGGGCCTTGGCGTGTGCGAAGATTGCACAGGCATACGTCATGATCGGGCGAATGACTGCCGTGAAAAGGCGCAACTTGCACTTGCGTGACAATTTGCTGCGGGCAGTCAGTAGGTAGTGAAGCCTACCCTGAGCGAAAGCAGCTCGCGAGCGAGCCTGCTTTATGTGCTCGGCGAAGGATAGGCGTTCGTCAAGGATCACTCCGAGGTACTTGGCTTGCTTCTCCCAGGGGATCGGCTTGCCGTACATGGTGATCGGAGGGGGAGGGGGGTCAGATCTCCGCCGTCTCGCATAGAGAACGGCTTGACTCTTATCAGGGTTAACCTCGACTCTCCATTTCCGGAACCATTTGCCCAAAATGTTTGCGGAGGTTTGGAGATTACGAGCGATAACTCTGGGGTCATGACCTGTGTAGTAAATAGCCGTATCGTCAGCGAAAAGCGCCAACTTAGACTTTTTACTTTTGGGGATATCGCTGGTGAACAACGTGAAGGCTAGAGGGGAAACAACGGAGCCTTGAGGGACTCCTGCTCTGATGGGGTGTGGGGAGGACAGAGCTCCCTCGACTCTATAGCGAAAGGTGCGATTCGACAGAAAGTCTCGCATGATGAGCACGAGACGATCTGGCACACCGAGTTGGTATAGCTTATATAATAAGCCATTGTGCCAGACTTTGTCGAATGCTTTCGCTATGTCAAAGTACAAGACGCCCGTCATCGTGTTACGTTGGAAGCCAACGCTTATGTGCTCCACGATGCGGTGAACTTGATGGACACACGAGTGTTCGGTACGGAACCCGAATTGCTCGTCGGGGATGAGACCCTTGGTTTCGGCAAAATCTTTGAGTCGCTTATAAATAAGCCTCTCGTAGATCTTACCGAGAACATTGAGGAGACTGATGGGACGGTAGCTAGAGGGGTCAGACTTGGGCTTGCCTGGTTTGGGGATGCCGATAACGGTGGCCTGTTTCCACGCTTGTGGGAATATATTATTGCTTAATGCGCCATTGAAGATGGCGGTCATTAGCATTATGAGCTGGGGGGGGAAGAGTTTGAACACTCTGTTCGTGATGCCGTCGGCACCGGGGGCTTTCCGTGGTTGAAGCCTTTTCACGATGTCCTCAACCTCGTCGGGTGTGACGGGGGCTAGAGGGTTATCGGGGTCTTCAACGGGAGGGAGGGAGGCTCTTCGTTCGACTTCAGCATCCACCATATCAATGTGGGCTTGGTCTACTAGATGAGAGCTAGGCGAACATTGGGCTTCGAGACTGTCGGCCAGGCACTCCGCTTTCTCGGAGTTGTCGAAAGCGACACTCCCATCAGGGCGGGTGAGCGGGGGCATGGAGGACTCTTCGGTGGAACGTAGCTTCCTTTGGAGTTGCCAGAAGGCGAGATGGGTAGGCTCAAGTTCGCTGAGCGTCTTTTCCCAGCGGGCGGAACGCAGCTCGGTCATACGCTTCCTTACAGCACGCTGTAATTTACGCATGTGAGCCTTGTTGGCGTCGCAAGGAAAAGCGCTATACGCACGGATAGCAGCGTTCTTCTCGGTCAACAGAGCCCGTACATCGTCCGGGATTTTCCAGCGACAGTCCTCTGTCACTGGAATCTCCCTTGAACAATCGTTCAGGACGGATTGTACGTGCTCTGTGAGCGAGTCGATCGCCTCCGTCGTCTCGGCGACTGAGACTATATGGTCAGGGATGGAGTCCAACTGATGTGACGTAGTAGATTTCAGTCGTTCGCTTACTTTCTTCCAGTCAGTGATCAGTTGGGATGGAGGGGGGCCGGGGTCGAGATTTCCCGAGCGGGAGCCAAGGTGCATGACCACGGGGCGGTGGTCAGAGTTTAGTTCGTGTATTGCTTCTATAGATTGCAAACGGAGGTTTACATTCTTTAGCAGCGCTACATCGAGAACGTCAGGCCTATGATTGGGATCGTGGGGGAAGTGAGTGGGACACATCGGGCCGATGATGTCAAAATTCAGGGAAGCACCAAGGTTGAAAATGACCTTACCTCTAGGGTTGGTCGTGCTGCTGTTCCACGCGGGGTGTTTAGCATTGAGATCGCCCGCTAAGATAACGGAGTCACTCATGCCAAAGAGGGATGTCAGGTCTCTGGTGAGAGCGGTGGCTTCGTCTGTTAAGTTGGACGAAGAAGACGATGGGGGGTAATAGGCGGAGATGACTGTGATCGGCGGGTGACCAGTCATGCCTAGCCGACAAGCCGAGAACTCCAATAGAGATAGGGGCGCGGGTGGAGTTAGGGGAATGCAGTGCAATTCCTTTTTGTAGTAGATGAGGGTGCCACCACCGTGACAGCGGATCCTATCGTTGCGAACTATGCGATAGTTGGCAATCCTAGAATCTTTGAGGTGGGGCTTTAGATAAGTTTCCTGTATAAGGAGAATGTCTAGTTGATGGTCGCGGAGGAAGGCCGCGATCTCATCACGCTGGGAGTTAATGCTATTTGCATTGAAGAAACCTAATTTAAGGGATCGCGGTTTGGAGCAACAAACTTTCAGTCGCTTATCCATTAATTTAATTATTAAGGGTAACAGCTGGAAGCTTGTCCAGCTCGGACAGTGTTGGCTTATGCTGATTGAAGAGCTCAGCCATCTTTTTCAGGGTCACTGTACCCGTGGCTTTAGCCACGTGTAACTCGTCAGCTAGGTCTCTAGCATCCTGGGTCATAAATATGATGTAATGCTCCAGGATGATTGAGCCAGCTGGTTCGGTCCTGGGAGGAATCACACCAGTGAACCGAGGCACAGCTTTAGGGGCTGCTGCTGGGACTGCGGGTGCCACAGGGGCGGGAGTAGGCGCTGGGATGGGTTTGGCCATCAAAGCTGGAATAGGCTGAGAGACCGCCAAGGCCGGGAAGGCCTTTTGGTGGTTCAGCCTGTTCCAAGGGGACGGGCGCTGGGGAGCGAGACGCTCGGGGAGCTGGGTTGAGGGGGCTAACCCTGAGGGGGCTTCTCTAAGCTGGCGTGCAGCGGCGCGCTTTGCGAGCTTTGGAGAAATTTTAGGGGCCTTGGGGCAACCCCGGTAGTTAGCCGGGTGCCCAGCTTGCCCGCACAGCACACAGCTGGGTGGCTCTGTGCAGAGCGTGCGGTCCTTGGGACGGGGGCATTCAGTAGTGCCGTGCTCACCCAGACACTTTACGCATCTGGGTTTTGCGTAGCAGTTGGACTGAGCATGTCCATAGAGTTGGCAGCGGTGACACTGGCCAACTATCGAGCTTTTATACGGCTTCTCGATTGAGATGCCGGAAAAAGAGCACACCGACTTGATCTTGAAGATCGGGTGGTGCCCTTCTGTAGGGTCGCAGACGACCAGTACCATATCGTACTGTTCTCTGCCCCGAGCCTTGTGCAGGCGGTGAACCGCAGAGACTGGGACGCCCTGCGATTGAAGGTCGGACTTGATGTCGTCCGTGGGGATTTCCTTTGGCACACGTCTAATGACCACTCGGGTCGGCGTGTCCTCTGGGAGAGAGTATGTGTGGAAGCACACGTTCCTCTCTCTGAGCGATCGGGTAAGTTCCCGGTAGTCCGCGACTGTCGGGACTACGACACGAATGCCCTGCTGGCATGCTCGTGCGTTAGTGTAGTTGATCTTACGATCAACACACATCTTGGACACGTCCGTCCACTTCGCCTTGTCCTGGATGTACAAGGGAGGCGGGGGACGTTGCTTCTTTGCAGAAGCTGAAGGATTGCAGCTAGGCTGCGACAGCTGTGACGCTGGGGCGGGTTTGCTACTGAGGCTAGTAGCGGGGGCGGGGGTGGAGACATCGGTCTCAGTCTTCTTGGCCTTACTGGCGGAGGCCTTGGTCTTTTTCTTCCTCTTTCCTTGGACGACTTGATAGTCGTCGTCAAAGGAGGACTCCTGGGCCTCAGAGCCTCCAGGCTCTGAGTCAGTGTCTATGGGCACTGTCGTGTCCATAGCCTCGCTAGGAGGGGATGAAATCACATGGTTTCCCTCAGTTTGGGAAGAACAGGGGTGGGAGGGAGGCAGTCCCGTGGACGGGGCCTGAGTAGTTTCATCGGTGGAGGGATCCACCGATGAGGAAGGAATGAGCGGGGCGGTCTTCCGGGTGCCGACAAAATTTCGGAACTTATCCCGGAAGCCCTCAATGAAGGTGGGGTCTTCGACTAATACTTGCTCGAAGAAAGCAAGTATAGTCTCTGCCCGAATTATTTTAAGATCCATGGCATCCATGGTAGAGAATTAAAGGGGGGGCAACATGGGTTGAAAAGCCTATGTCCCTAACACCTAAGTCCCCGGGTGGACGGGCCCGGGGGTGAGTGACCCTCCCAGCAAGGGTTGTGCACGCTGGGAGGTGTGTACCTAATGGTGAGCCCTAAGCTTGTAACCGACCGCCAATCTTAATGTGCGATCGGGCCCTGACAGGGTCTGGTGCGAAGGGATAGACACCCCAACCGACACCAGGTGTGTAGCTGAAAAAGAACTCGGAGTTATAGGTCTGACGAGGGGCCACCCCCAAGGCCAAGACCTAGCTCCCGACTCCAAATGACTGCCTAGCCCTGAAGGGGTTCGGCGGGTGTATTGGGGCAACACCCCCTTGGCTTGTTGACACCGTGAGGTATTCCCGCCAAGGACCACGAAACTGTGGCTTTTCCCTTAAGGGGCACTACGTTTTCGACTATTCCGTAAAGGAAATAGTCTATCGTCCACTGCCTTGAAAAAGGCGGCTTCCGATAGTGTTGTGGTCGGCGACCACTGATGACGTCACGGCGAGCGGGCGCGGCGAGACGTAGGAGGGGGCACGTAGCACAGAGCGGGCGCGATGCACGGGGCGGCACGTCCGTTCGGGGCGAGCGACGGGCAGCGAATCAATGATTTGACTGACTCATTTCCGGTCGTGGGCTCGTATTTATATGCGGAGCGAAGAAAATTCTAGATACCGACGTCTCAAGATCGGTCCAGAACAATAGGGTCGCGTCGCGGGGCCTTAAATCATTTTTATTGCACAATGTACCAAGAGGCACCTCCACGCGAATTTTGACTCTATTATTAATGGCGGAGAGTACCATTTCCCTTATCTACCTACATACCTACCTACTATTATTATTTGAATAATAATAGTGGTATGTACCCATGAAAAATGTTTCGAGATTTTGCTAGGTACCTCCATTCTAGATCTTTCGAACAGCAATGCGTTTTAATAATTGGGTGCTACTCATTATTTTCTCGAAGATATGGCGTGTTCAAGTTTAATGGCGTAACAATAATTATAATTTTCATTGTCACAATAACTTTTACATTTCATCAAAACTTAGCTGTTTGCTACAACACGGCATGTTTTCTTTATTAGGACTAATTGCAGTAGAAAACATTGTCGACGACCCTTCAAAAGTTAGGCGTCTCTTACGACAATTTTCTTTATTGTCGTCACTTGAAGAAGAAAGAACTGTTGGTGATCCCTCAAAAGTCAGTCTTCTCTTACGACACGGATTATTTTCTTGAGGATCGAGCTTGGGCGATTCTTTTTCCCTAAGTGGCAGTCCTCTAGCATGACGAGAATCTACGATGTCAGGCAAGAGCCAGTCCATGTAAAATGACAATAGTTTAGATTTCATTTTCGTCTCCCAAAACATATCATCTTTATATATCATTTCCGTTTTGATCTTATGGGTTTCACCACTCCACACAGCAAACAAGCATTTTTTTTACGCGTCACCTGTAGCTGCCCCTGAACTTGATAGTACCAATTACTGTTTTTATTTAGTATAATCAGATCACTTTTTTTGTTGTATCTCCAAATTTGTATTTTGTTTGCCCTTATGGCATTTTCCAGACCGTTTTTGAAAGCCGCTATAGGACATTTGATTTCAACTATTGTGTCTTGGCCTATCAAACCGTCTGGCGTGGCGCCAATAAACGGGTATTCATGGTCCACGAACAATCCACGTGAATTAATGGTCACATTCTCTTGAACAGCGAGTTGTTGAAAAGCAAGTTTTTCATTGTCCACGCCATGTGCAATTGCTGTTACATTGCTGAGGTTAGATTTATACAAAATATTTTGCACTAATTTGGCTTTACTACTGCTTTCTCTTCTTTTCACCACCACTCCAAAATTAGACGCAGTTTTTTATTCTTTCTTAAATCTAACCAGTCACTGCTTTCTCTCTGATCTATAGTGGATTGTTGTATGCTATCTTTGTCCAAAGTTATTTTTTTAAAATTTTCAAGAAACAGTTCTTTGGCTCTAACTAATTCATCTGATACCATATCAGGAGTAGTACTTTGAGTACCATAATCATGTTGAACGACATTATTTTCTTTATTTCGTGTTCTAATCTTCCTATGAGGTTTTGCTTTGTTTGTTCTTCTTTTCTGCAATCTTCGTTCTTCGAACTTTTTCAACATGCTTCTGGGGCTTTGCCCTAAAATTTTCTTATGTAGTGTATGTCTTGGATGAGGGTTATTGAATGACAAAACTGCAGCAGAACATCGTGCACGATAACCTCTTCGAAGTGAGAAATTTATCCTTTTGCCTCCCACAATCTTTGCCACTACACTATTAAAGCACTCTACTGCATTTGGCGTGAAATGACTTTGCAGTCTTCAGATAATGCGTGCACGTACCGGCAGCTCAATAAACAGATCTCGAAGTCTCTGAAACGCGACCTTCGCCGATTTAATACCGAGAGGATTAAGGACGCGATTGAGCGGAATAAGGGCTCCAAAGTTTTTGCACGGGATCTGTCTATTGGGCAGAGCCAACTCACGAAACTGAAGACCGAAGATGGCAGAGTCATATCCGCCAAATCGGAGCTTCTGGGAGAGATCGAGGCATTTTATGGACAGTTATACACGTCGATCTCCAAACCCGCTAAAAATCTGGCAATCGACCCAAGAGCTAGATTGACTCGACACTACACTGAAGATATCCCGGACGTCAGCCTGTACGAGATTATGATGGCTCTGAAGCAGTTGAAGAACAACAAGGCGTCGGGTGAGGACGGAATTACGGCTGAGCTCCTGAAGGCGGGTGGAAAACCGGTCCTAAAGGCCCTTCAGAAGTTGTTCGATTCCGTCCGTCATACTCGAGGGAAAAACGCCACAGGCATGGAGCAGAAGTGTGGTGGTACTCTTTTTTAAGAAGGGTGATAAAACCCTGCTGAAGAATTACAGGCCCATCTCACTTCTGAGCCATGTCTACAAGCTGTTTTCCAGGGTCATCACGAACCGTCTTGCGCGCAGGTTTGACGACTTCCAGCCTCCCGAACAAGCCGGATTCCGAAAAGGTTTCAGCACCGTAGACCACATACATACGCTACGGCAGGTCATACAGAAGACCGAGGAGTATAACCTGCCTCTCTGCCTAGCGTTTGTGGACTACGAGAAAGCTTTTGATTCGATCGAGACTTGGGCTGTGCTGCAATCTCTCCAGAGGTGCCAAATTGACTATCGGTACATCGAAGTGCTGAGGTGTTTGTACGAAAACGCCACCATGTCAGTCCGACTCCAGGACCAGACTTCGAAACCTATCCTCCTGCAGCGAGGTGTGAGGCAGGGAGACGTCATCTCTCCGAAACTGTTCACGGCCGCAATGGAGGATGTCTTCAAGGTTCTGGACTGGAGTGGACTAGGCATTAATGTCAATGGCGAGTACATCACTCACCTTCGGTTTGCCGACGACATAGTAGTCATGGCGGAGACTATGGAGGAGCTCAGTACAATGCTCAATGACCTCAGTAGAGCTTCTCTAAGAGTGGGTCTTAAAATGAACATGGATAAAACCAAGATCATGATTAACAACCATGTAGCGCCCACTCCTATCAAGGTCGGAGACTCTACACTCGAAGTTGTGGACGATTACGTCTACCTCGGACAGACAGTCCAGTTGGGTAGGTCTAACTTCGAGAAAGAGGTCAACCGTCGAATCCAACTCGGTTGGGCAGCGTTCGGGAAGCTACGCGGTATCTTCTCGTCCAACATACCACAGTGTCTCAAGACGAAAGTCTTTAATCAGTGCGTGTTGCCAGTGATGACATATGGCTCCGAAACGTGGTCGCTCACAATGGGCCTCATCAGAAGGCTTAAAGTCACCCAAAGAGCAATGGAAAGGGCTATGCTCGGGGTTTCCTTGCGTGATCGAAAAAAAACTGAAGATATCCGCAGGAAAACTAAGGTTGCCGACATAGCACAAAGAATTGCCAAACTTAAGTGGCAATGGGCAGGGCACATTGCTCGCAGAACAGATGGCCGTTGGGGCCGAAAGGTTTTGGAGTGGCGACCGCGTACCGGAAGACGCAGTGTTGGAAGGCCTCCTACAAGGTGGACCGATGACCTGGTGAAGGTAGCAGGAAACCGATGGATGCGGGACGCACAGGAACGTTCGATGTGGCGACGCTTGGGGGAGGCCTATGTCCAACAGTGGACGTGTATCGGCTGAAATGATGATGATGATGATGATGACTGCATTTGTATCTACATTCTCAAGCATACTTCTTGATTTTGATAAAACTGATTGAATAATCCTCTTTATTCTAAACCAGAACATAGTGTTCTCTATTTCGATGTTGCTCTGTAAACTTTTGTCTTTCGAACAGTAATAGTCTTTACATTTTTCATGATTACCGAAAGCATGGTAAATGGAATTTTGTACTTCGTTCCTAAAACTAGTTATTGTTTCTGGTTTCTCCTTGACTTCTGATAATAATTTTCTGTATGCTAATGGATATTTAGCTTCTTTGGTGACTGCTCTCAATTTGTTGCACATATTGCGTAGCAAGTGGTTTCTGCGTTCTATCTTTTGAACGGTATGGTTTTTATAAAAAGTGAAGTATTATATGAGATTGACTTCTGTACCTATCTATTTTGTGCCGGTACTCTTTAGGTGGGTAAATAAATGAATTTGCATACAATTCTAGGCAAACAATATGATTCTATTCAATAATCGACAACGGAATCACTAGATTTTTTCGACACTTACAAAAGTGTACATAGGAATTAGGTATATCACAATATGCATCTGATTATCCAATCTCTGATAAAACCCAGAATATTATTTAGGAATTTAGTAGGTACCTAACTATAGAAATCTGTTTTGGAATTGATTACTTTAGTTTTGATCTAGGTGTGCGATATTTTTATTACTCTGTACCTACCTACTGTAGCGCTATTCTCTGCGGCAGCGCCGAAGCTACAGTTTGTCTTTAGTAGATTTTGAACTTTATAATTTAGCACAAAGTTGGAAATCTACTAAAAATAAACCGCAGTTTCTGCTCTTGGTGACGACGGTGGCGACGAGCGATGTTGTACTCTTGCATAGCGGTCGCCGGCGCCGCCGCCGCCGGCCAGTAGCAGCCGTAGCGGCAAGCGAACATTGTGTTGTGATCAATCATCATATCATTTTGTTTACCTATATCTCGACTTATTACGTTCAATCGAGAAACTATATATTTCGGATTTTGAGAAAATATGACCACATAGCACCATGATAATAATTTGTAATTCAATATGGTAAATGGTGATGAATTTATACGTACTTACACACGTCGACACATTCCAGTATGAGCAGTACCCCTAGCACGAATATTTGTAGGTTTCGTATCGTTAACGTATCGAGTTGTCGATACGATAACGGAATATAACTAAAGTTGGAAGCACGAAGCACTTTCGTTATAGTATCGAGACCTCGATACGATTACGTTAGTGACGTCATACTCATTTATGTAAGGATGTACAAAATTGAACGAATGATCTTAAAATTGATTGAACATTTCGTTCAAAAGCTATATACGTATTTAGTTCTAAGTGATTTCGGAGCCTTTAAAACTTTAAAACTGTTCAAATTTTGATGCAATACGAAGAAACTGCAGTAAAAGGTAATATTCAGTTAAGATAAATGGTATAATTGTTTAATTTATTATTAAAACTTTGTGTTTAGTGAGACTGTGTTCCTAAACGAACGACGCGTAACACTTGACATTTTTTGAAGCGAAACTCATTCAAGGTCAATTTTGTTTATAGGTGAACTTGTATTATATTTCCTTACATCTAAGTTCTAAAACTTAACTCTCGCAACAATAAAACCAATAAAACGTTTCCAAAATGAGAACCCGCAGGCCGCAATATATCATTACGGTATAATTTATAAAAAAAGTAAAAAAAAAACATTTATGATTCTATTGTAAACCTTAGTTGATTGTCAGTTTTTTAATGGGATATTAGGATCCTTTTTGTGTTAATGATAATAATTAAAAATATCAATTATAGGTATACCTAGGACATAAAAATATTTTTGTAAAAAATTTCGGTAAGTAAGAAGGTATTTACTACACTTAGTTTATGTTTCAGGCTGATTCTTTTACTTGTTCTTAGACTGTATTTATCTTCTAATTCGCGACATAAATACAAAAATGCTTCCTTACTTATACGAAAAACTTGTTTTTTATTTACAAAAATTTAGTGTTCTAAAATAAATCACACACTTTCTCTTCGTACATTTCAACTTTTAACAATCGATCGCACCGCAAAATAATAGTACACTGACTATGTCTAGGGGTTCTTCTTGTTAATCTAAGCATTTTCTAACAAAATTTATTAACACAATCATTTAAATTATTATTTTATGCTCCCAATAAACTCCGACGAAAGTTTTCTCACTGCCAAATTTACATTTTTCGCAAGTTGTTCGTGCTAGGGGCACTGTAGCCCTAGCACGAACAACTTGCGAAAAAGTATTCGTATCGTTAACGTGAGCATTTTGTATGGAAACATGAACAGCGCCTCTGGTGTGCGTAATTTGAACTAATTTTGTGAGCACGAACTTATTCAAGTAAGTTTCGTTTCGAATTCGAAATCATAGTAACGTAACCTTGAACCATTTGTATGAAGATAGTTAGCACGAAGGAAAAAAATGACGTATAGTATCGTCATTGTCGAAGGCTGGTTTGCGAGTTTCTCGAAAGTTTATTCACTGTAAATTTGGCAGTGAGAAAACTTTCGTCGGAGTTTATTGGGAGCATAAAATAATAATTTAAATGATTGTGTTAATAAATTTTGTTAGAAAATGCTTAGATTAACAAGAAGAACCCCTAGACATAGTCAGTATACTATTATTTTGCGGTGCGATCGATTGTTAAAAGTTGAAATGTACGAAGAGAAAGTGTGTGATTTATTTTAGAACACTAAATTTTTGTAAATAAAAAACAAGTTTTTCGTATAAGTAAGGAAGCATTTTTGTATTTATGTCGCGAATTAGAAGATAAATACAGTCTAAGAACAAGTAAAAGAATCAGCCTGAAACATAAACTAAGTGTAGTAAATACCTTCTTACTTACCGAAATTTTTTACAAAAATATTTTTATGTACTAGGTATACCTATAATGGATATTTTTAATTATTATCATTAACACAAAAAGGATCCTAATATCCCATTAAAAAACTGACAATCAAGTAAGGTTTACAATAGAATCATAAATGTTTTTTTTTACTTTTTTTATAAATTATATCGTAATGATATATTGCGGCCTGCGGGTTCTCATTTTGGAAACGTTTTATTGGTTTTATTGCTGCGAGAGTTAAGTTTTAGAACTTAGATGTAAAGAAATATAATACAAGTTCACATATAAACAAAATTGACCTTGAATGAGTTTCGCTTCAAAAAATGTCAAGTGTTACGCGTCGTTCGTTTAGGAACACAGTCTCACTAAACACAAAGTTTTAATAATAAATTAAATAACTACACCATTTATCTTAACTGAATATTAACTTTTACTGCAGTTTCTTCGTATAGCATCAAAATTTGAACAGTTTTAAAGTTTTAGAGGCTCCGAAATCACTCAAAACTTAATACGTATATAGTTTTTGAACGAAATGTTCAATCAATTTTAAGATCATTCGTTCAATTTTGTACATCCTTACTTACATTAGTATGACGTCACTAACGTAATCGTATCGAGGTCTCGATACTATAACGAAAGTGCTTCGTGCTTCCGACTTTAGTTATGTTCCGTTATCGTATCGACAACTCGATACGTTTACGATACGAAACCTACAAATATTCGTGCTAGGGGTACTGATCTCGTGTTGTATAGGCTTGTCGTACAATCGGAGGTCAGCTTAGTAACTTTCAATATAAAGCTCAAAAGTTATTATTGAAGCAATTTTTTGTTTTTGATAAGACTGGCGCGTACCTCCGGACCGTCCTTATAGGTGGTGCATTTTGTATTTTTATATCCGTAATGATTAGGTACATAAAAAAAAACATTTTTTTTATTAATTCAAGGTTTTATTTTTAATTAGGTAATCATAATTCAACATTATAGATTAATGTATCGCTTTGAAGTCCGAAATATATAGTTTTTGTACTTAAAATTGTCTTTGATTTATTTATTATATGTATTCCTATACCTTTTCCGTAAATTTAATAATCACTAGTAAATACTTTTATAGTTCACACTTATTATTATTATTATTATCGCAATTATTTGATTAAAACATGAATTATTTTAATTGATATGAATGTAACATATCAGTCTAGATATGTGTAACTGCCTATGTTATACGTGTCAACATATTATATGACCCAAAAGTACAGTACAGTTGGAGCCATGAGATAGATAATCCCTAATCTACATTCCGTCGGTTTAGGTAGTTAACTAAATGTAAACAATCTTGACGTGTCTTTTAATCTAAATGTTGGCTAAAAATTTTATCTAAAAATGTTTACAATTAGGTATTTACCTAAATCAAAGTATGTCTTTTATACGACTTTCTTGAAATAAAAAGATACACCGAGATTGTTTACGTTTAGTTAACTATCCAAACCGACGGGCCTAGATGATTTTCCTTAGTTTAATTTTTAACAGTTTCTGACGTAAAAGACACTAGCTTTTGCCCGCAGCTTCGTCTGCGTACATAAAATATAGCCTATTTCACTCAGGAATAAAGCAGCTATCTAAAAGTGTTAATTTTTTTGCAATCGGACTAGTTCTTTCAGGGATTACCTCCTACAAACAAAAAAACAAATTTTACCTCTTTATTATATTAGTGTAGATTTTTAACCGACTTCTAAAAAAAGGAGGAGGTTCTCAATCCGGATGTTTGTATTTTTTTTATGTATGTTTGCGCATAACTTCGTCGCTTGCTAACCGATTTGAAAAAATCTTTTTTTGTTGGAAAGGGTATACTTCCCAAATGGTCCCATATTCACCAAGTTGGGAACTGATAATGGAATCTTGGCGAAATCGAGAGAACTCCTCAAATATTATAGGCAACGATATAATTTTTTTGGTTTTTTAATCAAAAACTTAGGCATTTATAGTCAAAACTGGAACTGCTGAAGAAAACCAGACACGGCCAACGGAAGTTCATACTCACACAGATATCGCAATGAACATAGTTATGCAACTACGATAATTAGACAAATGAATGGTTCTGAATAGGTACATATGTTGAAAATAATATCATCGAAGTGAGCTGATGATGAAGCCGGAAGATTGGCACCGGAACTCCGTAATTAATCAATGTATCCTAGCCATGTTTGGGCTTATTAGAATTGCCATGAGATGCACTTTGGATATTAAGGTACTATCGAACTGATCTGATCATGATGTTGATGAAGCTAGAAGATAGGCACCGGAACTCCGTAATTAATCAATGTATCCTACCTGTGTTTGAGCTTATTAGAATTGTCAAGAGATGCACTTTGGCTATAAGGTACTATCGAACTGATCTGATGGTGATGATGGAGCCGGAAGGTAGACACTGGAAGTTCATAATAAAACACTAGCAGGGTTTGAGTTAAATGGAATTGTCATGAGAAAAAGGTACTCTGGCTTTAAGTGTATTTTCAATAACGGGACGACAACCAAGGTGTTTGAACGTATTCATAGATCAAGTGAAAATAGATCAGGTGGAGTCGACTAGATTTCTCGGTTTCCAGGTCGACACAGGCTTGAAATGGAATGACCATATTGACAGTATGTGTTCAAGGCTTGGGAGTGCCTGTTACGCACTCAGAAGGTTGTCACGGGTTGTCGCACCAGAAATAGTGCGGACTTGCTACTTTGCTACTGTCCACTCAATTTTGCAGTATGGAGCAGAGCTGTGGGGTCACGCTGCTGATAGGTTACGTGTCTTTAGGATGCAAAAAAGAGCAGTCCGAGCAATTGCCCACGTATCTCAAGAAACATCTGCACGACCTTTCTTTGTGTCGCTTGGAATACTAACCTTGCCAGGGATTGTAATATTTCAGGCTGCTATGTTCACGTGGGATAACATGCACTTGTACAAAAAGTTAGGAGACAGACATAATTACTACACTCGACAAGCCAATAAGCTAGCAGGAGTACCACATCGACTATCAAAGTCTGGTAAGCTGACGCACGTTATAGGCCCTAAAATATTCAACAAACTACCGTCGTCGGTTACCTCCGCTACGACGAGATCTAGCTTTAAGGCCAAACTTAAATGCTGGCTCACTCAGAAAGCGTTTTATTCCATAGAAGAAATGCTAGATAATAAAATATCATATAATACATCATCTAATGATAATGACTAATCAATATTAATCTATTAATTTCAATGACAATCAATTTATTTAATTTCAATGATAATCAATTTATTTAATTTTAACGACAATCAATTTTATTTATATGTATAATTTCAATGACAATCAATGTATTTAATTTCAACGACAATCTATTTATTTAATTTTAATGACAATCAAATTATTATTATTATTTTATACTTTACTACAATTTAAGTAATGAAATGAAATGATAAATCATGGTCAATGGTTGTAATTTAATTTTGTTTTATTAATTATTTTATTTATTTGATGAATTAATTTATCAATATATTGTACCAATAGTTTACACAACTAAGTATCTACTTCATTTAATTAAGATACACTGTGACTTGTAAATGTAATTTTTACCAATAAATATGTTTATCTGTTTATCTGTTATTGCAATTAAAAAGTGTGAAATAAAAACTTTTTACATTTTTGCATCTATGCTATCGACTTTTTTGCATCTATGCTATGCTATCGACATTACTGCACACAAAAACTTTATACAAAAAAATAAATAAATAAACGGCTTCACTAAAAAAAAACAGTAAAACCATCAAAATAATTTTAATTTTTTTTTGTTAAAAGTTTTTGTGTACAGTAATGTCGATAGCATAGATGCAGGCCACATTTTTTTCTCACTTTTCTGGATACATGATTAGACCAACAAAATCATCACCTTTATCCTCGCATGCAAACACAGAGTAACAAAAAAAAATCCCGCGTAACAAATAATATAAGATTTTATAAAATCATTGAAGGCTTAAGCAAAAAAATACATAATTTTTCTTTCAATGCTAGGTATTAAAAAATAAAAACGAGCATAACTCGAAAACTACGAAAAATCGTAGAACATACATGGTGGTTATTCAGGTTTATCTAGGGGTCTTCTATTTCTAGGTTTCAACTTACCATACTTTGTAGGATACCCTGTAGGAAATAAAAAAACTTTTTATAAAAAAAAATTAACCGACTTCACACTTCTATAAATAAATAAATAAAAAAACACTAAAACGATCAAAATAATTTTAATTTCGAAAGTCGGTGTTAAATAAGGAACAAACAATAACGAAAAACACAGACTTCCGAAATTAAAATTATTTTGATCGTTTTAGTGTTTTTTTAGTGAAGTCGGTTATATTTTTTATCAAAAGTTTTTTTATTAAATAAACTTAATGATTTGATGATTTTAATTTAATTCAATTCAATTAATTATAGTTATCACCGTCCTTTGTGGGCCCGTTTTTAGGGTTCCGTATTTATTAGAGTTCCGTACTTAGTATGTCAACGTAACAAATAGTCTTTTTTAAACTCATAAGTGGGAACACTTATTGTGACAAACGGGAAACTACGGAACCCTACACTGAGCGTGGCCCGACACGCTCTTGGCCGGTTTTTTATTATTGTTTTCTCGCCGTGCCGCTTTTCTTTCCAATATTGATTTATTTCATTATTATTTAGTCCACTAAAGTTGCTTGAGTTTTTATATAAACTGTCCTACCACCACCTGTAGGGCTTTACCGCATCTGTATAATTTCACTAGAATGTCAATTTCAGTTCGCATGCAGGGTTGGATAAACTGTAATTCTCCTTGTAGTAGGCGTGAAAAATTCTCATTTCTCCCATCATTACAAACACAGTTATTAAATATGACACAGTCTGAACAGGTCTTCTCGGAGGTGCATTCTGTAACCGTTTTAGGTATTTTTTTGGTCTCATATTTACTTTCTGTAACTATTCCAGCTACTTCCTTGTTCTCACATGTATCTTCTTGCTTGATTTTTTTCTGCATAGACGCGGCACTTAAAACTGAAATACGGACGATTTCAGTTTCAAGTGCCGCGTCTGTTTCTAATTGGTTATTCCAGTCACATGTAAATACGTCAGGTGACATGCTTCGCTTTGCTGAAATAAAACCAAATATAATTAGGTAAATGCTAGGTACGCTTAACATAGAAAAAAATCACAAAATATTGTGATATCGACAGGAGATCGCATGAGTTGCTTTTTTTTATGTAACCAACGAACTGGCTTGTAAAATATAATTCGAAGGATTATGATGTTCTAGAATAGGTTTGAAAGTAGGTAGAATGTGTATTGTTTTTTCAGTGTTTAAGTGATTTTTGTAAGGAAAGCATGAATACGTTTAAATGAGTAAAAAAATATAAGAGTGCGCCGCCCGAAGTGTTTGATTTCATAGGAGAATCCCTATACGAGCCTACCGACGAGCTGAGCTGCGTTATATGGTGGAGGCGCCGGGTACTGGCGAAGGTCGATTTTCTGGATTCAACAAGAGATGCCCCCACCTCCGCTCTGACGTAGTTTCTCTTGAAGTTTCTAAAATTGTTAACGATTTTCTGAGCTAGCATGGCTATCGAGGCATTTCCCTCAATGTACTCTATCGCCATGCGTAGAGCGTGCCCCGAGGGCGAAACTAGGGACTGGGATATTGAGAATGCAGTTGGGAACTTTGGAAAGCATAAGTTCCGCGCTGAGCACGCATCTATTCGTGAGGTGTCGTACGCTGGCATGCGTGATCTGTTGGCCATCGCATATTCAGTGCGTCTAATCTTAAAAGTTTCCGAAGTAAAGGTTTCTTCGTTCATCAAACTTAGAATGTTGTCAGACAATACAAAATAAAACCCTTCGATTTTGGCTCTTATGAAACTTCTTGAATCCAGTACCATGCCCAGTCCTCGTAATATAACGTCTTCCTCTGGGCAATGATACGGATCATTTTCGATCGCGCATCCTGAGAAGAAGCTTACTATGTATAATATTTTGTTTTCTTTTAAACGACGCAAATACATTAAAACGCCAAGCTATGGAGTATTTTATCCCTTATAGCGATGTACGCATCGGTGGCTCAGCTCACCCGTGGTTCAACGCCGATTGCGTTCAGGCTGAAGAGCGTAAGCATTCGGCGTTTCTCGCCTGGGTTGACGCTCGTGACCGCAAAGCTCCGGATCTGAATTCAAAGAAGAGAGCCTTCAACCATGCTGCCAAGTCCTACAAGAAAGCATTAAAGAAGGCACGCTTCGACCGCATAACCCATATTGGCAAAAAACTCTCTGCACAGCCGTCCGGTAGCAGAGCATTCTGGTCTCTTGCCAAGTCGGTCGAGGCGAACTTCTGTCGGCCCACTTTGCCTCCGCTGGTAAAGCCTGATGGAACACTGGCTCATACGGCAAGAGAGAAAGCAGGACTCTTTGCATCTCTCTTTGCCCATAATTCTCGTCTTGACACTAGCAATGCTGCTCCACCGACTCTGCCTCATTGTAACTCTTCAATTCAGGAGGTTCACATGAGGAACAGAGAAGTTCTGAGAGAGCTGCGTCGTCTAGACGTGAATAAAGCCAGTGGACCAGATGGCATACCAGCGATTGTTTTAAAGGCTTGTGCGCCCGAGTTGTCTCCTGTATTGACGCGCTTGTATCGCCTCTCATTTAGGACTAGAGGTGGCCGTTTTTAAAAGAACGTTGGTGGCCAACGATGTCAGTCTATGATGTTGGCCAACGATGTCGAAATGTTGAACAACGGATGTGAGTAACACCGGCTAACACCCAACAAACTCAACGCGATGCCGAATAATCCCGACCATACCCGACAACAACCGATGTTCCGTTGCGAGCAGCAACAATATGGTGAGAACGTAGGTACGAAGGAGACCGAATGACGCACGAAACGATGACAACAAAACTGCGTGCTTGAAAGAAACAAGAAACCATCAAGTGCCGTCATTCAACTGATAGGTACTAAAGTGTCGAAAATGGAGCGAACTTTAAAGCGTACTATGGAATGAATAAGCCCCATACATTTTGGTAGTAATATTACAATAGGTATAAAAAAAATAAAAAAATAAAAATTAATTATATTTTAATTATTATATGAGAGTAAACTAATTTCACAGAGTGTTATTATAGTACTGCTCTAATTTGATTTTTATTGGGTACGATTTCAGGTTTGATTGATTTGATATTAAGATTAGTATTACTTAAATCAAAATATTTTGTTCTTCTTGCATCTACACTTTTCTTTATTATTATTTTCATAAATGTCGTTTCGTTGAAGTACAAAGATATCGAACTTCAACATTACAACGTTTACGAAAACGCCAACGTAGTCACGATGGCGTTCTCGTAAATGCCGTTGTTGTTCAACATCAACATGACATCTAATACGTTAGCTTGGATGTGGATGTCCGACATCGTTGGCGGAAACAACGATGTTGACAACGGGTGTCGTTATCGGAGCAACGATGCGCATCGATGGCGAAAAATATTAACAACGCCCATCTCTATTTAGGACTGGTATAGTGCCCAAGTCCTGGAAGCTTGCCAACGTGCAACCCGTGCCCAAAAAGGGCAGTCGTGCCGATCCTGCCAACTATCGGCCGATTTCGGTAACCCCCATACTCTACAAGATTATGGAGCGTGTATTGAACTCGCGCCTCATGGCACACCTGGAAGGTAACGATCTCCTCAGTGACCGACAGTACGGGTTTCGCCGCAAGTGGTCTACTGGGGACCTACTGGTTTATGCCACCCACTTGTGGGGCGAGGCCCTCGAGAAGAATGGGGAAGCGATTGCCGTTTCCTTAGACGTACTTAGGGTATGGCACGCTAGCCTATTGAGTAAGCTTCCAGCGTACGGCATTTCCCCTGGTCTGATTAACTGGGTAAAAGACTTCCTGAGTGAACGGTGTCTCCGAGTTGTTGTCGACGGATGCTCATCAGAGCCCATGACGATTAATGCCGGAGTTCCTCAGGGGTCTATTCTCTCTGCAACTCTCTTCTTGTTGCATATCAACGATCTGCTGGTGCCTGGTATCTATGGGTATGCAGATGATAGCACAGTTGTAGAGAGATACCTGCCCAGTTGCTCGGGCTAGTAAGGAGCTAATCCGGTCCGAAAGAGAGGCTATGGTAGAGCGAACGAATATCTCACTTCAGGCAGTCTCCAAGTGGGGTGAAGCCAATCTAGTGGGATTCAACGCCGCCAAAACACAAGCGTGTCTTTTCACTGCCAAAAGGAGCCCGTGCACCTTGGTTCCTACTTTTCGGAATTTATCCCTGGGGTACACCGACCGCCTTCAGCTCTTGGGGGTTGAAATTCCCTCAGACCTTAACTTTGGGCGGTTCATTGAGTCCAAAGCCAAGGTAGCTGCTAGGAAGCTGGGCGTTCTTGCAAAGGTCCGGCGGTACTTCACACCGGGACAGCTTTTAATGTTATACAAAGCACAGGTCCGTTCGTGTGTGGAGTACTGCAGTCACATATGGGCTGGTGCTGCAAAATGCCACCTGGCAGCTTTGGACTCGGTGGAAAGGCGTGCAAAGAGGCTAATTGGTGATCCAGATTTGGTTAAGTCCAACCTTCAAAGCCTTGAGCATAGGCGTAGGGTAGCCAGCCTTTCGGTGTTTTACAGGATGCATTTTGGAGAGTGTGCGCAGGAATTGCATGACTTGATTCCGCCATCGCAATTCTACCATCGGACAACCCGACGTACGGCGAATATTCACCCTTACGTTGTTGAAACCTCTACGGTCCGGACTAATCGTTTCGCCTCGTCGTTTATATCGTACGTACGTCGAAGGACTGGAACAGTCTGCCTGCAGCGGTCTTCCCGTCCGATTATAATTTGGGTGTCTTCAAGGCTAGAGTGAATAGGCTCTTAATAAACTAGTGCGCCTCACCATCAAAGATTGCATCGCTACTTACCATCAGGTGGGATCGCAGTCAAGGACTAGTTTATCTCAATTAAAAAAAAAAAAAAAAAAAAAAACATCACTCTGTGAGTTGTGATTGATAGTGAAGAGGCGTATCTCTTCTTGCGGAGAGTTGTAAGCCTCTTCGATATAATTCACTCTCCGCATTCGGTTGCATAGCATATTTGCAACTAGGTGGCTTTCATTTAGTTGTCCCGAGTTTAAGTTCCTTTTACACTTTTCCATCTCCTCGATAAGCTTTTCCTTAATCTCTTCGTTTGGTGAGAAGAAGTAAATTTCGGTCCCCTCTCGAAGATGAACGACGTATCTAGATTCGAATATATCTCTCAGCAAAGTATATGGCTGGACAAAGAATCGTCCTCGCTTTGGCAGTTCATATCGGCAAATATGTCTAGTATTGATCTTTATATGTAATGCAAAAAAATGTCTCTCTAACTTGGGATGATTTAATATCGAATTTAAGACCGCGATCTCATCTATGATTGTCGCATCTCGAGCTGAGTCGCTGGTCGAATCTCCCCAAACGTCCCATATCAGAACGCAGTTCTGATAGCTATTCACTATTTCTTATAATCTGTCAGCTGATGTAATGGCTTCGTTCAAATGTGTTATGCGCGGACCCTCGCTGGAATCGGATCGATTGATATTATCCTCTCCACATTTGGATAGTATCCTAGAGAACTTATCCATCCCGTACCTGGGGCCGACCCAACGTATATTATAGTTGAGTGTGCGATCGCAATGGAATGGAAAATGGTGGCAAGTTTGCTTTGACCATCTTCCTGGATGGTCTCGATGTGTGAGAGCACATCACATGAGTAGTTTTGCGGCCGCTTCTAGCTTTTTTTTTATGGCCACTTCTAGCGTTTTTTTGTGGCGGCGTTTTTTTGAGGCCCCGTGTGCAGGGACGCTATGTCACTGAGGTCACTGAGGAATAAAGCAGCTTTCTATCGGTGAAAAAATTTTAGCAATCTAACAAAGAAAATCCAAAAGTGATTTTTTTTTTTTTTATGGTGGGAAAAAATCATGCATTGACATCCCCTGCCCTTGGGTGGAGCGGGAGATAGTGTCAGACTCTTACTGACTAAAAGACCCACCCCGTTCCTTCTAGCCTTCATACCGGGGCTCGAGCGCCCTTTCGGATAACCCTGGCCCCAGTAGGCTTCGACCCGGCTGGGTCCCTGCTGTTGCTGACAACTCCTTAAGGCGCGCGGGAACAGTGCGCGTCGTCGACGCCTTGGGCTTGGTCCGGACAGTTACCGGACGGCCGGACAGCGAGCTACCCATTGCTCACTGTCCGCAAGCCCGCGCCTACGGTGGCCGGAAATCGGGATCTGAATCCCGGCGGCGGCGGCGGCGGCGATAACGCCGTTGCCTGATGCGTTCGGCCTCCTCCTTTGCGAGTATTACTGCTTCGCAGAAGTCGATCCAAAAGTGATGACCAAAAAGGACTTTGAAAAAATTATAGGAGCCAGCAAATTAAGTCAAATTGAACTAAATGTATTAGGACCAGATGAAAAATATTTGAAAGAGATTTGGAACTTTTTCACGGAAACGCAAATTGATACACATTTAAACAAAGTTAATACTTCCAACCGGGATGTTGAAATGCCATTTGATTCAATGGATATTGCAAATATGCCAGTTATTTTAAGCGGGGACTTGAGAGAAGAGCTATCTGATTGCGTAACTGTACCTGCCTCGGAAGTAACTGTAGCAACAGAAGACTGTAATGAAAATGAAGATCGAGTATTGGACGATTCACAAGAAGTTTTACATTTAACTCATAAAGCAGAAGTGTATGATGCTAAGACTGATAATACCAGAATTCCTGCTCTGCCCCAAGAAAGGAAATGCCCTAGTAATACAGTCGTACACAACCAAAGTTTAGATTATGACAAAATAGAAACTTATATAGATCCAGCACCTGTAAGGGTTCAGAAACTCACCACCACCGCCATGTTAAATCTTACTCCCATTAAATTAACGGATATCCTCGTATTGCCCAAATCACCTCAACGAAAAGGCATTAGAAATATAAAGAGAGCTCCTTTTGTGTTAACATCTGATGAGTGGAGTTCTATAGAGAGCGAAAAGATACGCTTAAAACAAGAAAAAGAAGAAGGCATAAAGAGAAGAAAAGAAGAAAGGGAAAAAAAGAAATTAGAAGCAAAAAGTAAACCGACAAAACCAAAGGCACAAAACTCTAAGATAAAAATGAAGAAGGACTACAAAGGAGTAAACACAGATGTGCAAAAACTTATGTTATCAGAAAAATTGAATACTTCTGCTGCTTTGTCGTTAATACCACCCCCACTTGCAAATGAAGATATATACACCAAATGAAAAAGAAGAAGATAAGGAAAATGATACAGACTACGCCAATTTGACACCTGATAATAAAATAAAGATCAGAAACAAAACAAGATTTTATACACAGCAGCTGATATAGAGAAGTTTTTGACTGAATTTGAAGATTAAGGAACCCATTATTATAACGTTAATTTAGAAATGTAACTATTCAGTTCCTACTTGATCTCTTAAGTTTAAGATATTGCCTAATGATAAGATATAAATGTATACCTTATTGTTGTCTGTCCTAAAATTTTTACTCAATGTTGATTTTGATACTATTTTATGAACCAAATGATTGCTAAAGAAAGCTAGGTGTCTAACTAAAAACATATGTAGATATAAATGATTACTTATTTATTAGTTTTTTTTACTTCATCCTTGTTTTCTATATACTATTTTCCTATATTTATTAAATAAACTAAAATGCCAATAAATGGGACTAGGCCTATGCAGATAACTGGTCAAAGTATGCCAGTTATTGGAAAAACAGTGTTATTTTTTAAAATAAATAATATATTAAAGAGGTATTTAGTAGATTTTGTTTTTATTTAAAAACGTTTACTAACTATTTTTCTACCTTTTACATACATTTGTTTTTCTGGCAACACTTTATAAAGATAGTTTTTACGATTTCTTTGAACAGGGATCCTTAAAGTGCCAATAATTGGGGATCTTACCCTATTTTGGATAAGAGTTTTTTCACTTATTCCTGTATCTGAATCTTGTCCATATATTCTAAAAGCTTTGACCATATTTGATCCATTGTCCGTAATAGTCTTTATTATTTTTGACTGTTTCAAATCAAATTCAGAATGAATCTCTGCAATCAGCTCAGCTACTTTATCATAACTATGTGTTCCCTTAAATCTTCTGCAAGCCAAAGTTACACTTTTCCGATGCAAGCATTTTTTTATTAAGATTGGGGAACCACTAAAACAACTACCCACACTATAATTTTTATAACTGAGTAACACCTGGTAATCCTTCAACCAATGTTCGTTTCTAACAACATTTCTATTTCTAATAATTTAGAAAGATACCTTGAATATTTTGGTGAAACAATTTCAATTCATGCTGCTGAGACCCTTTTTGCTGTTCAACTATTTGAGAGCAGGATGATACCTTATTGACGGTTGATATAACTATTATGTTATTGGTTCGCTTCAAATCTATAATATCACCTGGCAGTGAGTTGCAACTAATTGTAGGTTCTACGTTAAATACAGAATTTTCCAAAGTGACACATGGGACCTCCTTCGTACAAATTATAAAAGTATTCATAGCAATTGTGCTACCGTTAATCTGGTCTACCACATGATTATTGGTATTGTTACTAACCCTTAAATGTATTGTATGTATGTGTATTTATTTTTGTTTTGTAAAATAAATAATATTTTTGTCTAGATGTTTGGCGATATGTAATGGGAAAAATAATGAAAAAAAACCCAAGTAAAAAATAAAGATTTTATTAGGAAAAAACTATATGTTGCCTTTTGGATACATTATGCGTTGAAGGACTACCTAATCTAAGAGTGGAATGCAGCAAAACAATTTCTTTCTTTGGTATGGCAAAGAGCAACAAGACATTTTGTGCACTCGGTGCGCGAAAATCCTTTACAACCAGGCAGTCTGCATCTATTTTTCTTTTCGCATCTTCTTTTGTTGTGGTCGACACCATCCGTTCTTACATCTTTTACTGGCACAGGGTTGAGTGGTTTACGACGAGGTCTCTTCGCTTCCAATTCTCTTTCAATATTGCTGCTAGAGGGTCTTCCTCTCTTTTCAACACTTTTTTTATAGTTACATAAAGCCTCTGCCAACTCTGCTCTAAAGTCACTTAAAGTCATTTTTTTGGTTTGATTTCCATTATTAGCTTTTTTATACAAAACCCACGAGTTGATGACCGCCATATCGATCAAATGATAGAAGATACGAATGTACCACTTTCTGCTCTTTATTCTTATCCTGTACCTTCCCAAAAAGCTATCCATAAGGTCGACGCCCCCCATGTGGGCGTTTATAGTCCTTGATAATTTTTGGGCAGGGTATAGTTATTACTTTTTTCTGTTTCTTGTCGTACCTATCGACTGTCTCGGCCGGTTCTGCTCCAACGTATGTAGATGCCAATGTTACCATTTTGTTGTCCTTCCAGGTAGTTACAGATATGTCTACACCTTCATAATCAGCCACTTGCTCTTCATAAGAACCTCGAGGTACAGAATCTTTCATGAATGTCTGCTGTGTTGGCAGCTTACAATTCTTGCCGAGACGATTCCTTTGGATGGTACCCAGAGCATAAATGCCCTGACTATCAAGGTAGTGCAGCAAAGGAATTGAGGTATAAAAGTTGTCAAAATAAATTATATGGTTTACACGACGAGGGACTGAACGACACAATCTTATGACGGTATTTCCTACCACTCCTAGATCTGGTTCACCTGGGGCTTGGGCAATATCTTCCTTCTCAGAGTATATTTCAAAAGTATATGCATACCCAGATAGAGAGCACAACACAAATAACTTGAAACCCCATTTGTGTGGCTTGTTTGGGAGATATTGTTTCAAAAAATGAGCCACTTTGGTAGCACACATTTGTTCGTCTAGGGATAGCCTTTGCTCAAATGGAGCAGCAGTTATAAACGATGAGTTTAGATGGTCCACCAATGGTCTTATTTTATGGAGACGATCATGTTGTGGATGATTTACAGGTTTGTGCTCTGAGTTGTCGTTGAAATGAATTACAGATCGTATTTTTTCAAATCTGTTTACTGTCATGATTTTCATGATTTGAGCAAAGCCGTATTTTGACCAGTATGACCGGACACTAGGGTAGTGAAACACCGACATGAATATGATTATACCTAAAAATTGTCGTATTTCAGTAGCAGTTACGGGCGCACTGGTAACACTCTCTTGGATGATATATAAATTGGTCTGTTCGACAATTTTTGTAATAACTGCGTCATTTATGAATTTAGAAAAAAATTTGAAGGGAGTTTCCAGGCCCGCGACGTCGGAGGGTAGCTCTGAGCTTCCTAAGAAGGCTATGCGATCTTCATTCCATACCAAATTACGCTTTTTCCATATTAGATCTCTGCTACGTGATCTCCAAGCTGCAACTCCAAGAATACCCGGAACTGATGGAGTTGGCAAATACCCCGAAGCAGGTTCCACGGACGAGGTCTCACGAGATAGGGGCTCCTCTTCGGATATAAGTGGAGGGTCTTCGTCGACTTCTTCATTTTCGGGAGAATCATTATCCAAATCATTCAAAATATCTTGTATACTTGGATAATAATCTATATCATTTTCGTCACCTATGTCTTCTTCATCTTCTGAGATATTTCCATTTTCTAAAACCAAGAGCATATCTTCGATATTTTCATCGCGCAGCCTGCGTGGCATGCTAAAAAGCGAAAGCAAAAAATAACGTCAAGCTGGCCCACAACCATATGAATTCGTAAACGTAAACGCATAATGTAGACATTTGGCAACATATTAAAAACTACCTTGACATAAAATTACAAAGAAATCAGCGGAAAAAATATATGAAATATCAAAAACTTACCTCATTTTTTACTCGATTACTATTTTTCAAACTTTGAAGAATAGATTCTTTGATGTGAAATCGTAAATCAAATCACTCGTACTCGCCAATACACAAACTTTTACACTTACTTGTTTGTAATGACGTATGACAGAAAAATTACCGGCAAATTTCGTTAAAGTTTTTATTTTTCTGATAGTCTATAATCTATGTCCGCATATTACGTTGCGTTCAGAAACGTACAGCTGTCAAATTATTTTTTTGCTGGCAAAAAATAAATTGTTGCCATTTGTCAACTGTATGCATTAAATCTTCTGCAAGCTAAAGTTACACTTTTCCGATGCAAGCATTTTTTTATTAAGATTGGGGAACCACTACGCAACATATATTTGCGGTTAAAACAACTACCCACACTATAATTTTTATAACTGAGTAACACCTGGTAATCCTTCAACCAATGTTCGCTAATACATACAACATCGAACATTGTTTTTTCTAACAACATTTCTATTTCTAATAATTTAGAAAGATACCTTGAATATTTTGGTGAAACAATTTCAATTCATGCTGCTGAGACCCTTTTTGCTGTTCAACTATTTGAGAGCAGGATGATACCTTATTGACGGTTGATATAACTATTATGTTATTGGTTCGCTTCAAATCTATAATATCACCTGGCAGTGAGTTGCAACTAATTGTAGGTTCTACGTTAAATACAGAATTTTCTAAAGTGACACATGGGACCTCCTTCGTACAAATTATAAAAGTATTCATAGCAATTGTGCTACCGTTAATCTGGTCTACCACATGATTATTGGTATTGTTACTGAGCTAAGCATTGTGGTTTCAATTACACAAAACTTCTACATACTACTTATGTCTGTGTTAATTTAATAAGCCAATAGCTTAGCTATTGTGTGTCTATAACTAATTGGCAGATACGGTGTACCCCTGGTCGACTTTAAATGATCAACGAAAATGTTGGTGTCAAAAAATATAAACTTGTCACTGTAGTGACTAACTAAAAAGTACATATGTAAGCATATGAATGTAATTATTTTGTCTATTTGACAGTTGTTCAAAATATGGAAAAGCAGACAATGACAATATTATTTTTTTACATTTTAATTTTAACATCTGAGTTACAAAATCTGTGATATCTTCCTTTTGTACCTTTTAGTATCATAATTATACATTTTTTCAGTTACTAATTCCATAATATGTTTGTATATTGACCCAGGTATACAAAAATTATGAATAGAGTAATTAAGGCTATTATTTATTAATTTGCCTAAACCTCTTCCCATACTATCCAAGAACATAACTGAATGATTGCAGTCTTGACTATTATAGGATGGAAAATCATCAAACTCAGCTTGGTTAACCTGAAATAATTTCTATCCAAAAGCACGTAAACCATGTTCAGAAACACTGTCTTGAACAGAACTCTCAGCCTGGGTCGTCCATATTTTTATTTTTTCTTCCTTATCAACTGTATCGAATAATGCGATATCTTCTGTTAGAATAGAACATGCAAGGTGGGCGTGATGGAAGATCAAATTCAACCAAATCATGTAACAAATCTGCGTCATCCAACTCTGCACAGAATAGAAGTGGTTGTATTGGATCACTGTTGGTTAATTGTAGATAGTGTTCACCCAGGGAAAAACAAGAACACTTCCCTCTTCGCTAAAAGCCGCTGTTCGTAAAAACAACTGACATCTCTGTATTTTATTTCATGACTGTCTGTCTGTGTGTCTGTAATAATTTGGTGTACTTTCATGACACCGGGTAACACACATATAATGGCAGAAATTGCATTTATAGCTTCTTCCTCAATAAGGTGAACTTGTATAATTGTGTCCGAATTTTTAATTGCCTCGTATGCATCTCTAGCTATTTTTATGTCGACGCCATGACATACTTTCTTATCTAACATCCGTTATATCTTGCCATCGATTCCATCTGCCACGCTCTAGCAATGACCAGCTTCGAAAAATGACCATATTGAGAATGATAGATTAAGTTGCCTTTTAAATATAGAATGTAAAAAGAAATTGTTTTCTGACAATACTGAGAGGTTAGACCGTCCGAATAGTAATGGATAAGATCTATGTCTGGGCTCATCTCTTTAACCGTATGTAAAATAGGAGTCAAGTGGGCCCATATTGCTGGAGGTTGGTGAGTGAGATTGTCGGATATCGTGCAAAAAGATTGTGATCTATTTTTCAAATAAACCATGCTATGTAACCATGTATGGAGACTGATTTGAGATTTCGAGGCACCGAAATGCATGGATTGTATTTCTTCCGTTAGTTTACTCTGATAATTTTCAGAAAAATCACAAATTATAACGGCCTCAGTAGCTTTCATATTAGTAACCGCCTTTTGGTATGCTTTTTATTGGTGAATATTATAATAATGGTGTTTCTTAAAAGCTATAATGTCGCGGCTAAAATCATCCATTAATTTTTGCGCTGTATCAGTCTTCGTTACTCAAACAGTCTTTTTTGTGTGAATTATGGTTTCACCTTTTTTGTTTATGCATGATCTTGGCGTTCCCACCGATTCCAGTTAACCGTATGAAGACTATCTTGATCTGCTGCAAATGTTGTTGTTTTATTTTTGCATTTCTCACATTTGTTATACATAAATTCAAAGTTTTTGGTACCACATACTAATTCTTGCAATAATTTGTCAAGATCATCGTTTATTATTCGATGTCTCCGTAAACTCTCGTATTAAAATTTGATACTCTCATGTTTTTGACATAGACAAGTGGACATGGATTAGATGTGAGGAGATAAAACAAAGACAGGCTTGTTTGTAACACGTAGTAATGCCATAACGCCCTCCGTCTGCTCTGTATTTCCTATGGAGATTTGGAATGCTATCAAAGTCAAAGTCAAAAGTTTTTTATTTCACATAGGCCTACATGGGCACTTACAAAACGTCAGAAGCTTGTGCACGGTTCGAAATTGGTCGTTTCCTATGGAGAAGAACCGGCAAGAAACTTCATGGTTACTCTTTTAAAAAAAATGATTGTTCTTACAATATTTCCATATAACAGTATTCATAGGTATTATTAAAGAACAGCGTAAACCGGTCTATATCAAAGTCTTGAGCATCGACGCAGAGTTGCTAGCTTGTCGGTTTTCTACCGGTTGTATTTCGGGGAGTGTGCGTCGGAATTGCATAACCTAATTCCGCCTAGCCCGTTTCATCATCGGACTACCAGACGTACGGCTATGCGCCACCGGTATATGGTGGATATCCCACCAACACGCACAAAACGTTTTGGGAACACATTCATTGTGCGTGCGGCTAGGGAGTGGAATTCCTTGCCGGAGTCTGTGTTTCCTGATAGCTACAACCCGGGAATCTTTAAGTCGAGAGTGAATAGGTTTCTTTTAGGTAAGCGCGTTCCATCGTCGACCGCATCGTCGCTTTCCATCAGGTGAGATAGCGGTCAAGCGCGAACCTATCAACAATAAAAAAAAAAAAAAAAATATTGTACTCAAAAGCACAATAAAAATAATCATGTAAAAAAAGTGAGTCAAAAGTGAAGTAATCTAAGAATTCGTGGAGTCTACAGTGTTCTTCCATTTACATTATAAGAAGAGGCTATATAAAAATAAGCTAGAAAAAAAATTATAATTTCAACTGTCAATAAGTGATACGTTAACAACAAAAAAAAGGAAGAAAAACTAACGAATTTGAGGTTCGAGTCAGATAATATAAAAAAAAATATTGCAATGTGTTAAAAAAAAGAAAATGTTACAACAAAGATGGAGCAGTTAATAGAGACATTCACACAATATTATGAGTTACCAGGGGGCCACAAGTGCAGAGGCAGTCATTGCCAAACAAACGTGTCTTCGACATAGTCTTTAACCTTGTAATATGCTTTGTTGGTTAAGACACGCTTAATATAGGTTTTGAACTTTCCTTCGCTAAGTTCAGTCACCGCTTTTGGTAGCTTGTTATAAAAGCGTATGCTATTTACTAAAAATGACTTACTGGTCTTGGCTAATCTCCATTTGGGTAATATAATTTCGTATTTACTACGAGTATTTATGTTATGAAAATCGCTAATTTGTTGTTTATTTTTATTTTTTACTCTACATTCCTTTTTACCTGATGTTATTCTTCTAATATCGTCTCTTACGAAGAAAGGTTTTCTTTCTGGAATCTATTTTTTTTTTTACTTCTTTGGTTTAAATCTTGCTGTCACTTTTAATCCAAGCACTTTCGAAGTACCGTCAACTGTGGCAACTTTACCGTTTTTTTTACATTTTTACTATTTACCACAACATAGAGCTAGATATTTAAACTTTTATTGATTTATTTTGTAAAAAATATGTCTCTTTTGGTTGAACCAATGAATTCTACTAAATCTCACATAGAATTGCTAAAAAAACCAAGAATATGAGCGAGGTAAAATTGACATATGGCAACTTTACCTAGCGTACAGTTTTTATCGAATGTGTGTTCCAAAGTGCATGCAATGTAATGTTGCCAAAGGTCCAGGCGATAAAAAAAGCGATGTATTTTATTTTGAAGTTATCATCTTCGTTTGAGTAACCACTACCAATACATAGGTAAAGTTGCCAACAGAAATTCAAAATTATCATAGAAATGGCCCGAATGGCCGCATGGCATCAGGGTTGTCGAAAAATAATTCACATTAAATCTTTTTTTTAATAATAAAATTTTATTTATCCATTACTTGGCGTCAAAAAATTAAGTACTTAGCGTAATTATAATCAAAACTAGGTACCTATTCGTTAAACAGTAGGCAAAAAAACTCAAAACTAATAAATCGTAAAATTGTCTCTCCAAAATGAATAATCAAAATACCTAGGTAGGTACATATAATCACAATCTATAAAAGTAATTCAGTCTCTTGTTAACGTAAAAATATTCGGAACAAAAAAAAAACTTAACACAAAATCTTAAAATTCTCTCTCCAAAATCAATAATCAAAATACCTAAGTACAGACGCCAGCAGGTCAACCTATCCGAATCTGTCAAATTTTACCAATCGAATATTAACCTTCCTTTAATATAATAAGGTTGAAAAAAATTGACAGATTTTAGTAGGTTGTTGTGCAGTGGCGTCTGTTCATAAAATAATCACAATCTACAAAAGTAGGTAACTCAGTCTCTTGTTAACGTAAAAATATTTGTAACAAAAAAAAACTAAAACAAATCTTAAAATTCTCTCTCCAAAATCAATCAGTAAAATACCTACTTAGGTAGGTATGTACATAAAATAATCATCCACTACAAAACTACCTAATTCAGTCTCTTAATATCGTAATGGCACCTATTAGTTGAACTTATTTTATAATTATTCTTTCATAATCTGAAACTGCGTGTCGCTCATAACTTTTCAAAAAAAACTCAACACCTAATCAAAATACACTAAGCCATCATCTTCCAAAAATACAAATTCAGTTTCTTTTTCACTTAAAGGTATCAGCTCAACTTCTTTCACAATCATTCCTTCGTCTATGGTATCAATGTCATCTTTCTTTGGTACAGTAAATTTTATATTATCATTTCTTCCAGATTTCTTAAAAAACGAAACCTGATATTTACCTGTTAGTTTAATAATTATTTTACCTACAAAATACTGAATTTTCTTTTTTAATATATATCTTACTAATACGAAATCATTGGCTTTGTAATCAATCAAAGGAATATTTTGCTTGGGTTCCGTACTACAACTTGCACCCCAATTCGTGTCCGAAGCCATATTAGGAGACGGTGGTTTATTCATCCTAGTTGTTCCAGTTTCGATAAAGCCTGCATGCTCAGATTTAATTGTTTTTTTTAAGTATTTTGGAACTTTGTATATTTTTATTTTTACTTTCTGTTTGGTGTTTTGGTTTTATTTCTTCAAGTGCAAGAGGACCATATTTGCGCAAATCGAAATATGCCAGATTTTCTGCTGTATTTCTTATGTCCGATAAAACTGTCACTATATTTTGGTTTCCTGAACTCAATTTAATGCCATCTAAACCACCCATAACTTCCTTAGTTTCCTGACTTTTTGGAACTTCAACTTTCTTTTCTTTTACGTTCTGGACTTTTCTATCTTCATCTCGTTTTATGCTACTTGCAGTTTCTTAATTGCTTCTATTAACGTGCTGATCTTCAATACTCTCCTCATAATCAATACCAACCATTGTGCTTTCATTTATGTCATTTACTGTTTCTGTGTCTTCATCATTTCTGGGGTCATATTCTGATAAATCGCAAGAAGGTATTGTGCAACTGGTTTCTGAATCTGAAGAACTCTCAACACGACGTTTGTTTCTTTTAATTGATTTCCTTTTTTTTACATCCTTACTTAAGTTTTCTGATGGACTCTGTACTTCTTCTCTTTCTTCCAATTCAGAGATATGTTCTTCTGTTTGGCCAGTCGTTTTCCTTTTTATAGTGGTCTTTGGTTTCTTGGCAGATTTTCTATTTATCGACAAACATGACGAGATGTCGGCGCTGCAGACTGATTTACCCGATGGAACATTTAACTTAGTGGTTTTCCCTCGTTCAATTGGATTAGGATGTTTATTTTCTTTAAGATATTCAAGCAGTGTTTGATCAACGTCATATTTAATTTCATCTTCATATTCAGGCAGTTTTTTATAAACCTCATAAGGATTAAACGGGTGTATGCCAGTAGCCTTAAAACCGCTCAGCAAGTTGTTTTTTTATGTTAGCAGCATCCATCAATTGCTTCGGTAGAAGAGGAAAATGGGTTTTGTTTAACGATGCCTGTTTGGGATTTTCCGTTTTATACCGAAGAAGGATTTTCCTCCATTCTTTTTTCAGAGGCCCGAAGAAAGCAACGTCGAGGGGCTGCGTTAAGTGAGTAGATCTAGGAGGTAAAAATATAAAACGTAATTGGTGAAAGAAAATTCATTGTAAGCTTGAACTTAGTGTACTTTGGCCATTATTGATAGATGAGCATAAATTGATGTGCGACCTAATGACCAAGTCAATAAGGTCCGTTTTATCACATTCGATGGCTAATTACTAAAAAGTGAAAAATATAAAACGAGGAAAACGAGGGTCAGGTCTTGCCGAGGCTTGACCTTTCACCGTCGCTGAGCATTTTTGAATGTTAATTGCCTTAAGCATGGCAGCCACCAAGGGATGATTAGTTAATCGATTCTCCTGAGTGGGGTCTGCTAAGGTAACTACTACTGATTTGTGCACTAGAATTGTAGCAGGGGCTAAAACGCTTATTACACAACCCGATATGAAGGGCCCTGCATCCAGGGTGGGCGTGTACCCTAGTTAGTGCGGCGCTTATTATACTTCTCTGCCAGTGGCGTGCGAGCCATATAAGCAAAAAAGCCCAGCTTGCGGTAAAATTTCATGACACAACACAACATCTAAGGTCATGGAACATTAAACCAATTATTTAAAATAAAAATCTGAACTAACTTCGCGCGTAATAGAAGATTCATTCATAAATACAACTTACCCAGCGTTCCAAATCGAGATAAAAATGAATCGCGAATCCGACTAAATTTAATAGTCACAAAATATAAGCGCAACTGAATAATAATTGTGACGTTGCGCGTTGGTCGTGTTCGTGGTATATTCACTTTTATCGTAATTCGGGACGCAGGGTTAATGCAACGTTGCCATCTTGCACAGTTCTACGTAACAATGACACGCTATCTCCGATCTCGCTCTAACCGATAGGCTTCTTACCGGGCTTTATCTGCCATCTTATTCTTCCCTATAAAAACATGAAAAATGTGAGTCTGCGTGAGTAAAGTATGTGACTGTGTGCAAGTACTCGTCGACCAGATTTGTAGTAAAATAAGCCCAGATTCGGGAATTTTATCAATGAATCTTTTACGCATATTACGATTACGAGGCGCCCTCTATGACGCGTAAAAAAGTTGCGCAATGCAAACTACAAACAAATTAGTTCAAATTTGCTTTGAGCGGTTATCGGTTTTTATGTGTGTTTTGATAGATTTTTTTAGTTTTCTGTCATTTAAAGTGTTCTATTTAGTTATTGCTGTAACTTACTTGGTTTTGAAGTGATTAAAGTTAAAGTATCTTTGAAATGAATTCGGAAACACATGCAATTGTTCCTTGTGACGGATTAAAATGTGTGGAAAAAATACTTAGCCAGGTAAAAACTTTGAGTTTTAAAGATAAATTTGATCTCGTAACTTCATCTAAGCCCACCCCTGATTTGAATATTTCTCAGAAAACTAAATCCCATAGTAGGCACTTTAATCGCTCAGTTTACAAAACTCAGTGGATTGTAGGCTGTTCGCATTTAAATAAATTGTTCTGTTGGTGTTGCATATTTTTCTCAAACGATAAGAATACTTGGAATACATGGTTATAATAACTTAAATAATTTCACTAATGCTATAAAAAGACATCAAAATTCTCAAAAGCACTTGAATGCTGTTATTTCATTCTGTAGTTTTAGTAAAGCGCGAATAGAAACTTCTATTTCTCGACAGTTAAGTGACGAAATTTCTAAGTACAATATGCGTGTAGATTACAATCGCTCCGTTTTTCAAAGATTAGTTGATGTTATGTGTTTCTTAGCGCAACAGGAACTTCCTTTTCGAGGTCACGATGAGTCTAAAACCTCATTAAATAAAGGTAATTTCTTAGAGCTGATATCTTTGCTCTCCAAATACGATCTTATCTTAGAGAAACATACGCAGCAACAACAATGTAATAAACCGGGACCTAGTTATCGAGTAATAATATGCCTTTTGTGTGCTTTGTTATTTGTCATCTGTTTGTGTTTGTGGTACCTATAGAAGCGAAGAATGAAGTATTATGGCTGTTTTGACTTTGTGAGTACTAGCTACGTAATAAAACGTATTATTATTTATCAATATCGTAAATTGTAGTTAGTCTCAGTTATATGCCACACAAACGATTGTTTGTGTGTGCGCCATCCTAGTGGATTAACTCTTCGAATGCCGTAATTAGAGACACAATAGAAAGACAATGGCTTATGTCGAACTGTGTAACTTAAGACATTCAAAAGGTTAAGGAGTGGCCAGTTAGAATGTTGTAACGATTGTAGCGACATGACGAGCAAAAGTTGCCATAAATATGTCTATAGATGGCTCTTATAATATTTACGGCACAGATTATAGATATGACGATGAAGTTGTTGTTGTGAAGCTTTTGTTTACATTATTTCTTAGGTACTTACTATTAACAAATATAAATGTAGCAATTAAAATCAGCGTTACAGCACTAAAATTTGCACTGATGACACGTGATGGCACGTGGTAGCACGAGATTTTTTTTAAATTTGGAATATTGGTAAGTAGTAAATCTAGTAGGCTTGCCCCCTGTAAAGGCATCAGGCACGCCACTGTTCTCTGCGAATTGGGCCCTAACTCAGTTTATACGCGAATGTCTAGAGAGATAAACGTATTGTCGCATTTTACATTATGCCGTCGTCAGTATCTAAACTTCAAAAAGTTGCTGTAACAGTGACAACCGTGCTCGCAATAACAAATATTAAAAAAAGAAAGCAGAGAAAGATCTGGATGAAAGAGTATTTGCGGTTACGTGAAAAGCTTTCAAATATGCAAATACTAAGCGTGCTTGAATCGGGAGATTTAAGGAATTATCTCAGAGCAGGTGCAGAACAATTTGAACACTTGTTGAGTTTGGTGACACCATACATACAAAAGCAAGATACGGTTATAAGACAAAGCGTGAGTGCTAAACAGAGATTAGTCGTAACATTAAGATTTTTAGCTACGGGAAACTCTTACCAAGACTTAAGATATAGCACTTTAATATCGCAACCGCTTCTGTCTCAAATTATTCCAGAAACATGCCGAGCAGTTTACAAATGTTTGAGACTTATATCAAGGTAAATAAAACAATTATTTATGTAATTATATTTAATCATTTTTTTTAATTTCTGCTTTTTACAATTAGAAACTCTTTCATTAGTTCGCCAGGACCTTCTATTACAGGCAACAATCTTGAGTTTTCATCTGCGGTATTTACATTGGGAAGGTATTCTAAAAATTGTGTATTGTTATCAACAGTAACTACATTGTCAAATGTTGGTTGATGAGGCAATGGTTGGTTGGTTGGTTTGGAGTTTGGTTCTGTGGTGATTGTAATGGTTGGTGGACTGTTTGTGTGTGATGATTTGATGATAATTGATAAGGCGATGGTGAGTTCGGCAGTTGAGTTTGGTGCTGTGGTGATGGTATTGGTTGGCGGACCGACTGTGTGTGGATACGAGGCCATGGAGTAAAGTGTGAAATTGAATGATGAGGTGATCGAGTTTGGCTTGACGGTGATGGCGATGAATAATTTGATGGCGGTGAAGGTGAGTAAAACTGTTTCTGACGCTGGTAAAAGCCACTATTGTTAGGTATAGATTCGTGAAATGGATTGAGAACGACGCACGAGGATTCGGTTAGTTGATCAAGTTTGGCGTGAAACAAAACATCTGATATAATTTTTTGTGTTATTATCTTTTGACGTTTGTTTAAATCTTTTACATGAAAGCCAATTGATCGTCCATATATCTCCCATTCTTCGTCTTTTTGAGTCATTATTCTTTCTGCCGATAAAAGAATATTTTCTTGTTTTTGTAATAAAGTATCCTTTTTCTTTCTCTTCCGTGACCCGCTGCTAGAGTTTGTAACACTTGCGGTTTCATCTTCTGATGATGACTTCTGTAATAATAATAGGAAAGTTTTTAAGTATAGATAGATGAATGCATGGATGTTTGTTACTCTTTCACGCAAAAACTACTAGATCGATTTGTATGGATTTAGAACTTAGGTAGTTTATCACCAGGAATACCACATAGAATACTTTCTATCCCGAATTTTTTACATGTTTTTAAGGGAGCGCTATATAACCGAAATCCGCTAGCGTAAGTCTAGTACATTGTTTTTAAAAATAATATTTTCTTTCAGATGCCTACGACAGAAACAGAGTGGAGGGAAGTAGCTGAGCAATTTGAACAAAGGTGGAATTTCCCTCACTTTGTTGGATCATGCGATGAGAAACATGTTGCAATTCAAAAACCTCATGAAAGTGGCTCCTTGTTTTATAACTACAAAGGATTTTACAGTATTGTTCTATTTGCTGTGGTGAATGCAAACTACGAATTCATGTACGTAAACACAGGTACTAATGGATCCGTCGCAGATGCATCGATTTTAAGTTGTACTCCATTTTATCAGAAGATGATTAATGACGATTTAAATTTACCTCCATCTTCTGCTCTGCCAGGCACTGATACAGTTGTACCCTATGTATTCCTGGGTGATAATGCTTTTGCATTAAATAAAAATTTTATGAAGCCATTTCCCTTTAAAAACATTGATTATGAACAAAGGGTCTATAACTATCGATTGTCACGAGCCAGGCGAGTTGTAGAAAACGCATTTGATATACTAGCGTCCCGCTTTAGAGTGCTAAGGAGACTTCTCTATGTAGACCTAGATACTGTTGATGCTATAGTTATGGCATGTTGTGCTTTGCACAATTATTTGAGAAAACACGAAACAGTATATATAAGTCTGAATAATGTTGACCGTGAGAACATAACAAGTGCGACATTTCATCAAGGAGATTGGAGGTCTACTACCGATGGCTTGACTCCATTACAACACAGAAACAATAGTCAAAGGAATGTTGAAGCTGTAGCTGTATGAGACAAATTCAAGAATTATTTCACTACTGAAGGAAGAGTCGGATTTCAAGATAGAATGATAAACGTAGTCCCAGTATGATATTGTAAAATACTTAATTATAGATAGTTACGTTTGAAAATAAAAATAAAATGTCTACTTATTTTACTCACCTCATTTTCTAGAGAGTCAGTTACAGTACGACAAGATTCCGTTCTTGAACCCAGAAAATTTAAAGCGTCGAAATACCATAGAGTTGGTACGTATACCTCATCTGCTGATGCGCCTGTATGCTTAGAAGCCTGAACCTGAAATCGATTGAATAAGAGATTAGATTGATATATAAAAATACCTATTGAAATAAATAAAAATTCTTCTTCATCATACGATGAAGAATTTTTATTTATTTCAACCGAACACCTGCAGCCCATACTGCTGCATACGGCTGCAGGTCTATTTGACCTAGCAGACCCTGGTGTCAGAGTTTTCAGAAACCGCCTAAAGGCTTCTGACGTGATTTATGTGACTCATATTTATACTCACCTTTTTTAATTCTTTTGCATAACTCGTACGCATATTTTCAATCTTCTTTTTTATTGTTTTTACGGTAGCGTTTTCGTCAAAATTCTTATAAATTCCCAATAAAACTTTAAAGGCTTCAGCTCGCATGTCTTTATTCATGTAGTATTTATGTTATTTTTGCCATAAATACGGCATGTCTTTGTACATGTCTAATATGCACAATAAAACTTCCTTTTCCTTGTTGCACGCCATGGTAGGTATTAGAAAATTACGCGCCAGGCGACGGAACGAACAGCCGCTTCGCAGTACTCACTTACGACCACTCTACGCACTAGTCACGCGGCAACTGAGCTGCCTAACCGCCCTAAACGTTATTACATTACCCAATCTGCAGGGCGCTTAGGGAGCTAGGCAGATAGGGATGACCCGATCGCCCTTAATCGGGACACTAACTCCCTAAGTCTTATTACACCACTCTTAGTTAGGGTTAGGGTCCCTCAAAATTGGGTGGTCTAAATAAGGCCTTAACTTTCTGATGCGTGAGAGGTACCCTAAGTAGGTTGCTACTTTCTGAGGTCGAGGACCGCTAGGTATTATCCCATTTTGTCTGCACCACGAGACCCATTGTTTCCACGCTGCTCCGTATGTTCGCCATGTGGAATCACGCCAAGAAGACTGAATTAATTCAATATCATTTGGGTCCAAGCCTGTTATTAATTTGCTCCACCCCGTATCTTCCAGACCTCTAAAAACAACTCTGCTACTTTTGAGGTCGTTTCTCCAGAACACTTTCTCCCAGCGAGGGACCACTAATAGATACGTCCCGGACGCTCTGTTGACGTGATGGAGCATCCTGGGTATGAGAGGAGGAGGAAACACCCAGGCTAAATGGTAATCCCAAATTTGGCTGAATGCATTGATGTTAAGAGTCTGGGGATCCCTTGCTTCTATTGAGACATATGCCGGAACTACTCTTGATTGACTCGTGGCAAACAGATCTACTTGAGGGGTGCCCTACTTCGAGAATATTTCGCGAGTGACTCTCTCCCTGAGACTTCCCAGTGCGTCTGTGTCACTTATCTTCTCCGTTGACTTAAAAACGGTAGTTGCGGCTAAGAAGGCTTCCACTGCATCTGAGTTCTTTTTCCCATCGTATGTGAAAGTGCAAGTTGCAAATGTTCCCCGTTTATTGGCCGTGATGGTGCTAAGGAGTTGCTGGAATTGCTCGCTTGACATGGACATCTTGATTTCGCGATCTTGATGCTTGGGTTTGGCCCCACGTTGGGCGCCAGATTATAGCAGGTTTGTACGAACAAACACAAGTTAAAATTATTGAAACGTTGTTTATTGAGAACAAAGTAAACAAACTTTAGTCTAGTACAGTACAGGGAGCGGGACCCCGTGCGTGTGCTAGCGTAAAACTGGTTCTCAGAGCTGTCTGACTAGGAAGGTTGAAGCAGAGTCTGCTTCAACCTTATATAATAACTAGTCTTATATTCTATCTTCTCTAACCTTATATAATAAATAGTCTAAGATCAGAACTGTGATCTTTCTAATAAAATATTAGACAAAAGTGGCTCACCAATGCCCTATCAAATCTTTGAATCATTTCTATACTTAAGTAGGTAGTATTGGCTTATCTCGATTAATAAGGTTATAAATAAATTAATACTGTGTTCAATTCCTGCTGGATGCAAACATATTTCAATATGTTTCCTTCAGCAAATGGAAGGCACTTGTCTAATGTTATACTTACAGAATATTACGCTATGTTGATGCTGTAATTACTGAATGGATTGGTATGGTATTATAGATAACATATAAACTGAACACTACTACGCGGATCTCGGATAAATAAAACACCGGATACTTCGGATAGTGGTATATTTGTATCGGATCTTGACGTGATCTCAATATCCAATCACAAGCTCTCAAACTCAAAAAAATTACATTTGTTCACAGTTACTTATAGATAATTGACGGAAAATCTTAACATCGCGATGTAGAAAGTAGGTCTGAATTAACAACGCCATCTAGTTGTAAAAACCGGCCAAGAGCGTGTCGGGCCACGCTCAGTGTAGGGTTCCGTAGTTTCCCGTCCGTCAAAATAAGTGTACCCACTAATGAGTTTAAAAAAATGCTTGCATATACGATTATACTACAAACTTAGTCCAGAAATTATTTTGTACAACCTTTGTCTTTTTTGTACAAAAACTGTTCTTTCCATCAAGTTCAAAATAATTTTCCTAGAAAGTCCTTATAAAGTTCTACTTTTCTGAATTTTTTCATATTTTCTAACTTATGGTTCAAAAGTTAGAGGGGGGGGGGGGACAAAAAACAATGTTTTTGTTTTTTTTTTTGCGATTATTTCTGAAATTATTGACATTATCAAAAAATGATTTTAGTAAACTCTTATTCATTTTTAAATACCTATCCAACAATATATCACACGTTAGGGTTGAAATTAAAAAAAAATCACTTCCTTATTTACATATAGGGGGGCTCTACCCTAATAAAACATTTTTTTCCAATTTTTATTTTATCACTTTGTCGGCGTGATTGATATACATATTGGTACCAAGTTTCAGCTTTCTAGTGCTAACGGTCCCAGAGATTAAGCGAGGACGGACAGACAGACGGACAGACAGACATGGCGAAACTATAAGGGTTCCTAGTTGACTACGGAACCCTAAAAATGGAACTAAAACATGCATCAGTTCGCAGTATATAGATTATTGATAGAGAATCTTAACACCGCGATGTAGAAACTAGGTCTAAATGAACAACGCCATCTAGTTGCAAAAATGGAACTAAACTTTAAAACATATTTTCTTGCCCAAATAAATTGACTTTGAACATACCGCCCACAAAGGGCATAATTTTATGTCCTTCATTACACAAAACCGCCCACCATGAGGTCAGGGGCTCAAAAAGGAATAATAACAACTGCAACAAATGATGGCGTGGAAGAATTTACAATACCTTATGAACTGTATATAATTATAACTTGAAATATAAATCTAATTTGCAATATCTTGTGGACTGTATAACAATATCTAACTTACAATCTATATAATCTATAGTTTAAAAACATATAACAGTTTAAGTAACATTTAACACGAACTAATAAGACTATTTAAAAGTTACATTCATTTGAAATTGGCAAAATGCACAGTTTTGATACAGGTCGTTTGATCATGGATCCATTACACTTGAGTGTCACAACTCGTGTAACCTCGTCCAAACCAGGGCGCTTTGTCCATGATTTTACCTAAAAGCCAACGAGCAGGAGGCAAATTGTCCTCCTTGACCAAAACTATATCTCCGATATTTGGTTCCTCAGTATTTTTTGTCCATTTATACCTCTGTAATAAATGAACCAAGTATTCATTTGACCATCGTCTCCAAAAGTCTTGCAACATGCGTTGAGTAACTTGCCAACGTTTTAGGTTGCTAATATTAGAGTTCTCATAATTACGGTCAGGCACTGTTATCAACGGCTCCCCTATAAGAAAATGACCTGGTGTTAAAGGAGTGGGATCTGTGGAATTATCAGGTAGCATTGATTACGGTCTAGAATTTAGGCACGCTTCTACCTGGTACAAAAGTGTTGATATTTCTTCGAATGTAAGTGTAGAGTTGCCGATGACGCGTTTTAAGTGAAATTTGGTCGATTTCACCCCGGCCTCCCACAAACCACCGAAATTCGGGGCATGAGGCGGAATGAAATGCCAAGAAGTACTGTTGTTGCCTAACCACTGTTTAATTTCTAATGCCACAGAAGAATTTTCCGCAGCGACTAAATGCCGAAGCTCCTTGGACGCACCAACGAAATTGGTTCCGTTGTCGCTCCAAATGTCACTGACAATACCTCGTCGAGCAACAAATCTTTTAAAACCAGCGATGAAGCCTTGTGATGTCAAGTCACTGATGGCTTCAAAATGATTTGCCTTGGTCACCATGCATACAAAGACACAAATGTATCCTTTGTATGACTGATGACCTCGACCCTTTGACGTTCGAATACTAATTGGACCAGCAAAATCCACACCACTGTTTTGGAATGGTTTTGCTGGCGTGACTCTGCTAGCTGGTAACTGACCCATTAGTGGGGTTTGAATAGATGCTGAGTACCGCCTGCACTTAACCCATTTCTGTACGTGAGCCTTAATCCTTGATTTGGCAGAGAGAATCCAATACCTGGTCCTCAGCTGGCTCAACATTAATGTAGGTCCCCCATGTAATGCCTTCTTATGGGCTTCATCAATTACTAGGTTGGTGAAGTGATTGTCAGGTGGAAAAATGATGGGGTGTTTGACATCCTCGTCTAAATCGTCTACGTAAAATTCGTTCCTTACGATTTCAGCTATCTCAGGATGATCTCTACATTTATCAATTGCTGCTTGCTGCAACGTTTTCACGGCAAGGTAAGAAGCTACTGCTGTACCGAACGTTACTCTTACTAATTTGTGTTCCTTTATTTCAGATTCCGGATTATCGCGCCACACTACTCGCTGAAACTCTGCATGTTCAGGAGAAACCTTCACCTGCCTGTACATTTTTATGATGTCAGCACAGAGACTTATGGGATGCATTCTCCATCTCACAATGATGTGACGTAACGGGGGTTGTAACATGAGACCAATCATGAGATCGTCGTTCAGAGACACGTTATTTGACCCTTTCATTGAAGCGTCGAACACTATTCGAACCTTGGTTGTTGTTCTGTCTTCACGTACCACGGCGTGATGTGGCAGAGAAACAGCTGTGCTCACATCACGGTCATCACCGTGTACAGGCTCCATATGACCAAGGTCGATGTATTCCTTGAACGCCTCTGAGTAATGTGCCTTAATTTTCGGATTCTTCTTGAATTTGTTTTCAAGAAAAAATCGTTTTATTGCTAGGTCTTTCGACCCACCATGCTGACCCTGCAGATCTTTATCGCGAAAGGGAAGGTTGACAACGTAGCGACCTTCCTTGTCACGGTAAGTGGTTTTTGCATAAAGATCCTCGTATCGTTGCTCTTCGTCAGAAAGGATCTTCTTGCCAGGGATAATAGACTCAATTTCCCAAAACTGTCGCAAAAGTGCGTTGTCATCAGCCTGATTTGAATTGCTGTGAACGACGTGATGACAATGAATAGAGTCACGGCTTGACGAGATCTGTCCAGAAAGGACCCAACCTAGGTCAGTATTCTGAGCTATCGGTAAGTTTGGTGGACCTTGAATAAGACCATCTCTAAGAACTTGACTATAAATTTCCGCACCAAGTAAGATATCTATCTTGCTTGGCGTGTGGAACTCTGGATCAGCTAGTTATCTCACTTAGCTTGGGCCAAGACGACCGCTCTAATTTTTAGAGGGTAATAGCGACGTAATACTACTTAATACAAATGCATGCACTTGGACACTAAAATTTGGATCTAGACGTGAGTGAATAGTCACAGTGACCGTAAACTTTGAAGCAAAGGCGCTTCCCTCACCGCCTATTCTGGATATTACCGACTTGGTCGGTTTCTTCTTTAGTCCAAGTAGCTGCACTGCCGATTCCGTTATGAATGATGCCTGAGAACCCTGATCCAATAGCGCTCTCAGCAGTCGTTTAGAACTACTCCTTGTCTGTGCTTCGACAAGAGCAGTAGCCAACAAAACTTCAGTGGGTACGGACCCTTAAGAAAAATGTGAAACTACATTTGAAGTTAATGGTTCGCTTTCTGATAACGATGCCTGAACACCAGACAACGCTGCCTTAACTTCAGCTGCTGTATCAGAACTTTCATTACCTACTATGGAGTTCGAGACCGAGTTTGGATGTAGTAGTGATTGGTGCCTTTTCTTACATATACGACACGTCGTAGTTTGTCGACAAAACTTAATGGAGTGATTCGAGTTTAAACAATTATAACACAAGCGCCTGGTTTGAGCGAAATTATGACGATATTCGTAACTTTCTTGGGCAAACTTCTTACAATTAGAAATTTTGTGGGTTTCCTTACAGAATGGACAAATTATTTCAACGGCCTTATTGTCGGTACTAACTACATGGAGAACCTTTGGTCTAGGTTTGATCGACTTATTATCTAGGAACTCGAGCGCACGAAATCTCGATTCTAAAAAATCTCTGAACTCTGAAAGCACGGGTAAGTCGTCCTTTGAGCTAATTTTGGTCTCCCATTGCATCCTTGACTCGGGATCAAGTTTTGCACTAATCATGAAAATGATTATGATGTCCCACGTGCTGACGTCAATTCCAAGATTTTTTAAACCATTTAAACATTCCATTGTGGTATCTAATAAATTCTTAAGGCTATTGGAGCTTTCTGTTACATTAGTCTGACTTAACAATCGCTTTAACAAACAGTTCGACAGAAAACGTTTGTTATTGTATCTACTATGTAGTAATGACCAATATTCTCTATAATTCTCTGAAGTAACCGCAATATGCCTTACAAGTTGTTCTGCTTCTCCCGACAACAAGCCCTTTAAATAATGCATTTTTTGCACGTCTTTTAAACTATCATTCTTGTGTATTAAAGATGTGAACAAATCCTTGAATGATGTCCATTCGGCATAGTTACCCGAAAACTTAGGAATATTTATTTTTGGCAATCTAACATTATTTGATTTTGATATTGTGTGGTGTGGTATTTGATATTTCGACATTTGAGCTTCGATCTAAATTATTGTTATCGCTAAATGTACTTAAAATTTCTTTTAATTGAGTTTTGTGTGATATATAAGTCTCTTCAGTAGAGTCATATACATCGTTAACGAAATACTTGTCTGAATCCCGTTGAGCATCATTCTGTACTATAGCTTTGTGAGTAGTGGAGAATTCTTTCCATAACGCTTCAAGAGCCTCTAATCTAGTTTCTATGTATATTTTAGTAATTCTATCTTTGGGCGTTTTTTTAAAGTTTATCTGAGCCCTTTCAATTAGAAGTTTAGTGTTATTTTGCAATTTATACATAGCCTCCATTTTTGATGAATTTTGATATTATTGTAATATGAACACCAAATGATTATACTTTAACTACCAAGCCAAAATGTTAACCACAATCACAAAATTTGCTTTTATCTTGAAATTAATTAAAATATCTTTAAACTTTAAAGACTACCACAGCTCATTCAACAAATTATTTAAACAACCCGTTGAAATGGATTGGTTCAATCCTTTGCACAATAATATTTAAACAACCCGTTGAAATGGATTGGTTCAATCCTTTGCACAATAATACACAGAGTGACACATAAAATTTCACAAGTTCAAGCAGGTTCACTTAATAACTTATGAATAAAATCTAAATAAATCTACTAATGTCCAATGAAACCTTCCAGACGAAATTTTCTATCTTGAGAAAACCCGACTTGCAATTTATATTAAAAAGAGTACTCACGATTATGCCTTCAACAAACCGCACTTCACTACCACTGGTTCCGTGTTCACTCGACTGGTAACTGCGTCACCCAGGTCTTGAATCCAGGTGTGGTCACCGCTTAGTCGTCCTGCGCCTGCTCCTCACACTCAGCTAGCGCTGATGATGTCCAGTCCGCCCTGCGCCAACCTCACTACTCTGGTGTCCAGCTCCGTCCGCCCTGCGCGAACTCTTGGTGCTGGTCCACGCCAACTCTTCTGCTGCAGCAGCAGCACTGGTCACACAACACTGTGCACACCAGCTTGGGTGTGCGGCGCTTCAGGGCGATCCACCCTGGTTTCTACGCCAAGAATCACAAAACACTATCTGGATCTCACTTATCCGACTCGATAAGGACCATGAACACTACTACGCGGATCTCGGATAGTGGTATATTTGTATCGGATCTTGATGTGATCTCAATATCCAATCACAAGCTCTCAAACTCTATCTAATCACAAGCTCTCAAACTAAATAAAATTACATTTGTTCACAGTTATAGATAATTGACGGAAAATCTTAACATCGCGATGTAGAAATAGAAAGTAGGTCTGAATTAACAACGCCATCTAGTTGTAAAAATGGAACTAAAACATGCATCAGTTCGCAGTATATAGATTATTGATAGGGAATCTTAACATCGCGATGTAGAAACTAGGTCTAAATGAACAACGCCATCTAGTTGCAAAAATGGAACTAAACTTTAAAACATATTTTCTTGCCCAAATAAATTGTCTTTGAACATAAACTAATAACGTAAGTAATTGTAGAAGAAGTCATCTCCCATCTCCTGGTTAAGCGAGATGCCGCAGAATACGTGTTTTATATTGAGCGACTGCCATCTGACTTCCACAGTCCAATAACTGGGTAACATGGTACTTCTATCTATCCATAACAACTGTCAAAGATCTTCAAAAGACAACAGAGACCGATAATTAAGCCATTGGGATTAATATGCTTTCTGAGGTGTGTTAAACCTTTGGTGTACCACAGAAGGAATGTAGAACATGGTAGGTATCCTACAAATAAAAAATAAATAAAAGAACAAATCAGGATTCAAAACTTTATTTTTTTCTTATTAATACATTATCGAGGAATGATGCTGGTGCCACAACATTATTTTGATGTCGAGCTCAACCAAGGTACCAGACTATAGTCATCACATGTGCGCAACATCCAACTGTTCGCATTCCACAAATACAACTACAGTAGTATCCTTCTATACCCATTTTCCCAATTTTGTCCGGCAGAAATCAAAATATATGTGTAGTATATTTTATTGCTGAGGGTCGGGATTTTATTCATCCTCTTACCAATATACTTTCATGTGATGACAGTGTGCCTGGCACCATGATTTCACTGTATAGTTCTATCACAAATGATCCATTCCGCCTTATATGTTCACCAAAGTAGCTACGAGCCTGTTTAATTTGGTATATCCCTAAAGCAAACAATATAAGGTCAGACATGGTCACATGGTATGGTGGTTTGAGGAAATACTTCTCTTCGTCTATTAACATTATTTTCAATAATGAAATGACCTAATGTATTAGGTAAATTATCAAGATAAAAATATCACCAGGTCTGAAATATTACCTGTATGGCCCATTTTCATTTTGAAATAAAAACCTCATAATATCTGCATCAGACGTAGATGCTGGATATGGGCCACACACATCTAAAATGTACCCATCAGTTGCCACCAAGAGAAAAGGCTTAATTAAGTTGCGATATTTGTGGAGGCTGTAAGTAATTTTTTGATATAAATAATTTGACAACTTCTGTATATAAATATAAGTGCCATCAAAAATAATTATTGGCTTCCTTTCTTCCCTGTAACCTAACAAACCCTCGGATATTGTTAGGTTTTTATTTATAAAAAGAAAGATCATCATCGATATTTTCTATATTAGCAAAATTCAAGTGTACAGTTTGGGAATCATCGTTTACTTCCATCATTTTTTCAATTTCTTCTGCACTGAAAACATTACTTAACATTTCCAAATTGAAAATATGGTCCCAATCATAGGTGGTCTTGTGAACTACACAAACCCTTGCATTTTCTACGATATATAGTTTATAATTAGACAGCACTTTTTTTGTACCCAGGCACTATGTGTCGTTCTGGGTTTGTACAACCCGGTACAAAACAACTCGAACTAGACATACCCACTTTTTTTGTAAGAATTTAATTCTATATGATGGGGCCTATCCAAAACCTGTGGAGGCTCTTCTGGATTAGATGCAGCTTCGTCGGCAGGTTGTTCATATTCTAGACGAACAGCATTTTGAGCCCAAATCCAACAATCATTGCACACCAATGAATGATTACTGACCTGTAAAAACAATGCAAAATAAACTCACACATTTACAAATAGATACATACTTCATAGATTTACAGTTGACTAATTTACACACCTCTCTGGGGTATATTCTTCTAGAAATGACATCTCTTTCTGGACCATTCAGCAATAAATGTGTGCGACTTCTCAATATTGATGTTGAACATACAACACAAACATTCCTACTATTTAGGTGAAGATTAGCTGCACGCTGTACATTTCTTCTTGCTGATACCCAGCATGCGTAGCATACTCTGTCTCCAGGGAGTATCTAAAAAATAATGTCTGTTAGGATTGTTACCAAGCTAGATAAAACATTTTCATAGTTTTCATTATGTATTTTTTCCCCATACAGTTGATGATCATTATCTTATTATCACATCAATCAGTCTAATGCAGGAGAATTGTAAGTGTAATCTGAACATATAAAGATCATACATAAAGATAGAGGTGTATATATATAGTAGGTAACAGACCTGTCTTGGAGTTATCCGTGCCGTGATTTCATCTCTCTCAGGACCATGTGGAATACTGTGTGATCTTCTCTGAGAGAGAGAGAGAATGTCTACACCACACACAAATATGTTGATATTGTCCAGAATTTGATGCTGATGATACCTTTACTAGCCTGCAGGCACGCATCCATCATCGATGGCAAACAATAGCACCATCTGGTATCTGAAATTATTATCATGAAGTTAGTGATTCTATAAATTGTTGTTAAAGCCAAATAATGAAAGCAAACTATTTGCAAATAATAGGTACCTGTCTTGGGGCAATTACATTAGATATTGCATCTCTCTGAGGCCCACTGCTTATATAATGCGTCCTCCTTGAGGTTGAACATAAAAGGCACCACACACATACATTTGATTGGTTTGTTTCGCTGATGGGTTCTATTCCATTATTCTGCATTAATTCAGTAGTACTATGAGTACTCTCAAGAAGACTGGTGATTGAGTTAAAACATGCCTCGCATAATGCAGCATCAGTAGCAATCTGAAAAATACTTATATATTTAAATATACTCTGAAAACAAGTTCTCTATAGTTTCACGTAGATTTTATAGTTTTAAGAACTGCTCACATTCACTTGATAGTTGGATGGACATTATAGGTTGTAGTCGCACATGTTTAAAACTGTTTGTATAAAAATATATCCTACCTCATGAGCCATGTCTTGTTCAATAATACACAAAAGCTCTGGGCCCAAATCTGCTGCAAAATAGTGGACTTCATCACTGCATATCCCTTTATTGCACTTCAAACAACCCATTTTGCAACAAGCCAAAGAACTTGCAAAACACAGAGAGGTAAACTTGTGTTTCTAACATACCTAGTATAATGTTTCATGTATTTCTAATTTTTCATTCATTTACCTTTAGCTTGAATACAAACAGAAGATTTTCAATGGGCAAATAAATCCAAATCGCAGATACTGAATTCGACAACCGTTAAACAAAGCCAAAGTCAATCCAAGAATAAGCAGATATCACAAAACCTTTATACAAAGTCGAAGTCGTAGAATATAAAAATGAGAAAACGTACCTAAAATAACACCGAAAACCACGAAAGCCAAAAAATCAAGTCGAACGAAACGAACGAGATTCGTTGAGAGAAGTTACTTGACTTCAATGAATCACTGACTTGTCATTGTCATTGTCAACAAGCGGTTTTGCTTTTAAATATTTTTGTGGCATGGGTTTTTGGTCTTTATGCATTAATTTCAAAAATGGAGACTAAAGATTGTTACAACGATAAAATCGTGATACTTAATTATGTTTACTTAAAAATATGTCCAATAGAATAATAGTTTATTTTTAACACTACAAGAATACCCACATATTTTTATTTATTTTATACGTAACATTGATTTGATGAGACATAATTTCAGAACGAATGAATTATGCAAGCAAACAAGACGCCATGTTGAATAAAACATGGCAATAATTGAAAAACTATTTTTTTGTTGTGCACAACAAATCAGGCTCAAATTCACCAGAGAATATTTTTCCCGAATTTGTGGTATTTTTTCCTATTTTTTGATATACTGTACTTCTGATGGCCGAAAATGAAATATCTCCTTTCATCATCTATAAATTGCGCACGTAGAGTAGGCCAAACCTTTTCTAACCAATCGACTACATCACCTTTTTGAACTGATAGACTTGCCAGCAATCTTACCACTGACGATGTTGTGTCTTACTTTAAAGCGGTTTATCCAACTCATGGAACATGTGAAATTTTGCATGTCTAACTGTCTAGCAAAAAAGTTTGCTTTCTCTTGTAGCACAGGTCCATTAACGGGTATTCCCCGGTCGCGCTGAAGCTTGAACCACTGTAACAATGCCTTATCCAGCTGATCATGAGTAGAAGTCCTTACACGTTTGCATTTCAAAACATTGGCATTAAACAGCGGCTCGATTTTATCTTTATTCTTCTTTATTGTGGATATCGTAGAATGAGATACGCCAAACTCCTTTGCGAGGGTTGCATTTGATTCACCGGCTTCTAATCGGTGCAATATTGCACTTTTTTGTTCAATTGTAAAACACTTTCGCTTCACAGAACTTATTTTGTCGAGCTTTAAGAACTTGTCATAACAGGTGACAAACACTGTGATTTACGCGCGCCGATAAGGAGAGCTTAACTTGAGTAAACATTATCGTCGCTAAAATCGGTTAGTCTTTATAAGCGAAGTCGTTATATATGAATTCAACCTTTATTTTCATAATATGTACTTTTTTTTTCTACCTATAATAACCAATGTACTTTAACTGAAGAAAAAAAAGGTGGCAACCCTAGAAAGGGTATAGGATTTATGATCCAGATAAGAAGTGTGTGTCTGTTAGCAGGGATGTTATAATTCAAGAGAACTTGAAGAGCAACATAGATGGTAGCATATCTTTTTCAGTGGGGGAATTCTCAGAAACGCAAGAAGTCAAGAGTGAGTGATAGATAAGTCCGTTGATAAAGTAACTACTACAGAACCTGAAAATAATTCTGATCGGACTGATAACTCTTTATTGCAGAATGTAGAAGAGATTACAACCCCAGAATTACCAAAGAGGATCAGGAGACCACCAAAGCTTTATGGTTACTCAAACTTGTGCACGCAGTCAAATTCTGAGAATCAAAGTCCAAGCTGCATTGCTCGAAACAACCAACGAGTGGGAAGTGACAAATAAAATAAATTTCATTATAAGCGACAACGCAGCCAATGCAAAGAAAGCCATAGCTGACATAGGGTGGAAACATTACGGGTGCTTTGGACACACCCTGAATTTGATAGCTTGAACAAGACGTAGGGCATCTTGAACTAACTTAGTCAAGGTGAAGACTATCGTCCGGCATTTCATGACTAGCACCGTGGCGTTAGAAAAGTTATTAAAATCGCAGACACAAGACAAGCCCTAGGAAACACCGAAAAGGTTGATTCAAGAGGTACCAACGAAGTGGAACTCAACCTTTTATATGTTACGCGGATTTGTCAACCTTGAAAATTATATATGCAACAATTGCAGTTCTAAAAAAAGATTAACCAATTTTGTCCATCGAAGAGTGAAAATGTTTAATGAATTGTGCCAGGTCCTGAAGCCTTTTGACGAAGCCATGAGTGGTGAGAAATATATGACGGCCAGTACCATTATCGTCATGACACGCTGTCTCAAGGATTCATGTGACCAACTGCTCCTGGAGGGCTTTACCGACTTAACAAATAGTATAATTTTAGAACTTAGGACAGGTCTAGACAGGAGACTGGACGGTGTTGAGAGAAGTGGCACCTTTTCCATTTGTACTATTTCAGACCCTCGGTACAAAATGCATGTATTCTTCGACTCGGGTGAGGCCATAAAAGCAAGAAAATCCGTGGAGGAATTGGTTGCGTCTATTATTAGACGGCGACGTGCGGAAAGTGCAGCAGTACAGCAATCCAATTCAGCTTCGACTGCCGCCATACCAGTGCGGGACAAATTCTCTCCCTGGTCTATTTTAAGCACGATTGTGGGTACGCAGCAACAAATAGGTACTGCTTTATCACAGGCGATAAAAGAAGTAGATGCCTATATAAAAGATGATGTATTGCCGATGTTTGACGAGAGCGGTAAAAATTGTCCCTTGAAATGGTGGCGACTAAACCGCCATGCATGAATGCGTGTTTAGTTTATAAGATTTTCAAAGGGGAATGCCGATTTTAGGCCTCGCGATGCCCAAGAAATTTAATTTAATAAAATAAAAAATGTAAATTTTACGTATTTAACTCTTCTATTCACGACGCGATACAAGTCAGTAACATTTTTAAGCTATTGCATTTCATAAACGAGTGGCCTGAACAGTAAAGGACTTATCTAGGAAAGTACTTGAATGCATTGGCATTTTAAGTTGTTCATATCTTCCCTATCGATTGATGTTAAATTATGTTTGTTAGCTAGTCTAGCCGCTATCTAAGATAACACGACCAATTAGTAATTTTTATTATAATAATGATCCTTACCTTGCTAAATGTATTTTTTTTTCGCAGCAAAAGTACGTAATTTTATGAAGATTTATTCAGATAAAACTCTTGAATACAGTCACTTTGTGTACTCTGTGGCTCAATATCAGAAATGTTAGATTTCAACCAATTACGTGCATGCTAGCTATTTTTTTGGTTTGACGTATTGAAGGATGACAGGTTATGATGCGTTCAGAAACTTTATTTCCTATTAAATAATGTTGCGTTCCCAAGTTACGGTCAAGTAAGTTTTTGTTATCATGTCACGTTGTTAAGTATTTGATCACTTTTTTTTCTACCATTTATAATCAAATAGTTGCAGTGATGTACTAACTAATCTGTATAATGTGAGAAATATCTTAAAATCGTCATTTGGGCGATAGTTTTATTTTCTGATCTAAAAATTCAGTGTTGCCACTTTTTTACGGGAAATTTACCATTTTATATGGGTGTTTGTTTAATACAATGTCTATAAAAAAAAACTATTCAGGCTTTGATCTATATGATATTAGTAAAATACACTACTACTAGCTACTACTATATAATAATACATGAACTATACCATTCAAATGTAAGATAGTTAAAATATCTTATTATACTTGCAGATTTCCAAATAATCCGGAAATAAGGAACATGGATTGCAGCCACCAATAGGCTTAATTGGTCTCCAAAAACGAGTTTCAGGATTTGCAGTCAACACTTCGTTTGTAATCTTTTAATAAAGAAAGGGAGAAAAACTTGCTTGTACCCCGATGCTGTTCCGAATACATTAATAAAAATAGATACATCACGTGATTGCAAAGATTGCATTTTATTACAATGGTTATAACATTTTAACATTCGATTTTGTTAGATTTCAGAGTCAGTAAATCGAGAAAGCACTATGATGATGAAGAGCAGTGATGCCACATCTACGGACACATTAGCGGGGACCTCAAATACAGTTTTATCTGTAAGTAAGAATTCATATTTTAACAGCATAATAATGTTTCAATAATAAGTGTGTAATATAACATTTTCGTTATTTATTTCAGCATTCATCACCATAGTTCACGCCCAGAACATTGAAAAGAAAATGGCAGAAAAACCAAGAAATATCAAAACAGCGCTTGAAAAAACTAAAAGCACTTCGAGAAAAATCTAGGAGATTAACCAAAAAGGTACCAGATTTAGAACATGTTCTAACAGAATTAAAATCAAATCTGCTTGTAGGTGAAGAAGATTGTGAGCTGTTATCATCGATCGATAATGTTAACAAAGATTTTCTGAAAAAAGTTGTAAATCTTCTCTCCGAAAGTTTGCGTTATGCTTACATTTCATTCACGTGCATACGATTTCGTAAGAAAAACTTTTAACTCTTGTCAGCTAAGTGAAGCGCTAGTATTTATGCTTACGGCAATCAATGATTCCTGGAAAATACCCGTGGGTTATTATGTTTAGTAGATACTTGTAATGGTGGACAGAAGGCAAATTTAGTAAAACAGTGAGTAGAGTTGCTAAACTCTTGTGGTGTCAAGACTATATCACTAACTTTTGATGGGTGTCCCGCAAATTTCGCTATGTCACCAATCTAAAAACATCATTCAATGTAGGGGATCAAGGAATTGTGATTATGCCGGATCCTGTTCATATGCTCAACCTAGTAAGAAACACTAGGAAAAAAAGAAGAACTCTTAAAAAGTGGCCAAAGAATTGCTTGGAATTATATTGTTCGACTTCACGAAATACAGCAAAACGAAAAGCTTCATTTAGCCAATAAGTTGCGTAACCAGCACATCAATTTTTCTAAGCAAATAATGAAAGTAAAGCTTGCAGCGCAAACTTTCAGCAATTCAGTGGCTGAAGCTATTGAATTTTGCAATAAGGAACTTTGTTTGTCTGAATTTGCTGGATCGGAGGCTACCGTAGAATTTATTAAAAATATAAATATTTTATTTGATGATTTCAATCGCCGGAATTTTAACACATATAGTTTTAAAAACCAATTTATAAAAATAACATCAGAGAAGTAGAAATTTTTCTTAACGATATGGAAATCTATTTAACTGGGCTTAAATTAGACAAAACATTTTAATGTCAAATAGAAAAGTCGGATTTTTTGGGTTTCTAATTTGCATCAAAAGTGTAAAACAATTATGCAATCAGTATATACTTCCTGAAGCAATGAAATTCTAGCCTATTTACAAATTAAGCCAGGATCATTTAGAATTCTTTTTTAGTTCTGTTCGCGCCAGAGGTGGGTTTAATAATAATCCAACCGTCATTGAATTTTAAAGCGTTTACAAACGCCTAGTTGTCCACGGTGAAATTAAAAATATTACATCTGGAAATTGTATTCCACTTGAAGAAGGAAATTAAAATTTTAACATTTAGTAAAATCCGCTTTGAAAAAAAAAATAATCTGTATACTAAACTGTCTTCTGAATCAATCACTGACACAGATGAATTTATAGACTGTGATCCTGTAATCAACATAGATCATGATTATTTAACTGATCCTACTAGGCTTACTCTATATTCTAAACAAATAATAAATAACATATATTGCTGGTTTTAAAAATTGAGAAAAGTAATTAAATGTGAGGATCGTCTTTTGGCTTTGATCATAGATAAATATCATGGAATCATGGCGAGGAGAGACAAAGGAGGCTTTATCTATCCTTTGACTGATTTAAACAGAGTCTGTGAAATTTCAGAAAAGATATTCCGAGCTCGTTCACACAAAGGTATTTCATTTTATAATGAGAAAAATTTGATGCTAAAACTTGTATTATCTTGTTTCAAGGAATGCACACGTACCAATATTAATACCAATAATAATTAAGATCATTTCGACTGTCAGCCTTTTATAGGGAATCACAGAACTCTCCTTATTAAATCAATTGCAATGCATTACTTCGAAATTCGTATTCACCATGGTAGAGGAACTGCAGCATATTTAGAATACTAGTTTGTTTTTTAATGATACTTTTAAAGAGAAACGGGATGGCTCAATGAAAAAAGACAATAAAATATTGAAAAATTATTAAACTTTAATAATAAAAACAATCATGAGCCCTGACCCTGACCGCCGGTAGCTTGGACCCTGTTCCCGATACCGGTGGGCTACTATTTTTTATATTTTTAAATGTTTTTTATTTTTTATTGAATATTTAAAAATATAATTTATATGTACTTTAATGAATAAACGAAATAAAAACAATCAAACATAACTAACACCAGAAATCTTATCAAAATGCCTATCAAACTAAAAAACTCCAAAATAGAGATTTGACTTAGGGTGCAGGTAATTTGGAATATAGTATTCCAAATTATATTCACATCTTTTTTGACATTTGTTAACACTTTTCCTTAGAAACTAATAGATTTCTTATCTTTGTAACAGTTTTGTAGTCTTCAGATCTTTAGGTAATCAGTATTTTTTAAACAAAATAACAGATCAGTCTTTAGTTTGATTTTACAGTTTACTATTCTTAATTACTATTTCTTGCAGTAATCACAAATATACACACCGGATTCATAACCACTACAAGCACCGTGAACCCACAATTCGCACATTAGGCACTGTACCCATTCTTCACCCCTTTTATCCTCGCTATATTTTCCGTTACAGAAAAAACATTCGGCGTCTTCGTTAGTAGGGACAGTAGTCTCATCTCTCGTTGCTACATCGTCGGAAGAGTCTGTGTTATTTCCAGATGGAAACTGGGGCTATCCCCAGAAATCGGAGCTGATGAGTCACTATCTGTCACATTTCTTTTCTTTGTCTTCTTTGTAATTTTTTTCTTGCCTTTTCCTTTTTTCTGCGTTCTGTTTTCTTTATCAGACTGTTTAAGTTGTGCATTCTCAAGGTCTTTTTTATAAGGAGAACTTGTGATTATAGCCGACCTTGCTGGCTTACGGCCCCTGTTGCTAGTCCTCTTTTTTATAGTGGGCACAAGAGAAATATGAGAGGGAGTAACAAGGGGGTGAATTTCTGTCCTAATGCCTGACGGCCCTGGTTCTGTTTCATCAAAATTCCCCCATTGCAAAGAATCATCCATGGGTGAGGCGATCGTCGTTGAAATTGTTTCACGGTCTTGATCCTCTTCAAAATCTGTAGCAGCGGCCATGTAATCAGCGTGAGTAAATATATTTCGATTAAACGGATATATGCCACCAACTCTGAAACCATTAGCAGCAATTTCTCCAGTCTGGCACTTGATGTAGGCTTTTCCGAATAACTCAACAACGTCATATGGTGTTAAGGGCCTATTAGTTTCTTTGAGAAACACCCGAACTTCTTCACTATAATAGGATTTTAAGGGTCCCATGAAAGTGCGGTCCAGTGGTTGAACTTTATGCGTACAATGAGGTGGTAGTGACAATATCGTCACATAATGTTGTTTTGCTAAATCTATCAACTCTATATTCTTGGTGTGACTGTAATGGCCATCGAGAATCAAGAGCACTGGGGATGCTTCTGTTGGTTTTACGTATTCTACAAAGTGTTGAAACCATTCTGTAAATAAGTGAATTTGGATCCAACCCGATGGATGTACTTTTCCTATAGACCCAACTGGAGCTCCTCTCATTAAAGCATTAGACATATTTTTACGCGGAAAAATGATCATGGGAGGGACAAATATTCCCGCAGGGCTCATACAAATTACAATAGTTATTAAGGACCCTCTTTCGGCTGACGTCATTGCTCCGATTTGTTTCTTCCCTTTTCGAGCTATAATTTTTGGTATTTTACTCTGGACTATGGAGAGACCACTCTCATCAACGTTAAATATGCGCGCAGCAGGAAAAGGCTTATCAGCCTAGGTTCTTTCAAGATTGTCGTAAAATTCATCCATTCTTTCTTTGGTAAATCCATTAGCTCGGGCTTGAGAAGTTCCAGTTGGCTGTCTTATAGATAAAACTGCCTGATGTCGTTTTAAAAATCCTTTTAGCCAGTATCTGCCATTAAACCCAGCCTTAAAAGGATTTTTTATATTATTTTTTATAGCTAGTTGATATGCCAAACGTCGCAAATCCATTCTGGTCAGGCCATAAAACTTATTCTCCATGGTTAATACATACTTCACCAGCAGGTTTTCAATATCTTGACTAAAAACTGGCCTTCGACCAATGAATTTATTTGTTATCGATCCAATAGGAGAGTCTTTATCATTTACAAATCGAAAAAGTGTTGACCTGGGTACGTTGAACTGTTTAGCAGCCTTTAAATATCCCATTCTCTTATCTCTAACAGCGGCAATGGCAGCGGCCATTTCCTCCTTTCCCCACTTCTTTCTCTTATATTTGTGAAATGTTTCCATTTCTAAAAAAAAGAATAACTAATATTACTCCTAAAAATGTGCATGTAATTTGGAATATTCCAAATTATGCTCTCTTTCGGTATTCCAAATTAACAACATACTATCCTAACCTAAAATTCCATAACACATTTTTATTTTCTAGATATTTTCACAAAATCATAGTACCATCATAAAGTAACAAGGTCACTTAATCGTTTAAATAATTAAGATGAAGATTTAAAGTATTACAATAAATGATTATCACTGATTGCATTCTTACCGATTTTTTTTTTCCAAGCAAGCGTCTCGTTCCCTTGTGTCTGTTAGCCGGAATGTCAAGATGGCGACCTGTTTTTAATACTCTATGGCTTTGTGTGTCGTATGACTTTACGTTTACGTAAAAAAAATATAGATGGCGTTTATAACTATTTCGATATCGAAGTATTCTAAGTTACCTGCAGTATCTCAAATTAGCTGCAGTTCCTCACTAAACAAAGTTTTAAACCTAAGTCAAGAGTCAGGTGAGATAGTGGTCAAACGCAAGCCTATCATTAATAAAAAAAAAAAAAAAACAAAAAAAAATATCCATAATAAGTTAGTGCTTTTTCAAGGACAATAATTTGTGTTTTCATGAATAAAACATTGCTGTCATATCGGTTTTTTATTTCTCACCATAACCCCCATATAAAAAAAAATACTGGATACTTTGTGAAGAATATTGGGTAAAATTTACATCACTTGGTAACCCTAAACAATGGAATGTACTTTTTTTCTGTCCCTCACGGTGACACTGATTTCATCCGTCTATAGAAATACTCTGTCTATGATTAACACACACATCTTTTTAAATTTTTTAACAGAATTTTAAAAAGATGATATTGGTTGAGCTGTAAGCCATCTGTCAGTAAGCACAGCAGTGTGATTCTGTAAGACTTCATTCTAAACTTCGAATCTGAATCCGCTGTGAGTTTCTTGATTGGCATTCTAGAACTCCGTTGATAATTCGAATCTACACTAGCGCTACTCTTGCGAGCATGTTTGTGAGTTGAACTAAATTGACCGCGAGATTTTGACAGATAAAGCATGAGATGACGTTAAAAGTGGCATTCTTTAAGGTAATTCCCCCGTCACTTCGACGCTCACTTTGCACTCGAACCCGATTCAAAGTGTCAAATTAAAAGTTTTTAAAGTTTTAAAGTGAATAAGTGCCTACCTACTTAAGCGATAACGATGGCAAGAAAGTTTTTGTTTAAATCTTTATTAGAAGTAGCTCATGCTTTGGATAAACTAGAATAACGTCGACAATCTACCAAAATTCGAAGTTTATCTTTATTAACCCGCGATGACGACTATGTGAGTGTGTATAGATTGTCAAAGGAGCTAATTGACCAACTGGAGTATGAGTCACTGCCTCTGATAAAGCCCACAAAACGTCGAGGCAAAGGACTTTCAACTCGTGTAAAAGTAAGTGCTTCATTTTTACTAAGTATAAAGTTAATTTTGTAAGTATTTACACAGTTTATAGCTGAAAGATTTGTAACCAAGCACACCATAATAAGAAAAACACTTCATAATAAGGAGTATTTATTCCCTTTAAGTGGTTTCCCCGCTAGCTATATATGTTTTCATGTTAGTCGAAGGATTCTAGTTATAATATTGGTATTCTATTATGCATGAAAATAACCAAATTGGTTTTGTTTAGATCTAGATTAGTAGGTATTAGTTTTTTTAATTGATTTACTGTTTCACAGTTATTATGCACCTTGTCATTCTTGGCTAATGGTAGTTATCAGAAAATAATTAAAGAAAATATAAGAACATATTTATCGCAACCTTCAGCATCTCGTTGCATATATGAAGTAGTGGAAGCTCTTAATAATCCGGCAATAGTAAAAAGTATATAAGGTTCCCTCAAAATACACAAGAAAGACAAATGTTAAAAGAAAGGTTAGTAGGTATATTATAATTAAAGTGACCCTTTGATTTTTACATTTTTTTATAGTTGATCATGTTAGTGGTTACTGTAAATTACAGGTTCTACAAAAAGTTTGGCTTTCCAGCAGCTCTTGGGTGTATTGATGGCACTCTGGTGGCAATGAAAAAACCAGCAGAGAATGAAGAACGTTTCTACTGCTGCAAAGGCTACCATGCAAGAAATGTCCAATTGGTAAAATGGATTTCAATGTTGTAATTATTATCATTAGGTATTCAATTAGTCCTTTTAATTTTTTTCAGATGACAGATGCAGACCTAAATATTTTAAATGTGGATCCAACATATGGTGGAGCTCCTCATGATAGCATCATTTTTAACCCGGCGGCACTCGCTACTGGGTAAAAAATACCACAGAGTACCTAAATCACGTGATATTCTTATTACTAAACATTGTGGCAACTCACGACTTTAACCCTAGAGTACTAATGTAAATTTATTACTGCTTAATACTAATTATCGCCTGGGAGGCTACTTTATAAATAAAGCAAAATTTAAGTACTAAACTTTTATTAAAATGTAACAACATTTATAACAAATAACAGGCATACCTCTGCCTTTATGAAATGCAAAAAATATATATCTGAGAAACTCTTATTTGTCTTAAAATCAGCCTTACACATAATACTTAACTTTCTAACACAGCCTTAAGGGATATTATATTTAAAAAAAAAAATGTTGACATTGGACCACTGTTTTGGTATAAAAACTACAAATATAATATATAAAGTATGAAAAACATAACAAAAAACTAGTCTAATCATCACATAGCTTACTGCAGACTAAGTCGAACTCAGACTTCTATTTTTATCACACGAATAGCAGTTAGGAGATCGATGTTCCAAACAATATTTTTTTTTACATTTAGCACAGTAATAAACACTCATGCGTCTTTTTTTAGCGGGGCAATAACTGCACATACTGCGCTTGCCTTTTTTTATACTTGGTTCTTCATTATTTTCTGTAGTTTCAGTGTTTATCACCTCATGTATAGCATCTCTAACTCGTTTCCTCAGTTTTGGTCTTTCTTCAGCTCGTTTTGCACACCACGGTCGACACAATTCATCGCTTAGTTCTTTCATGAAATCTCTTCTATTCATTGGTTTAGCCCCGCAAGATTTCGAATTAGATATATGCAATATATAGCTATTCAGTACACCCATGTTTATCATTCCATAAAAGAAGCAAAGCGGCCAACGTCTAGTTTTGCGATTACAACTCAAGTGACCACACATTTGGTCAAATGTATCTACAGCACCTTTAGTTTTATTGTAAGACAATATGATTGCAGGTTTTTTCGTTACAGGATCAACAGTTGGTTCATCGTGCATCGTAGATAACAATAGTACTGTTTTTTGAGGCTTAGGTTTATGACTAACTAGTGTCAATTTATCGTGAAAACCAAACATAGATGTGCCTACACGGCGTGATGGGTCATGCTTGAACTCGGCTGGTATTTCTTTTTTATTGGCTTTGATAGTTCCCAGAAATGTTAATTTGTATGGATCTTCGAGAAGTTGTTCTGCTAGAGGCACAGACGTAAACAAATTATCTGCAGTGATGTTACGATTACTCCCATAAATTGTCTTTGTAAGCAGTTTGCAATAATGAGTACCTAGAGGTTCGGTAGGGGTGATTTCTCCGGTTTTTCCTAAGTATGGACAAGCATCAAACATGTATTTACTGTTGACATCACAAGCTAAAATTATCTTCAATCCATACTTTGCGGGTTTATTTGGTATGTACATTCGAAATGGACATCGCCCTCTGAACGCCAGTAACTGTTCATCAATCGTTACATACGAGCCTGGTTTATAAAGGTCTCGACATCTCTGTATAAAAATCTCCCAGATGTTTCGAATTGGTGCAAATTTGTCATGTTTTTTTCTATCTTCACGAGTCCTACGATCATCAAAATGGAGACAACGCAAAAGGAACTCAAAACGATCTAAACTCATTGCAGCTATATATTTTGATCCGCAAAGTACAGGATTAAAAAGTTCTTTAGTTGGTAAATCGTTATTGCCCATAGCGCCACTAAAAAATATAAGTCCGAGAAGAGCTAGTCGGTGCAATAGTCGAGCTTTGCTGTTTATATTTGCTGGCTTTGACTGAAATATCTTCATTGGTGCGTAGGAGTATTTCATCCCACATGTCAGGAGTGAAAAACTTTTCAAAGCATTCTAAAGGTTTTATGACATCCCTTCCATCTAGTTTTGGACCAGGAAAAATGTGGACTATGTTCCTGGCAACAGTTCTATTAGACCTTGGTCTACCAGAAGTATCTCTAGCCCAAATATAGTTGTTCTTACCTCTCACAACAGGCGTAGAAGGCAAAACAATGAGCTCCTCTGTCGTCTGTGTTTCTGAAGTAGGTGATGTTTGTGGATTTGGTAAAGTGCTTCCGGATGATGACGGTATTGGGGAGCTTCGGTCTTGAGGATCAGGGTCATCTAGCACAATATTTTGTAACTCATTTTCGAGTCGGTATGGAACAAAAGTAGGATCAACCACACTGTCATCAGAATCATAATCCGCGACTTCTAAATTATCCTCGGTCTCACTATCAGAGGTGTCATCTTCCAAGCAATTTGCTATCTGCTGCTCGTTGAGATCCATCTATGAAATAAAACATGTATTTTATATCTTATAATAGTGAGTAAACAAAGAAAAAACTCAAAAATGTAAATTAAGTCAATAGTAAAAACCCTACCTTTAATACTAATGATCGCCTCCCAGGCGATCACGTAGGCAATATCTCGGGAACGCTGTATCCCCGCCGAGCGCGCAAGCTCTCCCCGCCGCGTCGTGGGCTACACTGAGTTGGCGCGAAAGCACGGCGCGACATGTCCCCGCAATTTCAAATATATTAACAAATATACAAATATATAACCAGAAAATAACGACCGCGGGCGGCCTCTCAGGCGATGATTAGTACTCTAGGGTTAAGTACCTTCTGGCCAATAGTTAACACGCGCGTGCGTCACCGGGCGGCCAGTTCGCGCGCGGCGCTTGGCGACAACGGACGTGTAAAGTGAGTATGGGTGAAAAATACCCGGTAGCGACGGTTCTTGTTTCATTTTTTTTTAAGTTATTGGTTATTTTATTTTGTTTTAGAGCTGGTTCATGATGAGTTCCCTACTGACGGATCGAATTATAGAAGAATGTCTAGAACAAGAAGATAGTGAAGAAGAGAATGTGTCAGAAATAGAAGATTTTGAGGAGCATAGTGATCATGAAAGCGGAACAGAGCAAGAAGTAAGTGATTCAGATGGGTCTTCAGTGTCGGAAGAGAGTTTTCCTTCGAATTTACATATTGAGAATACTGAAGATGAAGAATATTTAGAGGATGTACCGTTGAAGTACTTGAGGTGAGGTCGTTTTACTGGAAAAGACAAAGGAACTCGCTGGCAAGTTCGTGAGCCGCCGCGACGTGTACGAACAAGATCCCATAACATTATATGTCATTTGCCGGGACCGCTTGGCGAAGGCAGATCTTGTTCGTCTATGTTAGAAGCCTGGAATCTTATTTTTCCGGAAACGTGTTTACTAAAGATAGTCCAGTATACTAACATTTATATAGAAAAGCTAAAGTCTAAATTCTCAAGAGAACGCGATTGTAAATGTACAGATATCGTTGAACTTAGAGCTCTTTTTGGATTACTTTATTTCTGCGGAAGATTGCGAAGTGGTCACCTGAACACAAAAGATCTCTGGGAAAAAGATGGAAGTGGTTCCGACGTCTGTATAGCCACTATGTCACGAGAAAGGTTCCATTTCTTACTGCGGAGTTTACGGTTTGACAATATTCGTACACGAGGTGAAAGAAGACAAACAGATAAGCTAGCACCCATTCGCGAGATTTTCGAAGACTTCAATAATAATATAAAAAAATATTATGCTGTCGGCGAAAATGTAACAATCGATGAAAAGTTGGAGAAGACTCGCGGCCGTTGTTCATTTCGGCAATACACACCCAGCAAACCAGGTAAATATGGTATAAAGATATTTGTGTTGGCTGACGCACGAACCTTCTATACAAATAATATGGAAATTTATGTTGGCAAAAATGATGGGCCTTATGATCACAGTAATTCACCAAGTGAAGTCGTTAAACGCTTAGTAGAACCTATAAAGAATAGTCATCGTAACATAGTGATGGACAATTGGTTCACTAGTTTTCCGCTCTTACGTGATTTGCTCAATGATTATGGTTTGACAGCATTGGGTACTTTGAGAAAGAATAAAGCTGAAATTTCACCTGTATTTACCTCTACCAAAGAGCGGGAAGTTCACAGTTCCCTTTTTGGATTTCAAGATGATTGTACTATTGTGTCTTATGTTCCAAAGAAAAATAAAGTCGTGCTCTTGGCGTCAACTATGCACCATGATGGCAAAAAAGATTCTGGAGAAGAAAAAAAGCCCGAGATGATAATGGACTATAATAGAACAAAATGTGGCGTCGATGTTGTGGATGAGATGTGTGCTTCCTACTCAGTAGCACGAGCTACCAAAAGATGGCCATTGGTCTTGTTTTATGGTCTTTTGAACGTCGGCGGCATCAATGCGTACGTGATAGTGAAGGCAAATAAAGTAAATAGTGGAGCTATGATGACTCAGAGAAGGATCGCTTTGAAAGAACTAGCTTTGGGCCTTGTGATGCCACAGATAAAAAAGAGGTCAACAGTAGCTAATTTGCCAAAAATTATCAAAACAAAAATTGATTGTATGCTCAATGCCGACTCGAATGACGAAGCCACGCTCACAAACACACCCTCAGCTTTGCGACCGTCCACATCTGCTTCCCGTTGTGCAGTATGTGAATGGAAGAAGGACCGAAAAACTAAGACATCTTGTAAATTGTGTTCCAAAAGAATATGCCGTGAGCATACGACCCCAATTTGTGGCGATTGTTATGTCAAAGCAAAATATTTAGATTAGGTACAAGTTTTTTGAAACATAATATTTGACGATTATTGTCTCGATGTTTATTAATAGTAACAGTATTTTATTTTTTGTTGTTTTGGTAGAGTATAAGGTCGATTTATAATTTTTGATCTCAATTTTACGTGATACCTAAGAAAAAATTTTTTTTGTTGATTTTTCTAAGACTATGAAGAAGTTTTGTTTAATTTTGTGTTCTTTTTTAAAGATAAGCTATAATTTGAAATAAATAATAATTCAAACTTTCAATTTTCTTTTATTTATTAGACATTAGTATTGATAAACTAAATACGCCATTAAAGTCTGTAAAGCTAACTTATTTTCCAAGATAATGTCATTTAAATCATGTGGTATTTTTTACCCGGTAGCGAGTATTCGTGCATGTAAACACCTAGCAAGTACCGCCGGGTTAACTATGGTGTTATAAAAGCCCACTTAGAGGCATTAACAAATGCTGGTGAAGAAGTTGTTTTGCTTGGTTAGTTAATCTCTCCCTGCCCCTACTTTAGAAAATAAATTTAATTACTAGGTATAAAAACTACATACCTACCTAGTTATTTGATTTTTTTTTCAGGTGATTCAGGATATGCTCAGCGCGCCTACCTTATGACACCAATTAGTGGTGCTGGAGATAATTCCCCAGAAGCTTTTTACAATGACCGTCATTTAACTGCTCGCAATTCAGTAGAGAGAACAATTGAGGAGCATCTGTTTAAAAGGTCGTATTTCTATGATAAACAAACTTTACAAAAACAGAAAAAAACATCTAATTCCTATTATAAAAATTCTAAAATTAAATTAAAAAAAAGTTATGGTGTATTTTTTTTATTTTTAAAAATGCATGTAATATTGTAGTCTTAATCTTCACAATGATCTAAAGGACATTGACCATCCATGTATGGGAGTTGGGCCAAGTGTTGCCCAGAATGAACACATAGTGCATTATGTACCTTAGGCTAACACACACACGTTCACAGAGTGTTAGCACTCAACTGGCGGGTGGATTTGAAGATTACATTTTTATATTTTATATTTATACTTACTCAACACATTTATTTTTCGTAGGTATAATTTATTTATTTATTTTTATTTAATATTATTATTATTATTATTTATTCTATCGATGTCTTTAAATAATGACTGCGACACCGAAAGTTCTTCAATTTCTACAAGTAGTAATGACAGTTTTGTTGGTTACCCGTCTCTTGCCGACACTCTTGAATCTCATTTTTCTGATGTGCCTAAGAATTTTAATGTAGTCCATATAAATGCCCAAAGTGTCCCGGCTCACTACTCTGACATGCTAGCTAACTTTGACTGTAAGAACATCCACGCTATCCTTGTTTCCGAGTCTTGGCTAAAACCATGTCTCCCTTCAACTTCCTATTCCTTGCCAGGTTTTCAACTAATAAGAAATGATCGTGTGTCTGGCGGCGGAGGTGGTGTTGCCATATACCTTCGTCCACAAATTCCTTTTTCAATTATTGATATGTCAGCACAACCTCCCTCGCAAAACGCGGGCGAGCATCTCTTTTTGGAAGTAAACCTGAACCACGTAAAAGTACTTCTAGGTGTTTATTACAGCCCTTCGTCACGGGTAAATTTCTTTCCTTCCTTTGATAAGATCCTAGAAAATCTAACACCTTCTTACAGTCATACGATTATCATGGGGGATTTCAATACTTGTTTACTGAAAAATGATTCTCGCTCTTCCTTACTTCTATCAATAGTTCAGTCGTCAAACTTATCAATTCTCCCATCAAGTGCCACACACCACTTCCCCAACTGTAATCCCTCACTTTTAGACCTTGCCATTATCTCCTCTCCCCAACACGTCAGCAAGCATGGTCAATGCGCAGCTGACATGTTTTCCTACCATGACCTAATATTCCTCTCTTACAAAATTCGTCCACCTAAACTCAAGCCCAAAACTCTCCTGCTTCGCAATTTTAGTGGTATGAATATTGACAATCTGCAAAGGGATGCCAGCAGCATCGATTGGAACCCTCTTGTTTCTGCTGAGACGATCGATGAAAAAGTAAACTTGCTTACGGATACACTCGTACAGCTTTACGACGTTCATGCTCCCATTCGTCCAGTAAAGCTCAAACATTTTCCAGCGCCTTGGCTAACAGACGACGTAAGGGATGCCATGCACAAGAAGGCAGTATGTAAATCCAAATTTAAATGCAGGCCCACATCATCGAACCGTGACCTTTACGTCAAAGCACGCAATCGCAGCAATAGGGTGTGTAGGGATGCACAACGCCACCATGTTCATGATTCTGTTGAAAACGGTGATCCAGCTAAAGTCTGGAAGTTTCTAAAATCTATGGGAGTTGGAAAATCACGCCAAGAATCGATTCCTAAAGACTTAGACATAGATCTTCTTAATCAACACTTCTCATCTTCGTCCTACTATAATGGGACCACGAAGGCGTCAACTTTAAACCATCTTTCAAACCTTCCAACTCCTGATCATTCGCCATTTAATTTTAGTCAATTCTCTGATTGTGATGTTAAGAAGAGCATAGTTTCAATCACATCTAACGCAGTTGGCAGTGATTGTGTCAGTCGGAAAATGATACTCCCTGTCCTCGATGAAATCCTTCCTATCCTGTGTTATATCCTTAACTATTCCATTTCCAAAGGTGTATTTCCATCAATATGGAAAGAAGCCAAAATTATTCCTTTGCCCAAAAAATTAAATCCTACTTCCTTTTCAGAATATCGACCAATCTCCATCCTGCCTTTCCTCTCTAAAGTCCTAGAACGCCTAGTTCACAATCAGCTCAGTGCTTTTCTTTGTAAGAATAGTCTCCTGAATCCATTCCAATCCGGATTTCGTCCTGGTCATAGCACGACCACAGCCCTAGTAAACGTTTCTGATGACATACGTCTAGGTATGGATAGAGGAAATATGACGGTTCTCTGCTTGTTAGATTTCAGCAACGCTTTCAATACCGTCGATTTCGATATCCTACTCGCTATGCTTTGCTCTCTTAACATATCTCCAACGGTGATTGACTGGTTTCGTAGTTACCTGTATGGCCGCCGGCAACGTATTTCCATAGATGAGTCTTGTTCTTCTTGGTGTAATACTTCTGCCGGTGTGCCTCAGGGTGGCGTCTTATCTCCTTTACTCTTCGCAATATTTATAAATTCTATTTCCAAAAAACTTCTTTCCTTCTACCACCTCTATGCTGATGATTTGCAAATTTATAGACAATCTCCCCATACGGATTTAGATGCTGCTATTAATATCATTAACCAAGACTTGGCTTCAATTTGTGAGTGGAGTGAGGCGCACGGTCTGAGGGTAAATCCATCGAAGACTCAAGTCATCGTTGTTGGCAGCTCTAGGTTGATGCCGAAGGTAAACTGGTCCCAGCTGCCTCAGGTTCTATTCAACGGTACTGCTATTCCAATAAGCGAGAAGGTTAAGAACTTAGGGGTTTGGATAGACAAACATCTTTCTTGGGGTCCCCAATTACAAGAGGTAAGTCGCAAAATATTTGCTTCTGCCAAGTCCCTGAGACGGTTGCGTAACTTTCTGCCCACTGCCACTAAAATTGCTCTTGCTCAGTCCCTCTTACTCCCTATCCTTGACTACGCTGATGTCAGTTATCTCGATCTCACTGAGGCACAACTTGATAAACTTGAGCGACTTCAAAATGTTTGTATACGATTTATATTTGGCTTGCGCAAGTATGATCACATATCCGATTTTCGTACAAAACTCAAGTGGCTTCCAATACGTCTTCGCCGGAACGTACACATCTTGTCTCTGCTATACAGTGTTCTGTTCAATCCTAAAACCCCCGCTTATCTTAAAGAACGTTTCAAGTTCCTTCATGACACACATACTAGATATCTTAGGTCATCGGAAAACTTGAGGTTGGAAATGCCAAGTCACTCCACCAACTTTTATGATAAGTCGTTTGCAGTTCAGGCTGTGCGGCTGTGGAATGCTCTGCCCGTGTCGGTAAGGCAAGCTCAAACACTCACAACTTTTAAAAATGAGGTTACAAATCACTACCTTTCCTCCTGAATGTTAAATTGTCATTAAGTACAGTATTTCTCTGTTTTTATAATTATATTTATATATATATACATATATATATTATATTGTTTGTAATATATTATTTATTTATTTATTATATTCTGTAATCTATGTGTTCTTAATTATAATATATGTAATTTTGCTAGTTTATGTATTGTATATATGTAAATAGTACACCACGAACTACCTGCGTATCTTTTTCTCCTTCTCTATCAAATCCATCCAAAGGTTGTCTTTAAAAAATCGCTTTTAGCGATAAGACCACCCATTGTGGCACCCTATTAATTTTAAGTTTCTTATGTAACTGCTTTATTTTTGGTGTACAATAAAGAATTTATCTATCTATCTATCTAACACTACTCTGTAAACGAAAGCTCATCAAAATCTATTCGAGGAGATATGAGAAAAAATATTTTTTGTTAAGGTTTTTTATTGGTGAAGAATGAAATCCAATGGTACGTACCGCAGTAATTATTTTAAACAATTACTCACTTTATTATTACAATCAAGTATTTCATGATTTTTGACATTCAGAATTGATTTACATTAATAATACTCACAGTTATCTACTTGACATTAAACAATGAATTACTAACATTGATATTATTACATTATTCGTTTACATCGTATGATCTATAATTATTCACTTAATCGTCATCATCGTCATCGATGATAATTGTATCGAGAAATAGAGCAGGACGCCTAATAACGTCTTGGTGCCTAGCCCAGCCTAAAAACCAAACTAGGCACATAATGTGGGCACAACTGCCAATTGTTCTGCGACCTGTGAAACATGAGCAGCAATAGTTTCTTATGCACTCTATTCCAGGATTGTCCTGATGTATCAATATGTAGCAGTGGTACATTTTCGACGATACATGTCTACTCTTTATGTGTGCTCTTATGAGTTGGACATTACTGGAAGGCATAGTAAATGCTGACAGATCGTTAAGATCTCCGTTACATTGTTGGATAAGAAATGATCCACTGCTGCGAAAAGGGTCAATTCTTCAGCGGTCAATATTGGAAATGCGGTAACATTATTCTGCTCAACAGTAATATTTTCGAAATGGGCTCTATTTCGGTTTAATCTTTTTTCGTCCACGTTATTGGCAACATTCAGTCGCTCTCTAGCTATGTTTATAAAATCGCTTGCATGGGGACTGTCTATTATGTCGACGTGAAAGGCATTCGTTAAAGCCGCAGCGATTTTAAGGTCTGTGAAAAAATGGCTCATGGCTACATTACAATATTCATGACGAAAAATCTTAAAATCACGTTTCAGCCTCCCATTTACTACCTCAACAGGCCACCGGCAAATGGTGCACATTCTTGATTTATTTGCCTGGATTGTACTTAATTGAGTAGCTCTTCTTGCCTGAGATTCTGGCATTATGCCAACATATCCATGGGATTCCAACATGGGTATAGAGTCACGAAACCCTCTGTCTAAAATAAATATATCACCGAACTGTAACAGCCAATGAATAACTCTACCTGGACCATCTAAAAGATTATTTAAAATAGTAGCGTCATTTTGAGTCGCTTGATAAGGTCCAGAAATATCGATAATGTGCCCATCACATGTAACAAATAAAAATGGTTTAAGTAGGTTTCTGTACTTGTGGAGACTACGTGACTTTTTGAAATGTGAAGTTACTGCTCTTTTGGATGTACATATAAGTTCCATCGCAGATAATAATAGCTTTCTCATTATTAGCGAACAAAGCATTATTAACCGCTAGATTTCTTTCTATTATCTGTTCTCTGGTCATGTGATCGAAACCCAAGTGGCGAGGAACAAAATCACTTTCTAGGCATTCCCTAGCTGTTTTCATCTTCCGTTCGAGAGTCGTTCGCGACATGTTAAAAAACGTGGCGAGTCTTTCATTCGATTCCCCAGTTCTAAGTTTAGACAGAAGTATACCTAGTGCTGTCCGTGGACATCGGCATCTTTGTGCTAATTGTGTAGTTTCATTGAACAGCCTTTCGAATTCATCACGAGTGCGACCAGTCCAATAAAATAATTCGGCATCATGTTGCTTGATTAAGATTTTCAAAATCTATAATGTGGCTTAGGGTAGTTTTAATTTTTGCATTTGTTTTTGCAGACAGAAGTCTAATTTTTTTAAGGTATATAGGCAATTATTGGGTAGGTATCGGATGTTATTTATGTATTTTTTTTTATTTATGTGTAATCAATCAGCAAAAAATAAAAAACGTAAAAATTTGAACTGTTTCATTGTGTCCACAGTGGTGTACACATTGAAATACCACAAATTCAACAATGAAACAAAATAATTATGTGTTTGTCTCATATTTCGTGAAATTTATGGAGTAGGTGAATGATAAAAAATACTTGAGTTCAATCAAAAAGTTTTTAATTACTAATTTAACTTTAATCAGACTCTTCAGGTTACCTTTGAAAGGTAGGCTAGGTATCACAATTACTGAATTTGCTATATTTATGACACTCGTTAATTAAACTAGTTAAACAATAATGGTAAAAAAAATTTTTAGGCACTTACATTCATCTCAAAATTATATTATCACTAACATTACGTTAATATTTAGCTATAAAAATTGACTGAGATCACTTTACATTAAGATATCACTTAACGACTAATAAGTCTCAAAATTACGAAAATCACAAGTCTAGGAGAAAGTTAATAATTGACAACAAATGACTAACGATTAATAAATGCCAGTTTTACGACAAATAGGTACAAATAAACATTATAAAAAAATAATAATATCAAAATTAACAAAAGAAAATAAAAAATTAACGCAACTTTATATTTGGCGTGTCACGGACAGGAAAGACGTAAGTTGAGTTTCTGGATTTCGATCCATTCATTTCTGGCGGAGGAAGAATCATTTTTATCTTATTCATGTGAATTTCTGAAAGGTCAGGTTCCAACAGCATGTAAAATTTCATATTATCTTTGACTTTTAGCCTCATGAATGAAGCTCCGAATTTATTGTGATCTGCGCGACATAGTAGACCTTCAGTTTTTTGAGTCTAGTAAAACAAGCACGTAATCACCTTCGTGAGGTGTGTAACTTTTTTAAACTTTTCTGTTATCAAAGGTAGCCCATCTTCATCTAAATCTTCATTTAACTCGCTCGTATCAGAATCGCCTTCTTCCGTGTAGACTACTTCCTCGTCATCCTCACTACTTGTTACTGATTCAATCCTTGTGATTTTTGGTTTCTTTTTTCTTTCTTGTTTTTTTTTTCGTTTTTCAGCTATCCGGTCTTTTTCTGGTGTGTCCGTCGCCACCATACTTTTGCCGAGTTTTCTTGATTTTCGCTTTCCAGTTCGTGGGCCGGCCTTCAATGGAGCCATAAATTCCTTAGGGAATTTGAAATTAGTCTGAATACCAGAAGTACTTGCTCGAATTTCTTCTATAGGAGGAGTCATCCCTCTAAACAGTGAAGTAGTAGAACCTGATTCGTTAGACTTCAACGTGAGAATTTCGGCATCCTTTACACCACATGCAGCTTCGGTGGCTTGTGCGGGAATTTCACCAAATAGAAATTCGTCAGCTTCAAGTATTGATGGACTCTCAGCCCGTGTCACATCAGATAAGGAGTCCCTTATCTGATGTTGAGAGTAGGTTGAACGTGCTGAAAGTCTTCAGCACGTTCAACCTCTAAAGAAGGAATAGCAAGATTCTCCCTCAGTACACCAGGAGCGGTAGCTGTAGAGTGAAATGGCCCTGTTTGCTCTCTGTCGGTCACCAATGACGGCATAAAGTCAATTTCTGCAAAAACATCTGGGTCATACGGAAAAATGCCGCATTTTTTGAAAGCCGACGCAATATTAACTGGCGTCATTGCTTTTGTGTATGCCTGACCCACACACTCAGCAACATTGTAAACAGTCATTTGTTTACCAGGATGCCTCATCAGCCACGAATCCACAGCTCTATTATAATAGCCTTTAAATGGGGCATTTAAGCCCACATCAAGAGGCTGCATCTTTGCAGTCGTATGTGGGTGCAGTGTAAGCACTGTTACTCCAACTTTTTTGGATAAATCTAAGGCTTCAATACTGAGGTGGGATTCGTGATTATTCATTATGAGTAGAGCTGGGTTTTCTGGGCTCGCAGACGTGTGTTTAATGAAATGCTCCATAACTTTTACGAATAGCTCCGCATTCATCCACCCGGTTGGGGCTGCAAGTCCTAAAGATCCTGTCCAGCGCCATTTAACTTAATATCTTTAAATTTTTTCCTAGGAAAAACAAGTGCTGGAAGCAACGCTTGTCCTGATGCACACACAATTGCACATGTTGTTACCAATATACCCCGTTCACCGCTGGTTATCTTACAAATATTGTGTTTGCCTTTGGGTGCCATAACTTTTTGCGGCTTTTGAACGGTTGTTGTAGCAGTTTTGTCTAAGTTGTAGATTCTACAACCGTTACCAAAGGAATGATGACGCTTCATGACATTTTTCAGGTTATCAAAGAAAGACCTGACAGTTTCTTTATTTAAAGCGGTGGCCCGCGCCATGCGGCATGCTTCAGGCCTCTTCACTGTTAATTCTGGATGCCTTGATTTGTATGACCGAAGCCATTCAACACCTGCCATTTGATCTTTTTCCCAATTAGCAGGACATTGAATATTATTTACTATCGCCATTTGATAAGCAATACGGCGCACATCTTTGGAACTTAAGCCGTAAAATTTCAACGCACATTCTTCGATGCCTATTAACCGCCACAGTTGTATATAAGCAACTTATTATTTTTGAGCCCCTGGCACCACAGTTGTAAATTCGCAACTAAAGTCTACGAAGTGATTTTCAAGCATATTTTTATTTACGTAGCAGCAATTTCATAATAATTATAAAGACCACCTTTGCCATTCAAGGAATTTCTTTCATTTTCCCTAAAATCACTGATGCTGAGCGCCAAATTAACGGTGAAAAAAACGAATAAAACTCATCGCAAAATGCAAGTGTGACCTTAACCTGTACCGCCAGAGTTGTATAAATACAACAGTAGTGATGTAACACATTAGTTTATTTATTGCTCATTAATGCTAACTTTAGTTTATTCAAATAACATACAAATAAGTTAGCCATTCAGAATTAGAAAGTAATTCAATGCTTGTTGCTTTTTGATTCTATTTCTAACTATAACATCTAAAACTTCACATGATTTCAGGTAGATTCATATTACAATTGTAGCGACGGTTTTTACTAAATCGTATCAAAAGAGTCCAGCGCCGGAGTTGTATATATGCAACCGCTTGTGACGTCATAAGCGAACTCATAATGATAATAGTGAGGGTACATCTGTTTTATTTGTTAAAAAATTTAATGAATTAGTGGGTACCTAATTTATTTCAATGGGTATTGTGGCTGTGTTTGTATCGCAAAATGTCGAGTGCAGAGGAATTAATAAGGATTTTAGAAGGTTTTGAGGAAGATGTAGAAGAATTTAGGAGGTATGTATACAAATTTGATTTATTCTTATGATTCTAAAAATACAATACCTTTTGTTTTTTCCAACACACTACATATTGTTTTTTTGTTTTTTTAGGAAAGCGGTGACAGTGAATTCCATTGGACTGCGGCAGAAACGTCGCCAATCATACAACCATTTAATGATTTTCTTGCTGGTTTTTCATCAGAAATAAACCTTTCGACAGATTCTAATGAACTAGACTTTTTCGAATACTTCGTCGATGATGGTTTGGTGGCTGAGATAGTGAGGTGTACTAACAGGTATTACCAATTTTACGTTCGACGTGTCGAAATACGAGAACATTTGAGAACCCATGGTTGGCGTGACGTTGACGCGAAAGACATTTATTTGTTCTTTGCGGTAACAATGTTATTTACCAGGAACAAAAGGATATCCATTGAAGAACATTGGTCCACGGATCCACTGCTGAGTTCCCCAATCTTTCAAAAGACCATGAACAGAAATAAATATTGTTTAATTTTGGCTATGATGCATTTCACTGATGTTTTTTCCGTCGGCACCGGATTGCCAAGATTACATAAACTGCAATTTGTAATCAATCATGCACGGGACAAATTTAAAAGCGGCTTAACACCGCACCAGAAATTATGTATCGACGAGAGTATTGTCCCTCTCAAAGGCCGTCTTGTATTCAAGCAATACTTGCCTAAAAAGAGAAATCGCTTTGGAATAAAACTGTTCGTATTGTGCGATGTGGAAACAAGATATATACTGGACTTTATAGTCTATTGTGGATCTGAAACGGATATTGAGCAGATTTCTGATTTGGGGGTGAGCGGGTCGGTAGTGGTTGCTCTCCTTAAGGAATACTTTAACACGAACAGACAACTTTTTGTGGATAACTGGTACTCGAGTCCAAAGTTATTCCTTTATTTGAAAGATAACGGGATATATGCATGCGGTACAGTTAAGAAAAATAGAAAAGGCATGCCTAAATTTAAGAAGTTGTCTAAAGGAGAAGTGGATGCTTACTATTCCCCCCTGCGGTGTCACAGTGAACGGACGTGCTTCTTTGTTCTCGCAGTGCGAAAATTCCAAATCAGTGAAAAAAGTTATTATTTATACGAGCAAAATATAACTTCATAAACCTAAGTGAGCAAGTGACAAACTGTGTAAAAATTATAGTGAAATAACAATTATATTTACTCCAAAACACAAGTTAAATTTTTGAAACAAACACCAACATTGCTAAAAAGTGCTCGATTTGAACTTTGGACCCATTAGTAAACACAAAGGATACTCTCATCAGCTAATCACAGCGCCTACTACGCCTCGCTTGAGATCGTAATATTTGAGCGCCTCTGTTAAACTATATCGTAGCACAACGGTATAGGCAGCGCATTGCCGTTCACACTGTCTCGAGTTCGAATCCAAGTCTCGAGTTTTTGCACTTTTTGTATTTTTATTTTTTATGGTACTTAAAATTTTATATGTTTATGAATGAAAGTTTGAATACTTCTTAATTTAATTTAAGATTGTTTATAAATATATCTATAAGTACATAATAAAAGCTGCTTAAAACCACAGCATTGCTCTTTGCCATACAATGATGTCATTAAAACACACTCCTCCAGCATCTCCGGCCGTGATAAATAGATCAAAGTCTCCTGCTTTTCAACAATCTGAGACGAACACAAGTACGTTTGGAGAACCGAATGAGGCCTGCATGGATGCAAATATAACCTCGGGTATTAAAAGAAAGTGGGATGATCAACAAAATGTTTTCAAAATGAACGAATTTAAGGACGAAATATCCAACTTAATTAAAGACCTTAGAAAAGAGCAAACATTGCATCACTCGAACACTGCGGCGTCGTTGCTAGAAATCAAGAATCAATACAGTAAACTCCAGGACTACGTTGATTTTTCTGTTGCGAAGTACGACGAGATGTTGAAAAAAATGCATGACTTTGAAGTTGAGAGAAAGGAAAATCGGGATTATATTTGCAAACTTGAGGAAAGAATCGATCAGCTGGAAAAACACTCTAAAATAACCAGTATTGAAATAAAAAATATTCCTAAAACTGCTGATGAATCGAAACTGGATCTGGCAAACGAAGTGAGAAATATCGGTAACGTCCTCGACACCACCATCGCTGAATCCGATATAAAGGATGTATATAGAATAAATTCTAAGAGTGCCATGAATAACACTATTATTGTCGATTTTACTACTGTTTTGCTCAAATCAAAAGTTCTTCAGGCAGTCAGGACCTTCAATAGAAACAATATTAACAATAAACTCAATACAACACACCTGCGAGTCAACGGCCCCAAGGTGCCTATCTTTATATCAGATAACCTGCCCTCAAAAACCCGAAAAATACACTTTCTGGCAAGAGATTTCGCAGCTCAGCATAAATACAAACACTGCTGGACGGCTTACGGTAAAGTCTACTTGCGAAAAGAAGACGGAGCGCAGCGTATTGTAGTGAACTCAGAGAAAGACTTTGCCAAGATATCTCAAAGTTGACTATATAAATGTTCCGTCATAGTCACAAAACCTTGCATGCCTATTTTTTATATTCTAAATAATTGTCTTTTGTGTTATTATTTTGTTTTAATCATAAAATTTGGAATGTCTAATTTTAATTGTTACAATTTTTTTTGTCACTTGATTTTAATTTTTATTGAATTTTATAAAATACTTATTCACACACACACTTTCATAAAATTACTTTTTAACAAAAATACACACTTTATACCATACACACATTTACGTTCTAGACAGGTGTTGTTTAGTGGTGGCTCTCGCATTTCTTTGAAACACTGGAGTGACTTGTAGGGTTCACCCCTACCATATAGTTTATTTATGTTTATAATAGACTCACACAACACACCACAAATAAAACACAACATTAACACAGTCACAGTAATATTATCGTGTACGTTTATCAATAACACTACACTACATTCACGGCATTCATAATGTTTAGCATTATGCTGTCGGATGGTGTCGGTCGCCCCAGCGCGCGGGCCAGCGCGCGAGACGGTTGAGCACCCCTGCTCAACCTTAACATTTTGTGATATGTGGGTCAGTCGGACATAGACCTCGCCGCCTACCGCCTGCGCCCGCGATCGAACTAACGCGACTCGCTAATGTTAATTGTTTCGCAATCTCGTATGTTTTTATCTGGACTTATTGTATTGTGCTGTAACTGTTGTGTGTTTCTTCTGTCCATTTACTCCTTCTGTGTTTTGTGTATCGTGACGGACTTAGTGCGAGTAAAACGTGAGTAGAACATTTGGGACTTTTATTTCCACGCACCCGCACTCACCGCTACTAACATACACTTTTGCTAAACTGGTGACCCCGAAAAGAGCACATCAAAAAATATGAGTGACAGTGAGAGTGAGCACACCGCGTCGTCGCAGCCCGACCATCATGCCGCGCACCGCACGCGCAAGGTCAGACGCCCCTCGGGTCCAAAGGTCGAGCCAGCCGAGGTATACCGCGTCGCCTTACGCCTACCCCCATTTTGGCCCGAGGAGCCCGAGATTTGGTTTGCGCAAATTGAGGCGCAGTTTGACAACGCAGGGGTGACAAACGACGTCACCAAATACAACTACGTCGTTGGGCATCTCGACCACCAGCAGTCCAAGGAGGTGAAGGACATAATCATGTCCCCACCCGCCAGCAACCGGTACGGCAAATTGAAGACAGAGTTGGTGAAGCGCTTGTCGGCCAGCCAAGAAAAGAAGGTCAAGCAGCTGCTGATGCACGAGGAGCTTGGAGACCGGAAGCCGTCACAGTTCCTCCGCCACCTGCAAGGGTTAGCAGGACCAACAGTGCCTGAGGACTTCGTGCGCACCATCTGGTGCAGCCGACTCCCCACCAGCATCCAGCCCCTCCTGGCATCGCAGCCTCACAGCACCCTGGGCGCGCTAGCCGAGCTGGCAGACCGCGTCCAGGACATAGTCGCGCCAGCAAACCACGTCGCAGCAGCTTCGGCAGCAGGACCCTCGACAAGTGAGATGGCCACCGAGATCGCCGAGCTGAAGCGGGCAGTCAGAGACCTGACGCTGCAGCTACGTGACGGCCGTTCGCGGAACCGCTCCCACAGCCGTGGTCGAGACGCGCGGCGTCAGTCACGTCACCGGTCCACAACCCGCTCGGACTCCAACTACCGGCAGCACCCACATTGCTGGTACCACGCAAGGCATGGCGAAAAGGCGAAGCGTTGCATCCAGCCCTGCGACTTCAAGAAGGGAAACGCCGTGGGCGGTCGGTAATGGCGACTGACGATTGCCCCTCATCAACTGGTCGCCTGTTCGTCACAGACAGGAGCACTAAGACGCAGTTTCTGGTCGACACTGGAAGCGACCTCTGCGTCTACCCTCGTCGTCTACTCAGCGAACGTCGGGAACCTGCGAACTACCAGCTAGTAGCTGCGAATGGGACGCCCATACGCACATATGGTTTTGTGGACCTCAATTTAAACTTAGGTTTACGTAGAGACTTTAAGTGGCGTTTTGTAGTGGCCGAAGTAACAAAACCGATTATCGGCGTTGACTTTTTGAGTTATTACTCGCTAGTCGTTGACTGTCGAAATCAACGACTAGTCGATAGTACAACTAAGCTGTTTTCTATTGCCTCGAATCACTTAGATTCCTCTTTATGTTCTGTAAAGATCTCTTCTGGCGACTCGAGGTATCACAAAATTTTAGAATGTTTTCCCGACATCACCCGACCCGCCGGTACACTACGCACTACACCACATAACACAGTACACCATATCCGCACGACCCCAGGCCCTCCAGTTTCTTCTTCGTTTCGGCGACTAGCGCCAGACAAACTTAAAATAGCACAGCAGGAGTTCCAGCTGATGCTATCAAACGGAACAGCCAGACCCTCAGAAAGCCCCTGGTCATCACCACTCCACCTCGCCCCTAAAAAGGACAACGGTTGGCGACCCTGCGGTGATTACCGCATGCTCAACGCCCGCACCGTTCCTGACAGGTATCCGATTAGGCACATACATGATTTTGCACACAGCATTGCAGGTTGCCGAGTCTTCAGCACAATTGACCTTGTGAAAGCCTATAATCAGATACCTGTCAGCGCGGAGGACATACCAAAGACGGCGATCACCACACCATTCGGCTTATACGAATTTCCGTATATGACGTTTGGTCTGCGCAATGCGGGCCAAACGTTTCAACGTTTTGTCGACGAGATGACCAGAGGTTTGGACTTTTGCTACTGTTATTTGGACGATTTTTTAATATTTTCTAGGACAGAAGCAGAGCACGAGGAACACCTTCGTGCAATCTTCAGCAGAATGAAGGAGTTTGGCATGCTGGTCAACACATCCAAGTGTGTTTTCGGTGTCTCAGAGGTAACCTTTTTAGGCTACCACATCTCTGAGAAAGGCACCAAACCACTTGAGTCCAAAGTTGACGCTATAAAAAAGTTCCCGCCGCCCAAGGACGTACGTCAGTTGCGCCGATTTTTGGGCATGATTAATTTCTACAGGCGATTCATACCCCACGCAGCGCAAATCCAAGCGCCGCTGAACAACCTTTTGATTGGCAACGTAAAGGGCTCGCATCCTATATGTCTTGCGGAGAATACTTTGCAAGCATTTGAGGAATGCAAAGAAAGCCTTGCTAATGCTGCTTTACTAGCTCACCCCGATTGCAGTGCCAAACTCGCATTGGTTACTGATGCGTCGGATACTGCAATCGGCGCCGTGTTACAGCAGCTTAGCAATGACGGCTGGCAACCACTCGCTTTCTTTTCAAGGAAGCTAAGCCCTTCGCAAGCAAAGTATTCTCCCTATGACAGGGAACTGCTTGCCATTTACGAAGCCATCAAATACTTCCGCCACATGTTGGAAGCTAGGCACTTCGTAGTCTACACGGATCACAAGCCGATCAGTTTTGCATTCCACGAGAGGAAGAAAAACTGCTCGCCTAGGCAGTTCCGGCACCTCGACTATATAGCCCAGTTTACCACCGACATTAGGCATATTTCCGGCAAAGACAATGTCGTGGCCGACCCCTTGTCTCGCGCGGAAGAACTACAGGTGCCGGTCAGTCTCGACACCCTCGCGGAATCGCAAGCTTGTGATCCGGAGCTGGCCAAACTCCTACAAGAAGGCTCGTCCTTAGTGATGGAGAAGGTCAAGATACCTGGGGAGCGTACAGCAGTGTACTGCGATGTCAGTACGGCGTCCCCCAGACCATTTGTTCCCGCTATGCTGCGAAAACAAATTTTCGACAGCTTGCATTCCCTCAGTCATCCTGGTGTCTCAGCGACTGCCAAGCTAATAGCAGAACGCTTCATTTGGCCAGGCATTAGGAAAGACTGTAGGGAATGGGCACGAGCCTGTCTCCAGTGCCAGCGGGCTAAGACCAACCGCCACGTCTCAGCGCCATTAGGGGCGTTTCATCTCCCACGTGCAAGGTTCACCATTGTACACATCGATCTGGTGGGCCCATTGCCCATATCGCAAGGCTTTAGGTACTGTCTGACGGCAGTCGACCGATTTACTAGGTGGCCAGAGGTCATACCTATCGTCGACATAACTGCCGAGACAGTAGCTAAAGCGCTGCTATCCGGATGGATTGCCCGGTTTGGCTGTCCGACAGAAATCATAACGGACAGAGGACGACAGTTCGAGTCGGCCTTGTTTGAACAACTGACAAAAATTGCCAGTTTCAAGCACAAACGGACAACGGCATACCATCCGGCGTGCAATGGAATGGTGGAGCGTTTTCACCGCCAACTTAAGGCGTCCATCATATGCCACGCCAACGACAAGTGGACAGAATCCTTGCCGTGGGTATTGCTTGGCATACGGAGCGCATTCAAAAAGGATGTCCAAGCGTCTTCCGCCGAGTTAGTGTACGGCGAACCGCTAAGACTCCCAGGGGAATTTTTTACCCCCAGCGATGCAGGTACCACTGACATCACTGAATTTACTGCGCGCATTCGTAAATTCGCCCAAAATCTGCAGCCAACTCCGGCTTCCCGTCACAACCAACAAAAAGTTTTTGTTTACAAGGATCTGCAGACCACGGATCACGTGTTCCTTCGTGAAGACGCATTACGTGGCTCGCTACAGCCAGCTTACACAGGTCCTCACAAAGTACTGCAAAAAGGTGACAAAACCTTTAAAATATTATTTAAGGGCAAAGAGGTCACGGTCTCAATAGACCGCCTAAAACCAGCCCACATATTGGCGGACAAAGCTGACCCAGAAGAAATCGATCCACCTAGCAGTAGCAAAGGGTACACCACTCGTTCTGGTCGTCACGTCAGATTTCCAGATTTTTATCGCCCTTGACGGTCTCTGGAGGGGGGTGATGTAGGGTTCACCCCTACCATATAGTTTATTTATGTTTATAATAGACTCACACAACACACCACAAATAAAACACAACATTAACACAGTCACAGTAATATTATCGTGTACGTTTATCAATAACACTACACTACATTCACGGCATTCATAATGTTTAGCATTATGCTGTCGGATGGTGTCGGTCGCCCCAGCGCGCGGGCCAGCGCGCGAGACGGTTGAGCACCCCTGCTCAACCTTAACATTTTGTGATATGTGGGTCAGTCGGACATAGACCTCGCCGCCTACCGCCTGCGCCCGCGATCGAACTAACGCGACTCGCTAATGTTAATTGTTTCGCAATCTCGTATGTTTTTATCTGGACTTATTGTATTGTGCTGTAACTGTTGTGTGTTTCTTCTGTCCATTTACTCCTTCTGTGTTTTGTGTATCGTGACGGACTTAGTGCGAGTAAAACGTGAGTAGAACATTTGGGACTTTTATTTCCACGCACCCGCACTCACCGCTACTAACATAAACTTTTGCTAAAGACTCATATGTCACCGGAAGAATAGTAAGTTTAAGAATTTTCTACTATGGCCCTTTAGTTTTAAACAGTACCATTCGATAATTCAAATAATATAAATGATATGTTAGAAAATTTGGATAGCATTACTTTCTCAAACGCGACAACATGCAACCCTGAACAGTGTTCCAAGCTGTTACCCGCTCACACTTGTTTAACTATTTTATCGCAAAACATACGCAGTTTAAAGGCTAATTATTCGGAGCTTTTAACTCTATTACAAAGAATTGCAGTGCCTAGTGATGTTATTGTTCTCTCCGAATGTTGGCTGTCCCGTAACCCCGTTATTCCTATTCTGGATGGATATACATTCTATAAGTCATCAAAAACTTTCAATCAGAATGACGGAGTGGTCGTATATGTCAATAATTCATTAGCAAATGTGATTGTTAAAGAACCGATCGTGTCCGAAGCAAACTGTCTCATAGTCACGATTGGATCTGATGTAGCGATAGTTGCTGTCTACAGGCCTTATGCATTTAAAGATCTCTCAAAATTCATTCAATCTTTGGACAGTGTTTAAATGAAGTAAAATCATTTAGAAACATTGTAATTATGGGAGACATAAATATTGATATTACACACAATAATAAAGACTCGTACTCGATCGACTATTTGGACTTACTATCTCACCATGGACTTATTCCTGGACACACGTTGCCTACTCACGGATCTACTTGTCTCGACCATGCCAATATAAAAACAACTTTCTCTAGCACAGTCTTAGTGCTAGAATCTACTGTCACAGATCACTTTGCAGTTATGCTTTCTTTGTCACTCAATGGGATTAAGACCCCAAACTCTAACCAAAGTACGAAAATAAACGAAGATGAGCTCGCTAATGACCTTTGCAACATTAGTTTCGATTCGGTCTATTCAACAAGGGACCCTAATTTGGCTACTGAATATCTAATCGAACCAATTCGCCTGGCTCTATCTAAGAACACTAAAACTATCTCTATCTCACGTAGACGCAGGCCGATTAAGCCATGGATAACTCAAGGATTACTGAAATGTATACGCCATAGAGACAATCTATATAAGAAGTTAAAAAAAGATCCATCAAACGAAATCCTCGTGGTGTCTTACAAAAGGTATCGTAGTTTCTGTACAAATCTACTACGCAAAGCAAAAAGCGACTATGAGAGACTGGAATTTGAAAAAGCAGGTAGAAATTCTAAACAGCTTTGGCGAGTAATTAAAAATGTCACAAACTTCGGACAAGTAAAGTCTTCAGCTCAAGATCTCTTACCGGATAGTAATGATAAGCAAAGCACTTTAAATAAAATAAATGACTATTTTGCAAATGTAGGGAAACGCCTAGCTGATAAAATACATAGAGACACACAGTCTTTCTCGCTGCCCAGCCCCCAGAAGGAATCGTTTGTCCTTCTTAAGACAAATGAGCTGGAAGTGGATCGCTTAATCGTTTCACTCAAGAATGATTGTGCGGTCGGTTGGGATGGTATTTCTTCTAGTTTTTTAAAGAGACATAAAAATGTTATTGTGTCTCCACTGACATATATTTGTAACCTGTGCATTGATACTGGTGTCTTCCCAGACTTGTTTAAAAAGGCACTTCTTCACCCTGTTTTTAAGTCTGGAGATCGTGACAGTGTCGAAAACTATAGACCAATATCTGTATTACCTGCAATGTCCAAGATACTGGAAAGAATAATAAATTCAAGGCTGGTTGCGTTTTTAGAGGCACGTAAACTATTGTCGGTCAACCAATTTGGCTTTCGAAAGAATTTGTCAACTGCTGATGCCGTTCATAAACTGGTTAATCACATAGTTCAAAATCTGGATAAAGGTAAGAAATGCGTCGCGTTGTTCTTGGATCTCGCAAAGGCATTCGACACGGTCTCGATTCCCATATTAATATCAAAGCTCGAATGTCTGGGTATACGAGGTACTCAACTTTCGCTGTTCCAGAGCTATCTTACAAGTAGAAAACAATGTGTAAAAATTGGAACCTGTTTCAGCTCCGAGTCAAACATTTCTTTTGGTGTGCCACAGGGCAGTATTCTCGGTCCCAGTCTATTTTTAATCTACATGAATGACCTGTGTAACCTCAGTTTAGAAAACGGTTCCATATTTTCGTATGCGGACGATACAGCACTAGTGTTTGCATCGGACAGTTGGGACAACACATATCGTCATGCACAGAAGGGTTTTAACATGGTCAGTGAATGGCTTAGTAACAACTTGCTCACACTGAATATCGCGAAAACGAAGTTGTTGGATTTTTCTATTCGTAACACCAGTGTTCCAGCAGCAAGTTTATTGTATGTTGCCGCCCCATCGAAGCAATCAAATAGTGATAACGATGGAGATGGCACTCATGCAGGGACTAATGTAAACCACAACATCTGCAAGGTTGAACGAGTCCCATCGGTCAAGTATCTTGGGATTATAATTGACTCCAACCTTACTTTTAAGGAGCACATAATTCACCTTGCGAATAGAGTGCGCAAGTTAATTTATATTTTTAAGCAACTGCGCCAGTCGGCGGACGCTACGATAATGAAAATGACTTATCAAGCTTTATGCCAATCAGTTCTGGTCTATTGTATATCTTCCTGGGGTGGTGCAGCGAAATCTCACTGCATTCTTATAGAACGCGCACAGAGAGCCGTCCTTAAGGTGTGCTGTTTCAAGCCAAGACTTTATCCCACCATTAAGCTCTATGAATATTGTCAAGTTCTAACGGTTAGGCAATTATTCGTATTAGCCACTGTTATCAAACAGCACTCTATTACCAACTACTCGCAGGAAACCAATCGTCGTAACCATTTAGTAGCTAAAGCTGTTCCCCTTAAAACATATTTTAGTCATAGATTCTTTATTTTCCTTGGCCCTCATCTTTAAAATAAATTACACCGAATTCTTTCCTTGCACTCATTAAACAAACATAACTTTAAACTCACTTTACAATCCTGGCTTCAAAGACAAACATATGCTGCCACTGAGGCTCTCTTGGACGTATTAGTCTAATCATACAAATAGGACACCTTTTCTATCACACATAGACACACCATAACACTATCACAAATAATTACACTGACATTTAAACCACCTCATACATAACTACACATACATACCACACAAGTAACATACACATTTATTATTGTTATTTTTTATTTATTTTTTTCTCCTACTGTCTCTAGTCGGTTATTAAACTCACTAAATCTTTGTAATTTGTTATTACTTGCTGTACTTATATGTAAGCTACTAAATGTGAATTGGAACTGGTGGGGACCTGGTGACCTGTACTACAGGTGTTACTACCTACCACAGGCACCAGCGATCCACAACCAAAAATTGTTAGCAATGGTTCTAGTGTAAGATTGTCTATTTTTTGGCTTGTGATGAGAAATAAACGTTATTATTATAATATTATATTATGTTATATTCCCCTCCTTTAATGACTTTAAAATGGCAGGATAAAAAAGCTGTAACCATGATTAGCACCATGCACGATGCTAAAATATTACCTTCAAATAAGGAAGACAGAGCTACTGGTCTGCCAAAATTAAAACCTGAATGTGTATTTGATTATAATAACTACATGGGAGTGGTTGACACCGCAGACATGATGATGAGTACTCTATCGTGCATAAGGAAAACGAGACGATGGTACTTCAAACTAGCCCTTCGTATAATCGACATGTCTATGTTGAATGCATTCTACACATACAAAAAAAAAAAAAATTGTCCCACAAAACCATTAAGTGAATTTCAGCTGGCAGTTATACGGCAAATCATTAATAAAAACAAAATACACAATTATGAACCGGTGCCTTCGACATCGCGTGGCGTTCAGAATGATCCCTGTCGCTTTTTACCAAATGATGTTCTCAAACATTTTCCTGTGACCATACCAAATAAGAAAAGGCAGCGTTGCAGAGTTTGCGCTCTGAAAAAAAAACCAAAATATACAAGATATATGTGCAAACAGTGTAACACTTATTAGTGTTTAGAGAATTGCATCACAGAATTTCATAGAAAGCCTAGGGGTGGTAATATGTAAAATAAAATCCATGATTTAATAATTAAAGTGTTTTATTCAATAATTTGAAAATCTTGCTTTATTTATTGGTATGTAGATATGTAATTATGTTAATTTTTTTCGGTTTCCGTTAAATCAATGTCTTCAATGTGACAATTTTTTATTGTGTTTAAAAAGTTTAAAATTTTTATATGAATTCGGCTACGCATACACGGAGCTATATACTTTAACTCTTCAAGAATTAGATGTGTGAAATGCTCGTTTCTTTGGTCTGCACCAAACGTTGCACATATCTCACATTGTGGTCTTGCGTTCGGTGCACCACCAATACTGGTTTTCGACAACCTTGAGGCTGATTCTGTCTGGACATGTTTTTCAAACAAATCCTGGGTATTTTCATCGTCATTCACTTCCATTCTCGAACGCTTGGAAGCTGTAAAAATATTGCGAATTTTTATTCTTTTTTTTTGTAGAAAGTAAAAATTTACTACACAATATAATATTTTAAGTATTTAGGTTTAGATGGCATAAAGCAAATATAATTGATATTTAATTAAAATTTAAATAAGAAAATTAACACAAAAAATTAACACAATTCATTAACTTAAACAAACTTTAATTAATTTAAATTTAAATAAGAATATTAACACATACCTGTATTTGCCATTTCGGAGACTCGCAAAGCAATGTCCGTTAAAGCAGTGACAATTAAATGCCCTGTCATTGACCATAAATTAAGTTTTTTTTTTAAACAGGAAAACTTAAAACTTTCTACTACCCTTTGTCATACACAAATTGAACATATTCATAGTTTGAGTAATAAAATCGATAACCGGAAATAATTTCACTTGTCCCCGCACTATCTACGCTCTTTTTTTATCTCTAATGTTAGCGCCGGAGTTGTATAAATGCAACAATAGGGATTCCAAAAGCCGAATTTTGTAGAATTATGAACTAAACTCTATCTTGGCTTTGTTAGTGTCTATGTACATGGTTATAGGTTTTTGATGTGGGTAATTTTAATCTTATTATTGTTATGAGGGTAATGAATTAAAAAAAACATTAGATTTTCGTAAAAACGTGTAATTTTACCTTACAAATCTTGTTTGCTGTAGGGACTGGTCCACATCACTATAGTTGACCTTGAAAATACGTGATTGGCGCTAGGGGCACATTTTTTTTAGGATTGTCTGGCGGTTAAAAGGTTAAGTGCTGTTTCTTGTTCGAATGAAAACGTTCTATTAACTTCGTAGTTAGGAGTAAATCTTAGACCTGGTAAAGATGCATCGTCTATATTCTTATATTTTTGTACGTATCGAAACAGGTTAGGATAATACACATTGCATTCTTGTGCAGATTTTCTCAAACTCTTTCCTTTTCTGTGCATTAAAATAGCTCGAAGCATATTTTCCTTTAAATGGTCGCCTTTCTTTCTTTTAAGAGATTTCGTAAGCCCCACCTTAAATGAAAAACCAATATCAAATATTAAGATTAATTTCTAGCCACAAAAATGATTAATTTGCACGGAAAGTAGATGATATAAGGTTTAAGGTACACAATGAAACAAGATAGTACACAATGAAACAGTTGAAACACTGTTTCATTGTGTACTATCTTGTCTGTGTCCATAGCGAAACTGTTTCATTGTTGACTACATAGGGTTTCTTTTACTAACCTCAAAAAAAAAAACCACCAAATTGTTACACTTTTAACATATGATCTATTCCACTTAATCTACGCAATATGGCAGCCTTATAATGCCAGGTTATCATGAAAAATATGAATTTTTCAACCATAATTTAATGAAAAATCTTTAAAGAATGACGAAAATACTTACATTTTTGTCGAAAAACTTAAAAATGCTCCACAGACACGTCTTCTCCCGCGTGGCGCCGACGCAAACTGGGGTGGGGTGAGGTGAGGGGTTCTCGAGAGTGTCCTTACGCGATATAATGCACGATCTGGCAACGCAGCGTTTTAGAAATATTACAGTGTTTTATTGTGTACCACTGTTTCATTGTTGGACATCTGACCCTAGCTGACGTGTGCCGGTCGAAACGTAATTACAAAAAGAATTATAATGCTCTTTCAGGCGTAGCTGCCATAGATAATTGGCACACATTCAGGAGAAATACATAATTTAGGTATACAAAATAAATACTGTTTCATCGGTGCCCGTGCAGAAAACCAAAATTCATCAGAACTCAAATCTTTAAAAAATTGCAGTGGTCCTTCTAAAAATGATCAAACATGAAAGTGAAATAATTTTGGAAGAATTTAAAGAATCTGTAAAAAATGTACTAATTAATTTTCGAAAACTCATATATGTATATGATGATGGTATCACCTACACCATAATTTACAGGCTCGCTCGTATTCAGATCTGATTGTTCAAAAAATAGAATTTCGGAACCACGTTTTAAGGAACTTTTGCAAAATTATAAGCGCTCGCCACAGACTCTAAATACTGATACAGATAAAGGATTGAAAATTCATAACAAAAAGAACTTTACTATGAACAAGATCTTGTATTTGCAAATTAATTAAAAAACATAAAATCAACTTAGCAGACGTTCAACTTTTGTTTAACGACTTATTAATTAGCCACCTCCGTGACTTCTTTGACCATGTTACGAACGTGAGTAATTAAATGCCGGTTTACTAGCCTAGAACTTAATTCACCACAAACAATAACAAAGAATGATGGCATAATATATCTCAAATTAAAGCTTAAAATGACTACTCTATTTGATACTATGGCAGCAAGTAGCAAAGCCGAGACAGCCAGAGAACCGAGACGGCCAGTTGAAAAAGTGCGACCTTCAATCTGCAGTAACAGATTTTTGGGTCTAAATCAAAGTGCAACGACGGCGACATTCGACATCAACGAAATCTTGACTTCGGCTATCGTTATTGGACTTAAAAACACCCTCTGTTTTGTTTTGAATTGTTACTGTGCTGATGCATGTAAGATCAAAACGCGAGTCTAACAATAATGAAAATATAAAAAAATATTAAATCATTTGTGATGACAGAACGTCGGTTGTGTTATGTATCCACGATGTGTCTATAGTCAAAGGCAACATATGTTAGAAAAGAACATTCCCGATCTTCAACCTGAATTGGCAGTTTACATACAGGAACATACTTTGGGACACGTAAGTACTGGTCACTCATTTTATATTGTTCAGGAAGTATTATTTATTTGTAGTCGTGTTTGCGATACATGTCACGATGCCTGTTGTTTTATTGAATACCTAGTCAAGTATCGAAATAATAAAAGAAATAAACAGGACGTAAGGCCAGCAGCATTTGTGATAAGTATGAAACAGCAATAGGATTGTTATTAATGTTTGTTTCGCTAGCACGGCATATGGCAGCGTTAATTACTCGTACTGTATTTAACGTCTTTTCAGGTGGTATTTGATGCGTTGGGGTATGCCAAAAATGTTGGCAGCGAGCTATCAACGCTATAAGAAGAGAGGAAGTAGAACATCCCCAAGAACTACAATCAATATTTATGTTCAGTGAAGGCGAAATAGTTTGAACGGTTTTCAATAGATGTCGCTACGTAAAGTCGGCCATTGACGATCAGTCTAAACATAAAACTGCGGCATAAAACTAGGGCGTCACTCCAAAATTTGGTCCTCAATGGCGAATCACCACTCCAGAGTTTTAACTGACGACGGAAATTTTCCGTGACTACCATAAATCCAAGCGGCGCGTCGCACCAAATTGACAGTCAATACGCGATCGTCATTCCAAGGCTCACTCGCTGCGATCGCGGTGACTGCATCTAGTTTTAAAATGGCGGCGTCTGTATTAACTGGACGTGCAGACCGTGCAGTAATGATAGAATTCATAGAAAAGTTAAATAAACAAAATTCAGAATGTTTGTGGAGAGTGAACGACTAAAATTATAAAAATAAACAGCAACGCCAGAAAGCTTTAGAGGAATTGCTTTCCATTTAAAAAAAAAATGATAGTGGTGCTAATTTGAACTCCGTTACCATTCTTTATGTTTTTATTTACTTGTTTGTTGTAGCTAAAAGCAGCGAATCGATCGGATAGTCGGATAGTGTCCACGGAGTTTCTTGCACGTTCTTTTCCATAGAGATCTACGCTTTGGAACGTGCAATTTAGCTTCACTTGTTTGACTGATCGACATTTTGACAATTCAAAAGTGCCTGTAACTGGTCTATTTGAAATAAACGTTTCTGATTTCTGATAGAGGCCGATGAAGAGTATATACCAAAATTAAGGTACTACAAGTTATTTTTATTTCTTAACGAAAAAGACACACAAGTCGAGAAACCTAACAACATAAATGATATATTTAACGAAGAAAATGGAAACAATGATCAGGTAAAAAACAACTTTATTAATCCTAGTGTTATGTAACCAAAGTACTTTTATTTGTACCAATACATATGTTCTATTTATTGTCATATATTTTTAAATGAATATAAAAAAATTTAAAGTCATAACAAAACCCACTTTTGGTGCATTTGGAGAACATGTTGCGGAGAAGTTGAGAAATACGTCAAGCGATTCTGCGAAGTACTGTTAAAAAATTATTAATCATGCTATATTTTATGCTGAATTTGACAAACTTAATGATACATCCAGGATTGGAACAGACTATATATATGACAGATCATGGTCACGATCCCAAACCTCTTCTCCCTATTACAGACCTTACCGTCCACCATCCTCCACACAAACTCCTTCTCCGTACCACTCACCGAATGAACAGACAGACAGACCTTACCGTCCACCATCCTCCACACAAACTCCTTCTCCGTACCACTCACCGAATGAACAGACAGACAGACCTCATCGTCCATCCTTCACATAAACTCATCCTTCCTTCCACTCACCTAATGAACAGCCGGACATACCCTACCTACCTGTATCATCACAACCCATCCTGACAGAGTTACACTCTGAGCCTCTGGAGCAACCACTTCCAACAGCATCAGATACGATTGTTTTTAATAATGCAGGTGAAATTGTAGACCGTAGGCGCGGGCTTGCGGACAGTGAGCTCAATGGGTAGCTCGCTGTCCGACCCGTCTGGTAACTGTCCGGACCAAGCCCAAGTCATCGACGGCGCGCGCTATTCCCACGCGCCTCGGAGTTGTCAGCAACAGCAGGGGCCCAGCCGGGTCGAAGCCTACTGGGGCCAGGGTTATCCGAAAGGGTGCTCGAGCTCCGGTATGAAGGCTTGAAGGAACGGGATGGGTTTTTTAGTCAGTAAGAGACACTATCTCCCGCTCCGCCCAAGAGCGGGGGTTGTCATAGGATAATTTTTCACATCGGAAAAAAAAGGTGAAATTGTAGAATATTTAGATCAGCATAATGACTCAATATTGTCACCAATGGTTGCAGAAGGCGATTTCAATTCGATGAAAAATTATGGCCGCTGATAAGTAAACGCTTGTGAAAAATTATTGTTTTAATGTTAAAATACTTTGTAAATGTTTAATATGCAGGTATGTGTGTAAGATAGTATTGATTAAAGATTCAAATTACCAGTTATTGGAAATTTTATTTTTCACACCCACCATGTTATCATTCATAAGACACGAATACTTGGTGTGCATGATCGATTGATCATAATATATTATTAAAATATTACAGATGAAATGCAACTAATTAATCGTTCATGCAAATAATGCATAGTAATGTTCTATGGTGTGCGCTAAGAGTATATTATAATATATTAAATAGAACCGTTTGTAGTGTGTTGTAGTTTTATAATGAAACTCTCTTCATGTAGGTAGTAATTTATCAGTCTACTACTGTTACATTAATTAGGATGTTCACGCTAATACCTAACACCGATAAGTCAATAATGGACGAAACATACGAGGGTGCGTTTTTAAGTTCGCGGAATGGGAGGGAAGGTGATAAAAATTGGCCATTATCGGGGTGGCCACGACTTCAGCCACTCAATATTAGTATATCAGGTTTTATCTTAATTGGGCCATTAGTTTTTAAACTATCGCTAAGCACACAATCCAATCGGGAAGAAAGTATGAATTATGGGAAAAATCGAGTACCGTGCCGTAATAAAGTTGCTTACCAATCATGGAAAATTAGTTCAAAACATACTGAAAGAGATGGAATCCGTTTACGAGAGCTCTTGCCTGGGTAAAAACATGGTTTACAAGTGGCACAGTATTTTTAAACAAAGCAGGACCTCACTTGAAGACGACCCACTGCCCAGACGGTCGATCGAGGTACTACTCCGGAAATCATTAGAAAAGTCAAAAAAATAATATTGGAAGATGCCAGACTAAAGAAGAATCAATTTGCAGAAATAGTTGGGCTATCGGATACGAGAGATACGACAAATTTCAAAATTCTATATGATCATCTTTGCATAACAAAGGTCAGTGCAGGATGGGTGCCAAGAATGCTCACGCCACCTCGAACCTCGGGGTAAATGACTTAATAGCTCGTTACAAAAGTACTACATTAAGTAATAACATTTCAAAAACCAAATATTCGCCAGCTCTTAGAACGTTTGCCTGTACCCTTCATTTTTATTCACCGAAAGCATACGAGTATGTACGAAAAAAATTCAGACTTGTCTACCTCACTCACGTACTATTAAAAAATGGTACGAATCAGTTGACACGCAGCCAGGTTTCACAAAGGAATCTTATAAAGCATTAAAGTATAAAGCTCAAAATACTGATCATAAATTGCTTTGTAACTTAGTTATGGATGAAATGGCGATCAGACAGCGTATTGAGTGGGACGGCAAAAAAATGCATGGAAAGACGTTTCCTGTTATGAAATTTTAGGGTCCTTCACTATAGATTTCAAATATACTTGCCCTCCAAATTCTAATCTCTGTTTTAGTCACACTTTCCACGCCGTCAGTGATAAAGTACGGCTTGATTACGATGGTATTTTAGGTAATGACTTCCTGCAAAAACTCGAGTGTGATGTTAAGTATTCTCAAAACGCATTGCTCATTGGAAGTCATCTCATACCGTTAAATTTTAGACGAATTGTCCACACCATTCCACCTCGCTCTGAAATAATAGTTGAATGTCCTATTTCAAATCCCTTATAGGAGCTGAAGCATATGAAAGATTCTCTAGCCCTTGATCATATATACTCAGAGGGGGTCTACATAGCAAACTGTACTGTTATAGTTAAACCTAACCACTGTATCAATATCTCGGTGCTCAACACTACCGAGTCGGAAATCGTATTTAAAGATTACTACGTTCATTTACTTCCATATGAGCCCAAAGTTGTTTCATCCACGTCTCTTAGTAATGACGATTACCAAAACATAAATAATCTTTTCAATATCTCAAATGATAGATCGCAACAGGTTCTAGACCTCATTCGTACTGAACACCTCAATCCTGAAGAGACAAAAATGCTCTTAGAGTGTTATTTAGATTATACCGATATTATCTACCTCGAGGGCGAGCCTTTGACACATACCAATGCTATTGAGCATTAGATAAACACCGGTAACGATCCTCCGATTCATGTAAAATCCTATCTTTTTCCCGAGTGCCACAAAGGTGAAGTCGAATCCCAAATCAAAAATATGCTGGACCAAGATATCATTCGTCCTTTCAAGTCACCCTGGAGCGCCCCAATTTGGGTAGTGCCCAAGAAAGTAGACTCTACGGGTAAACAGAAATGGAGGTTAGTCATTGACTATAGGAAATTAAATGACGTGACAGTCACCAAAGTTTATCCTATATCTTTGATCACAGATATCCTAGACCTGCTTAGCCACTCACAATATTTTAGCACTTTGGACCTCGTAAGTAGCTTCCATCAAATAAAATTAAATCCCAAGGACGCATCCAAAACCGGCTTCACCGTTGTAGGTAACGAAATATCCTGGCATTATGAATTCACAAGAATGCCCTTCGGATTAAAAAATGGTCCGGCTACGTTCCAAAAACTTATGAATACTGTGCTCTCTGGCCTTCAAGGCCTTCACTGTTATATCTATTTAGATGATTGCATTATCTATAGCTAAAATCTCCAAGCCCATATCGATAAGCTCCAAACTAATCTTCGATAGATTTCGTGAATACAATCTCAAATATAGTCTGCGGAAAGACGCCGCACAAACACTGAAGATCGGAACCATCCGAGAACCCCCACCTGTGAAAACTGTCTTTGCTGCGCCCAACCTGGGTGCGGAGTCTGTTTAGAGTTTTCCAGGTTGGCCATGGTAACTCGTGTCCAGGAGAGAGGCTCTCCGACTGCTCGATAAAATCATCGGGAGGTTTAAACTTGATGACTTTATTATTAAATTAGGGAATTGAAATAATTATAACACTCGTACCACAGAATCATAGAGTATATTTTCAAGGAAGAAAAAGACCACAGAGTATTAACTTAATACTAAGAACGAACAATCATGGAAAGGCGGGAAATTTAATTAATAGTTTAACACTCCTGCCAAATTTAAGCCTTCTATGTACCAATACCAAATTACTTACAACAGTAACAACATAGTGAACACATCAGATTGAACTAAAGATTACATAGCATATCAATAGATAACATACCAATTTCATCTCTCAGATATTGAAATTTATATCTAGGCAAGGCCTTAGTTAGAAAGTCAGCAAGTTGATTGGTTGTTGAAACATATTCTAGATCAATAACTTTGGCATAATACTTTTCTTTAATGAAATGATATTTAGTGTCTATATGTTTGCACCTTTTGTGAAAATTTGTTCTTAATAACACTAATTGCACTTTGATTGTCTATATTTATCACTACTGTTTGTTGCTTAAATTCACCTAGGTCACATAACATTTGTTTAATCCAAATAGCCTCTTTGGTGGCAGCACAGGCCGCCATAAATTCAGCTTCCGTAGTTGAAAGAGCAACAGTGTGTTGCCTTTGACTGGACCATGTCACAGCAGCTCCATTTTTACTGAATATGTATCCAGTTGTGGACCTTCTGGTTGTGATGTCGTTGGCATAATCAGCATCACTGTAGCCACTTAACTCTGAAGATTTTGATGCTGATTGGTAGCATAGACCAAGATTGACAGTATCTTTGAGATACTTTAGAATTTTCTTGACAGCTGACCAGTGAGATTCATTATAACAGTCCAAGAATCTACTCACCAAGCTTACAGCGAACATTATGTCTGGTCGACTCACTATGGCAACATGCATCAGAGAACCAACTGCTTCTCGGTAAGGAAGGTTCTTGTCAGGCTGGTGCTCACTTTTCTCCAGCTTTGAGCGAGGATCAACTGGAACACTGTTGGGGTTGGCATTTTCCATATTAAATTTATTTAATAACTGTTAAATATATTTAGATTGATGTACAAAGATATATTTGTCAGAGACTTGAATGTCAATTCCAACAAAGTTTCCAGGTGATATTGTCATATCAAATATTGTTTTCAAATCATTTGTTACAGATTGTAGAACAGACTTTGACTTAGAAAATAGAAGCCCGTCATCCACATATATACAGAGTTAACACTTTATTCCATTGATATTTGCAATATATACACATTGATCTGCTTTACTGTTTTTAAAACCAAATTTCTGAAGTACAAAATTGAATGTAATATTCCAGCACCGTGGTGCCTGTTTAAGACCATACAGTGACTATCAATTTACATACTTTATTGGGTTCATGTGTTAGACCTTCAGGGGGATACATAAATATGTTTTCTTCCAGTTCCCTATACAGAAAAGCAGTCTTAATGTCAAGTTGAAGAATCTCATAACCATTTTGAGCAGCTAGAGATAATAATAAACGTATTGAGTCATACCTGACAGTGGGTGAGAATGTTTCTTTGTAGTCTATACCTTTAGCTTGTGCATAACCCTTTGCACAGAGTCTGGACTTAAAGCGAGGACCCGTTGGTTGACCTTTGACTCTAAAAACCCATTTAGAGCAATGACGTTTGTATTTTCAGGTTTGTTTACCAATATCCAAGTACCATTTCTTCTATGGGCTTCAAGTTCCTCTTCAATAGCCTTTTTACATTTTTCAGCATTCACACAACTGATAGCATCTTTGTATGTTTCAGGGACTTGCTCTGTTATTAAGCATTCATCATAACAAAGGTAAGTTTTTCTTTGTTTTTATTTCTAGGTCTCAACATTATGTTGCTTCGGGAGGGAATATCAATCTTAATATCTGGTAAGTATTCATCTGAGTCTGAGTTATTTATAACAGTATTATATGAGCTATCTGAGTTAGAAGACTCTTCCCTACTTTCTTCATTGGACTCATTTGGCATTAAACTTTCTTCATTACTTTTACAATTTATATCTAATGTTTTATTTTCTGTTTCAGACAATTCCAGAGCAGCATAGTTTCTCATCACAGTGGACTCAAGAGATGCTGTATTGCATCCCTGCTCTTTATTACAGTTCTAGTATTTGGTATTATGAACCTGTAGCCTTTTGTGTTCTCACAGTAGCCAATAAAAGTCATTTTTTGTGCTTTTGGATCCCACTTTTTGCGTTTTTCTTTTGGCAGGTGGACCATAGCTTCACACCCAAATACTTTCATGTGACTGATATTTGGTTTATGACCAGACCAGACCTCTTCAGGGGTTTTAAATGATAAGGATCTAGTTGGAGATCTATTGATGATATATGCAGCAGTTTTTATAGCCTCAGCCCAGAAAAACTTCTTCAAGCCAGCATTCAGAATCATACATTTTGCTCTCTCGACTAGAGTCCTATTCAGCCTCTCTGCAGCTCCGTTTTGTTCTGGAGTATAAGGGGTTGACGTTTGATGTATTATTCCAGCACTCTTTAGGAAGTCAGAGAATGGTTTGTTGACATATTCTAGACCATTGTCAGTCCTAATACATTTTATTTTACATTCGGTTTGATTTTCGGTTTCTGTTTTGAATTCTTTGAATTTTGACAGTACCTCAGTTTTGTTGTTCAAAATGTACACAAATACCTTTTTAGAATAATCATCCAAAAATGCTAAAAAGTATTTAGCCCCTCCTAGTGACTGTGTCTCCATGGGGCCACACAAGTCAGAATGCACCAATTCCAATAGTTTTGAGGAATGTGATCCTTGACTTTTGAAGGGTAATCTTGTTTGCTTGCCTTCTTTACAAGTTATACAGGTTACATTATTCATTTGTTTATCAGACAATGTTAATCCTTTAGAACATTCTTTCAATTTCTTCAGAGTGTCAAAATTCAGATGGCCCATCCGTTGATGCCATAAAAACACATCATCTTGTTTAACATCAGACATGCATGCATAATCAGTATTCATGTTAAGCCGGTACATGTTGTTACCTTTTGTTGCCGTTGCTACTATAACATTTTGTCTGTTCAGTATAACACAGCCTTTAGAATCAAATTTAACTTGACCACCATTTTCTGTAATTTGATGTACAGATATTAAAATCACTGCAAGTTCTGGTACATACAAGACATTTGTAAATAAAATTGTATTTGACTGATTTTCTTCATTCAATGTATTCAAGGTCACATCACCAGAGCTACTTACAGAAAGTGTTTTGTTGTTAGCAACTTTTATTTGCTCTATGGGTGCTGAGTGTTCATTATTAAGAAGGTGTTGATGTCTTGTCATGTGCATGGTTGCCCCAGAGTCAATGTACCATGCAGAGCATCTGTTGTTGTCAAAAGGAGTGACAAATGCGGCAGCATATGAACTATTTGATTTAGCAACATTTTCTTTCGGTTTTGTCCTGCATTCTGTACTCTTTTGTCCATATTTATTGCACTGAAAACATCTAGGACCTTTGTTGAACTTCTTTTTAACATTCTTGGTTTGGGAACCATGAGCAGATGTAAAAGCAGAGTTATTGTTTTCAGATTTTACTTCTTGGAGCAATTTGGATTTAACAGTCTGCGCTTATTTTCATCCCTGAGCTTTCAATAGCTAGGATCATTGGTTTATAATATTCAGGTAACCCGGAGAGTAACAATGTTCCGAGCCACTCATCATCAACTTTGAATCCTATATTTCGGAGTTTGTGCGCTGTAGACATTATCTTGCTCACGTATTCGTCTATGTTTTGGCAACGAGAGAGTGTCGTTGTGCAGAGATCACGTAGTAGGCTAACTCTGCGTGTAAGCCCCGAGTCGTCAAAAGCGCGGGACAGGTTTTCCCACACTTCTTTTGCTGTTTCGGCCTCTTGGATATGTACAGATAGCTGTGAAATTGCCTGGGTACCTTAGTGTCTATTTTCCCTTGCACGTTAGAATTCAGGTTTTCAAAAATGTAACTAGATGGCGTTGGTTTCTTCCCAGCTAAATGGCGACCAAGGCAATCTCACAAACCATAAACTTGACTTTTAGTTTGACAGAAAATATACACATGCGTCATCATTATCGTCAACAACTGAATGTGAGGGTAGATTGATAAAAAAATATGAGACACAAGCATAACTAATTTCGTGATTCTTATCAAATGTTTGTAAGCGGGCACGAATATTGCGTCTAGCGTAACAAGTAACGTTAAATTTCGAGGCAGTTCATTAGAGTCCATTTGGTTCAATAATAACAACAGCGACTTATAAAGAATGTGTAGCTGGTTCAAATCTCATATATTACAAATCTTTTTTTTTGTTTTCCAGCTTTTGTGTTTTAGTTAGGTATTATTTATAAACATTTTGAAAAGGATATAATAATGGTATAAAAAACTACTTATTAAGCAATTTTGTTTCTTTTGCAGTAAGACTGCTGATAGCTTAATGTGATATTTTTATACAAGTTGGCTTAGTGGTCTATGTAAAGACTTTGACGCAGTAAGGCACGAGATTAAATCGCAAATCTTGTAAATTTTTTTGCTTTCCATTTAAAACATTTTCAAAACGTTATTGTAAGCTACAATCAACTAACTAGACATTCTTCAAACATATCTGGAATAATTTCGCTTGACTTGTATTAAGTGGGTAGTCAAGAGAATTAGGCATATTCATCATAAAACTGGTATTCAATTGTTACTTATTTAAGGGTACAGAAATAAAAATGAACCGTTCTAATAACGCAAAAACCAGTCGACACTAATTGCAGTGACGTCATGTAAACAATTTTTAGCCCGTAGCATTTGCTACGTGGTTAATCCGCCACTGGCACTATTGAAATAAATAAACTGTTTTTGTCATGTTCAAAATTGTATTACCTTCAAATAATTCTATCCTTTCATAAGCAATTTAATATCTTCACTTCTTTTATGTGGTTTACCTTTATTTATAGTTATTTAAATTACGTCTATTAGACGAATACTTAAATTATCTTTGTATGTAAAATTGTAAATATTACATATAAGTAATATTTAGTTGTTTTTCATTAAGTAATGTTGTTATTTATTTTTAAAATATTAATTTAAATTGATTAATTTAATTTAATATACATTTTAATTTGATTTAAAAAAAACAATTCAGTATTCTAAACACAAACCTATTAAAAGTAGCGTGACGGGTTTGAACTTACGACCACGTCCACATAAGTCTCCAGTTACAACCATTAGACTATTTCGGCTTATGGAATAATGTTGAAATGAACAAGTGCATTACGTAACAGGACCGTATTCACAACCTTACTTCAAAGTTACGTCTTAAAGATCAAATTGTCATAATAGTATTCTATAATATTTGACCACCTTGATAAACTCATTTGAATTAGCCCCGAATTGAATACCACTTATCTTCTGCTAATTGCAGAAGGTTCAAATTCGTCTAACTTTTAGGATGTCTTATATTATCTACCTTCTACTGCCAGGTGGGTCAGATTTCTAGTTCCTCTGTGCTTTTTGTAAGTTATGAATAACAAAAAAAATCGGTAGGATTTATATCGAAGCTGACAAGTGGATATTTAATTGTAATATAATATGACTGGCCTGTTGGTCTATTGGTTAGTGGCCCTGACTGTAATGTCGGGGTTGTGGGTTCGATTCCCAACCAGGACAATGTTTGTGTGTTGAGCACGATCATTTGCTGAATCTGGGTGTAATTTATCTGCAATATTTATGTTTTTAGAAATATATAAGTATGTTTATCAGTTGTTTAGGACTCGTAACACAAGCTTTGCTTAGCTTGGGACTAGGCGCCGTCGTGGAATATTATTATTAATATTCAAGTCGGTAGTTACTCAACAATAGGAACAAAAGCAGGTAAACAGGCTCATCAAACAAAAAGGCAATAATGAAATAATATAGATGTTTATTTCTTACAGTTTACTATTCAACAGTCAGTTTATCGAATAAGATTATAATATTACTTGTAATTTTTTATTGAGGCCATAGCTTAAATATTCGTTTCCCAAATTGGAAAGAGGATTGAAGCTTATGTAACCTTAACAAAAACAAACAAGAGGCAAGATATTTAAAAAAAAACCTACCAATTTGCACAACAACATATCAAATGTTTAGTAGGTAACATAAAAAACAAAATTATGTTGTGTTTTAACTTTAAGTTTCATAACTTTTTTAAATTATTTCAAATACATGTATTAAGTAAAACACACATAACGAGGTCTCCAGTACGCACTGAGTAAATATGTAATATTAATTAAATAATCATTTATCAATATCTCGTGTAATCACCATTTTGGTAAATAACAGCTTGCATTTGGGAACGCATTGAATTAATCAAATTTTTACACAAATCTGATCCACGAATACTCTCCTATATTTGTAAACAATGAGCCTCTAACGCATCTGGAGTACGCTCGTTTTGATTATTCCACCGTTAAACAATAACACCCCACAAATTTTCAATTGGATTTAAATCCGGTGATCTAGCAGGCCAAGGAATAGCGCAAATGTCATTATGTTGACGAAACCAAGCCTGCACACTGTGCGAACGGTGTAGGTATTGGACAATTATCCTGCACAAATGTTATCTGTTGCAATTCTTCGCTTGGATATACAGTTCAAACCAGTTCGAACTGTGGGCAACATTGTCTCCTCCAGCACTTCTATATAATTTGCACTATTTACTTGGTTTGGTATTCTCACTAGTTCTCCCGGATCGGCTGCACTCATCCATCCCCACATGTTCACCGTTATATGGCCAGATTGCCTATTGGGCACTAGGTGATCACTTGTGTATCGCGTATTATCTCGACGCCACAAACATAATCGACCGTGTTCACTGGACTTAAAAGCTTTTTCATCAGTAAAGATGACATTACTCCAATCAAAATTTAAGTGATCCATAACAAACTGCAATCTTGCTCTTTTATGGTTTTCCGTAAGCAAAGGTTTCACAGCATGCCTCCGATAATGCAGCCCTTCACTATGAAGAGCACGACGGACAGTATCGACGCTTGTGTCAAATAAACCAGCATAGTGGTTCGTCGGCAAAAATCCATTTTCTTCGTACTCCCTTACCATGGTTTGACGATGCAACATGTTTATAAATTTTTGTCTACCAGTTCTTTGACAGTGTTTCAAAGAACACTCTTTTTCAAATCGTCGTACCCATAGAACAACTGTTTTTCTCTGCAACAATAAAACAAAAATATATAATAGCAAATAATGATTATTATAAAGGAGTTTTTTTGTTATATAAAAAGTGTAAAATAAGATTACTTACGTTTACACCGGTCTCTCTGGCTATTTCTGACAAATTTTTACCTTGATTATGCAAAGCAATTATTTGAGCTCTTGTTACTAAGTCTATATTACAATTCATACTCATTGTGATAAATTCACCTGATTAAAAATAAAATTGAACGAAAGGAGCTCGAACGAAGTAATCAAAATGAACTTAGCTTACAATCAATTAAGCTTAGTCACAATTTTGTGGTCGAAGTATTATTTATACTACCTACTAATTATTATTTATAAATCCATAATCAACCTACCCTCTCAAGTTTTGAAATTGATACATAGACAATCAGATATTTATAAATTGATATTCAATTTTAATATTTTCATCTCTTTATAAAAAAATATAAATTATTTCAATGTTTAAAGAAACAAAAAGGAACTACAAAAAAAAAGCATTTGAAGCGCAGCAACGCCACCTAGTAGCAGTATAATATAAAGTTGTCGATAACAACATTTCAATCTGATTTTACGCTAGATGGCGTCATTTCTCGCTTCACACGATTTTTTTTCTGTACTATCCAACCACTATTGCAGCCGACCGTACATAATTGATACTATCGACAAGTAAAATGATTTTCGATTTTGCTTTTACGTCCTTTTTCTTGTCAATTGGTTCAGTTGGGTCGGGATTTTCAATGCATTCCCAAACCTCTTCATGTTGAAGGTATGTTTTTACAGCAAACCGCCAGATACTGTAGTTTTCTCGGCCTGTTAGTTTTTCTATAAGTGCCAGAGGATTGGTACTAGCCATGATAATTGGTATTCTTCACGACTTGACGATTTGTTAAAAATGAACCACGCAGCTTTTAGGTTAAGTCTGTACACTGCCACTTCACCGGCACGAAACTGTTTATAATTTGTGTTTATTCGTATGATGCACTTTGCAAACACTTTTATTTACGACTTTGGCTTTACCGGGCCCATAACCTGATGACTTTATTATTAAATTAGGGAATTGAAATAATTATAACACTCGTTGTACCACAGAATCATAAAGTATATTTTCAAGGAAAAAAAAAAGACCACAGAGTATTAACTTAATACTAAGAACGAACAATCATGGAAAGGCGGGAAACAAAAGATCAATTCCAGTAACACAAATTTCATTACCAGTAACATAATGTCATTACCACCGCAAAAAAATAATTTCAAACCTGTTTTTTTCAATCGGCGCTGCAGAAATATGAATGCCTTATTCACATATCCTCATAACATCTATTGTAGATTGATATCCTAATATACTGGTTGAGAATTGAGACCAATTTATTAAATTACAAAAAAAGTATATAAAAATTTGAAGAAACACCCAGATACAACAGGCCGTGACTTGCAACACATTATGGGGAGGTGACATGATGACTCACATAAGACGACCTGGCAACAGCAAATCTCCCCTGAACGCAAGAAATATTCTCCCCTACCGTGAAATAAATTAAGAAAGTGTGTTAGAAATTAGGAAGACAATGCGTTCAAAATATGAGACTAGGTGTGTAGGTGTACCAAAGCGATGCCGAGAAGCCGAACGGATTGTGAGTCGTTTGAAATAATGTGTCTATAGAAGCATTCAGTGACTCATCACCCCTAAAACTCATATCTCTCGATTGGGTAGGTAACAAATAATGTTTATATTAAAACAATGAAGTAGGTACATAATCACACTTTTATTGAAACCGTTAGGTATTTTCGGTTTAAATTAAATTATTATTTTAATTTAGTTTATTTCAGGATCCTGAAAATATTTATTTTTTATTTTTTCAGCGTCATTTTTATCGCAGTCTGGTTTTTTAACAATACAATATTAAGCTAAGCAGTAAAAACAATGAAATAAGTAAAGTTTCGTTTTGTCATAAATTACTCATTATAAATAATACGGTGTACAGAGTTTATTCGTATTCTGTAACCACTGTATTACAAACACAAGCATTTTCTTGAAGATCGCGAAAATAGGAAGCTCCTATATAGTTATGTTTCTCTTCGTAACTAGTATTTATAATAATTGTATTATTTATTTTGTAAGTTTCAGCACAAGACTCCCGCCTCGTGAGGCGTTAAGGCATTAGTCCTTTAAGGCATATCTAAGGTTAGAGGACTGCGACTGAAATTAGTCTTTAGTTTGAGCCTTAAAATTCCGAGACTTGAGGGTTAAAAGACTAGTTTAGTCGTAAGTCGTTATGAGTCGTCAAAAATTAGTCTAGTCTTGTTTTAAAAGATTTAAACGACTGAGTCTCTTGCATCACTCTTGACTCTGTGGTTTTACCTTTGACTCGACTAGCTTCAGTCTTCTTCCTTTTCAGTCTTCTGACATTGTTAAAGTGATGATGGCTAGGAGGAGCGACAGGGCAGGTTCACATGATATTTAAAAAACCGGCCAAGAGCGTGTCGGGCCACGCTCAGTGTAGGGTTCCGTTGTTTCCCGTCCGTCAAAATAAGTGTACTCACTAATGAGTTTAAAAAAATGCTTGCATATACGATTATACTACAAACTTAGTCCAGAAATTATTTTGTACAACCTTTTTGTCTTTTTTGTACAAAAACTGTTCTTTTCATCAAGTTCAAAATAATTTTCCTAGAAAGTCCTTACAAAGTTCTACTTTTCAGAATTTTTTCATATTTTCTAAACTTATGGTTCAAAAGTTAGAGGAGGGGACACACATTGTTTTTTGTTTTTTTTGCGATTATTTCCGAAATTATTGACATTATCAAAAAATGATTTTAGTAAACCCTTATTCATTTTTAAATACCTATCTAACAATATATCACACGTTAGGGTTGAAATTAAAAAAAAAATCACTTCCTACTTTACATATAGGGGCCTATGCTACCCTAATAAAACATTTTTTTCCAATTTTTATTCTACCACTTTGTCGGCGTGATTGATATACATATTGGTACCAAATTTCAGCTTTCTAGTGCTAACGGTCCCAGAGATTAAGCGAGGACGGACAGACAGACAGACAGACAGACGGACAGACAGACATGGCGAAACTATAAGGGTTCCTAGTTGACTACGGAACCCTAAAAAGAACCCAGAACTCTTGAAACGACGTGGGTGTATTTTAGGCATAGACAATTTTTGACACATACGTAACAATGGGAAGTTCATTTTAACATTTAAGTAAGCAAGTATGCTAGCAGTGAACGTCTTTGTGAAGGCTATAGATTATAGATTATGTTTACACTAAAAACAATCTTTATGTGTATCAATCTTTTCAATAGACTATCACACATCCATTGCACCCAGTCATAAGTACACAGAGACAAAAATATCTAGAATATTAAATGCTATATTCAGCCTCAGTAGAAGACTTCTTTGAACACCACATAATCAAACAATTTCGTCGCGGTACATGCAATAGGCCGAATGAAATGCAATTTTTCATTTTTGGCATGCAAATAAACTAATAAGTAACATAACATAACAATAATGACAATATATGACTAATTTTTTAACTTTTTGAACATGCTTCTGCAACGTTTGCAAAGACTCCTATGTCTACCAACCAATCAGAAGCGAGAATTTTAACTAGTTGCAATTATGACCAATGACAGACGTCTTTGTTTTGGATCCGACTGCAAATTGTCGTATGTCATTTTATTCCCGTTATGCAAGACGTCTTTGTGGTTTAAAAGATCAGTTTACAAAATTAAACGTTATTGATTTGTTCTGTAAGTAATCAACTCTTTTTGTATATAATTTATTTATTAACCGACTTCTAAAAAAGGAGGAGGTTCTCAATTCGGATGTTTTTTATTTAAAGCTTTATGCACAAAAACTGTACAAAGACGGACTTAATGCCTTAGATGCCGTCCAAAGAAATCTACGGATACCCACATATTTATTTATTTATTTAAACTTCATGTACAATAGTGGTACATAGGCGGACTTAATGCCATAAGGCATTCTCTACCAGTCAACCTTTGGGTTAAAAAAGACAACACTGTGGTAGGTTTGCACAATAAACAAATACATAATAACAAATAGTTCAAATGGAACAATATAAAATAAGTTATTTATAATAATAAAATACATATACAAGGTGCAGTTTTAAAACTGCACAATATTTCAGGAGGTTGTAATAAAACTCATAAATAATCATATAAAAATACGATACCTGGTCAATAATCAGTAAAACTTGTTATTTTATTTTTTTAATTTTAACCGTTTTTCAGAATAACTCTCTAAATAAACTTCTTAAAAAAATACAGAATCACCCGTTGCGATTTATCGCACGCCGTGTCACTGTGTGTGTGAGTGCATCAACCTGTACGAGGCTCCGCCCACTTATTTTACGAAATGAATAATTTAACCTTAGATGTAGATCGAATTCGATGATCATAATGTACATTAATGTCTTAAATTTCGCTATTTAATTACTCGCTTTTAAGCATCATCACAATGTGAAAATCTTTTAAAAGTCACGTTGACGTCGCGTCGATAGGTACTTACGTATCAGCTGATGAATAAAATGTTAGGCCGAGATCAATAAACCTTATGAGGCGTCCGTGCCTCCGTCCGTAGGTATCATAGAGCGCGCGCGCTCGAGATTTAGATACGCAGTGGTACATGAACGTACCTACCAGACGCAGTGTCATTCTCAAGGTCAGTTTTCCGTAATAATTTCGTTTTTATTTGTAGATTAAATTGGTGGATGTGAAATTTCCCTTCGTACTTTTTAATGGGCTGAGGACCGACAAAAAACACTTCAAGATAATTTGTGCTATTTACGTAGATAGGTAGGTTTTTAAGTGATTTATCTTGCCTGTTAGGTAGGTATTTTTACCGTAGTTAAAATTTTTAAATCAATTTATTTACACTAATCAAATTGATTCGGCTAACAACGTATTTACAAATGACTTTTTATGTACTTACTAATAAAATAAAATAAATACCTAAGCAGGTACTTATGTTACCTGGAGGTGTTGTTCAAACAGACATCAGTCTAGCACGACGTTGCTGATTTTCTTTTAATTTCGTAGCACAAACACATTCGTTTTAAAGTGTCGAAAGCACTAATCACTAGTGATTACCTTTTCACGTAACGTACTTGCCGACCGTAGTGAGGAAACCAAACCGTAGACCAGCATCCCGCGTGCTGGCCCGTGGCTCTCGCTTGAAGTATTCCAGGATATTTTCCTGCAAGGCGACAAGCAGGCCTTCGTTGCCGCGACCGTCAGCAAGCCGGGGAACGCCGAATCGTCGAAACTCGCGGAGTCTTTGCGTAGCAGCCAGTATTACCCTTTGAGATGGACGTTACGATGTTTCCACTGATAGCATACAAGCGGACTATCTCCACCAACTCTACATTGGAGTATTGGTCTGTCATCTTTCATCACTAGATACCGCAACCGTTAACCGAAGGCGCTGTGGGCGAATATTGCAAGCGCGTGTATGCACACGTCGGCGACGTCAGTTACACTAAACATGATCGATTGTTCGATGGCGCGGGGGCGTGGCTAGGGTGTGTCGTGCGGGAGATTATTGGTGCTTTACGTTGCGTGTATGTGTGTGAAAGCGCGGTTTAAATAATGGTGCGTTTGTGTGTGTGAAAGCGCGGTTATAAGGGAGGTATCAGACTAGCAGAGTTTATAAAAAAGGTAGTTCACACATACCGATTTCCATATATAAGAAAAAAAATACCTACTCATTTTATTATTGATTCGGGTCGAGAATCACTAACATAATTACCTCCTGAATTTTTTTGCACCTTTAAAACTGCACCTTGTATATGCTAAAATAATAAACTAATAAATACTATGAAAAATATGAAATCACTATGAGAACTTAATAACAATACTGAACGAAGACCGAACTAAGGTTGAGAGGACTTCAAGTAGTAGTTCCGAATTTTACGTTTGAAGGATAATTTACTTTCAGCTTTTTTGATGTCAAGGGGAAGCACATTCCAGAGTTTTATGGTGGAAACAGCGTAAGAATTGGACATAAAGCCAGTACGGTGAGAAGGAATATGAAGAAGCATGTTTTTGGATGCACGAAGGTTAAGATTATGAGAACTGCCCAACACTTTAAAATATTGTTTTAAATAATCAGGAGCACAAGGATCGTTCATTATGTACATATTCGGACGGTCAAAAATATTTTGACGTCAAAAGAAATCTACGGATACCCACATAATTGGAAGTCAAACCTACATTGACACCCAAAGAAAATCGACAGATACACACATATTTTGACGGCCAACTCTACATTGGTATTGGCATTTATATTGGCCTACCTTAAACTTTTGCACGGCCTACCGTAAAATTGTAAGGAGTACCAACTTAATTGTGAAGATGTCAGTAACAATGACATAAGAACAGTTAAACAGCTTACTGAGTACTATCACTTCGACGCAAATGCCAATACGAACGGAAGAAGTTTTGCTCGTTGTTCCAAGCGATTCGATGGATTGAGAGACTACAACAAGGTGGAAGATTTTATAAACAGTATTGTTGTTTATAAAAAAAATTTAACATATCACCGATGAAGACGCGTTGGAAGGATTGCCATTATTGTTGAATGGCACAGCAGCAACATGGTGGCATGGAGTAAAAAGCGACGTTAAGAAATGAAGCAATGCTTTAGAGGCAATACGTTCGGCGTTCTCGCCAAAGAAGCAGCCTCATGATGTAACAGGGTCACTCATTGGTTTTGTGCAAAAAGCAATTCCAGACGAATTTACCCATGAATTTATTAGAAAAGTGAACTGATTTTTGCTTAGAGAATAAAGACATAATAAATTTAAAAGTAGTATCGCTAATTTTTTTTTTTTTTTTTTATTAAATATTTTAAAAAAATGTAAAACTGTCTGAAAAATCATTCCTGTCCGTTTCCAACTTGGGACTTCTGTAGATCTTTCGATGTTAATTTTTATACATTCGTAATTATGTCAATTAGGTCATCCCGGGCTGATGTGCATCTGACGCCTCCGCTGCCTGGTCTGCGGGAGTAGCGGCCTGTCTCCTGGTATCGTCTCAGCGCATACTGCATCGATGAACGTGGTACATACAGTATAACAGCAACTTCTCGCTGTGTCAGCCCTTGTTCGATCAATGCTACAGCTTGTGCAACCTGTGATGGTGTTAATGGCATTTTTATTGGAATTAAATCACCTTTAGTTATTGAAGTAACAGTACGATATCACAATAATTGAATAACCTAACAATAAACTTTCACAAAACACAAATTTAAAACAGCAACTTAGTCGCTCAGATGACCGGGTTCAACTAAAACTTAAAAATAACGTCATATTGCACTCAAACATGATAAATTACCCTCTTGAACTAAAGGTAAACATTTTTTAGACCAACCTTCATAATAAATAATCATAGGAAACACTTAAAGCTCCTGTTATCGCGAAATACGCGCTTGGCCAAGATTCCGTGCCGGTGAGAGTAGGAATAAAACAATATTTTATATCATAACTAAATTGCAAGATATTAACCCAAATATACGTCGAGTGACATGGAATTATCAAGAGTCCGGTCACTGAAAAGGGGCTCCAGATGGTATAGGAGCGGTTGTTAAGCGCACTGCTGATAATTTTGTCAAATATGGTGGAGATGTTGGTACTTATGAAGACTTCTGGGCTTTAGTTACCAAAAATATACCAAACGTTTACTTTGATATGATAACTGAGCGCGATATTGAAGATAAAATAATTCCGCCAAATATACCAGGTTTTAAAGGCACAATGAAAGTTCATCAATTAATATGGACTGCTGATAATAAAAAAACTATAACTTTGCGCAGTCTAAGTTGTTTTTAACCGACTTCTAAAAAAGGAGGAGGTTCTCAATTCGGATGTTTGTATTTTTTTTTTTTTTTTATGTATGTTCGCGCATAACTTCGTCACTTGCCAACCGATTTGAAAAATTCTTTTTTTGTTAGAAAGGGTATACTTCCCAAATGGTCCCATAGTCACCAAGTCGGGATCTGATGATGGAATCTTGGCGAAATCGAGGGAACTCCTCAAATATTATAGGCAACCATATAGTTCTTTTGGTATTTTTATCAAAGACTTAAGCATTTATAGTCAAAACATGACATTTGATGAAGTGGAACTGGTGAAGACGACCAGAAATGGCCAACGGAAGTTTATAGTCACACAAATCTCTCAATGAACATAGTTACAAATAAATGAATAGTTCTGAATAGGTATGTTGAAAATGGTATCATCGATGTGACCTGATGATGATGACGGAGCTGGAAGATAGGTACCGGAACTCCGAAATTAATCAATGTATCCCAGCCGTGTTTGGGCTTATTACAATTGTCATGAGATGCACTTTGGCTATAAGGTACTATCGAACTGATCTGATGATGATGATGGAGCCGGAAGATAGGCACCGGAACTCCGTAATTAATCAATGTATCCTAGCCGTGTTTGGGCTTATTAGAATTGTCATGAGATGCATTTTGGCCATAAGGTACTATCGAATTGATCTGATGATGATGATGGAGCCGGAAGGTAGACACGGGAACTTCATAATAAAACAATGTATCCTAGCAGGGTTTGAGTTAATTGGAATTGTCATGAGAAAAAGGTACTCTGGCTGCAACTAAAAAGTGTGAAATAAAAAACTTTTTACAAAAAAAATAAAACCGACTTACTAAAAAAAACACTAAAACTATCAAAATAACTTTAATTTCGGAAGTCGGTGTTAAATAACGAAGAGGCAAAACTATTACAGAAACACCGACTTCCGAAATTAAAGTTATTTTGATAGTTTTAGTGTTTTTTTTAGTAAGTCGGTTTTATTTTGAATGTCAAGATTGTTTTATCCCTTGCCAACATAATAAATATTTAAGCTATCTCAATTCAGATTACTACGGTGAAACAGAATGTGGTCAATCTAGTGATCAGCGTAGTGAAAACGAAGTCACTTGTATCGAAGACAACCAATCCATATGTAGCATAGATACGTCTACAATTTTAAATAATTTAAATTTAGATGAATCAGATATTTTGAAAAATTTAAAATCTTTAGAGGGTCCTATCGATTTACAGCTCTCACCTATACTTAATATATCTTCAACTGTAACAAGATCTCCTAAAATTAAGATTTTATCCGATGTTCGTATAAATTGGGAAAACCGCAAATTTTATAGAATGCCAAAGAAAAAACTTGCCCCTAAAAAACTAGTAGTAGTATTTATTTCTAAACACCAACGAGAATTCGAGACTTTCATTCAATCAAACGTACCAGATGAACAAGAGTTAGACAGCAATCATTATGAAAAATCAGATGACAGTGACGAATTAAACATTTTTTAGGATTCTGTGAGATGTTTGTGATTTTATATTTCTATTTTCTTACTACTGTATTTTTAAGAGAAATCTCAATAATCTTGGTATTGTATTTGTTTTCGATAGTAGAATCGGTTAATTTTAAGATTTTTTAATATTGTTCAGATTATTTTATAATAATATTTAACTGTTTTTTTTTATTGTATGTGATTGAGGTTTTGACTCAAAAACCAAAAGATTGATTACCTGTTATAGTTTTGTAATGCCTATTGTAGAGCAAGTTATTCTGTTTATTTGTTAGCTTTTAGAAGTATATTTTTTACGCTATTTCTGTTCTCAGACACAAAAATCGGCTATTAAGGACCATCAGAGAAACAACACACATTCAATAGTTGTATAGGCTGGATCTCTCGCATACATAAAAAGGACCAATAGTATCTCTATTTCACGCGCGCGCCTTGCCGTGCGCGCCGCCATGTTGTCAGTAGCCCCGAGTAACTCACTGGGGACGGTCGGCGTCACAGTTTAAAAAAAAATGCCGATGCAAGAACATTCATTAGAAAGAAAATAGTGTATTTTACAAGTAAATTGGGGCTTTTTGAGACTGCAGGGGCTGTTCAGAATTTTTGTAATAAAAGATTTGATTGAATATATTTTTTCTTCTAGTAACAGTAGATTTTTTTTTTTACAAAATGGCAATACTACAACTAATGTCAGTGTTACCGGCGAAATTTGGAGGTTAAGAAAGTGTAAACAAGCGGTTATTTATTTATATTTTAAAATCTTGTTTAATCGAGTGAATTTGTACGTGTTATACTTCCAGTTGATACACCGAAATTTTAAAGGTAAGTAGAAAATGAGATTATTTATGTAGACATATGTTTTCTTGGGATTTCATTGGTGTTTTCAATTGTATTGTTGCTTGTTCTAGACGCCATATTTTTTGTGTTTTTGGAAATGGGGCTTTTTGGCACGAATTTGAGGCTATTTGGAATCCTGTTCCAAATAACCCCTGGTTTGTGTGTTTTAATTTTACTTAGTTTAAGATCATCGTCTCAAATAGCCCCAAATGCGTATTTTGTATAATTTTAAGGGGAAGCTTCTCATATCTTTTTTATTTTATATTACAGTTCCGGAAATATGGTGCGTATTTACCAAAGAAAGTACACTAATTCCAGAAATGGTAAAACTTTTGCACCGTATCAGAGTTATTCAAAAGAAAATTTGGAAAACGCCATAGAGGCTGTTAAGTCTGGAAAACTTAAGTTAACTGATGCTGCCGCTACTTATGACATACCTAAGAGCACACTATGTAGGAAATATAGAAATTTAAATTGCACGCAAAATAAAGCTGGACATCCAACATTGTTTACTCCCGAAGAGGAGAATTCGTGCGTCGATGCCGTCCCTCCACCCTGTATTGTTTATTATAAGTATAAGTGACGTTCCCTAGATTTTTATTGTGGTTAATTCCTTGCCAAATATTTATTTTTTGTCTATTTCCCATTTTATTTTAAGTAGGTACCTATTTCACGTTTTATAAAGATCTCAATGTTTAAGTATATTTTTACCTTCCCCTTAAATGTTCAAAATATTGCCTTAATTCATAAACAATTGTTAGTATACGATTACTTTAGATTCCAAATAGCCCCTAAGTGGCGAATCGCTTTTTCCATATTAAATGTTACGATGCTAAATATTTGGCTTTTTATTTAAAATTAAACCACAAACCTATGATATAATGAAAGGCCGTTTAATCCTTCTGTTGTTCCAAATAACGCAAGATCTGTTTAAATTGATACAGCTCCATAGATAGATGAAAAACAAAGTTAGAATATGTCTATTACAAAAAGCCCCAAACTAGCGATATTTGGAATTGCACTTTTGAAAAAAAATATCTCTGTATCAATGTTCAATACCTATATATATACAACTGTATTTTTCTAGAAGGTATTGATAAGGTTAGTCTTAAAAAAAATGTCTGAGCTCATAACCTACGTAGTTTTTGTGTACAACATAATTTTTTATAAAAAAACATACCAAATAGCCCCACTTTACGGTAAGTGAACACCTAATTACTGTAAAGTGGACATTAGAGCTGTCGAATCAAGGTAAGTTATTTTAATTTGTTGATATTTGCAAACTTTCAAATCAAGATTTGTAAAAAGTGACGCCATTGCTAATAAGGGCCACCTGGAAGGAAGTGAATAAGGGCCGGCCCTTATTGTCCTGTCTAAATATTATTTTTTTTGTTTGGTTTTCTTTTCATGTAGATAAATAGCTTTATCTTTTTATTAACATTAATGTTATTGTGAGTTATATATATTTGAATCATTTTTACAAGCTTTTTAACTTGCTATGTGTGTGGGTTTGTATGTGTTCCCGATTTAAAACTTTGCATGCTTTTGACAAAAATACAATATTATAGATAACAACGAGCTATCTGTTTTAACGGAATTCCTTAGCGAATAACAGTAGATTTATGGCTTTTGGAAAATTTTGATCAGCGGACCTACAGTACTAAATACGAGTTTTATGAAAGTTTGTTTAAAAAACATATTTTTCAACAAATAATTTATTACAGACTGGAATAATGGAACCTCCTGTTAAGAAACGTCGTGCACTTTGGTCAGTCAACCAATTAGCAGCTGCAATGGCAGCCGTGCAAAATGGACTACTGTCAGAGCGTGCAGCAGCTATGCAGCACGGGATACCGAGAAGAACCCTGAAAAATCAGGTAAAGTCGAAAAAAAATTAGGTAGGAACACAATTTTAACAGAGGAGCAAGAAAATGATTTGGCGTCTAGAATTAAAAGGCTTACCTCGGTAGGTGTTCCATTGACTCCAAAAGCCATACGTTTGCAAGCATATGTTTTTTGTGAAAATAATAATATTAGACATTGTTTTAATGAAAGAACACATCAAGCCGGAAAAGATTGATTGAAATTATTTTTGAAAAGGCATCCAGATATTTCCAAAAGAAAAGCTCAGATCTTGAACCCAGCAAGAGCTCAAAAACTCAACAAACCCATAGTCACTCAGCACTTCCAGGAAATAAAGAAGATATATAACGAACTGGATATTATAACTCATCCAGAGAGATTATATAATATGGATGAGAAGGGCTGTAGACTCACCATACACAAACAGCCAATGGTGTTAGCCCAAAAGGGAGCAAAAAGGGTGCATATGGTAGCACCAGAACATGCAGAGAACGTGACAGTGGCCGCATATGTGAATGCCTTAGGAAACCCTACTCCACCAATGATTTTATTTAACCCTTAATTTGGAAATGTGCCTTTAAAGATACGGCAACTTTAAAAAAATCTGTAACATTATATATTCATATTTTTTTGAATCGATCGATTTGATCTTAAAGATTTATTCAGCGCATCACTAGAAAACATAAGTCGGTTGCATTTTGAACGACTGGACATCCCTATTTACGTCAAACTCAAAAAATGCCGAGCACGAGGAGCAACAAAGCTGTAAGTTTTATTGATTTCTTTTTTTTTACATGTAACAGTGCCAGTTTTTTGTTAAATTATATGTGTATTGATTTATACGAACGATCTAAATGAAAATCTAGTATAGAAATGTATTCTCCAAGCTGTGATATGTTTTCAAACTTCTACGTGCCTTTAAAGATACTTTGCCAAAGAGCCGACTAAGTAGTGAATTACAACATTGTGCTTTAAAAGTTACATTGCCAAGGACCCTCATAAGTAATGTTTTATTACAATGTGTCTTTAAAGTTACTTTGCCAAAAGTTAACCAAGTATCGCATGTTTTGTATGTTATGGTGTTTACATTATAAAAAATCGTAATCAGACGCATGTGAGACCCCATTGTATGTGAGGCTCCTTAGGTTGAAATTAATGCTTTATTTGGATATAATTTTTGTCTATTTTTTGCAATTTTTCACATAATAAATCATTGTGTCACGGGCGTATATAAGGGGTCAGGGGGTCCCCCCATTGATATCAAGAATTCGATTTAGATTTTTAGTACAAACCTAAATCCCCCCCCCCATTGGCATCAAGCAAGTACCTAAACTCAGTCTCCGAGGCACGCCCCCCCCCCGCTGTGGCAGTGAAAGTCGACGGGGGACCCCCTTTACCAAGCTATAGCTACGTCGTGCATGGTGTTCAGTTTGCTTGGGTTTCGGTTTGGTTGCATGTGTTGCTTTTTTGTTTGTAGGTACTCTAACGAGCTAGGTCTAAGCGCATTTTAGCGTTGATCCCTGCAAGGAATTCACAATCTGATGACAGTGACACAACAGACTGTGAAGAAATTAACATAACTCCATCAGAAGATGAGACCTTCTGTAGTTCCTCAACGCCTTCTCTAGATTCTTCTTTAGATCGGATGAACCTACTCGACAGTGATGGATCTGAACATGATGCACCTATGTCTCCGGCATTGCAAAACGCCCCCACTATTTCGATCACAAAAGATTTGCCTTCCTCTTCTATGATGCAAGATATACCTTTTTCTCCAGTGTTACAAGCAGTATTTCCTTCTGAAAACGAAACCGATTACAACTCAATACCATCATTATCTTCAATTCCACTATTACCTTCACCAGCAGTACAGTCACCCCTCAGCTTGCAACCAACTCCAAACACATCTCAACACCTGCAAAAACAGATAACCACAAGATCTGTAAGGCGTGAACGAAACAACCGCCCCCGTTTAGTGGCGAAAAGAATTAAGCGCATAACTATAGATTTCAAATGGAAAAAGACACGCTTTATTCACGGGGCAACTGTTGACCCAATGCCATTTTCTCATCCACCTGCTGAGCTACCGTCACCTCGTCAATACTTCGCATTATTATTTTCCGACGAAATAATAAGCGATATTGTAACCCAGACCAATATGTATTCAGTACAAAAAATAGGACGTTCCATCAATGTAACTGCGAAAGATATTGAACAATTCGTTGCTATCCATGTTATTATGGGAGTAGTTAGAATGCCATGCTATTTAGATTACTGGAGCACACAATTAAGATTATGCACCTGTTGCAGATATAATGTCATTAAAAAAGTACCAATTAATTCGCAGATATATACATTTTGTTGATAGCAATGAAGAAAGTTTGGATAGGTTTCAAAAGGTCCGACCTGTTGTTGAAAAAGTTCGCCTAAACTGCTTGCTTTCGGCTGAAGAAGAAAATCAATTCAGTATTGATGAGATGACTCTTCCTTACAAAGGTAAAAAGGCTGGCAATCGTCGTCAATACAATGCGAAGAAACCTAAGAAGTGGGGCTTCAAAGCATTTGTCAGATCCGGTGTGTCGGGTTACATCTACGATTTTTTGCTATATGGTGGCGACGATACGTTTCGCAACATACAATTTACGGATAGAGAAGAAGCTTTGGGTTTTGGAGGTAAAGTAGTTGTGGCACTGTGTCAATCTATCAAAAACAGACCGTGTTTTGTATACTTTGATAACTATTATACGTCCCTAGAGCTGGTGGTTTATTTGAGAAATGAGCTGGGAATATTTAGCCTCGGTACCATCAAATCGAACCGTTTACGTGGATGCCAAAATGTAATAGACGACGATAAAAAGATGAAAAAAAAAGGCCGCGGTTCATTTTCTCAAATTGTCTGCAACGAAAATAAAATTGCCGTTGTCAAATGGTTCGACAACAAACCGGTCACTTTAGTAAGCTCATTTGCAGATTCTTATCCAGTTACCAAAATAAAGAGATATTCAAAGGACCACAAAGCCAAAATAGATATCGATTGTCCCAAAGTCGTCAGACATTATAATACACACATGTGGGGCGTAGATTTATCTGACATGCTGATAGCCCTATATAGAACTCAAATGAAAACCAGAAGATGGTACATGGGCATTTTTGCCCAAATTCTAGATATTAGTATAAATAACGGATGGTTATTGTATCGACGACATTGTGCACAAAAAAATTTAAAGAAAGTGTTGAGTTTGAAAGACTTTCGATGTCACATTTACTTCTCACTAATTTCCCAAGAAGTTGTAGAAAGGTCTGATGTAGCGGGACCTAGTCTGAAAATAAAGAAACCAGTTAAATCCCGGCCAATAGATGAAATAAGGTATGACGGTATGGGTCATCTGCCTAACCTTGAAAGTAGAGGACATTGCAGGGTATGCAAAGATGGACAGTCCACTGTGATGTGCATTAAATGTAATGTGCGGTTATGTCTGAGGAAAAAACGAAACTGTTTCTACGATTTTCATGTGGAAAAATAAAAATTAAGCATTTTTTGTCATTTCAACAAAAAATTTAAGCATTCTTTGTCATTTTAGATAAAAATTTAAACATTTTTTGTCATTTTAAATAAAATGTTAAGCATTTTTTGTCATTTTATTTCTTAACCCTGATTTGATATTGTATCTTTTTTGACACACTTCCAAAAGACTATACATTCCTCCGTATTTGGCAATGTGTCAAAAAAGACACATATGATTTTCGCGTAATTACTGAAAAATGATTTTTTTCAGTATTTTTTTGTATTCCCTTACATCTCAAATAATCGGTAAATAAACATTTTTTTATAAAATTTGATAAAAATGGTGCTTGCCGAATTAAGGGTTAAAGGGAAAAAACTAAAACCTGAGTTTAGAGACAACTTACCTGCGGGATCGCTAGTAAAAATGGCTCCAAAAGGTAGTATGACAACTTCTTTGTTTATAGATTTTATACACCATTTAGGAAAGTATAAAACTGGCGAAAAATGTCTGCTTGTTTTTGATGGTGCTTCGTGTCATTTAGACTATCAGATAGTTGAAGCAGCAGACGAGGAAAATATTGTGTTGTAGGTACTGCTTGCCTTCGAATACAACACACGAACTACAACCTCTAGACAAAAGTGTGAACAAATCCTTCGAACATCACTGGGATCAAGAAACTCTATTATTTTTATACCAAAATCCCGATAAGAAACTTACTAAAGCACGATTCAACACAATTTTCAGTAGAGTATGGTCAAAGTGCATGACTCATGACAACATCGTCAATGGGTTTAGAGCAACAGGACTTTATCCATATAACCCGGATGCCATACCAGAGGAAGCCTACGCGCCATCTGTATTGACTGAAATATCAGAAAGTTCGTATCGGGCACAATCTTGTACTTCGGATAATAATCTAGCTCAGGAAACATCTCCAATTCCCGGTCCATCTGGCATAAATTCACGGCTGCCTTTAAGAAATTTCTCCGAAAGTAGTTCAGATTCTGACAGAACAAACGTTGAAGATTTGATTATTTCATGTTCAGCTTCACCATCTTTAATGAACCGAACAAATGTAGAAGATTCGATTCCTTCATATCCAGCATCACCATCCTTATTGACAGAAGTGGACCATTCATTGCCGGTTTTATACAACTCTAATACAACGTCGAATCATCGTTTAGTCGATTACAGTTCATCAGATTCAGGCAATATTATACAAGACCCACCTATTCAATTACAAGAAACAAATACCATTACAAGGCGACCAATTATTTATAGCTCAGATACCGATACTTCTGTTGAAGACCTTATGTCTCTTCTAGCCAATTATCCCAATAGGCAAGATAGCCAAAACTTATACAGCCCCACTCCATCAGAAGACCAAAATGCAGTTCCTCCATTGATGCAAGACTGTACGCCAGAAAAAGGAATCAGCCACGGTAGTTACATACATAATGTGGCAAGGCAACGATCTGATAGTTCATCATCAGAGGACTCGGAGGATAATATACCATTACTGAATCTTAAGCAGAATAAAAGTTTGAAATCTCCTTTCCAACAGCTAATACCAACTCCAAATTATGCGGTGGTGAAGCAAAATAAACCAAGACGGAAAGCTATTAACTACAAAGGTCAGCGGGTTACTAGAGACTTATTTATGGAAAGAGAGAACAAAAAGAAAATACAAAAGAGACAGCAAACTCCTAAAGGAGGCAAAAAGAACAAAGAAAATAAAAAAAACAAGGGGATCCCTGATGATACGTGGTATTGCTACGCATGTCATACGGAAAGGATCCAAGATATGCGACAATGTCAAGTGTGTCAGAAATGGTACCACGAACAATGTGTTGGCCTAACGAAAGACGATATCAATTTTGTATGCCCCGAATGCAATTAAAAAATGATAGCTTTAGTTTGCAGGCCAAAACCGAGGTTAAAATTAAGGATCTCATTTGATTATAGTTGATTATCTATGTTAATAATGAATAATGATAATACTGCGAATCCACCGACCATTGATATATCTCGTAATTGTATTTAGATTTTTCGTGCTTGTTACTATTTGTTACTATTTCATTATTTTAATAAGGGCCAGGGCATTTGCCGGGCAAAAAATAAGCATTTATTTTTTAATTTTTGTTAAACCTATATTTTTGGTTAAGTTTTTTATCTAAAAATAGTATAAATTTGTTGATTTTACTTAAATAACATCTTTTTGTTACAAAATAATTATTATTCCTTGAGTTTTATAAGGACCGATGTATGTTTTTTTGTATGATTGATGGTAAACTGTTAAATATTTTGTCTGAAAATATTAATTATGTTGAGTTATAGAGGAAAACAATTTATTTTATGTTCTATCAGTTTAGTTTCTTTTAATTTTGTCTCGGACCTTAATAGACTACCTAAGTTTATTAAGGTCCTTAGTAAAGGATTTTTTAAAGTTTATTTTTGTTCACAAAATGTTTAAAACCTAGCCATATAGGCATTTTTTTAGATCTCAAATAAATAATGTTTAATAATATTCCTGATTTTTATTTCAAATTTGCCTATTTTTCTCAATATTCAAGTTTTAATTATGCCGGCTCTTATTTACCGCCGGTACCTTAATTACTGAATAAACTTCCACTGAATGCAGGGCAAATAGTACGGACGTGCTTGCCATCTATCGCTCCAACACAATTCGGAAAATTTGCTCGTGATTCGAAACCCTCAGCGATTCTCAGCCAATCTTCATGTGACGAAGGCAGTCTTAAAGTTTCGTCGTGCAGAACATCCCAAATTTTTGTAAACACTTCTGTAACGATTTTGCCAATAGTTGATTCTCCAAGCCGATAGTGGTAATGTAGATCTATGTAGGTATTGCCGGTCGCAAGGAATCTGTAAAGTGTAATAATATGTATTAAATTTACTCTTTTTTCTTATTTTTTATTGTTTCAGAAAAAAATGTGCAGCAACGATGGAAGACTGCAAGAGATGCATATATGCGTTGCAAAAATGTCTTAAAAAATACTCCCTCCGGATCAGGAGGAAGTAAAAAAAAGGTGTACATGTATTTTGAAGATATGAAATTTCTTGATAAAAAACACCAAGCTGAAGTTGAGGACTCCATCGAAAGTAATCAGGCTACACCGAGCGCAATTAATCAGGATATCCCAAGCATATCTAATCAAGACGTGCCAAGTACGTCCAGTCAGGACGTACCAAGGAGCACAGGACTTGAAGTAAATACAGAATTACAGAAAAGTGTTGCTCAAGAAAATTCTACAGACTCTAATTTTCGTAATAAACATTCTAATAAAAATCAGCGAAAAAGAAAACAGACGGACACTGATGAATTCGATAAAGAGATGCTAAAGATGTTCAAGGATAATGCAAAACTTTAAAAAAATGATGACATGAATTTTTTCATGTCTCTCCTGCCAATAACAGAAAAGTTTACAACGCATCAAAAACTGATTTTCCGTACAGAAATGCTCAAAAAAGCAATGGAAATTAGTAATATGCACAATCCATATGAAATAACCAGTAGACCGAATTCTTCAGATTCTTATTTTTCTCAACAGTCTGAATCGATTTTACGCAGTCAAGATCCGATCAACGTACATGAATATGAAACTTTCCCTGATATGTCTATACCGTTTCACAAGAATGTGTGATGTACGAAGTACGTCCCACTACTTCTTATACATTAAACTCCGGATCCCAAATTACACTTCTGGACACATCTATTGGCCCACCTTAGAGTTTAGGTTTCGATGGCCCCTACCGAAATATGATTGCTAGATTGAACAAAAACTGTTGATGCAGTTTTAAACCTGATACATTTTACCATCTTTTTCGATCGTATTGTTTTAAATTTGAATTCAGAATACCATACGACATGGAGCTACGCCTAACAAGTCGGATATGCGCCTTGTTAAAGGCAACTGATTTTTGAATAAAAAACATGTTTTATCAAATAAAGGTTTAATTTAATAACGCGTGTTGCCTCCATGGGCATCTACCACAGCTGTCATACGATTAGGCATAGAGCTAGACCAGTGTACTGTTACGGAGTGGGTCGGAAGATGGTTTTAAAAAAAAACTATTTAATATGCTAAAAGAAGATATATTGAATTATTAGTAAAACACGTATTGAAATTACTGTGCCCGACGGAAGTCCAATCCAAACTACTCGAAACGCAATTACAATCGCTTATGAAAATTACAACGGTTTCCTATTGCATTGACGTCAATGCAATGGGAAACTCAGCATTTTTAATTTATATTTTGGGTAATAGTTATTTCGATATAACAGTACCTTCCTCAAATCCCTTGGCATTGGCATTACGGTCGTATCTAGTTTTCATTTTTACGCTGGTGTTCATGCTATTCTCACGAACTCGTTTATGCACTTCGTCCAATTGATCTTGAAGGTCACTTACGTAGTCCGTAACTGGCTTAATCTTGTCAGGTGGCACGCCAGTTATGGCATCGACTGGAAGTCTCATCTCCCTGCCAAAATTCACTCTTGCTGGGGTATGTCCCGTGCTATCATGCACTGCCGATCGGTAAGACATCAGAAATAGTGGAATATACCGGTCCCAGTCCTTCTGATGGTCATCGACAACCTTAGCCAGGTGATTCTCCAGGGTTTGGTTAAACCTTTCCACCATTCCGTCCGACTGAGGGTGCGCAGGTGTTGTGCGTGTCTTATAAATTCCCAGAAGAGTACACACTACCTGGAACAGCGCAGATTCGAAGTTACGGCCTTGATCGGAATGGATTTCCAAAGGTGCGCCATACCGACATACTACTTCTTCGACCACCTTCTTCGCCACTGTCGTCGCTTCCTGATTGGGTATGGCGAAGACTTCGGGCCACTTTGTGAAATAGTCCTGGATCACCACTATGTACTTGTTTCCGTCATTTGTAACTGGAAAAGGTCCAGCGACGTCGATAGCGATGCGTTCCCATGGGGCTCCCACATTGTACAGCTGAAGCCTGCCCCTGCTCCTAGTCTGTGGTCCTTTCACAGATGCGCACGCTGTACATTTCCGACACCATTGCTCTATGTCATCTCTACAATTGAGCCAGTAATACCGCTGTCTCACTTTCAGTAGAGTTTTCTTGATGCCCAGGTGTCCTCCGGAAGCACCATGAGCAAAGAATCAAAGAATCAATCAAAGAATCAAAGAATCAAAGCATTTATTTCAAATAGACCATTTACAGGCACTTTTGAATAGTCAAATGTCGGTCAGTCCAAGAAAAGTGAAGCTAAATTGCACGTTCCAAAGAGTAGGTCTCTATGGAGAAGAACGTGCAAGAAACTCCATGGACACTCTTTTAAATCATATTATGTGTTACATATAATGCTTGGTTACATATTACTTGTTGCTTCTATCATGTGAGCACAATGTCGATAATGAAATAAAAATGTAAAATAATTAAAAGATAGAAACTGAATCAAGCCACTGGCAGCTAAGAGATGACCAGTCCCATCTGACGGCACCCGTTCACGAGCATGACGCGTGCATCAGCCCCACTCAGCTCAACCATTTTGAAGGGAACTGAACGACCCAATAACACGTGCCACCAACAGCGAGACATTTGAGTGAGCATGACAAACTCTCAACTGCCATGCTCGTAATGTCAAAAAAAAAAGTTGTAACCTAATAAAAATGCTCCATGGTGCTTCACATTCACAAACTTGGAAAAAGTGCTTCTACATTATACAATGCAATTGTGTCTTTCAAATTAAAAAATAATAATATTAGTTTCCAACTAATCAACTAATTAGTACGCCCTAGTGGTAGTGGAGCTGGACCAGCATTGAGCCAAGCATTTTTATCTTGAATATAATCCTCCAACTTATAATATGCTTGCCTGCATAGTGTGCGTTTAATACAAGATTTAAATTTCGTTTCATTGAGTTCTAATATTTGGGGTGGTATTTTATTATAACATTTCAAACAGTACCCCATGAAAGAAGAGGCCACTTTAGCCAGTCTGAAACCTGGTTGAACTAATTGATCCCTATTTCTTGTAACATAATTATGTCTATCGCCTCTTTTGCTAAAAAGATGAAGATTTTTTCTAACATACATGATGTTTTCATAGATATATTGACAAGGTACCGTCATTATGTTAATATCTTTAAACAGTTCCCTTAAATAATCGCACCGGCGGAGATTGTAAATAGCTCTGATGGCTCTTTTCTGTAATATAAAGATTGACTCGATGTCTGCAGCCCGTCCCCATAGTAAGATACCGTACGACATGACACTATGAAAATAACTAAAATAGACTAGTCTAGCGGTATCAACATCCGTAAATTGGCGGATTTTTCTAACAGCATATGCAGCCGAGCTAAGCCGTCCTGCAAGAGATGTTAAGTGAGGACCCCATTGTAGCCTAGAGTCAAGCGTAATCCCCAAGAAAACTGTTTTATCAACAAATTCTAGTTTCTCATTGTTCAATACTATGTCGCAATCACTACTTATGACATTTGGTAAGGAAAATCTTATGCATTTAGTTTTTTTCCCATTTAGAACTAGATTATTAGCAGTGAACCAGTTTTGGACCTGCAATAAGGCGTTATTTTCATCGTCAAGATTATTAGTCCTTCTATTTATCTTAAAAATCAAAGAAGTGTCGTCAGCAAACAACACCATATTAAGTTTATTTTTCAACAAATAGGGTAAATCATTAATATATACTAAAAATAAAAAAGGACCTAAAATTGAACCTTGGGGTACCCCCATTTTCACATTTAATCCCGACGAATTGACACCGTTTATTTGAACTAGTTGCTGTCTGTCATTCAAATACGATTTTAATAAGCTTAGCACCATCGTGTATTTCCTGTAGCAGGGGGACTACTTCACATCGTGGTACTATCACTTGTGTGGTCACCTCCTTGCCATCGTTCGATTCCCATTTCCTACAAATCACATCATTTTCTAGGACTAAACTGTCCCACTGAGCCCAGTAGCTCTTAGTTACGGGACTGTGTGACGATACTTCACTCCACTGGGGCCTAGTTCCGCTACGCTTCCAGTCCAGTATAGGTCGAATATCGTCATCTTCTTCCTGGGACTTCTTGAAGTCGCCTTCAGCCCTAATTAAATTAACGCGTTCTCGGGTTTCATTCTGCTGGCAGTGTCTGCAGTCCTCATTACATGGACGTCGCGACAGGGCGTCAGCATTGTTATGCCCTTTTCCACTGCGATGTTCCGTCACAAAGTTAAACTCCTGCAGCTGCTCGAGCCATCTTGCAACTTGGCCCTCAGGGTTCTTAAATTGTAGAAGCCATTTCAATGCAGCGTGATCCGTCCTCAATGTAAATTGTCTTCCTATGAGGTACTTGTGGAAATGCTGCAAGGTTTTTACCACAGCCAACAGTTCTCGTCGAGTCACGCAGTAGTTCCTTTCTGGCTTTGAAAGTGCCTTACTGAAGTAAGCGATTACGACCTGTCTGTCGCCCTGCACTTGTGACAACACTCCACCAATTCCCGTGTTGCTGGCATCGGTATCAACGACAAATCTTCCGTCTCTGCTCGGATACCCCAGTATAGGCGCTTCACATAGCCGTTGCTTTAGCTCGTCGAATGCTGACTCACAGTTCTTGTCCCAAATAAAATCTCGTTTATCCTCAGTCAGCTGATGTAAAGGTTTTGCAATGTCCGAAAAATTCTTGACAAACCGCCTGTAGTATGTGCACAACCCTAGAAATGCACGTACTTCAGTTTTGTTCTTTGGAACCGGCCACTGTTGGACTGCCTTTATCTTCTCAGGGTCGGTTCTCACCCCGTCGGCGGAAATAACATGTCCTAGGTAGCTGACCTCCTTCTTGAACAGGGCACACTTCTTTGGGCTTAGTTTTAAGTTAGCCCCTCGTATCCTGGTGAACACTTTCTCCATATTCCTCAGGTTTTCCTTAAATGTGCGACCCATTATAATGACGTCATCCAAATATACCAGACAGACGTCACCAAGAAGGCCCACCATGACTCTCTCCATGAGGCGTTCAAACGTCGCTGGGGCGTTGCATAACCCAAAAGGCATGACGTTAAATTGCCACAGGCCGCTGCCAATACCCGTACTGAACGCTGTCTTTTCTTTATCTTTCTCGCTGATTTCCACTTGCCAGTAGCCACTTTTCAAATCAATGGTCGAAAACCACTTCATGCCACTGAGCATATCCAGCGTATCGTCTATCCTTGGTAAGGGATAACTGTCCTTCTTCGTCACATTATTCAGCATTCTGTAGTCCACACAGAATCTTGTGCTGCCGTCCTTCTTCTTCACCAGAACGACTGGAGAAGACCATGGGCTCGTAGAAGGCTCAATTATTCCGCTATCAGCCATGTCCTTCACCATTTCTGCTACCTCAGATTCCTTAGCCCAGGGTATGCGGCGCGGTCTCTGTTTAATTGGTCTAGCATCACCTGTATCTATCTCATGCTTGACGAGACCTGTTCTGCCGCAGTCTTTTCCCGTTGCAAAGATATCTCGAAACCGTAGCAGAAATTCCCTTGCTTGCTGTAGTTCCGAAGTCGATAAGTTGCTCTTAGAATTTTCCAGAAGTTGCTGGATGTGATCAGTTTCGACTTTGGTCGTTTCTTGCTTTGCTGGAGATTTATTGATTTGACGGAGATACTGAACTTCTTCACATTTCCCAACAACACTGTTTTTCTTCAGTTGGACCTCTTCTTTCCCAAGGTTCACAATCCTGACCTTGGATTTCCCTGTCGTCATAACTAATGTCCTCGCAGTGATGATCTCCGGGTGCCGGCCAGTATCCTCTACCAAAACACATCTTGTTTGCCTGATTTTCTTGGGAAACTTTACTTCGACTAAGGTTTCTGTTCTCGGAGCCAGTGTGGTATTCTTTAAACAATAGAGGTTGCATGACTTAATTCCTCGCAGGAAGACTTCTTGATCTGGGAATTTCAATACTCCCCTGTCGATATCTAAAATACATCGGTTATTCCGCAAGAAGTCGAGACCCAGTATGCAATCGTCGGTAATATTCGCAATTAACGCAGGATGGATATACACTTGATCACCGATTTTGAACTCAATTTCTGTATCACCGAGGACGGTGACTGGCTGGCCGGTTGCTGTCTGAAGTCGGCAGGATGGAGACTCTCTTTGCCACAAGATGGTGCGTTTCAGCAACTCAGGTCTTATAACAGTCCGTGACGCCCCCGTGTCTACGGTGAAATTGCAAGCACGATGATTCAGCGTCCCTTCGATTATCAAACTATTTCCGTTCTGAACTTGATTGATGGTGATGGTTGGGGCCTTCAGTTGACCAGCCAGCACCCGCCCCGCGGCCCTGGCGACATTTAGTTTAACGACTCCTCGTTAACTTGAGTTCCGGAGTCCACACTTGCCCTTTTCCTCTTGGGGCAATCGGTACGAATGTGCCCTTTTTCTCCGCACCCGTAACATGTCGGAATATAGCGGGACTTTACCGAAGAAGGAGCCACCACTTCTCGGTGACGTGGTTGCGCTGAAGGCGAGACCACCACTTCCCTAACTCTATGCGTACGTGAATCATGTCGTACGGCTTCTACTTCCAGAGCGTGAGCCATCGCACTCTTCAAAGTTTGGTGGTGTCCGAGTCGCACCGTAGCTCTGACTTCAGTATCCCGTAGATCGTCAATGAATGCTTGCACCAGATTTACTTCCACCGTCTCTGGTGTCATTGACATGTACGCACGCCGGACTAGCCGTTCAACCTCGACTCCCCATTGCTGGAGGCTCTCGTTCGACCTCTGCGTTCTCTCGCGTAATTGCGCGCGGAAAACGTGCTCGAGGTGCTTGTCTCCATAACGGGTGTCCAGTCCCTCCATGAGACGCTCCAATGTCCTGCCGTCCGCAGGGAGGTTCTCTAGGACCAGCAGGGCGTCCTCTCGTAGAGCCAAAGTTAATGCCGCGCATACGGCGCCCGTACAATATGGTACGGGAAAAGCTCCGCCCCTGGGCTCTCCCACTGACTCAGAGTCTCCGGCCCCAGATCGTAGAGGGTGCGGTGAACGCTCTGTTCCCTGCGCGGGGGGAAAACTCCCCCCCGCCTCCGCCGCCAGCGGTGTCTGACGCGGACCGCAACAGCGACGACGACGACGATGCTCCAGAGGTGACCGAGGTAGAGTTGAGAGTGGCGGTGCGAAGGCTAAGTGCCAAAAACACCGCCCCAGGACCCGACGGCTTGCCTGGAAAGGCCTGGGTCCTGGCCGTGGAGACTCTCGGGCCTCGACTGAGAGGGCTCTTCAACGCATGCATGGAGAGGGGCCAGTTCCCACTTTGCTGGAAGACGGGGAAACTGGTCCTCATCGCGAAGCCAGGGCGCCCTGCGGACTCTCCGTCCGCGTACCGGCCCATCGTGCTGCTCGACGAGGTGGGCAAGCTCTTTGAGAGAGTCATTGCAAACCGCCTCGTCGGGCGCCTAACACGGGTGGGGCCGGACCTTTCGGACGGACAGTTCGGCTTTCGCAGGATGCGCTCTACGGTGGACGCCATCATGCGCGTGCGAGCCCTCACGACGGGGGCTGCGGTGTCCCGGGGCAGGTGTGTCGTGGCAGTGTCCTTGGACATTGCCAACGCCTTCAACTCCCTGCCCTGGAGTACGATCCGGAGGGCACTCCGGTACCACCGGGTGCCCGAATACCTCTGTCGAGTGGTCGAGGCCTATCTGTCGGATAGGTTTATAGTCTACCCCGGTCACCAGTTAGAAAAAAATAAAAGTTAGAATTATTAATCATTTTTAAAACCTAGTTTTTAATCGTTTGGTAGATTAATTATTATAACCTCCCTTTGGTTTATATAATTTGCATTGAAGGATCATTTACTGAATCTCATCATGTCTAACTACTTGCGTCTTTTGAAATTAAACAAGAAGAGAATTGAGCAGAGTCGTGGAAATTCCTCCAAAGCCTTGGTTCCCAGCAGCGATATCCTCGACGTCATGAACTCTCAAGAAGATATTCTGGAAAATAGAACCCTGATCTCTGATGATGTGATTGCTTTTGTATCACAACTGGCTTGGACTAATCCTACTTCAGAACAGAAAGTCTTTGTAAGATTGATGCTGTCATTGTGGATATCTGGGTATTACAGTTCACCCAATGCACATTTTCTAAAGGAATACTTTTATGATGTTATCAACCAACCGCGGGGATTGGTGGCAACAGAGGTAATCAATATTATAATTGAACAATGTAAACAGGATCCACAAATTGAGTATCTTGAGCTTACTGTAGATGCTAAGCTAATTGACCCAGCTCTTGAAAACATATCTTCAATTGCTGCCTATAGTGACAAGATCAAAGAGATTATGGATACTGGAATCCTGATTAAATTGATTAAAGTTATATATTTGCAAACATCAAAGCGATTGAAGCATTTGATAGCGTGACGAGTGACAGGATAGAATGGAAGAAAAAAACGTGTTGCGCCGACCCCAAATAAAACGGGATTAGGGCAGGAAGATGATGATTTGCAAACATCAACACATCTTAAATCAGCAATTGAATATCTATCTGGGGCATTCTTATTAAGCTTCATCAAGACAGGAAATGTTACAGTTGCTCACATCAATAAGAGGCTATCTAAGGTCCTAACTATGGATAAAATTGTTCTTCCAGAGTTCACCCCTGAAGACTTACAGCACTTGTATGACATCATCAAGGTTAGAATTGACAAGAATGACATTGATCCCAATGAGGTCATATCTTATTTCTCTACTCTGCTAGAATCCTCACAGAACATGAAGGTGAAGCCATTAATTAATCAAGCTGCATATAGAAATTTGACCGCTCTTTACATCATTAGTAAGAGCTTCTCAGAGTTTCCTGATTTCCCATGGGGACCCCCTTCTGAAAGCAATGCCATCCCTTAGAATAGAAGCTCAAAGAGTGTTCAACATTCTCAGGGAGATCGGGCAGAATAGTCTGATCGGTTATCAGGTCTCAGGAGCTGCATCATCATTTTCCAACCTGGCCGGATTATGCATCCAATTGCAGATTATCATAAAGAACCAACACACATTGACAGAATATAAAGGAGTCGGAAGCCTTGCAAACATTGGCAAAGTCCAGCATGACAAGTTTCAAAAATGGGCCACTGAATACAGCCTTGCCACGGAAGGAGTCGGTGTGAGCATTTCAGAAATGATGAAGAATGATGACATCACTTCTGAATTCTTCAAGTTATCTTTGGTTAGTGAATCCCTGACTACTTTCTTAAGTGAGAAGATAAGCGATGCAGATGATGATGATATGTCTGATGATCTAAAGCGGTTCTTCGGGGGAAAGAAACCCGGTGATGATGATGATAATGCTGGTCCTCCTCCAAGACACGCACCAAAGAGACCTCTGGAGGATGAAATGACTGATTATGAGAGACCCCCTCCAAAACAACAGTCAAGACCTTCCGCACCCCCGGCTTATAAACTCCATTCAATCACTGAAGGGTCTGACCAGGAAATGGAGACTGATGCTGAGTCAGATGCAGAACCACCTTCTCCGAGTGTTGGACCAAAGAGCTCAACAATTTATGTCAGGAAACCTGTAGGTCCTGCCGACAAGGATCAACCCGGAACATCATCTCAAAAGGCTTTAGTCGCAACAGTAATCAAAGGTGAACTCACAAGATTCTTTTCTGAAAACATGATTAAAGCAAAGATATCAACTGTTCCACAGGATCAGATAGTCAGCTTGAAATCAATTGCTTCGGTTAACTCTACATATTTACTCATTAAAGATAACTGGAAGTCCTTCACTCTTCCAGAGAAAAGTTGACAGGACCTTCTCAGATTATCCTTGGACTAGGAATTCTGGAGGAAAAATTCACCACTTCCGGAATCCTATGTTATTGTCTGGATTAGAAGGACCTTATCCTTATCCCACGATTATGAAGGAAGTTGATCCATCCATTTTAAACCAGGGAGACTGGAAACGTTGAGAGATGTCGTGCGGTGTTCCGCAGGGGTCGGTACTAGGGCCACCCTTGTGGAACATCGGGTACGACTACGTGCTGCGCGGCGACTTCCCTGACGGGGTCAGCGTGGTTTGCTACGCAGACGACACGCTGGTTCTAGCGCAGGGAGAGTCGTACCAGGCGGCGGTCGCTCTAGCGACACGCGGGGTTGCGATGGTCGTTGACAGGATCCAGGAGTTGGGACTCAAGGTGGCGCTTCACAAATCCGAGGCGATGTGTTTCCACGGTCGCCAGTCTCGGAACGCGCCGCCATTGAGTTCCCAACTAACGGTAGGAGGAGTTCATATCGGTGTCGGGTCGACGATGAAGTACCTGGGACTCGTCCTCGACAGCCGGTGGAATTTCGTGGAGCACTTCCGACGTCTGGCTCCCAAACTCAACCGGGCTGGGGCTGCGCTCAAGCGGTTCCTGCCCAACCTTGGGGGTCCAGACGCCTCCTGCCGGAGGCTCTACGCGGGGATCGTTCGGTCCATGGCCCACTACGGGGCGCCGGTGTGGGCGCCGTCGCTGAAAAAGCAACCGGCGGCCATACTGAACGCCTGCCAGAGGGTCATGGCGATAAGGATGGTGCGGGGATACTGCACGGTCTCCCGCGAAGCGGCGAGCCTTCTGGCTGGCCTACCACCGTGGGATCTGGAGGCAACAGTCCTTGCACACATGCACGATATGCGCGTGGAGATGCAACGCCAGGGTGAAAGTCCGCTGCCGCGACAGGTCACGGCATGGCGGACAGAGCTCCGGCGGAATCTTATGGTGAAATGGCGTCAGCGACTATCGCATCCCAGTGCTGGGCACGCCACAATCGTGGCGGTAAGTCCCCTCTTTGAGGCGTGGCTGGAAAGACCTCACGGCGTCCTTACTTTCCGCATGACGCAGGTCCTTACCGGACATGGTTCGTTCGGGAGTTTCCTGCACCGGATTCGTGCGGAAGTGACGCCCGGGTGTCGCCACTGTGCGGAATGCCCGGAGGACACAGTGGAGCACACAGTCGAGGTGTGCCCTGCTTGGGCGGAGCATCGCCGTGCCCTCGTGGGGGCGATCGGCGGCGGAGACCTCTCGCGCCGGGCCTTGGTTGAGGCCATGGTCCGGAGCGAGTAGGAGTGGCAGGCGGTCGCCGACTTCTGCGAAGCAGTAATGCTCGCAAAGGAGGAGGCCGAACGCATCAGGCAACGGCGTTATCGCCGCCGCCGCCGGGATTCTGATCCCGATTTCCGGCCACCGTAGGCGCGGGCTTGCGGACAGTGAGCAATGGGTAGCTCGCTGTCCGGCCGTCCGGTAACTGTCCGGACCAAGCCCAAGGCGTCGACGGCGCGCACTGTTCCCGCGCACCTCAAGGAGTTGTCAGCAACAGCAGGGACCCAGCCGGGTCGAAGCCTACTGGGGCCAGGGTTATCCGAAAGGGCGCTCGAGCCCCGGTATGAAGGCTAGAAGGAACGGGGTGGGTCTTTTAGTCAGTAAGAGTCTGACACTATCTCCCGCTCCACCCAAGGGCAGGGGATGTCAATGCATGATTTTTTCCCACCATAAAAAAAAAAAAAATATGTTGTTTTTTTACCTCTACTATGATTAAACGTAATGATAAAACGAGTAAATATGTTTTTTTCTTACCTTAAAATCACCATTAGTCGTTCAATCGGAGGTATAGGCACGATTCGTAAGCTGCCCACCAGTTATCAGTTTATCCTGTATCTTTTCCAGTAATTCGTCAATAGAACTTTTGACAAATTACTGGAAAAGATTGACATTCGAAAGTAATTAAAGAATTTACTTTCGTCGGCCCTCAAAGTGCCATATAATAAGACAAAGTCTCCTGCAACGGCTCTCTGCTCAATTACTGGATGAACGTCGTTTTTCATTTTTTTGGGATAGATAGTACAGAGCAGCAATAATTAATACACTTCGCATTTTGGTCGTCGTCTGTACAGTAAGGTCAGTACGATAACTAAAACGAGCCACGCTGAGCCTCAGCGCTGAAAAACTACGCGCTGAGCTATGAGCGCTGACTGTGAGCGTGAGACTAAAATCAGCCTAATGGTGACGAAATGTTCGCTCAATGTTCACAAGAGGACTGTGGAGCATGCGTGTTTCTATGGAGATATGCGTACCGTCTCCATCAGAGCGGTTACGAGAGCGCGGAGCGCAAGAGGTTCGCGAACGTAGTGGATACCCAGCTTTACAAGTAGCAATAACAATAGGCTAAAGGCGGGTATCCACTTTGTTCGCGCTTCAGCAGCGCTCCGCGCTCTTGCAACTGTTCCCGGTAGTGGGTGCGTGCGCGAACACGGAGCGTGCAACGTTGCACGCTCCGCGGCAGGCGCTCCGACTCGTGTCGGTTTTTAGCGCGAACACAAGGGGGAGCGCAGTGTGTCTGTGGACGCGAGCACGAAGCCACGTATGTGTGTACCCACAGAACATAGGAATCATTCAGTAGACAGAAGGAGTAAGTAGGCGGGGCGCGCGTACCCCGACTTTTGCGGTGTATCGCTTACGTTCCATTGCGCATGTGCCGCGCACATCAGTCTAGTTACGGTCGCCACGGTGATAATAATTAAATAAAAAATATAAAAATGCCCACTGTGCTGTTTTGGAGTGCAAACACGATAGTAGTACCAATAATTTATCAAATGGAGGTACATCTTATCATCGGTTAGCCCTGGTTTATTTTATTTTGATTATTTTTGTTCGTAATCTATGAGGTCTACATTCTTTTAAAGCCAAAAAATATTCTAGATCATTCAACAAATGTCACTGTTAGCTGCTCAATTAGAGATTATCATTATCGATAAGGAGTTGTTGTATTGTAATGTTCTTTTGTACCGGGAAAAAATACCCAAGTGCTTTGACAAAATTATAAACACACACTATATTTTTTTTATTACAGCTAAATAACTCGCAAATAAAACGGACACAGGGTTAGAGTTTCCATAGGCTCAAAATGTAGTTTTCGTGTTATTTTGTGACTTCAGATTTCCTAAAGATCCCGACAGAAAAGAAAAACCGGCCAAGTGCGAGTCGGACTCGCCCATGAAGGATTCCGTAGCAGCAGTAACATAATATAAAAGTTCTTGTAGTTCATTGTAACTTTGATCAATGTTTTAATAATAATGTATTTTTTTTTAGACTTATGACGTATTAAAAAAAAACTACTTACTAGATCTCATTCAAACCAATTTTCGTTGGCAGTTTGTATATAATGTACATCATATATTTTTTTTAGTTTTATCATTCTCTTATTTTAGAAGTTAGAGGGGGGGAGACACACATTTTACCACTTTGGAACTGTCTCTCGCGCAAACTATTCAGTTTAGAAAAAAATGATATTAGAAACCTCAATATCATTTTTGAAGACCTATCCATAGATACCCCACACGTATGAGTTTGATGAAAAAAAAAAATTTGAGTTTCAGTTTTAAGTATGGGGACCCCCAAAATTTATTGCATTTTTTTCTATTTTTGTGTGAAAATCTTAATGCGGTTTACAGAATACATCTACTTACAAAATTTCAACAGTATAGCTCTTATAGTTCCAAAACTATGAAACCTAGATAAATATTGTCTATAACCAAATATCATCATAATATGTTGGAAATATGGTCCAACTGCAAATGAGCGTGGTATTACGTTTGTATGGAAATTCATCCTCCGCCGGCCCCTTAAAAATGTTGGCATTTGAAGAAAGTGAAGCCACAGAAAAATTTATATTGATAATGAATAATATGTTTGACATCTTTAATTCACGTAATCAATATAATTACGGTTTTAAGAAAGAAGGCTTTAAATGAGCGCAATGCAACTCAAATTTTTGAATATTTAAATATGGCCTGTGATTATATTTCAAATTTGAAACTTGAAAGTGGCGCTCTAATTTTATTGGAGCGCCATTTTACAATAGTCCCCGCAAAACCGGATTTCTTGGATTCCTCGGATGCGCTGAAGCATTAAAATGTCTTTATTCAGGCCTCATTCAGGAAAAAATCATCATTTACCTGCCTTTTTATAAACTAAGTCAGGATCATTTAGAGCTGTTATTCGGTAATATTAGATCACACGGCGGATCTAATAATAATCCAACCCCAAGGCAGTTCGTGGCAGCATACAAAAAACTATTAGTACACATAGAACTAAAAAATTTCGGATCAGGAAATTGTACTGCTTTGGAGCAATTATCTATCCTGACCTGTACATCTGCAGTAGATCGCTTATATAAAACGTCTACTGATCCAGGTTTATTTCAAGATGACTGGATAGACGATAACACAGAAGAACAAGAAATCGGTGAACTTTTACGAAATATTTCTCAATTTGGTGCTCAAGCGATATCTCATATTGCAGGTTACATTGCCCGAATATTAATAAAAAAAATTAATTGCAACATTTGTGTCGGCGCTCTCATCTCACATCGATGCACTTCTTTACATAAATTTATAATAGCAAAAGACAAAGGTGGACTTGTGTATCCATCCAGTGATATGATTAAAATTTGTTAAGTGGCTGAAGTCGTCATTCGATCAATTGACGAAAAACGGTTTAAAAAAGAAGAAATAATAGCCAAAATATTAAGAAAGTTGATGGGAGATAAATTATTCGCCTTAACCTTAATAAATTTAAATCATTTGTGAAGCGAATACTTTGCCAAAAGACTTTTTATGGATACTATAAAACAGTATCTTGAGGACACTTTGCAAAAAGGCTTCGGATTGAACTGTTGCAGTACCTGCTATAATTGTTATATTTTTTTTTAATTGTGCTTTTTATTATATTGTTACGCCATTAAACGTGAACCCGCCATATCTCCGAGAAAATAAAGAGTAGCACGTAATAATTAAAACGCATTGCTGTTCGAAAGGTCTAGAATGGTTGTACGTAGCCAGCCTTAGAAAAATCTCGAAACATCCACAAAGTACTTACAACTAGTGGGTAGGCATTTATCTAGGATAAGGGAAATGATACTCTCCGACGTTAACAATAGAGTCGAAATTCGCATGAAAGTGACTCTTATTACCACGAGTAATAAAAATGATTTATGACTTCGAGAAGCGATTCAATTGTTCTGGAATTCTGGATCGTTCGTGGGACGTCGGTATCTAGAATTTTCTTGGCTTCGCATATAAATACGAGCCCCCGGCCGGAAGCGAGTCAGTTGTGATTTCGACTGCGATCAAGAGCGAACTACCCTAGTACTCGAAGTGATTTTACTCAACGACCTAAGCGATAGTGTAACGGTACTCTAGTGTTAATTGCGATTCGGATTATTGTTGACTGGACTATTTTGTTATTGTTAGTGGTGAATAAAGTTGTCTCTTAGTAAATCGGCATTTGATTACCCACGTACGTAACAACTGGTGTCAGAAGTGAAATGCCATTAACACCGAGGGACGACGAACAGCGACCACGAACAAGGAGGCAAATGGAGATGGATGCTGCGCGTCATCGTATGGAGGAGGAAGATCAGGCTGGTATAGGAGCAACAGCAGCTGCTGAGGCGCCAACGGGACAAGCCTCGGAAATGAGCCTCGCTGCGTTGTTGGCCGCCATGCAAGCTAGTATGGAGGCTAACCAGCGTAAGCTCCAGGATCTAATCGCGGCTAACCAAGAAGAAGCTCGCCGCGAACAGGAAGCCGCTCGCCGCGAACAGGAAGCCGCTCGCCGCGAACAGGAAGCCGCTCGCCGCGAACAGGAAGCCGCTCGCCGCGATCAGGAGGCTAAGCAGAACTTGATCCTCGATAAAATCGACCAAGGCCTCGTCACGTTGGGCGAGAAGGTAAAGAATCTCACCTTGGAGGTCAAGGAGGTTTCCGCCCGAGCTGATAGCCTCGAAACAAGAATTAATGGCTACGAAGATCGCCTGCTGGACATCAACAAAAAAATCGTCAAGCTCGAAGCACGCGAACCCGTTGCTGTTGGCTCACCATCGCACACTCCCTGTACATGCGCCGCAAAATTTGATGTGCCGCATTTTGATGGCACGTCTTCCTGGACGGCATTCAAATACCAATTCGAAACATTGGTTAAGATAAACCGCTGGGATGATGAGCAGTCTTTCGCTGCATTAACTTTGGCTCTACGAGGGGACGCCCTGCTGGTCCTAGAGAACCTCCCTGCGGACGGCAGGACATTGGAGCGTCTTATGGAGGGACTGGACACTCGTTACGGAGACAAGCACCTCGAGCACGTTTTCCGCGCGCAGTTACGCGACAGAACGCAGAGGTCGAACGAGAGCCTCCAGCAGTGGGGAGTCGAGGTTGAACGGCTGGTCCGGCGTGCATACAGGTCAATGACACCAGAGACGGTGGAAGTAAATTTGGTGCAAGCATTCATCGACGGTCTACGGGATACAGAAGTAAGGGCTACGGTGCGACTCGGACACCACCAAACTCTGAAAAGTGCGATGGCACACGCTTTGGAAGTGGAAGCGGTACGAAAAGATTCTCGTACGCACAGAGTACGGGAAGTAGTGGTCTCGCCTTCAGTGCAACCACGTCACCGAGAAGTAGTGGCTTTTTCTCCAGCACAGTCCCGCTATATTCCAACGTGTTACGGGTGCAGAGAAAAAGGACACATTCGTACCGATTGTCCTAAGAAAAAGAGGGAAAGTGTGGACTCCGGATCTCAAGTCAACGAGGAGTCGTTAAACTACATGTCGCCAGGGCCGCGGGGCGGGTGCTGGCTGGTCAACTGAAGGCCCCAACCATCACCATCAATCAAGTACACAATGAGAAAGGGCATAACAATGCTGACGCCCTGTCGCGACGCCCATGTAATGAGGACTGCAGACACTGCCAGCAGAATGAAGCCCGAGAACGCGTTAATTTGATTAGGGCTGAAGGCAACTTCAAGAAGTCCCAGGAAGAAGATGACGATATTCGACCTATACTGGACTGGAAGCGTAGCGGAACTAGGCCCCAGTGGAGTGAAGTGTCGTCACACAGTCCCGTAACTAAGAGCTACTGGGCACAGTGGGACAGTTTAGTCCTAGAAAATGATGTGCTTTGTAGGAAATGGGAATCGAACGATGGCAAAGAGGTGACCACACAAGTGATAGTACCACGATGTGAAGTAGTCCCCCTGCTACAGGAAATACACGATGGTGCTTCTGGAGGACACCTGGGCATCAAGAAAACTCTACTGAAAGTGAGACAGCGGTATTACTGGCTCAATTGTAGAGATGACATAGAGCAATGGTGTCGGAAATGTACAGCGTGCGCATCTGTGAAAGGACCACAGACTAGGAGCAGGGGCAGGCTTCAGCTGTACAATGTGGGAGCCCCATGGGAACGCATCGCTATCGACGTCGCTGGACCTTTTCCAGTTACAAATGACGGAAACAAGTACATAGTGGTGATCCAGGACTATTTCACAAAGTGGCCCGAAGTCTTCGCCATACCCAATCAGGAAGCGACGACAGTGGCGAAGAAGGTGGTCGAAGAAGTAGTATGTCGGTATGGCGCACCTTTGGAAATCCATTCCGATCAAGGCCGTAACTTCGAATCTGCGCTGTTCCAGGAAATGTGTACTCTTCTGGGAATTTATAAGACACGCACAACACCTGCGCACCCTCAGTCGGACGGAATGGTGGAAAGGTTTAACCAAACCCTGGAGAATCACCTGGCTAAGGTTGTCGATGACCATCAGAAGGACTGGGACCGGTATATTCCACTATTTCTGATGTCTTACCGATCGGCAGTGCATGATAGCACGGGACATACCCCAGCAAGAGTGAATTTCGGCAGGGAGATGAGACTTCCAGTCGATGCCATAACTGGCGTGCCACCTGACAAGACTAAGCCAGTTACGGACTACGTAAGTGACCTTCAAGATCAATTGGACGAAGTGCATAAACGAGTTCGTGAGAATAGCATGAACACCAGCGTAAAAATGAAAACTAGATACGACCGTAATGCCAATGCCAAGGGATTTGAGGAAGGTACACTGGTCTGGCTCCACAACCCGCTTCGACGGAAAGGGAAGTCGCCGAAACTCCAAGCTCGATGGGAGGGACCTTACACCGTGTTAAAAAGGATTAATGACGTGACCTACCGCATCAAGAAAGGGCTAAGAGGGAAACCCAAGGTTGTCCATGTGGATAGATTGGCGCCGTATCACGGATCTAATAATGCTCGGGACGAGCATGACTAAGAGGGGGGCACTGTTACGCCATTAAACGTGAACCCGCCATATCTCCGAGAAAATAAAGAGTAGCACGTAATAATTAAAACGCATTGCTGTTCGAAAGGTCTAGAATGGTTGTACGTAGCCAGCCTTAGAAAAATCTCGAAACATCCACAAAGTACTTACAACTAGTGGGTAGGCATTTATCTAGGATAAGGGAAATGATACTCTCCGACGTTAACAATAGAGTCGAAATTCGCATGAAAGTGACTCTTATTACCACGAGTAATAAAAATGATTTATGACTTCGAGAAGCGATTCAATTGTTCTGGAATTCTGGATCGTTCGTGGGACGTCGGTATCTAGAATTTTCTTGGCTTCGCATATAAATACGAGCCCCCGGCCGGAAGCGAGTCAGTTGTGATTTCGACTGCGATCAAGAGCGAACTACCCTAGTACTCGAAGTGATTTTACTCAACGACCTAAGCGATAGTGTAACGGTACTCTAGTGTTAATTGCGATTCGGATTATTGTTGACTGGACTATTTTGTTATTGTTAGTGGTGAATAAAGTTGTCTCTTAGTAAATCGGCATTTGATTACCCACGTACGTAACAATATTTTAAAATTTGACTGAATGTGTGAATTGACATTGATGATTATATCGACCCATCCGAAGAACAAATGAACAAATGTAACATTGTTGAATGAGAATTTCAAATGTAACATTGTTCTTCGGATGGGTCTATGGGGTGAACTTTGAATGGCTCTCCTGAAAACCTAGTAAATTTCAAATGTAACATTGTTCTTCGGATGGGTCGATATATAACTATAATTATCAACTTATTATTATTTACATAATATTAAGTACATTTTTGTAAATTTTATTTATTTATTGTGAATTCTCCATATTCTCCATAATTTTAACGTATCGTATGTCTGGCAATTTTGAGCACTTTCAGGCCTACCCAAATGTCTTTTCTTTGTTTGTCAAGTTATTAAGCTCCTTAAGAGGCCTGACCTACACAAATACCTACTAATTAATGCTCGCACTAGATAACTAGATAGAGCTACTCAAATCTGTGTGGACTTTAAAAGTGAATTTGTAGTCAGCCAAGAAACATCAGCTTCATTTAGTTGACGATTGACGGATTTTTTTTTGTGTAGAAGTTTTTTTTTATTTATTTACCAAATAATTATTAGTTATCAGTCAAAATTTTTGACTTCACCTGTTTTCTCGTATTTGATTAGTTAAACAATTTTTTATTTTAGTTTGTTAAAGGTGAAAATAGTGTAATTCCGTTAGAAATAAGCCTTTGTACTCTTTTATCCTTATTTTGTTCTTTTCAATTTTAAGTGTTTGTTTGTACTTAACTAAATAAATAAGTGAAATTTTAACCCTTAAATGCATAAAGTATCGAAAACGATACTAAGACTTCAGAGCCATATTCCGATTTTATTTTTAAACTGACCTGTCAGGTAGAATGGCCAATCTTATCGTTGCCTATTACTAAAAAAAAAAAAGATTTGACATGTGACAGTTCTGACAATTTGCCTTTTTTTTACTCACAATGGGTCGCAAGCAAGTAGTCGTTGTGAAAATTTCAAATTTGTATCTGGTGCCATAACGGGAAATTACGAATATTTTTTCTTGAAAAAATACCAGGATGGAAGGTAATTTGTTTCTCAAAAGTTCGTTTTTATACATGTATCGATTTCGATACATCATGCACTAACGTTCTTTTTTGGGAATCTTAGAAAAGGTGATTGTAGTTTCATTTTGGGTTGTGTTTTGAGCTTATTGGAGGTTTGGTTTTGCATGTGGTGTGTTGTTTTCAGATAGGGAGATAGAAAATTTGCTTCAGCGTTTAGAAAATGGCGAAATATCAGATGACGGGTTAGAATCAGACGAAGACGATATACCGTACTATACATCTCGGGAAGAGTTGGTGAGAGAGCTTGAAGATCAGCAAGAAGACGAGGTCATAGATGAAGGTCTAACTGGGATCGATGAAGAGGATCCTCCTTTGGTTAACAATGATAAACAATCACCATTACCAGGTACTAGTTCAGAACTTCCGGCTTTTAGCATGAATACAAGGAATTTAGTATGGAAAAAACAATCACTTGTTTATAATGAGGATGCAGTCAAATTCGGAGGAAACGAGGAATTGCCTCCAGCGGTGATGGAATTGCAAAGTCCATATCAATGTTTTACCTACTTTTTTACAAATGATATTTTGGAAAAAATTGTGACAGAAACTACTCGTTATGCTGTTCAGACAAAACCAGATAGACCGGATTCTCTAACAATATCAGACCTGCGTAAATATTTAGGTATCCTCATATTTATGTCTGTATACCACTATCCCAGCACACGATCCTACTGGTCCGCAAAGTTTGGTTTCAGCCCTATCAAAGATGCAATGCCGGTAAATAAATTTGAGAAAATTAGAAAGATTCTGCATTACAACAATAATGAAAATCATTTACCTGTGAATCATCCTCACCATGACAAACTTCACAAACTTAGACCAATAATAGAACATCTCAACGCAAAATTTTCAAGCATTACAATAGAACAAAGATTATCCATAGATGAGCAAATGTGCTCAACGAAAATAGGCCATTTCCTCAAACAATACCTTCCCAACAAACCCCACAAATGGGGGTTCAAATTGTTTGTCCTCTGCAATTTGATGGGCTATGCATACAAATTTCAAATTTATGCCGGAAAAGAGGCTGATGATAGATTGCCAAATGAACCCTATGTTGGAGTGGTTGGGCAAACAGTTCTGAATCTTCTCAGAATAGTTCCGGGGCAACAAAACCACATTGTCTATTTTGACAATTTTTATACGTCCTTGCCTTTGATGTGCGTATTAGCTAAAGAGGGAATTCACTCCTTGGGAACTATACAACGAAACCGCTTGGGTAAGTCATGTAAGCTTCCGTCAAAACAGGATGTTATGAAAAATACAGTAGCCCGAGGTTCATATGATGAATATGTCACAAATTTCGAAGGCGTAGATATAACCACCGTAAGCTGGAAAGATAATAAACAAGTTATATAAGCGTCAACATATGTAGGAGCCGAGCCTGTAGAGAATATTGATAGATTCGATAAAAAAAGAGAAACGGCGGATTTCCATTCCATGCCCCAAATTGATCAAAGAATATAATGCTCACATGGGGGGCGTTGATTTGATGGACTCCTTTCTCGGAAGATATAAAATCCGAATGAAGAGCAGAAAATGGTACATGCGCATATTTTTTCATCTGCTGGATTTATTCGTTATCAATGACTGGATCCTATACAAAAAAGTTTCCACTAAAAATGGTGTGCCACAGAAAACTATACTGAATCTAGCTGATTTTAGGTCGGAACTGGCCGATACGCTATGCAAGTATGCTCTTCCTGCTGCCAGAGGGCGCCCGAACACTAGCAGCCCATCCAGTACATCACAAGGGCCAACACCTAAAATCCGAAGGGGTAAACCGTGCCAAACATTGCCTCCACTTGAAGTCAGATTGGATCAAATGGATCACAGCCAGATAAGGACAGAAACCCGAGGTAGATGTATGATGCCCTCTTGCCATTTACTCAGCATTATAAAATGTGCTAAATGTAACGTCCATTTGTGTTCAAAAAAGTCTAAAGACTGCTACACAGTATTCCACAGCTCTGTCAATATCTAATATGTTTGTCTATATGCACTATATTATACTGTAGTATAATATGAGTGTGAGTGTACTAATGCATACTGTATCGAAAACGATACTTGTAGGTTTTTTGAAAATAAAAAATATTAAAAAAAAAATGTTTATTTTTTTATTTTTTCGATCATCTAGAACACTTTTTTTAGCACATATATTTTTTCCGATTGAAAATACGTTATTAAGCATTTAAGGGTTAAAACTTTAATTGTTTTTCAGCATTAACACGTTCTATGCCAACGCAGGTCAGTGCTGACCGACAGTGAACTTCCTCTTTAGGCCAATAAAAAATCAGAAATGTGTTAAAATTTTGCCAAACAATTTTTTTGATTAAATACTTAAATCTAATGTCAGAATGTGTGATTCTATTAACAAAGGTGAATTTTAGTCATAGTTTATAGAGATATTAGACGTCGGTCAACATTGACCGCCGCGGCCCATGGAGACGAAATATCGACTTTCCGTTAGGGGAGGCCGCGCGGGTCGCGGTGTCGGGTCCGTCCCACTACCCCGCAGCCAGTGAACTCTCCCGCGCCTACGCAGTTATCGCCCGAATCCCGATGTGAGACGCCGTTTTATTGATTGATTTGTTACGATAGCGTATCCGTTTGTTTAAGTTATTAACATTCATTATTAATATGAACGAATTTGAAGATTTTGAGATTACGGAAGATATTTTAACACAGATCGAAAACATAGAAATTGATTTTCTCGACAAAAGTTTAAACCTAAGTTCTGATGACGAGGAAGTAAAAATTCAACCCCCCCGATCGAGGCACAGGCGTCTGCGGATCCTATCAACAAGCGAAGACAGTGATACAGAAATTGATCGTGCTATCCAAGGTTTAGAAAATAGTACATCCTCAAAATGGACCGAGTGTAAAGGTAATCAGCGCAATATTATTCCTTTCACTGAATGTTGTGGCATGCCAGTTTCTATTCGCACGTCAATGACTAACAAGTTTCCAGCTGATTTTTATGCACTTTTGGTGATGGATAGCTTATTACAACAAATCGTTGAAAGTACTAATGCTTTTGCAATAACTAAAATAACTCGCACCACAGAAGCTTCGAAACATGCAAGAATCCGCTCATGGCCAGAAACAAACCTTGCTGAGATAAAACATTTTTTCTGCTCAATATTGTACATGGGTTTGGTAAAGCTTCCAAAAATTGCCGATTATTGGTCTACGAGTGATATTATGAGCCAAAACTTTCCACGAACTGTAATGTCTAGAAATAGGTTTGAATTGCTTTTACAAATGATACATTTTTCTCAAGATGACGATAATAATAAGTTGGACCGACTTCACCGCGTAAAACACTTGTTAGATGTACTGAATAATAATTTCCAGAAAAATTATATTCCTGGTGAAGCCATATGCATTGATGAGAGTATGGTTCCGTTTCGAGGACGTTTGATATTTCGCCAATATAATAAACAAAAACGGCACAAGTACGGGGTCAAGCTTTTTAAACTGTGCACTTTACCAGGCTATACATACAGGGTTACTGGTAACTCGACGTATTCCTTGCAGGACATCATAGTAGGGTTAAAATGCAACAAATTAAGCCACCAAATGTTCTACCGAAGTTCAGTAGTTTTTGAGTTAGTAAGGGTTTTAGATTTTTTGGTGAAAAATCCCAGATTAAATTATTTGAAGCCAATTTGAAAATTATTCACGGGGCGGCTGTACTGAAATTGGAGTTATTATCATAGTTGACGCCGTAGCGGATCGTTTTTAATAATTAAAAGTTCAAAATGACTAAAACTTTGGTGAAAATCACTAATCAAACATTTTTTTTTTGTAATTTTTGCTATTACTTCATACAAAATGTTGTCTTAGCACAAAAAAAATACTACACCAGGTGTACAAATTATTAGTAAAATATCCTTGTCTTATCAGCTATCCAAAAAGGATTGTCAATACTTTTGCGTGTGTGACAGGGAAAGATAGAAGTTTTATGGGGAGCAGGTAAAATTGCGAGACGGTTCTAGAACAATAAGTCGACCGTCGTATTATTCGTAGTTTTTACCTGCGTTTGAATTCCAAACACTCGGCAAGCTTTATGATTGGTCACTATTGTTCCCTCGGTACGAGACAGGGTGCGACTTCACAAAATCTGGTCGTCAGCGTTAGTTAGTTACAACTCTACGTTGCGCAAGTTCGTGTTTTGTTATCTGGCTATATCCCTGACTGTTGCCCCATATCTTGCTCTTGTGTTGTGCTGTGCGTTCATAAGTGCTGACTATGGCTGCATATTCTAATCAAGAATACGCTGACATATTGTACTGTTACGGACTTTGTGACGGTAACGCTGCTGAGGCGCGAAGATCATATCAACTGCGCTTTCCAAACCGCCGACTCCCCCACGTTAGTGTCTTCGGATCGACTTATCGGCGATTATCTGAAACTGGCAGTGTTCAAAGAAGCAGGCAAATTGACACTGGTCGTTCTCGGAGATACACGGCTGAGGACGAGGAGCTGATTCTTCAACGTTTTATTGACGACCCCAACATATCTACAAACATCGTAGCGCGTGAGCTTGGTATGTCACAGTGGAAAGTCTGGTCTGTAGTTCACTTGTCAGGCCGACATCCATACCACTACTAACTCGTGCAGTCATTAGAAGAGGGAGATCCGCAGAGACGGCTTGAATTTTGTCGTTTCATGCTAAATGCCGATGCCGAAAGTGAAAACTTTTTGAAAAACATTCTGTGGACCGATGAGTCATGTTTTGACCGTGATGGTATCACAAATTACCACAATTTACATTACTGGGCACCGAAGGGAGAAGGAAACCCTAAGAAACTGAAACCAACCGCATCTCAGCGTAAGTTCTCGCTTAATGTTTGGATGGGTATTATCGACGATAAGTTAATAGGCCCACATATTTTACCCCGAACATTAAATGGGGAACTTAATGAAGATTTCCTAAGAAATCATTTAGCAGCACTGCTCACGGATGTACCCGAAGAAAGAAGGGCAAACATGATATACCAACATGACGGATGTCCAGCCCACTTCCGCATCACAATTCGACAATTGCTGGATGAAAACTATCCAAACCGATGGATTGGGCGCGGTGAGCCGATTCCGTGGCCTGCACGAAGCCCTGATCTGACGCCGCTAGACTTTTACGTCTGGGGTCATATTAAAGACCTAGTTTATGTGACCCCCGTAAATTCAATTGAAGAACTAAGGGAGAGAATAACAGATGCGGTGGACCAGATGAGGACCACAATCACATCAAGAATCACAAAAACCGAAGTGAGGAAGCGAATAAGAGCATGTATTCGAAACCGAGGGCAGCACTTCGAACAAGACGTGTGAAATACATGTTATTAAAGACCACAAATTGATATTGATTAAAAATAATAATAATTTTCACGAAATTGTTTAACTTGATTTTCCGAATAAATACCTTCTTGTACTAAATCAAAAACGATTTTCATAATGCAGTCCAAGACTTTGTATTAACTTTCATACCTTTTTGGAAAGCTGATAAGACAAGGATATTTTACTAATAATTTGTACACCTGGTGTAGTATTTTTTTTTGTGCTAAGACAAAATTTTGTATGAAGTAAAAGTAAAAATTACAAAAAAAAAAATGTTTGATTAGTGATCTTCACCAAAGTTTTAGTCATTTTGAACTTTTAATTATTAAAAACGATCCGCTACGGCGTCAACTATGATAATAACTCCAATTTCAGTACAGCCGCCCCGTGAATAATTTTCAAATTGGCTTCAAATAATTTAATCTGGGATTTTTCACAAAAAATCTAAAACCCTTACTAACTCAAAAACTACTGAACTTCGGTAGAACATTTGGTGGCTTAATTTGTTGCATTTTAACCCTACTATGATGTCCTGCAAGGAATACGTCGAGTTACCAGTAACCCTGTATAAGATAAATATATATGCTGGAAAACAAAATGAACAAACTAATGTCACCCCTCATAGAGTTGTAATGAACCTGAGCCAGGACTTGCTGAATAAAGGGCACTCGTTATATACTGATAATTGGTATACAAGCGTACCCATAGCCAGAGAACTCTTGAAATATGAAACACATTTGATTGGAACTTTAAGAAAAAACAGAAACCATTTCCCTAAAGTAGTAGTTTCTACCAAGCTAAAAAAAGGCCAATTCATAGCGAGAGAAAGTGATGATGGCATAACCGTTTTAAGATGGAAAGACAAACGAGAGGTTTTAGTACTTTCCACGAAACATTCAACACGTTTTATTCCCGTTACCAAACATAATAAAACCACAATGAAACCAGCTATTGTTTTAGATTATAACAAGGCAAAAGGAGCAGTGGATTTAGCTGATCAGATGGCAGCTTACCAGACACCATTGAGAAAATCTTTAAAATGGTACAAAAAAATTGCATTTGATCTGATTTTATACGTCGCCTTGGTGAATGTTTTAGTTTTATACAGATCCGTCACACATAAAAATATACCTATTGTAGAATTTAGAAAAGAAATACTCAAAAGTTTTTTATCAAAATCTTCAACAACCGAAACAACTTCAGGACGGAATATGAAGTAGTAGTAGAAAAAAGAAGGTCCTTCTCTAAAGGTGCGTCGGATATGCACAGTTTGTTACAAAAATAATGGGACCACTTTTGGGCGTGCACTTGCCAGAAACAAAACTAAAAAAGTGCCTACTTTCTAGGTAACTAAAAAAGTGCCTACTTTCTAATACAGTTGATAGGACACTATTGATAATGTGAATCAGTATGCATCAAATTTTTTTATTTCAGTTTTCGAATGACTATAAGTGTCGGGTTCGAAGCAAGTTGGCCAGTATAAGAAGGAGCCAAAGTGGCACAGGGGGCGGACCTAGTGTGGCCCCACAATTGAGCCCTTTGGAAGAAAGAATGGCATCTCTTATAGGGAGAGATGTGGGCCCTTTACCTGGAGTCCGTAGGGACCCAGTCATTGACTTAGAAGTATGTAACTATTTTATTAAATGATTACTAAATGAACAATTTATTAGCTCTTTTAATTTAACAATCTACTTTTCAATTTTATATCAAGAACCAAGCGGAAGAACCTGTGATGATGGTGCCACAGGATGAAGAAATACCTGTGATCATGGTACCACCGGATCAGGATTCACAAATGTAAGTACAGTACCTACATACAAGACATTGGTGTTAGTATGACATTAAAAAACAGTTTATGATAAAAAATGGTTTAATTCATACAACTTCATTTCTTAACATACAAATATACAAAATAACCTAAATACATTATATTATCTACTACACAAAACAATGTTTACTGCTCTATTTTACTACAAATGTAAATTATAATTTCAGAAACTTATCAAGTTTGCCGCAATGGGGTACTGACTGGACTCTAGGTTCTCTTGCTGTAGAGCGACCAGGCACCAGTAATAGTGGAAATGTGCCTGACCCACCAAGCATTGGTGACACACCAAACTTGGTTGGTCAAGTGACTAGTGAAAATGTGCCGGACCAACCAAGCTCGAGCCAAAATGTAGAACAACGAGGTTAATATTCATATTTATATTCATTCATCATACTTTAAGTATTATAAATTTATAATATCTTTAAGACTAACTACGCAGCGAGATAAATTCAAAACATTTGGTAATAAAGAGATAATAACCAGAGCGATAAAAAGTATTACAGAGAGCCATGAATCTGTCTTTCTTTCAGACCGCACCTCAAGGAGAGAACGGAGGTCCATTAGGCCACGTGCACGTGCTCAAAATCATAGTAAGTTGTCATTTTAACTAAATTATAGGAGCTTACATGAATAAAAAATTATAAATTGAATACAAAACTACAGCAGATATTAATTTTAGCTAGAACAAGTGCTCTCAGCGAAGCTCAGGCAGCTGTAGCACGTATAGAGGAAATGCGTGCTAGAACAGAGGCAGTAGCCATGGCCAGTCTGAGGCAGGCTGAGAACTTTGCTCAGCTGATGCCAATTATATCTAGCATCGCAGACTCTTTACGAGTATTAGCAGAGAGATATATGAGAGGTAAGGGAATAATTAAAATAGTTTAATTCAGTAATTCCAGTAGTACTCTTATAAAAGAGAATATTAAATAAAGTTTCTATTAGTAATATATATACCAAAGTCTAATATAAAATTTTGTTTTGTTTCAGAATAATGCATATTACATTTTATTGTTACTTACATACTACTTTTTATTGTTACCTTTTATTCTTTTTTATATTTTAGTGTAATAATTGGGAAAACCTTAATATTAAAACAGGTTAATTTTAATATTGTTTTTATTTAACAGTAATTGAAAAAATAAACGAATCTTGTGTGAGAACGCAAGAGCCCTCTATTTGTTTAGTTTCAATTATTATGACACTACAGAAGATTGAAGCATGAGTTTGGATAGTCATATATACCAATCACAGGCTAAAACAGGCTGAATACCAAAGTTTTACCATAAAAATAGGTCAGACAAAAATTGTGGATCATACAATATCTAAGAGCATTCTTTTATATATATAAATATGGCAATTAAAAAGTTGAAAAAGTTGTTATTCATAATATGTACTACTTGTATAAAATGATACCTACTATGTATTTGTAAAAGTGTAAAAACAAGTTTTATAGATATCATGATCAACAATGTGTAACCTATTTTAAAGATAGTTAAAGTCAAAGTCAAAAATCAAGAAAGCACTTATAAATCATCAAAAAAAAAAAGAAAACTAAAGTTACTGATTTTACTGCCGGTTCGGAAGCAGGGTCTACCGAGAAGATACCGGTAAGAAACTCGAGTAGTTGCTCTTTTCAATGCCATGTTGTACAATTATAATACATTACATTCATAATATTTTTTAATCTAAAACCAAGTCATATAATTTCAGGCTTTTAGAAACAAAAACTTTAAAACTAAGAAAATGTAAAACAAAAAACTAATCAATAATTAATAATCAAACATTTCAAATAAACAAAACCATTGGACTTACCCCAATAAAAAAGATTACATAATAAAATAATGTTATTTTATTTATCTGAGAGTTACAGCCAAACGTTCCGCAGGTGTGATGGATCTTCGCATACTTATTTGTATTCTGTTTCTTAATACGTTGGCTTAAAATTGATAGAAGTTCATCAAATGAGTTCACAGACATACTATAGTAAGAGAAAAACTTATGAGGGTTATCACGGTGTGCACTAAACATTGAATGAAATATTCCAGAAGTTAAACGGTTACTTAGCACTGGTTCCACCCAAACATTGCAGTTTACTTTATTTTTTAATAATTCTAATAATCTAAGAGCTGCAAGCGTAGTTATCATTGGCGAATCCATGTTGAAATGAACACAAAACACAGCGGTAAACCGCGTCTCGTGTAGTTTGCTGGTTTGCGGGAGCTTTGTCGAGCGGATTCCCGCGGCGGGAGAACCGCCCGTGTAGTATAGCCATAAATGACGAGCATCCGAAGTCCAGCATTTTTTGAAAAACATCCCGAGCTTATAACAGCGCCTTCCAGATGACTTCGTTTGGTGCAAATCAAATCGCTGAAGTAGGGTTCATGCAGACATTCAAGGTCCAGGGGCAAGTCAAATCAGGGTCAAATCGGTTCGCTGCTACCTACAGACATTCAAAAATTTTTGCAAATTTATTTTGTAAGCGATTTTGAACAACAAGCAAACCTGCGAAGTAGACACATCAGCGCAGATAGAAGGCCGATCACAGCCCATCTGGGGCGATATAATGCGCCAACGACGAATGAGGTAGCCGTTCTCTTAGTCGATCAGGAGTGTGATAAAAGAGACATCGCTTTGCGCACGCATGATGACCGGCTTCAAAGGATCAGCGAGACTCATCGCGCGTACGATTCTCTTCAATATCAGCTCGTGTTCTGTCGCGGACAGGATGGCTACCATTTCGCCCACTATAATGTAGACCCCCAGACAGGCTCCCCAAATTATAACAAAAAACGTCCGCCATGCAGCTTCTTGATCCAGCTGAGGGTAAACAACGGGTCTTATCTCCACCATTACCGTACGCTCTTTAGTCAGTTTCTGGTGGACATGTACGCCAAAATTGAGACAGAGCGTTTGGTATTTATAAGGTCCAACGAACGACGAATTTCAAACGACTTTAAAATCGGTGTCGTTCAAACTCGATTGATGGATGTGAATACGGAAATGGTCTAAACGACTAAATCGCTACGATATCGTTACGGTTTTCATTACGTGAATCGGTCTACAGGACCAGACGCACATCAACGTCGCGTCGAGTCGATCAAACACATCTGCAAATACGGCAGCAAAGGGAGCGATCAGGCAACGTTTGCTTTACAGAGCACTGATAAAGACGAGGTGACCAAGTACCAGTCTGGTCGCTACATCAGCACGTCTGAAGCGGTTTAGCGGATACTGGCGTTCTCTATACACTGACTGGCATCCTACAGTCATGCATTTAGACGTCCACCTATTGAACGGCCAGCGCATATATTTTAATCCCGACAACGTTGCTGAGCGCTTGGAAAATCCGCGCCAAACAACTCTCGTGGCATTTTTCAGGCTCTGAGAAGTCGACCAGTTTGCGAGATCCCTTACGTATGACAAGGTAACATATTACACGTACGATAAGCAAAGGGGTGTATTTAACCGACGTCGACGGGGAGGTGCTGTGGAAGGTTTTCCGGGAATTTTCAAGGACACCGCATTGGGTAGGGTTTATACCGTGCATCCGAATAATGGCGAATGCTATTTTCTGCGGTTGTTACTTCACACTGTGCGAGGCTCAACGTCTTTCGCATTTCTGAGAACATTTGATAGCGTGGAGTATCCCACTTACCGCGCAGCCTGCGTAGCACGTCACCTTCTCGACGGTGACCAAAATTGGGAGGACACCCTCGCGGAGGCGAGCGTCAGTGACAATCCCGGCCACGTGCGTCATCTGTTTGCCGTCATCTTGGTGTTTTGTGGAGTCGCGAACCCGGTAACTTTGTGGGAGAAGTATCGCCATCATCTGTCTGAAGATTTTCTATGAGCTTTGAGGCGTGCTACTGGAGACGAAGTCGAAGTAACTGATGAACGCGTGCTGAACACCCGTCTCGGTTCACTTCAAGATATGGTCATTTCTATCGACGGCAATCCACTGATCGAATATGGGTTACCAAATCCCCAATCATCACCGCGTCAAGACCGTGGAAATCGGGAGTATAACGCCGAGACAAATAACGATCCGGGCGAAATGACCACCATACGAAATGATCATGTCGCTTTGTTCTTTTCAGAGCAAAAACAAATTTATGACATCGTCCTTGAAAGTGTTGGGCAAAACTAGGGTAAAATGTTTTTCTTGGATGCTCCTGGTGGAACAGGAAAAACATTTGTTACCACTGGCATACTTGCAGAGGTCAGGAGGCAAGGCAAAATTGCTATTGCTGTAGCGTCGTCGGGAATCGCTGCCACACTGCTTCCGGGTGGCAAGACAGCACATGCCATGTTTAAGGGCCGTATTAATAAACGTTCCTCAGCCCAAGATCTCGTACTTAATACCAAGCTTGAGGTCTTGATCGTATTAATAAACGAGATTCACAAGCTTAAGCTCAAGCTCAAGCTCAGCTTAGGTTTACGGCATCAGCCGAGTGTTGTCTGATTAATAAACGAAACTCGAAACTTAAGTTTACAACAATCTCTGTACTTGAGCTGCCAGATCATGAGTGTAGACCGACCGGGACTTGAGGTCGTGATTATCGTAGCGCGAAACATGGAATTTGTAAATATTTTGAGTCTAATTAATTAGGTATTACGACGAAATAGAGAGTACTATTATGCTATTTTATGGCCTTTGCGATATCGTTTATCAAAAATTGATGTAAGAAATGCTTCAAATCCTTTTGGATTGCCAAGTAAATAAAAAAAAAAAACAGATTTGTTCAAGATCCGGTATTTTATATTCCCATTAAAAGGCATTATACAAGGTGCAGTTTTAAAACTGCACAATATTTCAGGAGGTTGTAATAAAACTCATAAATAATCATGTAAAAAAACGATACCTGGTCAATAATCAGTAATACTTGTTATTTAATTTTTTAATTACACTAAACTAAATCGATTGATCGATGGCCGCGGGGGCGTGGCTAGGGTGTGGCGTGCGGGATGATGATTGGATGATACATTATTTATGAAACTATCGTTGCGAGTTAGTGTGTGTGAAAACGCCCTTTATTGTTCCGTGTTTGTGTGTGAGAAAAAAAGAGCGGTTATATAAAAAAAAAAATTACCTACTTATTTTATTATTGATTCGGGTCGAGAATCACTAACATAATTACCTCCTAAAATATTTTGCAGCTTCAAAACGACACCTTGTATTTTAAACTTCGGCCAATGTGACGTAATCGCTCACGTAAGCTAAGCTTGAGTACAGCGCATTGAGGAGCTGATCTTGGTAACTGAGATCCTGTACTCATGTGTTTATTAATTAGCAAAGATCTTGAGCTTCTGTCATCGTATAATCGGGGATCAAATGATATCACACTTGAGGACGAAGTTGAGCATCGTTTATTAATACGGGCCTAAAATTCCAATCGATTGAGAGCGCCGAAACGCCTGTCTGTGGTGTGTCACGTAACAGCGATAAGGGACACGTGCTCAAGGATTGCTCTCTGATCATATGGGATGAGTGTACGATGGCCAATAGGAAGGCAGTTGAGGTCGTGGACAGAACCCTGCAAGACATCCGCAGGAAAGAACATTTGATGGGTGGTGTCACAGTTCTGTTCAGTGGCGATTTCCGGCAAACGCGTCCCGTGGTGCCACGGGGATCGAGGGCTGACGAGGTGAATGCTTCGTTGAAACGATCTTCGTTGTGGTCACGAGTACGTACGCTGCGCTTGACCATTAATATGAGAGCTCGGCTCGGTGGCAATGCACGTGCTCAAGAATTCTCCGATGTCCTTCTAAGTCTTGGCGAAGTTACACTACCAGAAGAGAGAGGTGGACAGGTGGTGCTTCAAGAGTCTCTCGGTAGAGGGCCATTTTGACGCCCAAAAATGATCAGGCTGCAGCAATTAACGAATGCATTCTCTCGGAAATTGAGGGGAATGAAGTGTTCTACACCTCGATAAACACTGTTGTCAAGCAAGATGACGCCACACATTATTCCGTGGAATTTCTGAACTCCCTGTCAGCAAGTGGACTTCCAGCGCATACTATCAAGCTGAAGGTCGGTGTCCCGATTATGCTTCTTCGGAACTTATCTCCTCCGAAATTGTGAAACGGGACCCGCCTTAAAGTTATCTCGCTCCACAGACACACCATTGAGTCGGAAGTTCGTACAGGTTGTGGCGTCGGCAAGGCAGTATTTATACCACGCATTCCCCTCATACCTCATAACTTCCCGTTCCAGTTCAAGCGCGTACCCCGTGAGTGTTTGCTTCGCGATGACCATCACTAAGTCGCAGGGGCGTCTGCCCCTGCGACTGAGGGACGACTAAGGGCAGCGGGTGTCGACCTCAGGACGAGTTACTTCTCACACGGGCAATTTTACGTCGCTTGCTCCCGCATCACCAGTCCTGACTCTCTTTACATTTTAGCTCCTGGCAGCATAACTAGTTTTAAAAGTTGTTTACTTATAATGATATAGCGACACTGGCATCTTAGGTATTTTTGGTGCTGTAGAGCTTTCACGCAGACGACGTCGCGGGCAGCAGCTAGTATTTTTTAAAGAAATGTGGCATTGCTTGATTACATAGCATGATATAAAAAATTTAATCACCCGTAGCTTCAATCAAGATCCTTTAGAAAATTTCTTTAGCGGTATTAGAAGTAATGGAATTAGAAATGTTAATCCTACATGTAAAAAATTTTGTAATGAATTTAAAACTTTGATTATTAACCATTTTAATTCATTACATTACCCAAGAGCCAATTGTGAAAATGGTGACAATAATGCATTTAAATCAATGGCGAATCTATTGAATTATAAAAAACCGACTGATTTCGATAGTGATGATTTTGTTTGTGATATAGATTGTTTATCAAAGGTGATGGGTGAAATTAAAAGTAATGATAAATTTATTAGTGTATGCTGAAGCAAAAAAAAAAATATGTTATTGGTTAAGTGATAAAAAAATGTAAATCAAAGATTTTTAGGAACTGTAAATATTGCATGCGTGATTTATGTAGATCTGAAGCTGATATGCATTCATTTAATTATTTTTTAATGATTTACATAAATTGATTATACATAACGATATCTACTTCACCCAAGCAAAAAATTTGTTGATTTAATGACCGATATCTTGTATGTAATTGTTGCATGTTTACGTGATAGCCCAGAATTAATATTCATTAATAAAAAAATCAAGCTATTACTAAATTGTGCATGTGATTGTGAAATTATTTCTTGTAAACAACACAAAGATGGTTTAATTGATTTAATCAATAATCTCTCAATCAATTTGATTATTCAGTTGGTGTAAGAGAGTTAATAGAATTTTAAACGGAAAATTATCAAAATTTGATAAGAATGACCTAGTCAAACAACAAGCGTTTCAAAATGATTTAAAAAGAAGAAAAGAAAAAAAATATGTCTCGTTTATACTATCTTGATCCTAATTGTTCACATATAAATTTGTAATAACGATTGTGTGTGTAACTTAATAAATGGTTATAATTAAACAGGTCTTTTATTTGATGAAATTCTTAGTATTATTTTATTTACTAGTAATTATTAAACTAACACCACCTATAAGAGTTTTATGGAACTAAAAGCGCTGCCTGGTGATTAATTCTATAATTGAAAATCCTTTCACTCGAACCTCTTTCTGGAGTACCTTCATACGGTTTCATAGTATATTCGTTCATTTGAAAAGCTTTATCACCCAGTATAAATATGACACCTCAATTTTATAAGGAACATGTAAAATTCTTGACTGGGTAATATTAAGTTCCTTTTTTTTCAAGTTTGACACCTTATCAGACGGTTGTATATATTCAACTAAAACCAAAAAAGAAAAGAAAAATAAGTTCTAATAATACTGAAGAGATATCTGACGGAAGCCTTCCAGATTCTGCACCAATGTATTCAGCCAGCAGAAACAAATCCGTGCGCAGCATTTGGGCACTATATCCGTTAGATTGCCCGTGTGCCGCTGAGCGGCACATGACCTTGAAGCCTCGATTGCCCGTGTGCCGCTGAGCGGCACATGGGCGCCCCGCACCTCAGTCGTTTAAGTTTTTGAAGTTTACTCTTTTCTGTCTGTCTATGGTCTATTTGTATAAATTTATTTCGTCTCTCCATTAAATTTCCTACCAAAATAAACCAAACTGTATATCCGAACGATGGAAAAAAAAATTAAAAAAAAAAGTTGAAGTTGACAATGTTGCGTAATTATCAGTGTCGTGTTACGCTTGTGTAAACAAAGTGTGTTTAAATAGTTAAAGTGGCTCGATTTGCTTGGTGTTTGTTTTATTTTCAAGGTAAGTTAACAACTAATACGTAGAAATAAAGTTTTTAGCATGAAACACGAAATTTACTCGTCATAACCCGAAACTTGGCGGTACGGTTTGGCGAAAAATTTGAATTTACTGTTGTCACTAATTGTCATATTCATCAGCAATGGTAAACGCTATTGCTATGACTTTTGTTTATTTTGTAAGAATATTAGACTACCTACATTATTGTATTACTTTTATTCTAGGCCTAAATGTGAAGTTTAACGGTAAATCAACACGCAAAATTTAACGGTTTTACGGCGCGCGCCGCCAGATGTTTATGCAAAATAAAAAGGCTTAAAATAAATTATTTTGTATGGACGGGTGTATGGTATTATTTTTTTTCATAATCTATATACCCTAAATATCGTAATTAAAAAATAAAAACACTATGTCATCGCTTTAGTTTTCGAGATATGATTTTTTTAAAACTAGTCGTGCTTAAAAAGCGCTTATCTCTATGTTTACAGTATCATATTTCGACTCCGTACTCGACGAAACATAAACAAAACACTCGAATGTGTCGCCCCATTCATACTAAGAACAAAAAACATAACACTTACGAGTTACAATAACATCTTGACGCTCAATGGATTGTTTATTTGAAATTCGAACCCGCGCGCCGGGAGGCCATAAAAAACGTCTCAAGTGGCGGGCAATTCAGATAAGGTTTGCGGGGGGACGCGGGCAAGCAAGCGGAGCTACCAAACTAAGCCAACATGGGGAGATACACGACAGGGCGAAGTGGATACTACACAAATCAATCTCGGAACATCTTTGGGAACACTTCCACCGGCATCTACTTTATCATCCTCTAAAAATCCGCAGTATCATGGTATGCTACCTTCACAGCCACCACCAAATTAATAAAGAAATTAATAATTCTCTTCTCTTCTTTTTGAAATTAATGTTCGTAGACTGCAACCTGTAACCTAATTTTAAGTAAACTAAGAAATATATAAATTGGTTTTACTTACTTTTACATCATCCTTCAATATGTCGATGATTGCCTCACAAACCTCTGGAACTTATTTTTGATATTGATTGTTTGGACACACGGAAAAGATACTGCAAACTAACGTACGAATCTCCAATTACTAAAAACCTTAGCGTCAACAGTAATCTTTCTCTCACAGTAATGGCATCTCGATAATTTGTATCTTGTTTTCTTATTTTGTCATCCAATACTGAACACAACAACTCAAATCGGTTTACTTCCACCGTGTAAAATTGCCCTCAACTCCATCAGAAATCAACTCTTTGTAAAGCTGAGTGCCATATTCCAATCGGTTTTTATATAAATTTCCTAGCAAGTAGCGCCTTTTTCGTTTTGTGATTTATTTCGTAAATATTTAAGAAGAAGGTTGTTGCTGCCACAGCAATTGGACGTCGTTGCTGCACGTGTGACTCCATAGCGACCTAAAGTTCAACTGTGCTATATTTAGGCGGACACGGTGGGATCGCAAGAAAAGTTAAGTTCGTCAGACGACACGATCCATGATCCATGCCTCATGCTCCCGGATCGCGCATCGCAGAAATTGGCGAACCATTTTTGATCGTCTGGTGTGGATCCGTCTATTAAAGAAACGAAGCAATGAAAAATTTCAAAATATTATTTCTAAAAATGAAAAATTACAGCGTAAATTAAAATTATTTACTCTGCGCTTAAAGAGAAGCGATATCAAAATTAATAACCTCAAATCCGTTTTAAGCTTTTTAAAGAAAAAGTCTTCAAACTTAGAATAATTAGAAAACGTATTAGTAACTTAAGTAATATAAACACATTAACACAAAATAATCCGATAAGAATGCGAGGTATAGTGATGAACTAAAATCTTTTGCTTTGACTTTATATTTTTATTCGCCTAAGGCTTTTCGTTTCTTAAGAAATCACATTAGTCTGCCTCATCCGTCCACATTAAGACGCCTTTTATCTACATATAATTGTAATGCAGCATTCATGAAAGAAGTTCGTGAATTTCTAAAAATTTCTGCTGATAAACATTTTTTCTCAAAAGATGTCAGTCTTACATTTGATGCAAACCCAAATTTGCCATACCAATACGACTGTTATCATCATCAGTATCTCGCTTGTCATCAGTGCGGTTAGCGCGTTAGGTAGCTCATCGCACATTTGATCGACTTCGAAGACCTATATTAGGTCGTTTTCTCCTCGGCATTGTAAACAGTATCAGATAATAATGTTTTCGTGCACTAATAATGGTAACTATAATAGTGACAGAATGACAATTTTTTTTAAGTATTTCCATTCTGGAAAGAATACATCTAGATCTACATATAATTACTTAAGCCAAAAATACCGAACCGAGTTATATAAGCGTAACTAGGATATTACACAATAACCTTCATTGTAATGAGGTGTTATACATGCTATCACATTAGCTTCCTGGTATTGCGATAACAGGAAGCAATCATATTATTAACAAGTCTTTGTTACATGTACTTTAGCGTTTAAGAAATGGTATTATAGAAAGACTAACAATCTTGACGACGAAAATAGCGCCCTATTGCAGGTTCAAAACTGGTTCACTGCTAATAATCTGGTTCTAAATGGGAAAAAAACTAAATGCATAAGATTTTCCTTACCGAATGTCAAAAGTAGTGATTGTGACATTGTATTGAATAATGAAAAACTAGAATTTGTTGATAAAACGATTTTCCTGGGGATTACGCTAGACTCAAGGCTACAATGGGGTCCTCACTTAACATCTCTTGCAGGGCGGCTTAGCTCAGCTGCATATGCTGTTAGAAAAATCCGCCAATTTACGGATGTTGATACCGCTAGGCTAGTCTATTTTAGTTATTTTCATAGTGTCATGTCGTACGGTATCTTACTATGGGGACGGGCTGCAGACATCGAGTCAATCTTTATATTACAGAAAAGAGCCATCAGAGCTATTTACAATCTCCGCCGGTGCGATTCTTTAAGGGAACTGTTTAAAGAAATTAACATAATGACGGTACCTTGTCAATATATCTATGAAAACATCATGTATGTTAGAAAAAATCTTCATCTTTTTAGCAAAAGAGGCGATAGACATAATTATGTTACAAGAAATAGGGATCAATTAGTTCAACCAGGTTTCAGACTGGCTAAAGTGGCCTCTTCTTTCATGGGGTACTGTTTGAAATGTTATAATAAAATACCACCCCAAATATTAGACCTCAATGAAACGAAATTTAAATCTTGTATTAAACGCACACTATGCAGACAAGCATATTATAAGTTGGAGGATTATATTCAAGATAAAAATGCTTGGCTCAATGCTGGTCCAGCTCCACTACCACTAGGGCGTACTAATTAGTTGATTAGTTGGAAACTAATATTATTATTTTTTAATTTGAAAGACAATTGCATTGTATAATGTAGAAGCACTTTTTTCAAGTTTGTGAATGTGAAGCACCATGGAGCATTTTTATTAGGTTACAACTTTTTTTTTTTTTTTTACATTACGAGCATGGCAGTTGAGAGTTTGTCATGCTCACTCAAATGTCTCGCTGTTGGTGGCACGTGTTATTGGGTCGTTCAGTTCCCTTCAAAATGGTTGAGCTGAGTGGGGCTGAAGCACGCGTCATGCTCGTGAACGGGTGCCGTCAGATGGGACTGGTCATCTCTTAGCTGCCAGTGGCTTAATTCAGTTTCTATCTTTTAATTATTTTACATTTTTATTTCATTATCGACATTGTGCTCACATGATAGAAGCAACAAGTAATATGTAACCAAGCATTATATGTAACACATAATATGATTTAAAAGAGTGTCCATGGAGTTTCTTGCACGTTCTTCTCCATAGAGACCTACTCTTTGGAACGTGCAATTTAGCTTCAATTTTCTTGGACTGACCGACATTTGACTATTCAAAAGTGCCTGTAAATGGTCTATTTGAAATAAATGATTTGACTTTGACTTTGACTATTAAATAAAGACAGTTTTAATCTGCTCTTCAAGCGGAACACACCTCTCGTTCCTTTTTAAAAAGCCTTTCGCCTCAGCCCACAACATAATTGGCGCAGTCGGTACGTCGCGTTCTATCGGTTCCAGAGCGAAGTAAATTCCGTGAACGTAGAATCCGTGGCGTGAACAAAGAACCTTTCGTGGGCAACTAGCAGAAGCGGCAGGCAGCAGAAAACCAGCTTGAAGACGAAGACTCATCTACCATCAAACAGCCTTCAATCGGCAATGCTCGTGGGGTAAGCATTTACTCTGTTTATTCCCGAGACTCCTTTCTTTTATTCCTGGCGCATTTACTATAAACAACTTTTTTGTGGTGTATTTAGTGTCGAGGTATTTCGTATTTTTTTTTTTTTTTTTGTAAAATACACTTTATTGTTTGTTTCTCAAACAACAGTTACAATCAAACTCACATAGATAAAAATGGGTAGTGACAAGAAAGTACTAGATGAGAAACCTATCACCGAAGAGAAGTCGATTCCCACCGACTACTCAACGTTCTCAAAACTATTACCCTGCTATGATGGGAATAGGAGAATACTAGCATTTTACATAGAAGGTGTGGAAAATGCATTAAGTTTAATAACCAATAAAGACGACGAATGCACATCGTGTCATAACAGAAACAAATTGACAGGTAAAGCTGTCGAAGCTCTCTCGGAGAACCCAGGCACCAGATCCTGGGGAGACATTACAGCAGTCCTCCAAAAAAAATTTGGTCAATTTCAAACAGAAATTCAATTAGTCCAAGAACTAATGAATATAAAAAGAGAAAATAATACTATTAATGCATTCGGAGATAAAATCAGATTACTTATGAGTACTCTCAACCAACCCAGGTAGGCGCGATTATTATGAGCAAATGGCCCTTGAAACCTTTCTAGACAAATTAAACCCCATAACGGCTATTTTAATTAGATTAAAATACGTGCAAAATCTCGACCAAGCTATTACGGTAGCCAAACAAGAAGTTAAGCTTAGGGCTAGACGTACTGATCAAAAACCAAACACGTTTAAATCAAACAAACCAAATAAACCGGGTTCTTTCCAAAAGAAATTTCCAAATAAACCCAACAATAATGAACCACCTAAAAAACCAGTTTATTTCCAAAACGAAGTTGACGATGACGATGAAAACGACGCTACCCCGGAACAGGAAACTGATGAAATATGCGAGGAAGTAGAAGACGAAAATTTTCTAGTCGATCTAGAAAATCTAATGACAACGTAGTTTTCACGAACAACATACAAAACTACAATCGTCTTCCTTACATTTACATCAGCGAACTAGGCGGCAGATTTTTATTCGATACAGGTGCTTCACAATCACTCATAAATCCAAAAATTTTACAGGACAGGAAAAATACAGCTCACGCAACCTCTAAGCACAAGCAAGTAGCCTACATAAAATTTCCAAAAAACATATTCAATAAGGAAATTACACATAAGTTTTTACTATTTAACTTCGATTCAGACTTCATGGGACTATTAGGTTTAGACTTATTAGTAACAAATAAAATTAAAAAATAATACAGAACATAACTCAATTTATAACATTTAAGAATCATGTAAAAATATAGATAAACTGCAAAAACAAAACTTAGAGAGGCGACGAACAGATCACATGAACGCGGAGGAAAATCGAGAAATAAAGAAACTCTGTTATAATTCTAGAGATATCTTTCATTGCGAAGAAATCCCGCTAACATTTTCACACGAAATTAAACACCAGCTAAGGTTAACAGATAATAAACCTATTTTTGTTCGTAACTACAGACAAGCACCAAAACAAAAGGAGGAAATTAAAAAACAAATAAACTAACTCCTAGAAAATAATATTATACAGGAAAGCAACTCTCCTTGGTCATGTCCAGTACACATAGTACCAAAGAAGGTTGACGCCTCAGGGGAACAAAAATATAGGTTAGTTATAGACTATGGGAAACTAAACGATAAGACGATAGAAGATAAGTATCCTCTACCTAACATAAATGATATTTTAGATAAATTAGGACGGGCCCAATATTTTACGGCAATAGATTTAGCCTCAGGCTACCATAGATGCATCCAGATGACGTCGAAAAGACTGCATTTAGCATAGATCGAGGACACTATGATTTTCTCGGAATGCCCTTTGGTTTAAAAAATGCACGAAGTACTTTCCAGAGATTACTAACGCGTCCTGAAAATGTTTCAGGAACGCCATCGCCATGTTCGCAGTGCTCCGGCTCGCCGCTGCCACACCACCCTGATATCGAAATTAAATCAATTCAATCATCACTTAATGGTGATAGAGTTAATCAAAGGAAAACAATTAGTATTATGCGAGAATTCATTAAGGAATATGAAAACAATCTGAGGAATATTAAGAATAACCAATTAGAAATATATAGAGCAATAGATAGATACTCAACTCAGCAAACAGAGTTCGAAACTAACTAGCATTTTTAATAACATCGAGAACTCGCTTCAACAACTTTACGATAGATTGGACACGCTAGAAAACGCATTAACATTTTCTCACTTAGAAAAAATGCATCCTAGCATAATCTTATCTATTAGAAGAATTAAATAATATTCAAAATGAAATCAGTGGAAACTTAACTTTCGCCTCAAACATTAACAACATTCAATTATGGTAAAAAGCTATTACCGTAAAAGCATATAGCACTAATGAATCGATTAACTTTATACTAGATATACCAATAGTTGCAGAACAACCATATAACCTATTACACTTGTATTCCATTTCCAATAACAATAACACGATCCTTATCCCTAAGAATCCTTTCCTTATCTTTGGACATAACGAGTTTGCCTATCCTCACGAGTCATGCACCGGGATAGCAGAAGATGAAGTCATCTGCAAACACTTAGAATGAAACACACTGCTGCACTCGACTGCCTGCATAGCTCAACTTATCCAGCATCAAGGATCGCACAACTGAACCTATGCAACGGCAACTTATGAGAACAACATCATCCAGCAAATCAAGGACAACAGCTGGATAGTCATCATGAAACAGGAAGAAGTTATGAAGACAATCTGCGGTAATGACATACAATACCAACGTAATAACGGAGTTTTCCTGATAACAACAGACAACAACTGCAAGGTACAAGTTATGGATAGAACATTAACAACGCATCAGCGGTACATCAACATCAAGGAGACAATACCACTTCCACGCGCACATCAGGCATCTAAAGTCCTACCTATCAAAATAAAACTAGAAAACATAGAGCTAGATAACTTGAAGGAAGCTATCCATCTATCTGAAGAAATCGAACCCTCGATAATAGACCCAGTAGTCATCTCAAGCACACTTAGCTGGTCATCAATAGCACTATACATCATAGTTCTGGCAACAGGAATCGGAGTGGCAATCTACAAACTCTGGTGGATACCCAGGTCGGCGCACATCTCAGCCTTGCAACAATCAGAACCTGAAACACTTCAGCTTCAGTCGCAGTCTTCGGCACGCCTCCATCTTAAGGGGGGAGGAGTTATATAAGCGTAACTAGGATATTACACAATAACCTTCATTGTAATGAGGTGATATACATGCTATCACATTAGCTTCCTGGTATTGCGATAACAGGAAGCAATCATATTATTAATAAGTCTTTGTTACATGTACAGGTACTTTAGCGTATAAGAAATGGTAATAAATAAAGACAGTCTTGGGTCTCAGCACACATATGGGATCGGAAAGGGATCGTCACCGTATCGCCTCGAGCCGTTCAGAATGGTTTGTATTAAACTCCCTACTGCAACGCACACTAATCGGAATAATAACGTAATCGCCTCGCCTCGGAACAGGCTCCGAACTTGAATTCCCGCGCTTACGGCTCATCGTCCCCGCGCTTACGTTTCTCCGTCCCCGCGCTTACGTCTCTCCGTACCCGAGCTCACATCTCTTCGTCCACCCTTTCCCCTTTCCCCTCCCGCGACTTGCCTGCTAAAGACGCCGCCATTCGCAAGGAGTATTTCATTCGTGTTGCGCGTATGTTTTATTTAAAATTTTAAGTTCGATTCAAACACAAAATAACGATGCAAAGGGAGAAACTTATTGAAGAAGTGAGAAAATATCCATATTTATATGACTTAAGTGATGCTAAATACAGCAATACTATAAAAAAGGACGAGGCTTGGAAACAAATAAGTATTACTTTAAAGCAATCTGGTAAGTACCTACTCCTATTTAATTATTTATTTAATGTTTTTCGCGTATGTAGGTATGTATGGGAAATAAAACAGTTGTGATTAATATAATTATAATGAAAAATTTAACTGGAATATCCATTAAGAATTAACATTAATATTTAAAGCTAAAAGCTACTGCCATGGAACTCGTCCGGTAGAAGTTTGAAAATATGTTTTGAACTTTTCACGTACATTAAAAGCGGTAGCCATATGGGCACCACTAATACTTGGTAATTGACTTAACAATCGGTCTTCGCCGAATTCAACTGTAATTTCCTGTTCTGTTCTGTTTGGTTCCTGTAAATTCATCTCAATGTTATATGTCCTCATCATATTGTGTAAAATACAAGTTGTTAATACCACTTTTGTTGGCAACATCGGAAAAGACGAGTGAAGTTGCACCGAGTCGCCAACGCCACCGTCGACGGTCTGCGGCTAATGTCAGACGGTAGCGGTGGTGTGGGCAGTTGTGCCGAGGACTAGGGCCCTTTTTTGCTCGAGCGCTGGAGGACGACGAGTGTGCCTTACTTTCTGCGTGATTTTGTGATCCATAGACATAATCTGGCTTTAATTAAGTCGATACGGTTATTTTGTATACAGTGATTCCTATGTACGTTTTTAATGATTAATATATATTTACCTACATAAACTCACTCTTAATTATTGTGTCTCACCCACTCTCTGATGTAAGAAGTTTACATCAGAAGTGGGATTCCACGAGGCCTGTGCTCGCTACCTGACCCGCGTTTTTATTTGTTAAAATTTAAATTTTTCCCAAGTAAACTCTAAATCGTAACTACCCACAATATATTAACATGGGTCACAAAAGAAAACGCAAAAGTAAACAAACACGCAGGAAGAAACGTGTAAATAGGTCATCGTCAAGTAGTAGTTCAAGCTCTAGCAGTGACAGCAGTGCAACCCGGACGCCATCGCCAGCACCCGTGGCTCGAAAACGGAGAAACCAGGTACCACAAACGAACGATGCAGCAACTGTGAGTACAAATAATTCTACTCTCCACAATATGATACCTGACTTCGATCCGTTGCGTGATAATGTCGTTTCATGGTTAAATGTGATAGAATCTTACACAGGGTAAAAAGAAATATGTTTGAACTTTTGAAAGAAATTATAGATAGGAAACCGGACGAAAATCAATCATTGTATGATTTCTTTTTTGAACAAAAATCGAAAATAGATGGTCTAGGATTGAATTTCATGGAGACGGACATTATATCGATAATATTAGGAAACATAGGTGATAGTAATATTACTGCATCAGTAGAGGCTAGCGATTTTAAGTCTTGCGATAATTTAGCGGGATTTTTACATAGTAGGGTTTATAAGTCGAAATCAGAAAAGCTGGCCATCAATAACAATTGTAATTCTACCCGCAAAGATAGTAATTTAGCTAAACCACTTAACCAAGCGGTGAATCCTTTCTTACGAACATCAACTAGTACAAGTAATACCGTGACGTCCCGTGATAACCCAGTAAATCCTAACCAAATACAAGGTCGTAAACCTTTAGAGTGTTATAATTGTGGCGGTAATCATAAACGGATACAGTGCACAGTGAAATGCGAGTTTTGTGGGAAAAAGGGGCATTCAGAGGCCGTATGTTACCATAAAAAGAATGCAAAAATAGATAAAGATGGACAAGTAGATAAGCAGGAAATAAAATACGTGCAAACAAACACTACTAAAGACAAATTTTGTAAAAGCATTGTTATTAATGGCATAGTTGCAGACGCATTTATAGACACAGGAAGTAGTTGTTCAATTATATCATCCAAAACCGTAGAGAGCATGAAACTTCAAAAGTACACATTAAATTCACCAGTGACATTACAGGGATTTTCCAAAGATAATCTACGGGTCGTAAATGAATTCGTTAAGGTGAATATCGAGTTAGATTCCGTTAATATAAATAAAATTGAGATGTATGTGCTTGATCAACTATCAGGTTGCAACATTTTAATTGGACGTAATATAACTGAATTGCCGTTTTTGATGTACGTCAGGATTGGGGAATCTTTGACTTTTAGACGCGTGCCCAGGTTAGATGAAATATGCAATGTAGTTATTGATTCAAATATGGACTTCGATGCAGATTCTCACCACGACGCGTTACTCAAACTTTTTACGACATACGAGAAATGTATTGCTTTGAATATTAAACAGTTGGGAAAAGTTCGAGGTCACGAAATGGTAATTAATTTACAGAATAACAAACCTGTGCATTTTAAACCGTACAGAAATTCTTATTCCGACAGGCAAATTATTAGAGATATGATTAGTGAACTCTTAGATAACGATATTATTCGCGAAAGCCACTCTGCTTATGCGAGTCCAGCTTTGCTTGTGAATAAAAAGAACGGCGAAAAGCGTTTATGTATTGACTACCGTGCTCTTAATAAAATTACCATTCTTGACAAATACCCAATGCCACGTATCGAAGACTTAATAGATAGGCTTCAGGGTTGTAAAATTTTCACCAGTTTAGACCTCAAAAGCGGGTACTATCAAATCTCAATGTCAACGGACTCTATTGATAAGACTGCATTCATAACGGAAGACGGGCATTATGAATTTTTAAGACTACCCTTCGGTTTAGTAAATGCACCATCATGTTTTCAACAAATGATGAATAGGGTTATGGGTAATATGAGATTTGGCAAAATAATTCTATACCTTGACGATATTTTATTAGTGAGCGAGACAGCAGAAGAGAACTTAGAATTACTTGAGACAGTTTTGCGCATTTTCAAAGAGTATAGTCTTACCATAAATTTAAAAAAGTGCCATTTTTTAAAGACGGAAATTGAATTCTTAGGCTACAAAATATGTTCTCAAGGGCTCAAACCAAGCGAAAATAAGGTTAATGCGGTTAAAGAGTTCCCTGTTCCTAAGACAGTGCATCAACTACGCCAATTCCTAGGGCTAATTAGCTATTTTCGTAAGTTTATCAAAAATTGTGCTATCCTTACGAGTCCGCTGTCAAGGTTACTAAAAAAAGATTACCCCTGGTCTTGGCAATCTGAACAGGAAAATGCGTTCGTAACATTAAAAAGTGTTTTAACTTCAAATAACGTACTTATATTGTTTGACCATACAAAGCAATCCATTCTTTACACTGATGCAAGCAGAGAAGGTATTGCTGGTATTTTAATGCAAGTAACAGAGCAAGGTGAAAAACCCGTGCACTATTATAGCCGACAGACCACGGAAGACGAAAAGAAATATCATTCCTTCGAACTAGAGTTGTTGGCAATTGTACAATCATTGGCTAAATTTAGGCACTATTTGCTAGGAGCACATTTTTGCATTGTAACTGATTGTAGTGCAGTGCGTTATGCGTTAACTAAGAAAGATATAATACCCAGAATTGCGCGATGGGTTCTATCTACTCAAGAGTTTGCTTACGAAATTATTCACCGGGAGGGTAGTCGTATGCAACACGTCGATGCTCTGAGTAGGAACCCCCCCTTGTCAGGGGAAAGAACAGAAGCTGAAATAGTAATGTCCATAACGGAAGCAGACTGGTTACTTTCAGTACAGCTTCAAGATCCCGCGCTAGTAAAAATTAGGAATATTCTAGAATCAGGTAATGCCGACGAACATAAGGACATATTTCAAAAATACCAGCTTCTAGGAAATAATAAACCTTATTTCCACAAAGCACACACCAAGGTCGTCGATGGGTGGTACCTAAAAATTGTATATGGCAAATAATAAAGTATAACCACGACGACCTCGGTCACTTCTCGGTAGATAAAACGGTCGAACGTATTGCGTCGCGATATTGGTTCTCTCGCATGCGGCATATAGTGAAAAAGTATATAAAAAACTGTATCAACTGTATTTTCTATAAGAACAAAGGTGGTCCAAAAGAAGGGGAATTATATCCTTTGCCAAAACATGCTCAACCATTCCATACCTTACATTTGGATCACCTAGGCCCTTTTGTAGAAACAAGTAATCAGAATAAATATATATTAGTAGCTGTTGACGCATTTACGAAATTCGTATTTATTTCGGCAGTCCATAACACTGACAGTGGCAATGTAATTTCAGAATTAGATAATGTAGCAAAAATATTCGGTAACCCTAAAAGGCTAATTACGGATGCTGGTGCAGCATTTACATCTAAATTATTTAAAGACTATTGTGTTTCTAAAAATATAAGGCTTCATACAATAGCTACAGGAATGCCACGTTCAAACGGTCAGGCCGAAAGGTTTAATAAAACTATTTTAGACGCCATGCGGGCCATGGGGGCAGATTTAGAGGAGGATAGTTGGGATAATTGTATTTTACAACTACAACAAGCGATTAATAGTACCTATCATAAAACTATTAAGGCAGTACCTAGTGAGGTTTTGTTGGGGTATCGGCTACGTACCAATAATGATAACAGAGGACCCGAGCTTGATAATGATAGCGAATCTGCTACGGACGTGACGGAGCTACGTAAACGAGTCGCTAGAAATATATGCGACAGTGCCGAATACCAGAAACAAAGATTTGATCAGAAGCATATCAAACCTAAAGTATACCATGAAGGAGAACTTGTGCTTTTAAAAATACAAAGCGCAACAAATGATGGTCGAAGTAGAAAGCTGCTACCAGTCTTCAAAGGGCCGTTCCAAATAAGGAAATGTCTGGGCCATGACAGATACGAAGTGAATGATATGAGAGGTAGCGAAAGATCTACGAGAGCCTATAATGGGGTAGCTGCAGCGGAAAATATGCGATCCTGGATAAACATTGACAACTGGGGAATGGATTAATGGACGAAATAAAAGGCGTGTTGGCAAGGTAATAAGAATTAGATTTATTTCATTAATAACATGAGTAATGAGTAAAGATATTGTGTCATAGTTATTGTGAATTAAGTAGGGTGTGTTTCATAACGACTACTTACTAGGTGACCTGAGGTAACTTAGGTTAACTCATTGCCCCAAACAAACAAACAAAGTGAGCTGAAACTGCAATCCCCTAAGTATAAAGGAGAAAAGCGGTAACAGGCATTGGTCAAAAATTTGGAGAATGAGCTGATCACAGGTGTTGTCTAAGCATAAAGTCAACACAGCCCTCAGGTCAACCTTAGCGACCCAAGTCTTCAGCAACAGAACTTTAGAGATTACCTAAGACTAAAGGTTCTCTCAGAGTGTCATAAGTTGCTATAGATTGGATTTAAGAAATAGTCATGATAGACCGAGAGTTTGTTGGTGCTATGTTCTCGGTAATATAATATAATGTATATTTATTTTAGAGTGTGTCGTGCCTGAGGACATGCACGGCGCAGGAGGGCCGTGTTGGCAACATCGGAAAAGACGAGTGAAGTTGCACCGAGTCGCCAACGCCACCGTCGACGGTCTGCGGCTAATGTCAGACGGTAGCGGTGGTGTGGGCAGTTGTGCCGAGGACTAGGGCCCTTTTTTGCTCGAGCGCTGGAGGACGACGAGTGTGCCTTACTTTCTGCGTGATTTTGTGATCCATAGACATAATCTGGCTTTAATTAAGTCGATACGGTTATTTTGTATACAGTGATTCCTATGTACGTTTTTAATGATTAATATATATTTACCTACATAAACTCACTCTTAATTATTGTGTCTCACCCACTCTCTGATGTAAGAAGTTTACACTTTATCTACAAACTTTGGATGCAATTTAATATTTTTGTTGTAAATCGCAAATTTTTGATATAAAATTCCAAAAGCGTTTTCAACAACCCTTCTAGCTCGTGATAAGCGGTAATTATATTGCCGTTCAGGATCTGATAGTCTCCGTGTATTTGAGCGAGGATATGGTCTTAATAAATATGTCTTCAATGGAAATGCCTCGTCTCCCACAAATACATGTGGCATTGCATGATTAGTTCCTGGTAATGGTTTGTCACATGGAATATTGAATGTGTTTCTTTCAAGTGCCTTTCCAAATGTAGATGATGAATAGATTCCGCCATCGCTGTTTTTTCCATAGGCTCCTACATCAACCGCTATGAATCTGTATTCAGGATCAACTATAGCTAACAAAACAATAGAAAATGTTTTTTTATAGTTAAAAAACAACGATCCACTATTGGGAGGTGCAATTATATTTACATGTTTGCCGTCAATGGCGCCTATGCAATTCGGAAAGTTCCATTTATTTTTAAATCCTTCTTCGATTCCTTGCCATGTGGCTGTAGTTGGTTGAGGTATATGAATTGGCATTAATTTATTTATTATTGCATTGCACACATCTATTACTATCAAACGAATAGTTGATTCTCCTAAACGGAAGCTCGATGATAAATTAGTAAATGTAGATCCAGTTATGAAGTACCTGCAACAATAAATGTATATTTAATATACGTTTTATAATACGTGTATATGTTTATGTGAATGTGTGTGTACGTACTCCCTTTCACACATACATGTGTAACTACATGCGCTTGATATAGTTAACCATGATTTATTTTATTTCAGAATCTGAGTGCAAGAAAACTTGGTTAAATCTTAGAGAGTCTCACCGACGAGCTATGAAGAAGCGTAAAACTAAAAGTGGTCAGGCAGCCCCGACGACGAAAAAGTGGACCTTTGAAGATGAAATGAGTTTTTTAGTACCTCATTACAAAGAAAGAAATACGATCTCTTCGGTTGATGATGATGACGGTTCAGATGTTAGCAGTTTCTTGGGTAATGATGATTCACAGAACTCAATAAACATAATTCAGTCTCCAGAAAACTTACAAGCGGAAACTACTCCACTTTCGCCGCGTCCTGAGTCTTCTGCATCTTCAGTTGCATCCAAAATTTCAAAAAAAAAAATATTAATATTGAAAAAAATTCAGCGTCACAAACTTTAATGAAATATTTATTAAATCACAACGAAACCAAAAAAGAAGATGAGATAGATACATTTTTTAAGAGCATTGCGGCAACGGTTAAAAAATTTTCAGAATATAACCAAGCTGTTATGAAAAGTAAAATATATAACGCAGTTTCGGAAATGGAGTTAAAAGAAATCGCAGAGAAACAAAGCTATTATAGTTATCGCAACCCTTACATTCCCCAAAGAGAAGATGACATGCCTCGAGGTTATACCACTCTAAATAACATTAGCCACGAGATACAATCAACATCTGGCGCTTCAAACATTCATGATTTTAATATTTCAAACTTAGAAGAAAATGGCGCGTCAAATGCTGACGATCTTGATACTTCAAACAATCTTTAATTTATACAATGATTGTATTTTTGTTGTGGCGCTATTTTTGTTTAATTGCCATAATTTTTGGATTTAATAATATAGTTTTGTATAATAAAAAAATATGTGATTTATGGGTATTTTTTTTTTACCTAAACTACAAAAAAGTTGCATTTACTAAAATACCTTACGCAATCACACAAAATATATACACACATACACCAGACATAAAACGTACATCCCCTGTGCACACCTGATCGCAAATGAGGGTTATCGACAGAGGATAAAAATTAATCTATCTTGTAGTTTCGGAACCGAGTATTTTTTTTGTACACTTAAAAAAAAGAACAATAGAGATAATACAAACATTAAAATTATAGTACAAATATTTATGTAGACCAGATTAAAAATTCCAAAAACAAATGCAATTTCTCACCTTAACGTTACAGCTAGTTTTTCTTCCGGCGATATTGTTTCTCTGAATGTTGTATTCTTCTTCCTTATACATTCATCTATAGACTGCAATATGTTATAAAAGAGATATTTCGGCATATGAAAATAAATATAAAATTTCTCTTCATCATCCATCAAATGTTTTTTTATAGTCCGAAATTCCCCTTCAGTACTCCTTGCTTTATTCATACTGTGTACCCAATATCTTTTTCTTTTTTTCTTGCTATTTTCTTTTTCCTCTTCATCAAGTGCTATGGCTATGATAGCCAACTCACGTATTGTAAACCAAGACATAACCGTGCGCTACACTTAACGTTTGGATTCAAACTGATCTGGTGCCAACCAGGTCAGCCAGGGGGCGGCGAGGCGTAAGCGCGGTGTCGCCTAGCCGTAGCCGAGTTGACGTACAGGCGCTGCTGATACGCTTTCGTTACGTGCATACGGTAGGTTGACGCCTGGTTGACAGCGAGGCGAAAGGCGTTACGGTTACGATCCCTTTCCGATCCCATATGTGTGCTGAGACCTTTAATCTGCTCTTCCAGCGGAACACACCTCTCGTTCCTTTTTAAAAAGCCTTTCGCCTCAGCCCACAACATAACTACCGACAGGACGAAAATGTTTAACAGGTAAGAACAGTTCGTATGGGAAAATAGAAATGTCGTTTTTAGTATTTTACTCGCAATTTTTCCATATTTTCTCACCGTTTCAACATTCCCAGGACTTGAACGAATATTTCAAGACTAAAATTAGGCAAATCGGTTCAGCCGTTCTCGAGTTTTAGCGAGACTAACAGAATTGCAATTCATTTTTGTTTATTTATTATTATATTCATTTATGTATCCTTTATTGTACACCAAGATAATAAATTACACATTTGAGCCTTATATTTAAAATATACAATTGGCGGCCTTATCGCATTCCGTTTATATATATATCGAAGACCTTGAGAACAGTCATTTCGTCAATAATGGAGTAACTCTTATTTTGGAGGAATGTGCAGGACCGAAAGGATTTTTAAAAAGGCAAATTGCTAAATCTGAAGGCCTTCCTTAAAAAAAAAGTATTCGGAAGAAATGAGAAAATTCGCCCTTATACTCCATTTTTTTTTCATCAAAAGAAGAAACATGCTTTTTTGCTTTTTTTTTGTTTGCTTGCTTTTTTGCTTTTTTTGAATCTGCAAGTGGTTACATTTCATACAGGGCTTGTATTCTTTTCCTAACTACTAAAACTATTGTTAAAGTAATTAGGCCACTTTGGCTCTCATGGCCTCAATTATAGATGCTGATAAAGTCGACATGGATGAGTCTGCTAATCCACAATATATTTTCGACTTCCGGAAATATAATTTCAGAACGTCGAACGAGGCTGAAATCGGAAAAAGTCAAACAATTGATGTTTTTAAATGTAAATATGTAAACTACTTATTATGTTTTAAACAGTATATAATTTTAGTTTGTTTGCAACACTTCAGACGTGCGTATAAAGCTACCACAATCTGTCAAATTTCTTTAATAGATTTACTTTATCGCTGAAGCAGGTTCAAAGTTAATTGGGAAAATTTGACAGTTTCGTTCGGGTAGATTGATGGGCTGGCGTCATCGGTACATATTTTGCTTCCAACTCACTTTGCAGTCTTTTTAAAAAGTCATTTTTTTTTATTAATCGTACTAACGTTGCGTTGCCTATTTTGACTGTATAATAAGACAATGGATATAGCTAGATTAAATCTCATCAATACAGAAAAGTTGCAAACAATTAATATGGATGCAGATTTATCACTAAATACAGGAGACATCCAGCCAGCCATCATTCACAATATTTATTCTAAAGCACCGTACACGACATTCGTATCCTAAGAAAACACGTAAATACACACAAATCAAAACATAGTAATTGTTTTAAAAAATCAAAATTTAGTACAACAAGAAGGTGCAGTTTATTGGTAGAATGCGCCGGATCCCCAAAATTTCTCACAAGACAAACGACAGTTTCATGAGAAATTCTTGTGACATAGGCAAGTTCGCGCTTACACTTAACTTTTTGTCGCCTAAAGCGTATATAGATATATTAGGACCACTTATAAAAATTGTTTAGCCCACCCGAACATTGACAAAGTGGTACGGGTAGAAGCAGAGCCAGGATTCACTGCCGAGGCTTTTATAATTTTAAAAATCAAGGCTGAAAATACATACAGAGAGAGCTATATTTTGTACAAAATAATAGTCGATGAGATGGCGATAAGAAAAGGGTTGCATTGGGACAACTCAACCAAAAAGTTTTATGGCAGAGTAAATACTGGAATAAGTGAAGAAACAGAAGACAGTGTTTTGTTGTGCTTCTCACTGCCATACAAGAGGCATGGAAACTTCTGGTAAGATATTTTTTAATCAACGCTTTGTCAGAAGAGTAAAAGGAACATTTGGTGCAAATTTGCTTACAAATAATGGAGGCAGCTGTGGTACACGTGGTTGCACTTACTTGTGACGAGCCCGTAGCCAATTTCGCCATATATCAAGAACCTCGATGTAACTTACAAAAAACTCAAGAAAATACTGATTTCTTGGTTGAAAACCAAAAAGATTCTGCATTTATAGACCCCTGCCATGCAATCAAATTCATAAGGAATACATTTGGCGACTTTGGTAAAATCAAGAGGATACCCCCTTCCCTTCATTAACAATGATTTTACCAAAGTCGCAAAAGTAAATATTAATTATATTAAATTACTGCTTCAACTACAAGAAAAAGATGGCCTTCATTTGTTTTTCGTCTTGCCACCACTCCACTCAGTTGTTCAGCAACTCTGTGGCAGACGCACTAGAATTTTGCGAGAACTAATTAAAACTTTCTCAATTTCAAGGCTGTAGTGCCACAGCACAGTTTATAAGAACTTTTAATAATTTATTTGATTGCATCAACAGCAGATCTTTTAGACCTGCTGGCTGGGACAAAGGCATCACTTTGTAAAAATTATGGAGACATCCTAAAAATATTCGCTGAAGCTAAAACATACATTAATACATTGAAATTGGAAACAGGGCAATTGATAATCACTTCTCGGCGGAAAACTGGATTTATTGGTATGCTTGTCATTGGCACTGCATATCGTCCGCCTGGGCAGGACTTGGAGGTTTTTTTCGATGCCATAACTGCCAGTATTAGTGCTCTGGCTCCTTATGACAGTCTGATATTGTTGGGTGACCTGAACGTCAATTTATTAGACGCAAAGAGCTCCAAAACGAAACAGTTGACAGCCTTCTTGGACTACTCGAACCTTGTTCAGGTAGTTCAAACAGCAACGCATTCTGTAGGTGATAGCAGCTCGCTCGTCGACATCATATGTACTGATGCCACAACGCAAAATGTTGTGGTGAACCAAATCAGAGAGCTTAACAATCCTTCATTTTTTTTTAGTCTAATATTAAACCTAGATTAGTTGTATACCACTGATCTGAACAGTATTCCTTGGTCAACTATAGGGGATATTAGTGATGTTGATATTATGGTGCACACCTTCAACTTTTACATGATCCAGCTGTTTGATCTCAATGCTCTTGTTAAGGGTAAGACTTTCAGGAAACCGGCAACACCATGGGTAACTGAAAACATTTATTTGACTGATATTCAAACTGCGAGATGAAGCCAGTGACCGGTACCATAAGACAAGGGAGCCAAGTCATAGGAAGTACTATCTGGAGCTTAAGCACGAAGCCGCCGCCGCGTTGGCGAGGGAGAAGACAGCATACTTTGCCAAAAATATTAACGAGCAAAGGAAGAACCCCAAACGGCTGTGGCGTAATTTAAAATCAGACGTGCTCCTAGATCATAAACTTCCAAGTCATTTTGATAATCCAGAAAACATTAATGCAACGTTCCTAGATGTCCCTGGAAACTGCTGCGATAAAATCTCAAAAATTGCCCACTTCAATTCTCGCAGACACGGTACATCTAAGTTCTCTCTCACTACGACCAATCAGGAGACGGTTCTAAATATAATCAGAAGTCAGGGGTCCAATGCTTAGGGTGTTGATGTTATTAATCTGGAGATGTTATTATTCATGTTGTCAACACCTTGAAGGCCATTATTGATATCATCAACAGCTCCATTGAAACGCGGACCTTCCCTAGACTGTGGCAACGTGCAATGGTGCGTCCTATCCCTAAGACCATTGTCCCAGCCAACATAAAGGATCTAAGGTCAATTAGCATTATACCTTGCCCATCGAAAATCCTGGAGGCGAAAAACATGTAAAATTCGGAAGGTACCGACTCGCTCGAATCGCTTAAACGAGTTGATGAACAAGCCATAAACAGTCACTAGAAATAGTTACGATGATGTCTGGAGGGGATGTTCTAGCATTCATAGTCGAAGTGAACTTATCTCGTCAACATGCATCAGTACAATATATTACGATCAAAATCTCCAAAAAATCTAACCGTTTTATAAAATTGTACAGATTGCAAAAAAATAATGTTACCCACAACCTAATAAAATCCATGTTAGTGAAACTTATGTAGACGTTGATTTACTGAGATTGCTTGATATTACCACTAAACATTTGGTCTTAGTTCAGAATGAGGTGTTGCATACACTGAACAGAGAAGAGTTAGAAAATATGTCATTATTTTCAAAATGGAGATTTGCTGATAGTAGCGGCCATAGCTCTTATAAACAGGCTTTTTATGGTCCTGAAGCCAGTGATGCAGCTGTTTTTATAACATGTTTTGTACCCCTATGCTTGACATCTGGATCTAAAGTCAATTGGCACCGAGCAATTGCAGACCTTTAAAAACAGAGTTTGTCAAAGAAAGCACCACAGTTTCAGTGGAAGAAAAAAAAAGGGTCGACCACCAAATAAAAAGTTTTCAAACAAGTGTCATACAACAAGATGCATACACTATCAAAGTTAAACGTTACTTCATGTTTGCTATGATTGACGAAAAAGTCCGTTACGCAATTACAAAAACGACATCAACACAGATGTTCTATATACGCACGCTGAGAACGAAAGTGACCGATTTCAAAATTTTGGTTAAATGAGTTAAGTATACAGAATGACTTAAAAAAGTATATTCTATCATAATTATATTAGAAAACTGGCCAATAAAGGTAAGAAAAGGATAGAGGTATATTTCGGTCTCTTTGTCACTCAACCGTTCCCTCCCCCCGCGCCCGAATGAAAGTGACGAAATCAGTGTTGCACCGTGAGTTGTCGTGACAAGACGTGACAAGTTTAGCAACGTAGTGACCGATTACGCTTTGTGTCTGTATGTTTGTCAATTTCGGAGGTAAGTTTAGTTACAATTGGACGTAGTTATGCAAAATGGATCCAACCCACAAAAACCATTTTTTGAGTTACTGTCATAAATGGCATATGCAAAAAATATCCAAGCCGCAAAGTATCTTTTATCTAATAAAAAACACAGACGTTAATGATACCAACAGAATATTGTGCATTATTGCAGAATTAAAATAGAACCATGTGTCATGGTAACCTAGATAAAGGGTTAAAAGACAGGAAAAAAGATCCAAACTACATTGGATCTGTGTGTTAAATCGATTTTTTACTATAAAACAGGAACCATGCCATTTGGATCTATTTTGCAAATTAGTATTGTGGTAAGATTATAAAATGCAAAAAAGAACCACAGCGCATGGTTCCGAAATAATTTTGAAAAGTGTTTTGTAAATTAGATTCATGGACTATGGTTACTTTTTGTATAAATAAATTTCTTCACTTGAGGGAACCATGTTGCATAATTCCTAAAAACTTATTTAAAATAGAGAACCACGATGATTTGATTTTTTTTGACTAATACCAAAATTAAATTAGTGTAGACGGAAAAAATAAAAACGAACTAATATTTATATTAAATTATTAAAAAACACAATTAAAATTGATCAATTAAAGTGCAAGTGAAATCATCTTATCGATTATTGTTACCATAGACAAAAATAAAAACCATCACTAGTTGAGAGAAATAATTCCCGCCAGTTTCATTGTCATTCTCTCATTCTTCATGGCTATTTTGAAGTCAACACGTGCAGAGAGTGTGAAAAGTGTTTAAAAGCAAGATGGACAAAATAAACAATGTTTTAAAAAGTGCAAGTTTAGGTTACGACGAAGATGATGAAGACTCGTCAGGTGAGTGGAATAAAAGTTATTAAAACTTAACCTAAAAACTACTTGCAAAGTTTAGTGATTAAGAGAAGTTCTTCTTTATTAGGTTACATGCCTGCCCCGACTACCCTGTTGCTATCGTGGTTGCAAGCGCGACTGCTGAGTATGGGGCCCTGGGTACGATTCCCAGGTCGGACAAAGTGTTATTGGGTTTTCCATTAGGAATTTCTTAGTAACGGCCCGGAGTTTGGAAGTTGACGATTTAATACCCTCGTGCCTCAGAAAGCACGAAAAGCCGTTGTTCCTGCGCCTGATCTCTCCCCGGTCATGTTTTTTTTTTTTTTTTTTTCGATGGGAAAAATCATCTTATGACAACCCCCGCTCTTGGGCGGAGCGGGAGATAGTGTCAGACTCTTACTGGCTTGGTCCGGACGGTTACCGGACGGCCGGACAGCGAGCTACCCATTGCTCACTGTCCGCAAGCCCGCGCCTACGGTGGCTGGAAATCGGGATCGGAATCCCGGCGGCGGCGCACTGTGTTGCCGCGGGCGGACAAAAACCAATTTTGAAAACTTGAAGGTATATGAAAAAACATAAACGGAAATCAAAATTGAATAGGTACTTCATCATATTCCAAAAAATGGAGGGTAGTTATGTAATAAAAACTGCGAGAAATCACTTGTCAAAGTACACTATCGTAAGTGACTGCGGTTTAAAGCGAAAACTTAACATAGTTAAAGTAATAATAATTTTAGAAGTGATTAGTATTTCCAAAATAAACAACATGGAATCTACAGTTCAAGGTAAGGTCTTTTAGAAATTATACATAAATTTCTTAAACATAAACCTATTTACGCATATAGCGTGCTTAAATATACGACTCAGAATTTGATTATAAATAAAATTCACGAGAAGATTTGTATGTTCTTTCTATTTCTTTCCGTAACAAAATTTTAACAGTAATTATCTCTGGACTACATACTATTAGCATGTTAAAACAAATGTTGCTACTACACACTACCCGATTTTTTAAAATTAATTGTTTATCACAGGACGCGTGGTTGAATTTACTCGTCGCGAACTTGTGGACATCATGTTTAAAGATCCTGTAAAAAATTGGGATCGAAAGGGCCAGAATTTACAAGAAATGATAATTTCGAAGACTAACTGTCCTCCAGACAATCAAAATGCTACTCGGTACAAGGTGTCACTGTTTTTAAATAAAATTAAATCGAAATACTTAGATGCCGGTCGAAGGAAAGATTTATTTTATAAAAGGCATTCAGCTTGGCTAAATGAAAAGGAGATGTTTCCAAATTATGCAGCTCTTCCTGGACCAGGCCGTCCGTCTTCTTCTTTTGACGTAGTAGGTGAGAGGTCCAAGCGAAGAAAGTTGCTCACTTGGGCGAAACTGCTAGTGGCAATGAATTATCTTTCGCAGCAGCTATGACTTATCGCAAAGAGGGGCAAAGCGATAAAGCAAAGGCTATCAGCAAAATTTCTTCAGCTTCATCTGTCAAACTCAAGTCGTACATGTCTTCATTTAGCAGTGATAATAATTGTTTAACACCTGAGGAGGCGCTTTGCGTATTGTTAGACGCACAATTATCCGTATATCAATATAATGTAATTAGACAGGCAGCAACAAGCAGATTTCCTTCATATAAAAAAGTTTTGGAAGTCAAGAAGTTATGCTATCCCAATGAAAATGCAATTTCGGCTTCAGAAAAGCACGTTCAGGTTGCATTACAGGATTTACTGGACCACACTTGCACTCGCCTCGCACTTGTATGCAAAGAAGTGTTTTTGTCATTAGAAAATGATACTATAACTGATTTAAAATTACATATTAAATGGGGCATTGATGGTACGTCCGGTTTTACTGAATACAAACAAAAGTTTCAAGATGCTTCAGGAAGTGATGCCGCTATGCTTGTAACTTGTATGGTTCCTATAAGATTAGTCGGTAACACTTCGATTCAAAAAGATGTCATATTTTGGCAAAACAATCGACCATCTTCTCCTAGGTTTTGTCGACCTATACAGCTTCAATTCGAGCACGAAACCACTGAAAGAACCAAGCAAGAAATGATGCGAGTGGAAGGAGAAATTCATAACTTAAGACCTACCAACATCGAAGTAGGTACTAAACATTTTGCAATTTCCCATGAATTGTATTTTACTATGACCGATGGAAAATTGTTGTAATGCTGTAACTGACACATCTTCAACTCAAAGGTGCTATATTTGCAAAAAAACATCTAGTCAATTTAATTCCATAGCAGCATCGCGACAAGCACCAGTCGATAACGAAAGTCTTCGTTTTGGTTTATCCATTCTACATGGTTGGATCAGGATGTTTGAATGCTTATTGCACGTGAGTTACAAATTACCAGTAAGTAAATGGCGCGTAACAAAGCCTCAAGATAAGCTAGTAGTTGAAGAAACGAAAAAACGCATTCAGCAAGAATTCAAAACCAAGTTAGGCCTAATAATTGATCGCCCCAAACCTGGCTATGGGAATTCCAATGACGGGAATACTGCTCGCCGTTTTTTCGACAATATAGAAATATCTGCTGCTATAACTGGAGTAAATAAAAATCTAATTCATCGCTTCCATATCGTTCTGATGACACTTTCTAGTGGTTTCGATATCGACACAAAAAAATTTGATATTTACTGCTTAAAAACAGCCGTGCTTTTTGTAAAGTTATACCCATGGTTTAATATGCCGACAAGCGTCCACAAGATTTTAATGCACTCATCAATTGTTATTTCACATGCCCTATTACCTATCGGTCTTTTAACAGAGGAGGCCCAGGAGGCTAGGAATAAAGATATAAAGCGATACCGTGAACAGTACTCACGAAAGTGTTCCCGAGAGATGACAATCAGAGATGTCTTTAATAGGCTACTCGTAACATCTGACCCATTTATTTCAAGCATGCGAAAACTTCCTATAAAAAAGATTAAGGTTTTACCTTGTGAAGTTACAGAGATGCTTCTGCCCTTTAATGTACAAAGAATGGACACAAAAAGTTCATCTACAGAAGGAGACAGTGATAGTGCCAGTGAATTTAGTGATTAAGACTTTGTTTTATTTTACTTACCTATTTTTTCTATCTTTCGTTATTTTTACTTATTCGTTACATCTTATACGCATGCAATAAAGTGTATTTGAATTCAAATTTGAATCAAAAATTCTCTGACGTGCAAAAGTGATTTTTTAAAAATCCTATTTGAATAAATGAGTTGATTTGATTTGATTTGATTCAAATCCTTTTAGGAGTAAATATTTCTAAACTTTACAATAGTATTTTTTATATAAATTTTTAAGCCTGGCAATCATTTAAATATCATTTTAATTAAGAATGACGGTAGATAAGTTTATTTTGGATACGTGAGTAGGTAAATGAAAATATTATTTTGTCAGTTTTTTCATGGAACTTGTCAATATTGGGTTTTACAACTAAAAATAAAATAGAAAACATTTGATACATGTAAAAACTAATTTAATTTCATTGGATAAGTATTTTTCGTACAATTACTGTCTTTAGGTAGTAAATTAATATCACAAATAATTTTGTCCGTGACTTAGTATGGAGCGGCAAGACTGTGCGGCGCACTATGGAAAATATAGGTCGGTATCGGATCAAAAATCTGTAACTTCATGAATTTTTGTCGTATCGTGATGAAATTTGGCACAAATATGCAGTAAGGTTTGGAGATTCGAATGATGTGTAGTTTATAGTGTTTTCTTGTATATCGATGTATGTTTTTTTGCATAGAATGAAAGAAATGGGAAAAAATCACGAAAAAAAATAGTTAAAAATTTATTTAAAGTAGAATACAAGTTTATAATGACTAAAAATATTAAACCATGGTTAATTACAACAAACAAAGTCAAAATATATATATATATATATATGAAAACAATTTACTAAATTAAAATCATATTACTAATAGGTACATCCTATACTCTGGCTTCAGGAAATGATGTAGCTAGGTACAAATATAAGTAATAACTAAATATAAATATTATTTTTAACTTATACCACTTCAGGATCAGGGTCAGTAAATGTGGGTTCACTTTCAGGTGCCACGTTTAAAAGACTTAGAAGAGGCACTTCTTCAAGTTCTTTCACATTTCTTACGTACGGTTTTCTCAAACTTGTTATATATGGATCTGACGTGTATAAAAGCGTCTTAAAGACATCTTCATTTGTAGCAGATCGGGAACATTTTCTGGCATGATGAAGTCGTATGTTTCTGTAGTCTTTGTTGCGAGACTCTTGTGCGTCTTCCGATAGCTGTCCAATAGGAAGCACCGCAAAATGTTTGATAACGTTTTCTCCGTGTATGAGTATTTTATGAACGGAGGATGGCATATAATACCAATCGTAACTACTTACATAGATTCTTGCAGTTTCTATTGCATATTCCCCAAATTTTTCTGGGTCGATCATCATTCCAGAAGAAAGAACTTGCAAGATAATGTATAGGCGTTTAATCAATGCCTCATCTACACCTGTTATTTCCGATGAGCAAGTGCTATTATAGAAGAATCTTCGTGCGGTATTGCCATCGTTCGTATTCCCGCTAACTTGCCGAGGTTTGTCGACGATTAATCCCAACTCCTCCCTGAAACGTTTTTGAACAAGTTCTTTCTTTTCTTTTTTTAATCTATTATTTTCCTCAGTTGAAGCAGCCCAAGTCTTAAACGAAAGATTATAGGAAATATGCAATATCATTTCCATGCAGCGAATCCAGGCGTGTAAGGTGGACAATCCGTATTGGTAGGCGTTTTCGTTTTCAGGTCTGGCAGTTACTTTCGATAGGTCATTCATTAGTCGTAGAGTAGCCCCACATATCGTGCATGTGGAACCAGATGGAGTATCTGTAAGGACCTGAGCTACCTTTCCATCGATCATCGTTAGAAATAGTTCATGCTTCACATTTACTGCAATACCATCTTTGTTTATAAGTTATGCTTGTGCAGCCCTAATTTGATTTTTAATATCATCGACAACTGCCTTGGTTTTTTCTGGAGGTTCCTTACAAAACTCAGTAGAAATGGGTCTGCAAAAACGGACAGATGAAGGTACCGGATTTTGCCAAACAACGGATCCCGATTGCACATCAACTAATCTGATGGGGACTAATGAAGTGATGAACAAATTGGCATCTGAAATTGTTTCCGACTCTTCTGCAAGTATTTGCTTGTATTGGCTTTGACCAGATGAACCATCACATCCCCATTTACAATAAAGGATCAATGTTCTATATTGTTCTTGGAAAAAGGAATCGATTTTTAAAATTCTAGCAGCAGTATGATCCAATAAATCTTGGATATTAATCACTTTAGCATAAGTATTCGTGATTTCGATTGTAGAAGATGGTGGATAACAGGATCTTTTTATTTCTTGTATTTTGTAGTAAGGCGGGAATATACAACACTTTCGTTCGTTGGTTAAGTTTTTCAGGTACATATATTGTGCTTTTGTTAGATCCAAATCTATAAAAGCACTCAATGCTTCCGTATCGGAAAGAATCTTCACCTGCTCTAAGTCGTTCCACTTACTTGAGATATCTAATTTCTTTTGAGTGTCAGCGGTTCTTAATTCTTCGACAAGATGAGCTTCTGTGTACTCACGTAAAGCCCGTAGTCACGCATGCTCTTCCTCGTTGGCCAGATGTTGATGGCGTAGAATATTGTTCAGAATCCGGTAAATTTAAAGAATACGTTGAGTCCAACCAAGTACAATTCTTCTGTAAAAATGTTTCTTTTTTCCGAGATGCCAGGGCCCAGCGCTTGTTGAAAATAGGAAGAATGTGCCTTTGTATGTCACTAATTATAAAACACAAGTTGTTTTCAGAAACACTGAGCTTTTCCACTAAAACTTTGGATAATGATTCCATGGTCTTGCCACCCTCGATATAGGGGATTATGAAGTCTCGTTTGGTACAGCTGAAGGAAGACATTTTAAAACTTCACAATCTGCAGAAATAATAGGCGTAGATGAGATTTGCTTCACTTGAAGTTACACTGATGTAGATGGTTCGAATAGTTTTTGCTTCCCTTTATATACTCATTTTACAATATCGAATTGGTACCTACATTATCATTATCTTGTAATTTCCCACGCAAACCGAGTGCAAATTTGATAAGGTCCCTTTGTTATCACGAAATAATGAAGAAAATATCCAAAAAGTTCCATATTGTTCATGTGAATGGTGTCCGTGGTAAACCGCAAAAGATACCAATTTTCGGGTACTGACTTTTATCAGTTTTTTTCTCATATCTTCTAAAACCGCAAATATCCGCAGCTGATTTTTTTTGCATTCTATTTATGAATAGTTAGACTACTAGTCAACACAAAAAGTAGCGGTTGGGCAAACGTGGGTAACATTGAAAACCTTCGACGAAAAAAAATATAAGTGAAAAATAAGGTATGTCACTTTTTAAGTAATTACTGAAATATTTTTCTTTACTTTTAAAATCATTAAGCTGTATCGCAAAAAGCATAAAATAACCTTTCTAAAAATGTAAAATACTGCATATCTGTACCAAGTATTTTTTCACAATATGGTATTGAAACATGTATACGCAAGACCTGAGTTTGGCACTTCTGTCTTCTATGTATTTCTATCTATGAAAAAAATAATAATTTCGCGTATTAAGTGAAAAAATCCTAATGAATATTATAATTTAACTATTAGAGAACCTAATAAAATAGCCATATTATCCAAATTATGATATTCGTAAAAAGCATTTTTGATATGCGCTTGTTCTACCATTTTCCATAGTGCGGCGGCGAGAGCGCCGTTGCCTGATGCGGTCGGCCTCCTCCTTAGCGAGCATTACTGCTTCGCAGAAGTCGGCGACCGCCTGCCACTCCTCCTCGCTCCGGACCATGGCCTCGACCAAGGCCCGGCGCGAGAGGTCTCCGCCGCCGATCACCCCCCACGAGGGCACGGCGATGCTCCGCCCAAGCAGGGCACACCGCGATTGTGTGCTCCACCGTGTCCTCCGGGCGTTCCGCACAGTGGCGACACCCGGGCGTCACTTCCGCTTTAATTCGGAACAGGAACCTCCCGAACTTGCCATTTCCGGTGAGGACCTGTGTCAGGCGGAAGGTAAGGACGCTGTGAGGTCTTTCCAGCCACGCCTCAAAGAGGGGACTTATCGCCATAATTGTGGCGTGCCCATGACGGGGTTGCGATAGTCGCTGACGCCATTCCACCATGAGATCCCGCCGGAGCTCTGTCCGCCATGCCGTGACCTGTCGCGGCAGAGGACTTTCACCCCGGCGTTGCATCTCCACGCGCATGTCGTGCACGTGTGCAAGAACTGTTGCCTGCAGATCCCACGGTGGTAGGCCAGCCAGAAGGCTCGCCGCTTCGCAGGAAATCGTGCGGTATCCCCGCACCATCCGAATTGCCATGACCCTCTGGCAGGCGTTCAGAATGCCCGCCGGTCGCTTTCGCAGCGACGGCGCCCACACCGGCGCCCCGTAGAGGGCCATGGACCGAACGATCCCCGCGTAGAGCCTCCGGCAGGAGGCGTCTGGACCCCCAAGATTGGGCAGGAGCCGCTTGAGAGCGGCCCCAGTCCGGTTGAGTTTGGGAGCCAGACGTCGGAAATGCTCCTCGAAATTCCATCGGCTGTCGAGGATGAGTCCCAGGTACCTCATCGATGTCCCGACGCCGATGCGAACTCCTCCTACCGTTAGTTGGGAACCCGACGGTGGCGCGTTCCGACGGCCGCGACCGTGAAAACACATGGCCTCGGATTTGCGCAGCGCCACCTCGAGTCCCAACTCCTGGATCCTACCAACGACTATCGCAACCCCGCGTATCGCTAAAGCGGCCGCCGCCCGGTACGACTCTCCCTGCGCTAGAACCAGCGTGTCGTCTGCGTAGCAGACCACGCTGACCCCGTCAGGGAGGTCGCCCCGCAGCACGTAATCGTACCCGATGTTCCACAAGGGTGGCCCTAGTACCGACCCCTGCGGAACACCGCACGACATCTCCCGACGTTTCCAGTCTCCCTGGAGACCGGGGTAGACAATATACCTGTCCGACAGGTAGGCCTCGACTACTCGACAGAGGTATTCGGGCACCCGGTGGTACCGGAGTGCCCTCCGGATCGTACTCCAGGGCAGGGAATTGAAAGCGTTGGCAATGTCCAAGGACACTGCCACGACACACCTACCCTGGGACACCGCATCCCCCGTCGTGAGGGCTCGCACGCGCATGATGGCGTCCACCGTCGAGCGCATCCTGCGAAAGCCGAACTGTCCGTCCGAAAGGTCCGGCCCCTCCCCGGTCATGTCGACTTCCCGTCCCATGCATCGGACTATGTGAGTAAAGGAACAAAGAGTACACCAGTGTTTGTACACACACTTGTGCACTATATTATCTCCTGCGTACTTGGCTAATCTCCGGTGAGATTGCCACCGTGACCGAAATCGGTCGGGAGGATATACGTATACTGGATGATTTCTATTACCGTCTCGAAATTTTTACAGGGTGTTCTACCCATGAATATGAACAACTTTCACTATGGGACCAACTACTTGTGACGGTTTCAATGACTTAATACGGTTAGATTAGAAGTTCGGGTACAAGTAATAGGTTATATACAATAAAATTATTATGGACTAAACTAGTTTCTTAAAAATAATACATTGAGTTTTTGTAGTAATTTTATTTGTCACTTTAGTTGTGATATAAAATGATTAAACTAGATTTTTTTAGTTTCAGATATTATTGATAATAGCCCAAAATGCAGCCCAAGCAAGATAGCTCCACCCAGACAGCTTCCTTCAATCGTTGTGGTCGAATCCCCGCCTCAATCAAGCAGAGCTTCAAAACCGTTAGTATCTGTTATGCAACAAGAGCAGAGCTCACTTTTATGCTTTGCAACCTCACCTGTTGTTGCCAGCTCGGCTAACTTGTTGGAAAAGGAATGCACTGAATTCCCAGAATTTTCTCATCGTAAAACATGTTCGGTCATAGAGTTATTGCATGAATCGAAGAATATTGAAACCGGAGAGAAAAGTATAGAAGCTCCGCCATTTTCTCCTTTAACGCCTCTACTAACTAAAAATCAAACGAATATTGAAACTGGAGAGAAAAGCATAGAAGCACCGCCTTTTTCTCCTTTAACGCCTCTACTAACTAATAAACGATTTGTTGCTGGTCCTCGCACAAGTCCCGCTATAGTTACTTCCCCTGGTGATGGTCTTAAAATTAATTATGCTATAGCTACTTCCCCTGGTGATGGTCTTAAAATTAATTATGCTATAGCTAATTCTCCTGGTGATGGTCTGAAAATTAATGATGCTATACTTGCCTGTGATAATAATTGTTCAACTTCTGCAGCTTCATCACCTCTTCCGCCTATGTCACCTGAGACTGCTGAATTATTTAAAACCCTAAATGGTCCTGCTCTTGACTATGACAGCGATGACTCGGTTGCTGACCCAAATTACACGGTTATTAATGATAGTTCTAGCTCCAGCTCATGTGACTCAACAAATAATCTTAATAGGGAACAAAAAAACAACATAGATATGAATCAAAATCAGAATGACCCCAATAATGAACCCATCGCTGAAGTGGCGACTATCAATGATATTGCTTCTACTAGTACAGATAATCACATAGATGGACAAACAAATGAAAACTTAGAAGGAAGACCACGAAAGGGTAGAAAAAGGAAATATGGAGGGCTTTCAAGAAAAGAACGAACAGAAAAGAAGTATAAAAATCTTCCTTATGTAAGTAATAAGAATATACTTATTGAACCTAAAATATTTCTAGATTATGACTGTGGTTGCATAAGAAAATGTAAGGAATTGGTCCCAGTTGAAAAAAGGTTTACAGAGTTTCAGAAATTTTACGAATTGGGTTCCTATAATGCCCAAAATATGTACCTAGCTGCTTGTGTAAAAGAGCAACCAGTAAAACGTTCTTATGTCTCAACAAATACTTCCAACATATCCAAAAAGAAAAAATATTCACGACTGTATTTTTTGCAAGGTTTACAAGTTTGTAGAGACATGTTTATAAAAACTCTCCAGACAACTCCTAAGCGTATAAATACGTGTCTACGAACAACTGGCGCCATCTAGCGGACACTTCAGGCGACAACGTGGCGGACAAGTGGAGGAGCGGGGGGCGCGGAATGGACCCCAACCCGATTTAGTTTTCCACCGGCGATCGAGTACGTCTACTCTTAACTCTCATTAGACCCCAAGCGAACGCCGTTCGCTTGCTATAGGCTAAGAAATTATTATTATTATTATATAATCTTTATTGTACACCACATATACAAAAAAACCGGCCAAGTGCGAGTCGGACTCGCCCATGAAGGGTTCCGTAGCAGCAAGTAACATAATATAAAAGTTCTTGTAATGTGTTGTAACTTTGATCGATGTTTTAATAATAGTGTATTTTTTTCGATTTATGACGCATTAAAAAAAAACTACTTACTAGATTTCGTTCAAACCAATTTTCGTTGGCAGTTTTTATAGTAATGTACATCATATATTTTTTTTAGTATTATCATTCTCTTATTGTAGAAGTTAGAGGGGGGGGGACACACATTTTACCACTTTGGAAGTGTCTCTCGCGCAAACTATTCAGTTTAGAAAAAAATGATATTAGAAACCTCAGTATCATTTTTGAAGACCTATCCATAGATACCCCACACGCACGGGTTTGATGAAAAAAAAAAATTTGAGTTTCAGTTCTAAGTATGGGGACCACCAAAATTTATTGCTTTTTTTCTATTTTTGTATGAAAATCTTAATGCGGTTCACAGAATACATCTACTTACAAAGTTTCAACAGTATAGCTCTTATAGTTTCGGAAAAAAGTGGCTGTGACATACGGACGGACAGACGGACAGACAGACAGACAGACAGACAGACAGACAGACATGACGAATCTATAAGGGTTCCGTTTTTTGCCATTTGGCTACGGAACCCTAAAAACTACAGGACAAACATTATAAAAAATAAGTGTACAATGGGCGGTCTTATCGCACAGGGCAATTTCTTACAGACAACTTTTGGATGGACTGAAAGAAAGGAGAAAGATTTAGGGTTGTCAGTGTACAACAACAGAAAAAGAATAATATTATTGATAATAAATAACAACACAAATACCTACATATATACACAAATAAAATATACTAATAAATATCAAATATATAATTAAGCCAGGAGAAGGAAAAAAATTACCAATTGTAAAAGGAACATTAAAATCAAGTATACTTTCATCATCAAGTCTTTCTATTCGAACATCCTCAACACGAAGATTGACCACCTCCTGCACATAATTTGGTCTTTCGAGCCGGAGCAATCAAGCGAGCTGGAGTGAAGCTGATCTACGAAATTCGAGCAGCGGAGAACATTCGAGAGAAGATTCACCACCTGCAGTTAACGGTCAGGTCATTCATACTTTTCCTTCCCAATTCCGTGCTGAGTTTGTGCTAATATTGTTTTATTTCTCAAAATTCCAGTGTTCGTAGCAAGTGTGCATCTACCTACATCGCGGTCAGTACATACATCAGAGAATTAAAACTGTAAGTACTTGATTTTGTTTCTCACAGCCACCACAATGACGAAAAAAAGGCATTCGCTTGTAGACACAGAAAGTATTGAAGATATTATTCGGGATTTAGTGAAAAAACGCGGTTCTTTGAAGGGCAAATTTACGTTGTTTTCAAAATTCGTTCAATCACTAGACGATTCTAATCCAACGGAAATTCAGAAAACGGAATTAAAAGAGCGCTTGCAAAAGGTAGAACAGTTGTTTGATCAGTTTAGTAGCACCCAAGATGAAATAGACTCGTATGTTGCAGGTAGTCAGATAGACAAAGAATTGCAAGAGAGGGAGTGCTTTTAAAATCAATATTATGCTATTGTGGCCAAGTCTAAGTGTATTCTTCAAGATAATTCGTTAGTTCATAGCGATAATAGTAATTGTAAAACACACACACACGGTATCAAACTACCTACAATTGCTTTACCGAACTTCGATGGTTCTTATGATCAATGGCTTGAGTTCCGAGGTACATTTTTGTCACTCGTGCATAATAGTAATACTCTCGACAATATTCAGAAATTTCATTATTTGCGATCAGTTCTATCAGGTAATGCACTACAGGTTATTAAAGCTTTGGAATTTTCCGCTCAAAATTACATAATTGCTTGGGATTTATTGGAAAATAGGTACAACAACAGCCGTTTGCTAATTCATAATCACGTTAAAGCGTTATTTACTGTTCAGGCAATAAATAAAGAGTCAGCCTCTCAAATACGTAAACTCATGGATACTATTTGGCGGAATCTTCGCGCATTAAAAACGTTAAACGAACCCACTGATGCATGGGATACGTTAATTATTTATATCATCGTCACAAAATTAGATTCGTCGACCGAGCGCGAATGGGAACTTTTCAAAGGTACCCTCACCAATACGTCTCCCAATAAAAAAACGTCGTTGTCTGACTTAATGAACTTTCTTAAGGATCGCGCGGATTTTCTAGAAACGGTTAAACCTTCTCATAATAAACAAATGGAAAGTACTCAGAACAATCACACGAAAAATTCGCCGTCAATAAAAACACATAGTCATGTTTCAACTCAAAAGCAAGGTAAAAAATCAGCTAATCACACAAAATCGCTGAGATATAAGTGCAATATGTGCAGCTCTAATCACCCTCTCTATGCGTGCGATAAATTTCTTATTTTATCATCAAAAGATAAGTTGAAGTTTATCGAAGACAAGAATCTTTGCCGTAACTGTTTACGTGAAGGCCATGCAATAACTGAGTGTTGGTTCGGGCCGTACAAGCACTGCAACAAATAACATAATTCATTAATACACAGTGAATTCGTTGACGCTAGCGAATCGTCCACTGTTTCACACACAGCACAAATAGTGGTTCAACCAGAGTCCACTCAGGGAATCACCGCATCTCACACGTCTCACACGCCTTACAAAGTCAATAATATTGATACGCGCTATTTTTATGATCAAGTATTATTATCGACTGCATTGGTGGAGATTGCGGATTCGAAAAATAATTATCACACTACCCCCGCTCTTCTCGATAACGGGAGCCAGCATTGTTTTATTTCCAAAAACTTTGCAAATCCCTCAACATTCCAACGATACAGTCTACTATGCAAGTCATCGGTGTAGGGAACTCCGTGACACAATCCACACAATTATGTAATATAAAGATACGATCTAAAGCAAGCTTATACAACACACACATTAATTGCTTAGTTTTGCATCAAATCACAGCTCAATTGCCGTCGCTAGGTATCGATCACAATATCGAAATTCCCAGTAACATACAACTGGCTGATCCTGACTTTCATTCGAGTGATGAAATTAATCTATTAATAGGGGCCGACAAGTTCTGGGATCTGCTAAATGAGGGTCTAATACGTTTGCCAAAAGGTCCTTATTTGCAGAACACAAAGCTTGGTTGGATTATCTCGGGTACAGTTCAAAAACAAATTAACTTAAAAAACACTCGTACACAATGTAACTTCACACAAGCGTTAGATGCGGAACTTAAACGTTTCTGGGAACTCGAAAAAATTATTTGTAATAAACCAAAATTTACAAAGGAAGAAATCGCATGCGAAAATTTATTTAAAGACACCACTTCACGTGATGATAAAGGTCGCTTTGCCGTGCGTATTCCTTTAAAAGAATCAGCTGATGAGCTGGGCGACTCATTCACAATGGCCGAGAACAGGTTTTTAGCACTCGAACGTAAGTTAAACCGAAGCGCGGGTACTTATAAACAAATGTATTGCGATTTTATGAAAGAATATTTAAGTTTAAGACATATGAGCCGTGTCACTGAATATTCACCGCCGTACTATTTCTTACCGCATCACGGTGTCTATAGAGAACAAAGCTCGACTACAAAACTTAGGGTCGTGTTCGATGCAAGCGCTAAGTCCGCATCCGGGAAGTTTTTAAATGATATACAACTTATCGGTCCAACTTTACAGAATGACATATTCGCCATTTTACTACGATTTCGACAATTTAAATATGTCGCATGTGCCGACGTCGAGAAAATGTATCGTCAGATATTAGTCCAGTCAGATCAAAGACGATTACAATTAATTCTTTGGAGGGAGAAGCCGTCCGATCCCCTTGGCATATATCAACTTAATACCGTCACCTATGGAACGGCATCCGCGCCTTATTTGAGTATACGGTGCCTTAAACAACTCGCGATGGAATGCAATGATGACGTCATTGCACAAACCATTAGTGATGATTTTTATGTTGACGACTTGATTACGGGAAATCAGGATTATCAAAGATTATTAGAGATATGTAGTGGTGTTTCTAAAGTCCTAGAATCGGCTTGTTTTCCGTTGAGGAAGTGGATCTTTAATGCGAAACCTTCCCAAACCCAACTTGAGTCTACCTTCAAAGAATTATCGCTAGGAGACTCGTGTCACACTAAAACTTTGGGATTGGGATGGTTTAATACGTCGGATGAGTTATATTTTACTACTCAATGTGAACACGACTTAACCGATGCTAGTAAGCGCAGCATCCTTTCCACTATAGCTCAAATATATGATCCTCTAGGTCTACTCTCCCCAATGACAGTGATTGCAAAAATCCTACTTCAGAAATTGTGGTTAGCTAAGATAGGATGGGATGACCCAGTGCCTAAGCCGATTTTACTAGATTGGCAGAAGTTTGTTAGTCAATTGAATTGTTTACAACATTTACGCACACCTCGTTATGTAATAGGAGATAACGCGCACACAATCGAACTACATATTTTTTGTGATGCATCACAAGACGCGTACGGTGCATGTGCGTATGTGCGTAGTTATACAGACACAATTATAACAGCGCGCTTGCTATATGCGAAGAGTAAAGTGGCGCCGGTAAAACCGGTTTCCATTCCGCGTTTAGAGTTGTGCGGCGCATTAGTAGGCGCACGACTTTACAGAAAGATAATTGGTTCGTTACGATTGACGTTTACCAATGTGTATTTTTGGTCAGATTCTACCGTAGTGCTAGGATGGCTTAAGATGCCACCGAATCAGCTAAAACCATTCGTGCAAAACCGTGTAGTGGAAGTGAACGAACTAACGGGTGATAAAGCGTGGCTTCATGTTAGTGGTAAACAGAACCCAGCTGATTTGCTATCGCGCGGCATGCAATTGGACACGTTAACCTCGTCGGATCTGTGGTGGAACGGACCGTCATTTTTGCAAGTTCACGAAATAAACGGTAAGCTCAATAACAATTATAATATTAACTATGATGAATTACCAGAATTAAAACCCACAAAATCCGCCTTAGTAAATCAAACAAAACCGATCTTCTTTCCTTTCGAAAACTTTTCCAATTTCAACCGTATGATGCGAGTCATGGCCTATGTTCTACGCTTTACGAATAATAGCCGACATAAAATAAAATCACAGCGCATCGTAGGTACTCTGTCAGTTGATGAATTGAATACTTTAACAAGAACTTTAACGCGTATCGCACAACAAGAATCTTTTCCGATAATTTACGAAAGTTTAATAAAAAAACATCCTTTAAAAATTTCCTCGTAATATTTCTAACTTAAACATAATCCTAGATGAACACAATATAATTCGAGTAGGGGGTAGATTAGAAAACTCTGAATCATTCTCATTTGACAAACAACACCCTATGTTGTTATGCGGACGACATAGATTCACCCGTCTTTTATCCTCCCGTCCGCTAATAAATCTCCAGGAGATTTCTGTCAAAAAACGCGCGTCTGGTGGGAATCTCCTGGAGATTTCATGGATCGGGTCGGATTAAATGCCAAATATTGCCTGTCTAGAGTATACCTTTCCTACTCTAACTTACACAGAGTGTAGGTAAAAGAATAAGAAAGGCATAAAACATCACATGCTAAACATTCAACAACATTTGTTATCGGAACGTTTTTTTGTTGTGACGGCTTCATTTCGTTTATGTCAACGACGCGGCGCGTGTTTAAAAGTGTTATTTGGTTGGTGTTATTATCGAACTATAGTGTGGTGTGGTAAGATTAACCGTGAACAAGTAAGTACTAAACAGTTTTTAATTGCTGCATTGTGTATTTGATAATATTAGTGTAGATTAATTCAATATATTTCAATTTAATTCATTAAATCCCAAGCGAACGTCGGCATTCGCGCATCCATTGTCTTTCTATTGTGTCTGTAATTCTCACGATTGAAAGGTTATTTGAATATAAACACAAGGAACTATTACACGCGGGGCCCCAATTGTTACTAGCAACTATAAGAGAAACTTGGTGGCCACTTAAAGGGCGGAACTTGGCGAAACATGTAGTGCATACCTGTGTGAAATGTTTTCGCATGAAAGCTAAACCACCCGAAAGATTGCAACCCGGGTATCCTTTTATGTATTGCGGCGTCGACTATGCAGGACCGTTGTTTATGTTGAACCGTTCAGGAAGGGGGGCAAAGCTAATAAAATGTTACATATGTTTATTTGTGTGTTTTGCAACGCGCGTGATAGTTTATGCCTATGTATAGATATAGATATATAAAATATATAATAGTAATAATGTATTAAATAATAATTACAATAGATATTTGAAAGATAACGTTTAAATTCAAACTAAAAACCAACGTTCAAGCGGTAACAAGCAAGTGACTCATGGTTGTTTGTTACCGCTTATAAAAGCCGCTGCGCCGACCGTCCTGAGTCATTCTCGGTTCAGACGTCGGACGGTGCGGAGCTCTCTCTACAAAAATAAGTTACACAGTTTGTTTATAAGTGTGGAAATTGTGAGTTAAAAGATAAGTATAATTATTATTTTATTAAATTAATTGTTGTTGCGATATTATTATGGTTGTAAAATATCTAAAGACTTTGTCTACTAAAATGTAAGAAGTTGTGTGTTGTGCGACAACCTGAGATTTGTAGAAGGTGGAAGGATATTTGATGTTTAGGTGTCAACCCACAGGTTTGACACTTGAGCGTCAGGACTTTCCTATAAATAAGATTGGTTTCTATTAAAGTCCTTACGGACTACCTAAGTTCACGTAAGTTATTTAATATAATAGCTTAATATTATTGCTAATGTTGTTTTGATTCTGTGTATTTGTTATACTGTGACTTATGTTTCTAATAATGTTATTGTGATGATAAAATGCTTCCGAGGTGTTTCTTGGCCGTTCTTCACCTCGAAGACCTAGATTCCGAACGAGCCAGTAGTTTATTCGATTAACTGACAAGCCAATTGAAATAAATACTAAGTCTTGTCTTTCTGTGCTTTTCTTCATAAAACCCTTTCCTTACACACCAGTCATAGGAACTTTGATACACAGTAAATAACCGTTATCCATCTTGACATTTTATTATGATATATGGGTAGTTATAAATATATATATATAGTTCATTCTTAACATCAGAAGTGGGACAGGCCTCTGGCTTACACAACTGATTTTTAATGCCTTTTGTCTTGTTATTTTCATGAACTATAACCGTCGAGTCTACTACCATCAAGATGACGCCACAATGTCACCATGCCGTCCCGGAAAACGGAGCTGCAAATGAGCTGTGGATCTTCAATCAAGCTACTGCATCTGCATTGGTAAAATATAGCAAGTACCTTCAGTAGCTAAAAGATAAGATAAGATCATTTATTTGTATAAACATGTGTATGTTAAGATGGTGATAAAGTGAATACAGTTCAACATGTTTTGCCGTAAATCGGCGTACAAAATTAATTAAAAAAAAAAGCAAAAAAAAAAAAACAATTCCTTAAAAAAGCATTCAAAATTCAGTCAATTCAATAATAGTCAACATATACAAATAAAAATTTTCAAAATTCAGTCAATTCAATAATAGTCAACATGTACAAATAAAAACATTCAAAATTCAGTCAATTCAATAATAGTCTACATAATTTAGTCAAAATTCCATCAATAAAAATTACAGTCAATACAGTAAATAGAATAATAAAATTAAAAGTAAAATTAAAATATTAAATAGTCATGGCTCAAAATTTTTCGTTTAAAAACTCCGCAACATTATAATAAGCCTTACTGAGTAGCAATTTTTTTTTATTTAAGAGGGGAAACAAATGCGGATTAGATTTTACAAATACCGATATCTCTAATATGTAAAGTGACGGAAGTGTTAGAATTCTGTGCTAAAGTCTGTAAGACCTTCGTTAGCATTGCTTTTTGTTTTTAAAGATAATGTTGAGTATCTTATATGTTGTAAAGGGTTTTTATAGATAAACGTAAAATTGGTCCCAATACAAAGCATTAAGAAAAATCCCGATTCTTTTACCAGTGACATAAAAGGCTACATGATTTTGTAATCATAAGTATAAAGTTGTACAAAAAGATTATGCATATTAATATAAAAATGGGGGTAGTCTACGGACCACGTCGATATTAGTTACATCTAGGATGGCTATTTGAAACAAAACTAAACACTTTGCTAAAGATGTCTCACTGTAGGTAATGGGCATTTAGCATTGTTCCTATAAAGCCACGAGATAAGATCGTTAGATTTTTATTCGGTATAAAATGTTCATAATTATTTTGATCACCAGAGTGTATTTTTACAAAAAGTGTACTTGACATAAAATGGAAATAGTTGGTACCCATATTTTTGCAAGTTTAGTAACGTAATACCGTCAATAGTTTAGTTAGGTAGCGTAGGTATTGGGTTTAGGTAATATTTCAATAAAGTCGAATAGATTTCTATAAACGCAATTTTATTCTTGTTCACAAAGAAAAAAAATATTTTCATGACATGACGGTGACGGAAAAACAACAGCGCCACTCGTGTTCGAAAATGAAACGTAAGAACAGGTTTACGAAGACACTCTTCCACAAAGGTGTTTACAAAGGCATCTATCTATCTTATGAATTTATATTTGCTCAACAGTAGGGTAGTTATTTAGGTAGCTTAGGATAGTTGTTATTTAGGTAGCTTAGGATAGTTGTTAGTTAGGCAGCGTAGAGTGGTTGGTTAGGTAGGAAATCATATTTATATTTTATTGGACTACCATAATATTCATTAGAAATATTTATACTTCAAAACAATGTTTGCCGAATCGGCTGGTTTTCTGTAATATTCTCACGTTTAGAAGAAGCTAGTCTTTGGGCTATGGTTTCTTGGCGTGTCTTGTTTGATAAAATTTTAAGGGGAATAAAATTAGTGTGCTGGTAGTTCAAAGTTACTCGTTTTAAATAAAATTAAAAGTTGATGTGGAACAATAAAGTAAACAATCTATTTCAAAGTTTCGTGATCATAGATTTTGATATGTCGGAAAACAAATTGAGGTCAGTGAGTCGTCTTAGGGGCGTGAAAACTATTTTACTAAGATATCTTTTAAGAATTGCAAAAGTAACTAATGATAGTTAAGTGTAAATTTTATTTACCCTCAGTTTTAGTCACAAGCTGTGATGGTAACTGATAATATCAAATAAAATTTAATGTTGTGGTCTGAAGTAAATAACTGATATAGTAGGTATAAACAGAAATTCAACGTTAAGAGCAATTTGCAATAATATTGTCAGGTTGACCGAGCGATGTATTGTGTTGATTATGTTGCTAAAACGGGTTAGTGTGTTGAATCAACTGTGGAATAGCATTGAATTATTTATTTCCCGGTTATTTTGAAAAGTCAATAATGCCGACTAAAACGATCATTCTGTTCTATTAAAGTAAAATAGAAAAATACAATTCAAAATTATGCTCTGTAATTTAGCGTTGATTAATCTAATTTTACCGTAACTAGGTGTATAGAATCAACATAGCTGTTACAATGATTTAGTTATTGCTTATTAGCTGCTAGGCCTTCTATTTGGCGCTAATGTGTCTCACCAGCAGCAGGTGAATGTGCTTAGCGTGACTAGATATTTGGCTCAAGTATTAGCTGCTAGGCCTTTTATTTGGCGCCAATAGGTCTCACCGGCAGCAGGTGAATGTAATTGGCGTGACTAGGTATTTGGCTCAAGTAGGTATTGTCTAGAATGCTTTTGTGTCAGCTGTGTCGGTTATCTGCAAATGTTTAGGTCACAAATTAATGACAAAATATTGTAATTAAATATGTACTAATTTGTGATTAAGGTGTATAACCTTAAATGTGAAACTACTTCTACCTTGTCATTGCCAATATTTTAAAGTCAATTCAAGGTTCAATCTTATTGATTTGAATTAGAAGTTATTTATCAACTGTACAATGTTTTGGTTTAAATTAAGGCTTTTATAAAAACATAAGTTGCCAACATAAAATATTATTGGAAACATATACATGATACAAAAAATAAATACCCTGATTAACTTTCTCTGGAGAAACTCCTAATAAGAAACTGTCAATGTTAGAACCAATGTCATATTGTGAATGAGTAAAAAATATTTGAGTACCGCTGGTCGGCCTACTATTTGGTGTCGATTATCTCACAAGCAGCGGGTGAATGTGATTGACATGACTATGTAGTTGGCATTACTCAATAACCGCTGGTCGGCCTGCTATTTGGTGTCGATTATCCCACGAGCAGCGGGTGGATGTGATCGACATGTCTATGTAGTTGGCAAGAATACTCTGTTAACTATTTCAAGAGGACCATCGTGTCCATACAATTGGTTGACTCGAAATTTATGAAATATGAATTTTGTGTTATGTATATGTTGATTAATGAATCGAATGTACTTACTTGTATGTTATAAATAACATAGTAATACTTCGAGGACGAAGTACTGTCAGTATGGCCGTGATAGTTTATGCCTATGTATAGATATAGATATATAAAATATATAATAGTAATAATGTATTAAATAATAATTACAATAGATATTTGAAAGATAACGTTTAAATTCAAACTAAAAACCAACGTTCAAGCGGTAACAAGCAAGTGACTCATGGTTGTTTGTTACCGCTTATAAAAGCCGCTGCGCCGACCGTCCTGAGTCATTCTCGGTTCAGACGTCGGACGGTGCGGAGCTCTCTCTACAAAAATAAGTTACACAGTTTGTTTATAAGTGTGGAAATTGTGAGTTAAAAGATAAGTATAATTATTATTTTATTAAATTAATTGTTGTTGCGATATTATTATGGTTGTAAAATATCTAAAGACTTTGTCTACTAAAATGTAAGAAGTTGTGTGTTGTGCGACAACCTGAGATTTGTAGAAGGTGGAAGGATATTTGATGTTTAGGTGTCAACCCACAGGTTTGACACTTGAGCGTCAGGACTTTCCTATAAATAAGATTGGTTTCTATTAAAGTCCTTACGGACTACCTAAGTTCACGTAAGTTATTTAATATAATAGCTTAATATTATTGCTAATGTTGTTTTGATTCTGTGTATTTGTTATACTGTGACTTATGTTTCTAATAATGTTATTGTGATGATAAAATGCTTCCGAGGTGTTTCTTGGCCGTTCTTCACCTCGAAGACCTAGATTCCGAACGAGCCAGTAGTTTATTCGATTAACTGACAAGCCAATTGAAATAAATACTAAGTCTTGTCTTTCTGTGCTTTTCTTCATAAAACCCTTTCCTTACACACCAGTCATAGGAACTTTGATACACAGTAAATAACCGTTATCCATCTTGACATTTTATTATGATATATGGGTAGTTATAAATATATATATATAGTTCATTCTTAACATCAGAAGTGGGACAGGCCTCTGGCTTACACAACTGATTTTTAATGCCTTTTGTCTTGTTATTTTCATGAACTATAACCGTCGAGTCTACTACCATCAAGATGACGCCACAATGTCACCATGCCGTCCCGGAAAACGGAGCTGCAAATGAGCTGTGGATCTTCAATCAAGCTACTGCATCTGCATTGGTAAAATATAGCAAGTACCTTCAGTAGCTAAAAGATAAGATAAGATCATTTATTTGTATAAACATGTGTATGTTAAGATGGTGATAAAGTGAATACAGTTCAACATGTTTTGCCGTAAATCGGCGTACAAAATTAATTAAAAAAAAAAGCAAAAAAAAAAAAACAATTCCTTAAAAAAGCATTCAAAATTCAGTCAATTCAATAATAGTCAACATATACAAATAAAAATTTTCAAAATTCAGTCAATTCAATAATAGTCAACATGTACAAATAAAAACATTCAAAATTCAGTCAATTCAATAATAGTCTACATAATTTAGTCAAAATTCCATCAATAAAAATTACAGTCAATACAGTAAATAGAATAATAAAATTAAAAGTAAAATTAAAATATTAAATAGTCATGGCTCAAAATTTTTCGTTTAAAAACTCCGCAACATTATAATAAGCCTTACTGAGTAGCAATTTTTTTTTATTTAAGAGGGGAAACAAATGCGGATTAGATTTTACAAATACCGATATCTCTAATATGTAAAGTGACGGAAGTGTTAGAATTCTGTGCTAAAGTCTGTAAGACCTTCGTTAGCATTGCTTTTTGTTTTTAAAGATAATGTTGAGTATCTTATATGTTGTAAAGGGTTTTTATAGATAAACGTAAAATTGGTCCCAATACAAAGCATTAAGAAAAATCCCGATTCTTTTACCAGTGACATAAAAGGCTACATGATTTTGTAATCATAAGTATAAAGTTGTACAAAAAGATTATGCATATTAATATAAAAATGGGGGTAGTCTACGGACCACGTCGATATTAGTTACATCTAGGATGGCTATTTGAAACAAAACTAAACACTTTGCTAAAGATGTCTCACTGTAGGTAATGGGCATTTAGCATTGTTCCTATAAAGCCACGAGATAAGATCGTTAGATTTTTATTCGGTATAAAATGTTCATAATTATTTTGATCACCAGAGTGTATTTTTACAAAAAGTGTACTTGACATAAAATGGAAATAGTTGGTACCCATATTTTTGCAAGTTTAGTAACGTAATACCGTCAATAGTTTAGTTAGGTAGCGTAGGTATTGGGTTTAGGTAATATTTCAATAAAGTCGAATAGATTTCTATAAACGCAATTTTATTCTTGTTCACAAAGAAAAAAAATATTTTCATGACATGACGGTGACGGAAAAACAACAGCGCCACTCGTGTTCGAAAATGAAACGTAAGAACAGGTTTACGAAGACACTCTTCCACAAAGGTGTTTACAAAGGCATCTATCTATCTTATGAATTTATATTTGCTCAACAGTAGGGTAGTTATTTAGGTAGCTTAGGATAGTTGTTATTTAGGTAGCTTAGGATAGTTGTTAGTTAGGCAGCGTAGAGTGGTTGGTTAGGTAGGAAATCATATTTATATTTTATTGGACTACCATAATATTCATTAGAAATATTTATACTTCAAAACAATGTTTGCCGAATCGGCTGGTTTTCTGTAATATTCTCACGTTTAGAAGAAGCTAGTCTTTGGGCTATGGTTTCTTGGCGTGTCTTGTTTGATAAAATTTTAAGGGGAATAAAATTAGTGTGCTGGTAGTTCAAAGTTACTCGTTTTAAATAAAATTAAAAGTTGATGTGGAACAATAAAGTAAACAATCTATTTCAAAGTTTCGTGATCATAGATTTTGATATGTCGGAAAACAAATTGAGGTCAGTGAGTCGTCTTAGGGGCGTGAAAACTATTTTACTAAGATATCTTTTAAGAATTGCAAAAGTAACTAATGATAGTTAAGTGTAAATTTTATTTACCCTCAGTTTTAGTCACAAGCTGTGATGGTAACTGATAATATCAAATAAAATTTAATGTTGTGGTCTGAAGTAAATAACTGATATAGTAGGTATAAACAGAAATTCAACGTTAAGAGCAATTTGCAATAATATTGTCAGGTTGACCGAGCGATGTATTGTGTTGATTATGTTGCTAAAACGGGTTAGTGTGTTGAATCAACTGTGGAATAGCATTGAATTATTTATTTCCCGGTTATTTTGAAAAGTCAATAATGCCGACTAAAACGATCATTCTGTTCTATTAAAGTAAAATAGAAAAATACAATTCAAAATTATGCTCTGTAATTTAGCGTTGATTAATCTAATTTTACCGTAACTAGGTGTATAGAATCAACATAGCTGTTACAATGATTTAGTTATTGCTTATTAGCTGCTAGGCCTTCTATTTGGCGCTAATGTGTCTCACCAGCAGCAGGTGAATGTGCTTAGCGTGACTAGATATTTGGCTCAAGTATTAGCTGCTAGGCCTTTTATTTGGCGCCAATAGGTCTCACCGGCAGCAGGTGAATGTAATTGGCGTGACTAGGTATTTGGCTCAAGTAGGTATTGTCTAGAATGCTTTTGTGTCAGCTGTGTCGGTTATCTGCAAATGTTTAGGTCACAAATTAATGACAAAATATTGTAATTAAATATGTACTAATTTGTGATTAAGGTGTATAACCTTAAATGTGAAACTACTTCTACCTTGTCATTGCCAATATTTTAAAGTCAATTCAAGGTTCAATCTTATTGATTTGAATTAGAAGTTATTTATCAACTGTACAATGTTTTGGTTTAAATTAAGGCTTTTATAAAAACATAAGTTGCCAACATAAAATATTATTGGAAACATATACATGATACAAAAAATAAATACCCTGATTAACTTTCTCTGGAGAAACTCCTAATAAGAAACTGTCAATGTTAGAACCAATGTCATATTGTGAATGAGTAAAAAATATTTGAGTACCGCTGGTCGGCCTACTATTTGGTGTCGATTATCTCACAAGCAGCGGGTGAATGTGATTGACATGACTATGTAGTTGGCATTACTCAATAACCGCTGGTCGGCCTGCTATTTGGTGTCGATTATCCCACGAGCAGCGGGTGGATGTGATCGACATGTCTATGTAGTTGGCAAGAATACTCTGTTAACTATTTCAAGAGGACCATCGTGTCCATACAATTGGTTGACTCGAAATTTATGAAATATGAATTTTGTGTTATGTATATGTTGATTAATGAATCGAATGTACTTACTTGTATGTTATAAATAACATAGTAATACTTCGAGGACGAAGTACTGTCAGTATGGCCGTGATAGTTTATGCCTATGTATAGATATAGATATATAAAATATATAATAGTAATAATGTATTAAATAATAATTACAATAGATATTTGAAAGATAACGTTTAAATTCAAACTAAAAACCAACGTTCAAGCGGTAACAAGCAAGTGACTCATGGTTGTTTGTTACCGCTTATAAAAGCCGCTGCGCCGACCGTCCTGAGTCATTCTCGGTTCAGACGTCGGACGGTGCGGAGCTCTCTCTACAAAAATAAGTTACACAGTTTGTTTATAAGTGTGGAAATTGTGAGTTAAAAGATAAGTATAATTATTATTTTATTAAATTAATTGTTGTTGCGATATTATTATGGTTGTAAAATATCTAAAGACTTTGTCTACTAAAATGTAAGAAGTTGTGTGTTGTGCGACAACCTGAGATTTGTAGAAGGTGGAAGGATATTTGATGTTTAGGTGTCAACCCACAGGTTTGACACTTGAGCGTCAGGACTTTCCTATAAATAAGATTGGTTTCTATTAAAGTCCTTACGGACTACCTAAGTTCACGTAAGTTATTTAATATAATAGCTTAATATTATTGCTAATGTTGTTTTGATTCTGTGTATTTGTTATACTGTGACTTATGTTTCTAATAATGTTATTGTGATGATAAAATGCTTCCGAGGTGTTTCTTGGCCGTTCTTCACCTCGAAGACCTAGATTCCGAACGAGCCAGTAGTTTATTCGATTAACTGACAAGCCAATTGAAATAAATACTAAGTCTTGTCTTTCTGTGCTTTTCTTCATAAAACCCTTTCCTTACACACCAGTCATAGGAACTTTGATACACAGTAAATAACCGTTATCCATCTTGACATTTTATTATGATATATGGGTAGTTATAAATATATATATATAGTTCATTCTTAACACGCGCTGTTCACTTAGAACTGGTCTCTAATCTCACGACTGAGGCATATTTGTTAGCACTAAAGCGCTTCATTTCCAGACGAGGTAAACCTTTGCAGATCTATTCAGACAATGGTACAACCTTTGTAGGGGCTCTAAAAGAATTTGCTAAATTTCTAGTAGATAAAGAGGCCGATATCCGGGACTATACTGCTAATAACTTAATTAAATTTACATTTATTCCGCCTTATTCGCCTCATTTTGGTGGTTTGTGGGAGGCAGGCATCAAGTCCTGTAAATTTCATTTAACTCGTGTCGTGGGAGATGCACTTTTGACTTACGAGGAATTAAGTACTGTGTTAGCACAAATCGAGGCTGTCCTTAACTCCTGACCCATGTCTCCTTTGTCGTCCGACTCCTCCGACCTTCTCCCTTTAACACCTGCTCACTTCCTGATTGGCCGACCGTTCACCGCACCCGCTAGTCAAGACTTGACCACAACCGCTACGCAGCGTCTCCGACGTTACGATCGTGTTGAGCAGATGCGCCAGAACTTCTGGAGTCGATGGTCCAAGGAATATGTTTCAGAACTCCAGAAAAGAACGAAATGGCAGACCAGCAGAGACACCATTGCTCCAGACACTTTGTGCTCGTGAAGGAAAATAACCTGCCTCCTCTCAAATGGCGTCTAGGCCGCGTCCTGCAGACATTTCCGGGGAAGGATGAGATAGCTCGCGTTGCAACCATACGAACGGCGACGGGTACAATCAAGCGCTCCTTCTCGAAGATATGCCCACTCCCGCTTCCTGACGATGACAACACGACGACATCTGCTTCTTTGGAACCAGGAGCTTCCAAGGCCGGGGGCATGTCTACGAACAACTGGCGCCATCTAGCGGACACTTCAGGCGACAACGTGGCGGACAAGTGGAGGAGCGGGGGGCGCGGAATGGTCCCCAACCCGATTTAGTTTTAAGCGGTCGTTTTTAATCAAAAAGAAACCACCGGCGATCGAGTACGTCTACTCTTAACTCTCATTAGATCCCAAGCGAACGCCGGCGTTCGCTTGCTATAGGCTAAGAAATTACCAATTGTAAAAGGAACATTAAAATCAAGTATACTTTCATCATCAAGTCTTTCTATTCGAACATCCTCAACACGAAGATTGACCACCTCCTGCACAATACGTCACTGTGTAAAATGAGATCCGATGTTGGTTTAGTAGACAGACGTGGAACCCAAGGAGGCCTTAATAAAATCTCTCCTGATGTAGAATTATTTTTGATTAATATAATAAAGAAACTGCCTACATACGTGTCACATTATCGTCGAAATGAGTATGGTGATGCAAAGTTCTTAAAACCGGATATGACATTTCCGAAACTGTATAAACTGTATAGTGAAGAAGCACAGGCGGCCGGAGTACCTTCTGTCTCATACGATAAAGCTAAGCAAGTTTTTTTAACTAAGTTTAATTTAAGGACAAAGAAATTAAAGAAAGATACATGCAACCGGTGCGATTCATTTAATAATAAAATTAAAGAAGTTTCCGAGGAAGACAAACATCAAGTAGCATTAGATCATGATACACACCTTCAACTAGCCAAATCTCTACAAAATCTAATGAAGAGTGACTTAAATTTAGCGAAAAACGACCCATTCATAGAAACAATTACATTTGACTTACAAAAAACTCTCCCATTGCCACGTATACCTACGAATGTCGTTTTTTATAAACGCCAGTTATGGGTGTACAACTTGGGAGTACATACAGGAACTAACGACCAAGCCTACTGTTACGTGTGGGTGGAAGGAGAAGCGGGCCGAGGATCGCAAGAAGTAGGTTCTTGTCTTCTTAGGCATACGTTTCAAAACATGAAGCAAAATGTAAAAAAGTTAATATTGTGGAGCGATTCATGTGGAGGACAGAATCGAAATATTAAATTAGTTCTAATTCTAAAAGCGCTATTAAATGATCATCCATCTCTGGAAGAAATAAGTTTCACATTTTTAGAGTCAGGACACAGTTTCCTTCCAAACGATAATGATTTTGCAAAAATAGAATGCGCTTTATAGCTGCACCAAAGGATTTACCTACCCGAAGATTACATACATATAATGAAACACTGCAAAACAAATAAGCCATTGCAAGTGCATGAATGGATAAAACAGATTTTGTAACATCATCTGAGCTGGAAAGTATTATCACAAATAGAAAAAAAGCAGTTGATGGAACGAAGGTCTCATGGTTAAAGACGAAAGAGACTGTTTTAAAGAAAAATGAGATGTTTACCATATATATGAGGTCAAGCTACGAAGACGAATTTAAAGAAATAAATATTTAAAAAAAATGCTCGTGGGAGGCAAAGAAATATCACAAAGTTGTTACTTAAACCTATGTGGCCTACTGGCAAAGCAATACCTGGTCCAAAATTAAAGGACCTAAAAGTCTACTTCACCTTATTCCACAAGATGCAAAAGGGTTTTACCAGAACCTAACGGCAGATGACGATGTTTTAGATGAGGTAGATGGATTTTCAGGTGAAGTTGATTTCGAAGTTGAAACAGAAACTATCCTATCTGATCATGAAGAAAACTGATTATTTTTTTATATTAACCTCTAGAGCCCCAGCGGCACAAAAACGTGCCAGTAAACAAGTATTACCGTTGAGCCCCGCTGGCACATATTTGTGCCACCAAACCCCGACCGATTTAAAACTGTATTTGTAGTAAAGATAAGTCTTAAAATCGTTTCTGAACGAATGTTCTCGACGGCAGATAATATTTTACAACCATAGACAAAGATAGAAACTAAAAATATTGTAAGCAACATTTAAAAAAAAAGTGTGAAGTTAGTACAAAAATTTCGTGTTCGCGGTTACGCTGCGCGCCAGTGAATTCCTGTGTTTTCGTGATTTTTCGGTGATTTTGTACGGTAAGTGGGTGAATATTCATTTATAAGTGTTTCTCGCAACTTTGTAGATAGTTTTTCGCTTGAAATAATATCACAAAACTTGTTTTATTGAGCTAACAAAATTTACATCGTTCCGGGTTCGTCGAACTCGCTATTGTTATTGTACGATTTTTTGAGATAATTCAACGAAATTTCATCTTTGTAATGGCAGAAGTAACGTAAAATCTATTGATAATTCATAATTACACGTAGTCCGTGCATATTTCAATACTTTATTCATATTATGATAAAAATTCTATTAGTAGGTAACGAAATCCTATTTGAATTTTGAACTGTCAAACGTCAAAATGGTTCTTAGCCCTGCTAGTGCTTAGGGTCATGTCGATAAAAGTTATCGATAACATCGATTGTTTTTGTAAAATTGTTCGGATATATAAAATGAAAGTATTTTTTTTTTTCGTATTTTATAGTTTTATTTCCGTTTAGTATAGTTTGAATGTAGATGTTTTTTTTTATTATAATAATTTATTTTAGTTTTTTATGTTTTGTTTTGTAAATTATGTGTACGGTATTCTTATAGATTTGAGATGGCTGCGAGGCGAAACTGGTGCGTTGGACGCGAGGATGCCCCGGAGGACTTTGATGAGCTCCTCCGGGACACCGACTCGGAGGACGAGGGTGACGAGGGCGAAGCCGAGTACCTCCTGGAGGAAGAACCCGAGGAGCAGGAGGCGGAATATTATGACGAGCCAGAATACCTAGACCAGGAATTTTTGGAGCCGGATCCTGAGGCAAATCATTATATTCTCTTTCACGAATAATGAATAAATCACTCACCTTGTTCTGATGAGGCTAAGCACAAAGCTAGCCTAAAACTTGAAGAAGGACATTGTATCTATTGGCATACATGATGAATAATCACTATTTGTTTTTTTTTTTTCAGTAATATGTCTTTTTTATCTTTTAGCAACCTGAATGGATAACATTTCATTCATAGGTATGTAGTAACTATGTGATTGAATCAGGTGCGGGTATTGTTTGTGTTTTTGTCTACATGTTTTATATGGGGAAGGGTGATGGTCTGAAATTGCATGTGAATGTGAACCTCGCATGAAAAACTCATCTGAACTTGTAATTTTTTGTGAGGCGTTAGGTTTATGTGTTTTTTTTTTTTCAGTATGTTGAGCCGCCACCGGCTATCCTCGGGTTATATACCCAAGAGGGAGTCGAAGTCCCACTATCTCCAACTGCTTCGTCAACTATCTTTATGTAAGTCAATGTTTTCATCAAAATGTTTTTTTTTTTTATGTAATGTTGTTTAGGAGTCTTTTTTAAAACGAAAACCTTTTTTGATAGGGCAAATCCATCCAATTTGACTTCGAGTGTGCCGCACCCTTCCTCGAGTGCGCCAGCAGTCATTCAGGCGTAAGTAATAAAACATGTTTTCATCAAAATAATTGTTTTGGCGTTACATCAGGAATAACGCAAATCTTTTTTTACAGATCAAGCTCGCTGCGCGCTCAGCCCTCGCCATTTGAGCTTCACCCAGAGTAATTTTATTTTCATTTTTGTCTTTTTACCTATTCTTTTTGATAAAGACACACGTAGATTTATGATATTACTGTTTATTTTTCGTAGGCACGTTGTCATAACGCTAGAGGATGGTGACATCGATGCTCTGGGCGATCAATTCCATCTCGCTGACGAACACCTTCAGTTTGAGCAAGAGGCTGAGCCAGTGGAGCGTCTGCAGCCTGTGCGAGGAAGGGGGTGCCCGCGTAGGCGAGGAAGGGGGCGCGCAGGTGGAGCACGAGGAGGACGGAGAGGACGCGGGCAGGGCAGGGGTGGGGGACAGGCAGGTGAGCCCCAGTGGCAGAAAGGCGATAGGTTGATAGAGGTACACATGAATGATGATGATGTGCCTGAGGATTTGAGGGCGAAAGTAATGCAAATGATGAATGCTAGACTAGCTACGAGAGATCGGGCGATAGCGAGAGCAAGGAGGCAAGTGATGGCAGATGGTGAAGTGCATGAGGATGAGGAATGGTTGGATGCAGATGACGGCCAGGATGAGGTCTTGTTTGCTGGAGGAGAAATTTCTCCTCGCTTTGAATGGTTACCTATGGATAACCATAGAGGCGAGCGAGAACAATTTCTGCCTCAGGAAACAGGGCCGGTTGTTGCATCTGAAAACGCGTATGGGGCGTTTAGGCAGTACTGGGATGATGGCGTTTTGTCACATATTGTGACGGAGACCAACCGTTATGGCCAGTGGCTTGCTGAATCATCCGTCAGCTTTCGCCGGGATTGGTATGACACGAATATTCATGAGCTTTTGGTCCTATTTTCCTTCTGGATGATGCTCGGAATCATCCGGATGCCCTCCTTGAAATCTTGTTTTACTTTGAACCCTCTCCTCCAAACGAACATCTTTAGAAAGTTGTTCTCCCGTAGACGATATGAAATTCTTTGCCGCGCTCTCCATTTTAATGACAACAGCAACAGACCGATTGACGATTCCGACCGTTTGTTTTCATTTGGCCCCATTTTAGACCATTTAAATTCACGCTTCAAGGAAGCCTATGTCCCATCCCAAAACATTTGCATTGACGAATCCCTGACTTTGTGGAAAGGTAACCTCAAATTCCGCCAGTATATTAAGACCAAGGCGGCCAAGTTCGGGGTGAAGACCTACGAACTCTGCGAGTCTTCGACTGGCTACCTTTGGTCTTTCTTTGTATACCTCGGCAAAGCCACCACCTACGATCCTACTTTCCCGTCCACACTGCTGAAAAGCACGGCCACCGTCCTTACACTCATCCATCCTCTCCTTGACAAAGGGTATACTCTTTTTATGGACAATTGGTTTAATAGCCCCCTACTGGCCCGATTTCTAAAGACGCGAAAAACGGATTGCGTAGGGACAGTGCGTGCCAACCGCCGCAATGTTCCTCCACTAATATCGTTGTGTAAGCTGAAAGAAGGCCAGTTTGCAGCCCGTCATTCCGGCGATATCACTGTCATGGCATACCAGGACAAGAAACGGAAGATCAGTACCATCTCTACCTACCATGGCATTCAACAAGGCCGGATGGAACCGAAACCTTATCGCGAGGCTCAGTTCAAACCTGAAGTAATTTTGGACTATAACAAGGGTATGGGAGGCGTTGATCGTAAAGATCAAATGCTGGAACCATACCTGCTGGAAAGAAAAAGATGCTCTAAATGGAATATGAAGGTCTTCAAACGCCTTCTCAATTGCTCAATTTTAAATGCCAGAATTATTCTAGAGGGTTCAACTTCTGTACCCAAAAAACACTTAGTTTTTAGATTAGAATTAGTAGATCAGATACTCCAACATCATCACGAACACATGCCAAAACCTCGTCCACCGCAACCACCACCTCCTCCTGGACCGAGTAGTTTGGGCCCGACAAATGTGGCCGTGACCGAACATTGGCCCAAAAAATTAGACGGAGTCATGAAGAATGGCTGTCGCGTTCGACGTCGGTGCACACGTTGTTCCCAGGCTGGAGTGACGCGACGTACGTCGTTTGTGTGCTGTGTTTGCGATGTACCGCTTTGTTTAGAGCCCTGTTTTAAACTATACCATAGTTACTCCTAGTTTTTTTTTTTTAGTTCTTCTCTATTTAGAGTATTTTTTTATTTTCAGCTTGACTGACTTCACTTGACAGACTTTTTTTTATCTTATTTTGAAACTGTAGATTGGATGGACATAACAGACTGACACAAGAGTATGCCTTTTGTTATTTCCGCAAAGTCAAACTGACAGACAGACGACAAATTGTAGAGACACTCCTTTTCTCGGTCATACTATCCTTTTTGTCCAAACGCCCGGTATGTATGGATTGGGTGCGTGTGCACTGGGGCTCAGGTTGGGTTGTGTTGATCTATTTCTTTCTGTACATTATTTTCACATTATAGAAATAACAAGGATATTGTAACCAGGATATTTGTAACACATCAAAGGTTCCAAAAGAGACTCCGTGGATGGTTTCTTGCAGATTTTATGTCTGCTTTGGATTGAGCTTCTTGTATTTGTATTTTCTTCCAAATAGACGCACATTTTATTTTTATTTTTTCATTTCTGATGGGTTTGCTCTTGACTCTAGTCTAAGTCAAACAAAAACGGAGTCTACGATGGAGCGAGCTTACCCAGAAGATGCCTGTTCACTCTAACATTTAATTTTTTTACTGGAAAATCATCAATTACTCCACAACCCTGGTGCTGAATGATCTTGACAACTCAAAAGTACCTGTAAATAGTCGATTTGAAATAAAATTCATGTTTGCTGTATTTATAAAATTTTCTATAATACCTGTGTGTAGTAAAGTACTTTTATTATACAAATGGGAATACAAAACTTTTTTCGTCAAAGATTCCACAACCCTAGAACTAACTGCCTTGACAACTCAATAGTACCTGTAAATGATTGATTTGAAATAAATTCATGATTGCTGTATTTATACATTTTAGTATCATTCCTTTGTAAATCTAGTAAATTACAGTTATAAGAAAAGCTAGCAGTTCTATCTAGGCTTATTGGAACGGCCGCTCGGTCTGCCTAGTGTTTCCGCAGTTCCCCGAGTATTTTGTAAATAAATAAATAAATAAATAGTATTATTATTATTTTACTAATATGCATAATAAGTAAAGAAAAGTACTTATGTCAATCTAAAATGTTTTTTATTTTCCTTCCTGAACTCAGTCAAACTTATCGATACTATAGTGGTGTGGTCCCAACCCTACGGAATGTTAGAATTTCATACATTTTTATGACCACTTCAGACGTTGATAATTTTGGTTTTTTCTATGAAAGATAAGGTAAGTATGGGTAGAAATCGATAGACTACTTTGTTCTTGTTCATTTTCAAGTATCATTCAAATTCAAAAGCCTAAATTACCTGGTGAAAAAAAGCCTACAAAAAAGTTATCAGATTTGTTCCCTAATCTAGGTTATTTTGAGGTTTTACAATTATAGTGGCATATTTTAACGATTTATTGTTACTAATGAGTCGATGAATATATAAGTAGTATTCTAGAAACATTTATAAAGAGCATCTGTTTGTTATACCTCTGATGATCGTTTACAAAGTAGTGTATCGAACAATGTAAATTCATGAAAACTGCGCCGCGCGCTATGAAATTCGAGTTTGAATATTGCAGGAATCGGATACAGAACTCGTAAAATAACATTATCATTAGATTACCAGTCTATTCATGAGTCAGTTCCCAAAATTTCGTGTAAATTGATCACACAGTTTAGTCAGAAATCGACATAATACTGCAACATAACTATATTCGGCAAGTACTCCGATTTCAATAGGATATGTTTATTTCTTGAGGTCTAATCAGAATCTTGTTTACATTGTATTTCATAGCCACATCATTGAACAATCCAACACTGTTTAGAGTGTTTGAATAGAAGCAACAGAAACGGAGCAATAACAGTTTTTGTGACCGGGGTCAGATTACGCTTTCGATAAGAGCCCGCCGGCGGTGCTTGACGGATGGTTGACGTAAATAATGGCGGTCCTTGAAAGGTTAATATGTTTTTTTATTGCTTTTAATTAAATATCTTTAATAGTATTTTTGTTTTATTGTCTAAATTGTAATAAGTGTTTTATTGCCTAAACTTAAAACAAAAAGATCCATCTCACTTTTTTAATATTGTAAACAAGATCCAAAGACAATTTTACTGAAAAAAAGTATATTTATAAACATGAAACCTATTAAAACAATACTATACAGGAAGTAGATAACAATACCCAATATTTAAGAGAAATTCGAAAACAAACTACAGTCTTGTTATTTTGCTATATCAATTTTACTAAAACTCCTGTTTTCTCAAAAGTATTTTTTTGTGACTGGATCCATTTTGCATAACTATGTCCAATTTATAGTCATAAACTGACCGATTCAGATTTAGGTTCCTTTTACATTATAAGAATTAGCGTATTAGGTGACACATAACAAATTCGGTCACTTATTTATTAACAAATGAGTCCAAATAATGGGCCAATTTTGAATCAGGTCTGTATAATTTTAAATGTACTCATCTGTATTTTGTACTATTTAGAAGAAAGTCTGTTTAACATTTTTTAGTTTGGTTTTCAATTGACTTATTGATTAATAGTGCAATTTATTACTTTTTTCAGTGTTTAATATTCCCTACTGAGTCGGCAATCCCAAAACTAAAATGAAAAGAAGTGCTTTAATTCTTCAATTAGTGGAAGAGAGACAGCAGAATAAGGTAATTACGAAAACTGTTCGTTTATTATTCGTTTTTCGTCAGTACCTAGGGACTATAATTATTTGTAAAAATGTTTATATTTGTTTTCCATATTCTCTATTGTACTTGTTTGCAGAGCCCTGACGAGGCTTTGGATATTGACAAAGAAAACATGCCATCTAGCCCATCAATTATCGAAAATACACCTCCACGTCTGGACCAGGAATATAACAATGTTCAAATCCCAAGCCGAAAAACAAAACCTTTAAATGTAAGTTATTAATTTTTATTTAAGTCATGGGTAGTCATTTTAACGTAAGTTTTATCTTGTGATGAAAAGTTAAATTATTCATGTTTCAGGACCCTGAAAAGGCTTGTCAAGAAATAAATACGGAATCAAAAATTACTGAAAAAACCTCAGAAAGTACATCTGCTGTCCGACCACGTTCAAGAAGTTCCAGTACGAGCAGTTCATCTTCATCCTCAAGTAGTAGCAGTACTTCATCATCTTCAAGTACATCTGTTACAAATGAATGTCAAAATACAGCCACTCCGGGCCCTAGTACAAGCAATTTAAAATCTCAAACAGGTAACCAACGTTCATACGTTCAATCACCAATACATCCGAATGAAAGTGATGTGGATCTCAGTGACTCAGATCCAACATACCATGCTGTAAATTTCAATCAAAGAAGTAGACATGTTTCCAGCACTAGCTCTTCTTCTTCTGATTCTTCAGGTCAACCGGAACCTTCAAAAAGTAAGAAGCGTAAAAGGAACCCTAGTAACTGGAAACAAAATCAAGCAAAAATGTTACGAAACTCCGGAAAAAGTTACAGGTCATGTCCATATCAAAAAAATACATTCCAGCTAGGCATGTGAAAGAAACATGTACGAGCAAGTGTAGACTTAAATGTTTTGACAATATAAAAGAGGATGAGAGGTATAATCTGTTCAAAGCCTATTGGGGATTATCAAATTTGGAACTGCAGCGTGCTTTTATTAGATCTTGCATGATGGAAGTGCAACCTAGGTACAGGTACTCAAATGCTCGAAACGCTCGCCTTCCAAACAACTCCTTTTATTTCACAATAGATGGCAAAAAGATACGTGTTTGTAAATTATTTTTCATAAACACTTTGGACATAACGGACAGACAGCTAAGAACTGTTAAAAGTAAAACCAACAGCCATGGTATCGTAGAGCCTGAGCTTAGAGGAAAACATGACAACAAAAAAAGGGTAGACCCTGAACTGCTCCAAAGCATCAGGAACCACATAGAGTTGATACTGAGGGTAGAACCCCATTATTTAAGAGCGACTACAAGTAGAGAGTACATTTCCGACAGTAAAACTATAAGGGACCTCTGGACTGATTTTAACAATGATCAAAAAGAAAAAAGTTTGCCACAGTGCGACTATTGGTTATACTTGAATACTTTTAATAAAGAATTCAATATAAGTTTTTTTCAGCCGAAAAAAGACAGGTGTGAAACGTGTGTTGCGTATGAACTTGCTCCTGAAAGTACTAAAACACTGCTCAAATCGAACTATGATAAACACCTCGAAGAAAAAGAACTGTGTCGCCAAGAAAAACGGACGGACCGTCGAAACATTGACGAGACCCACATTTGTGCTATTTATGATTTACAGTCCGTCATGTTATGTCCCAGTCCAAGTTATTTTTACTATTCTTCAAAAATAAACTGCCTTGATTTCACAATTACAGAATTAAAAAATGGAGAGGATGATAAAAAGTCTTACGGAGACGTTTACTGTTATTTTTGGGACGAGACTCAGGGGCAAAGGGGAGCCAATGACATAGGTTCATGTATTTTCGATTACTTACGAACCCTAAGCGCAAAAAACGCAGATAAAAAGTACATGTAACATTTTACTCTGACAATTGCACTGGGCAGAACAAAAATAAAGTTATTGCTAGCCTATATTCATATGCTGTCGCTTATTTTGATAACATCGAAAGTATAACCCACAAGTATCTTATAAAAGGGCACACCCAAAATGAAGCGGATAATGTGCACAGCTTAATTGAAAAGGAAATTAAAAAGAACGAAAAAGCAGGGCCTATATACATACCTGTTCAATTTGCTACCTTAATCAAAAGCGCTCGGAAGTCTGGACCACCTTTCATAGTCAAAGAAGTTAATTATGAATTCTTCTTAAATCTCAAACTACTGCAAGAGCAGTGGGGATACAACTTCAACGAAAACTTCCATAAAGAAACAATACTGTGGAATGATCTTAAAGTACTGAAATTTGACAAAGCGGAGATGTTCCACTTTTATTATAAAACATCATACTCCGATGAGATGTTTTCTCAAATCGACATGCGCAATAAAAGTAAAAAAATGATGGGGTTCAATGAAATTGTAATTAAACAGCTGTATGAGCATGCACTTGAGTTAAAAGAAAATAAAAAAGGGATCTCAAAGATTTAGTCAGAAAAAATTTAATACCTAGTATTTACGCTAGTTTTTACAACACTTTGTAAGAAACTTTAATTCAAATAATTTCATAATAGGTAATTGTCGTATGTGTCCATGTTCAATAGAACATACCTATTATGAGATATTAAAATAACAAACTTTAAAGAAGTATGTTGTACCAAAAAGCTAAGTCTGAATTAGTGCAATAGGCAGAGCTTAATAGTTGATTAAGTACAACTGAATTATAACCAGAATACTGTTACTGTGGTAAACTGATAGATAAGTTATGCTATTAATACTGATTTTGATGTGATTCAAATACTTTAAATAACTATTTTTATTTTGGTTATGTTTCGTTAAATTTAAGAATTCGTTATTTAAACCAGTGAAAACAGAAGGTCTCATTATTTGGATTGTCTGAGTTAAGCAGAGTGTAATTAAAATTTGATTAGGTAATACAACCGAACTATAACTATGTACAAGACTGTACTAGTACTACTATGTTAAACTGAAAAGTTAGTGCTAATATAGGAATATTGTTGATTTGGATAAATATTTTATTAGTGTTATAGAAGAGTGATATTGATTATGTTTCGTTATAATATTTAAGAATTACTTACGTAAATGTTTGGTTTCCTACTTTATGACACGATTTTGATACAATTTTTTTAGTGTGATTATTATTACTGATCTCTATTAAGTCTAAGGAGTGATTTATTAAATGACACTTACACATACTTCACTGTTTTATTTAGCTTTTTTGAAAAAATAAACAAAATCTTAAGAATGAAACTGACTTATTTTTAGAAAAAACATATTTTTTTAAAACAAAGTTAGAAATGAACAGACCTTTACCTAAAAAGGTCAGTAGAAATAAAAAACTTCTAATACTAAAGTGACCTATTTTTTCGATTTTTTTTAAACTTTATTTTATACGAGAAAATCATATTTTTTTGCAAAAACTATATAATGTTTCTAAAGCTATTTAGTGAAACAATAAATTTCAACAGAAATTCATAACTTTTGTTACCATCTTTTAGTGTTATTGTAAAATGAAAAGAAAATGCTTAATACGACGGACACATTTTCGCTCTTTCCCAAAAATTAGCAATTTTGAGTTGACTCACTTTCGTTCTCAGCGTGCGAATATGTGGACCGACATCCAAAGATTTCAATGACATATCCAAAGTAGAGAGAAAAAGAGATTTAAAAAATGCCGCAGTGACTACAGAAATTACAAAGCTGGATTTACAATTGATACAGAGAATGCATAATATATTAATTGTCATTTAATAAGATGCACGTATGTAAACAAACAATGAATTATGTACGAAACGTCAAGAACACAATTATGACAATTCTTAATTTTTTTAAATGCTGCCAAACACAACGTTTGATAAATAATTCTGTCATCTTTCAATGGTCAAACTCAACATCTTCATCACAACCAGAAAGGAAGCCACTCAACAGATGTTCGTTTTGTGGCAAGAATGGTCATTTCTTCGACGTTTGCCGCAAAAGGTTGGCGGAACAAAAAGAAAAAAACACTTAGTTCAGAACCAGAAAAGAAGCCTGTCATCACGTGCTCTGGATGTGGAGCACCTGGCATTTAATTGAAATTGAAGCCCCACCTTTTGGGTGCTACTTGCCTCACCATTGTGTAATAAGACAGGAACATGAAACAACTAAGTTAAGAGTAGTTTTTGACGCTTCAGCTAAGAGTAGTTCAGGAAAATATCTTAATGATATTCAGGCAATTGGTCCTGTAGTACAAAGCGACTTACTCTCCATTTTTATACGTTTTTGAATGTGTTTTGTTTTAACAGATGTAGAAAAAATGTATCGACAATTCGCCCTTGATGAATCGCAGTGCCACTTACAGCTTGTGTTGTGGAGGGATCAGGTTGATAGAAAGGTTGATCAGCATATTCAAATTTTACAACTTAACACATTGACTTATGGAATGGCTTTTGCTCCATTTTTGAACACTAGGTGTCTTCCTGTCAACGTGAAGATAAGGTTATCGCTAATGTCATCAAGAACAAATTTTATATTGATGACCCAAGTACAGGTGCTTCTGAAGCAGCTCGCTTTCAGCACATGACAGAGTCACACAGTCAGACAGTCCTCTGTTTCTTTGATGATCATGAGATGAGAGATGAAATGATGAAAATAAGGATAAAAGAGATATTTCATATTACTATCATTTTCAAGTCAAACACGAAAAAATTGATGTTAGCAAAACTCTTTTTATAACGACATTGGGTTACAACAGTAACCGTAAGGAAGCTGATAAATCAAAAAGATAAACGAGGATCATACAAACAAAAAAATTTCATAGACAGGGACAAAAGGACCATATATAAAGTTTTAAGCCAACAATTTCACATTACGGTAGGGAACACGCCCCTAAAATAGACTTTATCTGCCGAGTGACATCAACATAACGATGATGCATCAATGCTTCATTGATAAATATCCCAATATGCCGAATGCCGATCTCTTTTGAAACTTATCGAAAGTTTGTAAAACAATGACTATTTCCTTTGCTCAACTCGGGCATGAAGAATGTGAACAATGTGCTCTCTTTGAATCACATACTGGATGTTCTCAGGAAAACTGTGACCTATGTATACACACACAGACACCTCAAAATTGAAATTGTGGTTTGCTACAGATATAGTGGTAGTATAATTAATTATTTTTAATAAATATTTACAATGAAAAAACTAATTGACGTTTTGTAGAACTGTAATCAATAAATTTTAATGACGTAAAAAATGCAAACTCGAAACACTATCCGGCCAGTTTTTGTGTAGCTCCGTAGCTCGTAGGTTGTGCTACACTTATAACACCCCTCTTTTCAGTCGAAGGTTAATAAATAGGTTACTTATGACTAGCAACATTCTTTCTAAATAGTAATAATACTTAACATTATAGTATTTATTGTTTTTATAGTGTAGTGGTACTAGTTATTGCACCTTTCGTTATGACGGTAGAGTACCGCTTTAGTGTTAATGTTTGGGCGGGTATTGACGGAGATCAAATAATTGGCCCGATTTTTATCGATGAAACCTGAATGCGCGTAAGTTCCTAGACCTTCTAAGAGGCCAACTATCCGATTATTTAGACGAATTACCATTGGTAGCGAACTCTCGGGTATGTTTCCAGTTTGACGGAGCTCCTCCACACACTTCTCCGCTCAAGAGATCAGCTTAACACCATGTTCGGCGAACAATGGCCCCCTCAGGTGGCCAGCGCGATCACCTGACCTCACTCCTTTCGACTTCTTTTTGTGAGAATTTATTAAAAATGAGGTTTTTTCACAAGCCTCCGAAAGCGAAGATGAACTATGCAGGCATATTGTTGCTGCTTTTGACAAGTTAAAAGCCATGGCCTCGGGTCCTGATCGAAACCTATTGAGCAGGGTGCGGAAAAACATTGTTTGCGGCGATGAAACTTGTGCATTGTGAAATGTGGTGGACATTTTGAACATTTAAGAATTTTAGGGCCAATTTTTCAATCCCCAGATAAACAACCAGATAGCCTTAATTCGATGGATAGCAAAATTTTGAGTTTTTCAATTGTCAGATAGTAGTTAACTGTCGAATAAAGCCCTTATCGGAGGAATAGAAATATCTGCTACTTTAAGGGCCGGTTGGGGTTTTATCTGTCCGTTATGTATGACGTTTTAGGTTATGTTTGCCAGTTACATTCATTTCATTTTGTGATTTGTGCAGTGCATTTTGATAATTTTGTAATGTAATTTATAATGTAACAATATGGATGTGTTTAAAACAATTGATGACGAAGCAATTCAAGAAGAATATGAAATCTTTAATTATTTAAACCCTCCTGAGAGAAAAAGCCGAGTTTTACGTGAGAGGCCTGATAATTTAAATACTCCTGTATTTAAATTTCAAATAATTAATTAATTAGTATTTTAACGACAACGAATTTTGGAGAAGATTTCGCTTGAAAAAAGATACCGTGGCTTACTTGCTTTCGTTGATTGAGGATAAAATTAAACACGAAACAGATAGGTAAGTTATTTATGTTTACTACAATAATCATCAATAAGCATCTTTGCAATAATAAAATTAGATTGTAGCGTCTTACTTTTTTTTTATATTTCAGGAATAATTGTGTGACAGCAATGCAACAACTATTACTCGCCCTACGATTCTATGCAACTGGTACTTACTATAATTATAACAATTGGAGATTTTGGAGGACTACATAATTCCACACTATGTAAAATTGTTAAAATAGTGACTGAAGCTATTTCCTCAATGCGACAAAATTTTGTTTCATTGCCCAAAAGTCGAGCTGATCTCGTCTATACAAGAGAGTTTCAATAGAATAGCACGATTTCCAAGAGTTATAGCAGCTTTGGATTGTACTCACATCAGAATAATTTCACCAGGTCAGTAGTTACTTTATTAGTTAAATAGTTTGTTGGTTCTTCTTTCATTTTGATTATTTTGAATACCTACCTATTTGCTTAATTGTTCTTTCAGGTGGAGATACTGCAGAAAATTTTCGGAACCGCGAAGGTTACTTTTCCTTAAACATCCAAGCTGTGTGCAATGCAAATTTACAGTTTGTTGACATTGTTGCACGATGGCCAGGTTCAACTCACGACAGTCAGATATTTTCAAATTCAGCTGCCAATTATCTGTGTGACAATGGAGCTTTTGGTAATGGGATTGTGCTTGGTGATAGTGGATACTTTCTAAATAAATATTTGTTAATACCACTCAGTAATCCCCAAACACAAGCTGAAAACTTATACAATGAATCTCATATTAGGACAAGAAATGTCATTGAGAGATGCTTTGGTGTCTGGAAAAGGACATTCCCAGTGCTGAGAATTGGGTTAAGGTGTAAAATACCTCTTGCCTAAGATATTATTGTGGCTACTGCTATATTACACAATTTAGCACGTAGCAGAAATGAAGGTGAGCCTCCGGTAGACCCTGAGGTTCAGATACCACCTCTGCTAATATTTCCACCCATACCGGCTGAAAACAATGACGGGCGAAGAAGCTTAACACGGGATACAATATTAGAATATTTTGTACCACTCACTAGTTAGGTAATTTTGTAAAAAAATAAAATAAACATAACTTTTATAATAAAAATAAAATTTTATGTTATCGTACCATAAAATTAACACTATGCAGCAAAAACATTAATATTAATGTTCATGTATATAAATATTAATGTTTTTGCTGCATAGTGTTGAGCATCAGTTAGTGTGTAGTGTATGTAGCTGTTGGCACTTCGCGTGTGCTGCAGACCGTATGTCGGTGCGGATCGCTCGCGTAGTCAGATTGTTAAGTTTTGTTGTTTATTGTAGACTGTAGAAATGACTACATTTAGTGCGCGTGAGCATGGGAAAATGATAATGTGTTACGGGGAAGTTCGAGGAAATTCTAGGGAAGCGCTCAGACCGTCGGTATCCATCAGACCAGTGCCTATCAACGCCTGCTAGATAACCAACCCATTATTCCCAATCAGGAAGGCGCCGGAAGAACTATTTGCGGTCAAACACACGAAACGATATTAGGATTGGTTCGTCGATATACACGCCTACGGCGGAATAATGGATCCCGCGTTTCACATTGGTCCGTGCACAAAACGCTGTAAAGGGATCGGCAACGTCCTTATGTAATACGCAAGGTCGTGATCGTGGTAGAGTTCTGTCGGTAGTTGCGGACTGAACAACGTCGGTAATAAAATCCTGGGACATGTGTTACTTCCCGCGCGCAAGGACGGACCGCGCTATCTTAACTTCCTCCGTGGTGACCTTAAAGGAGAGCTAGAGATTTTTCCCATTTAAACGCCACCTTTCTGCGTCGTTGGCTTGGTAGATTTGGACCGCAACCGTGACCGGCATTATCGCCAGACTTAACGCCTTTGGACTTTTTTTTGTAGGGTAACGTAAAAGAAAAAGTGTTTGTCAGTGCATGTGCGAGTGAGGAGGAAATGCAAGATCGCATCCCGAACACATTCCAGCAGCCTGCGCCGTGGCAATCTGTGCGAACACCTCTGGTGATGCCATTGACATTACGTCCGGCGCTCAGCGGGATCGCAAGCTGAATATCGTTGTCTCGCTTCAACCTGGCAATTCAATTCGGCTGTCCCGCTCTCGCTATTTTTTGGCGAATAAGCGACGCCAAACCAGTGCCATCTTGAGCGTGATCGAGCGCGTACGCATCGCTATCGCGACCGCCCTTCGTTTTTTTATTCTAAGTATCGCCGCGAAATCTCCTCTGCTCCGGCATTGAGCTGAGCCGAGAGGCCCTCATCCGCATACAGACACCCATCAAGCCACCATCATCTTAGCATCCAGCCTCAAGAAAGTCCGGAAGTGTTTTTTTCCCGACCAGCCAGGCCACGTGGTTCAACTGTTGAGGGCGAGTGATTTTGTTGAGTTGCTGATTCGTTTTTGGCAAGGGTGTCATTCCAGTCCAACCATCCGAGGGCTACTATATATTATCGACCAAATAAGGAAAAGCCGCCTCACCAACCTCGATGGAGGTCACTTCGGGCCTTATCTCATACGACCGGAGCGATTCTAAGGTAGGAATTTTTCTGTTATTTTTTTTATCTGTGACCGTGTTGTGATTGTTACATTTTTTTTTTTGTACGTAAGGCGGCTATCTCCTAAATAAAATTGTTCGAGTTTGTTGATTCTCGCCCCCATCGTTTTTTTAGTAAAGGGATCAATAAACTACCTATGAGATGGCAAAAGTGCATAGACAACAACGGTGCATACTTTGATTAATAATATTTTACGAAAAAAAATTGACTTTATATTCCTCCCATAAAAAAAACGCCAATTTCATATGTAAGGACCTAATATTTAGGCTGTTTATAAGTTACAAAAAAGACACAAGTATGGAATAAAAAAACAACAAATTATAAACGATTACACACTATTACACGGTATACCTACAACTTATTATTATTATTAGCATTTACGCGGAAAAAACGACGATACAAATACAACGCCCACAAACGTAGTTGTGTTTTAAAGCGCAGATTTACTCAACAAAGGGCACACATTGTACACCGTCAATGGTATCTTGTACACCATATTTATATTCGATCCCAAAACTGTCGAAACAAAGAAATACGTACAACAGCATTACAAAACATTACTCAGCAAATGAGCATAGAAGGCCTCACCCAAATGGAAATTAAAAATAAAATTAAAGCCATAAGGGCAAAATACTATTTAGAACTAGATAAAATTCAAAAATCTTCAAAATCTGACGCTAATGGAAACATTTATGTTCCAAAAGTGAAATGGTTTACAGAACTGTACGCATTTATAAAAAATGTGCGAATAGTCTCTGCAGCGGCACCCTCACCACCATGACCGGCGTCGGCATAAGTAGTTCTACTTGTGTATCAGCAAGTTTTAACTTGTTTTAAAATATCCATCGAGTTCAGACCTGACGTGAGACGAACCCAAGGCGATGGTGACCTCGCCAGCGCCACCTTCGAAGTAAAATGAAAGGCTTACGAACTTTTCTATTTATCTTTAAATATATGCGTGTATATTACAACACAGCATTTATGCTCTCACCAGGAAGTAGTGGGATAATGTTTTAAAACACATTTCGGTTGATAAATATCTGGAAATAAAAATAAACTTAATTAATCATAAACTAATCCATAACTTAATAAATAAATAATTTTCAATAGATAAGATTTGATGTGAACATAATGCAAACTTTAATTTCAGTTGCTGACCTCCAGAAAAAACATCTCTGTGAATACTATGTTAGAGAGAGAAAAAAAGAGTCCGATGTCCGCAGTGGAGTGCATCTGCTTCAAAGAGGAAGACGCCATACGTAATGCTTCGTTTCTTAAATGTGGTGAGAGAAATGCGACCTACAACTAGTAATTTAGAAGATAAATTTGATGAAACAAGTGGTGAAGAGAACCAACTACAAGAGACTGGAAGCGAATCATCAAATTCAAATTCCAAGCCTGGCAGTCGCAAAACCCAGAGTATTACACTATTTCAAAGGTCATTAATATTAACAGTATGGAGAAATCTTCACAAGATGATAATGACTCGGATAAACAGTTTTTGCTGTCATTACGAGTACTCCCACAAATGAAATGAAAATTTCTGAAGTGCAAAATTTTGACTTCCTCTTAGATATGAATTTAGTAAAACAATATGGATTTGTTACAACAAGTTCAGTGGAACAATATAATATCCTGTCAGACCAAGGTTTATATTACGAACAAAATCGTTTATCATTCTATAAAAATAGTATCTATGTTATTATGATTGTGAAATACAAATGTCAACAACAAAAAAAATACCACAACTTAACTGTATCTAATGAGACAACTTTACGGATAAAATCTTTTATTTTTTTGGCAACACTGCTCCAGTGACATGTCAAATTTGTATTCCGTTTTTAAAATTTAATTTAAATAGTATTTAAGTGTAATTAATGTGTCATTGTATGTATAACCATAATACGCGATACCTAATAGACGTGTACTTTGCATTTAATAATAATGTAATATCTTAAAAATAACTTAAAACAATTGATACTATAAAATTATCGGCGGTGTCAGTTCGAAAGTAAAGTGTGTCGCATGTGTGATTTTACAAGTTTTTATATTGTGCAGGATGAACTAAATATTTCATAGTCATAGCACATCTGTGTTATTTATGTCTAACCAAAAAGCTAGCCCTTTTGGACATAGTCAACTATTACGTCGAAGTCCTCCGCTGACTCCAACCCAACCTGAACCAGTTCAACCTAGGCAGCAAACTCCACCTCGAGCTCCACCCGCGTCAGATTTTTTTTTTGGCAGGAGAGTGAAATCCTCATGGACGGCCAAGCTGCCTCACAAACGAGCCAGTCTGGGCAGTGTCAGACTCCTACTGACTAAAACCACACTCCTGCCTTACATTTAAACCACAGACATGACGTCCGTGCTCTTGTTTAATAGTTCTACATTGTTTGCTGCTGGGCAACTCCACGTGCAGAAGCGTGAAGAAGTTGTTATTTCGACACCAGAGATCCAGAAATAGATGGGGTCAATAGACACCATTCTTACTGAGGTCTGCACCATAGTTTCGGAGGGGAAAATGAACAGTGATCAGAAGCTCCGTGTCTCCGCTCTTTGTCGCAGGGTTTTCAATGGAACATCTCAGATGGCCGTACTCTATCAAGCTTTAAAGCAAAAAACGATTCAAGCGCACAACACAGCACATCACCTAAGGGATAAGCTGGACCTTACAGAATCTGTTAAGGTGATCTAAGAGGCTGTAATTAACAAATTATCACCTTCAGGCATCACTTCTTCATCCTACGCTAGCATGGTAAAAAAAAGTTTCGAAACCTTCATTCGTCCAGCAAATCTGAGTTCAGTGGCCATCTATCCTTGCGACAAAACTAAAACTAGTGAAGACACAAAGCCACTTATGCAGAAAATAATATCGCCAGAAAAACTGAACCTTTATGTCCGTGACCTAAAAAAAGTAAGAAACAACAGTTTTTAAAGTTTTTTTATTTTTATTTATTATCGAATTCTGCTGTATGTGTGAGGTACGAATAAAAGTTTTTTCTTTCTTTCTTTCAAACAGAGGTGTTCTTATTAGCACAGAAAGCAAAGGCGATATCGACAAGCTGAAGAATTCTACGAAACTGGTATCATCCGGCCATTTAAGTTTTACTTGTGACATGGTGGACAACAATATTGTGTAAAAGATTAAATAAAGATTATTATTATTATAATATAATTGCATAAATCGTCAGGATTATCGTTTTCGTGGAAAAATATCTAGTAAAACACGAGTTTTTGGTGCCAACCGTTTGTCACCGGTAACGAACAGCTGACGTTTGAACTACAGAATTTTACGGGGAGTATTATTTACTTATATTTTGATTTATAATAGCACACTCGTTAATTTAAGTTATAACACTATCTTACAAGTTTTATCTTTTCAATTTAGTTCACAAATCAATGGCCAAATCGAAGACATCAGTCATACCATGACTTCAATAAAATTTATGCGGCTGAGTAAGATAAGAAACACCTTTTTTTTTCCTGAAGTAGATGACATAGCTAGTGTCCTACTAGACGACATCAAAACTAAATTGCCAGAACCAAAGACATGCAATGAAACCAAACGTGGTAGCTCTAAGTACACATTTGATAAACCTTTATGGGTTATACCTAATCTTAGATAAGTTAAGATATGTTTTTAAGATGTTTTTATTGTTGTTAACTTTTATTTTTGGATTGTATTAGATATTGTTTTATATTTGGATATTAAGTGTTTTATAGGCCATACCCAAGCCTCCCACAGGGTGTGTCCAAACCTCCCTGCCATAGGGAGCATTGGGCACTTTGACTGAGTTTCAGAAATTGTATTATAATGTTGAGACTGATCATAATTTTAAGAAAGATCTTTCTAAGATATCTAGCAAAATATGTGGTACAATAAGAACAGGCATTAAATGTTGATTATCTATAAAATCTGATTTTTTATGCATCAAATTGTGAAAAAGTGCCCATCCCTCCCCTACCTCCCCTACATAATACCAACCTTTATGCAGTTCAAGTTACCGGCCGATCCATCAATATCTCTGAGGACGAAATGAAAGATTTTATTAGTATAGTGCTAAATTTGCCATCATATGTAGATTATTGGTCAAAAGAATTACGCTACCCAGCTATTGCTGAAATCATGCCACTAAAAAAGTTTGAAACCATACGCAGATACATCCATTTTGCTGATAACTCTTGTCCAGATTCAGATCGCTACTTCAAAGTAAGACCTTTTGGGTACTTCTCTTATTTTGTGCAAATCACATGTCCGTGACTATTTTGGCGAATCTAAACATCCTAAAAGCCCACCAATATTTTTTATCTATAATTGGGTAGCGTAACTTTTAATGCCAAGAAGAATTAAAATTAATCATGACGAGTTAATGACTCAAAATAATATTTTAGTTGCTTAAATTTCATTACCCTCAGTGTCTTTGTTGCGATGAGTTAGAAAAACATTTTTATTTAATTATACGTAGAGGTTTATGCTGCGAATTGTTACTTGAGGAACCTCAAGTACATCATAAGGAAATGAATTATGATTTTGCAATATTTAATATTGTTATTTTAATACATTGTGATAAAAACAATTTGTCGTAAAAAATATTACATTACCTTCAGCCTATCTTGAAATATCAAACATCGTTCTGTATATTACATCGTCCCTGGATCGAGCACTCCCTCCCGCCTCCGCACTTGCCGGTCAGTCAGCCAGCAACAACAAACGGGGCAGGACGCGCGCCATTTTTTTCGCGACCGTTAAAAAAGTTCGACAACTACGCGCTTCAACTATATTTCGGTTTCATTACATTCAGCGGATTTTTGACGTAAGTAATTGTGTTTTTTTTCATACTTTTAGTCTTAAGAGGCTGTGCATGAAATTAAATCATTTTGAACATTTTTGAACATCGTTTGTGACAAAGGTGAAAAGAATTTGAACCTACTTTTTTTAGAGTCCCGTATGGTATATCGAATTACCCTTGAACGATATATATCAAATTTGCTGTTTTATTATTTTCTTTACATTTATTTTTATTGAATTACTAAGATACATGCATGGGAATAGCAGTTAATGGAATTTAATCGATGCCTGTCAAAATTGCATGAGCGAGAAACTAAAGACAATTATTTTGGATCGGCGGTGTAAGAAAAGGTGCTTTCGATGCAAATTGCTATCGGTAAAAGATTATTTAGTTCAAGCGTGTTGCGGCGAACCATGACATCGGCAAATCTTGGTATCGGCCAACCATTCATTCTATGTAGCGTATCGGGCTCTCCCAGCGTCAGCACGTATTACTTTGCTTCGCAGCCGCTCGGGAGTTTTACGTAAATATATTCACAGAATTTTTACGCCGACTACCACATTTTGATCAAGTAAGTATTATTTTTTATTTTTGTTTGTTTATTAATGCGGGCTACACACCTTCAGTTTTAACTGGGCGATTTAACTGTATAGTCGAACTGTACAGTTAAATCGTTAGGTGTGTAGAACAAACAGTTAAACTGTACAGTTTTAACTGAATCTAATCAAAATATGAATAGATAAATCTGTACAGATAGAACTGTACAGTTAAAACAGAGTGTGTAGTCGGAACTGCGCAGTTTTGTTAATTTTGTCACAGCGAGCGTGAAGTGAACACGTATCAACCTTGCTATCTGCCTTTGCGAAAACTTATCGACCATGGCTCAACGCGAATGGCTGGAAGAGTTTATACTACTATACCAATCGGAGCCTTCGTTATGGAAAATCAAGAGCAAGGATTATCATAGTAGAGTAATAAAAGATTCAGCTTATGAAAAGCTTATTTTAAAACTACGCGAAATAGATTCTAAAAGTAATAAAGAGGCTGTTATAAAGAAAATTAATAACCTACGCTGTACGTATAACAAAGAACATAAAAAAGTCATGGCCTCAAAATCCAGATCAAGCGCCGAAGATATTTATGAGCCAAAGTTATGGTATTACCCACTATTACGTTTCTTAGACGATCAAAATATACCAAGGCCTAGTCGGTCGAATTTGGATGAAGAAGATGAGGTAAGTAAATGAAACTTATAGGTGTCTTTGTTAAATAAGTATAAGTTTATTAAATCAAATCAAATTATTTTGCCAAGGGACCTGACCTTCATTGTTAAAATAGTTCATAAATTCTTCTCTTATCTTTTTGGGTGTCCGACTTATGTTTCCCACATTTCTTCTTTCTAAAGGTTCCATAGTCGAAGTATCTGTTGTACTTCCTGGTATGATGGTTCCGGTATCATAGTCTTCTCGATCAAAGCAATCTGGATTAGTATAAGAATTTGGCAGTTTTCTAATTAGATAATTGTGTAATGCACAACATGCCATAACGACGGACTCAATTTTATTTGGATGTAAATTTATAGCCGTATGGAAGATTCTGAAACGAGAAGCCAGAATGCCAAAGGCATTTTCCACAATTCGTCGTGCGCGCGAAACACGATAATTATAGATTGGTTGTTTAGGAGCATTTCAAAAAATTTCATATTTTGTAATACGCCTCCATCTGAAACTCGTCCGTTTGTACCGAAATCATCATAATAAAAACTGATATTGAGCGTCAACAATAGCCATAAGTACCATGCTGTGGTGTCTTTTATAATTGTAAAATTCCGATCCACATCCTTTAGGTGGAGTAATAGCAATATGTTTACCATCTATTGCGCCAAGTAGATGTGGAAAGTTCCATCTTTCTTCAAATAATGCACTAATTGCTTTCCATTCACTGCAACTTTGTGGAAACTGAAAGAAAGAAAATGTTACAGATTAACGTGATGGAATCATCGGGTGCAACATCAGTGTCAGAAAATGAAGCAGCGCATTCAGAGTTAGATGTTACTGAAAATCTTTCTGCTCAGAATCCTGCGGCTTTCACCTCAATTACTGCTTCAACTTCGTCTGCTCATGGTTCGGCATCTAAACGGCAAACAAAGCGGAAAAATAATGAAGATCTAACAAAAGACGTTTTGCAATCCGTTCAGGACCACTTTAAACGGCCGACATATCAAGAGGATCGCTACGACAGTATCGGAAAAATGGTAGCATTGAAACTTCGAGAATTTAAAAATAAACAGCAACAGTTGTTGGCTGAAAAAATAATAAATGAAACTTTATTCGAAGCTGAGATGGGAAATCTTACAATGTCACATAGAGTAATGGCTCCAAAAACAATGATACTAAATGATTTTCGATTACGGTCAAGTAGTTCAACTTCTATACCATCACCATCTCATAACTCTTTGCCATCACCATCTCATAACTCTATGCCATCACCATTACAATATACAGGTACTTAAAATCAGTCACCCATACATCAACCTCAGTACTATCAAGCAGGCACACTAGCACCTCAGATGACAAATATAGTACCACAAACAAACACATCTTCATATGGTCAAGAAATTCAAGAGACACAAGCAATAAATGCTATGGGTGATACTACGGTCCAACTATCAATCCCGGACTGGACAGAGGAAACAGCGGGGTCATATGTATCGCGATTTACATTGAACAATAATTGAAATTTGTAGTTTGATGACAAGATTTCACAAGATGATTTGAATAAAAAATAAATAAATAAAACATGAGTCTTTTTATTTCTTACCTTTAAGGGGCCGGCGGAGGATGAATTTCCATACAAACGTAATACCACGCTCATAAACATGCCATTTGGCTTTTCTTGTATTAAAAATAACAATATTTCTAATATTCTCGACGTAGGAACCTAGATAAATATTGTCTTTAACCGAATATCATCATAATATGTTGGATATATGCTCCAACTGCAAATGAGCGTGGTATTACGTTTGTATGGAAATTCATCCTCCGCCGGCCCCTTAAGTAGTCCTTGCGTAAAACCTTATAAATTGCTTCACAGGTTTCTGGTATGATGGCGGAAAGTGCTTGTGGCGATATTATTGTAGAAAATTTTAAACATTCATAAGATCTCCCTGTAGCTAGAAATCTTAAAGTTGCCGTTAATCTTTCATGAGGTGTTATAGCATTTCTCAATATGGTGTCTTGCCTTTTTATTAATGATGTCACTAATGACAGCAGATGCAAATATGTATCTTCATTCATTCTCAAATAATTATTGAAATCTTTTGTAGTAATTCTCAATTCATTTATCAAGGATGTGTGTGAATACGATTTTCTCAACAGAAGCCAGTGTTTACACCACAATTCACGTTTTTTTTTCGTTTTCTTCTATTTTCTTTTAACACACACATTAGCCCTATGATCGCTAAAGCGTCGTCTATGGAGGCCATGATGATAAAAACTGAAAGATCGTATATTTTTACTTGAACGTGTGTGGGCTGTAGGGACGTACGATTTATCTGTACAGTTAAACTGCACAGTTTTATCGCACAGATAAAACTGAAGGTGTGTAGCCCCCATAAGACTGATTAAATTTTTTTCGCCTTTAATAATATTAGAGGTAAGAATTTATGTTTGTATGTGAAAGTAAATCTGCGGAATTACTCTACTGCTACTATTAAAATTCTTTCACGAATGGCATCTACGATGGTTAATTGCAGCTATTTTATTATTCACAGAATGTTGATATTTTTTATGGTTACTTATACAACATTCGTTTTAGTATATGCGAGGCCCGAAACACGAATCTAGTATTTTTATACAAAGAACCTACAAGCGAAATTCTATAACTGTGTCTTAAAAAATCGCAATGTTGTAAGCACGTTGTGTTACCGAGCTGTCCGCACAAATACATGGTCACCGCGCCATCAAACTGACTAAGGGGTTGTTTTCCTCCCGCAACCAGATGTATGCTGGCGCCTAATACCTGCCATAACCTGTGTTGTACTTAGTGTCGGTGGCGGTGCCGGTGGTGTCCCATTTTGTGACGATTTTTAGACATTTTGGGAAAAAAATATAACGTGGCGTAAAAATTATTAGAATCGATTCAGTTACTGATTCTGAACAAACTATATTCAGGTTTCGCATATACTTAAAATAATGTAGGATAAGACAAATTTAGGATCGAAATTCAAGGTCTAGTTTTTCTATTAGCGTATCTTTTCTTTGCAGATAATGGTAGACGTTAGACGTATATACTGGAATAGGTTTTTGGAATGGGTTTTTGGCTGGACGCGTAAAGACTTATTCCGTGCTCACCACATAAACGCGTCTCGAGTATTTAGGCGTACGACGTTTGACAATTGACGCGAACTACCACACTCGTGTCTAGTTGGGAGTTTGCGACTCACTCACACCAAAGAATACTATAATACGTATGACGTATCACACAACAAGCTCGGGCGGTCAGTTTCGGTAAAATTCGTCGAAACTCGGAGACGTTCGGTTTGGTACTCGAAGATTGTGAGTCGATTTATTACCTTTGCGATTCTAAACCTTATAACAATACAATTAGAGTTACTATTACTTTGGCAAGCAGCGTTCATTATTGTTTGTTTACATTTACGTACGTACTTACCACTTCATCAAAACAATTTTCGTTTATTTTTTCAAATCACTCAAATCAGTACGTCGCTCAACGTCACAGGAATGGTGCCTATGCCTATTGCTTATTGTTTTGTATATTTACCCAATCCTAGATGAATAAAAAGTGACTTATATTGTAAACTAGCTTTTGCCCGCGCGGCTTCGCTCCCGCTCTTTCCTACTTTACCCTACTCTACCCTACCCTACTCTACTCTACTCTACCCTACTCTACCCTAATCTACCCTACTCTACACTACTCTACACTACTCTACCCTACTCTACCCTACTCTACCCTACTCTACCCTACTCTACCCTACTCTACCCTACTCTACCCTCCTCTACCTTACTCTACCCTACACTACCCTACTCTACCCTACACAACCCTAATTTTCATTTTTTTTTCCATAAGAACCTTCTCCTCATAATAACGAACACAACAAAAAAAAATTTAGCGAAATCGGTCCAGGCGTTGTTGAGTTATGCGCTTACCAACACATTTTGCGATTCATTTTTATATTATAGATAATAAAGAACTGACTTTTGTTTAATTCGTGGACGGGTGTTATGGTGTATAGTGAATTATTATTCTATTATTATAATTGTTAAGTATTATAAAGTAAAAGTGATTTGTAAATAATTTGATATTCATTTAAATTGAAATTAACGATGGCTCCGAAGAGAAGTGTCGCATGGGACCATTTTGACGATAAAGGGGAACTATAAAGCACAGTGCAAAATTTGTAAAATTAACATTTCATTTAAGGCATCAGTTTCTAACTTGACGAAACATTTAAAGAGACGACATGGTACTATACGTTTAGTGTCTAGAGAAAACGAACAAGTGGAACAGATACAACCAGAACTTCCAGAACCTTTACCATCAACTTCAGCAACTACTCAAGAAACCGGCTCTGCAAACGTTTTAGGTAATTCATCGAGAATTATACGAACTACCACAAATATTACCTCATATTTGCGGAGAGATTGCTCAAAAATAAAAAAAAGATATTGATCGCTATATTATGAATTTATTCATATCTGATTTACAACCGTTTTCCATAGTGGAAGATAAAGGTTTTAATGAGTTAATTAACTTTGCGTTTCCAAATTATGTGATTCCTTCTCGCAAATAATATGATGCCTTCCTTATATGAAGAAACGAAATCAGAAATCAAGAAAATAATTGATACTGAAGTAGAATCGATATGTCTCACAACAGATATGTGGACATCTCGTGTAAATGACTGGTACATGGCCGTAACAGGTCACTTTATAGATAAGAACATGGTCTTACAATCACTCCTCTTAGAATGCTGTGCGTTGGACGGTGGTTCGCATACCGGTACAGTTTTAGCCCAAGAACTTCGACGAATTGTTCAAGAATGGAACATTGAAGAAAAAATCTTAATCGTTATTTCAGACAATGGTTCCAACATCAAGTATGCAATAGAAAAATGTTTAGGATGGCGCCATTTTAGTTGCTACGCGCATACTTTAAATCTGGCTGTACAAAAGGCATTAAATAATGAAGACATTAGCAATATAACCTGCAAAGTAAAAGCTATAGTTTCTTACTTAACGAGGCAACGGCAGATAATACAAAAAAACATGTGATAGGATTAGTGACCAACCTCATAAGAGAAGCTGAAGCTACTACTGGAAGAGACAATCAAATTGATCAACCAACAAATGAAGGAAATTACGAAAGAGGTGACATCTGGAAGCATTACCACAAAAAAATGCAAAACATTCGGCCGGCTGGCACTGCTTACTCCAGGGCTGTTGTAGAAGTACAGCGGTATTTGGATGAAAGTCGTCAACATCAATGAGTCTCCATTGCAGTGGTGGGCATTAAACAAAAATTCATATCCCCACTTAGCAATATTGGCTCGGCTTAAACAAAATGCACTAGCTACCAGTGTGCCCTGCGAGCGACTTTTTTCTGTAGCAGGAAATATTCTGTCCGAGCGAAGAACACGTTTAGGTGTTAGAAAAGTACAACAAATGCTGTTTATAAAAGAAAACAAAAAAAAATAATTTAGATAAAAAGAATAAAAAATAATGTAAAAAATGTAAAAAAAAAGATAAAAAAAAAAAACAAAAAAACAAACAAAAAGAAATTAAAAAAAACTTAGTGATGTAAATATTTAGTGCTGTTAATTGATAAAATCACGTGTTTTCGATAGAATTACGAAGATATAAATAAATGGTGATTGACGCGCGACTCATGGGATTACTTAGCGCCCAGCTTCATTAAATGTAATAAAATATGGTGGGGGCGAGCATGCGCACTTTTTCGCACGAGTGCGAAAATCAGTAAATAGCGTGCCTAAAAGTGGTGGGGATAAGAGCGGGTTTTCTAGTAAGTGTATTGAAAAAGCATTAACCAGTACATACTAATTGACAAATGTTGAAATTTTTAGGAAATTGATGATAATGAAAATTCTGCAACGACTGTGGATACTAACAATATTGATAATATGTGTCAACTTGATTGCATGGTAATTATAACCTTTGTGTTACGTACAGGGTGTAAATTAATAAACGCAAGACCTACTTTTAGATATTTATAACTTTCTTCAGTTGTCCTATAGATGGCGATCAGCTGATCGCGTCAGTTTGAATTAAAAGTCTCATTTTTCATGCAGCGAAAATTTGTAAATTCATAATCCGAGAAACACACAGATACAGGATGTATTGCGTTTATTATATTACAACGTATATGAATAGATAATGTATTTATAATATACCTAAATATTATAATATATAGTAGGATTAATATATAGTTTATATAACATTCGTTTCTTTTGACATTTGCATATACTTACTTTCAGAATAAAGGTGATAATCATTCGAACAGAAATAATATTCCGCAATATTCAGTCCATGTTGAGGAGGTTCAATCAGATATGGTAAGAAAATTAAAAATATTGTTTACTGTTTTTACATAACTATCTTACTGTTTGGATATTTTACAGCTACTTTACATTTAAAGGCACCTAGTATTTTGTGTTAAAATATACTACATTTTGTTACAGAATAAAGAAAATTTACAGGAGAATCAAACCCAACCAATGGATTTAGAATCAGACGATGACTTTGTTATCGAATCAAATAAGGTATGATTATATTCAAAAGTATTAATTTTTAATGTGAATGTGTACGAGTGTACCTACGAATAATACAAATCAGAAATATTTTTTTTTTTAGGAATCATCATCATCCATATCTATAGAAGGGCGAAGAATAGTGGAATATCTTTTTGACCAACTGGTAACGATATCTGACCATAATGATAGGTTTGGGTATAAGTTGTCAAACTTATTAATAAAAAAAGAGAAAGTGCAGTCATTTGCGCCTAAAATATACTAATCATGTTCTATGTGTGGAAGTCGATTCGAAATAAACACATGTGAGAGTTAAAAAAAAGAATTGGACGTTAACCATAGCGCAGTCTCTGGTATTATTAGTATTGGTTGTGGTCGGGCCAACTTGAACGAGCTAGCAGCTTCTATTAATTTGCCACTTATTAGCAAATCGACCTACCAGAAATGTCACGACAATTTGTATGACTGGTGGAAAACTACGGCTGAATCATGTATGATTGCTGCCGGTAAAGAAGCTTCCGTGGCTATGGAAAAAGGCAGTGTGAGTCCGTCAGGTGTTCCATCAATATCGGTAACAGCTGATGCTGCTTGGGGGAAACGATCCTACAAAACAAACTTTTCTTCCGCAACAGGTGTAGGAGCGATAATAGGAGTCAATACAGGTAAAATATTACACGTTGGCATTAAAAATAAGTATTGCATCATATGTTCTCGTGCAGCGAACAAATGTGTTTCATCTCCGGAACATCTGTGCAATGCAAACCACTCGGGTTCATCCACAAGCATGGAAAACGCAGTCATTGTCGAGGGATTCCGAAATTCCATGGAAAAACATAATTTAGTTTACGCGAAAGTTATAGCAGATGGAGATTCAAGCACTAATCAAAATATTTTGGAAAGTAGGCCGTATCCAAATGTGATAGTAGAGAAAATAGAGTGCACAAACCACCTGATGCGAAACTATAACGGAAAAATTTTGAATTTAATTAAAGATACATCAGTCCCATTGAATGAACGTGAGCTGCTGAATACTGACCGTGTTAGGCGTTTACGTGTTGCTGCAAAAGCAGCAGTAAGGTTCAGAATGGCTAATTTGTCAACTGCGGAAAAAATTAAATACCTCTAAAAAGATATTATAAACAGTCCTAAACATATATTTGGCGACCACTCTGAATGTGAGGACTACTATTGTGGTGATGAGAAGAAGTCGGAAGTAAACCTTGGGCCTGGAGTAAAAACATTAATGCAAAAACTGAATGCGATTGCATCTATTTTGGCATTTAATGCGCGAAGTTTACTGCATAATTTAAATAATAATAAAGCTGAACAACTTAATTCTATATTGGAAAGCTTGTGCTGTGATATACATAATGAAGAATGCTTAAATCGAACATGTGAGGTATGTCGAAACAGAGTAATTAACTATGAAGAATTTAGCAATGAAGAGAAAATAAACTATTATCAGTGGTGCGCAAAAAAAGAAACCTATAATGTCAAAGGACAAGATAAAACAAAAATTGTTACCGTAAAAACTCGATTGCAAGATTACCCACGAAACGTTATCAAAAAATTGGAAGATTCTCTAAAATCATACTTTAGAGCCTGTCCAGAAAGCGCGATTTATGCGCGTGTCCACTCGCGCGTAGGCACTCGCGCGTTCTCGAGTTATTAGAGCTGATCCAGAAAGGGCGAATTCGCCGCGAAATGTTTCACGCGAAATCATTCGCGCGTTAGTGAGATACTAGGCACCAATACATCGCGCCCACAAGCATCGCGCGAAATCAAAATACGCGCGTAAATCGCGTGCACTACGCCAGACTCTCGATTCGCGCGTGATTCGCGCGTAATGCGCGTGATTCGCACGTAATGCGCGCGAGTCGAAGTACTAGGGACGCCTTGTTGCGCCCAGTTAACGCGCGAACTCCAGAGCGAGTGCACAAATGGAGCACCAAAATTTTGATACGGAATTAATTATAGACGAAATAGAAAAACGACCAGCGATATGGGATTTGGAATCACCTGATTATGTCAACAGAATTTCAAAACGTAGATCTTGGGAAGAATTAGTGTTAATATTTTCTGATAAAGATGACTCCGAGGAAAAAAGAAGAAAGAAGAAAATCTCTCCGTTTTTGTCTCTTCCACCGACGGTAAGCTAACCACAACGTGACCGCATCGTTCAACTCCATGTTTCGTACTGAATAAATTCGTCCCCAAATGCTCGCGCGTAGGTACGCTCTTTCTGGGCGAAACGGTCGCGCGTGATACGCACGAGAAAATCGCGTCGAATTCGCTCCTTCTGGACAAGCTCTTAGAGCTACATACATTCCGTCTAGATGCTCTCGCGCGTTACCTCACACGCGCGTAAAACGCTTGCAATGAGCGGGACTCTCGACTCGCTCGTTTTACGCGCGTGCGCCGCGCGTGTCGAGATACTCCGGTGCCATTGCAGCGTCCAGTACTACGCGCGTGTCCGTGGCGAGTGGACGTATTCGGTTAAAAATGGAGCGTGAAAAACTTTGACACGGAACTTTTTATTGACGAAATTGAGAAAAGGGTAGCTATATGGGATATGGAATCATCAGATTATTCTAATAGAACCATTAAGCGTAGGAACTGGGAAGAAATTGTAGAAATTTTTTGTGAAGCTGGTGATTCCGAGGAGAAAAAAAAAACTTTAGGTAAGTAAATAATACTTTATTAAATAATATTATTCCTTGCATAGATTTTACGTTAATAAACTATATCATTTTATCTTGCCAAGGGAGTTTGTCTTCGTTAACAAAATAATCAGCAAATCTATCTCTTGTATTCAATGATCTCGCATTAGGCCTCACTGCCTCAGTGTTCAAATTAATCAGAGATGTTTCGTAGAGAGTGTGATCATACCTGTAGCCATCCCTTAACCTTACGTAGTTATGGAGCAACAAGCCTTAATGATGTTTTCTGCAAATTCTATGTCCACATTCAACGGTCTATGAAATATTCTCCATTTATTTACCAAGATGCCAAAGCAACATTCAATGTAACGCCGGGCCCTGGATAAGCGATAGTTGAAAATTCTTTTTTTGGTTGTTAGAGATTTACCGCAATAAGGGCGCATTATATTTTCAGACAGACTAAACGCCTCATCTCCTACTATGACATGAGGTAAGGGGGTTGTATCTATTTGCGAAATTGGCTTTGGATCTGGGATATCTAAAGTTTTCTCGACAAGTTTTTTATATAAAATAGAGTCTTTAAAAATTGTGGAGTCATTACTTTTTCCATTTGCGCCTATGTCCACTGCAATAAAACAATAATTTGCATCGCATACGGCCAACAAAACAGTTGAAAAATAACTCTTATAGTTATAAAAAAGAGATCCAGAATCGTTAGGTTTTATAATACGGATATGCTTGCCGTCAATGGCGCCATTGCAATTTGGAAAATTTGTGTATTTTTGAAATTGTTTCGAAATTTCTTTCCATTCGGCTTTCGTTGGTTCTCTCATTACTATATTTTGCAGTTTGTTCCATATGACGTAACAGGTTTTCTGTACTATTTCGATAGTTGTAGACTTTCCTAATCTATAGGCATAATGCAGGTCCGCAAAATAACATCCTGTAGCCAAATATCTGAAAAGAAAGTTACATAAGAATTATTATTTTATACAAATTTTTTTATTGTTTACAGGTACTTTATTGCAGAAGAAGTGGAAAGGGTTGCGTGATGGCTTTGTAAGAGAAATGAAGAAGAAGAAAACCACACCGTCTGGATCAGGAGCCTCCGGCAAAGCCAAATATATTTATTTTGAACGTTTGATGTTTCTCGAAAGATCGACACGGAATAAAATAACTGAGAGCAACATCAACACCGCGTCTGTTGCAGCTGAAGAACAGGAGTTTTCGGGCGATGGGGAAGATGTAATGAGACCTCCACCAGACGAAAAAGAAGAAAAAACTAAATGCGGCCGACGAAGAATTTCTCTCCATCATAAAAACAATTTTGCATCTGGAAATCAGCCACAGATATAAAAACCAAATGGAGTCAGATGATGACAAACTATTTTGTTTGTCCTTACACAAAGAGCTTCTTAAAGTACCAGAGGAAAACAGACTTCAAACAAAAATTGAATTAATGAAAGTACTTCAAGCTCAACAAGCTCTGTCTTAAATCTGCAGCTGCTCGTTCCGACTACCAACCTTCGACACAATATCATTACCAAACAGGAATGACACAACGTGGACAGAGAGATTATTTTGGAGAAACAGGATATATCACAACAGACCCTTCAACATCTTCGTTTCCACCTGCAACCTTTTCGACTTACAATCGAGGTTATTGCACTGCGTCACGACCACCAACGACGTCTAGCTACAAAAACCCATCACCGGCATCTACACAAGATTCCAATGAATCTGAATAAATGGAACTATACGATAATTAAAATAAATGTTAAGTACCTATCTATACTCGTATTATATAAGAATGATTCCTAGTATTTGTTAATTTTGTTCAAATTCTTTATTTTTATTAATTGGGTCTTAGTTTATAATTATTAAAGCAATAAAAAGTATTACCTCAAAGTAATCACGAGTTTTTCTTCTGCAGAAACAGTATCCCGTACCACATAATTTTGACATGGCGTCAAATCTTCTTTGATCATTTTTAGTAAATCATCAAACGATGCTACTGACATCCGAAAGTAGTTGATAAACTTTTCACTATTATATTCTCTGAGTTTTGGGTATAAAGTTATAAACATACTATGCGTCATTCTGTCACGTAGAATGGGATGCACGTTAAATCGTCGACTTTCTCTTCGTTTACGACGTCTCCATCGACGGTATGCAAGCCACAACACAACCGCTGTATCCGAGTCCATGTTTATAACTGACCAAATCCGTCTCATCACATGCGCGCGTGATTTCGCCGCATCTGGACGCAATACAAATCAAAACGCGCGAGTGGACGCGCGCGTAAATCGCGCTTTCTGGACGGGCCCTTAAACATTGAACTAACATCGTTGTCCAGTACAAGAGCATTAAATCTCTGAAAGCGACAATGACTACCCAGGAGGTTATGCTACTACACATTGATTTTTCCGAAAATTACTCTGTCAAAGGACAATGCGACAAATTGGGCCTAATGACCAATACACATGAGATATTATTTTTGTGATAGGTCATAACACACAACTAACGAGAAAAATAATAATAAAAAAAATGTACCGGGTTCTTGTACAGCTACGTCGAAAAGTTTTATTTAATTATGTCAAATATTTTTCAATTATTAAATGTTTTTCAATAGGAGTGAAAGAATAAGTCACTAATTCTAACCACATGGAGCCACATGGGATTATAATAACACAATATACCTGTTACAAAAATAATAATAAGTGTATTTCGAATTGATGAATGACAGACCGTTGCTTATTATATTGGCATTGTTTGCGATTAGTCCTCAAGCAAGATAACACGGGAATGCTAACGGGGCGCGTGAAAGAGAGAAACATGTTGACTTCGGACAAGCGCCCGCGCATAGCAGGTAAGTAAATCGTTTCATTCGACTGTTTTATGCAGTGATCAGTCGGTATTATCCGCTTCTGACTGTGCAGTGCTCTTGTTATTCTTACTTTTACCGTATTTCTATTACGACGACCCTGCTTGTTTTTGGACTCTGGTGATATTCTTACATGAACTGACTTTGGCTACCTTTACGGACTTGAATTCTGTTCTTAAAAATGCAGGAAGAACGTTTGTGTGTTCTGTGTCCACGTTCTGTTCATAGACGTAGACAAAATCATATTTTGCAAGCAAGCTTGTTACATACGCACCCTGCGCATGTTTCCTATATACAGGAAAACGCTATAAGACAGATGAGTTTTATACTGTTTATTATTATTAATATCAGTTATTTAAATAATGTTTATCTAACGCATGTAAGTAAGTATATTTAATACATGTAAAGCGCAGGCTAGGTATACATAAAGTGCGATCCATATGAAATCTACAAGGTGTTACAAAAAACATAATTATATGTTACACAACCCGTGTTGCCGATTACGGTGATGTGTGATGCCAGTTTCGAATAGTACCACGATCTCTAATCCCTCTCTATTAACTTCTCTATGAACCGTATGTTCTTCGGTGGGAACTCGTATAGGCTGCTTGCTTAGAATACCTTCTTAATCCTTTAGAAAATGTATAACAGGTAATCTAAGTTGTGAATTATTTTATTTGCAGGTATCATTCAACAGCACACAATCTGTCTGTCACCGTTGTTGGCAAAGAGTCGACCACAATGTTTTAAATCCAGTACAAAATCCAGTACAACATGAACCAGAAGTTCCACCACCAGTACCAGTTCCAATACCAGTTCCACCTTTGCAAAATGATGTACAGGGTTCCAATGATGGCGAACTTTATGTGCCTTCATATAAAAGAGCACCAAACACATCAAGCCACTGCATATTTGGCGCTTGAGGTAACGATAACCGCCGGCGTATACCGAAAACAATCAAGCTGTATATGATGACTACACATCAGTTGTATATTCCTCAACATGCACGAGTATGCAGGGAACATTTAGAAAGTAATATGTGGGATGAATTAGAGAACCACTGCACAATTTCTCATTACTTTACAGCAGAACATTTCACAGACGTATGTAACATCTTCACTGAAGGAATCATTAGTAACAAGCAGTATGATTTCGAAACTATGGTCGGTCTCAATGACGACAGTCTTCATTTTTAGGTTGGACTCAATGGAAATGAGTTTCGCTCCATATTATTGCAAACACCATCGCTACGTGCATACAGCGATAATAGAACCATACTCGGTCTTTACCTCGCTAAGCTACGGACTGGTGAGAGCAATGAAAGGCTTGCGAACCTATTTAAAATGTCTCGACGAACATTAGAGAGGAAGCTGGCGATTGCAAGGCAATGTTTGATTGATGAATATGTTCCTCAGCATTTAGGTATTGACCACATAACCAGAGAAGATGCACTACAAAGAAATCTGGCAATACCTAAATATCTCTTCGGAAATCATGAAAACACGAAGTTGATTGTGATTTGCGATGGAACATATGTCTATATTCAAAAAAGTTCCAACTTCTTATTCCAGAGACTGAGTTATAGCTTGCATAAGTTTTTCAATTTATTGAAACCGTTCATAATTACAACTAGTGATGGATACATAATAGATATTTTGGGTCCATATGCTGCAACAACAAGTGATGCGACCATATTGAATTCCATTTTGGAAAACCAAGAACACCCGCTGCACGTATTTCTTGTCCCAAACGATGTGTTTATTTTAGATAGAGGATTTCGTGATGCCATCGAAAATCTTGGAATGTATGACTATGAAAGTCATATCCCTCCTACAAAAGATAGAAGTGCCACACAATTAACGACTACCCAAGCCAACAAGTCTAGACAAGTAACAATTTGTCGTTGGGAAATCGAAGTAGTCAACGGGCGTTTTAAGCGTGACTATAAACTTTTACGCCAGGAATATTTCAACAAAGCACTTTTACACATGTTTGATGATTTTAAGGTGTGCGGAGCATTAATTAACCATTTTCATCCTGTAATCAGTGATAGTGAACGCTCTCCTGCAATAATAAACCGCATACAGGAAAGGATACACACACCTAACATTTTGCAAGAATATGTGGAGCGAAAGCATCTTAACAGACAAAGGATTTATTTCGTGAGAATAGAAGAAAATCAAATAGAGGACTTTCCACATTTGACTGAGGAAGAAATAATCCTTTTCGCGCTGGGCACATATCAATTGAAACTGGCAAGGTCTTACTGCAGTGAACATTTACGGAATAGCGTTTACATAATTGAGGTTTATCGAGACGAGCAATTAGAAGATTTGACAGATTTTAATATCTTTCAAACAAATGTATTTTTGATTAGAATTCATATTCAATCACGACATGCGAGGGCACGCGAGAATCGTAGCTACATATTAATTGACAGAGACCAAACTGGCATCAGCTCTATTTTACAATATTATTGTACTTGTTTGACCGGAAGTCGTACGCTGGGAAGCTGTGCGCACATTTTATCCGTAGTTTGGTATATGGGCTTAGCTAGATACGAAGGATTTAACCCTCCAGCCGCATTTTTAGATTCTATTGTTCTGGACATAGACTAATGTAAAGAAAAATAAACAAATGCGTAAAAGGAAACTTGTTTCATTTATTGTATTTATTATTATACGTACCTAGTTGTCGATGGATGTCATAAGAGGCGTTTTAAATTGCAAATATTGCAATCAACAGCATTTGGGAGTGGCTCCAGTGCTATTTTAGGGTAATATGCCTTCATTCGTATTAAAAAACAATTATTAATTGCAAAATATTTAACATAAATAAATAATACTTATCGACGTGACTGTACAACAACCTGGTACATTTAATTTTTATTTTTCTCGTTAGTTGTGTGTCCTTTAATGAGGAGACACAAAGCTATAATTTCGGCGGCAGTCGATTGCAAATAACGTTGCTTACTGCGGTTGCGTACTTGATTGATCCAGAAACTGGAATCATGAAGTCATACAGCCTTTGCAGTATCAGCGAATGTAATAGACATGATGCAAGTGCTATATGGGCACATCTCATACCACTATTAGGTTATGTAAGAGAAATATCACCTCTGATACAGTACATTTCGTATCTGACAGCCCTTCAAGTCAATATAGGAATCGCTACATTTTCTTCGTTATTAGTCAACTGCAACAGGATTTTTTTTGAGCATACTTGTAGCTTTTTTTTGTTAAAGATTTTTTTATTTTGTATTCATAAGAGAGATTATCTGCCCTGTTTTAAAAATAATATTTTTAGCGATATGACATAACTGCAATAAAAATATATATATATATATTTTTTTAATGTGTTTCGACAAGAAACAAGAGCTTGCTATAATTTTAGTGATTTTGAATAAGTATGTTATTTAGCAGATATTATTAGGCAGGATAGTTATGTTTCATAATTTATACACCGTGTAATTGACAGGTTGGCAAAAACTGAAACAGTAGCTTCAGACCATGATTTATGACTGAAAAACGTTGGAATTTTCTTCAGGAAAATAGACGAATTTTCCGACCGTTTTTCAACTAGATTTGTGTTCTATTCATTTGTTACAACAAAATCTAGCCCTAAAAACATAATTTTAGTGAAAAAAAGCAAAAAACTTAAACTCGGCAATGTAAATAATAATGATTTAAAAAGAAAATTCATACATACCGCGCGGAATCAGCTGTTAGCTCTAAAAGTTTACTGGCCTCCGACAGTACCTACGACGGACAGAGAAAGCATACCACTCGCTCGCTCGCTCCCTTTGTGTGCTGCGCGCCGCCTTTGCTTACGCGCCGACACTGCTAGGGTTGTACCGCGTATGGAATTTAATACTTGTCATTTTATTATTATTTTTGTAAAATGCTTTATTAATAATTAAATACTCAGGAGTATAATAACTTATTTATTCTTTCTTAATTTCGAAAACCTTATTTTAAATCGTTAACCTTTCGAGTATCGTAATAAGAGACACAATAGAAAGACAATAGGTGTGAGGACGCCGGCGACCTCGCGGTGCTTAACAGTTTGATCTACAGTATCAATTACGAAGCCACCCGAACTGTACACACGCGTTGCATTACAGTAATGTAAATTGGTTTAGACAATTAAGTGGGACATAAAACATAAAAACATCGCGTCAATATTGCCAGGTTCACATTCCTTACCCTGTCAATCCCCGAGCGAAAGCTGGCGTTCGAAAATGTTTGCTTATTTTCGATATTTACAGACTATTTTAAGAAAAACTTCTTATTTACGTTCTTGAACAAATACCCTATAAAAAAAAAACGCTTATTTTATAATCTATGCGAACGCCGGCGTTTGCTTAGTGTTTAGAAAATGGCGCGAAATCGCGCGCGTGCCGCTTGAGGATTGACAGGTACTAGGTTTAAACTTAGAAGCAGAACCATGAGTAGAAGTTACAAGACATAGCGGTTAATAACAATCTTTATCATACGATTACGATACGATTCTTTTTCAATACCTAGTTCTTCATCTTTATCTCAATGGCAGGCCGACCACGGTAACTACTGTGCCATGGGCTCCTCGACTAACGTATCTAGTAATATTACCGAAATAAAATGTTTCATTTCATATCATGCGGGCAGCCCTATGCTACACGTGTCACACACACTCTCAAAGGTTTGCCGACAAACGAAACCGTCAGCACTCACTCAGCCGTCAGTTCAGTTTGCCGCGATTGCTGGTGCGTTCTGGACGTTTATTTCGTTTTCTTTCAACTGTCGGGAGTTCGGGACTGTGTTGTACGTTGAATTGAGTTGTGTGTTTTTGTGTTGTGTGGTATCGTCATGAATCGGCGTAATGAAACGTTTAGTGCTCGCGAATATGGCCAGATGTTAATGTGCTTGGGTGAAGCTAGAGGAAACGCGTCGTTGGCATTAAGGCTCTATGTTCAAAGTCACCCAAATGAACGACATCCAGCTAATAGTACTATTACACGGGCATATCAACGTGTTTTAGAAAATTTACCTATTGTGCCGCGGCAGGAAGGTGCTGGAAGGACAATCAGTGCTCGTTCTGAGCAGGCGATTTTAGATGTTGTCCGTCGAAATCCGCGTCGTCCGCGGAACTCGTACTGCTGCAAAACTTGTAAGGCGTAAGTAATAACGCACCCCGGGTTTCACATTGGGCTGTGCACAAAGTCCTTCGAAAGGACAAGCAACGTCCATATCGGATCCATAAAGTGTAGGCTCTGGTACCTGGTGACTCAACCCGCAGACTAGCGTACTGCAGATGGCTGATACATCGGCAGCAGCTAAATCGCCAATTCGTTTCACGGGTGATTTGGACCGATGAATCGACGTTTACACGAAACGGTATGTGGCACCGGCGGAATGCTCACATTTGGGCACGCCACAACCCGTACGCAATGCAGCAGACGGGTCATCAGACGCGGTGGTCACTGAATGTGTGGGCTGGCGTGTATCATAACCGTATTTTGGGTCCCGTGTTTTTGCCAACTAGAATGGACGGCCGGCGTTATTGCGAATTTCTACAGCAGGATTTTGAAGCCATGATGGACACTCTGCGGGCTGAGCTAGATCAAGAGCGGGATCGTATGGAGAACGAACCCTTAGCTCAACTACTTACCATCTGGTTTCAGCACGACGGCGCCCCGCCGCATGTGGTACTCCCAGTCCGACAGCACCTGGACCGCACTTTTCCAAACCGATGGATTGGGAGATTCGGACCACATGCATGGCCACCTCGCTCGCCTGACCTAACCCCATTGGACTTTTTCCTGTGGGGTTATATCAAAGAACGGGTGTATGTGACGGAGTGTGATACCGCGGCCGAAATGGAGCAGCGCATAAGAGACGCTTTCGCATCGTTAAACCAAAAAATCAATGAGGATGTGACAATGATGCCTCGTCTCCATGCCGAAACCCTGCGTCGAGCACAACTGTGCGTGCAGCTCAGAGGCAACCACTTCGAGCCATGCCTTATACGACCCGAGAGACTTTAATTTAGGTAAGTGACTAAATATTTTAATTTTTGATAGGTATTGAATTTGTGTTTAAATTTTTTGATAGGTGTGTTTGTGTGTGTATTGTATTATGTATTTATTCCAAACGTCCCGAAGTACCTATTAGTATGAATGAACAACGCGCGGATATTGCAATACGCGCACAATATAGGGTCGCGCGCGTATCGCAATGTTCGTTATACATTGCGTAGCCGAAATAAAATTGAAAATTGAAAAACGTTCACCTATCATTTCCGGGAAAATATTTCACTATCAAAATGTTAACAATACCAGTCTGAATTCATACTTTTCGTTTTTGCCAACCTGTCAATTACACGGTGTATAATTACGTTACATTAAGTAATTATAATTTTTAACTCGTAGCTTCTTAAGAAGCTACGAGTTAACGAGTTATCTAATCAGTCATGTCTTACTTAAATAAGACATGACTGATTAGATAACGAAACTTATTTGATTTGTGATAGGAGACTGAATATATATTTTTTTTGTTATGTTTTAAAGAATAAACTCTTGATTGTGTAAAACTTACGAGATTTTATTTACTTCATCTAATGATATAATCCAGCATTTTTTTTTTTTATTTATCTTAGACTCATTTCATTACCAGCCATTTTTTTTCATTACCTTAGTCTCCAGTTTCATTACCAGTAATTTTTTTTCATTACCTTAGTCTCTAATTTCATTACCAACTTCACTGTTTTCATTACCATCAGCAGTACAGAATTTAATCGATCAATATCTACTTATGTAATGCGTATAATGTTGTATAAATTACAAAAATAGTTTATGTTCTTGATACCAATTCTCGTGAAAGTTGAAAATAAGGAATTGAAAATTTTCTCACATTTCTGCCAGAATTGCACTAAATCCTAGAAATACCCTTTTGTAGAGAACGTGAAGACAAACTGCTTGGCCACCGAAGAGGAAATGAGATATAGTATTGACGAGATGACCATACCGTATAAAGGCAAAAACCCGCCGTAACAGAAGACAGTACAATCCCATGAAACCCAATAAATGGGGTTTCAAAAACTTTTTCCGAGCAGGCATGTCGGGAATTGTATATGACTTCCTGCTTTATGGAGGTGAAGACACATTAAGATATATCCAGTTTTCACAAGCCGAAGAAACCTTAACCTTAGAAGCTAAAGTTGTCGTTGCTTTATGCAAGACAATACAGACGAGAGCCTGCGTCGTGTATTTTGACAATTTGATTTGGCAATACACCTTAGAGACGAATGTGGTATATTTAGTTAAGGCACTATACGCCAAAACAGGCTAAAAGGTTGTGACAAACTACTGATGAGTGATAAATCTTTAAAAAAGAAAGGACCAATAAGATAGCAATAGTTAAATGGTACGATAATAAAGTGGTCACTCTAATCAGTACGTACGCTGATGCTTACCCTGTGGGAAAAATAAAGAGGTACAGCAAGGAAATGAAAGCCCGAGTTGATGTGGACTGTCCAGAACTTAAAAAGCATTATAATAATCACATGGGAGGCGTCGATCTCGCAGATATGCTGGTTGCGTTGTACCGGACTACTTATAAGACCCGTCGTTAGTATACTGCAATCTTTGCTCTAATGCTCGACATTTGTGTGAACAACGCATGGTTAGTTTATCGCAGAGATTGTAGTAATCAGGCAGTGAAGCACATGTCTTTGAAGTCTTTTCGGTGCCAATTAGCAAGAGAGTTATAGAATAAAAGTAGATCTCGTATATCTGTAAACAACAACTGTCGAACAGATGACAGTGTCCGCTATGATACTCTAATTTTGGAGAGTCATACGGTCGCTGCAAACTATGTATCAAAAATAAGACTGATGTGTATTGTGTAAAGTGCAACCAAAGACTGTGTTTAGTACGTAAGAGAAATTGTTTTTATGATAATCATAGTTCTTAAGTGAAAGTTTTTAACTATGTTTAATTTTATCTGAAATTCAGAATAATAATCGTTACGTATCTTTTCATTTTTGATCTCATTGTTTTTGTGATTATATTGTTGATCTCACTTAGAATAAGTAAAATGTTCTTCATTCTATTCATAAAAAATAAAGATTTTCTAATACAATACAAAACATGTCATTGTTTTTGCGTTTTATTATATTTTATTTTATCACTTGCACAAAATAGATATAAGTCCTAGAAAGTAATAATTCGGCAATTACACATTGCCGAATTATTACTTTATATACAGCACATCAAAATTATCGACAACTTTATGGCAAACCTGGCAAGGTCCAGTATACTGGACATGCATTTTCAGGAAATGAGGTAATACCAGATTTTTTAAATTATTTTTTCCTGTCCTAACAACTCCTAGTGAAGCCGAAAATGTGAAAAAAAAACATGAGTTTTTTAAATTTTTCCACTTGCCAAATTAAGGGTTAAATGAATTAACTGAGTCACAGCCACTTTATTTAGTATAAATCTATGGGAAAATTCGTAGTAGTTTAGATAAATAATTCCCACGTGGCTTATATTCCTTTTGTAACGGTATGTTATCGGTATCACTGTAACTCTCTTCATCACTATCTATTATCCTTTGAAATAGTTCCATATCATCACTGCTACATAAAATACTCCATTATGACTGGAAAATAAAAACTTCTACAACACAACAAATATTAATTTTCAATCGCTTATCCCTGTTACCGGTCTATAATGATGAATACGCAGATGACGTTACCAGAGTTAGCTCCGCCTAGCGGTTCGTAACTTCGAACTTTTATTGAAATGCAGGTGTAGCGGTGCTGACGCAGCAATTTGTGTTCCATGTAGAGTGCGCAGTGCCCGGGCTTCAGTCTGCCCGTAGCAACGACCACCTATAGACGCGCTTACGTATAAGTACAATCTGTAATGTAATTCGTTTCCAAAGTAAATAAATATCCAAAGTATATAGTGATTTAATTTCTCTCCGTACACACTTCCAAGGACACTACAGTACGCGTACACAAAATTGGTGACCCCGACGTGATCCCCAAAAAAACTGTGACGTGATATAAAGTGTGTACGTCGATTGAGAACGGGCGACTCAACTTCCCGCGTTCTATAGTGTGTGAAACTTTCGTCTATATTTCTCAATACGTAAGATGGAAGCCAAAGCGACAACCGACGAATATGTTCTCTCACCCGTCTCCATCACTGACAAAATTGAAGATTTTTGGCCGAGGTCACCGGAATTATGGTTCGTAAAAGCGGAAGCGATTAAATTATCAATCCGCAGATGATGTCCGACGATTCCAAGTATCAGATAATATTGTCTAAATTGAACCTCGAGGTCACCGAGCAAGTCGCGGATATGTTACTAGATCCGCCCAAGGAAAGAAAATACGAGACCTTGAAACAAAAATGAATTACGGTGTATCAAGAGACAGCGGAATGTCAAAAAGCTGTTTGGAGAAATGGAGCTAGGCGATCAACAGCGATCGTACCTCCTACAAAAAATGCGAGACCTGGCCAGAGGGAAAGTTACCGACGAAACGCTCAAGGTAATGTGGAAAAATCATTTGCCACCACCTGTACGTAGCGTCTTGGCAGTGACGGATGAGGAAGACATGGAAAAATTGGCGTCAATCGCAGACAAAGTAGCAGAGACCATCACTCCAATTCACAGCGTCTCAACCACGAAGGAAGAATCGGGACCAGCGAACAATGACAACTCAATGGTAGCGGCAATAAACAAGTTAAGTGACAGACTACGCAAGATCGAGACTGGTTCCAGAGATCGATCGAGAAAGTACGGATCCAGAAGATTTCGATCCAGCTCAAGATCGAGCTCCAGGTCAAGGAATGCCACAGCACCTGAAGACGACCCCAACTGGTTGTGTAAATTCCACTTCAGATACCGCAACAGGGCAAAAAAAGTGTGTTCCGCCGTGCAACTGGAAGAAGAAAGACTCCAAGCCATCGGCAAACTAGAGTCGGTGCAGTCAGCGACGGGAGGCTGTGACCGCGCGCGCGTTAATCACCGTCTATGTGTCCGGGACAAGAAATCAGGATTGTACTTTTTAGTAGATAGTGGTGCAAATGTGTCAGTTCTACCTCGCAAGACCGTACTTAAAAGTGATAACGCAAGTAGTGCTAGCTATAAGTTGTACGCAGCGAATGGTACCGAGATTACTACGTATGGTACACACATTTTATAACTAGACTTAGAAGATCGTTCCGTTGGTTGTTTACGATAGCGGACATTCAGCAACCAATATTAGGTGCTGACTTCTTAGCTAATCATAAGTTGTTAATTGACTTGAACGGACGAAGGCTAGTCGATCAGGTCACTAATTTAAGCACGAGAGGAAATTTCTCCAGTTCGACTGAGCCCACTGTAAAAACTATTGTAGATAATTGCCAAAATTACGACTTATTGTGTAAGTTCCCAGACTTAACTAAACACATTTCATACAAGGAGACACCTGCGACACACAGACCACACCAGAGACACACAGCGTATGTCACCATATAGACAACTGGCCCTCCAGCGCACGCACGAGCCAGACAGCTTCCACCGGACAGGTACGTCAAAGCCAAAAATTAATTTAGGGTTATGCAAGAGCTTGGGATCTGTAGGCCGAGCCATAGCTCTTGGGCAAGTCCCCTGCATGTTGTACCCAAGAAGGACGGTAATATAAGGCCATGTGGAGATTACAGACGTTTAAATGCGATCACTAAACCGGATCGCTACCCGGTGCCCCGTCTTCACGATTTGACGTATATTTTGGCTATTAAGATTTTACTAAATTAGATATTAATCGAGCATATTACTGCATACCGGTTGCGGAAAATGACATTGAAAAAACAGCTGTCAAAACACCTTTCGGGTTATTTGAATTCATGCGCATGCCCTTTGGATTACGTAATACGGCACAAACTTTTCAGCGTTTCATGTATCATAATGTTTTGAAAGGTTTAGATTTCTTATTTAACTACGTTGATGACGTCATAATAGCATCGGAAAACGAAACGCAGCATAAACAACACTTAGAAAAGGTTTTTGAACGATTCAATATATATGGTATAACGATTAATTTCGCTAAATGTAGTTTCGGTAAAGAAAAATTAGATTTTTTAGAATATGAAGTACCCGTGGAAGGTATTAGAGATAAAGTTACAGTTATATTAAAATACCCTAAATCACAAACTGTAGAGGAACTAAGGTTTTTGGGAATGTTGAATTTTTATAGATCAAGCAAACAGAATTAAATAAGTACTTGGGAAATTCTAAACGTAAAGATAAAACTGAAATTAACTGGACAGAGCTCGCAGAACGCAATTTTGATCAATGTGTGGGTGACTCACACATATTTATTCAGTGCACACTATACACGTACACAATAAATATATACTCACCTACATACATCTATTATGTCTATTTATACATTCATATATATTTATATATTTCCAAGTTCACAACACACATATTCACCAACACTAAATACGACATACACATTAACGTGACGCTGGGGACACGCACACAGTCGATGACGCGCCGGCGATTTATTTTCTTCTACCGCCGAGTTGCAGCACTATGTTACATTTAGTTTTCTCACCAGTCACGATCTATGCTGCCCGCTAAGCCTACGTGCGCTCGCGCCGTTAATATAAAAGTGTGAACTATATCTACCCGCGCTAACTGTATAGCTGTTTGCAAAGACTGTGCATTACATTTATTTCACTGCTGTATTTATTTGCTTGTGCCTGGCTTATCTTGCGCCTTCTCATAAACTGTGTTGTTGTGCTGTGTGTGAGGAAATTATAACTGGAGATACTTCAACAAGGAATTTTATTTACTCGCCACCTACCCAGTGAGTACCTACCTACACCACACACACACCACCCGAACAACCAAAAATGTAAAGAAGACCTAAAAAACGCAGTTTTACTATCGTATCCATCGACAGATACCCCTTTAGCATAATGACCGACGCGTCAGACAAATGTGTACGGGCAGTATTACAACAAAACGTCAATAACACGTTGAAACCTTTAGATTATTATTCAAAAAAGTTAACTGAGGCCCAAATAAAATATAGTACTTACGATAGAGAACTTTTAGCAATTTATTTAGCTATAATTCACTTTAGCAACATGAAGCAGAAGGTCAAGAGTTGATTATTTACACAGATCATAAATATATTCACACAGAGCCTTTATCTTATGCATTTAATAAAACAGGCACGAATAGGGAAACCTCATGACGAACTAGGCAAATTATGTTCATCAGTGAATTCAGTACAGATATAAGGCACATTATATAGCGGGAACGACAACATTGTAGCAGATTCCTTATCCAGAATAGCAACCATATCGTGTCCCACGACGCTAGACTTCTCAAAACTTGCAACTGCGCAGGAAACGGACGCCGAACTTCCAAGATTACAAAGCGAATCGTACAACAATAACAATGTGTAATTGAAACGTGTTATTTTATTCGGAACGAACAAACACGTAGTGTGTGAAATGTCATCTGATATCCATAGCCATCCAGGTATACGAACAAGTAGGAAATTAGTTAGTGAAAGATATTTCTGACCAAATATGAATAAGGACGTTGGTAATTGGGCTAAAACTTGCATTAGATGTCAGAAAGCGAAAATTCAGAAGCATACTTTTTCAGACCTAGGGACTTTCGACAGCAGCAAACGCTTTGACCAAATTCATACAGATATCATTGGTCCTTTACCAACTAAACCAGAAGGATTTATTTAGACGCGTTGGCCAGAGGCGTTTCCCATAAAAGAAATAACGGCTGAAAACGTAGCCAAAACATTATACGACGGCTGGATCAGTCGTTACGGGTGCCCAGTTAAACTCACAAGTGATCAAGGAAGAAAATTTGAAAGTAGCTTATTTAAAGAATTAATGTCATTAATGGGAATTCAAAAAACCTTATCATCCGCAGTGTAATGCGTCCATGGAACGCATGCACAGATCGTTAAAAACCGCATTAAGAGCACGTTTAGATACCAAAAACTAGGTAGAAGAATTGTCAACGGTCATGCTAGGATTACGCACAACTATAAGGTCAGACACTGGCGTAACCGCAGCCCAAATGTTTTATGGCAGCAATATTAGAGTACCAGGTGACTTTTACGACGCAAGTAACGTAAAGTCGTACGAAGAACACAGTTTTGTAAAAAAACTAAAGGACGTCATAGACGGATTAAAACCATCTAGTCGAGAAAACAAGTCACCCCGCAAGATTTTTGTACACAAAGATTTACATACAAGCTATTACGTATTCATTACGCAGTACGGAAACCATTACAACCTCCATACGATGGACCATATCGCGTCATCAGCAGAAAGGATAAAGTATATCGGATACAGTTGACAGACAGACAAACTAATGTGTCCATAGATCGTTTAAAACCAGCATATCTATTGATAGATAATGAATCAACATCCGAAAAAAATGATCAACAAATAGCAGATAAAAACGATTTTATAAAAAAACTTAATATAACCGACTTACTATAAAAACACTAAAACCATCAAAATAACTTTAATTTCGGAAGTCGTGTTTCTATAATAGTTTTGCCTCTTCGTTATTTAACACCGACTTCCGAAATTAAAGTTTATTTAAAACAGTGCTTTATATTATTTTAAGTCTATATCAAATCACCATGGATGTAAAAACGTTTTAACAAATCACTTCACAGCGCACAAACAATAAGAGTCAACTCGATGTCGTAAATAAACGTGGAAGAATCCTAAAACTCAACTCGACACGTATTTATATTTGCTAGCAGATAAAAGCTAAAAACTACATTCTCAGCTTGCCGTCAGTTAACACGACGAACAGAAAACTCGATTTTGTTTGACATTTCATCGAATAGTGTTGTAAAACATCAATCGACTACGGCGTTATAACATTATAGATTAAACCCTAATTGTTTTATTTTTGCCCAGAAATTGCTTTTTAACGAAATAAATTGTAACATAATTAAAGTATAATAATAATGACAACTCTTAATACTTTTTAGTTGCAAATGTAGATTGTTTTGTTGTTCTACGATTTATGTTAATGTTTAATCGATCGATAATAATTGCGAATGGAGTCGCTTCACTATAATGAAACCAGTGACGTATTTATTGTATTAAATACTAATTAAATTGGAAATAGAAACCCCACAAATGATTTCTACGAAATTAAGTAAAAAATCAATAAAAGTAATAGTTATGAATTGTACATTAACTCAAATGGCTACACGCGTCAAAAAGTGAATCTATAAGTGCCCAATCTCCTTTGCATTTATTTTAAATCCTTGTGCTATATTTTCCCAGTCCGCTAATGATTTGGATGTAATAGTATTTTCTTTCAAGATACCATATACAGCGTGGCGATTAGGTTATCACATTAATTGAAGCCACGTACTCTATATTAGGTATTTTATCATATACGGTTAAAATAATAATAAACAATATTATACCCGTGGGATTTTTTTTCCATTTTAATATTTCACATCATGTATTGCATAAACTTAATCAGCTGACCAATTAAAGTAGGTCAAAGACCCGAGGTTGGTGAAGATACCTAGTTCACAACTTCAAACGTTGCCATTCCGTATTACCTACAAGCACTAAACTATCATTTTACGTTAGAATGGTTTGTTTCTTCTAATCATTACTACAAACGTAAACAATTCAAGCGAAAAATGTCCTTACGACTAATAGTTGAAGGCATTTTTTGTTCGCCCAATTAAAAGATGAAAAGGGACCGCATATGAGGTATGAAAAAATATGCAACAATATTCTTAAATTTCACGACTTAAGGTTTAAATCTCTGCACGAAATGTTACGGGGTACGGGGGTGTTTTAGGCATAATTCTAATTTCTATGGTGCGTCCGCCGAATGAGTCTACTAGTCCGCCGTCAAAATACTTGAGGGATAGTTGACGAGTTAACTATCTGCGCGCGCGCCCTTCGTAGATATTATTGTTGTTTTTATTTTGTGGACATTTTTTTCGTGTTAGCTTTATTTTTGTAATAGGAATAAGATAGATTAATAATAGATAGTATTATTAATTGTACATTGTACATTAGTGAAAATAGTGTGTGTGTGACAGTTTATGCGAAACCATACGCTTAAATAACATTTTTTTTTTATTGGTATTTCCAAGATGCCTCGAATCAATTTCACATCGTCGGAGTATACCGACATGATTTTAATTTATGGATAATGCCTGCAAAACGCAGCGGAGGCATTACGAACATATCGAGAGAGGTATCATACCACACGTGTATGCCCTACAGACTCACGCATTTTTATACGGGCAGTCCAAAGATTACGTGACAATCAATCTTTGGTTCCACATCACGCAGAAATTCCTCATCGAGTAGCAATGGGCCGTGAAGAGGAAATTCTGAATTATTTCGTTCGTAATCCAACTGCAAGTCTTCGTAGAGCAGCCCGCCAATTTTCAGTTCACCACCGCACTGTACATAATATTTTAAAGAGAGACAAGCAGAGGCCTTTCAAACCTCAAAAGGTGCAGGTTTTGTTGGACAGAGATAAGCCAGTCCGGGAAGCCTACTGCCTGTGGTTGATGAGCAAAATAGAGAATGACTCTAACTTTTTGTCTGGCATAATGTGGACTGACGAAAGCACTTTCACACGCAACGGGATTTGGAATATGCAGAATTTGAGATACTGGTGTCGAAGAAATCCGCACCTGATCCGAGAGTCCGCACACCAGTACAGGTTTGCCGTGAATGTCTGGGCTGCAATACACGGAGATCAAATAATTGGTCCCGTGTTTATCGATGGTAACCTGAATGGACCCAAGATTTTAGAATTACTTGAAGGTACAGTGTCGCATTACACTGAAGAGTTATCGGTGGGTGCATATCGCCGTTTATGGTACCAGCTGGACGGGGCACCTGCTCATTCAGTAGTGGCTGTCAGGCAGCGCCTCACTGCCATGTTCGGAGAGTAGTGGATTGGCCGATGCGGCCCTTCTCGATGGCCAGCACGGTCACCGGACCTTACACCACTCGATTTTTTTTTATGGGGACATTTAAAGAATGAGGTTTATGCAACTGAAGTGACGACTTTGGACGATTTAAAAACTCGAATAATTCGTGCATTCGACACTTTAAAAAATTTTGCCGCGAATGGTGACCTACTCAGAAAGGTCCGAAACAATATCGTAAGACGATGTTATTTGTGTGTACAGAAGCATGGTGGACATTTTGAAAATGTGAAAATTTAAAATGCATACCTATTAATTAAGTGAACATTTAAGTGTAGATTTTTAAAGTTAATTTTTGATTATTTCATATAACACAAAACAAAAACATACCTATGTTGTCAAAATGTTAATGTACATTAATCTATCGCACCACGCTAGCGTGCCTACATCCACAAGTACTCGTATGTACTCGTAACTTGCGTAGGTACGGCGCGTACTCGCCGGCGCCGGCGCCGCGGCGTTGCCGCTTTTACAGGTCAGTGAACTATTATTATAAAGGATGTTTTATTTTTTACCAATTATAACGCTATTTATTTTGTTTGAAATATGCATTTTCTTAATTTTAGTAAAATTGTTTATTTTATTATTTTATCAGAATAATAACAACTTGTAATGCCCGGTGCATAATTTAATGTGATAACTTAATCGCCACGCTGTATATGTTTGCAGGTGTCCCTTACTATATAACTAATTGTTGAAACTCCGCACTTGAATGAGTATTGAAGGTCTGATAACGTACATCCAGTGCCCAGATATCTGAAAAAAAATAATTATTTCAGCAACCGATTTACAAAAAAGATGGAAAAGTATTAGGGACTGCTATTCGCGAAAATTGAAAAAAAAAATTCAAGAAGTAGTGCAGCTGCTGAATCACGGCGAGAATATGTACATTTTAAACAGCTTCAATTTTTATCGCCTCTTTTTACGACAAAACTATCACAAGAGAATGAATCCGCCGAAATTACTAACTCTTCCACATCGATTGCACCACCATCAAGGCCAGCAACGCCATCGGCATCTGATCTTTCTACATCTACATCTACAGCTAAGCGAAGCAAAATAGATGATACTACCGTGATGGCACTTATTGCAGATAAAATTCAAAATATTAATAGTCAACATACACATGATTCCGATATGCATTTCATATTATCATTATATGATGATTTTCGGAAGAAACCTTCAGAAAATGATGGATGCGAAAATGGAGTTGATTACCATAATAAAAAGATATAACAATCCAATGTACAATAATTATTAATATGGGTATTAAACACAAGATCAACAATTTAATACTTCGTCTTCTAATAATCATTATGAAGCTCCACTATCAGCTCAGTCAAATTACTCAAGTGTAACGTCAGACGAATTTAATATTGACATTGTTTGATGATAGTCCGGAGCCATAACAAATTATTGTTTGATTTTCCATTATAAAGTTGATTTCATAAATATAAGGTTTTTTATTTACCAGGTAAGAATGTAAATGACTTACGTCAGTGTTATAAGAAGTATTTCCTCTGCTGAAATGCTATTGCGGAATCTAGTGTCACGACGTTGAATACTACTCTCAAGAAGACTTAATAATTCGTAGAAACACGGTTTTGACATTCGAACACAATTAAAAAATTTATTATTATTATTTTTAACTACATTAAATATAATCACTATGCACATGACGATTTCGAAACAAAGGATTAATCCAGTACTGTCTTTTTCGTTTTTTTACGCAACATCGATGGCGCCGAATGAGTACTATCAAAAGCAGGAACAACAATGTTTCACCGTCGGAATCCATTTTAGAAATGAAGTGCGCCACACTGAACTTAACTGCGGCGCAGCAGCGGCGCTGCTAACGCGCGGCTGTTTATATAATGTGAAGGAATGCGCTTCTGCCGCGCTACTGTCGCGCTGCTAACGTCCTAATGTGAAGTGGAACTTAGAAACAACCGACTGAGAGGAGCAGAAGTGAAGTTGATGTCTGAAAAGGTTCTCAAGAAGAAGAAAAGGGGAAGTTATAGTCAGTGCGTATGTAACAAAAATAAATTAGCTGTCGTAAGATGGAGCGACAACAAGTGTGCCACTCTAATAAGTTCGTACACAGATGCTAACCCAATACATAAAGTAAAAAGATATTGCAAAGACGCTTAGCAAAAAGTAGAGGTTGATTATCCTAATATCGTCAGGTATTACAATAAAAATATGGACGGTGTTGACCTGGCTGACATGTTGATATCATTGTACAAGACACCGTTTAGAACTAGGCGCAGGTATATAGCCATATTTTCTCAAATGATTGACATATGTGTAAATAATGCCTGGATCTGCTGATGTCAAGTTTATGAGACTTAAAGACTTCCGCTACGATATCTACTACGGTTTATTGAACAATAACCGAGCTGCTACCTACCAACAGACTGAAAATATTAGTGTCCGCCATGTGTGCAAGCCTAGACCACCTGATGATACTCGATTTGACAATGTAGGGCACTTTCGATCTACGAAGGAGGAAGGACGCTGTGTGCATTGTATTAAAAAAAAAAACGGTTTATTGTTTGAAATGTAATACTTGCCTATGCTTTGTCACTGGAAAAGCTTCACGTAACTGTTTTTTCATGTAAATGAATAAGCATTGTACTATTAGTATTATACTTTTAATTTGTTCTTCTGGTTTCATTTTTATAATTTATTTATACCTTAAAGTGGCAAAGTCCTCTACGGCGGACTTGTCAATTTACTTGTAAATCTCCGTATGTTCCACGGAGTCCGCTGTGCCGGACCCCCTTTTTCACAAAAATGGGAAGTGGTATATTTTTTAAATTATTTTTGCGAGAGTCTAACATGTCACAGAAACCCAATTTTTATCATAAATTTGTAAAATTCGCGTTTTAAGAACTCCGTCGTAAGGGTTAAAGCACCCAAATGATGTATAAGCAAATTCAGGGTGCAGTTCCATTGAGGCGGAGCGGAGCAGAGCGGAGAAGAGCTGTGCCGCGATTCACCAATCACATGGCTTGAAATCCACATCTCTTCTCCACTCCGCTTCAAATGGCCAATGGCCTTAATAGTCAAAAGCCTTGACCAACACCTTAGGAGGCTCTCGTTAGGCGACTGGATCAAGGGCTTGATTCAGAGAGCAGTTCTTCTGGACACGGCTCGTATAGTTAGGAGGTTCCTTTCTCTGGAGCCCTGACCGCCGTAGCTTGGACCCTGTTCCCGATACCGGTGGGATACTGGTTTTTATATTTTTAAATGTCTTTTTTTATTTTATTTTTTAAGGAATATTTAAAAATATATTATAACATGTATATAAAATAAGAATAAAGGAATAATAACAAATCATTTATTATCAGGCAGGGCTTAAAAAAAAAAGGGAAGGGGTAAGTCTACTACGGAAAATCTAAAAAGCCACCGTTTTACGTAAGCATATTTCTATTTTTGCGTCACTATCATCGCAGACGCAAGCGTCTCAGGCTGGGCAGCAGAATAGCACTGCGGCTGCTGCTGAGTCATACCAGTTACCTGGCCCGAGCACATCTACGAATAGTACGAATCAAACAACAGATGGTACCATTATTAACTTATGTAAGAAGCAAAAAATTATGAATACATATATAAATAGATATACAAATATACCTATATGAATACATATATATATGTAAATAGTAAAAAAATAAGCAAAAAATAATTTAGATTTGCTTGATCTGTGCACGGACAGTTTCCATCCGTTTACAATTGTTGAAGAAGGGGCCTTCCGAAAAATCTGTCGATGGATTCGCGGTTACCAGCTGCCCACCAGAAAGACGCTATCCAACTCTATTATGCAGGAAGCTTATGTCAAACTACATGATGCATTGGCAAGCCAATTACGCAAGGAGGTGCATAGTAAATGCCTAACTGCTGACATGTGGACATCTTTAAAAACTGAGAGCTACATCGCTCTCACAGGACATTATCTAACAGATGATCTGGAGTTAAAAACGGTGTTGTTAAGATGTTGTCATTTTCCAGGCCACCACACATCAGAGAACATCGTCGCAGAAATAAGCGCGTCAGTTGACAAATATGATCTAAAACAGAAAGTAAACTTTATGATTACCGATAATGCTTCTAATATTGTGAAGGCCGTTAAAGAATTGTTGGAGTGGAAACATTTTGGTTGCTATGCACATAGCCTAAATCTAATAGTCAAACACGCGCTCCAGTCAACGAAACCCCAAATTGACAAAGTGAAACATATAGTTGCGCACGTAAAAAAGTACAGTTTCGTCCGAACGACTTCAAAAATATCAACTGCAACAAGGTCTAGAACCTAAGCGATTGTGCCAAGCGATCGAAACTCGCTGGAATTCAAAATACTATATGTTAAAAAAAAATTTAGAGTTAGAAGATGCCATGCGATCTACTTTGGCTTTTGCAAACAGAAGTTTACCAGCAATTAACCCGAAAGACTGGAAACTATATGACCAACTTTGCCACGTTCTACGACCATTTGAAGAAAGGAGATGGAAAACGGTGGGCCCAAATGTAATAAGTTGAGATATGATCTAAAAAATTAGTCATATTTTTTTATCTAAGAATATGAAAAATTACTTCAATTCTCAATCTGGAAGCGGAGAAATATGAAAAAGATAGTTTTCGTGAGATTATCGATTCAGTAATCGATTACACAGTTATGAAAATAAAACTTTTGCACTAAACAATTAACTCAAAGTAATTAAATGCACTATATATACTTATATGCAACATATTGCATATAACTACAGTCATATTAATAAATCAAATATCAATTAATTACTGAAAAACCAATATTAATGATCATCGATTTCATATCGATTCAAATCTCTCTTATATTTTTAGTCTATGTCACTGACATGACAGCTGACTGACATTGACACTAGACAGTTGCCGACTGTTCTTGTTTGTTCACTCGTTTCGTGTTTTCCGATGCGTTTTGAGTGCTTGGAATTGTAATTTGGATTTTACCGCCGGCTTCTGGATTGGATATTATTCAAACTATGGATCGCTGTGTGAATTGTGGGATATCTACTGTTCACTGCAATACACTAGGCCGACGACCCTTACACGATGAAACAATTCTGTCAGTGATTCGGCAATGGAATGCACCTCAGTCTGTAAGTAAATATAACCTCATCTAACCAGCTACCATCCTGGCAGGTTTAAAATACATTTAATTAGAAGGTCTATGGAGATTGTTTACAGTTATGGCAAAGAATTATTTATTTATCAAACAATGTTATAATACCCTAATACACAATAGTTAATTAGGTATTTTTTATGTAGCTGAACATTGATAAAAATGTTCCATTTTTAGGTAAGCAGTAGTGACTGTGTTTGTCAAGCGTGCTGGGACTTGGCTCAAAGCCCATATGTCGATGACCAAAGAAGACCACTAGGCCACCGTAATGTTTGCCTCCGCTGCGGACGCTCTCTTGCATCGCGAACCCATCACCTACTTCATACCAACACAACCCGTGAATCAAAAATTTATAATGTTATACAAGAGTGGATTATACCTCGAACTGTAAGTTAAATCAGATTACAATGTGGTTTGCTGCAAGTTAAAAAGATAATATCTATTTTAATACTTAGACCTGTGCCATAACATTGTATTTGTCTGTTACTTTGTATATTGCAACCCAATCAAAGTAAATCTATTTCATGTCAAGTGAAAACATTTTTCACAAGTCATCGTATATCTGTTATTTATTTATTAATAGTTTTGTGGAATGAAAATGCAGAAGAATAAAAACAGTATCTTAGCATTCTTAGCCAAAATCTAAACACAAACAGCTTAGATAATTCATTCATGTTAGGTAATTAACAATTTCATTATTATCTCAATAAATTCTAATCTTGATTATATATATATGTTTGTTGCAGATACAAGCAGCAAGTAAAATATGTCATAGTTGTTGGGTGGCTGCAGACAGAGCTGCTTGCCATATATGGCAACCTACTATTGTTTTGCCAGATTACATGAGAGCTATAGAAACTGAACGTAGGTGCTTTATAGAAGGATGTCAGAGAACAGAAAGGTACAGAGTTCCACTTTCGACTAGGAAAATGTTGCTTCATCAATATAAATATTATATCCCCGAAAATAACCGTCTTTGTGATCAACATTTGGTTATAGAAGCATGGGATTTTCTAGACAGCTTGAGATCCAATTATGTTCAGTCTTTTACAGCTAAACATGTTCAGGACATGATGTCCTTAAAATAAGTTGTAGATACTGGACTACTTCATTTTGAAAATATAAATAACATGGAAGACCATGTTGTGCATACATGGACCGGATTAAATAAAGAACAGTTCCATCAAATATTTGTTGAAGTTCCTCAGTTGCTGACAATGCCAAATGCAACTTTGGCTCTGGCCGCTTACTTTATGAAAGTCAGAACTGGGGACTCCAATGAAAGGTTGGCGACTTTACTAAACGTGTCTAGGCCAACACTTGAAAAGTGGTTACATCAAGTAAGAGAATTGCTCACAGAGTATTTTGTACCTATGAATCTAGGTTTAAACCACATAAATAGGCAACAAATGGTAGACAAAAATCTTTCAATACCTAATACATTGTTTGGAAGCTTTGAGGGAGTTGACAGACCAATAGCTATTTTTGATGGAACATATTGTCATGTGGAAAAAAGTTCCAATTATCTGTATCAAAAAAAAAAACAGAGCATGCACAATTACAGAAATCTGGTAAAACCATTTTTAATTGTTTGTACGGATGGGCATATTCTTGATGTTTTGGGCCCATACCCAGCCACAACTTCCGATGCTGACATCATGAAAAAAGAATTTGAAAATGGAAGACCTTTACGCAAATATTTCCGTCAGGGTGATGCATTTATATTAGATAGGGGCTTTCGTGACTCATTACCTTTGTTGCACCAATGTGGATATAGGACATACGTGCCTGCTTCATTGGAGGAGGGTGAAACACAGCTATCAACGTTGGGTGGTTGAAATTATCAACGGCAGATTTAAACGCGATTTTAAATTATTACGGCAAAATTATTTCAACATAGCCAGTAAAAGTTTTATGAAAGTTTTTGAGGTGACTGCTGCCCTTTTAAATAAGTTTCATCCTCCTATAGTTGATCGTGTAGATGCTGTGGAAATAATGCAAGAAATAGATAGGTATATGAATGTAGAAAACGAATTAGCTGATTTTATCATTAGGAATAATTATAATAGGCGTCGAGCTAATTTTGAAGCTATCACCGTACATAATGATAACCTTAACGATTTTCCACAGCTTTCCGATAGTGAACTAATATTGATTTCTTTAGGAACACACCAAATCAAGCAGGCACGTTCCTACTACGGTGAACATGTAAGAGGAAATGATGGTTTTAATATAGAAGTGTGCAGGGAGGTCAGCAGTAGCCTTCTTCGAGAGCTGTCGGCTGCCAATACCTCCTGGTTACTTAGGGGTCGCATACAATCCCGACATATAAGTCGAAAAACTTATTTTATTTATATTTTAGTCGACGGCTCTCGTAGAGGAAGGGAGGCTATAGTAATGCATTACTGTAATTGTATTGTAGGGAAACGAACTGTAGGCTGTTGCGATCATATAATGTGCATTATATGGTACCTTAGCTGGGCTAGGTACCAAGATCATATAGTACCACCTGCACAATTTCTAGACGACATTTTAATTATAATAGAAGACGAATAAAACACTATATTAAATGATTTTTTATTTTATTTTAGACATCCTTTCCCTATCTCCTTACCTGTTGCCTACCTATCGCTTGAAGTCGTTGACTCGTCGTTAAATATAATATCTATTATTGCAAATGAACACATTTTGCACTTCAGGAATCAGCTGTTAGTTAAAGATTGTAACATAACCTCACTTTTACTTAATCTCTTATATCTCTGTTCTCAGATTGACAAAATCCGCAGAATTTTCAGTGAAAGGTTGATAATATATAAGCTATTAATTGACACCACTTTCATCTTCTTACACCTGGGCCCAAGATTGTATGAAATCGTTTCAGTCTCCTTTGTGCATCGATGAGCAGGGAAAAATACATAACGGGAAGTTCGATTATTATTGTGAATCGTTGCCTAAAAGAAGCTTGCCAAAAGCTCTTAAATAAAACCAGTTAGTTACCCGAAGCATACGATACAGTACTCTTGTTAAAATTGGGCTTAGAAGAAAGATTCCGATTCGTGAAAACTAGTGGCACGTTCGCATTGTGCACTTTTATGGACCCTCGCTTTAAGATGCAACTTGTCGATGAACGATGATCAACGGTCTAGTTTCGTTAACGAAATTACGTCGACGACCCATCTCTAAAACGAAGAGAAGAAAAGACATTATAGAATTACCAAAGAAAATGAAAAATAAAAAATAGCTATTCTACAAAAGTAGATTTTAAAAAAAAAAGGGTTTTTATATATAAATTGTATTAACTTGCCAACAGAATGATAGACACGACCAGAATGAAAATGTTGAACCTATAATTTCGATAACGCCAGTTACTCCGATTTCAAAAACTGAGTCTTTTATTTAGCAGTTGAAAAATGTTCCATCGCCAGAAAAAAGCAAAGTAAGAAGAGTTTTTTTAGAAAGGAACGTATATGAGCGAATCTCTAGCAAGTTCATACAAAAACGCTAAAAATAACGCTGAGAGAAATATTTAAAAAAAGTTACTGCATCGGTTTTAAAGGACGAACTCGTAAGATACAAAGACCTAAAAAATACAAATTATGCATAATTTGCCAATATAATTCGAGATTTCTATTTACCAGATGATGTTTCTCGCAAAACTGCTGAAAAAAGAAAGACCGCAAAAAAAAAACAAAGCCAAAAAAGATATCAACTTGATAACTTGACTCATTTCTATAACAAAAAACATGATACTAAAATTAATTTAACTTACACATTTTTAAGAAATAAACCCTTTTGTACTTAATAATACTTTAGCTTCACTTTTTTGAGTGACCGACATTTTGACAATTAAAAAATGCCTGTAATTGGTATATTTGAAATAAACGTTTCCGTCCTAAATCGGATTAATCGGTTTCAAAAGTTTGTGTCGCATAGGTTAGTCGAGATAGATGGATTAACAAAATAGAGGCAGCTGGAACTGGGTCTCTTCTTCGGAGAACCCGGCAGACAAGGCCACCAGGATGGACTGGCCTCACCTAAACCTACCTATTATAACGCCGCTTTAAACAACAAACAAACGCCATCTTTTGAAAACGAATTTATAAACAAATGCGCCGTCATATGTTGTTATTTTCATTAATGTTGTGTCAACATTATTGTAGTCTTTTCTGGTAAATTAGTTGAGTAGATATTTATTTCATTACTTATAGGTAATCCAAATCTATTATAAAGAGGTAAAGTTTTTTTTTGTAGAAGGTAATCTCTGGAAGTACTGGTCCGATTGCTAAAATTGTTTTTCAATAGAAACTGCCTCATTCCTGAGTGACATAGGCTACATTTAAATAACGCGAGCAAAAGCTAGTAAATAATACGAGTAATGAACAGTCATCTTTAAATATTGTTCCTAACATTAAATTGTGTACTTTTAAAGCATGCCAAAAATTACAGTCCCGTCGGTGTGCAAGTGGATATGTTGTTGGAGAGTTTAGAAGAGAGACATTGACTAGGGACAGGGCGTGCAAAGACATCACATACTCGAGACCGTATAGCATAACAAGAGGTACCTACCAAGCTAAATAGCGATGCGAGCGCAGCTGCATTAAAAGTTGGCAGTAATGGTCAACAGTTTGTAAAAGAAGGCACATATTCACAACTTGTTTATTTGATCAGCATATTAACCGCTTTTTTCGTTTGCTTGTATAGGGGAGTTCAGGTACAAACGTAGGAGAGATCAGGTACAAACGTAACGGCGAATGGAAAGTAATAAACGCTCTGTAAGTTTATACAGGGTGGCCGGAACATTGACGTCCAAAAATAAAATTTAGGTCCCTCGTATCGTGGGGTATCCGAATCACCCCAAGGATGCGTTTGGTATATATAACTCAATTTCGGGGAAAAGTGTGGATTGGATCCTTTTTGCGTAACTACGTCCAATTTACCTTTACCTTTAGATCTTTACCTTTAGATCTTTAATGTCAAAAAACACCCAAGTGAAAAAACACAATTTTAAACGTATCCACAACTACCAGATACCAAGCCACATCTATGGGCTGCATCAGATATTTTTCATCAAAACGAATCCAAAGCGCTTGAATCATTCTTGAGAAATGGTAACTCTATGGAATAAGTGTTTTAGGAAAATCACAAAAACGCCCCAAACTGTTTGGATTTTTTTTGAGAAATACAGTTTATATACACACTCAAATATCAGAAAGGGTCCAGATTACTTGAATCCTTTTTGCTAAAAATAAATGTCTCATTAACCAGTATACCTAAATATCAAAAAGGATCCAACCGGCTTAGATCCTATTTTATAAGTATTTCGTTACATTCAACAATGTACCAAAAGAATTGGCGCCTTTTTAACTATTATTATTTCAATGTAAACAAATTACAAAAGAGATCCATGATTTTATTTTACAATTTCCTGAAACTTTTAGTTGTTGGAAATAAATGTTTAAGTTTCCGAACGAACGAAACAAAAAACTTTATAATCTGTGTTCAATGGAATTACATACTCCTTGGTGTTCAATGCTCACGCACGTCGCTTATGTACTTACCTAATTATTGTTGAACGTAAAAATGAAGAGAAGTGAGTTAATATTGTTTAAAGCTTTGGGATACTCCAAAAAACGAAAAAGAGGAAACTCTTTAAGTGATGGTAAGTAAACTTTGAAAGTTTCATAACCTAAAAATGTGAGTTTGTTGAAATTATGGTCTAAAGTAAACACTGTTTTATTTAACAGGTAGCAATGATGATATAGACACAGACGGGGAGAATCCTTCATCTTTTGGTACGTAACTATTGAAAGCCGACAGCTGTTCGGCCTTTAAACTTTTATTTACTTTGACGTGCTGTACTATTTTACAAAACTTTTTTCGATTGTTTATTGTGGATACGTGACGCATTACGGACCTATCTATTAGGTTAATGTATAAGTATCTATGCTTGGCTATCTTATACCTACGTAATTATTATTAAGAATTAATAGACTAAACATATTTTTATAATGTCACACATTGTCGCACATAGTGCAACTCTCGTGGTAATGTTGTTTAATGCCTGTGATTAATTGTAAAAAACTGAATGTGATTAATTGATTACGGAGGATATTTTCTTACAGTCCATGAAGCACATTCAGCGATACCAGTCGAGTCTAAAGCCTGCGACGGAAATAACAAAGAAAATTTGGGTAATAATTACAAAGTTTGAAGACAGCAATTTTGAAGTGAAAACTTCTTTCTCACATTCTCGTTAGCTAACATTGCTCCGTCATTAAAATCCGGTCTTTGCATAATTGTCAATAAGGTCGAAAATCGCTTGAAGGTCGGAAAACATTTGCTTAACAATAGCAAGTTAACTTCGTTCCAACTTCGTCCCTTGACACCTCTCAAGATTTTTTTAATGTAATATGAATGGTCATTTTTGTGTACGATACCGCAATAAATAATAATATAGTATTCTACCACATAAATGATAGTACTTTTATACTGATAATTAAAGCAATTCGTGCAAAATCATTCCCTAACCATTCCAAAATATCAAAAATGCACAACGTTATTATTCAAGTTTTCACTTCTGCCGGCACTCCCGGAGTGCAAATCGTCGTTTTTTTTTCTTGTAATCTAAAACTCTATTTATTTCCGTTCTTTTTAGTCGTTTTGGATTTTCCGTTGGCACCCACGGCAATGATTCCGTGTTCAGACTCACCCAGACCTCCTGAAAAGAATAAAGCGCCACTGGCGCCGGCTCAGTCTACTTCGACGCTGCTTGCAGCTCCACCCAAAAGTCTTGAAAAAAATGGATCACCACAGTGGCCTGCTCAGTCACCTGCGACGCTGCTCGAAGCCCCTCCTAGAAGTCCTGAAAATAATGAAGTGCCACTGCCGCCTACTCAGTCACCTAAGACGCTACTCAAAGCCCAACCTAGAAGTCCTGAAAATAATGAAGCGTCACTGCCGCCTGCACAGCCATCTTCGACGCTGCTTGCAGACCCACCTAGACGTCCTGAAAAAAATGAAGCGCCACTGCCGCCTGCTCAGTCACCTGCGATGCTGCTCGAAGCTCCACCTAGAAGTCTTGAAAATAATGAAGTGCCACTACCGCCTACTCAGTCAGTTACGACGCTGCTTGCAGACTCATCTAGACGTCCTGAAAAGAATGAAGCGCCACTGCCGCCTGCTCAGTCACCTAAAGGTCCTGAAATGTACTCGCCGATGCCACCTATGTACTTACCTATAACTCCGCTGGTAGGTCCGCCTAAAAGTATTGAAAGTATGTATGAGTCGCCGATGGCACCTGCGTACTCACCTATAACTCCGCTGGTAGGTCCGCCTAAAAGTATTGAAAGTATGTATGACTCGCCGATGGCACCTGCGTACTCACCTATAACTCCGCTGGTAGGTCCGCCTAAAAATATTGAAAGTATGTATGACTCGCCGATGGCACCTGCGTACTCACCTTTAACACCACTGTTAGTCCAATGCAACCATACTAAAAATGTTAATGACTCACCTATCCTAAGCCTTCAAAACGTGTATGATTGTAGGGGAGGAGGTGAAATTTTTTCACCTGTGCCTGCCATGTCGCCAAGCACTTTGGAGTTTTACAATACTTTAAATGGTGATTTAGCATTTGAAGTGGAGAAAACAAATGAAGATAATGTTACGGAAGATAACATAGTTTTTGAGAGTACAAAAGAGGAACATATTAAGTTGACTAAATCTAACTCACAATTGGACGAACAAGATCAGGTTACAGACTTTAGTTCTGATACGGATTCAGATTACATACCAGATACAGATGAATCAGAAGATAAAGTCTCTCGACCCAAATCAAGTAAAATTATTATAACGACCAATGCTATGATACACAATATGAAAAGCGACAAAATTAACTGCAGAGACAGGGTAAATAAAGAGAGAGATTTTATCTCAAATGAAAATATTTCAAGCCGAGAAACAAATAGTGATCAAATCGAAATAAGTGTTTTGTGTGAAGCTGACAATGTAAGAGAAACGAATACTACTCATGAGTTAAATTGTAATCCTGGAGCTGAAACCGAATGTTCCAATTTAAAAGGTCGACCAAAAAAAGGAAGGAAAAGAAAATTTCTCGACTATACCCTTGCTGAACGTAAACAGAGAAAATATGCGAACTTATCATATCATGGCAAAAGTAAACAAGTAGAACCAAAAACATTTAAAGACTATTCTTGTACATGTGCTAAGCAATGTCACATGTTAGTCTCGGTAGAAAAGAGGCAAGAAGAATTTGAAAGATATATAACACTCGGAAGTTATGAAGCCCAGCTTTTATACATCATAAAAAGTGTATCGGAAAGTGCAAAAAAAAAGGGCATATACTGTCTTGGAAGGGAACAAAACTGGGAAAAAAAGACCCAAAAATTTTCACAGAGTTTACAGAATTTGTGGCACGCAAGTTTGCAGAGATATGTTTATTAATACTTACCAAATCACTCCTAAGAAAATAGACGTTTGCCTGAAAAAGAATCGAACTGGAATAATCAATGATAAAAGAGGACAGTCTATTGGTGGCTGGAACAAATCGACAGAAGAAGATTTGTATTTTATAAAAAAACTCATAGAATCTTTGCCGAAATACGAATCGCACTATAGGCGCGAAGAAACGGATTGTCAGTACCTAAAAGTAGGTATGACGATTCAGAAACTATACGAAATATACATGGAGGAACTAAAAAAAAAATACGGTGAAACTAAAACGGCTTTATCAAGTGCTACTTTTAAGAGAGAATTTTACAAAAATTTCAATTTAAGATGCAAATCCTTGAAAAAGGACACTTGTAATAGGTGCGATGCTTTTGACGCGCAAATAAAAAATGTTATCTCTGAAGAAGAAAGATTGAAGTTGCAAAGAGAAAGAGAGGCACATCTGAATAGAGCTAACTCGTTACGACAGAGCATGAATAACGATCTGAAGAGAGCTAAAACTGATGAAACTTTTGAATGCCTTACATACGACTTAGAAAAAACTCTACCACTTCCCAGAATTCCCACGAACATAGTTTTTTATAAACGCCAGTTGTGGCTTTACAACTGTGGCATTCATGCTGGGTCCAGCGATATAGGTTACTGTTATGTTTGGGTTGAGGGTGACGCTGGAAGGGGTTCCCAAGAGGTGGGGTCATGCTTAATTCATTTTATAAACAATAATTTGAGTCCAAAAGTGGAGCACCTGGTCCTCTGGAGCGACTGTTGCGGAGGTCAGAACCGGAACATCAAAATGGTAATCATGCTTAAGGCAGTACTTAACTCTCACGATACGTTAAAATCAATCACACTCAAATATTTAGAATCAGGGCATACGTTCCTTCCTAACGACACAGATTTCTCAAAAATTGAGACACAGCTTAAACAGCATGAAAGGATTTATACGGCGGATGAATACATTAACGTTATGAAAAATAGTAAAAAAAAAACCACTCCAAGTCTACAGGATGAAAAAAGAAGATTTTATCAGCATTAAAGCGATAGAAAAAAAAATTGTTAATCTCAAAGTAGATGTAACAAAAAAAAAAGTTAGTTGGCTTACAACTAAAGAAATTTTATTAAAAAAGGAAGTCGAGCATTCTTTTTTTATGAAAAAAGCAGACTCCGAAGATCTCCAAGAGGTAAATATTGGGAAAAGAGTCAAAGGAACTCTACAAGAAATTTCGAAAAAGGATTTTGCTTTGCTTTGACCTAATGGCAAAGAAATCGCCCAAGCCAAATTGGACGACTTAAAGTCCATGTTTGATTTAATTCCAAAGGATTGTTTGGAATTTTATGAGCGATTATTGCCTTTGGGCAATGCTCAAATTTTAGAAGACGTTGACGGATTCAATAGCATAATGCTTGACTTTGAAATTGATGTAGATAGCCAAGTTTAATGTTAGCATTCCTACACCATTTTAACTCTAAGAAGGTACGGGTTTTGACAGAAATAATTTTAACTATATTGGAATCTAGATAAAATTATTTCTACTCACCACTCACTTCACCTGTTGGGAAAGTCAATCGAGTTACCTCAGTGCCTCAAGTCGAAAGTTTTTAACCAATGCGTGTTACCAAGGATGACTTGAGGCACTGAGGTAACTCGATTGACTTTCCCAACAGGTGCAGTGAGTGGTGAGTAGAAATATTTTATCTACATTCCCTTATAGTTAGCTATAGACACTCGCCATAGTTATATATATTGGCCTCCTTATAGATTTCCAATAGTACCGGTTGGAAGCGACTTGCATATCCAGCGCGATCCTGTGGTCTTCATCGGATCGTCTGTCCACCTTGTAGGTGGAAATCCTTCGTTGCGCTTATCACTGCGTGGTCTGTATTCGAGAACTTTACGGCCTCAGTTCTGCGTGCTGTGTGGCCTGCCCACTGCCACTTCAACTTGCTAATTCGCTGGGCTATGTCGGCAACTTTGGTTCGTCTACGAATCTCCTTATTTATGATTCGATCACGCAGAGAGACTCCGAGCACAGTCCTCTCCATAGCTCGTTGGGCTATCTTGAGCTTACTAATGAGGCCCATAGTAACAGACAAAGTTTCAGTGCCATAAGTCGAAAGTTTTTAACCAATGCGTGTTACCAAGGATGACTTATGGCACTGAAACTTGGTCTCTATAGGGGAGGCCTATGTTCAGCAGTGGACGTCCTACGGCTGATATGGGAATGGTTTTCCTTTAAGTATACATACTCAAAGTCTGCACTTTCTTACAGCAAAAGTGGTAAAGTGACAACAGATTTTGATCTCTTTTTATTGATAGTTTTCATACGAAACTAGCAAGTTTCAAAGCCAAAAATACTCTGTTAGCATTAAGTTTGTTAATAATTATTAATATTTAATAAAAAAAACTATTATTATACATTGATTTTTATTGAATAAGTTACTAAAACATATTGTGATCGTTATTGATGAATGTATGTTGAGCAGCACCCTTACACTTATTTATTTAGCAAAAAGGATTCAGATCGACTTTTTCCACAGTATCTCTATAAAATTGTATTACTTTTACTACAAAACTTAATACGAAATTAAATACGAAAAATTTGCTAAATAATCATCACAACACATATGATCTAAACATATTAAATGTTCAACTAAACTGTGTTACAACTTCATTGGCCTATAACTCAAAACTACCTTCACGTGGATTGGATCCTTTTTGTGTAACTACGTCCAATTATGACTTAGCTTTTCAACTTTAAATAAAAATTTAAACAGGAGACTTCATGGTTCCTAAGTAGGCTTCAAAAATGCGCCAGACTCTCAGATTTCATAATCATAAAAAAAATTGTACTTAATGGAGCTACTTTGGCTTAAATCGGCCTTTAAAAACTGCGAGGTAGAAAATTCTTAAAATTGGTCATCTGACGAATACTTTGCTAACCAAAAATGACTGGAAGAAAAACTAAGATTCAAAAATTTCGCGCGATCTTTTCTCGTGCACCATGGGTTGCAAACGAAGGCGCTACTCTTTTATCTGCAATAACAATGGGCTGTTGACTTAAAGGTCCCAGTCAAAGACCAGGTCATAAATCGAAAAAAAAAAAAACTATGGTCTGAGAGAATAAGAGACCGAAATTTAAACTTTGTTTACTTGGAAGTGTAAAAAATGAGTTAAACGTTAAGTGGATATGCAGAAATGCATTATTTTTATGGATTTGCACGTGGAAATGGCCATGAAGCAGCGCGACTGTATCGCGAACAACTTCAACGTCGTGGTGGGGCGTTTTTATTAACACGCACAATACTTTAATGGCAGGCCGCATTCCTGGTCGACGCGGCAGTCAAGAAGGAATCCCTAGAGCTAACCCGGATCGCAGAGAAATGGTGCTGGAAGAAGTTCAGCGAAATCCGTTTACGAGTACGAGAAGTATGGCTCGTGCTCTGAACATCCCAAGGACTTCTATCCAAGCCATCCTTCAAGATGAAGAATACCACGCGTTCCACATCCGAAGAGTCCAAGCTTTGCTGCCTACAGATCACCAATTACGCGTTGATTTTTGCCAAACCATGTTACAAAAAGAGCAAGAGGATCCTGGATTTTTAATAAAGTTTTATGGTCAGATAAGTCACGATTTGAGCGATCCGGAATATTCAATATTCATAATTACCATACGTGGGCGATTGAAAATCCACACGAAGTGAGAGCTTAAACGTTTCAACATCGTTTCAGCGTTAACTTGTGGTCTGGTATCCTCAATGGCGAACTAATTGGTCCGTTTGAACTACCGTCCAGACTTGATGGAGAAACCTACAAAAACTTTTTGGAAAATGAACTGCCATTGTTGCTGCAAGATGTGAGTCTCTTGAACTGAGCCGACTGAACTTAGACTAACGATGGTGTTCCAAAATGACGCCCCGTGTCACTACGCAACGCAGGTCCGAAATTATCTAAATGAAACATACCCCAACAGATGGATCGGACGCAGTGGACCAATTAGGTGGCCTCCACACTCACCTGATCTCAACCCCATTGATTTCTTCATTTGGGGCTATTACAAGGAAATAGCATACGCCCGTGACTGTTCAAGTGAACAAGAGCTGAGGCAGTTGATTGCAGAAGCTAAACGTTTTGTGAGAAAGAACAGAGAAGCTTTTTAACGATTGCCAGACAATTTCTTACGTAGGTGTAGAATGTGTATTGCTGCTGGTGGTGGCCACTTTGAAAACCTTTTGTAAAAAAAAATACTTTTTTTTCACATTATCATCTGTGTTTTATTTAAAACCAATTCTTACTAAAAACATTTCTTACCTAACCTCTGAAACTAATTTGTTGGTTAGTTTTCAGTATTCTTTTCATTAATTAACCTTAGAAACGAGAAAATTGGCTTATTTTAAGGATTTTCTACCTCGCAGTTTTTGAAGCCTGATTTAAGCCAAAGTAGCCCCATTAAGTACTATTTTTTTTATGATTATGAAAGCTGAGAGCCTGGCGCATTCTTGAAGCCTACTTAGGAACCATGAAGTCTCCTGTTTAATTTTTTTATTTAAAGTTGAAAAGCTAAGTCATAATTTACCGAGCGTAATTTTTTGACTTTAGACCAACTTTATCATAGCTTTCATCGGATTAGGCGCACAATGCCACATTCGCAAAATGACATATTGACGCAAAATGCCACATTCGCAAAATGACATTTCGCAATATGCCACATTATCAAAATGCCACATTCGCAAAATGACTTTTCTCAAAATGTCACTTTAGCAAAATACCACATTATCAAAATGACACATTCTAAGAAAATCGTAATTATCGCACAACGTGCGATTTACGTAAATTAAAATAAAAAAAATTGTTAAAATTACTTATTTACTTCTTGCAGTGGGCTTTTTTTCATAAAAACATACTAACGTCCAAATAAAAAAATAAAGAGTTCGAAATGACATTTTGGCATTATGCGAAAGTGGCATTTTGCGAAAAGTCATTTTGCGAATATGGCATTTTGCGAAGATGGCATTTTGCTAATGTGGCGTTTTGCGATATGGCATTTTGAGAATATGACATTTTGAGAATATGACATTTTGCGAATGTGGCATTTTGCGTCAATATGTCATTTTGCGAATGTGGCATTGTGCGCCTAATCCCTTGCATCACAGTAAAGAAGCTGATTATTTTATGCATAAAAGTACTACTCATGAAGATTCAATTGCAAAAAAAAAAATCTAGACAAAGCCATGTACTTGTTTTATTTATTTTTTTTTAGATTGGTCAGGTCGATCATTCTCAAAAAATCAGAAAAAAAATCATAACTCGAAAACTATGAAAAGTCGTGGAACATACATGGGGGTGATTCGGATACCCCACGATACGAGGGACCTAAATATTATTTTTGGACGTCAATGTTCCGGCCACCCTGTATATTGATCAAAACATCGTTTCGCTGCCATATTGGTAGCCGTGTGAGGTCCCCCTCACCTACATTCAGAAGCGCGAAAATATAATGTAACATTATATACACCGGAAACGCAAGCGGCGCTCTCTGCTTGGACACGATCGTCGGTAGAAGGGAGGCAGCGAGGGCTGGAGGGAAGACCGAGCGGTGCGGCATTCAACCTCGGACAGCTTTGGCATACCTACGCTCAGTACCAAACTACCAACGCACGTGTTTGTTTCGTTAGTCGTTGTTACACCCACGTCTATCAAGAAGCGTGTCGGATAATGATCAAGACCCGATGCTACGCATCTCGGCCACCCTTGATGAGACATCAGAACTGGGATACACTCGAGCTGAAGAAACTGAAGAAATGTTGCAGAATGGAGCCATGACGTCACGATGCGACAAGAATTTACTTCGCACGCTGCTCAAAACCAGAATATGATGTCCCCGATAGAAGCCATCAAGGGCCCGGCAGGTACCAACCATATTTCTTTGCCTGAATTTGACCCTGATAAGCCGGATGTAGACGCACATGCCTGGTGTACTTCAACGGATCTGTGCCTTTCGGAAGTACCACTTCAAGGACAACAACCAAAAAACAACAAAATCGAACATCCTGTATGCACTCGGGCAGTTTCTGAGAATAGGCTTCGTACACAGCGCGCCAACAACACGTATGGCGAGCGAACTAGCGGGTGTATAGTGCCGCGACTTATTAATAGCCTACCCTCAGAAATAAAAAGAAATATTACACCTAAAAATATCAAATCTTAACTTAAGCAATATTACTTAAGTATTGTTTAAGAATGTTTTCTTCTTATTTACAGATTTTTTTTATAAATTAATGTCGACAATAACGTACATAGATAAAATTGAAAACTCAATTTGTTTCGATATTGAGATAGATTCATGATAGCACAAGTTTAAACCTTAGTGGTTTTTTGGTTGCTATTTAACCTAAATATTCCTGTAATCTTTGTATAAATGTTAAATAAATAAAAAAAGGGGTAAGGGTACCCACCTGGAGCATCATCACCTTGAGCAAGGCTCTGAAAGGTAGTGCTTCACGTTGGCTGGTACACACGGTGACTTTGATAGCGTAGCAGGGCACACTAACATGATAAATGTGTGCGTAAACGCTAGCGCGTGAAACACAACAGGTATTATCGTTGTGTGATACAAAGTAACTCGTTTCTACACTCACACTCTTGAAAAAAAAAATAGTAGCCGTCTAAGTTACACGACTATGAAAATACAGCAAAAATTGGCTACTGTTATTAATGGCGCTGTGGCGCAATGCGTATGATACTTAACTGACGAGTAAGAGGTCCCAAGTTCGATTCCAATTATCTGTTATTTTCTTTTTGTTTTACTCATGTTTTTTTTGAATAGTAATGTTATGGTTATTCTCGTAATAATTAAAATATTCGAAATATATTTTTGTAATTTTATACATATAAACTATGTATATTTACGAAATTAATTAACGAAATTTTTGTATATAACTTGTAATATAAATAATTTTATAATATATATATATATATCATTTACGTAATATAACAATACGTTATTATCAATAGTTGACAATCCTTTCATTGTCAACTTTTTTATTTTTATTTTCGCAAACATTCACTTATGAAATTATTATAGTTATTTAAATTAGCATCAAACACTTACACTTAATCTTTGGAAAGTAATTTTGATGATATGGGTAGGTAATCAGCAATAATGTTCACAATAATCAAGTAGCTGTGGGTATCAATACAAACAGAAGTAAAACCGAGCGTGCCATCCCACAATAATTCACCTATTCAAATAATATGTCTCCAGCTCAACTCGCAAACAAAATAAAACTCGTTTACTACTCGATATACACACACACATATTTGTATATGTGTTTGCTACGAATTAGATAAAAAAATTCGCTTCGTTCATTAGATGGAAAATTAGCACTGATTATCAAGTGCTTGCTTGCCGTTAAAGGTGTATCGAGTTCGATCCTAGCCATTGACAAAACATTATTTTCTATTTTATTGTAGTATAATGATAACGAAGTTTATTAAAGCTAAAACTTAGAATTTTTGCTTTAAAAACTAAGTGTATGAATATTATCATCTACCCACTTTATTAGTTATTTACTAAGAAATGAGTCGGATAATAAGTTAACCTGGCATAACGCTTTTGCCTATCACGATCGTGTGTTCTACAACTTACTCCGAGACAAAAAATAATTAATCGTTGTGGAAAGTGATACTTTTTACAAGTAATAATTAACATGTCTCATTTGTCTACACTTTTGAGGGCTGAGATAGTAGTATTATATAAACAAAATGTATCCATAAGTGAAATTTCGAGGAGACTAATGCTACCGGTAAGTAACAAATCCAAACTTAACATAATGCGAAATAATTTAACATTGTTGATATTTGTTAGGTTTTAACGTAATTTTGTGATTGTTTACAGAGGAAAACTGTGCAGTTTTGGGTGCATAGATATACAGCTGAAGGGACAATCGATGCCAAACGTCCGGGTCCAAAAGCAATTGCATATACGGATGCCAACCCACTGCATCGAAATATTGTTGCTACGTATAGCGCTGACGGCTTTGCTACAACAAGAAACACTGCGATTATGCACGACGTGTCTATGACAATTGTTCGACGCCACTTACGAGCAGCAAAAATTAAATGTCGCAAGCCTGCGAAAAAAATTTTACTGACGGCGTTGCATAAGGAAGAAAGGATGCGGTTTGCAAGAAAATTTATAGATTTTGATTGGTGCAATAACATAGTTATATTTAGTGATGAAAAGTGTTTTAAGTCAGATAAGGATGGGCGTAAAATATTATGGAGAAAAGATGGAGAACGTTACCATCAGAAAAATATTCTCCCATGCAGGTCTAGTGGTCGCATTACGTTAGGTTATTGGGGCTGGATGTCATCGATGGGTCCCGGTGAGTTAGTGGAGGTAGGGGGTCGCAATACCAGTCAAGGTTACTTGGACATCTTGCAAAATGTTATGTTGCCTACCGTGCGCGTGGCATACCCGGACGAGCATATTTACTTCGTGCACGATAACTGCTCGGTGCACCGCGCACGAATGGTGCAAGACTGGTTAAGTGTCCAAGAAAACTTGACTGTTATTGAATGGCCCTCTAAAAGTCCCGATTTGAACCCCATAGAAAATCTATGGGGTCACATGGTGCTCAACTGGGATTCATCTGATGTGAGATCTAAACGTAATTTAGATAATTTAGTGTCATCCATGTGGGAATCGTTTCGCGGCACTGACCTGTGTGAAAATTTGGTGGCTAGCATGAGAACGTGGTTACAAGAAGTAATCGACAATGAAGGTGCACCAATTAGATATTAATTTTGATTTAAATTGAATCCAATTATAAATATTTTTAAAAAGCTGTATTACTGTATGCTGTTTTTGTTGTTGTTGTTGTTTTTATCATGTTATTGTTATTGAAATCAAGAGTTACGATACCTATCATAGTTCATTTTTTAAAACATGTTGATTGATATGTTATAAGTAAAAAAAAAAGACTAAGAAGTAAGCTGTAGGTAATTATACTGTTGTTGTTATTATGTGACATGATGTTATTGTTATTGAGATCAAGAGTTGCAATATCTATCATAATTCATTCTTGATAACATGTTGATTTATGTCACTAATAAAAAACTTAAAAAAGTGACGTCCATCCTTGTCTGACTTAGAATATTTTCACTTTATATATTGTATTAAAGATAATCATGAACAGATTCGTTAATTGTGACCATTCCGTTTAATGTATGTAATTAATAAGTTGTAATAAACATAGTTGGATCGTTATCGCAGTTTTCTTTGTCACAATATTTTCAAAATATTTTAATTATTATGAGAGTAACTATAACATTACTATTAAAAAAAAAACAGGGGTAAATCAAAAAGAAAATAAAAACAAGCAAACTTTTTGTTACATCAGACGATTGGAATCGAACTTGGGACCTCTTACTCGTCAGTTAAGTATCATACGCATTGCGCCACAGCGCCATTAATAACAGTAGCCAATTTTTGCTGTATTTTCATAGTCGTGTAACTTAGACGGCTACTATTTTTTTTTTCAAGAGTGTGAGTGTAGAAACGAGTTACTTTGTATCACACAACGATAATACCTGTTGTGTTTCACGCGCTAGCGTTTACGCACACATTTATCATGTTAGTGTGCCCTGCTACGCTATCAAAGTCACCGTGTGATCATTCGCGGGTATGACATGGTGTGACTTCAAAAGTCCCGTGTCCCGTTACGACTGTGTGGACACACCAGCCGCTACTCTTGTCAAAATGATGAGAAGCAAGCCTAAGGAAGATGAATGCTATGCTGCGTACGCCGCCCGGTTAATGTCAACCCTCACATCACGCTGGCTTTACTACCGAAGTAAGCAACAGAAACGAGCTGCAGTGTGAACTTCAAGCGTTTTCGTTTTTGAAAAGGAAAGCTTCGATGGGTAACTCAACCGATGCTGCTGCAGAGCTCAAGCGATCGAAGCTTCAGTCGACGGCATCGAAATGTCACAACTGTGCTGTCACCGAACACCTGATTGCCGTTCCAGAGGCGAAGTGAAAGGCGCTGAAGTGGCAGCAATGGTTCCCTTAACCATTGCTGCCACTTCACGTCAAGTTCTGCAGGACAAAAACAGCGTCCGGACATCAGCTGTTTCCAATGCGGCAACACCGGACACTGCTACGAAATGTTCACAAAGCAAAGGTGTAGGCGCCGGCGCGGGGGGAGGCCCAAGTCGTTCCGGTGCAGTGCCTGCGTCAGCGGCGAACAACGAGAGGCGTGTTGAAGTTTGTTATACGTTAATAAACCAAAACCTAAAAAAAGACTAGGCAGAAAACAACTTATTGCAGCGCTACATAAAAAAGGAAACTACCTTGTAAATTCAAAAAAAAAGTCACTAAACCAATGCGAAAACAAAAATTTACTGAATATTAACCATGTACAGAATGTCTAGGATTCATCTTAATATTGTTTGACATAAGTATGCCAAATACATACAAACGGAAGACGTAGCAACAGACATGGAACTCGGAATCAATGGAAAAAGCTATAAGAGCTGTAAGAAACGAAGAAATGGGCTACCTCAAGACTAGCAAAGAATTCGAAGTTCCTCGATCGACGCTCAAAAGACATGTAAAAGGAATAAATAAAGAAGCTTTTGAAAATAAAAATAAAAAACTAAAACCCGACTACGACACTTTTATTTTTTTTGGGTTTACTTTTTTTAATTTAAACCATTTTGGTGTTAAATCAGTGTTTCTATACTATTTACGTGAAATCCTACCCTTTCAAATGATACCAAACACGACATTTTTATCTTTTTTTAACACAAAACTTTTTGTCCGCTAGAGGGCGCCACATTAAATTTTGATATTATTTTTTCTTAAGTACCAGTGAAGCTCTTTCAAATGATATCAAACACGGTGTATTTATCTTAACATTTTTCTAACACATTACTTTTTGTCCTCAAGACTTTACTTTTAACTTTAAATTTGAGCAATATTTTGGAAATATACAAGTTAAACCCTTTCACCCAAAGAGCAATGGAAAGGGCTATGCTCGGGGTTTCCTTGCGTGATCGAATAAAAAATGAAGATATCCGCAGGAAAACTAAGGTTGCCAACATAGCACGAAGAATTGCCAAACTCAAGTGGCAATGGGCAGGGCACATTGCTCGCAGAACAGATGGCCGTTGGAGCCGAAAGGTTCTGGAGTGGCGAATGCGTACCGGAAGACGCAGCTTTGGAAGGCCTCCTACAAGGTGGACCGATGACCTGGTGAAGGTAGCGGGAAACCGATGGATGCGGGACGCACAGGAACGTTCGATGTGGCGACGCTTGGGGGAGGCCTATGTCCAACAGTGGACGTGTATCGGCTGAAATGATGATGATGATGATGAAGCCCTTTCAAATGATACAAATCAGGGCGTATTTATCTCAGTTTTTAATTTTAAGACATTACTTTTTGTTCGCTAGAGGGTGCCATATCGAGTTTTGTGACACGTCACGTGGTGTATGTTGAGCGGAAGATTAAGACGGTTCCAACGATATTTCATATGTCGAGTTCCGATAAGTAGATTAGGAGCTATGAGGGAACAGATGAACATACTCGCATACATACATACATGAGGAGGTAAGTTTCAAAACGTGATTTGTCACAAAAAAATAAAAAATGAGTTGTCAATGCCATCTTTCTATTATCTGTGGACCGCTTGTTTCGCAGAAGAAAGGTTCGATCAAAGCATGCATTTTTGTATGACTTTCCTACGAGTAAAAATGGTGGTACAAACAAAACGCGTTTTGTCCTCTGCCAGAAATCAGTCATAAAACGTTTGGTCCAAACACCCAATCACAGGTCAGCGGATGCCATTTTGGCATTTGACAAGACACATTTTGAATGAATCACTCGTCATAATGTCATTGTCTGTTGGAGTTTGAAGTTAAGTTGTTTTGAGTTTTTTTATATACTCCTCGGTCTTCTGTATGACCTGCCGTAGCCCATGTATGTGGTCTACGGTGCTGAAACCTTTTCGGAATCCGGCTTGTTCGAGACGGTTTGTGATGACCCTGGAAAACAGCTTGTAGACATGGCTCAGAAGTGAGATGGGCCTGTAATTCTTCAGCAGGGTTTTATCACCCTTCTTAAAGAAGAGTACCACCATACCAGCAAAACAGCTGGTTTGGATTGGGTACAAGGCGTTATGAGACGCAATCCTTCAGTTTCTATACGCAAAGATGAGGCGACCAGCTTAAATAGGATTTCTTCATTTAATTAAGAAGAAATAACACATTTTTATGATAAACTTGGAGACTTAATGGAAAAACATAAATTTATTCCCAACAACATTTACAATGCTGACGAAACTAGTATCACCACTGTGACAGACCCAGGAAATGTGCTTGCCGAAAAAGGACAAAGAAGAGTCGGATCTGTTACAAGTGGTGAACGAGGAACCAACACAACAGGTATGTGTGCGATGAGTGTAGGCGGTTTTTTTTTTTATTTGTTATAAACTAGTACTTGACTGCGAACCCGCCTGATGGTAAGCAGTGATGCAATCGTTGATGGTGAAGCGCACTAGTTTATTAAGAGCCTATTCACTCTAGCCTTGAAGACACCTAAATTATAATCAGACGGAAAGACCGCAGCAGGCAAACTGTTCCAGTCCCTCGAAGTACGCGGTATAAATGATGAGGCGAAACGCGATACCGCCCATGTTTATTTTTGCCAGGCAGATAATGTCGTCTTTGTTAGAAAAAGATGAACCAGCTAGTGCATTATAAAGAGCTCTTGATTGCCCGGACTTAGTGAATTGGATCAAACGTCGGGACAAGTGGGTAAGTCATGATATTCAAGATGAAATAATTCAAATAATGACTCATCAAGTTCAACGTAAACTTATTCGTTATATAAACAGCAGTCCTTTTTTTGTTCTTATGGCTGATGGCATCACTGATAGAACTGGTGATGAGCAGTTCTCTACCTGTTTTCGATACGTAGAATTAGACACTTTGAAACCAAAGGAAATTTTCATGGGCTTGTATAATACCGACGATGGGACTGCTAAAACACTTCACAAAATAGTTTGTAATGTCATGCTACGTTCTTCACGGCCGATTCAAAATCTTAGGGGGCACTGTTTTAACGGCGCAGCAGCTATGTCTGGCCACCTTAACGGATTACAAAAGCTTTTGACAGATGACCAACCGAAGTCGATATTTGTGCACTGCTCCAACCACTCCCTCGACTTAGTGATTCAGGAAGTTGCTAGAAAATGTGAACTTATATCTGGAGGGGAATAAACCAGACACAACAATGACGAAGCTATTTACATACAGATTTTTTCTTTTCTAGTATTGGGTTGACTATAAGGCCAAACTGAAGAGTGGCAGCCCTTTGTGCTTCTCAAAACCGTACAGGAAGTGGCCGTACTGAAGTCATTCCTCTAAGTAACATTGAAAAAATGATTCTGAGTTTACTTGGGGAAGTCTTCGGAAGTGGCTTACTTAATACCCAATAACCCAAGTAGACCCACTTCCAATTGTAAGTATTTTACATAGCTTTTGAGATTTGTATTGTTTAATTTTTATGTTAAAATTTATTTTTCGTGAATATTTATAGCTAACTCCACCCATGCATATTGGACCGGAGGCTGAACAACCACAGCCAAGAGAACAAGAGCTCTCTTCATATGAAGAGGGCCATTCTTCAAGAAAATGTAGTAGAGCGTTTGTCTCAAGTGTTCGGTCAGCAGTGGATTGGCCGTTATGGACCAACGCGGTGGCCAGCGAGGTCACCCGACCTCACACCATTAGATTTTTTCTTGTGGGGTCACATCAAAAATGAGGTGTACTCAACAGCTGTTGATACGGTTGATGATTTAAAAGATAGAATTATCTTATCTTTTAATAAATTAAAACATATGGCTGCAAACGGGGACCTCTTGTCAAACGTTAGGAATAATCTCCTACGGCGGTGCAGTTTGTGTATTCGAGTTAATGGTGGCCATATTGAAACACGAAAACTTTAGTAACTTTAATAGGTACTTACCTAGCTACGTGACTGAACAGTGATCCTGATAGTGATTAATAATTTGATTAATAAATAACATGCGGGTGAAAGGTGCCTAATTATTTCGTTAATACATTTGTGATTCAGTGTTATTATTTTTACTGAGCATTAATAATAATGGCGCCAAAAGATCAAGTCGCTACAGGACCGCGCTATTGCTACTGTATCACAGGTTAGTGAACCATTTATAAATGGTGTTCTATTTTCTTTCTACTTTTATGTCATTTAGTTTGTTTGAAATTTTATTTTTTTTAATTTTGATGTTAGGGTTTTGTGATAGCTTACAATTGTTCATATGAACTAGTATTGTCAATGTTTTCATTTATTGTCGTATTATCATAACCACTTTGTATGGTGATAACGGACGTCACATAAAAACTCCAAAATTAAAAACTTTTCTTTCTATTGATAAATCCGACGCCCTTGTAGACCCAGTAGCTACATGAGGTCTCAGTTCGTCACATAAACTATGAACTAATTGTTTGCTAAGCCTGTAACGCTTTATAAACTGAACCTCATCAATAGCAAAAGGGTCACAAAGATCTCGAAGACTCGTTCTTTGAATTTTAGCTTCGTTGTTCTCTTGTGACGCATCACTTTCGAGAAATTCTAAAATTATCAATTCTTCACACATACTTAAGTTTTATTTAAAAATCAAAATAGATCCAAATATAATACAAAGTCAAAAGAATTCACTTTAAGTTACTAAAACCGGCGTAAACTGACTGGCTTGTCATGCACAAGTTTTGACACTGCAGTATTTTCATAGCTAATGTCAGTTTGACGCTCTTAAAACGGAATTCCCAGCCAGTATCCGTGCAGATGTCGGTCAAGTGTTACGTGACTACTGACTGGCTGGCAATAGGATTTCATATAGTCTTTCTAATATGTAAGTCAACCGACTTGGGAATTTTGAAAAAATACTTACATTCGATACTTTTCATAAGGTTCTTCTGATAGTAAACAATGATCTCTATCTCTTAATTAACCTTGATTATTGAACCTGTGTTGACTATATCAGATTTAATTAAATCCTGATAATTACCTAAGTCGTTTAACTTATTAGACAGACTCGTGCATTTTACGGCGTAAATTTACTGGAATTAAGAGGTCGTAATAGGTCTCCAGGCTTGAATTACTTCATACAACAAGTATACCATAGTGTTTGACCGTGCCCCGGCCGAGACACGGCCCGGTCGCGACACAGTGTAGCTTAAATCATCCTTAATGCGTTCCGGCCTTCATAGATTTTTTTTTTTCAGTCTGTGAAAGCAGGACCCATGACAAAAGATGAGACGATGCTACTTGTACATCTTGTGACAGCAAATACTATCATAAATAACAGAGCCACGAATGCCACCAATAACAAATGAAAGATCAGGCTTTGCAAACATTAGCAAGTAGCTTCAATTCGTCAATATCAAGTTTCCCACGAACTCCAGCGCAGCTTCGTTTAAAATGGGATAACTTAAAGAAGTCGGCTCATAGACGCTGTGCAAATATGAGGAATAGCGTTAATAAGGTTAGTAAAGATTATATAGTCAATGGTTTGCGACTATACCACTAACATTTTTAGTTGAAAATAATATTGTTTTTTTTTTCTAACCGGAGGAGGCAAAGGCTATTTTTCACCTGATGAAGTTTTGGATAAAGTAACTTCCCTTTTAGGCAGCACATGCCAAGGTTTTAGAGTGGAGTTTCGTGGAGATGCCTCTTTCCAAAATGAATCTGTATTGTTAGGGGTGAAACACTGAATGATGAGGTTGAGGGACATAATGTTAGTTTAAATAGGATTGAACAAACAAATGATGAACATGGTGATGGTTTTGAGGTGCTACTGATAAGGGGGAGGTATTGAAAGAAGTACAAATCCTTGGGACACCTCCCTCAAAACAGAAAAACATTTTGACAGCTAGGGCAAATTTTTATAGGTACTGCTTTTACTTTGATTATAACTAAAGTTATTATTGGTTTGCAGTTACTTATACTGTTTATAGTAGAAGATGAAAATACATGTAGTTACACATAAAACACATATGTAACTGCTACACAAATTTAACTAACAAGTTTACTAAAACTTAAGTTTTCCTATTTATGCAAATTATCATAAAATTGTAGAAATATTATTTTAGTAACTCTGATTATTTTTACAGCAAAGCAGAAACATAAAACGCAAGAAGAGCTCTCTAAAGCCCGCATACATAGGTAAAATGCTTTAGCAGAGTACCTGATCGCTAAAACGAAAAAGCTGGACAGAGAAGATGAAGAAAAGGAGTTGATTATAGCTAAGCTAAAGTTATTATTAGAAAATGCTAGGTTAGAAAATGAACGGTTAAAAAATTTAAAATAGGAAATAAAATTAAACTTAGGGTTTCTTTGCATGTTAATTTAGATGTAATTCTTGTTGTGATATAAATTATTTGATTATGCGTGACATTAGGCCCAGAAATATAAAAAAAACCCATCTGAATTATTTTAATAAATCTTTCCTAACTTTTAGATGTAACACAGTATGGTTGTATTAAATGAATTAACTGAGTCACAGCCACTTTATTTAGTATAAATCTATAGGCAAATTCGTAGTCATTTAGTTTAGATAATAATTCACACGTGGCTTATATTCCTTCTGTAACGGTATGTTATCGGTATCACTGTCACTCTCTTCATCACTATCTATTATCCTTTGAAATAGTTCTATATCATCACTGCTACATAAAATACTCTATTATGACTAGAAAATAATAACTTCTACAACACAACAAATGTTAAATTTTCAATCGCTTATCCCTGTTACCGGTCTATAATGACGGATACGCAGATGACGTTACCAGAGTTATAGTCTGTTTATTTTAACAAACGAGTACCGAAAATGTTGACTCAGTCAGTCAGGTGCTCAGTTACAAATCATCGCGGGATACGTTTGCCATCGTATCACTGTGAGCTCAACCCAATTGAACTTGTTTGGGCTCAAGTGAAAGACTACGTGGCAGCAAATAACAAAAGTTAAAAAAATCGATAAAGTTTTGATACAAGGAATAGCTAAAGTAGATACACAAAAATGGTCGTCATGTGTCAATCACGTAATAACAAAGATCGAAACAAAAATGTACGGAGTCGACAAGCGTGTTGAAAATATGTTAGAGCGGTTTATTATTGACGTATCTGCAGAAAGTTCATCAGAAGGAAGTGATGACGATAGTTTTTAAGATTACAAGAATTGTATAATAATTATTTGATTTATATGTTCTAGTGCATAATTTAAAATACTTCAGTAAAAACCTCTTTAAGTTGGATTCCGATAAGTCGTAAACCTCAAAAACTCGAAAAAATGTTTTATCCCCTTCCCTTCAAGCCCCAAAACCTCCATTACTCGAAAACTCAACCCTTTATTAATCGAATTAATTAGTGACTCCTTGGAAGTCATTTTGGTAAATATTTTCCAATGTAACTCGTAAAATTAAAATTCGACCCTGTATATCATAACTGTAATACTACAACTGTATAACTGTGATACTACAAAATCTGAGCTGTGTTTCAGATTTTGTGTATAATATAATTCACCTACCAATGTCCTTTCTGTGATATTGATCGTCGACTAGTTAGGACATGTCTGGTATTGTTCATGTTTACTGTACAGTCTGTAAAGAAGACTGAGTTTGTATCAGTGTTGTAGTTTGTATTATTTTTCTGATACTTCGCGGTTAATACTCTATGTATAAAGCCGGGTCCGCTCCGACGTGTTTTCATGTTAGCTAACATGCTAACATTGTTCGTTGTTCGAATAGGGGCGTGGTCCAACAGTTTTGTCAGAAAAAACACGCTAACATGTTTGAGGAGACGAATGGATAACATGCCCTACGTTCGCTTGGGGGGGGGGGGTCATTCATTTCATGTTGCGCGACATGTACATGTACGCCACATGTACAATACCGCGAAACGTATAATTGAATATATAATATACGTTGAATACGTTCGCGGTTCAGTCATGGATTGGAATAAAGAAAGCACTTTGTTGTTCATACAATTAATTCGCAAAAGACCAGTGCTTTGGAACGTTACATATAGTGAACGAACATAAAAATCTAGATGCTCTAGGAGATATAGCAAAAATAATCGGAATTTCAAAAGAGGAAGTGAACATAAAATGGAAAAGCCTAAAAGGACAATGCAACAGAGAAAAATAGAAAGTTACCGGGCTAAACACGGTAAAAAATCGGCGCAGCAGACTGGCGGTTCTACTAACATATTTTTCTAACATGTTTTGTTAGAAAATTGGCGCAGCGGACCCGGCTTTAGCATTTATTATAGTATTTTTGTGTACCTTAAGCTAATTAAACTTTAACTTAATAACAGGAGTTGTTATACTTAATCGAAAACGTTAGTCATTTGAGCTCTAGAGTGTGTTTCTTAAACCCCCTCTTTTCTTGCCTTACACGTGAATAAATTGTGAGAGTTTTAAAGTGTTTTCATATTCACACTACAGAGTTGTTTGTGTTAGTATCATTGGTGCAAGTCTTTTTTTAAGTGGCTCGCTCGTTTCTTGGCCCAGCAAGTAGATGCTGGTTTAGTATTATTAAAATTTTGCCATAAACTTGAAGTTTCAATATGAGAACTTATAGCGCGCCATAATAAACGGGCCACGTTGCCAGCTCGTGCCCGCCCTCGTACCTCGCACGCCCCTCAAATCACGCCACCTCGCCGGTCGGCGCGCCTGCTCGCGCGCTGTTGTAATGCGCGCAGAACGCTAGCGCCAGTCCGCTGTGAGCCACCACTTTGATAGCGCGGGAGCACGTGCTCCGCACGGCGGGCGTCGGAGGCCTATCTATTCCGTACCTACCTACTTTTACTTATATTTCGATCCTGTCGTATTGTTTTGATAGTGTTAACTGTAAAACCCAGTGTGTCATTTTATTAAAACCTATATCGCGTAACCGTCGTTTCTGTTCAACACCCCCCCCTATAAACTGCCATAATTTAAAAAACCGGTGTTCTATACTTTACTTAAAGTACAAACATTTGTTAGAACACCTATATTGGCGCCATGGAGTGGAAGTGTTTGCTGTGTTCGGTAAAGCGGTGGATACAAAATGTATTGCACTCGAGGAGCACTTCCGACATCTGGTCTCCAAACTGGAGCGGGCCGGGGTTGCCCTTAAGCGGCTCCTTCCTAACCTTGGGGGTCCATACTTCTCCTGCCGGAGATCGTTCGGTCCACGGCCCCCTACGGAGCGCCGGTGGCAAAAGCGACTGGCGGCCAAGCCGAATGCGTCCTAAAGGCCATTTGGATGGTGCGGGAATACCGCACGGTCTCTCGTAAAGTGGCGAGCCCCCTTGCCGGCCTGCCGCCATGTGATCGGAAGATCAACAATCTTGGTACACATGCTGCCTTTCGCTTGGTGGTTCTACACCGCTGCAAAGCCCCGCTTCCGCATAAAAAGGCGTCATGGCGGACTACAATGTTGTTAGTGTTAGCATCTTTTGTGCAAGTCTTTTTTTAAGAAGCTTGCTCGCTATTTGGCCCAGCAGGTAGATGTTGGTTTAGTATTATAAAAACTGCCATAATTTCCCGTATCAAATCCACATTTGCGAGTGGCTAGTAATCCATGTTAATCGCGAATACAAATATTTGTAATATAATTACCTATATTGGCGCTATAGAACTTGTGTTTAGTGTAAATTGTGCTTCATGAAGCGGTATCCACGCGTGCCGTATACTGCTGATAATTCGGAAGGTCGAGGGAGAACGATTTCTGTTCCTGCACGAAGTAAATTGCCGATGCTCACCACGTCACCCAAAGGGTAGCGGTTTTGTCCCATATATGACAAAACGCAAAAAATAAATCAGGTGATTATTGCCGATATAATATAATGAAATGTTTGAATAAGACGATTTAAATCCGGAAGATGCCACCGATAAATCGGCGAGGGAGACCGACTTCTGTTCTTACAGGAAGTACCTCGCCGATGCTCTGATGATTGGGTGCAATAGGCTTAGCTGTCACCTACAGTGGTACCATTTCACCTGCGTTGGAAACACCACGCCACCCAAAGGAGCGTGATTTTGTCTAACCAGCAGCAAAATAGAAAATAAACCTGAGGATTATTACCAATATATAATTAAATGTTTGAAGACGACGATTTGAATTCAAAAGATTCTCTTGATAGATCGAAGGGAGATACATCATCACTTTTAGTACGTAATCGAACTAAAAGTCTTTAGAGTTCGGCGAAACCGTGGATACTAAATTCATCAAATTACTTTGTTATTTGGTGACTCGCCTTGATGGCAACAAACATTGTCAACATGGAAGCGCAGAGCTAATTAAGGAACCGTCACAATCATCTGATGCAAAACGGTAAAGACAGAAAACAAAAGTTTTACCAATTATATCGAAGGGTTCAAAGAATGCAGCATCTCCTTTACCACCCCAAAATCCCAATTCAACCGGCCCAAAAGCTAATCGACTGGCTAAAGTACCGACCAAGATAAAGAATGAATCAATATTTTTGACATTGATTGTGATGGGTTTTCCTGGTTCCGCCCCATGTGGTGTGATTAGGATTATGTGGTTGTAAATTAAGTATATTCAGTAATAAACGGGACATTGAATCAAACACACGTGTATCATTTATTAGAATGCCCCCCGCACACTGCCAGCCGTGCCGTGTCGGGCGCGACATTTTTGCGTGCTCAGCACATTCTTGCATGTAGGCACTGAGGCCCTGTGGGTGACACAATGGTTCGCAATTGGTTCGGTAAGAGAACAATAACAAGTCTAAGTGAACAATTACGATTATTGAAATAAAAGTTTGAAAAATCGCGATGGGAAAAACTTATTTAAAACAGAATGAAAAGGAAATTTTATTCGCAGAAAGTGGGCAAAACCAAGCGAGTACACAGGAAACGGAACAACACACGACATTGCAAGTTAATACCATATTCTTGGGTATTGTGGAGCCGGTACAAGAGGAACCAACAAATGTGGATACGTCGCCAGTAACGAATTTCTGAGGCGAATGGTGTCCAGCCTCTTTACAAAGAAGGCTGCTGCCGGGAGGCGCTAAAGCCGACATCGAACCTCAAAACGAATAAGTACAGTGAAAATGTCAAAAGTGGTCGTGTAGTGTGTAACCAATTATGTTTGTAGAGAGCCTTATTATAGTGCTTCGTCAGTGATACTGTTTTGTACTTGATTATAAGTTGCGTGTGACACAATATACCGAACCTTCAAACCAAACAGTCGTATTATTCCTTCTTCTAACCGAACCTGTTCAGACCACACTACATGGCGACCCTGACATCCCACGTTCTATTCTAACTATTACTGAGACGACCTCCAACCTTCAAACAATCAATCAATCTTCAATCTTGAGACATCGCAACGAGCACCGATATACAAACAAATTACGAATTGGGACATCGGCATTCGATTTTTTTTTGGAGAACAGAAACTGGGTAATAGACTATCGTGCTATGGGAACAACAAAAAGCAAAGAGGAAGTAATAATTGCGCAATCTGCAGCTGGGAGCCACCACGCACAAGCGACGTCGCCTGGACCAATAGAGAATTATGTCAAAAGACTAGGAAACCGACAGGCGGAGAGCTGAATGGGTCCTAGAGGGTCATAGCCAGGGGGGTGAAACTCCCGAAGAAACTTAAGACACAAAATTTGCCAAAACTAGCGACAGTTCACGCCTAGAGTCAACTTAGTTTTGAAAGTAATGCATTTGTTTAATATTTGACAAAACACTTAACTGGAACAAAAACACAGAACTTATTATAAGCAAAGGTGTAAAGGCCATCAACTCACTAAAACCTATTTTAAATCGAAAATCTATTCTCAGTTCCTCAACCAAATTACGTATTTATTCTACATTGATTAGACCATGCTTAACTTACGCTGCTCCTGTTTGGTCTAGTATAACAGATAATAAGTATAATAAACTTCAAACTATTCAAAATAAAGCCCTAAAAATATCATATAACACACCTTTTCGAACTAACCTTAAAAAATTACACAACCGACTGAAGTATCCTCTCATAAAAGACTTCATTTTAAAAACCTCGCGTAAATTTTATTTGCATAAAAATCCATCACACAGCAATAGCTTAATTTCAGCAATAGGTAAAAGCAGACTCAGTACGTTATCATATGCCCGCACGTACAATCGATATCGACTGCCCCATCACTATATCCTCCGTGACGTATCATGACGATAGCTCGCTTACTGGACGACGCTGCTCGCGCGGCTGGTTTAGATATTTTTGCGGAACTACCCGCTACTTACCTTAGATTGTTTGATACTAGCAAATTTTAATAACTCAATAATAGTATTGAAACCCAAAACATTTTAAATATTATGTGGGTCCAGTCTAAGACCTACATACCATTAACTCAATTATAGCCAAATGTAAGTTTATAACAATGTAAATTAATATTTAGTAACAGAATGTTTTAATGTTTATAAAGGCGATACCTAGCCTGTGTAACGAAATAAAATAAGATTTGTCTACATTTAGAATAAGATCATTTGTAAGCAGTTATTGTAATCATATCAAATAAAGAACTTGAAAAATCAAATCAAAATCAATGCATTTGTTTAGCCAATAAAAAATAAAAATATTTTTGTCCGAAAATTCATAAAACATTATTTAATGTATTTGTACACCTAATTCACTAAATTAAACAACATTAAGTACAATTTTGCTGTCCTAGACCAAAGTACTCTGTGTCATAGACTATACACCTCGCTTGTTTATGAATGGTGAAACACTTTTAGAAGTTTTCAAAACTGCTGGCTGTTGTTGAGTTGCGTTCTTTTGTTTTCGTTAGTGGATTTACTTTTTTAGATTTTATTTTGACGACTTGGCTTTCTTCATTTGGATTTTGAGATTCTTGCATACCTGTTAACACTTGGCTTTGAAATTGGATACCGATAACTGCTTTCACGACTTACTTTGGCAAGATACCTGGACTACTGACTGCTCACGTTTCTAATCATGCCCGCTAAACATCGTTTGGTGTGCTATTTTGGGTGCATCATTGATGGTAAGTCTAAGATTTAAATACCTGGTTTAAAAGTAGTAGCAAAACATTTTGGTATACTTAGTACGCGGTAAATATAATGATCCATTTACCTTGGTTACACGCAGCCCCCCCCACTTCGATTACTTACCAAACGATTGTAGTATCCAAACTAGATAATAATATTTGTACTGCAACTACTAGAAGAAAGTACTTAAAGTTTCCATTACGATAATTTTCATTATTTAATGAGCCATCAATATTGTCTACCGTCATTAGGTACATCAGCCTATCGACGTCCTTTGCTGAACAGTAGAACAGCCTATAATTGTTTATTATTTGTTCCCATATCATATAAATCATATTAACATTATAATTGTATAATTTCAGGCCCTCTGCACCATTTTCCGAACCCAAAGAGCCAAGATGTGGAAAACGTCCAAAAATATTATCAATGGAAGGCTGTGCTATATGGAACAACGCAACAGAGAGGAGACAAATATATTTATAATCATATTAGATTGTGCAACAAACACTTTTTGGAATGTTACCAGCTAGCCAGCCGTCGTCTCACCAAGAATGCTGTTCCGACCTTAAACTTGAACATGATGGTCCACCAAACTGAGCAACCATCGACATCTGGGATTGCCATACTGGATACTGGTAAGTTGATCATTTCTATCATCACATATTTACCTTTCTATCATCTAATTGAGTTGATCTGTATTGTGGACTTTTTTATTTCACACATTTTAAATTCATTTTAGGAATTTAATATACCTATTTTCTAATCAATCTTTAAAAAAAAACATCTATTAAATTCATAAATAACCAGATACCATATATTAGTATTGAAAATAGTAGTCCATGAATCCGCAGAGGCTAGTGTTCTCACATTCACATTATAAAAAAGAAGCTATACAAAAATGAAAACAAACCTATCATAAATAATGGATGAATACAATAATAAATTATTATCTTAGTGAAATTAAGATGGCTGCAGTTTAATTGATATTAAAACATTGCTCAAACAATGTCACAGGAGAGGAAAAAAATTAATAGTATAAATAATGAAGTTAAAACAACGATGGAGACAAACTCTAAGATACTTAACATGATGTGATTTATTTTTCAGATCAACATCCAACAATAGAATCTGCTGTCATATCTGAGCCTTCAACATCTGTTACTCCGGTGCAGCCTATTGGTAAGTAAAATGGTGTGTTAGTCATAATTGGTGTTATGTACTGAATATTGTTTGCTAATGCACCTTTCTAACATTATTACAGTTATTCGGATTAGCATCTAATAGGTTTGCATAATTTCAGTTACAGATATTAGCCACTCGGTAAAAAGTAATGTTACGCCATTAAACGTGAACACGCCATATCTCCGAGAAAATAACGAGTAGCACGTAATAATTAAAACGCATTGATGTTCGAAAGGTCTAGAATGGTTGGACGTAGCCAGGCTTAGAAAAATCTCGAAACATCCACAAAGTAGGTACCACTAGTAGTTAGGTATTTATCTACCGATAAGGGAAATGGTACTCTCTGCTATTAACAAGAGTCAAAATTCGCATGAAAGTGACTCTTAGTACATCGTGCAATAAAAATGATTTATGACTTCGAGAAGCGATTCAATGTTCTGGATCGATCGTGGGATGTCGATATCTAGAATTTTCTTGGCTCCGCATATAAATACGAGCCCCCGACCGGAAGCCAGTCATGGGCATATCGGAATTAAGTGCCGCGTCCGTGTCTAGGGACCCGACGATTGGAACTCAAACGTCAGTAAGCTTCCAATGACGCCCCCGTTCTTCCTAGCGCCCGCTCCGCCGCGTACGTCCGGTTACGACTCGCCGGCGATGCTCTCAGCCACGTCGTCGCGTGCAGGCTCGAGTATTTCGCTGGCGTCGTGTAGTGACAGTGAAGTGCGCGACGTGATTCGGATGGACACTCCCTTGTCCCCAACCCCGTCGATGGAAGACCTGGAGATGGTGACCAGGCCCATACGACGCAGGAGAAGCTCGGACGAGGCAACTGAAGGAGCAAAGAGGTACTGTGGTTCGCGCTCGCCCCTTCAGAACACGGAAACGCACAGTGAGGTAAGTGGCCAACCCACTATTATAAGTGCAAACAGTGTCACCGCCGCCTCCGCCCCCCCCGATTCGAACTCGGCAAAGGGCAACAAAATTAAAAATCCGCGTTTTCCTCCGCTGGTAGTGGATAAGCTCCCGAACTGGGCGTCCCACTTCAGGGAAATAGCCGCCAAGCTGGGCCAGCCGCCTAACGCCCGCCCCTATGGCACCGGCGTGCGCTTTACGCCAGAATCCGAGGAGGAGTATCGGAGAAGGAGAGTGGAGTGAGTAGGTTCGCCTACTCCCTACCAGCGGAGAAACATTTCAAAGTAGCAATCAGGGGGCTACCAGCGGACACTGACCCTCAGGAGATTGAGGAGGAGCTCCACACCCTTAGCTACGAGCCAGAGTACGTGCGCCACATCCGGGGGCGCCAGGGAAAACCCGGCTGCGTGTTCCACGCCGTGCTACGGCGCACAGAGGACGTGCGCCGTATCTATGACACCACGGTGTTTATGTTCATGCGGGGAGTTAGAATAGAAGCATGGCGTGGAAAGCGTGGGCCCGCTCAGTGTCACCGGTTTTAAAAATTTAGGCACTCTTCACACCAGTGCCACCGCCCGCTCGCCTGTGTCAAATGCGGAGAGGGGCACACCACGAGAGACTGCCCACGTCCGCGAGAGGAGCCGGCCACCTGCTCAAACTGCGGTGGCCCGCATCCAGCGTGCCACGTCAGGTGCCCCGTCTTCCAGAGGGAGATACAGAACAGGCGTGCGGGGACTGTCGCCATCACATCGTCCTCGACACGCCCAGACAGACCACAACCGCAGACGGAGGTCCAGGCCCACGAAAGGGACCAGGGCGCTTCGTTGATGGCGGCAGCAAACGGGCCCACCGTACGCGTAGAGGCCACCTCCTCCCGGCGGAAGAAGCGGAACCGTGGGGGAAAGGGAGGCCAACCCAACCCCCCACCACACAACAAGTGACTGTCCCTATTCCTGCCCCCCCCCTCCCCCCAGAGGAAAACGCAGGCCGTGAAGGGCAAGAAGGGAGCAACAGCTGGCGCCAGCACCAAGGCGACCAAGCGCCCCCCGCAATTGCCCCCACCACCACCACCACTGCCCCCAGGGGGGCCACAAAACCTGAATTCACAACCTGCGCCATCCAATTGCTGATGGACCTAATTAAGGCCATCAGCCAGGGGCAGAGCCCGGAGCAGGTCATCATCGACGGCCATCAGCCAGGGGCAGAGCCCGGAGCAGGTCATCCTCGACGGCCTGGCCAGACTACTAACCCTGTGTCATGGATAGGTCGTTGAGGGTGTTGCATTGGAACGCCCGCGGCCTTAGGGACAAAATCACCCCACTCCGCCATCTCCTGAGGGAACAAAATATCGACGTGGCGCTTATAAACGAGACGCACCTGGGACCCGAAGATAGGGCCGAGTTCCCGGGTTTCCTCGTTTATAGGAAGGACGAAAGGTCAGCACTTAATACAAGATACCGTGGTCTGGCGGTACTAGTGAAAAGGAGAGTCGTCCACCAGGAAATCCCCTCGTCGTTGCACAACACGCTCTACGTGCTGGGCGTGCAACTGCACGTAGCCGGCGAGGACCTTCGACTTTATAATTTCTGAAACTGTTGACTTGCCTAATCTGTAATTATAGCTGATTGTTTTAAACGAGTCACCCGTTGCCAAAAACCTGAAAAATAAAAATAAAAAGTTTTCAAATACGGTAGAAGTGGTTAATATAACGCATAGCGCCATATTCCGCGCTGTTTGTACATCGTATTTATTATACATTTCAAATGATCTATTTTATCTGGCTGACAAGTATGTTATATTCTATAGGTATTTCATATTTTTTTACAGTTCCAACTGCAAAAAAACTATGGAAAAATCTGAGAGACAGCCACAGACACTCACTAAATAAAGCTAAGCCCGCAGCGGTCAAGCAGCTAGTACCGAAAACAAATGGAAGTATGCTCAATTAATGGAATTTCTTCTACCGCACATGAAAAACCGTCCAACTAGTGGAAATTACAATCAATCGACTGGTCTACCGAATACCGAGAGTAGTTCGAATAGACAAACAAGTGAAAATCAATCCATTATTGAAAATATTAACAATTTGGGATCAGATTCAAATCAGAATATAAATGTTGAACAAGATGCTAATGTCAGCAGGACTAAGAGAAAATCACAAGTGGATGATTACGATATACAATTATTAATAGACGATATTGACAAAAGCTACAAGGAACGCACTGAAGAAAGGAATAAAAGAAGACAGGCTGAGCTTGAAAAATAAAAGGATAAACACCCTTTAAATTTATTTTTTGAGAGCATGTGTGAAATCACGAAACGATTACCAGAATGGCTACAAAGAAGCATCAAGAAACAAATATTCAATATAGTTTTACAAGCTGAAGATACCTATGAAAATTGCCAACTACGAGATGAACACTATCCACACTATTCATCCCTAGAACACATACCACAAAACATACAACCTCATACTTCTCAAAACGCACCACAAGAATACATACCACAAAAACCTCATACTTCACAAAACGCACCACAAGAATGCATACCACAAAACATACAACCTCATACTTCACAAAACGCATCACAAGAATACATACCACAAAACATACAACCTCATACTTCACAAAACGCATCACAAGAATACATACCACAAAACACATTATAACCAATTGATGAAACACCCACAGATTATTAGTTAAGGAAGAAAAAACATCTAAAACTGTTGTTGATTGATAATTTTAACTATAATAATTTACCTTTTATAATTTTAACTATTATAAATTTATTTAGTATTGAAAGTAAGAATTGTTGATTTTATTTGTTTGAAGATAAAAGAACCCTAAAAATGTTATTGGTCGTTAATTAAAGCAAATGCAAAATTATACTTAGGTATTTGGTTTTACTGGTCGGTAAGTACCTATCGCTAAAAATTGTTGTTGATTTATGTTATTCTAAAAAAGTTAAAAATGTTGTTCGTTAATATTAAGAATGATTGTGATGAAGCAGGGCAGATGTATCATGTTTATTGTTCAAATTGTGATATGAAAAATAATAAAAGTATATTTTCTAAACTGTTTTTGGAATTATGTAAATCCCAGCCGATAAAAATGATTACTATTATAAGCAGGTAGGATGATCATTCAATTGAATCATAATCACTGCTGGACGAGCTCCTCCAAGAATTTCTACTATGGACGATCTCGCGGATTTCAATAAAAAAAAAATATCTACTAGAGGCACCTGCCAGCTTCGTTCCGATGGGCAATATTTTCGTAATATGCAGTATCTAAGCAATAACAAATTATAAGTAGATAGATTCTTACCTTAAGCACACTGCCAGTTTCTCCGATGGGGTAATAGCTTTCCGGTAATTAGTATCAGTTTTGGTAAGTTTGTCAGATATCATACTTAATATTTCTTGAAATTGTACTCTTGTGAGTCTATAAAAATCTGGAAAATCTTCGTCATTCAACTCCCGAAACAAAGTATAAAATTCTCCAGATTGTTGCATGAATTGAATATGTCTACGCAACCAAAATCTACGCTTTCTCTTCTTCTTCTTAATTCGAAGAGAATTTAACAGTAATATCTTTTTTTTTAACATTTGTAGTTAAATCATCATCAGAACTTTCGTCGATATTTGACATATTCATCGTTCACAAACTAAACACTACACTGCCATTCGAAAGACCAGCGTCGACTAGTCTACTAGAAACGGGGAGGACGGGCGAACGAACCGGGTGAGCGGGCTGGCGGGCGAGCTAAGCTAGCGAAGCGCGGGCGCGCCAACGAGGTGAACGAGTAGCTTCGCTGGAATCGTCGGATATTGCGTTAGCTTAGCTCGTTAGGTTCGTCGGTAGCTCGCGGTGTGAACCGAAGTATGTAAAGAGGTGAAACGATGTTCGCCCGCCTAGCCCGCCCGCCCGCTAGCTGGCGGTGTGGCCTGTACTTTATGCTGCAGATGTGCTTAAAAATATCTACGGTTCTTCAGCTTTCCGATAAAGTATAATTTGCTACGGTGTTATCAGGATTCTCAGAAAAATCATCGATGAAAGACTACCGGGTAATAGCAAAAATAACGGTATTTCGTAAAGTTGCTCGCAGCACCTATTGTCCTGCATTCTGAGGTCCTGCAATGGGTAGCGCGTCGCGTGCGAGCGGGATATTATACAATGTAAACGGGTGCAAGAGAGAAAAGTGATTTCAAACGCCATTTTGTTGATATTGTGTTTGGTTAGTCTGCTTACGCGATTCGTCCGTGGTAGATGCGATACTTGGTGCTCTTTGTTTTTACTCGACTTGGCTTGTTTTTCTGGAATGTTTCCTCCTATTCGTGACTGTGCTTGTTAACTGGACTTTGATTTGTGCTTCTGATTTGGAACTGTTGAAGATGGCGAGCTTTACGAACGAAGAATATGCAGATATTTTGATTTGTTATGGGTACTGCAACTGTGTATCCTTACAAGTTCGTCAAGAATACATAGCACGTTTTCCTGGCCGCCGAATCCCGGATATTAGCGTCTTCGACGGAGTTTACCGACGAATTAGAGAGACTGGCTCTGTCTCGAGGCGACGAACAGACCTGGGTAGACCACGTATTAATAATGATGATGAAGAGGAAGATAATGAGATTGTTCGACGATTTCGACTGGATCCGACTACGTCAACCAACGTTGTTGCCCGAGAATCTCACAATGGAAAGTGTGGTTTACCGTGCATACTGCCGGTCTCTACCCGTACCACTACACGCCGGTGCATGTTATCGAAGAAGGAGATCCTGTGAAGAGGCTGGATTTCTGCAGGTTTATGTTGAATGCAGATTTGGAAGATCCTTCGTTTTTTCGAAGAATCTTGTGGACTGACGAGTCCAAATTTGATCAAGATGGGATAACCAATTACCATAACGCCCATCATTGGGCTCCGAAAGCAGGAAGAAATCCTAATAAGAAAAGAGTAAAGGGGTCACAGAGACGTTTCAGCCTTAACGTTTGGATGGGAATAATTTCAAACCATCTGATTGGGCCTTACTTTCTACCTCCAAATTTGAATGGAGAGACCTATGAAAATTTTTTGAGACAAGATTTACCCGATTTACTCGACGACTTACCATTAAACCTTATTCGAGACATGTGGTTTCAGCACGACGGGTGCCCCGCGCACTTTAGGAGGAGTGTCAGAGAGTGGCTGGACACTAATTATCCAAATAAGTGGATCGGGAGAGGTGGACCTACACCGTGGCCAGCTAGAAGTCCAGACTTGACACCCATGGATTTTTATGTGTGGGGGCACATGAAAAGTTTGGTTTACAATGAACCTAACCCAATAACATCTGTTGATATTTTGAGGCAGAAAATTATTGATGCTGCTAACGAAATAAGAAGAGGACTATCAACTGGGGTAGTGAAAAGTGGCTTAAGACACAGAATGCGTGTATGTGTGCGAAATAGGGGCGGACATGTGGAACATGTACTGTAAAAGGAATAATAAACTTCAATTATTACCTATTTGGATTTTTTTATTTTGTTTTCTGACTAAAGTTAAATTTGATGCTTAAGTATCGTTATTTTTTACTACTACCTGGTAGCATATCATCAACGTTTTTGTTAAAAAAATCCAATAATACCCTTTTGTATTATACCTTATCGGAAAGCTGAAGAACCGTAGATATTTTTAAGCATATCTGCAGCATAACTGTCATAGACTTTTTTTACAATATCTTACAAAGAAAAAAAAACTTTTCACAAATTTATTTCTTTTTTTAACAGTTAGTCGTCTAATACGACTCATTTGGTACAGTTACTTGCAGTTTTTGTGTTTAAAATAATGGATCAACTAATCTGCTACACAAAAAATACAAAAACAAAAACATTAGAGGTACAAAACACAAAAAAGGGGACAAAAGACAAAAAATCTGGATTTTTATAAAAAAAACTTCAAAGTCCCATAACTTGAGAACGGTTAAGTTTGGGGTATGGGGTTCCATAGTCAAATCAGTCAGGAATGATGGAAACTACCATCTCTTAAAGGGTTTAGGTCGACTTAACCTGTAACCCTGTATATGTAACTAGTTTTTGCCTACGACTATGTTTGTGTTAAATATGATTTTATGGGTTTTACTTTCAACTAGCTTTTGCCCCCGGCTTTGCCTGCGTACATAAAATATAGCCTATGTCACTCATTAAGCAGCTTTTTGTTGGTAAAAAAATTTTAGCCATCTGTCCAAGCGTGCTATTCTCTAAGAAAACAAACTGGAATCTACCCCGATAAATTAAAAATTTCTATCATAAAACCAATATTCAAAAAAGAAAATAGAGAATGTCTAGAAAACTATAGACCTATTGCCTTATTTCCAGTTATTTCCAAAATATTTGAAAAATATATTTACAAAGAATTCAATAACTATTTAGAAAATAACAATATTCTAGCCAAAGAACAAAAAGGTTTTAGACACAATAAATCTATAAATATGGCCATATATGACTTTCTGGATTTTGTTATGGTTAATGTTGACAAAAGAATACCTGTCTGCTCTATCTTTATGGATATGACACAGGCTTTTGATTATGTTGAACATGATATTTTGGTTGGCAAACTTTATGAATATGGTATAAGAGGTAATATACTGAAATTATTCGAATCATATCTCAAAGGCCGTCAGCAATACACTGAATTGACTAGAGTGAATATCCTAACTAAAAAAGAAGAAACCTTTAGATCATGTGTACGTCAACTGAACTACGGTGTTCCTCAAGGAACCGTTTTGGGACCACCTCTTTTTATATTGTACATCAATGACTTACCCAATGCCACTAACAATTCTATAGCTCTTTTTACGGATGACAGTACAGTAACGATTAAATGTAACGACATGAATACTTTTGAAGATGACATAAATAACACTTTGAGCTCCATTATGAATTGGCTTAATATTAATAATCTGAAAGCCAACTTAAGCAAAACTAAATTAATGTACTTTAGACAGCGTTTACCGGCACCGAATAACCTAAATGTAAATTTTAACATGCAAACAATAAAGGAAGTTGACAATTGTAAATTTTTAGGCTTATATATCGATGATAAAATGACTTGGAAACCGCATATTCAACAACTATGCAAGCGTGTTAGTAAATCTGCCTATGCCTTACATACACTTGCAAGCAAAATAAACTCCAGTGCCCTTTTAATTGTGTATCATGGATTAGTGGCGTCTGTTCTTAGATATGGCATAATTTTTTGGGGTAATTCTACCGACAAAGATCTCGCCTTTAAGGCACAGAAACGATGCATTCGGGCTATGTTTGGTTTAAAATCAACGGAGAGAGGTGTGCCTTTCTTTAAAAAGCACAGTATCCTTCCATTACCGTCACTATACATATTTGAAGTAGCAGCTTTCGTCAAACAAAATCCTCAGTTATTTACTTTAGCATCTATAACTTTCAATCGGACCCAAAGGGACGAAAGTCGTCTTTGTGTTCCAAAAGCGAATACTGCCTTGATGTATAAAAGTGTCTTTCTCATGGCATCAGTTGTATTTAATAAATTACCAAAAGAACTAAAAAGTCTACATGTTAACTTATTTAAAAAAAATCTAAGAAGTTTACTATGTCAAAAATGTTATTATTGTGTATCGGATTTTTTATTGGATAAATTCTGACATGTAATTGTAATTTTTGTAATGTAATGTTTGCTTCTTTGACATTTAAATCCGAATTATTATGACATTTACCTAACAAATTATTTTGACATTTACTTACTTATAAAATATTTTGACATTTACCTAACAAATTATTTTGACATTTACATAACATCAAATAATGCAATCATTTGTGTAATTAATTTGTTGTTTAATACGAGTAAATTCTTTATTTGCATGTCAAAATTATAATTTATTATTTTTGTATGCCTATAATAGGCTGATCATAGCGCACTTTAATGTAAACATTACCAACTACTGTACCTATGTATCACAAATAAAATATTTCTGATTTCTGATTTCTGAAACAGCCTTGAGCGCAGCGCTGGCCGAAGCGACGAAGTCCAAATAGATTCATTGGATTAGCCTAACTTACTCCTTATAATATCAGCTATCTACCTGTTATAATCCAGCAGTTTTATAAATTAACCGGAACAAAAAGAGACATGGACATAAATTTTAAAGCTGTCTTTTGTCATAAATGGAAACCATATTTAAACTTTCATTAGCATTTAGAAAAAAGCTGTTATTTTGAAAATAAAAACAGACACTTCAATATTGTTTATCTATTTTCATATATTTATTTTTAATTTACCCACTTTTTGTAGATTTCATAATGTGGTCTTAAAAATTTCTAAGCTATGTCCAAATATATATCATTTGCACGATCCGATCACCTTTTCATTCTTCATGCCGAGTTAAGCTCCGTATCTAGTTGTACGTCTTTTGTTTTCTCCATATCATATTCAACCAGATAGGATAATCGAAATGGGCACATGATACATTAATCCAGTTTTGGCTTTATATAACGCAAAGTGCCATTCGTTCCCACCACACGCTGCAAACATGCGTTCAATTTTCGAATACGGGAGAACAGAAAACGCATTTCGAAGATGCGTTTGTTCCGAACCTAATAAAATTGCAAAATAAGTCAAATTACTGATAAACTTATTATTTGTTATTACAGGTAAACGAAGGAACGATTATGCTGAAAGCAGAAACAGCAAATTAATACAGAAACTAAAATTAAAATTAGGAAAACTAGCTATGAAGTATAAAGAACAGAGGAAGAAAATACAAGCAGCCAAAAAGCTTTCAATGAATACAACATTTTTAAGAGCCATTGAAAAATTACCTTAAGAAATTCATAAGTGCAGTAAAACCGAGAGGAAGACGTTTCTCAAACCAAGAGAAAATAATGGGACTAACTATATTAAAACAAAGCCCGAAGGCGTACAGACTATTACAGAAAATGTTTGTCCCACCATCTATACGTTGCTCCAGAATTTGCTAAGCACATTTAGTGTACAACCCGGACTAAACGAAAATATATTAAAGGATTTAAAAAACATTGCAAGAAATTTGCCACTAGAAAAAAGTTGGTGAATGTTTTAATTGATGAGTATTCATTAGCACCAGGGTTAACATATAACGAATCTATGGAGAATATAATTGGATTTAATTAAAGATTTCGACCAGAGACCACAGAAATAGGATTCTGGCTGACCATGCACTTATGTTCATAATAAAAGGGATTAAAAGTAAATGCAAACAGCTCATTTATTTCACATTTTGTAAGGCTTCAACAAAGAGTTTTGAACTGAAGAAACTTTTAATCAAAATTATAAAACAGATTAATAAAACTGGCCTGAATGTAGTGGCAACAATTTGTGACCAAACGGCAAGAAATGTTAGAGTGGTGCGAGACTTATGTCACGATACAAAAGCAAAATATTTGAGAAGAGGAATGGAATACAACTCGAAAGCATTTGAAGCAGAAAACAATAAAAAAATCCCCTTTTTAGTACACCTTCTTAAAGGAGTGAGACATAATTTATTTTAAAAAAATGCCAAATTTGTACAAAATGGCAAAAGCAAATGGGCTAAATGGGAACATTTAAAAATGTTACTAGATGTAGACACTGGAGATGACGAAATTCAATTAGTTAACAAATTGGCAGAAAAACACGTATACAGTAATAAAATCCCGAAAATGAAGGTGAAATATGCAGTACAAGTGTTCAGCCAGAGGGTGTCTAGCGCATTGCGGTTCTTATCAAGTTAGTATATTTATAATTTCACATACTTGTAACATTACCTAGCAAATTTTACATGTGTTATTAATAAATATTAATATTTTGTTTCAGAAGACAACATTCTGCCAGAAGAATGCAAAGGGACCGCAGATTTCCTCTTACTATTTAACAAGCTGTTCGATTCTTTTAATGGTCATTCTTACGACAGTTCATCAAAAATATATAAGCAGTGCTTAAAAAATAACTCGCCCCATTTCCAACTGTGGTATGATTTGTTGCCGATTTTAGACTCGATTAAATTTGAATCAGTAGTTAGAAAAAGTGATTCCATGGTGATTAAGTATGAATCAATTCCATCAGTAAAAAATTGGATGCATAATATCAAAACCTTTATGGAATTATGGGATTATTTAAATGTAAATTGTGGTGTAAAAAATCTAAAAACTAGAAATTTTAATCAGGATCCCTTAGAATTTTTTTTTTTTGTGGTATTAGGAGTAATAGTGTGCGTAATATTAATCCCAATTGTAATCAGTTTATGTGTGCGTATAAAACTTTGTTGATTAATAATTTTAATTCTGTACATTCTATAAGAGCTAATTGTGAGAACGATTGTAATAAATCATTTCAATCAATGGTAAATCTGCTTGGCGACAAATCTAATGATTCCGAGAATAATGATTTTGCATGTGATATTGACGCTTTATTAACGACGATGAACAATTATAAAAATAACGATTCGTTGATTTATAATGAATCAAAAAAATATGTGATTGGGTATGTGATTAAAAAAATGAAATCAAAGGTAATTGACGCTTTATTAACGACGATGAACAATTATAAAAATAATGATTCGTTGATTTATAATGAATCAAAAAAATATGTAACTGGGTATGTGATTAAAAAAATGAAATCAAAGGTATTAAAAAATTGTGATATTTGTGCACGTGATTTATGCAGACCAGAAGCTGATTTGCAATCGTTTAATTATTTATTTATCAAACTTATACTATCTTTATCGACCTAATGCGACAGTACAGCCAAAAATAACTATTTAAACATAATTTGTTTAACATTATGAAGTTGATATTATACAAAAAAAATCATTATTCTACCCTAATGAAAATTTTAATTATTTGATGAATGATATTGATTAAAAAAATGAAATCAAAGGTAATTGACGCTTTAATAACGACGATGAACAATTATAAAAATAATGATTCGTTGATTTATAATGAATCAAAAAAATATGTGACTGGGTATGTGATTAAAAAAATGAAATCAAAGGTATTAAAAAATTGTGATATTTGTGCACGTGATTTATGCAGACCAAAAGCTGATTTACAATCGTTTAATTATTTATTTATCAAACTTATACTATCTTTATCGACCTAATGCGACAGGTCAACCAAAAATAACTATGTATTTAAACATAATTTGTTTAACATTATGAAGTTGATATTATACAAAAAAATCATTATTCTACCCTAATGAAAATTTTAATTATTTGATGAATGATATTCATCACATAATCATTACGTGTCTACGTGGTTGTCCAGAAACAATTTTATTGAATAAAAAAATCAAATATTTGCTTAATTGTGCATGCGATTATAATATTACTTGTGTTCAACATAAGGAGAAGTTGATTGAATGTTTTAATAATCTATAAATCAAGCTAATTATACCTACATAGTTGGTGTACTGGGGTAAATCGAGTTTTAAATGGAAAGAAAGATATCCCGATTCGATAAGAATGACCATATAAAACAGCAAGCGTACGAATATTGTAAAAAAAAAATCATAAATAAAATATCAATCTTCACCGTATGTTAATTTTTGCCACCCTCTAAAATCTAATTTTTAGTTTATAGAAGTACTAGATTGGTTGAAATAAATATTCTAATCGACAAAAGATAAATCTTTGATTTTAGAATATTTATTACAATTAATCTAGTACTTCTATAATCTTTAAAATTGAAAATATTATTATCAGGACAGGTACACGCCACCACACACACACACCACATATAGTGCAGAATGACTTAAATGACCATGATGGATGCTGTAAGGTCTATAGACACTAAAACTGACATTCTATTCATCACTGAGCCATTACTGGCCTGATATCGAGAGGGTTGACGGCTTTATGATACATCAAAAAAGTGGTCGAAGAATAATATGTGAAGCCACTTGTGTGGCTTATGGTAGATTTTTTTACCTAAATGCAGAACAACACCAGGGGGTCAACCATAAAGGTTTAGAAAACAATATTATTGCAGGAACGTTTTGTTTCCATAATAAAGTAATATTACTTCATTTCGTACCATGAACTTAATCGCTCAGTATGATTGTATTCCTGCTAAGGGCTGGGAAAGAACGAATGATTTTAAAGATTTGTCTATTCCCTGCTAAAACAAAAGAAACGACGCGCTATACTGATCTGTATAGCGTTGTCTCTTTCACGTTTATCGTCCGTCGCTATATATTGAAGTTCATCGTGAATTAATAAAATACATTTAACTAAAAATATGCCATGCTAAAATATATTTTCAAAAGAATTTAAGTATTTTCCATAAAAAGGAAATTGATATAGACTGGATATAGACGTGTATCAAATACAGCGAGACGCTGTATATTTCTAAACTGCAGAGGTATGACTACACATCGCGTGCCAACTGACGCCAAGTTCTATCTGTTACACAATCGCAATTTATACATACCGGAACTTGCACGAGTTTGCCACCCGCATTTAGTTCAAAATGATTGGGAAGAACTTGTGAATGCCCCGACAATACATGAAAGCTTTAATAATGCTCATGTACTTGACATAATCAATTTGTATAAATGGGGATTAGAAAGCAGGTCTGAAATGTATTTTGAAAATATTGAAACAATTGATGACAACCACTTCCATTTTTGGACGGCTTTGACTAAAAATCAGTTCATGACTATTTTAGACCAAACACCATCTCTTCGTAACCGGTCTGATCGTCCTGCTACCACTTTAGGAATGTATTTGACTAAAATAAGAACTGGTCAATCTGATGAGCGCTTAGCTACGAAATACCAAATATCTAGAAGAACATTAGAGAGGAAGTTAAAAACAGCGAGAGAATGCTTAACTGAAGATTTTGTTCCACGTTACCTGGGTTTAAATCATATAACTAGAGAAGAAGTGGTGGCACGAAATCTTCGTATCCCAACTCATATTTTTGGTGGTAGCCAAACTGAACCGGCAGCTATTCTTGTGTTCGACGGAACATATATTTACCTTCAGAAGAGTGCGAATTTCCTTTTCCAAAGAAAAACCTATAGCCTACACAAATTCCGCAACCTGGTAAAGCCTTTTCTAATTGTATGTACAGACGGTTATATAGTTGAAGTCGTAGGACCATATTCAGCGACTACTTCGGATGCAACTATTATGCGCAGCCTGATGCAAGAAGATTCAGCTTGGCATTGGTATCTTAGACCTAACGACGTGTTTCTATTGGACCGTGGCTTTCGGGATTCGATCCCTGCAATTGAAGAACGTGGATATAATCCCCACATGCCGCCAACTAGAGGAAGAGGAGAACAGTTATCGACAATTGATGCTAACAAATCTCGATTAATTACAATGTGCCGTTAGGTAATCGAAACAATTAATGGACGATTTAAGAAAGATTTTAAAATATTTCGACATACATATTTTAATGTTGCGATGCGAAATATGATGACCGATTTAAAAATAACCGCGGGAGTTATCAACGCTTCTCGACGGCCGTATGAAGATAATATATACGCCGATCAGTTTGTCGATATTATAAATCAAAATATAAATACAGAAAATGAGTTAGCAGAATACGTATCAACAAATAACTTGAACAGAAAAAGAGTAGCATTCGTGCCTCTAGATGGAAACAGTCCAGACTTTGAAGATTTTCCACAGCTGACCCATGAAGATTTGATGTTATTCACGTTGGGCTCATACCATTTGAGAATCGCAAGGTCTCATTGTCACGAGCACATAAGAACAAACGGGGATTATTTAATAGAAATGTATCGACATCAACATTTAATTGATAATAAGATTTTGATCAGAGGGCGAATCCAGTCACGTCATATCCGATCAAAACAGTACTATACATATATTTTGTTAAACCCAACACAACCCGGACAACAAAGTATAGAAGAGTACTACTGCTCATGTATACACGGCCGCCGAACTGTCGGGAGCTGCGCCCATATCGCTAACATAGTTTATTATCTGTCTTGGGCCAGACATCAGGAAGCAACAGACGCACCTGCTGCCTTTTTAAATGATCTTATGCTTGATTTGGATCAAATTGAATAAAAACATTTTAATGAAATAGCATTTTATTCATATTCCTCATATCAGTTTATAACACTTCAATTTTTCAAGATTCCCGTGGCTCACATTAATGTGACTAATGCCATAGTAAATTAGAGCCTTATATCATTACACCCTACTATATTTCGTTTATGTCCGCCATGGGTATGGTTTCCATACTATTTTTTATTTTAATAAAGTAGAAAACCAAAAGCTGCGACTACGTTGACATTTAGATGCAAGTTAATGTGAATCGGACTATTTGGAATTCGGGACGGTTTGTTTACATAAACAAAATTCTTATCAGTGTTGATTTGTTGGGTGCGAGCTGAGAGAACCGATTTTGAAATATTAAAATGGTTTTCAAGTGCTTAGTGATCGGTCTTCAAGTGGTTGGTTTTCGAAGTGGATACTTGAACCCACGAAGTAAAATGCTTATTTTAAGTTTGAAACTTATTGTACTTGGACGTCATGGAATCAAGGTAAAGTTAATCCAGTGAAATAACTTTAAAACAAAAAAATATTCTGTCAATATTTCTTTAAATTATAATATACTTAATATTTTGTCAATAGTTTTGACGATGATATTATGAAACAATGTGTGTGATTAGTTTTTGTTGATAATTTTGCAGCCGAAGAACTCACCGGGTTTCCTCTCACCAGTTGGGACTTGCTGTGGGAGTTTTTGAACAGCAATAGGGACATCGCTTGTGCATTTAATCGTTCCTTGCAAGCCAAGGATTATTCCAAAAGGAAATGGCGAGAAATCGCCGATATTTTAAATGCTCAAGGTGATGGTGCTCATAAAGATTGGGCGGGCTGGTGCAAGGTACTTAGCAAACTTATTATTTTTATTTTGTCATGATAGAAAAATATTAAACTAAACCATATGTTTCAGTATTGGACTGATTATAAGGCCAAAATTAAAAAGAGAGTTGGCGCATTGCGAGCATCTCATGTACAGACTGGAGGGGGGCCTTCCACAGTTAACCCCCTCAGCGACCAAGAATCAAGATTTCTTGAAATTCTAGGAGAAGATTATGGCCAAGGTATACCAGGTGTCCGGGTGGAACCGGTAAAAAACAGACAATTTACATAATTAATTATTATTTATATTATTATGACTTCACTTTTATGTTATCTCTTTACAGACTCCAGAAATAAGTGCCCCTGAGATAGAAACAGATTCCCCTGCATCCCAATCAATTTTACAAAGTTTCCATGATCCCTCTTTTATTAGTGCTGACTCACAACCAACTGACCAACAACCTTATATACCATCCCCCACCATTGATCACCCACCGATATTAGAGCTTCCTCTCACACCGTCTACTGGATCGGCGGAGCCCCCCACCCCTGTGCCCAACCCCTCCATGCACGACAGCGAGATTGACATCTTCGACGAAGAGGTGACTGCCGATCGTCTTCGTGTGTTCTACGAGGACTTGCGAGCTTGTCCTACGTACTGGGTCAAGTTGCGTGTGACCTTTTACTCGCCGCGTCGTACGTGTTATCATCTGTGTGGTCGTTGTGCCGGCCGGTCAGTGTATTGTGTTAATACCTTTTTGTATTATGATTGTGTGTCGTTTCACCGCGACTGCTACCGCGATGGTTATTTTTGTACTTTTTGCGATGCGAAATTGTATACTATTGTATTATAAATCCCCGTCTCTTCTGTAGCTGAGCGGTGGGTGTTGCGCTTGCTTGTGTCTTTCTGTGTAATCTATCATTTCTAATTTTAGCCTTAGTCTATCGTATATATTGTTTCTGTCGTCCTCGTTTAGATGTAATTTACGTAGTTCGTACCATAAGCGAGCGATGTCGTCTGTGTTTATTATTGTTTCCGTTTCGTACGGTTGTATCGACACTTTGAATGTAGGTATCTTCTTTATCTATATTCATGTTTGTTCTTTTGATCCACGGATCCCATTGTTTTTCGTCTTCGTAGCAATAAACGTGTGCGTACTGATTTTTGTATTTTATTGTAATTTTTGCCACGCTTTTTACTAACAATTTTGCCGTTCCCACTATTTCCTGATCCCCCTCCCTTTGTCTCTCCTGATACGTGTAGACGGTGTCTTGGTTTTTAATCTGTTCCTTTGTTTCTGTAGCGGCGTTTCCGTTTTCGCGCCAACTTTTATGACCGCCAGTTTGTGTTCTAGATTATCTTCGCTGTAGTGTCCGTTTCCCGGTATGCCGAGCGGTGTGTTCTTACCGACGTATCTTATATGTATGTTTTGTTTTTCTAGTTCGAATCTGTAGTGCTCGCGTATTCGTTCGTTTTCTTGTGCGATATTTAATTTTTCCGTTTCGCTCATTTTACCCGTGAGTCGTCTTTGATTCGGCACCGTTTCCGCTTTTACGTATCTATAGTTTATATGGTGTTCGGGTATTACTTCTCCTAAGAAAAAATTGGCTTGTTAAAATTATTAGAAAAAGATCGCCCACTTCAAATGATATACAGAAATTGGGATCTGTACGAATACCCAGCTTTGCCTAAAACTACAAAACATACCTGGTCCATCAAAACTTCATCGCAGATAGAAAAACCAAGATACGTTATTATTGGTCTACAGACAAAAAGAAAAAACAATGCAAGTTCTGACATGTCTCAATTCGATCACTGCCATATTCGAGACGTTAGAGTTTATCTAAATTCAACTTATTTTCCATATGAGAACTTAAATGTGAGTTTTTCTAATAACAGAATTGCTTTATTATACGAACAATATACCAGATTTCAACAGTCGTATTACGGACGTCGCTCGGAGCCCATACTAACCGAGAAACAATTTAGAGATATAGCGCCGCTGTTTGTAGTCGATTGCTCTAGACAAGCGGATAACCTAAAGACAGGTCCGGTTGTGGATGTGAGAGTAGAAATTGAGAGTGATTCAGAGATACCAGATCAAACTTCAGCATACTGTCTCATTCTGAACGACTGCATTGTTGAATATCGACCACTAAGTAATATTGTTAAGAAGATATCATGAAAGCGGATACCCTTATAGTAGAATTGCAAGGATTTAAAGATTATGTAAATAATTTCATCGTCAAAGAATTGGCTATTGTGAGTCAGGATCATACACAGACGTTCTTGGTAAAACCACCATATTCATTTCATTACCTAACACCAGAAGAAAAAAAGCAGGTGAGGTGGTTAGAAAGAAATCGAGGAATTTACTGGAGTGAAGGCTACATAGACTACAAAGAGTTTCATCGCGTTATTTTACCCTATTTAGAAAACAAAAAAATTATTACAAAGGGTTTGGAAAAGATAAAATGGATTAAAGAGTTATGTGCAAACTGTGAAGTGATTGATATAGGTGACAAAGGATGTCCTAATTTTGTGACATTAAAACAAAAGTTCTGTAAAAATAAAACTGATTTTAATTGTGTGCACCATAAAAAGAATTGTGCATTAAATAATGCAGTGTGTATTAGAAAATGGTATGATGATAATAATATGTCTGTGTTTAATATGTTTTAATTTTAATATGTTCAATTAATAAAAATCTAAATGTACCTACTTTTTGTTTTATTTAAATGTATTTAGGACAACTACACAACAAACTTTATATTAGCTCTAATTAGATGAATTGCGATAAGAAATACCATATCAGCAGTATTTGTCTCATTACAAAATTCAACCTTAATTACAGGTCTTCAAAGTTGCATGAATAATTTGTGTTAGTTACGTCAAATTAAAGCGTAATGATATCCAATTTTTCTGTCTAATTACAATTTTACAGTGAGAAATGAAATATAAAACCAGCCTTTTTCGCTCGCCGACAAAGATGAACCCGACACCTGTCTGTCGCTTATGATAAATACATTAGCACAACATAGCAGAAAGTGATGTGACGGTGCGATACGTATTTATAAACAGTACAGTTTTTGTTGGTAAGGTGCAGAGTGTTTATGTCTGCCTGAATGAATTAAACTAAAATTCGGACGTCCTTGGAATCCAATCTGGATCATAAAATACGGAGTGGCGTGTCAACTACACATGCCATTTCTAATTTTGTGAAGAGACGTGAGACAATCTGTCCTGAATCTTAGTTTAATGATTACGGTATCCTAAAATTTAGACGTCCTGGGAGTCCAATCCGGATCATAAAACACAGAGTAACGTGTCATCTACACACGGAACCTCTAATTTTATGGAGAGACGTGAGACAATCTGTCCTAAATTTTAGCATACTATATTCAGATAGTTTGCTTAGTAAAAAATGTGAAGTAGTGGTTTAGTGACGTGCAAAGTGGCGATGTCTGTCTAAATGAATTAAACTAAAATTCGGACGTCCTTGGAATCCAATCTGGATCATAAAATACGGAGTGGCGTGTCAACTACACTTGCCATTTCTAATTTTGTGAAGAGACGTGAGACAATCTGTCCTGAATCTTAGTTTAATGATTACGGTATCCTAAAATTTAGACGTCCTGGGAGTCCAATCCGGATCATAAAACACAGAGTAACGTGTCATCTACACACGGAACCTCTAATTTTATGGAGACGTGAGACAATCTGTTCTAAATTTTAGCATACTATATTCAGATAGTTTGCTTAGTAAAAAATGTGAAGTAGTGGCTTAGTGACGTGCAAAGTGGCGATGTCTGTCTAAATTAATTAAACTAAAATTCGGACGTCCTTGGAATCCAATCTGGATCATAAAATACGGAGTGGCGTGTCAACTACACATGCCATTTCTAATTTTATGAAGAGACGTGAGACAACCTGTCCTGAATCTTAGTTTAATGATTACGGTATTCTAAAATATAGACGTCCTGGGAGTCCAATCCGGATCATAAAACACAGAGTAACGTGTCATCTACACACGGAACCTCTAATTTTATGGAGAGACGTGAGACAATCTGTCCTAAATTTTAGCATACTATATTCAGATAGTTTGCTTAGTAAAAATTTGAAGTGAAAATGTGAAGCTTAGTTATTTGCTTAGTATTATAGTGGCATAGTGGCATTGCGCAAGAAATCTAGTAAGCAGCCGAGGTAAGCAATTATATTTAAAAGTGGAATAGGCCTTAGTGACGTGGAGGGTGGTGGTGTCGTATCTGAATGAATTAAACTGAAATTCGGACGTCCTTGGAATCCAATCTGGATCATAAAATACGGAGTGGCGTGTCAACTACACATGCCATTTCTAATTTTGTGAAGAGATATGAGACAATCTGTCCTGAATTTTAGTTTAATGATTACGGTATTCTAAAATTTAGACGTCCTGGGAGTCCAATCCGGATCATAAAACACAGAGTAACGTGTCATCTACACACGGAACCTCTAATTTTATGGAGAGACGTGAGACAATCTGTCCTAAATTTTAGCATACTATATTCAGATAGTTTGCTTAGTAAAAATTTGAAGTGAAAATGTGAAGCTTAGTTATTTGCTTAGTATTATAGTGGCATAGTGGCATTGCGCAAGAATCTAGTAAGCAGCCGAGGTAAGCAATTATATTTAAAAGTGGAATAGACCTTAGTGACGTGCAGGGTGGTGGTGTCGTATCTGAATGAATTAAACTGAAATTCGGACGTCCTTGGAATCCAATCTGGATCATAAAATACGGAGTGACGTGACAACTACACATGTTATTTCTAATTTTATGAAGAGACGTGAGACAACCTGTCCTGAATCTTAGTTTAATGATTACGGTATTCTAAAATTTAGACGTCCTGGGAGTCCAATCCGGATCATAAAATACAGAGTAACGTGTCACCTACACACGAAACCTCTAATTTTATGGAGAGACGTGAGACAATCTGTCCTAAATTTTAGCATACTATATTCGGATAGTTTGCTTAGTAAAAATTTGAAGTGAAAATGGGAAGCTTAGTTATTTGCTTAGTATTATAGTGGCATAGTGGCATTGCGCAAGAATCTAGTCAGCAGTCGAGGTAAGCAATTATATTTAAAAGTGGAATAGGCGCTGAACCAGTGTTTTAAGATATCATTCAACTAAACGATTGCTTGTTTGCTCACCATGGCCGTCCTTCAATAAAAGATAGTGGGTATTTTATAAATTAGATTTTGAAAGTGGAATAGGCGCTGAACCAGTGTTTTTAACATATCATTCACAAAAATGTTATTGTGCATTCTACCACACCGCGACAAGCAAGCGAAGCGAAGCGAAGTCGCATCAGGTAGGGTAGAATGCCCAATAACATCCTACTACGGCTACTCGGACTCGCTCCGTCGCAGCTCGACGCTCGCTCGCCCGAGTCTCGGAGTAGCGGTATTTACAAATTTCATAAAGTCTACGTAGGTTTTCAATCCAATCTTCAATAGTTCAATAACCACGTTAGTTTTCGCAAATGCGATCACGCTCCTTATTTGTAAAAGGCTACGGAACAATTTCGTATGCAAGTATTTTTACTTTAATGGTTTGTCTTTGCAAATATTTATTTGTAAACGCGATTGTGCTCCTTATTAATAAGAAGTCAGGGTTCAATTTCCTATGCAAGTATTTTTACTTTAATGGTTTGTCTTTGCAAGTATTTATTTGTAAACGCGATTGTGCTCCTTATTATTAAGTAATCAGGGTTCAATTTCCTATGCAAGTATTTTTTTTTCCAACAGGACTTGACATAGAAGTAGGAAGTTCAATCGTCTGTAAGTAGGTATTTATTTGAAAACGCGATTGTGCTCCTTATTCGTACAAAAATACGGGTCAATTTCCTATCCAGATAGAAAATACTTGAAAGTATCCCGAGCCCTGGTTTTAGTACCTGGTTTCTTAAAAAAGACGTACTTGTAAGCCCTGGTACTCGATTTTGCAAGTACGACCCATGTCTATAGCTGACCATGTACTGGTTTTCATGGTGAAGGGAGTGAAAAACAATTATAAGCAGCCAATTGCCTATTATTTTACGAATTGTTTAAGCAAATTCCAATTAAAAACCAAATTAAAAGTAGTAATCGAACAATGTTTTAAATGTGGTCTCATAATATTAAACACTGTTTGTGACCAGAGTCCTGTTAATGTCAGTGCTATAACAGAATTGGTTCAGGAAACCAAATCAAATTATTTAGGTGAAGGTAAAGAATGGCGTCATGAAGTGATACGTTTTAAAAGTCACGTCGTAGTCCCACTTTACGACACTCCTCATCTAATAAAAGGCATTAGAAACAATTTGCTAACAAAGGATCTAAGATATCGATGGTCATACGTTGACAACTCGTAACCCACATTTTTTCACAAAATGAGTTATGTACATCAAAAATTTTTAAATTAAACGCCAAATCTTTCCATTGATAACTCGTAATGCACAAAAAATGTCACTCGAACAATTTATGCCAAAGTTGACAACTCATAATGAACAAGTATCAACTTGAACTCACTAGAGCGCGAGTTACGAGGTGTCAACACAAAATGCAGTTCGCAAAATGCACTGACAGAGTAAGATTACGGCGCGAGTTTTAATTGTTTAAAAATAGTTTTATGTTTAATTACCACTTTAAATACGTCTATTTATTTCCGAAAAGTGACCTTGAAGGTATATTGGTAAGTTTTTATTTTAATTTTACTTAGAACGCACAATAAAAGCTCACTATTGACATTTTAAGCCATTCTTTCATCGATACTTTAATGTGTAAGATTAATTAATAAGAATTATTGAGTAATTCAACAATATTTTAGGTAATAATCGTAATAAAACCTATAGGTAACAATTATTACCTACATTCATTAATTGGTATAGGAATTGTTTTGATCGACGTCTGTTTTAGGTACTTATTAAACGTCTTTTGTTTTAGTGTTATCATGGAGACAAACAGTGAAGAAGAGCTTTTCTATGATGTTGTAACTGGCTTAAAGGAACAAGGACTAGTTGCTGTTAACGTGTCTCGTAATAAGAGGAGTGAGTTTGTCTATGAAAGTCAATCACAAGAATCATTGGAAAAGTCACCGAGCTCTCCCAAGTTACAGTTGTACACCTACGAGGTAAACAGAAACGGAGAAATGTTACTTTTGACAAAAAGTTATTCATCAGATCGACTTGAGAATGTTCCCCTGGATGTACTTAGCACCGAACAGTGCTGGCAAGATAATGACCAGACAGATACTTTAGCAGGTTCATCACGTACTGTTTTAAACGAATGTACCACTTCATCATTTTTGCACCAGCCTCAGCCACCGTCCACCCCATCACTTACTGTTTTGAACGAATGTACCACTTCATCATTTTTGCACCAGCCTCAGCCACCGTCCAGCCCATCACTTACTGTTTTGAACGAATGTACCACTTCATCATTTTTGCACCAGCCTCAGCCACCGTCCAGCCCATCACTTACTGTTTTGAACGAATGTACCACTTCATCATTTTTGCACCAGCCTCAGCCACCGTCCAGCCCATCACTTACTGTTTTGAACGAATGTACCACTTCATCATTTTTGCACCAGCTTCAGCCACCGTCCACCCCATCACTTACTGTTTTGAACAAATGTACCACTTCATCATTTTTGCACCAGCCTCAGCCACCGTCCAGCCCATCACTTACTGTTTTAAACGAATGTACTACTGCATCATTTTTGAACCAGCGTCAGCCACCGCCCAGCCCATGTCATAACTCGGAAAACATTATAGAGAGTATTGTAGAAGTCATACCTAGTGCAGAATCTCCTACAATTTTTAATCCATATGATTTTGAATTTGGAACTTTTAATGTAGTCGAGGAGACACGACATGATACAGACTCTCCAACTATTTTGCACTCATATGATTTTAACTTAGAACCTGAGTTATTAACTTCTCATGTAGTACCCACGAGTGATGATCGTATCTATGATCCAGATCAGACGTCCTGCTCTTCTGAAGATGATGATAGTTGTATAAATAAAGCGAACAGTACTGAAAGGAAGACAAAAAAAAAAAAGGCTTAGCTGAAGCAGAGCATTGGAAAGCTCCTATGAATAAAAAGTTACGAGAACAAGGAAAAGACTACATAGGTTGGAGAAGAAATGAAAATTCATGTAATACACATAATGCACTACGAGCGGCAAAAATATTGAAAGAGACTTGCAGTTCTGCTTTTTGTCGCTCGTCCAAAGAACGCCACTGCAACGAATTTACATTAGACTGTAGACAGCGATTGTTTGATCTATTTTGGAGTTTAAGTTGGGATCAAAAGAAAATGTTTGTGATTAACACTACTGATTAAATAAAAACTTTAAGACCCAATGGAAGTACCAGAAGAGGAGCGGCACTTCAATATTACTTGAAACAAGGGGATATAAAATTGAGAGTTTGTAAGACAATGTACTTAAATACTTTATGTATAGGAGAATGGTCGGTCAGGAGCTGGGTAAATAAATCCGAATGTGGTATGTTAGCAAGAGAAAGTGCTGAGCAAATAGAGAAAAAAAAGAGGGGAGAGAAGAAAAAACTGTCACGTGAATTTTTAGTTGAATTTATTGAAAATTTACCAAAGCTCCCATCACACTACTGTCGCAAAGACACCTCTAAGGCATACTTAGAACCCATTCCTGGAGGTATGGCGGAAGTGTATAGGACCTACACTGAAGCGAGCACAGTAAAAAACCTGGTTCCGTTATGTCGGAGTATGTTTGATAAAATTATAAAAGAAAAAAATATTGGCTTCCAGCAGCCGAAAAAAGATTTGTGTGATACGTGTCTAAGTTACTACACTAAACAAATTTCGGAACTCGAATATAAAGATCATCAGCTGAGGAAACAAAATGCAAGAGCAGAAAAAGAAAAGGATTTAAAGGAAGCAGGTGAAGGAAAATGTATTGTCTTAGAACAAGATGTTCAAGCTGTGAAAGTATGTCCATATATAAGAGCCAGCAGCGCCTATTACCGAAGCAAGTTGATCAACCACAATTTTACGGTTTATGAATATCCATCCAAAAAAGTAAGATGTTATTGGTTTTCAGAAGTCAACTCTGATACTCAGGCATCAGTCTTTGTCAGTTGCATTTTAGATTACCTACATGATATGGTTTGCAACTCTGGAGACGAATTTGTGACAAAGCCTTTCATTATTTGGAGTGACGGTTGCACCTATCAAAATAGGAATGCAGTCTTAGCCAATGCTTTATCTAACTTTGCTGCTTTAAATAATGTGATTATTTACCACAAATATCTTGAACCTGGGCATACGCAGATGGAAGTGGATAGCGTTCATGCTGCCATCGAACGTGGCATCCAAAAATACAACGCTATTTATGTTCCGTCGCAATATGCAGACATAACCAGGAAATCACGTAAAGATCCATACGACGTCAAAACGTTAAAATTTGACTTTTTTAAAAAGTTTGATGATCCAAAAGTGATGCGTTACGATAGTATAAGGCCTGGAAAGAAAAAAGGAGATCCTGTTGTCACAGATCTTAAAGTTTTAATGTACAAACCAGATGGGAAAATTTATTATAAAATAAACATTTGCGACGAAGACTATTCTTTGTTGCCATGTAGACCAAGAAATATTAATTTTCCCATAACAGCCTACGAGCAACTTTTTAAGAACTCGCCTAAACTTACTTCATGCAAATTCAATGACTTGCAAGCACTTAAAACTGTGATACCATCCGATTACCATTCTTTTTACGACAATTTGCCACACATGTAATTTTCTCAATATAAATAATAGTGATTTTTTTTAAATTGATAACTCGTAACTAACTGTTGACTGCTCGTAACACGTCAATAGTGAGGTTTTTTAAATATTGTTTACTCGTAACTGTTTAATTATTGATTATTTAATGAAAAACCTATGTGAGCATTTCATTGTTTTATTTTATTTCAATAAATAATTTGATTACCTACCAACTACTTTTTTATTTTATTTTTTTTTAATTTATTTTCGAAATTATACAGTTTTTTCCCTCTCCTGTAAAATTTGATGCATTGCAGTTACGTGGTGTCAACCTATGACCATCGATATGTTACTAATAATGAGGAGAAAATCGTAAAGTGGGACTACTTCAAAATGGTGTATGATGCCGATAAGTCGTATGGAGAGCTGAGACTTTTACATAAACTCACTGAAGAACATGTTAATCCAGAAAAAATTAAAAAAATGAGGGTCAAGTCGGCAACACAATTGTTCAGTCACAGTGTTGCTGTTGTGACTGAACATTTGACAGCAAGGGGCGATCTACCAATAGAATGTCGACAACTAGTTGACTTGACCCTTCTAATAGACGATTTGTTCGACTCTCTAAATGTAAACAGTTTCTCCATACCGAATGGCAAAGTTTTTAAAGGACCTGTAAAACGTAACACGCCTCATCATGAGCTGTGGAAAAAAGCCAAAATAGTTTTAAGAACCATCAAATTTGTAAAAAAAAATACTGTTGGAAACAAAGTCCGATTGGTTGAGAAAGTGGTGCCGTCTGTTACGAATTTGATTAAAACGATAGAGGGTATGGAACTCCTTTGGCAAGTGTTGTCTTGTAATTATAGAATCGATGCAATGATGACCAGGAACTTTAATCAAGACCTGTTAGAAAATTTCTTTGGAAACATTAGGAGTTATGGTGTAAGAAATACAGCGCCTAATACAGTAGGTTTTGAAGGGGCGTTTAAAGCGCTTCTTTTGAATAACTATAGCTCTCCTCATTCGGGGAGAGGTAATTGCGAGGAGGATTTTAACGAATGCCTGCAAAATTTAGATTTTTTTTAAAAGAAAAAAATGTTACTCCTAATGTTTCCGAAGAAAAAAATACAATTAATTTTAACAACGAAGTTTTCGATCAGCAACATGAAAATGATGCTGATCAAAGGTTGCAAATATTGTAAGAGTGATTTATTAGATAACACTTCCAATAAAAACAATTCGTTTATTACAGCCAAAGAGTACCAAAAAAAGAAATGGCTTTGCTATCCCAGTGAGAAAACAGAATACTTCTTCAAAGAAATACAAAGCATGGCCATTTCTTTTCCGAAAAGAAATGTGCCCAAATCGTTAGTCAAATCAAATATAACTTCGTTAGCAGACTTGCTAATCACGAATTTATTTAAATGTCCCAGTCACAAAGACGATCTTTATAAAATGTTTATCGACACAACATTGAATATAATTATTTATAGTTGGTGTCGATCTGTCAATCGGATTTTGTCCGGGAAAAAAAAATATGAAGGTGATGACGAAATAAAATTAGCTGCTGTTAATTATTATAATAATCATAAAAATTATAAAAATAGAAAATAAAGATGAAATTAAAGTACTTAGTTGTTTTAATAAAACCCATTTTTTGCATTTAACTAGTATTTCCCCGTACCGAACTTTGTTCTTACTTTCTTGATGTGAATATTTGATTTCCTAAATATTGGTATTATTATAAAATAATGTTCCGCAAGAAAAGTAGAACAAAATAGTTCGGTACTGGGAAATACAAGGCTCCTAAAAATCTAATATCAATTACATTAGTATGTGTAGGCAAAGCTGTGCGTGTGTGTGTGTGTGTGATATATCGGTAGTTCTGGGTTCAGATATTAAGATGGCGCTTCAAACATGTCATGGCTAAAAGTCACGAGAGAGGGCACTCTTTCCCTTTTTAGATATAGTACTCTGTGGCTACACCTATAATCTGTCTGTGTATTGTGGCAGGTCAAAAGAGAAAGATAAAGATGTATCTGAAATGGTGGTAATGGATTTGACAAAGGGACTGCTGGATAATGGACGTACACTTTACACAGATAACTACTATACCAGTATTCCACTGGCTTACAGGCTAAAACATAGAAAGACAGATTTGGTGGGAACATTGAGAGCAAACAGAAAACATATATCGAAGGAAGTTATTGGAAAAACACTGAAGATAGGAGAGATAGCATGCATGGAGACAGATGACGGAAAAATAGCAATGACAAAATGGAGAGACAAGCGTAACGTAACGATACTAAGTACTAAACATTCAGCGAACTCAATGCAGACCGTCACAACTAAAACCGGAAGAAGAATTCTGAAACCATCTTGTGTCATTGATTACAATACTGGCAAATCAAGTATTGACATAAGCGACCAAATGGCATTCATACAGTTCTGCACTGAGAAGATGTGTCAAATGGTACAGAAAGCTGGTATTTGAATTGATCTGGGGTACAAGCCTCGTGAACGCCGATTATTTGTACTCCAAATATAGCAGGCTCAGCAAACTGAGTATCACTGAGTTTCGAGAGAAAGTCATTGAACAGATGATAGACAAATAAGACGCGTGTAATAAGTACCGCGCCAGAACACGTAGAGAGAAGAAACTCAAGCTCAAAAACACACAAACTTATAGACCATATTTCCGGAAACCCGCCAAAATCAAAGAGAGGCCGTTGTAAGGGTTGTTATGAAATGTATGGTAAAAAGGGCACAATAATTCAATAATTGATGGTAAAAGGAAATATGCATCTCAAGTAAAAACTATTTGCAGTATTTGTAAATTCTTCTTCTGTCGAAACTGCTTCAATAAAGCACACCCATAAAATGAAAAAAAAATGCATGTTTTTTTCAAAATAATTTGTGATGTGAACTAAATTTACAAATACCTACTTTTACTATTAACAGTCATTAGAAATTAATGTTTAGAATAAGCTTTTTCAGTTTTCTCAATAATAAAAACAAATCTGTAAACTTTTGTGTTTTTTTTTAGCCATATTTTCTTCATTTTTTAAGACATTTACACCCCAATAACACAGACATATTCTCCAGGGCCAACGCTTTTGAACGCCTTACTAAAATGTATGAAACGGTGTATACTGAGGGATACACCGGCCTCCAAAGACGGGGCAGTGTGGTGTATCATTAAGGATACACTGGCCTGTGACAAAACACCCTATGGTGTATCATTAAGAATACACCGGCGCTGAGCGTGTTAAACTTTTTCACCTACTGCCATGCACCAACAAGACGCGATTGGCTTTGAAAAATATGAATTAAATCTGAATCTGAGCCATTATCACAGCTCATTCTACCCCTCCACCAACCAGCAGGCGACGGTTGTTATCCACCCCAAAGTCTGGAGTGGCTTCTCCTGCACGCACGACACTTACGGCGCGTCGAAGGCGTACACTCGCACCATTTGATAGAGCAACTTGCGAGTTCGTTACTATCGAACAACTACGTCTTCGTCAGGAGGAAAAACGGGACAGGCAGCTCCATGAACGGGAGACTCGTAGGAAAGAGGTCGACCACCATGAGCATAACCAACTCTTACGCAGGTTTGGAGACATTAAGGAAGCATGGTTTGACCACTATCGTGGTAAGGACGACACCGAGCGATTAGGCACTCCATAGTAACTAATATTTTGATGTCAATTTTTGATTCGGTTTTATATTTTAGTACTGATAACTATCAGTATTTTAAACAAACATGTTTATAATGTAAATATTGTTGTATGACATTCCACGTGTTATTGAAAGACATTGAGGTATTTTGGGTTTAGGTGCTCTTTTATTGAAGATGAGAACTGGTGACTCCGATGACCGTTTGTCACAATTATATAATGGTCCCAAGGCGCACATTAGAAAAATTTATGAATAAAGTTAGGAAAATATTGGTGCAAAATTTTCTGCCCAGAAATCTGGGAATCGGACATATATCCTGTGAGCAACTGTTGCAACACAACTTAATGACCCAACGCAATTTATAACCAAAATAGTGAAAATCCAATAATAATATGTGATGGAACTAATATTTATTTAAATAAAAGTTTGAACTATATGTTCCAAAAAGAGACATACTCGTTACATAAATATAGAATCTTATTAAAACCATTTCTGCTGGTGGCACTTGATGGTTTATCATTAAACAAGTTATGAAATTCACCGAAAGTACATCTTTGCTTCAATTAAATATTTTTTCGGCAGCACTAAGACCTATTTTACTGTACGGTTTCATAAGATTTGTCCTCAAAGGGAAAGCATCATCTCCAATAATAACACCGTATTCAGGCAAGCCAAGAGTCTTGTTTTCCATCGCAATATTCAATGAACTATCTCTAAATATTGCACTATCGCTTGCTCGTCCATTTGCACCTACGTCTATGTAAATAAAACAGTAATTAGCATCAACCATAGCAAATAATATTATACTGTAGGTTTTTTTATAATTGAAATAAACTGAACCAGAACACGGAGGCCTCTTGACGATAACGTGTTTACCGTCGATTGCACCAAAACATCTAGGAAAATTCCACCGCTGAAGAAATTTATTTTCGATTTCTTTCCATTCATCAGCTTGTTTTGGGACCTGAGAACAATTCAAAGTTAAATTTCAATGTAATTTCTAGGAACTGTCACAAAGTAGTCCAGACACAGCAAGAGATGAAGACAATAACATTATCGATTCTGAAAACGACAACGATGTCTTCTCCGAGAAGAATGTCCTAAGAAGAAGTCGCCTGAAAAAATGGGACCACCCTCGACGTCAAAGAAAATATATATATTCACATATTCTGTCGAAAGTGCAGACTCGCAATTTTCTTTTACTTCGACTAGTGCCTCATCGTTGAACAATGAAAATGACGATGGAGATGTTTTGCAGCAGGCCATTATTAATGCGTTTGGAGGAAACGTATAAATTGTCGTCAAATATAATATTGTCTAATAAAACTGGTGTTTAATTTTGTAGTAATTTTATTTTCACTCACCTGAATAAACGGTCGAAGGGCATGAGAAATTGCTGTTAGCACTTCGGGTAAAAACTTCGAAATAGTTGATTCCGGAACTCTGAACAGGTACTCTAAAGACTTCAAAGAATCGCCCGTGGCTAGATAACGTAATGTTATTTCCAATTTCGTGGTAACTGGTATTGCCGGTCTCATTGTCGTATCATTTTTTTTAAGGATTCCGTCTACCATTTGCAGTAAGTCATCAAATTTGGAACTGTTCAGTCTCAACATATTTCTATAGGCCAAAGGATCTTGATCTTTCAACTCTCTTAATAAACCGCTGGAAGCACCATATTCATCACGTTTTTCTATCCACGATCTTACCCATTTTCTTTTCGGTTTACATTTTTTCTTCAGTTTTTGTTGTAAATACTTTTTCATAACATGAGCTAAAATAACTGCTCCCGCGCGAACTACTTCCTTCGACATACCTAGCTTGAACTGCCAAAAGTCCAAAACACAAAAAGGTGCTCGCAACTAGTTCACTAGCAGCGACGATGACACACAGCTAGTTGACTAGCTTACAGGCCAACACGCCAGCGAATGGCTAGTAAATTAGCCCGGCTTTCTATTTTTTCAAGCAGCTTTTTTACAATCGGATATTTAAAAGCAGATTGTAAAAAGCTCAATGACACGGAGCAAGTTTACAAGCTACTCGCGAACTCGCCGACTAGCAGCTTGAAAACTAGCCCAGTGTTATCGAGGCTTTAGAGCCTGAACGAACACACTTTTAAACTATTAAACACAATTAGTAAAAAAACCATTTAATTTTTTTATTACAAATCACAGGGTTAATTCCAATGATGCATTGATTTTAAGTATAAATTAACATCTCACATTTTAATGGAAAAGCTTGATGCTTTACAAATACATTGAAGAAATTAGCAAAAAATTTACAGTTTCACTACAAAATGTACCTTCAAAAATCGATAAGTAAATAAGGGAAAAAACTAGAAAAATAAAATAGAAAATAAATCATAACTAACCTACACGCATCTTGTATAATAAAATGACTAATATTACAAAAGTTTTTTTGTAATATTGTTCTCTAGAGCTAAATAGCTGTAGTGGTCCTTAAACTTTTTCACCTACTGCCATGCACCAACAAGACGCAATTGGCTTTGAAAAATATGAATTAAATCTGAATCTGAGCCATTATCACCACTATGCGTTTGTATCTTCACCATCTACTAGCTGGCAGTCACTGCACTCAGAAACTTTTGCTCAAGGATCAATATGACAAAATCAATCCGCAAGAAGGCGTTCATGGATGCAGCCTGCAGGCGCTGCACATTCTACCCCTCCACCGACCAGCAGGCGACGGTTGTTATCCACCCCAAAGTCTGGAGTGGCTTCTCCTGCACGCACGACACTTACGGCGCGTCGAAGGCGTACACTCGCACCATTTGATAGAGCAACTTGCGAGTTCGTTACTATCGAACAACTACGTCTTCGTCAGGAGGAAAAACGGGACAGGCAGCTCCATGAACGGGAGACTCGTCGAAAGAGGTCGACCACCATGAGCATAACCAACTCTTACGCAGGTTTGGAGACATTAAGGAAGCATGGTTTGACCACTATCGTGGTAAGGACGACACCGAGCGATTAGGCACTCCATAGTAACTAATATTTTGATGTCAATTTTTGATTCGGTTTTATATTTTAGTACTGATAACTATCAGTATTTTAAACAAACATGTTTATAATGTAATTATTGTTGTATGAAATTCCACGTGTTATTGAAAGACATTGAGGTATTTTGGATTTAGGTGCTCTTTTATTGAAGATGAGAACTGGTGACTCCGATGACCGCTTCTCACAATTATATAATGGGCCCAAGGCGCACATTAGAAAAATTGAAGAATAAAGTTAGGAAAATATTGGTGCAAAATTTTCTGCTCAGAAATCTGGGAATCGGACATATATCCTGTGGCAACTGTTGCAACACAACTTAATGACCCAACGCAATTTATAACCAAAATAGTGAAAATCCAATAATAATATGTGATGGGACTTATATTTATTTAAATAAAGGTTTGAACTATATGTTCCAAAAAGAGTACTCGTTACAGTAATCCAGTAATCTGGGAATCAGAAATATATACCGTGGTCCGTGACCAACTGTTGCCACACAACTTAATGATACCCAATGCAATCCCTCAACTTTGGAGCCGCGCTAAAGTGATAGACCTACTTAAACCAGGAAAATGCCCAAAAGACCCTAAAAGCTACCGACCTATTTCCCTCTTATGCCACACATTCAAACTATTTGAAAGAATCTTGCTGAACCGTCTTACGTCCACAATCGAATCATATCTTATCCCCGAGCAAGCTGGCTTTAGGCCAGGAAAGTCGTGTACCAATCAGACCCTCAAACTGACACAATTTATCGAAGATGGTTTCGAGACGAACAATGTCACAGGTGTTGTATTTGTTAACCTTTCGGCAGCCTATGACACAGTCAACATCAAACGTCTCCTACTGAAGCTCGGCGAGCTGACAAGGGATACTGGTTTTGTACATATTCTTAGCGCTATTTTAACTTTTTGACCGCCAGAGCGTAAACGCATCGGCGCCCCTCCCACACCAAGCCACAAATTCAGCGCAAATACCTACAAAAAAATAGGGATTCCAACTTCTTATCGATAACCAATTAATCATTGCTTTTCGACCCATACTTTTTAAATAAAATATTACTCGTAACATCATTCTTTTATTTATTTTGACCCTATTTCGAATTATACTATCATTAAACAGCAGTTGCAAAGTTTTAAAAACTTAAAACTAGACTTTAGAAATACAAATGAATAAATCAAACAATAATAAGGTGCATCACTAATCTCGTTCGTGACGTCGTCCGCTGTCGGGAAGAGCCGTATCTGGCGTGGCTGGCGCACCTTTTAACAACTGCCTCGCATGCGACTAGGGATGGGATATTGCGGGACATAATAAATAATAATCAAGGAGTATTTAAAACAATTTAATCAATTTACTTAAAATATTACTCTGATTCTTCGTAACTTGGCAAACTTATGTCACCCAAGTCCTTTTGCTGTCGCACTTTTCTAATAACGTTCAGTATATTCACATAAGTTACTGAACGTTTTACTTCTGGCACTCGATCCAGTTCAAAAGCGACCAGTCTTGCGAACACCGCATTTCGTGGGTCGCTAGGGCTCGGTTTGTTAAAATCCAACGGAGGTAAATTAGAGATGTCCTCTTATGACATCAGGCATCTTTCCGTGCTTCCCGGAATCGATCTTAAAACACTCTCCTGATGGGAAATTAACACATATTTCAGTGGCATTGACATTAATGGAATGATAGAAAACCGACTCTACTTCTTGGTGTTGGCGAAGGAATATGATCTTTCGACTTTTACGTTTATTAGCGCTCGTGAGTCGAAAACGAAGGATGGGAAAGTGTCCAGGAGCATAAGCTCGTTAAAAGCGTACTCTCTTTCGGAAAGTAGATTTCTAGTAAAGAAACTACCGATAAATTTAACTCCGGATGAATTCAAATACGCAAAATATCTACGGAACTTTTCATCGCTATTCCAGTTGAGAGTAAATATAGCTATCTCCCAGATTGGTTTTACGAGCGGAGGTTCATCAATGTAATCGCACTTTCTAAATATACTAGTCAGGAAATTCAGAAATAGTACGTGGGTCCTTCTTCTTTTTTATCGACAATGACTTGTCTTCTCCGCAAAAAAAATAATCTTTTGCTCATAAATACTACATTACTTATTTTTTTATATAAAAATACACTTGACAATGCAATAATTTTAATATCCTCAAAACTAGATTTTATTCATAATTATTTTTTACAAAATCAGTGTGACATAGTATACAAAAAGCGTGACGGAGGTGTTATACATACAAATAAAGTGTGTCCCTCTATGACTAGTAATGTAAACAAACTGGTCTCGTAAAAAAAAATCACATTGAAAGTTTCTATCCAAGAACATTTACTGAACTACTTAACCTTTTTTATTACATTAATAAGAAGAAATAATTTTTAATGTTTATATTATTAAATAAAAAAAATATTTTATTGGCTGTCTGCCGATGTAAATATATGATTTTAGTTGCTACCTTCTGTCACTCATTTTATGGTACAAAATAGTGTGCGTTAGAAACTTTGACCTTGGTCACTAGGTTCGAGAATAGTCCCCCTCCACCCTGCACTCGCGCTATACGTTCCCACCCCCCGGCAATACCAGTCAGTCGCTCGCAAACAATAACAGGAGGTGCGTGTGTTTATTTAGCGACCGCTCTGTCACGTAAGTTACGACTTCCAAATGTTATTCTAATTTCGGGGTTTTAATATTAATTGCTTAATTTATGATAAATATTTCATATATACCCAGTTTTATGCGTAAATTATAATTAGGAAAATGCTGAATATCTCGAACACTACTATTTTACACCTCTGTCACGTAGCACATCTGTCACGAAAATGTGTGACGAAGTGGTATAACTCGTGACGGAGTGGTCATTTTTGTGTGGAATTTAGAGCCTTAGTTAATATCCATAATAGATGATTGCTAGTTTGTTTTTTGTTGGTTATTCTATTGTCAACTATTTTGTTAATTTAAGGTATTACCATCAAGTAAATGAAAAAATGGCATTATATGCGGCTGAAAGACAGCGACGGTGTCGTGAAAAAAGAAATCTTAACCCTGAACTTGTTGCAGAAGTAAAACGTAAACATTTAGAAAGGTATCATGCTCGCAAAAAGTTAGTTAAGGATATAACACCAAAAGAACATAAAAAAATAAAAAGACAATGGCAGATTAGAAATAAAAAGAGAAGAGAAAGACAGAAAACTTTGCAGAACGTTTTGATTAACACTCCGGCTTCTACACCGCCTCCTTCAAGTCCCAGACTACTTCCATTAAGTCCCAGATCTCGTTCACAGACTCCAGCCTCGTCTGTTGCTAGTAGCAGTGGAAGAAAACAAGTGCGACGAGGTAGATCACTCCTTTATAGACAAAATATTCAACTTCAAAACCAAATACAAGAATTACTAAGAAAAGTACAGAAATACAAGAAAAGACTTCAGCGACAGAAAAAGAAACAAAATAAAGTGCTTACAACAACTCATAGTGAAAAAGAAAAGGAACATGGCAAAGAAGAATACAGAAAATATACTATCTTATCAAATACCATTAAGAAACATTACAAGCACACAAAAGACCACAAAATAAAACGCTTTATTAAAAGTATATTTGAAGACCCAGCAATTCAACGTTCCGGACAAAAACTTCAACTGGCAATAGAAACCATTGGAATCAGGAGAGTGACAAAGTATAGTTCCATCTTGCCAAAAAATTCATGATTTTTATCTCAGGGATGATGTGTCACGGGCCACTGCTGGAAAAAAAGAGACAGTCACTTATCAAAAAAGGAAGATGCAGAAAAGAATTTTGTTGGATACTAAGAAAAATCTCTATAAGTCATTACTAAAAGAGGACCCCAACGTTAAATGTCACTACAGTTATTTTGCAAAATTTAAACCGTTTTATGTCGTACCACCTTCAGTTGACAGTCGTGAAACCTGTATGTGCAAGGTACACGCAAACATTGCATTCATGAGAATTATTTTGTATAAAAATAAAGTTATAAAGACAAATGACATGAACCAGATAATCTTACAAACTGTATGCGATATAAATTCATTACCATGTATGAAAGGGAAATGCGAAAAATGTAAAGCAAAAAAGCTCAATTATGATACAACCACGATCGCAAAAGAAAAAGTTTTGGAATTACCACAATGGGTCAGAATCACAGATATTGTCGAGAAAGATGGAAGAAAAGTTAAAATCAGCAAGAACATAAAACAAATACAAAAAATCACTGCTGAAGATTTGATTCAAAAATTTGAAGATGAGTTAAAGATTTTAAATTCCACATATTTAATATTAAAAATCAATATAAATCATACCAACAATGTACAGATGGATTGACAGAAACCGAAATTGCTTTACATATTGACTTTAGCGAAAACTATGCCTGTAAGTAGAAGAAATCCAGTCAGTGCATTTTGGAGGATCTCGAAACCAAGTAATCATTCCATACATTCCCAAGACTCAAATTACTTAGATTTTGAAGGGATTTAAGTTTGAGTACAAATAAATACTTAAATAAGTTATTTGCATTTTTAAGTCATAATGATTATCAAATACATACACCCTCCCACACACACACATTATATATATTCACATTCATCAAACAAACATACATAGCAAACATTCATTCATTCATTCAGTCTTAAGTAGGTACCTACGTCAAAACCATTATTAAGCAATCTAGTGCATAAAATAATCTTACCTTAGACATATGGCTAATCTTTGTTCTGGGCAAATACATTCTCTGAAACTTGTATCTCGTACTCTTATGTCTAGTCGTCCCAGTAAATCGTCAAAAGTGGTTGCTGTCATTCGAAAATAATTGAAGAACTTTGATTCGTCTCTTCTAAGTTCACCCATTAATGTTTCAAATGTTCCAAGTGAAAATCTTTCCCGTAAAATAGGGTGTACCCAATGTTTTCTATTTCGCCTTCTAAGATACCACCACAACACAACAATTTCGTCGTCCATTAATCGCGCAGGTCGAAATTCAACTGAGGTACTGTCTGAATTTCTTCCGGGATCCGATGTAATGTGAACACTCTGTCCGGTGTCCGGTTTTCGGCAGATCTGCCGGTTCGGCGTAGTGGGAACGCTGCCTGACAGTGGTAATGGATAATTTAAAAAAAAAATGATTATTTAAAAAATTCCGTCTAATGGAGCTAGATAATAGTAAATGTTTATATTCTTGATAAGAAAATAATAAGAAACTGAAGTTCTGATTTAAAATGAGACATAAATAAAATAAATACTTTTGTGACTGAGGTATTATTTTTTTCATACCATTCCTACGAAATTTGAAATAAAACGAAAATTACATGTTTTCGCTGCATTTTGGGGGATGAACTGCTCGCGTCCGTAGGATTTACTTGACTTTTGATCACCCTACACGTGTCCCCTGGGTAGTGCTAAACGAGCAGTAAATACGGTGGTAGGCCATATCATCGGCTGCCGGCTTAAAGGTTACCACCCACCAGATAAAGTCATGCCGCCAAGCGATCCGTCGTGTTCCGGCATGTTATCTGGTGAAGCCGTAAGGTGGAGGATGGGTCTGAACAGTTGTGTTGCGATGTACGCCGGGTATGATGCACCAGTTGCTGTTGTGTCGGAGGTTTGATCATGGAGGGTAGCGGGATCCGAAGCACGGTGCTCCGCTGGCCGACCGCAGATAGTTGGGGGCCCAAGTAGTGTGCCAGCCACACACGAAAGGCTGCCCCGCCAACTGCGAAAAATCCCAGGGTGGCCCCATCGTGCCGGTTGGCGACCGGATGAGAGGACCCGATGGCGATCTCTGGGGGGGTTCGGGCGTCCCCGCAGTCTCCAAATCAACCCTCCATTGGCGCAGCAACTCTGGTTGTGTTGTTGGGTTTGACATCGCATTACCTCGCTCAACTGCCATCTTCCACCAGCCCTATTCACTAAAATTATATACATGAAAGCTAATAAAAGGAAAAGTAAGTGTGTACAGCGGATGCACGTCCTCTCGTTCCATGTGCACCTCTCAAACATACGAGGACTGCACTCCAATCTCGATGCAGTCCACCACCACCTCGAGACTGACAAGCCCCACTTACTTTTCTTGACGGAGACGCAGATCAGATGTCCGTCTGATGCGGCGTATCTCGACTACCCGGGATACTCTTTGGAGCACCATTTCCTGCAGCGTGCCGGGGTCTGTGTATACGTCCGCAATGACATCTGCTGCCAGCGTCTCCGTCACCTTGAAGACCCCAGTTTTTCAAGTTTATGGTTACTGGTGGACACCGGTGTGGACAAAATTGTCTACACCTGTGTTTACCGGTCGCACAGTGGCGACCAGGAGACGACTCGGCTGTTTGGCCACCTCAGTGAGGCCGCCGATGAGGCTCTGCATCGGCACCCTGATGCGCAGTTTGTCGCTCTGGGGGATTTTAACGCCTGCCATCAAGACTGGCTTTTCCCATACCAGAGGACCGACCACGCTGGGAGGGAAACTCGAAACTTTGCAGTGTCGCTGGGCCTCTCCCAGTTGGTAAAGCAAGCGACGAGGGTGCCTGATGTAGTTGGTCATACTGCCAATTGTCTGGACCTACTGCTGACCACCGATCCGGACAGATGTATCGTAACAGTTTCCTCACCACTTGGAACTTCAGATCACTGTCTGGTGAAGTCTGTATCGTCCTTCTCCCCACCTGACCGCGACTCACGTGGCGAACGGCGAATGTGGCGATACAGGTCGGCAGATTGGGATGAGATGCGGCATTTCTTTGCGTCTTATCCTTGGCAGCAGGTCTGCTTCTCTTCTGAAAATCCGTCGAGCTGTGCGGATGCTGTAACCGATGTGATACGCCAAGCTATGGAGTATTTTATCCCTTATAGCGATGTACGCATCGGTGGCTCAGCTCACCCGTGGTTCAACGCCGATTGCGTTCAGGCTGAAGAGCGTAAGCATTCGGCGTTTCTCGCCTGGGTTGACGCTCGTGACCGTAAAGCTCCGGATCTGAATTCAAAGAAGAGAGCCTTCAACCATGCTGCCAAGTCCTACAAAAAAGCATTAAAGAAGGCACGCTTCGACCGCATAACCCATATTGGCAAAAAACTCTCTGCACAGCCGTCCGGTAGCAGAGCATTCTGGTCTCTTGCCAAGTCGGTCGAGGCGAACTTCTGTCGGCCCACTTTGCCTCCGGTGGTAAAGCCTGATGGAACACTGGCTCATACGGCAAGAGAGAAAGCAGGACTCTTTGCATCTCTCTTTGCCCATAATTCTCGTCTTGACACTAGCAATGCTGCTCCACCGACTCTGCCTCATTGTAACTCTTCAATGCAGGAGGTTCACATGAGGAACAGAGAAGTTCTGAGAGAGCTGCGTCGTCTAGACGTGAATAAAGCCAGTGGACCAGATGGCATACCAGCGATTGTTCTAAAGGCTTGTGCGCCCGAGTTGTCTCCTGTATTGACGCGCTTGTATTGCCTCTCATTTAGGACTGGTATAGTGCCCAAGTCCTGGAAGCTTGCCAACGTGCAACCCGTGCCCAAAAAGGGCAGTCGTGCCGATCCTGCCAACTATCGGCCGATTTCGGTAACCTCCATACTCTGCAAGATTATGGAGCGTGTATTGAACTCGCGCCTCATGGCATACCTGGAAGGTAACGATCTCCTCAGTGACCGACAGTACGGGTTTCGCCGCAAGCGGTCTACTGGGGACCTACTGGTTTATGCCACCCACTTGTGGGGCGAGGCCCTCGAGAAGAATGGGGAAGCGATTGCCGTTTCCTTAGATGTCTCGAAGGCCTTCGACAGGGTATGGCACGCTAGCCTATTGAGTAAGCTTCCAGCGTACGGCATTTTCCCTGGTCTGATTAACTGGGTAAAAGACTTCCTGAGTGAACGGTCTCTCCGAGTTGTTGTCGACGGATGCTCATCAGAGCCCATGACGATTAATGCCGGAGTTCCTCAGGGGTCTGTTCTCTCTGCAACTCTCTTCCTGTTGCATATCAACGATCTGCTGGTGCCCGGTATCTATGGGTATGCAGATGATAGCACAGTTGTAGAGAGATACCTGCCCAGTGCTCGGGCTAGTAAGGAGCTAATCCGGTCCGAAAGAGAGGCTATGGTAGAGCGAACGAATATCTCACTTCAGGCAGTCTCCAAGTGGGGTGAAGCCAATCTAGTGGGATTCAACGCCGCCAAAACACAAGCGTGTCTTTTCACTGCCAAAAGGAGCCCGTGCACCTTGGTTCCTACTTTTCGGAATTTATCCCTGGAGTACACCGACCGCCTTCAGCTCTTGGGGGTTGAAATTCCCTCAGACCTTAACTTTGGGCGGTTCATTGAGTCCAAAGCCAAGGTAGCTGCTAGGAAGCTGGGCGTTCTTTCAAAGGTCCGGCGGTACTTCACACCGGGACAGCTTTTAATGTTATACAAAGCACAGGTCCGTTCGTGTGTGGAGTACTGCAGTCACATATGGGCTGGTGCTGCAAAATGCCACCTGGCAGCTTTGGACTCGGTGGAAAGGCGTGCAAAGAGGCTAATTGGTGATCCAGATTTGGTTAAGTCCAACCTTCAAAGCCTTGAGCATAGGCGTAGGGTAGCCAGCCTTTCGGTGTTTTACAGGATGCATTTTGGAGAGTGTGCGCACGAATTGCATGACTTGATTCCGCCATCGCAATTCTACCATCGGACATCCCGACGTACGGCGAATATTCACCCTTACGTTGTTGAAACCTCTACGGTCCGGACTAAGCGTTTCGCCTCGTCGTTTATACCGCGTACGTCGAAGGACTGGAACAGTCTGCCTGCTGCGGTCTTCCCGTCCGATTATAATTTGGGTGTCTTCAAGGCTAGAGTGAATAGGCTCTTAATAAACTAGTGCGCCTCACCATCAAAGATTGCATCGCTACTTACCATCAGGTGGGATCGCAGTCAAGCACTAGTTTATCTTAATTAAAAAAAAAAAAAAATTATATGTTTTTGTAATCTACAATAATGAGGCAATAATTTAAATCACATTTCACTAAATAAATCACAAGTTTTTTTTTTTATCAAATATAAAAATTTGCCGGTCAGATTGTCGATAAAAAAGAAGAACGTCCCACGTATTCAGTTATAATTTCAGCGTCCAGACGTCTCTTTACGTCCTCGGCGTACTCACGGATCTGATGCGCTCCCATAGCACCGGCATTTCTGAGGGTCATCTGCGGATTACTATACCCAACGCAACTCATTTCATGTACTTCTCTACTTAAAATAAAGGGTTGTAGGAAAAACTTGGAATCATGAGGCAAATCGTACGAGTCTAAATTCGCCATTTTAATTTTTATCTGATACATGATTACATGCTCGTAAAACCAGTCTGAGGTAAATATACCGTGCAATATCGCAACCTCGGCCCTCATAACTTCTCGCTTCTCAGCGGCGTACATCGCATTAGTGTCGCTGTGGCGTACGTCCCATATAAAACTTATATCTCTTACACACTTGAAATCGTATTGCGCGCACAGCCGGGGTAAATCCTCCGAACTCAGCACTCTTTCCCGAACATGTTGCACTTTGAAGGGAAGGTTGGACAATTCGATCATATCAGCAGGATCGAATTGTCCAACCTTCCCTTCAGCATGATTCTCTGCGCGCCTCAGCTTGGAACGTTCGTGTTTTCTTGCGCTAAGGCAGGCATCCGTTACAATGACGAGCAGAACGGAAGAAATTCTGGGTCTTATCAAAACTATCGTTCCTCTACAATCGGTTCGCAATGACAGCTTTACGTTGTGCGAGATCACTGGCTCATTCAATAATGAGTTTGTCGCCATAATACCATTCTTAGGAGACTTTGCAAGCGCGAATGAAGAATTCTTCAAGACAAAGGAGTACATCAGCACATTTCACGGAACCGACATTTTTGGTGGTAAAATTATCAAATTGCTGCGATTGCGCATCATCTTCAAGGAGAAAGCAAAGCCGGGTACAGGTTATGACGTGCATCTATATATGCTCCTGAATATATTATTAACCAGTCGAAGAACTCTCAATGTATGGCACAGCGACTGGCGTGAGTCATCTGTGCCGGCCATTGAGCATGCGCTGTCAACATCAGGTGTTAAGGATTGTTTGCATAAGTACATAATAAAATTTTGGTTTGCTGGATTTTTAAATAAAATAGACTTAAACTTACTTAGACTTACTTTTTAGCTTTTCCGAAGATTTATTTTGAACTAAACACCTTACAATTATTGTAGTGGAATGTATGATTTAAAAGTACCTACTTAGTTATATTTATTGCATGCGTTTAAACGAATGTGTAAGTACGTACACTTACACATTCGTTTAAACAGAGACGTCACACTTTAATTCATTTGCGTCCCATTTGCTCCGTTGATAAATTATGTTTTTGTTTTCCACAATTTTATAAATATTATGCATTAGGAATATTCAGATACGAATAGTTGTCATTAAAAAATAATTGTCGAAGTAATAGTAAGTTATTTTAAATAAAATATTTCATAAAATTGAAATATTTTATTTACCTTACTTGCCCATCACTAGCTGTCGTGTCTTGACGTCCGTGGCGTGAGGAAGAACACTTTTACGGATTTCGATTTTTGATGATTATTTTGTCTAGTGAAATGTAAATAATGAATAGGAAAAAGAAATACAGAAAATTTAATTTAGTATATTTATTTTGTACTTAAAAAATGTCGTTTTCTTGACGGCTGTAGACGTCGGTGGCGTGTTTGGCACGTTTTCCTTTGTCGGCTATAGCCGTCCGTGGCAGTCAAAAGGTTAAATAATCGTCGCTTTCAAGTTCATCTTATCCACAACAAAAGCAGGTGGCGCAGTCTGAAAAACGGCCTACCTTTTTTTTTTTTTATGGTGGGAAAAAATCATGCATTGACATCCCCCGCCCTTGGGCGGAGCGGGAGATAGTGTCAGACTCTTACTGACTAAAAGACCCACCCCGTTCCTTCTAGCCTTCATACCGGGGCTCGAGCGCCCTTTCGGATAACCCTGGCCCCAGTAGGCTTCGACCCGGCTGGGTCCCTGCTGTTGCTGACAACTCCTTGAGGCGCGCGGGAACAGTGCGCGCCGTCGACGACTTGGGCTTGTTCCGGACAGTTACCGGACGGCCGGACAGTGAGCTACCCATTGCTCACTGTCCGCAAGCCCGCGTCTACGTTGGCCGGAAATCGGGATCAGAATCCCGGCGACGGCGGCGGCGATAACGCCGTTGCCTGATGCGTTCGGCCTACCTCAGGGCAGCGTGTTAGCTCCTGCACTCTTTAATATTTACACAAATGATCAACCTAGCACACCGCTAACACAACGTCTTATATGCAGACGATCTTGCTTTGGTCGCTCAGACACCTATTTTCGAAGCGGCCGAAGAAAAATTGACGGCAGCCCTGGAAGCACTTGGCAAATTCTACGATGAAAATGCACTACGACCAAATCCTTCCAAGACCCAGTCCCATGTTTTTCACCTTCGTAACCGTCAGTCAAATAGGACTTTTAAGTATATAGTGGCAAGGAGTTGACATTGATCACTGCTCTTAACCTATATATTTGGGCATTACTCTGGATAGGTCCCTGACATTTAAGTCTCACTGCTTAAAAATAAAACAAAAAGTTGGTACTAGAAACAATATCCTTCGCCGCCTTACATCCAGCACCTGGGGAGCAACACCACAAGTTCTTCGCACTTCAGGCCTATGCCTTTCTTTTTCGGCTGGAGAGTTTGTATGCCCAGTGTGGCATCGTTCCGCCCACGCTAAAGAAGTGGACATAGCGCTAAATGATAACTGCTGCATCGTAACGGGATGCTTAAAACCTACCCCCCCTCTAGCGATGTTGTACCTTTTAGCAGGTATAGCTCCTCCAGAAGTTCGTCGCGAGATAGCCAGCCGCATCGAGAAGAGTAAACAGGAACGGGACGAAAGTCACCCCTTGCATAAACACCAACTAATACCTGCAGGTTTTTTTTTTTTTTTATGGTGGGAAAAAATCATGCATTGACATCCCCCGCCCTTGGGCGGAGCGGGAGATAGTGTCAGACTCTTACTGACTAAAAGACCCACCCCGTTCCTTCTAGCCTTCATACCGGGGCTCGAGCGCCCTTTCGGATAACCCTGGCCCCAGTAGGCTTCGACCCAGCTGGGTCCCTGCTGTTGCTGACAACTCCTTGAGGCGCGCGGGGACAGTGCGCGCCGTCGACGATACCTGCACGTTTGAAGAGCCGTAAAAGTTTTATGCGATTTACGACCTCTGCGAAAGACAGTGCAGAGGACGAGAGATGCGCGCTTTGGAGGCAGAAACATCCAACTCCTTCACTTTTTATCACCCCATCGGAACATCTTCCCCCTGGACACGAACTACAGTGGCCAATTTGGAAATCTCTAAACGGACTGCGAACCCAGGTTGGCCGCTGTAAAAACAATCTGGCCAAATGGGGTTTCCTCGACCCATCACTAACACAGTGCCAGTGTGGAGCCTCTCCACAAGACATGTGCCACCTGCTATACTGCCCATCCTGCGTAACGACCTGCAGTTTTCAGGATCTATACGAGGCCAACAACTGAGCTGTACAGGTTGCCAAATATTGGTCGAAAGAAGTATAGTTTGAGAGCATTGACACGAAAAGAAGAAGAAGGCAGATGGTGGAGGGTCGTGGTCTCCTGTTACTTAAAAAGCAAGAGGGGTAGGTTCAACAAAGTTGCGGCCGTATTTATTGCCCACAGCAATATGCAACTTTAATTCGTACTGCTAAAAAAAACAGGAAAGCCATATCACTTAAAAGAGCTTACATACGTTGATTTTTATGATCTAACTTGGGGCAACAATTTCAATATAAATGAGGACAATAATCAACTGAAATGGCATGACATTAAACAATTTCGTGTTGAAAAGCAACATCCTTTGAGTTTCTTTTATAAAAACACGTTTGCAGAGACGGATTTTAAGAAAGTACGAAGCCGTTCAATGTTCTTTAGTGATCAAGACTTTTATCTGTAGTTGGCAAAAGCATATAAATAAAAACAGCCTCTGGCTGTAAACAAAAAAAGATATAATTCAAATTCAAATTCATTTATTAATTTTGTGAACACAGGGTACTTACAATGATCTTATATAAAATGTTTCGTCCTACCTATGATCCGCCCAAGGGCATACAAAATATTGATGCAAATGTCAATGTATACATGTAATGAAATGACCTCCTTGGAAATGACATTTCATTTTTTTTAATTTTTAAGCTGTGGATACGGGGTGACGTATCATTCAATGACAGATGATGTTTAGATTATTTTGTGCATTTTATTGTTATAAAAACTTGTAGAGAGATAATTAAAGGGATATAATTGAGGAGGCGATATTAGTGAACTTTAATGTCGTTTTATAATGGATTTTATTGAGGATTTTCGAAATAAACCACAAATTGTTTCTCTGAAAACAAAGATTTGTTTTATTCAACATGCTTTTACAGTATAACAATTATCGTTTAACTAAAATTACACTTTTATCTCACCTGAAAACAAAGAAACGACATTAAAGTTCACTAATATCGCCTCCTCAATTATATCCCTTTAATTATCTCTCTACAAGTTTTTATAACAATAAAATGCACAAAATAATCTAAACATCATCTGTCATTGAATGATACGTCACCCCGTATCCACAGCTTAAAAATATTTCCAAGGAGGTCATTTCATTACATACAATCAAAATTAAATTAACTGTAAAAATGTACAAAATCTAATAAATAAGAAAAAAATATAATAATAAAAACAGTGTCAGCGAATGAAAATTGTCAAAAAGATTATACAATGTCAGTGATATTACAATTGTCAAAATTAAATCAATTTAAATAAGTCATACAAAATGTCATAAAAAATATACTATGTCAGCAAAAAATTAAAATTATCAAAATTTACTCAATTATAATCGTAAAAAATATATCTTAATAATACAAAATTAAATTATACAAAATTATCATGTCAAATAATGAAGTAAAATTAAATTAAATTCGTGCACTGTTTTGTAAATTCACAATGAAAAATAGTAACGTCAATAGTTTAATCAAAATGTGAATGTGAATGTCATGTATTAAACGAGAATGTCAAGATATATTTGTAAATAAATGTCAAAGTAAATAAATGTCAAAGAATTAATATTAATGAAATAATAAAATTAGTGCAATAGTTACTTCAATATGTCCTTACATCCTCCATTAAATATTCATGAACACTATTAGTAACATTTACATAGCAGGAAGCTTTTTAATTTCCTTTTGAACGCATCGATTGATGAAGTTTCTAGTATGGACTTTGGCAAGTGATTGTATATACGTGGCGCCATACTGAAAATGCTTTTAGAATATAAGGCCGTCTTGCTAGATTTGCAACAAATTTTGTCACTATGCCGTGTACTTCTGTACTTATCAAAAAGATTTTTGTTACTTCTTGCAAAACTAGCAATTTCATAAATGTAAACACACGGCAATGTTAATATATTATGCTTGACAAAATATGGCCTGCAGCTATCAGTCTGTTTGATATTAAACATACCTCTAATACACCTCTTTTGTGCTTTGAAAGCCATATCCCTATTTGTGGAATTACCCCAGAATATAATACCATACTTTATTAAGGATCCCACGTAGCCATGGTATGCTGCAAGTACAGCAGGCGTGTCTACCGTTTTTGCCAGCATATGTAGGGCGTATGATTGTTTATTTAATTTTTGATTTAAAGTGTCTACATGTGTCTTCCAATTCAAATTATAATCAATTGACATTCCTTAGAATTTTGAAGTTGCTGTCTCATTTATTTTGTTCTCTGCATAGTGTATATTAATGTCAGTAAATTGGGCTTTACGATTGCGAAATATCATTATTTTAGTTTTGTCTAAATTCATTTTTAAATTGTTATTAGTCAGCCATTTTATTATATCACTAAGAGTGTTATTTATGTCTTGTTCTAGGGATACTTTGTCCTTATTAGTAAAAACAACAGTACTGTCATCTGCAAAAAGTATAGTCGGATGTTTAGTTATTTTTGGGAGGTCATTTATATAAATGATGAATAACAGAGGGCCTAAAACACTTCCTTGTGGGACGCCTTGTTTGATTTCTCTGTATTTCGATGTGTAGTTAACTTCTTTCCTTGTTTTGGTGCATACTCGAGAAACCAATGTGGACTGCTTTCTGTTGGTAAGGTAAGAAGCTATCAGCTCTAACGAAGTACCTCGAATTCCATAACTATATAATTTACTCAACAGACTTTTGTGATCTACATAATCAAAAGCTTTACTTAAATCCATATACAATGCACACACTGGAATTTTATTATCTAAGCTAGCCATAACTGTGGTTAGAAAATCATAGACTGCCATATCAATAGTTTTATTTTTCCTAAAACCAATCTGTTCTTTAGCAAATAAATTGAACTTTTCAAAATATTCATTTAACCTGACATAAATAACTTTTTCATATACCTTAGATAACACCGGAACTAGTGCTATGGGTCTATAACAGTTCATATTGTGACAATCATCTTTCTTGAAAAGAGGTTTAATGATTGTCAATTTAAGTTTATCAGGAAAGTAGCCATTTAGAATCGATAGGTTAATTATATGACTTAAAATATAGGATAATTTAGTTGGCGCTTGTTTTAAAATTTTAGTCGAGATACTATCATATCCAGTACTGTTGGTATTTTTTAAATTTAAAATTATTTTGTGTATTTCTTGGGGTGTAGTCGGATACATAAATAATGTTTTTGAGTGATTGGGTAAGGTCTCTGTCTTATTAGTACACTTGTTACTACTTGTATTCCCTTTTACTTGGTCTATAAAGAAATTATTAAAACAGTCTGCAATGGTCTGCGGATCATCCGTACAATGTTCACCGTCTATATTAATTTGATTGATTTGGCTTTTTGGCACATTACACATTGTTTTGCCAATAATGTTCCAAGAAGCCCTGCATTTGTTTTGAGCTGTATGTATAAAATAATTATTCTGAGATTTTTTAGTCAGTTTTATAACACGTTGCAATCTACTGGCAAAATTTTTATAAAAAATAAATGTCAATAACAGTTTTTTTACGAGTGTACATGCGCTAAAGTTCGCAGAGCCTATGTTCAGGCTTGCCAAGTTATTTCGGACGTACTGTATTTAGAACTAAGCAAGTACTTCTATAATTTCAAATTTTTTTTAATTGCCACTTCAAGGCTCCAAAGACAATAGAAAAATAGTTCGAAAACTTGTCTCTTATTACATTTGCACTCATTATTCTTGCATTCAACGTCTGTAGGCTTTGTAGTCCAGAATCATCTATGATCATTTCTACGGGGGATTGTAATCCATCGCGGTTCAGTACAAAGTTATGTAATATACAACAAGCTTTGACAATATCGACTGCAAAATCAATTGAGACGTTAAGGGGTCGATGAAATACTAGCCATTTGTTGGCTAGTATGCCGAAAGTACACTCGACATATCGCCTCGCCCTACTCAAACGGTAGTTAAATATTCTTTGTTTAACGATTAAATGCTTGCCAGAATAAGGGCGCATAACGTTATTTGAAATAGAAAAAGCTTTGTCTCCTATGAAAACAAACGGGACCGGTTCTTGAAAGCCTGGCAATGGCTTCGATATTGGTATGGGCAAGCTACCTTTCATCAGTGAGTCATAAAGTTTCGAGTTGTGGAAAATCGTGGAGTCGCTTTCCTTTCCATATGCTCCTATATCCACGTAGATGAATCTGTATTTAGAGTCAATAATAGCCAACAAAACAATTGAATTATAACCTTTGTAATTGTAAAACAGTGATCCACTATTTGCGGGACTACGGATACGAATGTTTGCCGTCAATGGCTCCTAAACAGTTAGGGAAATTGGCTTTCTTGTCAAAATCTGCACTAATTTCTTCAAACAGCTGTTGTGTTATTTCAGGCATGTTTTGACGTAAACAGCGATCCCATATTGCGTTACACACCAATCGTATTGTTTTCGCTATTGTACTTGCACCTCTATAATAGTTTAAATGCATATCGTTGAATTCTTCTCCGGTTGCTAAAAATCTGAAATTAAAATAGAAAATTTAACAAAAAATAGTGGAGACAATTAAAAATTTACCCTAATATGACATTAAATACATACATAAAATATTTTTAAACATATGAATGATTTCTTTATATTTAATTTCATAGGGATACCCCTACATTAATGTATTTTTATTGATTAATTTTGTATAATTTAGAGGTAATGAAGTATTAAAAAAATGGAGAGGGATCAACGATACCTTTAAAAAGTACGTAAAGAAACTTAAAGACGAAAAGCGATCTGGAACAGGAGCAAAATCTACCAAAGAATACCATCTGTACAAGCAGTAATTATTTCTTAAAAAAAATTTACAAAATGAGACAACAGATCGATGGGTCCCACGAACAAAATCGTATCGAAAATGAAAGCGAAATGTATTTTATTACGTATTCCTATTATACATGCTAAGACCTACGTGTCTCGATTTTTTTTTGTTTAATATTATTTTACTTATTAAAATAACCAAACGAACACTACCTTTTATATACACAGAACTTCAAAACCTCATACAATAAATCGATAATTTTTCATGAACGATTTTGTTCTAGGGACTCGTCGAGATAGCATTAATGAAACGGAAATGCAAGCACCACCTGGACAAGAGAATCAAGCAAGATCTGAAAAATCTCCAAGACGATACCAGCAGAAGCCGCGAAAAAGAAAGGCAAACGAGTTTGAAGATGAAATTATTAACATTATAAAGGAACCGGAAAACAGGCACTTGTCTTTTTTAAGGGAATTCTACCGTCTCTGGAAAAATTGGATGAGAACAAAACACTTATTTTTCAAAGTCGTGTTCTCCAAACTTCAACAGACTTACTTCAACCGGCCATCAAGGCTACCCACCTTGTAGTTCCTCTTATCAGCCTAGCAACTACCAGAGCTACACAGGCTATCAAACTCAACATTTTGCAAACCAAACACCACTGACACGCCCACATTTATCACACGAACAATCATCAAATGCAGACCAAACACCAATTCTACATTTATCACACGAACAATCATCAAACGCAGGGGAAGATCAAATTAATTCACCTAGTGATAATTATTCTACCTATAGCGCTTTGTCGACGGAAGAAGAGTTTGATTTTACATAATATTAATTACTATTAACTGCTGATAATCACAAATTTGATTTTTCGCAAAAAAAAAAAAAACAATTAAAATGTCAATAAATAAATTTTGTTTTACTTTACCTGATAGTCAGTCCCAGCATTTCCAAAGGCATAACAGGAATTCTTCCCTTGTACGATCGTTTTTGAAGGCATGGTGATAATAAACTCAAAAGCTCTTCAAATGAAGATATGCTCATTCTAATATAATCAAAAAAATTATCTTCTTCAGTTCTCAACGCATAGTACTTTTGAGTAAAATAGTTCCCATCAGAGTTCATAATCGTAATAAATGGATGAACCCAGAATCTTCTTTTTCTTTTATAATATATCTATTTAACAATAACAGCAGTGCAATAATCTTTTTGCGATCCATCTTACGCTTCCTAAAACACGTCCAGTACGGCTGACTACACTTGAAGGAATGGTCGCCCTACCAAACGGTTTGCCGCACTAAATCGTATCGCAGAAATTCGCATCGCAAGTTCCTGCGATGCGAATTCGCATCGCATCGCAGTTTTGTGTGGAAGCCCTTATTTGAAAAATTTAATGTCAGAACTTGGTATGTGTGGTAAAAATAAACCTTTAAGGTTGTACAGTGACAGTCAAAGTTCTTTAAAATTGGCTTCTAATCCGATGTTCCACAAACGTACGAAACATATTGATGTACGCCATCATTTTACTAGAGTGTCTTGTGAATAATAAAATCAAAATCAGTTATGTACCCGCCTCTTCTATGCCAGTAGATATATTTACTAAAGCACTTTGTGCAAAAAGTAGTCTCAAGGTAGAATAACGCACAACAGGAGAAAATCTTTCATTATACCTTTGATTTGAGTGAAGCCCTTAGCCACTTAGCCACAAGTCGGGCTCTATAGCGCACATTGCCACTACTGTCACACTTTTCCTTGAACACTCACTTGTTTTTCACTACTGTGCCCTCACTTGGCCTATTCACTAAAACCCACGTGTCATTGTCCCTAAAAGATTTCACCTCCTCTTGCATAGCACTACACCAATGCTCCCTTTTGGGTCCTGTGAGAGCGTCCTGTAGAGATATTTTTTCACTAGTAAAGTCAGACACACATATTGGAAAAACCATACCTCTCTGGTACACGACGAACACGCTTCTTTTCTTGAATGACAGCATCACTGAGTAGCGACCAAACTGTCATCTGTTATTAAGCACTCACTATATTTGTCATCCTAATCACTTGACGAATCACTTGCAATATATGTTGGGTCTTCTCTGCCTGATCTCTTATTGTCTTCAATGCTTATTGAACTTTCCTCCTCAACACTTGTATTCTTTTCTATATCTTGTCTGGCTCCCTCTCTTCAACCAAAACTTCTGCTGTGTCAGTCATATGACTCTCCATGACCACAACATCCCGTGCCACAGTTATTTTATTTGTCTTCTGATCATATAATCTGCAGCCTTTGGTATTTTCTGAATACCCAACCAAATGTAACATTCGCGATTTTTTGTCCCATTTGTTACGTCTCACTTTTGGAATGTGGACCATAACTGGACTTCCAAACACTCTAATATGTTGTAGATCGGGTTTTCTGCCAGTCCACATCTCATATGGGGTAGTATTATTGTCCAAAACTGCTGCTGGCGATCGATTTTTCAAATATACTGCTGTATTCACTGCCTCCGCCTATAGGTGTTTGTCGAATGAAGCGTCATACAGAAGACAGCGCGCTTTTAAATAAATTCGGTGTTAGGTTGAAAAATATAAATGATGCTGAACAAATTATAAATGTGATTAGAGAACGATTTCCATTACATAATAACTTATCAGATTTTATAGTGATGGTGAATATGAATAAAGAAACTCTGATTTTACTAGTATAACAGCTAATAACAACAATATTACATTCCCTCATCTAGAATATAATGAAGTAATATTATTTACCTTAGAAACATACCAGCGGGCTTAGACAAAGTAAAACTTTAAAAACGATAACGAAGTTCGAAAAGACTAAAATGTATGGGATTGACTTATGCCGCGTTAAGTCACGTGGTCAATCGACATCGTTATCGCAATTTGGTAGACAATGTTATATTTCATAACGAAACCATAAAGTAACGAATCGTTATCGTGTTTATCCCATACAAATGCGTTGACAAGCAGCACTTTCAGTGTTCGCCTTCGCCCGATCGTGATCGCCAAAAAAGATAACGAAACGAATGTTAAAACGTAGTTATCGAAAAAATATGGCCGGATTTCATTCGACAGCTGATTTTTGACATTGATTGATGACATACTCTCTTAGTATTTATTCTGTGTTATCGGCATTACTGCAGATCAAATAGATTATAAAATGCATTCCCTGCGTTTATTGTGGGCTGCACACAATGAGAACGCCTGGGAGAGGCGCCAAAAGCGATTAAGACAGCGACGGCAATTGGAAACAATTGAAGAAATGCCTGAATTGTTGTTCATCCAACATTTCAGGCAAGAGAGCATTTAGGAAGTTATGCAAGGATCTAAAAGCTCATGCACGATTAAAAGGTTCCTCTGAAATTCCCCTGGAAATAAAGGTAAGAAATTTCACATTACTATAACAATATACTAGTAATTGTAGGTATTGCAGGCAACCAGGTATTTAATAATGTTCTGCCGCCATAAGGAAAAAAGACGTATCTAACATTTTTGTCGAAATTGAGTTACCTACAAATTCTAAATCTTTAAAAAAAATGGCATCTATGAGTATTTTTATAATCCACATAAATTAAACGGAACTGTATAAATCTAACTGTTAAATACGACGCATTTGCGATATGAATCAAATGTCACTAAAAAGAAAAGACACTTCTGTCGTACACTAAATTGAATAAACGCATTTTAGTAGAAGCGTTTTATTTATTTAAAAAATATATAATTCATCATAAAATGAAAAGACACTTCTGCATGGTCATACGAAGAAAAGACTGTTCTGCGTAGATGTGCCTTTTTAAATTAGTGTTACGAAAAATGAGCAGGCGCAAGTGGCAGTAGTGCCTTTCCTACTTAGTATTGTTAGTTGTGCGGGGTGAAGTGGGTTGCAATACTGCACTACAGTTACGTCCAGGCAGAGTTATAACTATGGAAAAATCGTAAGTCAAACTTCCTTAAATCAATATTTGTATATATTTAAGCATACCCATGAGTAATTTAAGATTAATTAAACTGCAAAGTATCAGGTGGCACTTACCAAATAAATACCTAACTACTTTTATGTTAAAATATTTGAAATTTAAATGAATCGGTTAGAAAACAATATCTTACTCTAGGAAATCCCTTCTTTCTTGAATTTGTTTACACTACACGTTTGAGTACCTATTATCACAATGAAGAGTTTGAGTTTATACACTATTACTTTAAGACGACAGCGTCAGGGTAGTTAACTTAATTTTTCTTACTTTTTTTGCTATTTGCAGGTCAGTGTCGGATTGTATTTTGGTTAAAATATGATAGGATCGAAACTAATTAAGTTTTATTGAGTTATAATCATTAAAATGATCAACCCAACCGTTAAAGCTACAATAAACAGTTCACAGTCGGTTAAAATGAACATTGAGACACCACTTTTTTTCTCTTTGATGAATAAAATGTCTATAATTCCGTAAATACCTAAACAGCCACATACCATATTTTATTCAATGTAGGTACAACCTAAGACTAGAAAAAAAAGCGTTAGAAAAGGGGTTTTTTTCCAGTTTTTTTCATTTCCATCTTCTGCGCCAGTATTTTTTTTTTTAACTTTTTTGTTTCAGTGTGACAAAATGCAGCATAATCGATCCTCAAAAATAATTTCTTTGGTGCCATCAACCAGTTCTTACCAGGAATCAAACCTGAATACGAATAATCATGAGTTTCCTTTGCCCTCTATGAACGAAAATATCGCTTTGGATGATGCGGATTTCCATAGCTACAGCTCAGACCTCCTTGATTTCGATTCAGACGATTCCGTTTTTGATAAAAATTATTTACCCCTCAGTTCTGATCTGTCTAAATGTTCAGAATATTTAGATTCTTCTACAAATACCATCCCCTATTCACAGACAATTAAGAAATCATCCAGGCGACATCCTCGCCCTTGAGTGGAGTGGAAAATACTGTACCGTTCCTTTGTTGCCTTTCATACCGAGGCCGAGCCTCCCTTTAGGAAACGGACTCTTGGCCCCAGTAGGCTTCGACCCTGCCTAGGGGCCTACCTACGGTTGCTGACAACTCCTTGAGGTGCGCGGAAACAGTATGCGCCGTCGACGACTTGGGCTCGGTCCGGACGTTTACCGGACGGTCCAACAGCCCATTGCTCGCCGTCCGCAAACCGGCGCCTACAGTGGCTGGAAATCGGGATCGGAATCCCGGCGGCGGCTGGAGCGCAGTGAGCGCCGTTGCCTGATGCGGTTGGCCTCCTCCTTTGCTAGCATTACTGCTTCGCAGAAGAAGGCTCGCGCCTGCCACTCCTCGCTCCGGACCATGGCCTGTACGCGCGATCCGGCGCGAGAGATCGCTGCCGCCGATCGCCCTACTCAAGCGGAGCACACCATAACCGTGTGCTCCAACGTGTCCGGGCGGTCCACCCAGTGGCGACACCCAAGCGTCACCTCCGCACGAATCCGGTGCAGGAACCTCCCGAACTTACCATGTTCGATGAGAACCTGTGTCATGCGGAAGGTGAGGTTGCACTAAGTTTATGATGAAGAGTTTATTATAAGATATACCTTATAAAGCTGTGATTGTTATTAATTAGTACAAACTTAGACAGTTTTTATAAAGAGGTTGTAATTGCTATTCTGACTCCCATACTTTGTGTTTTATTTAATACAAGATAATTATCAAGTTAAAATGTATTTCAGTTTACTTACATTTAAGGATTTTAAAATCTGTAGGTATTTTTTTAAGGTCATTAAGGAAAAAACTTGCTAAGTTGAAAAGCAGCAAATGGCTATTAAAGACTTTATTATTTAGTTAACTAAAATCTGGTAACGCATTATCACTACATAGGAAAGACATTTAAAAAAAAACTAAGTTGAAAGGACGTATCTAGCCAGAAACGTCTTTTCATTGCAGCATCATGTATTTTATCGCATTTTTTTTACTAAAATGAAACGGAAAAAGTCATTTATTAAATACATAACAATTATTTAATTAAAATTTACATATTGTTTCTTACAGGTCCAATTCTAATACAGACTTTTGCACCAGATAATTATTATTTTGTTTATTTCCTTTCGCACAGCGCATTTTTTAGTTTTTTAAATCTATATATATTTTTTTCTCCGTTTCGTACTTCATGCAGATACGTCCTTTTTCTTTATGGCGGCAGTGTTGTTGGTTGTTGTTCCTTATAACTTGAGTTAAAGCATCTTCGTCTGCTTAGTTTATAGGTACTATACAACAAAAATATTGTGGTACCACACAATACTTTATGAACTGCTGTATAAATAAAAATAAAACCACATCAGACCACATCCAACCTAAATATGTTAACTTACCTATGTATTATTATATTTTTCAGGTGCTGTGAGCTCTTAGCTTTTTAGCTACAGGATCATACCAAAAAATTGTGGGTGTGGGCCAGCATTTGACGCAGCGGACAACAAGTCGCTGCATCAGGGAGGTTGTGAACGCCCTTAATCACAATTGGATGGTCAGCAGGTGGATAGTGTTTCCACAAACGCCACACGAGAGATCCTTAATCAAAGAGAAGTATGTAAATATATTTTTAAATAGTTTAAATACCTAATTAAAAATTTTCTTAGGTTCCTACATATCTAAATAATTACTCTTTGATATTTGTTGTAAAATTGTTAAATAATTTACAGATTTCAAAGGACACATAATTTGCCTGGTGTGATAGGGTGCATTGACTGTACCCATATTGCTATTGCAAGACCGGTTGAGGAAGAACACACATTTTTTAATAGAAAAGGATATCATTCCTTAAATGTTCAAATGGTAGCTTACCATTTGAACATTTAAGGAATGATATGGATAAATTCTAATCATAATACATATAAAACTATGTGGTTAACAAACTTCTCTAAAACTATGTGTATATGTATTTATAAATAAAATAACCCTTATTTATAATATGAACTCAATGGAGAAAGTAAGAGGAAGCCTATGTGCCAAGCGGCACAGTGAAATAAAGGGACATTTATGGTATTCAAAGTGAAATCTATAAAATATCTTTTAAATGTTTTGTAAGTAGGTACCTTAATTCGAAATTAAATTCTTCCCCACATGGCAATTTGGTTCTTTGTGGAAACCAAACGATAAGTATCTATAGTTTTATTTTATTTTCTTTTCAGCTATATGTAATTACGACTTGCGTATTATAAATGTGAACTCAAAATTTGGTGGAGCAACACATGACTCACACATATGGTCTGCAAGTCACGTGAGCACATACATGGAAGGACTTCATGAAAGTGGTGAACATGTTTGGTTATTAGGTAAGTTGTTCCATATGGGTATTGTAAATAGTGAGACATCTGAAATAGCCCAATACGCCAAGCAATAATTGCACTATATTTAAGTGAGCATGACTACAAATAAACAACGATTATTCAATTCTTTATTAGAACTGGAGTAGACTATTAACAAAAATTATATTTCCTTTTTTAGGAGATTCTGGCTATCCACTGCGGCCCTGGTTGATGACGCCTATATTAAATGCTGAACCAGGATCCCAGGCAGAGGAGTACACACGACGTCATGTCCAAGCCAGGTCCCGCATTGAGCGCTGTTTCGGACTACTTAAAGCTCGTTGGAGGTGTATGCTTCGACACAGAGTTCTTCACTATCACCCTTACATGGCTAGCAAAATCACTAATGCATGTTGTGTGCTGCACAACATTGCATTAGATGCTAGAATACTACCTCTAAGTGATATGCCAGCTGGGGGTCTGGAAGATAGTGAAGATCATGCTGTACAATATAGCACCTCCAGCAATGATAACCAAAATGAGTTAATCCGAGGCTGGGTCCTTAGACAAAGTAACATCGTTTCGTACCGAAACGATATCTAAATTCGTCATCGTTTTTGAGATAACGACAAACATTTCGTAGCCAATGTAACACTGTGGTCGCGATCGTTGTGTCGAACTGTTTGTTCGCCAAAAAACAAAAATATTGGTTATGGTATCGAAAATTTTGCTGTCAGTGTCAGTCAAGAAGTTCAAATCGGATTGAACCCGCGAGTTATTGTTGTTTTGAAATTTTATTAATAAGTGTTGGCGATCGCTGTGCTGTGTAAGGGTGATGTCACCGGATTGGCATCACAGTCAGTATCGCCGTTGGAGTGCTGGGTGACGTCACGGGATCGGCATGGTGGTCGCCGAGGTGACGGTGTTGAAGTACTCGTGCTGCGCCACCCCGAACCCAGACGTAAATATCCGATAATCTCAAGTGATCTCAAGGGCCATGGGAATGTTAGCGCGACTAGTGTTCCCCAGCAATATAGAGACATTATTCGTTCAGTTTTAAACCAACCTTTGTGTAAGGCAGTCAGTGTAATTTGTATTAATATAGTCTTTAGATTAAATAAGAATAATAAGACAGTGAGTGTTGCGTATAATTGTTTTTAAGTTATAATAAAGACGATATTTTTACAGTGGTAAGTGAATAGACTGTTATAACTTTTAGATCGTCTCCAAAACTTAATGATAATCAAAATAGACTCTTTTTTATAAGTGACTGGTGTTCAAACGATGATGGAGTAATCTATTTTAATTTTTAGTGATAAAACATGGAATCAAGAGTGCGAGCAAGTCCCGAACAATTGTCAACGCTGCTTGAGTATGTATATGGAAACGTAAGTAAATCCAAGTTTTATTCATGAGTATGTAATGTCTTAACAATGAAGTACTTATATTGAATCTTCGTTTGTTTATGTTACAGTCATGGTGACCTGGCGAGGCCTCTTGCTGGATCACAAGGTCGGGTACGGTCAGACCGACTGTGGACTGAACTGACCAACATATTGAATGCTGTTGGTGGTGGTGTCAGCAAGACTACAGAGAAGTGGAAAAAAGTAAGGATCTAATGAACATTTTTTGAAAGACTGGTGTGATGGTAGAGTGGCTAGTAAGCTATTTTCTCAAGGGTTTTGGATAAGAGGACACAACCTTGCGGTTATGAAGGTTGGCTTGGACTTCTCTGTTATTACTAGACTTTTGATAATTATGATGATGATGATCAATCTCTGACACCCATAGTAAGAAAGAAAAAACGTTTATTAGCACATACCATAAGTACACACAACACAAACAAAGCAAATATTTAAAAGAAAACTTACAACTAAACATTAACCTTCTTACTACAAAAAGTCAAACAAGTATAGTATAGTACAAGCTATGCTTTGGTGTCCGATGGCCACCAAATATATGAGAAGATGCCCCGAATGTTATTGTTATTTTTCAATTTATTTCAGAAGTTCTTACCAAATTGCTTTTTAATCTCATTTAAATTTATTACTTATAACATAGGTACTTATAACTATGACTGATTTTTGTTCAATAAAGGTGTGGGCAGATTGGAAGTCCAAGACAAAAAAAAAGGCATTGACCACAAGGCACCATGCAAGAGGGACTGGAGGTGGGCCAGCAAGCGGGCAAACCTTGTCAGCTAGCGATGAAAGAGTGCTGACTATAATGGGTACTTTAGCAGTGGCAGGACAAGGCTCTGTAGAAGAGCTAGGATTTAATGTAAGTACTATACACCTTCAAGGCTCCTGCTCAATAATGAGCTAATTTCTCTAGTAGACAGATGTTTTATAAAATATTCCTATTAACATTGGTCAACATGTTGGTTAATGGCAAGAAAAGTTACTTAGTCAACATGAAAGACACATTTAATTTTTTGATAAATTATTTTTAACTTGGTTAAACTGATTATTAATTAGTATTTATAAAATAAATCTATATATATAAAAGAAAGTCGTGTTAGTTACACCACTTATAACTCAAGAACGGCAGAACAGATTTGGGTGAAAATTGGTAGGGAGGTAGCTTAGAGCCAGGAGACGGACATAAGATACTTTTTATCCCGTTCGACAGCGTTCCCGTGTGACTTGACATGAAACGTCAGTCACTATAAAACGTGGTATAACAAAAAAGAATCTGACTTGGAATAACAAAACGCAAATGATAGCTATGTAATTGACGTATAATGACAGCTATGTAATGACGTATAGATGACAATTTGATATTTGTAAGAAATCAATATTCAAACTATTTCTATTAAATAAATAATTAACAATTATAATGTAATGATAGTGCCATTGCCCATTCGTATAAACAGTGAAGTGAACTATAAAACTCGGTATGGTTGAAAATTTGAGTTTTGAAATAAATTTTTAGGTGAATTGAAGTGAAGTGAAGTTTAATTAATAATGCCGCGAGCAAGACGATCGAATCTTTCCCGACAAAGCCGTAATGCAAGAAGAACACGAAATACTGCAAATGAAAGGACTGAAGAAGAACAAGAAATTGCACGTGAACAGCGCCGCGATAGTATGGCTCGACTTCGTGCTTCTCAATCACGAGAGCAAAGTGAAGCAGCCCGTGAAACAGCTCGGTTGGCAATGCGGAATCGTCGAGCGAACAACAGAGGTCAACAAATAGATAATTTGCGACGCAGAACAAGATATTTATCAAGTGCTGATTTGAATCGAGCAGCGTTTCGATACGATTGCAGCAATGATTACAGCTTGCATCCTAGCGTTTGCATTGGGCAAATGGACGTTGTTTGTGAGTATTGTGGTGCATTAAAGTTTTCCGGAGAAACGGCTTGATTATGCTGCCTTAATGGTAAAGTGAAATTACCGTTGTTGACTCCGCCACATGAGCCATTGTATTCATTGCTTTGTGGCGAAACACAAGAATCACGCCACTTTCTTGCAAACACTCAAAAATACAATGGTTGTTTCCAAATGACGTCATTTGGGGCAGATATTATCGAAGAACGAGGATTTAATCCGACATTTAAGGTATTTATTTTTGTACTTACATAGAATGTAGTTAAAGAATAACTTACTTTATCTATTGGTATGTATTATATTTGCTAATTCTGAACTCTACTCTCCCACCCAAAAATATTTGCTAATTCTGAACTCTACTCTCCCACCGAAAAAAGTGTTTATAACCCAGTTAATACTGTCTGGTTTTTATTTTGTAGATACAAGGACAGATTCATCATCGAATTGGATCATTACTACCTTTCGAAGATACACAGAATAAATTTTTACAAATATATTTCATGGGCAACATGGAAGAACAACTTGATCAACGCCTAGGGATCAATGCAGGAATGAAGCGAGCTATTCTTCAAGACTTGCAGTGTCTGCTTCATGAATATCATGAGTTGGTCAGTTTGTTTAAGAATGCTTTAGAGCGCATGCCAAGTGATGACTATAAAGTTGTCATCAAAGCAGATAAACGACCATCTGGAACACACGAACGCACATTTAATGCTCCAACATTAGATGAAGTTGCCATCCTGATTGTTGGTGAACAATTGGAAAAACGCGATATTGTGCTTACACGTCGCGATACTGGGCAACTGCAACAAATATCTGAAACTCATCGATCATATGACGCATTGCAATACCCGCTGATGTTTTGGCAAGGAGAAGATGGATATTATTTTAATATTAAAATGATAAATCCATTGAATGGTGAGTATCAGTATCATAATTTATTTCATTTATTTGTGAAAGACACTGATTTAAAATAATGCTTATTAAAAAAATGGTTAATGTCTGTATTGTTTGCCTTTGAAATTTGCCTTTGAAATGGTTAATTATCAAATTTTTAATTTCAGGTGAAGAAACTACAAAGAAAGTTAGCTCAATGAATTATTACGCATATCGTTTGATGATTCGTCAAAATGCTGACAACTATTTGCTGCGGTTTCGTCGATTGTTTCAGCAGTATTGCGTTGACATGTTTGTAAAAATAGAAACGGAACGTTTAACATTCATTAGGTTGAACCAAGCCAAACTGCGTTCTGAGGAGTACATCCATTTACGTGATGCAGTTAGTACTGAAGAAAATGCAGCTAATATTGGTCGATTAACTATTCTGCCGGCGACGTACATTGGTAGTCCACGTCATATGCATGAATATGCACAAGATGCAATGACATATGTTCGTCATTACGGTCGGCCAGATCTCTTTATTACTTTCACCTGTAATCCAAAATGGATAGAAATTACTCAATTGCTGCTTCCCGGACAAACATCAAGTGATAGAAACGACATCACAGCACGTATATTCAGGCAAAAAATTCGGTCCCTGATGAACTTTATTGTTAAACAACGCGTCTTTGGAGACACTCGATGCTGGATGTATTCAATCGAATGGCAAAAGCGAGGCCTGCCGCACGCACACATTCTTATTTGGTTAGTGGAAAGAATTCAGCCTGACCAAATAGATGATATCATATGTGCCGAGATTCCTGATCATGAAGTCGATCCAGACCTACATGATGTTGTTACTACTAATATGATTCATGGACCGTGTGGTGCCATCAATCCCCAATCACCTTGCATGGTCGATGGAAAGTGCTCTAAACGATATCCACGGAAATTAACGGCGGAGACTGTCACTGGCAACGATGGTTATCCGCTGTATCGGTGTCGATCACCAGATGACAACGGTCGAACTGTCACAACGAAAGTGAAAAGAATGGATTTCGTTGTCGACAACAGTTGGATTGTTCCATATTCGCCACTTATTTCTAAAACGTTCAAGACACATTGCAACGTTGAATACTGCAATTCAGTTAAGTCCATAAAATATATTTGCAAATATGTCACGAAAGGCAGTGATATGGCAGTTTTTGGATTGCAATCCTCGAATACCAACGATGAAATTTCACGCTATCAAGTTGGTCGTTATGTGAACTGTAATGAAGCGATTTGGCGTATATTCTCATTTCCCATTCACGAACGTCATCCTACTGTTATGCATTTGGCGGTGCATCTGGAGAATGGTCAACGAGTATATTTCACGGCTTCGAATGCTACGCAACGTGCTGAAACACCTCCAGCAACTACATTGACCAGTTTTTTTGCAATCTGCCAAAGCGATCAGTTTGCACGAACTTTGCTTTACTCGGAGATGCCACGTTATTATACTTGGAATGCTTCATCGAAGAATTTTCAAAGACGGAAGCAAGGCGATGCGGTTCCTGGGTATCCAGATGTGCGTTCTACTGATGCTCTTGGTCGTATGTATACAGTTCATCCAAAGAATGATGAATGTTTCTATTTGCGGTTGTTGCTGGTAAATGTGCGTGGGCCAACGTCATTTGAGACACTACGAACTGTTAATGGTGTAATATTCCCAACATATTGTGCTGCATGTGAAGAATTGAACTTATTAGAAAACGATACCCATTGGGATACGACAATCGCTGAAGCCATTATCTCTGCATCTCCAAGTCAGATACGCACATTATTCGCTATCATAATTTCGACATGTTTTCCATCAAACCCTACATGGGTTTGATGGAAAACATGTGGCACAAATACAAGGATAATATGTCAGAAGATATTTAACATCAAATTCGTGTCAGTTCCAGAAATCACGATATTGAGATGAATGAGGAGATACATAATCGTGCTTTACTCTTGATCGAAGATATGTGTTAATTTATTAATCAGGTTAGGAATGCCAGCGCCATATCGTGAAATGAATGACGCATTTAATCGAGAATTGGAACGGGAACGTGAATATGATCACCAGGAATTAGATTTAGTAGTTCAAACGAATGTACCCCTGTTGAATTACCAACAAAAGGAAGTTTATGATACTTTAATGAAGGCAATCGATGATGAAAATGGTGGTTTATATTTCCTAGATGCCCCTGGTGGAACTGGCAAGACATTCCTCATGTCATTAGTTTTAGCAACTGTTCGGGCGAGATCCAACATAGCTGTTGCAGTTGCTTCTTCTGGAATAGCAGCCACATTGTTAGAAGGATGCCGTACGGCTCATTCAGCATTAAAATTACCGTTAAATCTTCAAACTATTGAAGAACCAACGTCTAATATTGCAAAACACTCAGCAATGGCCAAAGTTTTAGCGGCATCGAAAATCATCATCTGGGACAAATGCACAATGGCGCATAAACGTGCATTAGAAGCACTTAACCGAACATTAAAAGATTTACGCAATGACTCGAGATGTTTTGGAGGAGCAATTTACTGTCTGGCGATTTCCGCCAAATACTGCCAGTAATTCCAGGATCTACGGCTGCCGACGAAATAAACGCTTGCCTCAAATCGTCAAATCTATGGCGCTATGTGAAGAACCTGCAGCTGACAACAAACATGAGAGTTACATTGCTTAATGTTACATCTGCTGAAGATTTCTCGGAGCAATTGCCGACTATCGGTAATGGTCAAGTGCCTGTCGATGAATCGAGCGGATTAATATCATTTCCAAATAATTTCTGTAATTTTGTCTCATCAAAAGACGAGCTTATCAACAATGTATTTCCAAACATTATTTCTAACTACAAAAATAATGAATGGTTGAGTGAGCGAGCAATTTTAGCGGCTAAGAATAAAGATGTAGATGACCTGAACTACATAATTCAAAATAAGATCATTGGAACAATGCATTCATTCAAATCTATTGACTGCGTCACAAATGAAGATGAAGCCACCAACTATCCAATTGAATTTTTAAACTCTTTGGACGTGCCTGGCTTACCACCGCACAATTTACGCCTAAAGGTTGGCTCCGTAGTAATCATGCTTCGAAACATAAACCAACCAAAACTGTGCAACGGTACGCGTTTGGTGGTTAGAAAATTGATGAACAATGTAATTTACGCTACGATAATGATAGGAAAATTCAAAGGTGAGGAAGTTCTTATTCCGAGGATCCCGATGATCCCAACCGATATGCCGTTTGAATTTAAAAGACTTCAATTTCCGATACGTCTTGCATTTGCCATGACCATCGACAAATCACAAGGCCAATCCTTAAAAGTTTTTGGTTTAAATCTAGTACATTCATGTTTTTCCCATGGTCAATTATACGTGGCATGTTCACGGGTCGGAAGACCATATGCGTTGTTTGTTTTTGTGCCTGATAATAAACCAAAAAATGTCGTGTATCACAAGGTACTTAAGTGAAGAGCAACCTATGTACTAAAATACAGAAATAATAATGAATGATTAATGTAGGTATTTAAATTTTTTGTACTTTTTCCAATAAAAAAAAAACACAATCTGCTTATTTATTGCCATTAAGGCGGAACAAAGTTCGCCGGGTCAGCTAGTATTATTATATAACTGAAAAAATTTTGCAATAATTTTTCATAACTACATACTAAAAATAAATACACTTTTTCAGTAATAAATAATTTCATTACATCTACCACTTATTTTTATTCAAGAATCAAAGCATTTATTTCAAATAGACCATTTACAGGCACTTTTGAATAGTCAAATGTCGGTCAGTCCAAGAAAAGTGAAGCTAAATTGCACGTTCCAAAGAGTAGGTCTCTATGGAGAAGAACGTGCAAGAAACTCCATGGACACTCTTTTAAATCATATTATGTGTTACATATAATGCTTGGTTACATATTACTTGTTGCTTCTATCATGTGAGCACAATGTCGATAATGAAATAAAAATGTAAAATAATTAAAAGAAAAATATATTAAATCTACCACTGCCAATTTTTTTCAGAGACCTCTAAATACTGCACAAGATGATCCTGCCGCCCAAGATGATCCCATCACCCAAGATAATTCAGTATTTTTGGAAATCTTAGATGGTAAGTCTAAAGACTGATCATCTTACTTCTTACTAATATTATTTATAAACGTGGAAGTTTGTTTGGATGGATGGATGTTTGTTACTCTTTCACGCAAAAACTACTGAACGGATTTGGATAAAATTTAGTACACACATAGTTTATAACGCAGATTAACACATAGGATAGTTTTTATCCCGATTATGGGCGAAGCCGCTGGCAACAGCTAGTATCATATTATTTCTTATGTATATGTAAAATATAAAATTATCTAAAATACCTAAAGAACCTCAGTTTTGCTATTTATATTCTATATCTGTGTGCCAATTTATATCGAAATCCGTTCAGCCGTTTTTGCATGATTGAGTAAGAAACTAACAAACATCCAAACCTTCACATTTTACAAAATAATAGCAGTATTTGATTTAAGAATACATTTTGAACAAACAAAGGATCCATAAACTGTCCAAAATAACACTAATTTTCTTTTGCAGAAACTCCACAACTGACTTCGTCTCCTCAACCTTCCACTTCACAGCCCTCAAATAATTGGCTTCCGCCTTCGTCATCATACCAGACACGGATACTATCACCCCTTTCGCTCGTGCTCACTCAGACTTCGGCTCAAGGACGGCAGCCTGTTGCGCCAGCCCCGCCAGCCACACCAGCCCCGGCAGCGCCATCCCCGCCAACCCCTGCAGCGCCCACTACTCCGAGGCGAAGGCGGCCACCTGCCCCCCGGACGTCTGCTATTTCTCCATCTACCAGGCGTCGTCCGCGGTTAAGGTCGCCAGCGACACCGCAGTCTGCTGCCTCTCCCGACCGCCCTCGTTTGCGCGCCCGCCGTACAGGCACCGACCCCCTTCGAGAGAGCGGCAAGCGAGTTTACGGCCGTGGAATTACGACGTCTGGAGCTGGAGGAAGCCCGGACTAGGCTACAACACGAGCGAGACATGCGAGCGTTGGAGGTTGAGCACGAACGGAACCAGGTTTTTACCTCTTTAGTAAACGTCGCTCAAGCTTGGCTTGACTATTATCGCAGTAGGGACAACACAGAACCGCTGAACACTGAGTAATTCAGCAATTGTCTTGTCCCTATTGCTATAGTTATCAAAGGTTTTTTAGTTTGTATGTCTGAAGCCTTAGGCATTCTACATCCCAGACTTTTGCGAGTGGGATACTAGCAAAAGTCTGAGATGCAGAATTCCTAAGGCTGTTCAAGATGTTAAGTTTGTTTTTACATAATGTGAACCCTTTGGGCGAAAGAAGTCTAATATGAAATCTAATATGTTGCCTCTTCTACTGCCCAATTTTAAGACTGTAACTGTGAGACTGATTCTTGATTTTGCGTTTTTAAGTTTTGCTTATATTTACCTAAGGTAATACTTAGTAAAAATAAGCCTTTCTGACCCGTGGAACACCAAAGCAGTTCACCTAGGTGTTGCATGGCTAACTTTATGTATCTCTGGTTCATCTCTTTAATAGACAGTCTGTAACACACATTGGCATTTATTTTAGTTTAATAGTCAATATAATATTTAAGTTAATAGAGATTTGTTATCCATTAGATCTAGCTTGCATGTTGGATTATGGCCTATTGAGGTGAGGCTTGTCTTGTGCCCAGCAGTTGACGTATAAAGGCTGATTAATATAATTATTATGTTTAGTAGAGATACTAATTATATAAGGTTAAAATTTTATAGAGTTTATCAAGTGACTTAATAAAAATATTAAAATGTTTAATAGTAATTTTATTTATTCACCTATATTACATCCTACTAACTAAGCAATTGCGCATAGCCCTGATCCGACAGGCAAAGTCATATTATGGTGAACATATCAGGTTTAATGGAGGTTACAGAATCAAAGTGTGCAGAGAAAATATTAATACATCAGAGTATAGTTTGAGAGGAAGTGGAGATAATTATCTAATAAGCGGAAAAATAAAATCCAGACATGTTTCAAGAAAAATATGTTGTGTATATTTATTCATAGAAAATAATGTGCCCTTCCAAGGCCCAGCCAAGGTACTATACAAGCATCATAACATATGCACCGCACCCAGTAGTTCTTCTCCCTAATAGGCAATTACAGCAGCATTCTACAATACAGTAACATATGCACCGCACCCAGTAGTTCTTTTCCCTACTAGAAGAGGAAGAAGGGAGAAGAACTACTGGGTGCGGTGCATATGTTATGATGCTTGTATAGTACCTTGGCTGGGCTAGGCATCAACCAACAATATCAGCGCCAGCAGAATTCCTCACTGTATTTTTGTCAAAAGACCTTTAATGTTTTACTCCCTAGGGTTTTATTTATTTATTTAACAATTCATGTAGGTACACACTTAACTTATATAAGAAAAGAAGACGGAAGTAGAAAAATAGGTACATAGGTGATGCTAATTTCTAAAGAAATATCATCCAGCATACCCGCGAAAGGAGAATTGGAAAAAAAAGAGATGTAGACACAGTGTGTAAAAGTGAAAGGAAAAAAAAACAAACAAAACGATTATTATAAGAATATACCTACAATATAAATATATAATTGACAGGTAGGCAAAAACTGAAACAGTAGCTTCAGACCATGATTTAAGTATGACTGAAAAACGTTGGAATTTTCTTCAGGAAAATTGTCGAATTTTCCGACCGTTTTTCAACTAGATTTGTGTTCTATTCATTTGTTACAACAAAATTCAGCCCTAAAAACATAATTTTAGTGAAAAAAAGCAAAAAAACTTAAACTCGGCAATGTAAATAATAATGATATAAAAAGAAAATTCATACATACCGCGCGGAATCAGCTGTTAGCTCTAAAAGTTTACTGGCCTCCGACAGTGCCTACGAAGACAAAGACAGCATACCACTCGCTTGCTCGCTCCCTTTGTGTGCTGCGCGCCGGCGCATTTGCTTACGCGCCGACACTGCTAGGGTTGTACCCCGTATGGAATTTAATACTTATAATTTTATTTTTATTTATGTAAAATGCTTTATTAATAATTAAATACTCAGGAGTATGATTACTTATTTATTCTTTCTTAAATCCGAAAACCTTATTTTAAATAGTTAACCTTTCGAGCATCGTAATTAGAGACACAATAGAAAGACAATAGGTGTGAGGACGCCGGCGTCCTCGCGGTGTTTAACAGTTTGATCTACAGTATCAATTGTGAAGCCACCCGAACTGTACACACGCGTTGCATTACAGTAATGTAAATTGTTTGGTTTAGACAATTAAGTGGGACATAAAACATAAAAACATCGCGTCAATATTGCCAGATTCACATTCCTTAAACTGTCAATCCCCGAGCGAACGCTGGCGTTCGAAAAGGTTTGCTTATTTTCGATATTTACAGACTACTATAAGAAAAACTTCTTATTTACGTTCTTGAATAATTACCCTATAAAAAAAATGCTTATTTTATAATCTAATGCGAACGCCGGCGTTTGCTTAGTGTTTAGAAAATGGCGCGAAATCGCGCGCGTGCTGCTTGGGGATTGACAGGTACTAGGTTTAAACTTAGAAGCAGAACGAAACTTAGAACCATGAGTAGAAGTTACAAGAGATAGCGGTTAATAACAATCTTTATCATACGATTACGATTCGATTCTTTTTCAATACCTAGTTCTTCATCTTTATCTTTATCTCAATCGCAGGCCGACCACGGTAACTACTGTGCCATGGGCTACTCGACTAACGTACCTGGGTATTTCTCATCAAATTTCGAAATTTTATTACCCAGTCATTAGTTCTGAGTCATAATAATATGCATTAAACTATGAAAGTCTTTTTTTATATCAATGCACGCGGTCTATACTAATGTTGTTGAAAAATAAAGCGTATTACCTCGTAAGAAAAAAAAGATATTGCTACTTTGTTACCGTTAAAGTCATTCCCTCATCTTGTCCCTTAGTTCAAAACATTACTAAAATGCCTTTTCATCTCAAATATATAAATATTTTTTATAATTAAATTATGCTAATACGTTAGAAAAGATATTTGTTACTGTCTATAAAAACTTTCATCTAAAAACGAAGAATTTATAAAAACAATTATTCGATTTTAAATATGTCCCGCCAAATAAAATCATTCCCTCACCCTATTACGAACATTCGGTTTCTGAACGTATCGAACGATATTCAGGAACGAATCCTTAAGTTTTTAGTAACTGGCAACACTCTCAAATGATTCAAAATGGCGATTTCTTCTCAACAGTAAGTAAGTTTGTGAAAAAAACATATTATGTAAAAAATTATTAAGAGTTATATTTATGGCGATCATTACCTCACGTTACATGTATCTTATAAGCATTTTAGTACCTATATGTGTATAAAATTTATCCTTTTTACGCGTTTTTGTAGTTTTTGGGGGTAAAATGCATATTCAATGTGGAACAAGTGAATTGAGGTTATGTGCCGGTGTTTTTGTAGCCTTTAGTTAAAATTTGTCATTCCCTCACGGTCATCCCCTCACTGCATTTAAGAGTGAGGGAATGATGATTGTATGAGGGAATGATTTATATAGTAATCTACGGTGTTTATTGCTTATTTCTTGCACCTATTTCATCATATTTTATTTGAAACAGGTAAATATTATGTGGAAGAAAAATGGCACGAATAAAAAATTTGAGTGATGCAGGAAAAAAATTAAGAAAAAAAGAATATGATAGAAAAAGGCGAGAAGAAATGAAAAATAATCCTGAATCTTTGGAAAAACTGCAGGAAAAGGAAAGATTAAAATATTTAAAGAAAAAAGAGAAGGGTCAGGTAAAATCAGTTATTCATATGAAAGCTAGAGAACTTAGACAAAAGCGAAAACAATGGAAAGAAAATAGTAAAGTGTACAGGAATAAAAAAGCTATAGCTCATAAAATTTTACAAAGAATGCTTGATGATACACCTCCGTCCAGTCCAGTACCAGTGCAGCAACCTAGAGAAGATGTAGCTGCTCGAAATAGGCGACAGATGCGAAGGCGACGTGCTATTTTGTATGCAAAGATTGCAAAGTTGGAAAAAAAACTGAAGAATGCAGTGAAATTAAGAGAAAAATACAAAAAAGGTGTGAAAGAAAAAAGATATGACCCAGAATCACCTGCAACTAAAGTAAACGTGCTCCTAAAGAATGTAAACGTTCCTGAGAGTGTGAAGAAGAAATTACTTTTCGGAGAAGCGTTAACCCCTAATTTGATAAAGTCCGGTGTGACGGACGTCAACAAAAATTAAATCCTACTAGTTTTTTATCCGATTCTCATCGATTACAAATCGACTAAATATTTCTTAAATTCATAAACTAATAGTAGAAAATATATTTTGAGTGTGGCAACACTGAATTATGTCATTCGTGACACAAAATGTCAGCGCAAAGACGACCACCTGTTTTGCTCAAGGTATTTATATTCTTTTTTCCTCTTTTTTGCCTATGAATGTCTTGAAATCTCGACTCAATTATTAGAAAAACATTCTATAAATAATTATAACCAACAAATCAATACGTTCTTTTACATTTTCATTCTGTTTTTTGTTGCTAAAGTGCTTTGTCCGTCACAGCGAACATTGCTAATTGCATAGAGATGTAGTACTTTATTACTATGTCCGCTGTGGCGGACAACGCCAAAAAGGTTAATATTTTTTTTTTGGTATGGTTCTCAGTTTTGTTTAGTTTTGTTTATTTTTCTTTGTCAACAGCCTAACCGTGCTAGTAAAATTATCGCTTTAGTTCCAAATGAGCATGCAGCTTCCGATGCTAGTGAGAATTCTGAATCTGAAACAGAAATGCATGATGACCCGCGTGCTTATGCTTCTTCCCCACTTTCTTCTTCTGCACCATCAATTACATCTTCCCTTGCAAACCTAACAATCAGTACATCTGAAGACGAAGAACCGAACATTGATAATAATGATGTTATATCAGATTCTATCGTGCGCGAAATTGGAGAGTCTAATTATGAGAATGTTCCATCCCTATCTGCTATTCCCTCACTGCCATCAACGCCTATGGCACCTATAGCTTTTTCTTCTCCACTTGCATCACGAAACACAAGGTCCAGGAAACAGCCATCTACAGTACCAGCAAAGAAAGCGAAGAAGGGTAAAAGTTTCAGCTGTCTTATAAATGGAAAGTAGCACAATTCCTCCACAGAGCGACAGTAGAAGAGGATGAAAATGGAGATTATATTGATTTGCCAGAAGATGTTGACTCACCTTTGAGTTACTTTAATCTTTTTTTTTCTCAAAATGTCATTAGTAATATTGTTGAACAGACAAATTTATACTCTGTTCAACAAACTGGCAAGTCAATTCAGCTGTCAGAAGAAGAATTTAAAGACTTTTTGGCTATTCACATTATCATGGGTATTGTTGTAATGCCTTCATACCTCGATTATTGGTCGGATAAATTTAGGTATGCTAAAGTTGGTGATATAATGTCCTTGAAAAGTTACCAACAAGTGCGACGATATTTGCATTTTGTCGACAATAACATGGATGATGGAGACAAATACTATAAAGTACGTCCAGTTGTAGAGCAAATAAGACAAAATTGTTTAAAACAACAAAAAAAGGAGACAAAATTTAGCATAGATGAAATGATTATAGCATACAAAGGATCTAAGGCAGGCAAAAGAAAACAATATATGAAGGATAAGTCAAATAAATGGGGGTTTAAAAATTATGTACGGGCTGGCATTTCAGGGATAATTTATGATTTTGTGCTTTATGGAGGTGACGATACGTTCCGTTACCATACGTTTACTGAAGAGGAATTGTCTCTTGGTTTTGGCGCTCAGGTGGTCATAGCTTTATGCCAAAGCATTGACCATAAGCCGGCATTCGTGTTTTGTGATAACTTTTTTTCATCACCGGAGTTATTTTTCATTCTTCGGGAACATTATGGCATCTTTGCTTTAGGTACTATCCGAGGCAATCGCCTTAGAGGAGCAGAAACTGTTCTGCTTACTGATAAGGCTATGAAAAAGAAGCCTAGAGGACATTTTGTACAAGCCGTTTGTAACCAAAATCGCTTAGCAATAGTTCGTTGGAATGGCAATAAGGCTGTCACATTAATTAGTTCTTTTGTGGCAAGTGAGCCTGTAGAAAAAATCCGCAGATATTGCAAGGATGCAAAATGCAAGATCGACGTCTAATGTCCACAGATTGTACGCCAATATAATAAACATATGGGAGGTGTTGCTCTTGCTGACATGCTTATCTCACTAAATAAAACACCATTTAAAAGTAGGAGATGGTATTTAGCTATATTCTCTCAAATGTTGGATATATGTGTGAATAACGCTTGGTTACTCTACCGCCGTAAGCATTCAAGTAACGCGAAAGGTAAAATACCTCTAAAAGCATTCAGATACGATATTTATGAAATATTGTTGAAGGCAAACAGATGTGCCATAAGAAGTAAAACTGAGACAGCAAAAGTAAGCAAACCACACGTCGCCCGCCCATCGAGTCCAGTCAAATATGACAACATAGGCCATTTCCCCTCAACGATGGAAGAAGGTCGTTGCAGATACTGCCAAAAGAAGACCGTCGTATATTGCATAAAATGCAATACTAGATTATGCTTTGTAACAGGCAAAACCCCGAGAAATTGTTTTCTAAATTTCCATACCAAATAAATAACATTTTCAGGTCAATTTCTGCGTTTTTTGTTTCGTATTTTCTTATTTTAATAAAATAAACATAATAATATTAACGTTTTTTATTTTTCCATAATTTGGCACTGTCCACCACAGCGGACATGCAAATCTACGCGTTCATCGTTAAGTTATTGGTAATGTCCGCTGTGACGGACATGACTTTTCCCAACAGTGGGCAACTCAGGATTTATTTCAACATTTTTTCGGGGCTCTTTAGCACACCCCCAAAGGCCTCCAATAATTAAATTTATGTATTTCTTACTTTTTTTTCGTTGCCAAATTAAGGGTTAACAAGAGATCTACAGACCAGTTACGAAGATTTAGGAAAGAAACATAAAAAAAGAAAAAGTATTACGAAATGTTGAAATTTAAATCACTGCAAAAATATAAGTTACTACATGTATCGAAAGCATTTTTTAAATATGATACTTTCAAAAGACAAAAGGATGACGTAATTAAATTTTTGGAGAAAGATGAAAACTCAAGAATGTGCCCGGGGAAAAGAGACTTAAATCCAAAGATGGCAAAACTCAACAAAAGCGTATTTTAAACGATAAACTTTATAATTTGCATGAAAAGTTTTTACGCACAGTCAATTATAAGATAAGCTTATCGACTTTTTGTAGATTCAGACCATTTTGGGCTACTTGGCAAAACATGAATGACCGAAATACTTGCCAATGCATACAGCACGCCAATTTTCAACTGATGATTTCTAAATTGCATGAAGTCAAAGCATTGAAATATTGTACCGTGACTTCAGCTTTAGCGACAATAACCTGCAATGTGCACTCCGCAAAATGTTTATTCAGGGAATGTTCAACCTGCAAGGAACGCTCATTGCAGTACTACTTACCAAAACCTAATCAGTTGGTAACTTATCGACAGTGGATTTATGAAGTCAGTTCATTTGAAAAGGATGGAAAAAAAAGACAGTTCGTAAACCCGTGAAGAAAGAGTACAGGGTTAAACTGAAAAAGCTTGTCCAAAATCTAGAAGCGGCATTACCACTTTTTTTTTCACATGTTGGCACTATAGCACATCAATATCAAGCCATTAAAAATATAAAGAAAAATTTAACAATTAACGACATTCTAATTCATATAGACTTCAGTGAAAATTATTGCTGCAAGTACAACGAGGAAATACAAGCTGTCCACTTTGGTGGAGGAAGGAAGCAGGTAACAATGTAAAATTAAACCTGTATCCTTTTGTTCTCTCTCTAGTGACAACAGACATGACACCATGGCTGTTTGGGCTCACTTAAAACCCATATTTGAGTGGATAAAAACACAAAATTTACCAATTTCTCGATTACATATGCTGAGTGATGGACCTGTTAACCAATATAAAAATAAATTTATGTTTGAAATGGTGTGTCGCCATTTGTCGCACATCTATCCAGAAATCACATATTTTTCGTGGCATTATTCCGAACCCGGACATGGTAAAGGAGCGCCTGTCGGTGGAACCCTGAAACGGACAGCTGATAAAGTTGTTGCAGAAGGCCATGATATCGTGGACCTGAATTCATTGAAACCTATACTTCAATCCAGGTGTCCTTCTATTTTACTGTTTGAAGTTACCACTGCAGATATTTCACTGATGGATGATCTCATAAAACAGTCAAGTGCTATTCCTATTTTTCGGGGAACAAAAAAATACGCCAGTTCGTATTTTTTAACAACACTTTACAGTGCAGAAGACTTTCTTGCATAGATTGCGAAGAAAATTGTACCCACTATCATTTGGGATATTTTCAACAACACCAAAAGAATCGACTTACTAAGAGGCGCAACAAATCCCCTGAAAAGTCAATGGAATTGGATATATCGTTAGATAATCACCAAATGTCTTTACCGTCGTCTTCACGCATTCAAGATCATACCGGAATGTTAAAAGCATTAGATACAATTGATTTAAGAGACGAAGAATCTACTATTGTCTCAGATAATGATAAGATTGCCATTGGAGATTATATTCTGATTAAATGGGGCACGGCAAAGTATCCCGGAGAAGTTCTATCTACTTTTGAAGATGGTTTAATGGTTAGGTGCATGAAGAAAGGTTTAAAGTTTTGGAGATGGCCAAATATTAAAGACGAGCAATTATATTGCTGGGCAGATGTAATACAGAAAATAAAGACGCCAAAGTTAGTAAAAAAGGGGCAATTACGTTGTTACAGAGTTAGATGAATCAACAAGTGATGTAAACATTAAGACTGAATGATTAAATAATGTAAAATACCAAAAAACTAATATAAGAAAAGCCTAATACAAAGTAATATTAATGAAGAATAAATATGAAGACTTTCTAAGTTTAAGTTTAAAGAGAAATTTTTAAGTTCAAAGTTTAAAAATAAATAGATATAAGTACAAAGATAAAAATATTTGTTACCTCTATATTATAGTAAGTTTGTTTTTGAGTTTATATAAACTTATATTAACTATAAGTAAAAGTTCTGTGTTAATTTTTCTAAGAATCTATTATTTCATTGTTTAATTATAATAAAAATTACATAATTTCCTTTATTTGCACATGTTTTTTAATATAATTTGACAATAAATCATTCCCTCACTCAGTTCATCATTCCCTCATTTATAAATTTTTTAAAACGTCATTTTTAGACTTAATATATAAAAATATGGATGACCAATGCTCCTAAATAAATCTCTTTGGGCAACTTTATTAATCTCTGTAAAAGAAATAACTGTAGTTCATAGAAAAAAAAATAAAAAATTATATATCTCAAATTTTGAAATTTGATAAGTAATACCCACCTACTAATATTACCGAAATAAAAATGTTTTATTTCATATCATGTGGGCAGCCCTATGCTACACGTGTCACACACACTCGCAAAGGTTTGCCGACAAACGAAACCGTCAGCACTCACTCAGCCGTCAATTCAGTTTGCCGCGATTGCTGGTGCGTTCTGGACGTCCGTTTTCTTTCAACTGTCGGGAGTTCAGAACTGTGTTGTGCGTTGAGTTGTGTGTTTTTGTGTTGTGTATCGGTATCGTCATGAATCGGCGTAATGAAACGTTTAGTGTTCGCGAATATGCCCAGATGTTAATGTGCTTGGGTGAAGCTAGAGGAAACGCGTCATTGGCATTAAAGCTCTATGTTCAAAGTCACCCAAATGAACGACATCCAGCTAATAGTCGTACTATCACACGGGCATATCAACGTGTTTTAGAAAATTTACCTATTGTGCCGCGGCAGGAAGGTGCTGGAAGGACAATCAGTGCTCGTTCTGAGCAGGCGATTTTAGATGTTGTCCGTCGAAATCCGCGTTTGGGAACCCGTACTGCTGCAAAACTTGTAAGGCGTAATAACGGACCCCGGGTTTCACATTGGGCTGTGCACAAAGTCCTTCAAAAGGACTAGCGACGTCCGTATCGGATCCATAAAGTGCAGACTCTGGTACCTGGCGACTCAACCCGTAGACTAGCGTACTGCAGATGGCTGATACATCGGCAGCAGCTAAATCGCCAATTCGTTTCACGGGTGATTTGGACCGATGAATCGACGTTTACACGCAACGGTATGTGGAACCGGCGGAATGCTCACATTTGGGCACGCCACAACCCGTACGCAATGCAGCAGAGACGGGTCATCAGACGCGGTGGTCACTGAATGTGTGAGCTGGCGTGTATCATAACCGTATTTTGGGTCCCGTGTTTTTTCCAACTAGAATGGACGGCCGGCGTTATTGCGAATTTCTACAGCAGGATTTTGAAGCCATGATGGACACTCTGCGGGCTGAGCTAGATCAAGAGCGGGATCGTATGGAGAACGAATCCTTAGCTCAACTACCTACCATCTGGTTTCAGCACGACGGCGCCCCGCCGCATATAGTACTCCCAGTCCGACTGCACCTGGACCGTACTTTTCCAAACCGATGGATTGGGAGATTCGGGCCACATGCATGGCCACCTCACTCGCCTGACCTAACCCCATTGGACTTTTTCCTGTGGGGTTATATCAAAGAACGGGTGTATGTGACGGAGTGTGATACCGCGGCCAAAATGGAGCAGCGCATAAGAGACCCTTTCGCATCGTTGAACCAACAAATCAATGAGGATGTGACAATGATGCCTCGTCTCCATGCCGCAGCTTGGAGGCAACCACTTCGAGCCATGCCTTATACGACCCGAGAGACTTTAATTTAGGTAAGTGACTAAATATTTTAATTTTTGATAGGTATTGAATTAGTGTTTAAATTTTTTGATAGGTGTGTTTGTGTGTGTATTGTATTATGTATTTATTCCAAAAGTCACTAAGTACCTGTTAGTATGAATGAACAACGCGCGGACATTGCAATATGCGCGCAATATAGGGTCGCGCGCATATCGCAATGTTCGTTATACATTGCGTAGCCGAAATAAAATTGAAAATTGAAAAACGTTCACCTATCATTTCCGGGAAAATATTTCACTATCAAAATGTTAACAATACCAGTCTGAATTCATACTTTTGCTAACCTGTCAATTACACGCTGTATACTATCATGAATACAAACATACATATAGTAGAATAAATATCGCAAAAAATACATATTGACCATATATACATCGATGCCCCCAAACAAGAACTCGGTAATGTACTATTACGGGGTTTATGCTGTTATGTCAAATTCGGCATCTATGGACTGGAATACACCTCAATTTTTTTCAGATTTTTCCTATTGATATTTACAAAAAAATCATGACACACGTGTTTATTGTTGGGAATTTAGACACAATAATATTTCGGCAAAAAACCTGTTATAGGTCTGTACGAAAAAACTATTTATTTTTTATTTTGGTAAGTTGCGATTACCGGGTTATTGGCGTAAATCATTTTCATGAAATTTTTGGTAAACGTGTTTATGGGGTTTTTGTTGAAATAATTTTAAAATACGTGTTCCGTAATATTCACTAACAATGTTATTTAAGTTGGTATTGGCTCATTAATGTACGTAATATTTCAATACGGTCAATTTATTCCAAATTTCAATACACCTAGCTCTGTTCTGGATATTACTGTATTTGTCTAGCCGTGCAATAGTTTGTAAAGAGTGGTTGTCTCTTTCTTTTAGTTGCTGATAGACAGTAATAGATATATGCCACGCCCCCAACAAGTGTCCTTGGCCACGGCCCGGTGCGTAAAGTTTGTTTACGTAAACAGTTGCATTCAGATCTCTGCACTAATTGCACGCAGATATTTGCGCCACGCTCGATATTGTTTGGGTTTTAGTGATAAACGGAAAGTTTACTTGTGAAGTTATTCAGTGCAAAGTGATAAAGGGAGTTTTAGAAGAAATAGACCATTAATGAATGAACGTGTGAAACGAATGCTTCTAATGGTTGAGGACACAACAATTACAAGTAAGTACTTACTACAACTTAGTACTACTTACCTTTAAGTTATTTATGATTGTGTATTTTGTAATATTTTTGTTTACTATATGATAGGCGCCGATCAAGAGGTAGAACGTTCCGAAATAACTCCGAAGCAAAGTGAAAACCAATCTACCAGTGCAAAGTCTGACGTCCAGGCATTATCAAAAGGTTTATTTATAGATTTTTTATTATACCTAATAACTCACTACGACTAAAAAATAATACGAGTAGGTTGTATGTAACTGTGACATGGCTGTAACTTTAATTCGTCCTTATGTCGGTTGGGTCGTGCTCGCTAAATCAAGTGCAATAGGATGTTGTACTTTTTTTTATTATAGTGGTAAAATAATCAAATGAATCCTCCCGCTTACTGTCAGACTCTTACAGTCTTATTAATAAACACAGACTAGAGCAAGAATAACTTTACTCCTAAGCTCAAGTTAAGAGTAATCAAATTCAGTATTAATAAACATGGAGCAAGGAAGGAGTAAGCTAATCTGAATCTACTCTCGTCGTAAAAGTTAATCCTTCGCGCTACCTAGTTTAAGGAGTGAGTAAGCATAGAACAAATCTGTATTTTGTCATTTGACGGCATTCATAACCTACAAACCTCAGTTGAGTTTCAGTTTACTTCATTTTTGCTGCTTTGCGCGCGTTAATGTTTTGTTGTTGAATGTGTTGTTTGGTTAGCGAAAAGATGGATATTGATTATTTTATTGAGGATTTGAGGGTGATAGATGATATTACTGAGGTTGAAAACCTCATGCCATTGATGAGGAGCGTAAAACATTATAAAATACGTAGAAATCCCCTGGAAGAACTTCAAGAAGGTGAATTTAAAAAAAAGTACAGGTTTTCTAAACATACTGCTGTAATGATAATTGATATGGTGAAAAATAATCTAGCTGGTGATGCAAGAGGTGGCTTTATACCACCTCACCTTAAAGTATTGGCTGCAATTAGAACATGGGCCCGTGGAGAGGTAAAACTGATTCTTTATGTTTTATTTTGTATATTATTTTCTAATCATTGTAATCCAATCTCTAGTCATTTGCTAGTCATATAATAAATTATTATATTCTTTTTATAAATCAGTTAATTTTTATGTTAACAGATTCAAGACGATGCAGGAGATCTTGGTGGCATGAGCCAGCCAACAATATCACTAATTTGCAAACAAGTAGCCTTAGCAATAGTGGCCCATAGAGCACATTGGATTAAGATGCCTCAAAGTGAAGTGGATCAAAATGAAGTTATTGCTGGATTTTATGCACTGTGTGGATTTCGGCAAGTAATAGGAGCCATTGATTGCACTCATGTAAGAATACCAAAGGTTGGAGGAGATGTAGCACAATATTACATAAACAGGAAGGGATACAAGTTCCATTAATGTGCAAGTGAGTTATTTAGTATAGTAATAACTACTATTATTGCTATACTAGCCTTTCTTTGAAACAATTTCAATAATTGTCATCAATCTTATGTATTTTTGATACATTGTTTCAGGCAGTATCAAATGCAAACTTAGAAATAATGGACATAGTGGCACATTGGCGAGGCAGTACACATGACTCGAGAATATTTAACGAATGTAGATTGAAGCAAAGATTTGAACAATTGGAATTTAAAGGAAGACTTTTAGGTGATGCAGGTTATGCTTGTAGTCCGTATTTATTTACTCCGGTCCTAAATCCAAATACTCAAAAGGAGGAAATGTATAACCGAGCACACATAAGAACCCGTAACACTGTAGAGAGATGTTTCGGAGTGTGGAAGCAAAGGTTTCGGTGTCTACTGCGGGGATTTACAACAAAATTGGACAATACAAAGCTCTACATTGTTGCATTGGCAGTTTTGCATAATATTGCAATGCACAGACAAGATTTTTATGAAGAAGAAGAAGACAGTGATGATGAAGTTCCAGTGAGATGGGTAATAAGCAGTACTCGCACAGGCAATGCTGCCCGTGCAGCATTTATCAATGAGAATTTTTAAAGAATTTTTAGTTTGAACTCTATTTCTGTACATAAATAAAAAACATTTAAGTTGACAAAAAGTTTTATTTATAGAACTTAAAAAAATATTTATCTATGAAGCCTCACGTGCTTTCCTTATTTCCAACATTTCTCGTTCCAGCATTGCTGCTTTTAATTTTTCTTGATTTATTTCTTTTTCAAGTATTGCTGCATTTAATTTTTCTTTATTTATTTCCATTTTAATTTTGTGTTCTTCTTCAGCCATTTCCATTCGCCTCAGATGTTCGTCATCTTTTAATAGTTTACTATGGCTTAACATGCGGCTCACATATTCTTCTTGGTCCTTTCTGGGTTTTGAACTATTACCCACAATGTTGTAAAGTTTCCGTTTGGGCGCCTTCTTTGCTTGATTTATTCCGATACTTTTTGTTTTTGGCGTTTCCATGGTTGTATCATCTTCAGAGATCTTAATAGGCAATGAGTTCACACATTTTTCCATAGGAATGGCTGTGCTTTTATTATTTTGAAAGACCTGTAATTTTAAACAAAATGATAATGAACACCATGGTATGTATAAACTATAGGTACATAAATATACTAATAGATATAAAGGTTGACTGGTAGAGAATGCCTTGTGGCATTAAGTCCGCCTATGTACCACTCTTGTACATGAAGTTTAAATAAATAAATATAAGCTCACCGCTGAAGGAGTACATTTCTCAAAATTCACTTGAATATCAACATCTTCAATAGCTTCTATGGGCATGTTGGCTAGCTGCTGATTTTCTTTAATAATGTTTACATCACCTATCACCATTCCATCGGAATCATAAATATTAAAATCTCGCAGTAATTCTGCGGGATTTAATAAATCTTTAATTTCTATTACAGAGTTGCTGGCCTTGCACCTCCACCAGTTTTGTTTACTTCTTTTGTAAACGTGCTGCATACTTTTCTTGCATTTATTTTCATTGTCTTCCACTGGATTTTCAGCTGGCTAAGCTCTCTTGGTCGACTATTTAACTCATTAAACTTTTTGTGGAATTCTTCCCAAGCTTTGGTTTTATTTTTATTTGTATTTGTGTCTAGGCTTTTATTTTCTATTATATGCGCGTAATCTTTCAAGACTGTCCTGAATAATTGCTGGAATAATAAGAAAATATTAAAAATAATCAGAGAACCGCAAATAAATAAAATAACACGCAACATGCGTGGTCTTTTCAAAATCAACATGAGAATTACCTTTTCTTCTTCATCCCAGTTTATGGAACGATTGCGCTTTTGGCTCATTTTTTTACTGTATCAAGTTTAGGTTTTCGGATTAATTTAATTATCTTCGGACACACAAAATTAACTTTTTAAAAGACCTTTTGTTAATAAAACGGCACAGACGAAAAGTCAATGATTATGTCAATTTGACAGACAACTTCACGAGACGTCTAAGTATCATTCTTTGTTCATTCAATAGCTCACTCTTTTTACTTTTAAATTGACTGGGTTGCCATAGCATTCACACTAATATCGGTGTAAGGAATGTATTGTTACTACAAGGTTACTCCATGTTTATTAATATCAGTCTTAGTGCTTTGTTAATACTCCGTTACACTGGGATTAACTAGTCCAAGTGTAACGTAAGATGATCTTTGGAATAGATGATTTTTATTAATAAGACTGTTACTGACTAAAATCCACGGTGATCTTTCAATAACCCTTTACGTTCCAGGGCCACGGTTACCTGATGAGACAGTCCCACGACTCCAGCAGGCTTTGGTCCTCTAAGGGGGCCCCGTCAGTTTGCTGACAGCATTTTTTACTTTAGAATTTATTTAAAAAAAAAGGAGGGCTTTTCAATTATTACACTGTAGTTTTACACGATACATAAATACCTTCCATTCATGTAAAATGATCAGATATATTTTAAATTCGGTGCCAGCTAAATCTAACAAAAGGTACATAAATACAGGGTTATGATGACTGATATTTTTTTTAGGATTGTTTTAGTTTATTTTTTATTTTTACCATTTACCAGATACAGATTGCAATATTATTGCAGTTGATACCGATTCTAGTGTAAAAGAAACTTTTAATCAAGTTCTGTCAAGATATGAGTTACGTATTAGAACCTAACCATAAATAATTTTAATCATTACATTTTTTCTTTATAACAATGCGTAACATTATATGGTGATTTAATTTTATTTTATAATTCCTTAAATGAATTCAATAAAATAACTCGGGTAATTTTATTGATTACAGACAGAACGGAAAAAAAAATACGATGATGCTGATCAGGAATCCGATGAAGATTTTTCGCCAGACGTCTCGGAATATATTCCGAGTCCAAAAATATTGAAAAGTCCATTAAGTAGCGTTTCAAGTCTTAGTGGAGACTCTGCATGTATTAATAAAATTATAGCATTTCCAGAAAATATTAGCACTCCTTCAACAATTTCTAATCTATCATTGTATTTAACCAACGCTGATTTCGTGGCTTCTCCATCAGAAATATATATAGCAACTATAGATTTATCACAACCAAGTATTGAAAAGGAAAACCAATCAAGACCAAACATAAGAAAAACAATAAGTAGCCAAGAAAATATAGATGACACTTTAAAACCAGATGAATTTTCAGAAACATTGACCGGTAGAACTTCAAATGATTGCTCACATGCTAAGGAAGTTGTAGCTGACAATGAGGATAGTCCTAGCTAATTAAGTAACATTAGTAGCGAAAACGAAATCAATGAAACTTTAAGACCAGAGGAGTGGTCAGAAAGTAACAATGACACAACATTGACCGGTAGAACTTCTAATGATAGCTCACATGCTGCAGAAGTTGTAGCTGACAATGAAGATAGTCCAAGCTTAATACGGGAAATTAGTAGCGAAGAAGAAAACAATGAATCTTTAAGACCAGAGAGGCAGTCAGAAAGTAACAATGATACAACAGGCGGAAGAACTTCAAGCGATTGCTCGCATAATTATGGTGGCCGTAGAAAGCGAAAAAAAACTGACTAGGAAACGCAAGCAGATAAGAACAGAGTGGCGTAGTAAGAAAAATAAAATCCTCAAAAATTCCGGCAAAGCCTACGAAGGGTGCAATTCCAAAAAAAAATATCCTGAAAAAACTATAGGCTATAGGGTTGTAGCCAAAAATTCAGTCAGTCAGAAACACAAGCTATATTTGACAAATATTATAGTCTGGCTGATCGCGTACGTCAATGGTTGTATATCGGTAGATGTGTTCAAGGACAGACTATTAAACGAATGACGTTAGACCGTAAAAACAACCGCACACAAACTTTGAATTATATTTTCCATAATTCAAATAATGAAAAAATTCTTGTATGTAAAAAATGTCTTTGAACACTTTACAAATTGGAGAATATGTTGTTTATACAGCAATGGAAAAAGTTCTGAAAGCAGATGAAGGACTTCAAGATAATCGGGGAAGACATAATAATAGGCCTAACAAAATGAACACTAGTACAGAAGCCACAATTAAAACACACATTGAATCCACCTATGAGCACTATTATCATTGATTAAAGTTAAGAAAAAGTTTTGGCTGGCCAAATCGCTCAAATACCCCTGTGTGCACCGGCCAGAAATCAAAGACGAAATGCCACTGTGCGGTCTAAGGCGTCCGCGTTATTTTTAGCATGACTGCCCCAGCGCACATAGCTCAGCACTCAGCGCCAAGTAAGCCAGCGCTTAAGTGCCATTTTTGGAAAAAAGCCTATCCAAGGTCGAAAGGGCCAGTTACTTGGCCACCGCAGATATCAGATCTAGATCTGGGGGTAGGTGAAAGACCTGGGGTATCATAGTGTACCAGTCAATACTTCCGATGTACTAAAAAGTAGGATCGAAAACAGTTTCGCCACAGTGAAGTGACAGTATTGCTCTGCAGGCTCCCATTATAAAACGTGCTACTAAGTGTGTTTGACTGTCAGTGATTCCTGTGGATCCCAGTCTTAGGATCCTAGAACCACGCACCAACAATGTTCGATGCATAGTTCATACAAACACAATAGAACGGCAATGGCTAGAATTAAAAGCACCCCAGCCGTCGCGCCGCACGGTGGATCGAAAATCGGCTTTCAAAGACTTAGGGACTTCAATTTGCAAGTGCCGGTTTTTTTGACGGATATTGCTTCTGTTAGTTATTACTATATAGAAAAATGATATTTGAGCTAATTTGGCACAAAATCGAAGCAATTATGATTTTTCCACGAAAAATTTGTATGAAAATAGTATGAAAAATCTAAATATCTCTAAAACGGCAAGGAAAACCGTAATATCCTCACAGGCGTTTTTTTATTATTATTGAGTTTATAGTACTTACCTAAATATTATTATTTTTTTTTTTAATCTTTATAACTTGTTTTACATTATCAATACATGAGTAAATAACGTAGTTCATACCGTCGTTCTTGACTAAAACACTAAAAGTAACCCTTTGATATATAAAAATAAATAATATATCAATGATTTTTTAAAAAAAAATCCGCAGTTTTTACCGTTATGTGGACTATGTCGAAAAATCATGAATAATTAGTTCTATAACCGCCTGTGAGGATATTACGGTTTTCCTTGCCGTTTTAGAGATATTTAGATTTTTCATACTATCTTCATACAAATTTTTCGTGGAAAAATCATAATTGCTTCGATTTTGTGCCAAATCAGCTCAAATATCATTTTTCTATATAGTAATAAGTAACAAAAGCAATATCTGTCAAAAAAACCGGCACTTGCAAATTGAAGTCCTTAAGTCTTTGAAAGCCGATTTTCGATCCACCGTGCGCCGCCGCCGCCGGGATTCTGATCCGAATCAAAACTTTATCTATCTTGTTTATACTTGACCAGAGTATAAGAATATAGAACATCACATGCTAGACATCTGCCAACTATTTCCGCTGGAATGTTAAGTATTTTGAGCCGCCCTGCCCAGCCCCGCGCCTCGGTCAATGCTCATTCCAACTTCAGTGCCAACAAAGTGAGTGTATTTAAAAAAGGATTGTAAACAATGGAACGGTAAGTAATTAGCAGTTATTAACTGCTACAATGGGTGTATGTTATAGGTTTTAGTCAGGATCTGTTATTTCGTCAGCTGTAGTCGAAATTTTCACGCGACTGGTCTGCACATTTCGACGTACTGTGTGCGGCAATTACGCGGCACAATGTCGTTAGAAACAGGATTTAGATACATTTTACTAGTGAAATTCGTTTTTTTTTTTATGTAAAATACTTAACGGAATAAAAAAAAGACGGTCAACTTTTTTTGAATTGGCGCGCAAATCGCGAAAGTATTTAAATAAGAGTGCGCAGTCACTTGGCATGAAAAAGAACAGTGCTGGAAGATAATATAGGCATTCTTTAATAGCTCAAGCGATACAAACTTTTGGAGTGCTAATACTTCAAAACAAAATACGAAGGTAAGAACTACTAGGAAACAATCTTCTTTAATACGTGCTGAAACATATCGCACAGGAGGGGGCCTAGTGCTGCTCCTCCTCTGTCGCCTATAGAGGAAAAAGTTAAAGAAATGATATTGTTGTCTGTTGATGGAACTGTCGAAATGAATTTGATTCCGATCATGTTGGTAAGATCATAAGTTTTAAATTGTTATTAATTGTGTAGTTCAGCCTTACGGTGAACAGAATACATTTGTCCGACCCCTTCTCTTCCTCATATAATTTTCTTTTTGCAGATTCTATAAAAATACAACCAGTACTTCCTAGCCAAGAAATATTTTTTACAGTAGGTTCACAAAATAATGAAATGACATCGTCGCAGACAATAAATGTGTAATACTGAAGAAGTTGAAACAGTAGACTCTGGGCCAATCACTGCTAAAACATGTAACTCTGGGCCAATCACTGCTGAAACAGGTGACTCTGAGCTAATCACTGCTTACCGTAAAATTTAAGTTTTGTAGTGATGACAAACGCATACGAGTGTGGACAAGAGAAGGTTTATGTTTTATCGACCCTTGTACTCACCAGACTGATCGGTTTGAGGGCCCAGTGTTATGGTGTGGGGAGGAATAAGTAAAACAGAGTTGGAAATTCTGAACGAGGGTACCGTAACTGTTGCCAGCTACGTCGAACGTGTGGTCGTCCGACACCATCATTCCCTTTTCACAACGAGTGGGCAACAATTTCATTCTTATGCAAGATAATATTCGCGCACATACAGCTTGCCTAACCCAGAGGGCACTATCTGACGCCAATATCTCTGTTTTACCATGGCCAGCAATGAGCCCCGATCTTAAGCCAATCGAACATTTATGGGACCAATTGAAAAGAAGCAAAAATTACAATAAAGTGTATAGTGAACAGGAGCTCATAATCGCTTTAAAAATCTGCTGGGAGCAAATACCCCAGAAAAACATTACTCATTTGATTGAGTGTCCCACAGACTCAGAGTGCTTACGTAACCGAGGAGGACCCACCTGGTACTAAAGATACCCCTATGTAACCAAACATATTTATTTAAGCAAAAAAATTCAAAATTGTGAAAATCGCTTTTTTTAGGGATAATTTTAAGTTTTCATTTTTATGTGCATTTTTAAGGAAATTAAAGTTTTTTTTTTCTTCATTCGACTGGTTTAGACAGTTAATAACACCTTGCCTTGCTTTAATGATAAAAACGAATAGGGCCCACTATTTTGTATTGACTAATTTATAAAAAACTATACAAATGCTATAATTATTTGAGACGGTACGTACATAAATATAAAGAAAAGTTCCAATCACTCTTTCCAAAAAGATACCTATTCTTTCGCAAATATAAAAATCTTATTATCTGCAATCGCAAGAAAGATCTTTTATTTTATGATGAATAATTACCAACGTCTCGGCAATTGTCGTCCACCTCCACATCAACGACGCGACCAGTGGCGTGTGCCTCAGGATGAGACCGAGCCTCCACCACACAACAGTCAGCAACGTCAGCCATTTAAGCCGAAATAACCCTCATCGCGAAATCGCGATTAGGTGCGACAAGATAAATTCCGTCAGAAGTCAGAATCCGATACGAAAACAGGAAGAAAGCGACATCTGAGATAAAATAGACTGAGAATATAAAAATCTGTTAAAGCCATTTTTATTTGTGGCAAGTGATGGTTACATCTTAGATTGTTACGGTCCATACAAGGCTACATTCGATGCTGACATGATTTCTCTTTTTGATGATGAAAACTTTTCTTTTAGATTCTATTTTCAAGCCAATGATGTATTTATATTAGGGGTAGTAGTAGAATAGGGGTTTCCGAGATTCTACAAGAATGCTAGAAGGTTGTAATTATCGGCCACATATGCCTGATTCTCTATTAGAAGGTGAACACCGATTGACAACACACAACAACCGCTAGGTAGTTGAGGCAGTAAATGGACATTTTAAAAGAAATTTTAAGCTCCTGAGACAAGACTATTTTATAAATCAGTGCCAAATGTGATGCAAATATTCCGGATAGCTGACAGTTTGCCTAATCGATTTGGAGTTCGTCTTCGTGATAATGAAATAGTTGCAATAATGAGCAAATTAATTTTGAAAATAATTCAGTCCTATTGGTTGAGGAACTAAATATGAATCGAAGGTCTAATATTTTTCGGAGTATAACAGCTGACCGAGATAATTTATTTTTGTTTCTATTAAGTTATAGTGTATTTATACTGTTTGCTCTAGGTACCTACTTACCAGATAAGGCAAGCCAGATCGTCTTTTGGTTAAAATATTCAGTTTCATGGATTATATAGAATAGAAATATGTATGTAGGGACACACAAGATTTTTCTCAAACAATCTGAGAGCAAGTGTTGACCTAACATAATAATATTTGATAAGAGGAAAAATTAAGTCCAGGCAAATTTCAAGAAAACAGTACTATGTCTACAATTTAATAGAAAATAATGTGTCTGGCAGAGTTGGTATAGTCGAATATTGTTGTAATTGTTTGGTCGGTCGACGAACCGTTGGATGTTGAGCTCACGTTATGACATTAGTGTGGTATCATGGGTGGGCTAGGTATCAAGAAAATATCTCTGCTCCAGCAAAATTTCTGGACGATAAGAGATTTAGATGGTAATGATGATAATTAATAAACTACTTCACTTTAACATAGCGTATAATTTGTTTGCCCTTTTTGATAATAATAATAGTCCTAGTCCTCCCGTCCGCTAATAAATCTCCAGGAGATTTCTGTCAAAAAACGCGCGTCTGCTGGGAATCTCCTGGAGATTTCGTGGATCGGGTCGGATTAAATGCCAAATATTGCCTGTCTAGAGTATACCTTTCCTACTCTAACTTACAGACTGTAGGTGAAAGAATAAGAAAGGCATAAAACATCACATGCTAAACATTCAACATTTGTTATCGGAATCTTTTTCTGTTGTGACGGCTTCATTTCGTTTATGTCAACGACGCGGCGGAGTGTTATTTGGTGTTATTATCGAGCTATAGTGTGGTGTGGTGAGATTAACCGTGAACAAGTAAGTACTAAACAGTTTTTAATTGCTGCATTGTGTATTTGTTAAAGATTTTGGACAGAATTTGTTATTTCACCAAACATTGTATCGAAATTCGCTCGCAATGCCGGTACATTTCTACTTGTTGTGAGTAGAAAATACACTAGAGACGACAAAATGTTGTTAGAGACATGATTTAGGTACGTTACCTACTACGTATGTATTATGGGCCGTTTACACGGGCTTCGTAGCTAAGCGCTTAGTACTTGTCACTAATACTAAGTCGTCATGTGTAAACACGCTGATTAGTGCTTAGTATTAGTATTTGTGAATAGTGCAAGTGAATAGAAAACGATCCTATTTACTAAGCGACAAGTCGATACCCCCACCACGATTTACTAACACACTTGTCGCTTGCTGGATATTATTTACCCACTATTCGGATGCTAAAATGGAGTTGGCGAGGCGGAGAGCGGAGCAAGACGAAATGGACGAAGTGGAATATTTATCATCGGCGAACATGAAAACCACCTGCACATCATCCACGACTGCGCCTACTCAGGATCAACATGCAGATGTTTTTGACACATCCAGAGACTCCGAGACTTCACGGCCGAAGAAGGCAACGAAGACGAAACAAAATCCTAGGAAATCAGCCAATTAAGTCTCGTCCCTGAAGGAGAAATTACTATTTCAGAAGCGGAGGCTATCGAGCGAAGACGAAGAAGAATATGTTCCGGGGACCCTGTTCAGAGCACATCAGACGGACTCACAAGCAAGTGTGGAGGACAAGAGCGAACCGGATGTGGATATTCATCCAAAGAAGCGCAGCAAGACGGTGACGTTCCAACAATCGAAGAACAGCGACACAGAAGAGGCGATCAGGAAGGGAATACAGAAGAGGGTTACGCCTCTATGCTCGCAAATCTTGCGCGAGCTCATTCATTAGTGCAGTCTACTGGAAAAATATCGTAAATTATTTCTGTAAAGGACGAAGACGGTTATTTCAATATAACGTCGCCGGGAGAGCGTGGGTCCACTGTTATGAAGCTCGAGCTCTACCCGTTCAAAGATTGTGTCAAGATTCAAAAGAATCAATATTGGACAAAGAAGACCTTCAGTTCATTGGCAGATCTCTGGACCGGACTCGCGTGCTTACAAGCTACTGATGGCGCTGAGGAAGCAGATAACCAAGGCCATCATGAAAATAAAGGACGTAAAGACCGAAAAGAAATATCTAACAGGTTGGAAAACTGGCTAGAAACGTTCATAATAACTCCGATGAAAAATATTTTATATACTGGTCATTGGATTAACGGACCATATAGATATTTACCTAAAAACAAACAATTATTGTTAACTTGTTTTCATAATATTCAGCAACGTATTGTTGATGTGTCATATCGCGAATTATTTTTAAAAACTCATATCATATCTTTAAACAAAAAAATAATCTATGTCGCTCCACGGAATGCTGTTTCGGAGTATTACTATGATATTTTTGATAGTGTTAATGTTTTAGAAGAGCTTTTGAAACATCAATTTAATAATGATAATTTTGAATTATATAACTTTTTGAAAAATTTATATTACTTAGTTGATAAGAAGGTACCCAAAAAGAATTGTATCTGTATTGTTGGTCCTTCATGTAGCGGTAAGAATTATTTTTTTGATTGTTTAATCCATAGTTATATTAATTTTGGACAAGTCAAGACAAGTTAGTTAGTGACAAGTTGTACCGGGAAGTGAAAACACGTGTTTACTTACGTATTTTATGTGATCATGGCTGCGGAAAGGTGGAATTCGGAAACAACAATGAAGTTCATTCAGGAATTTAAATCCTATGAATGTTTATGGAACCACAAATCGGTTTTATATAAAAATAAACTCGCAAAAGATGCTGCTTATCAGAAAATCGTTGAAGAGATGAATATTGCTGGTTTTGGAGTGCCTGAGGCGAAAGAGAAAATGAGAACACTTCGGTCAACGTATTACCAAGAAAAGAAAAAAAATCAAAATTCAATGCGATCAGGAAGTGGGACTGATACTGTCTATGTGCCAAATCTGCATTGTTACAAAGAAATGGATAGTTTGTTGAAAGATATAGACGAAAGGCGCACAAAAAAAAAACAAGGCACCGTTGGTGAAAAAACAGCAGTGTGTAAAATGTGCAGGGTAAAATTATCCTATAAAACTTCCTCAACAAATTTAAAAAAACATATTTTAAGAAAACATCCTACGGTTGAAATTCAAGATGAACATAGGAACATGGGTGTGCACCAAAACAGTTCAGAACAACGTTTGGGACAGGAAGCTGGCCCTTCTAATCAAGCAGGATCCCAAAATCTGACTCAACGGTCTGTTGTTGCTTCTTCTGCTAGTCACTCAGCCGAGGGTAATCCGTTGCCACAACCACACATTATCCAGCAGGCTTTAGTTCGACAACCTACAATAGCTCAATTTACACAGAGAAAAAAAATTACACCATCTGAACAGGAAAGGTTGAATAGACTACTAATGAAATTGTTCATATTAGATTTTCAACCATTCAGTATTGTGGAAGACGAGGGCTTTGTTGCATTTGTTCATGGTCTAAATCCCATTTACCAACTACCTAGTCGTAAGTACCTTTCAAACACTTTACTGCCATCAATGTACCAGCAAGTTTTTAATGAAACAAAAACAAAAATGACTGAAGAAGCAAAAAGTGTATGCCTTACCACAGACTGCTGGACATCAAAAGCAAATGAGTCATATATGGCCATAACAGCTCATTACATCGATCAAAACTATATTTTGAAGTCGCTTCTCCTGCAGTGTGAAGTCCTCCCTGGACATCATACCGCCATAAACTTAGCAGCTCAATTAAGAACATGTGCATCGACTTGGAACATTACAGACAAAATTACCATAGTTGTGTCTGACAACGCGAGTAACATAGTCTCCGCTATCACGACTGAGCTGAATTGGCGCCATTTTGGGTGTTATGCACACAGTTTAAATTTAACTGTCAAGAGTGGATTAAGCGTTGAAAATTTGCAACAGACAATCACCAAAGTGAAGAACATTGTATCTTTTTACAAACGTAGCGCTTTGGCCACAGAAAAGTTTGTAAAATATCAGGTCCAACAATCAGAGGCAAAAACAGCAAAAAAACTCACTCAGTCTGTGGAAACTCGATGGAACTCTGACTTTCATATGCTGCAAATGTTTCTTGATCTTAGAGAGGCTGTAACTGCAACACTTCCGCTCAGCAATTTCAAAGGTACATATCTTGAAGAAAATGATTGGAAAATTATTCAAGATTTGCAGTGCGTGCTTAAACCCTTCGATGAAGTGTCTACGCGTATGAGTGGAGAAAAATATTTTACGGGTGGAGAAGTGATTCCAATCACACAGTGTCTTTTGCAAACATTAGAAACTCTAGAGTTGAGAGAGTTTCATGATGTTGTGAAATTGGTTTTAAAAAAGCTAAAAAAGGAAACTTCAGAAAGGTTTCGCAATTTTGAATTTAGCAGAACACTTGCACTATCAACTTTTTTAGATCCGAGGTTTAAAATTTTCATTTATCCACAACATCTGGCTGAAGAAACGAAAAAAGTTGTCATCGAATTGGTAGCTGCGTCAATTGCAAAAACTAAACAATTAACTACTCCAACCCTAGCTACGACACAAAACTCGGGAAGTAATACTGAACCATCCATATGGAATTTATATAGGACAGCAATTGCGAAAATAGAGCCTAAAGGAACCCCATTATCAAGAGCGATAGCGGAAGTTCAAAGGTACCTAGACGATGACATCCTTCTAATGGGATCAGAACACGACACTCCACTTCAGTGGTGGAAAAACCACGAACATGTTTACCCAAATTTGGCGAAATTAGTTTTGACTAAGTGCTGTGTGTTGGCAACATCAGTGCCTTGTGAAAGGGTATTTTCACGAGCTGGTATCATGGTATCCGAAAGACGCACTCGCCTAGGAATTTCAAAAGTAAAACAGCTTATGTTTTTAAACGTCAATTGTAGCCAATGAATCGGCACAACAGGCAAGAAAATGTAAATATTTGTAGATATACACATAAAAAAAAAAAAAAAACAAAAAAAAAATACAAAAAGCAAAAACAAAAATAAAAAATATAACAAATAGGTACCAAGAAGTAAGTACCTCAATTTAATCATTGTAAATATACCAATCTTTTAAATGCGCCAAAGAAAAGCAAAATGATATTATATTTTTATTACGTACCAGTATTATTTTACTAGTCTTTGCCAGTCCTAAGCCTGGAAAGAGCATGAAGGTAAGATTGGAATATTACTTGTAGGAAAGGTGCGTAGGTATTTACGCAACCAAGTTTTTACGCCAAGCATTTACTTGTAAGAACGCCAGATTGCCATGAAATAGGTACTTAATAATCTTAATTATCTTGTAGCAAATATCACTAATGAAAACAAATTGATGATTTCCATGATTATAAATCAATACATATATACACTGACATGAATGTCGCAAAATAAGAAAAAATAATTTCGCGGGCTAACTCACAAAGTCGTCCCATGCCTAGCCTACTACTAAATAACAATTGATAAAGTCACTAAGCCTTTACACCGTTCCGCGATCATTTCAGCATCTACTCATTACTCATAATTGAAGTGGACGTGGCCCGTGATGTTGTGCTCAAACAAAAATCATTGATGATTTTGTCATTGTTCCCGTCATCGATATTTTTTTGTCATTGTCACGCAGTCATTGATACAGAAAAATCATCACTCAGCCCATCTCTACTGGCTCCAACGTGTAAACGGTTACTTTTCACTTGTCAGATTGAGGCTTACTATAGTGACAAGTGACAAGTACTAACCACTTAGCTACAAAGCCCGTGTAAACCGCCCATTAGGCATTTTATTAGTAAAATTCGTAAAAAAATTGTGTAAAAATATTGAAATTAAAAAACGTAAGCGAAAATCGAATCTTCAGGAGATTTTTTAGCAGACAGGACATTTGACGTTTATGACCTCCAAAGCCGCCATGTTTTTTGTTTCGTACACTGCACAGTGTTGTTTTTGCCTCGAAAAACGGACATCCCCTTTTTATTAACTAATCCGATAGAGCAGGTTATTTTTAAAGTAAGAGTAAAATACCCGTGTGCCAATTTTGTTCAAATCTGGAGATATATATTTTTTTTAAATTTTCTATGGTTTCCATTAAACCCATAGAAATCACAATAACTTTAGATCCAATCCGATTTTGTTATATCTTTGATTGCAATTACTTGATGCTTAATATTAAGTAAATTATTAAGCAAACGCAAAATTTTTATCGTTAACTGGTGGTGAATAACATCGAATTTTACATATTTTCGATTTTATTTTTTTATGGGCTTATTTCATGGCATTTGGATTCAATATCGAGACAAGCTGTTGCTTTGGCACTAAAAAGTACCAATTTAAAATATCATATCAGGATTTACAGGATTCTGAAATTTAGACGCTAGGGTTGACGCTAGGGTTGGCACAAGTCGTATTTTTTTTAAATGTTTTTTTATTGAAAACAATAATAATAGAAGCCTGTTCCCGATACCGGTGGGCTACTATTTAATATATTTAAAAATGTTTATTAAATATTTATTTTGAAAAAATAATTTTAAAATGTAAGATAATATGTGTAAAAATTAATAAAGGACATAATAACATGGTTATCTAAAAGAAGTTACAATATCATTGTTGAATTTCACATTGTTAATGATAAATCCAACTATTTTCATATTATTTTATAAATAATTAAAAAGTAAACTAAATTAAAATGAATAAACGGAATTATAATAACCCTAGCTATTAACCTTACTAGTTTTATAAATGTACAATTTTTTTTGCCGTTTAGATATTTGTTTGGATATTTGTAAGTTTAATAATATCATACGACGTTTTATACGATGATGTACAGACGCCAGAACATTAAGCTACTAGAATCTGTCAAATTTCTTTAATAGATTTTCAACTTTATCGCTAAAGCATAAGGTTCAAAGTTGATTGGAAAAGTTTGACAGTTTCGGTTAGCTTGATGTGCTGGCGTCTGTACAATAAACGGATTGAATTTCGTTTATCCAATGAAGGGTAATTTGTGGTACGGGGAAGGGGTCCGCCCTCGTTAGGCTTAAGTCAAAACCCTGTACTTATACATATTATCTGGAGGAACGGGGGTGAGGCACCATGGAGCCGCAAAAGACCCATGGCGCCACTTTGCCTCAACAGGACTTGACCCGACCTGTTGAGGGATGTCTGTCCGGGCTCCCACCGGCTGACTTATTGCGAGGAGGGCGTGAGGGCGCCAACCCTCATGTTGGTCCACGAGTGGCAGTTTATGAAGCTGTGGATAACGCCACAGCCGGTTCTCTTCAGTCTCCAGGAGTATCCACAAAAACACAAGGAGAATTCACCAGATTAGAAGCATTTAATTTACTGACGAAACTAGCCAAGAATGAAAATAGTAAATTTCGCCCTATTGACGTAGATTTTACCAAAAGAACTGTTGCTATTTTAATAGCGCTGAATATACTACTTTCATATAAAGACAATAAACAAGTCAAAATTGTGATTTCTAATTTTACTGCCAAGTGTGAAAAACTGTACAAAAAATGTAAATATTCCATGAAATTTTTCACCAAAAAACATCATAAATGGTTGAAGGAAAACTTTAAAAACGATTTTCCCAAAAATATCGAATCACAAATGGAACAGGTCGATCCAAGTACTCCTCGAAATGTACCTGGACTTTTTGCTGAACGTAGTTTACCTCCAGATTCCGACTCCAGTATTGAAACTTCTAAATATATCACTACAATCTCTATTTCAGAACCTATTCGTGCAGCCGAACCTATTCTGAAACAAAAGCTAACTAACCCGGAGCCTATTCCCGAACCTGACCTGGTTTTTGAACCTGGGTTCATTCCCGAAACTAAGCCTATTTCCGAACCTGAAACTATTCTCAAACCTGACCTTGTTTCTGAATTAGAGGCTTTTCCCGAAACTGAGCCTTATTTTGGACGCAACTCTATTCCTGAGCCTAATCTTATTTCCGAATCTGAGCCTATTCCCGAACTTGAGCCTATTTGCGAACCTAACCCTAATCCCGAACTTGACCTTATTTCAGAACCTGGGTTTATTAAAGAGCCAGAATATATTATCGAATCTGAACGTATACCTATATCTGAGCCTGGTCCCAGTTCAAAGTACAATACTGTGTGTGAAAGACAAAAGCGTAGATTGCGAAGATCTCTTCAAGACTCCCTTGATATAGAGCCACAACCAAAACTAGTCAAAGTTTTTTCTAGTACAGTAACAGCAGGGCAGGGCATAAATTGCAGACTAGTGCATCAAAAAACCTTCAATTTGTGACACAACACTTGTTTAAAAAGTCCAACAAAGTCGACCAAGATAGCCACTCAAATACGGAACCATAAGCCTCAGCCATATACCCCTGAAGAAGCATTAGCAATTTATATTGACCGAAAATTTACAGTTGAAACATATAACTTTCTTGAACAAGATTTAAAATCAAGGGGGTACCCCGCGTTTCCACCATATAGGCAAGTACATATAGCAAAAAAATTATGTTACCCAACACCTCCAGTACAAGTGTCTGAAAGAGAGGCTTTTGTAACGTTATATGGTCTGCTCTCCCACACTTTTTCAAGACTCGTTCTTTCTTGTGAAGATATTATTTCTTTACACTGTTCCCAAAAAAATACACAAACATTGAACTGTATTTTTGAAGGATCTTGGGGATTTGATGGGAGTACAGGTCCATTTTATAAACAAAGCTTCTCCGAAGATCAAGAAGACGAAAATAGCCTATTTGCCACCACATTTATTCCTTTACGAATAACTACAGATACCGGTCAGATTTTGTGGATGAACCCTACACCACAGTCTTACAGATTTTGTCGCCCATTACATGTCCAGTATCGTAAAGAGAGCAAAAATTTAGTTCTTGCCGAACAAAAATGGGTAGAAGACCAAATAAAAGAAATAGACAGCATTTGCGTGAAATCATCAACAAACCTAACATTAACAGCAAAAATTCAACTTTACTTGACCATTATAGACGGTAATCTCATAATATTATGCGAATGTATCTATTAACTGCTCCATCTTTGTTGTAACATTTTTTTTTTCTCTCTAACACATTGCTTTTGCAATTTTTTTTTTTTTTTATATTATCTGACTCCAACCACATTAAATTCGTTAGTTTTTCTTTTTTTTTGGTTGTTAACGTCTCATTTACTGACAGTTGTAATTATTATTATTTTTTCTACCTTTTTTTTATATAGCCTCTTTTTATTATGTAAATGGAAGAACACTGTAGACTCCACGAATTCTTAGATTACTTCATATTTTGACTCACTTTTAAATGATTATTTTTATTGTGCTTTTGAGTACAATATAGACCGGTTTACACTGTTCTTAAATAATACCTTTTAATACTATTATATGGAAATATTGTAAGTACAACCATTTTTTTAAAAAGAGTAAAAGAGTAAATGGAGTTTCTTGCCGGTTCTTCTCCATAGGAAACGACCAATTTCGAACCGTGCACTAGCTTCTGACGTTTTATAAGTGCCCATGTAGGCCTATGTGAAATAAAAAACTTTTGACTTTTGAAAAAAAAAAGTGCTCAATATAATCACTAACACTTCGTCACAACTAAGATGCCCATTTTGTAAGGCGACTTCCTCTCAATTTAATAAGTTAGACAAGGTGCTTCATCAAGCCTCCGATGAATCGCTTATGAAGTTCGGAATAAGTCCTTTGCACGCGTGGATACGTGTCTTAGAATTCTTGCTTCATCTAGGATACAAGATGCAAGTAAGAAAATGGAGAATACCTCACAATTCCCCGGAGCATATAATTGTGGAAGAAACTAAAAAAAAGAAACAACAAGAAGTAAGAGAAAAAATGGGGCTTCTGGTTGATGTGGTGCGGCCCAATGCAGGCACCACCAACGATGGTAATACTGCTCGCATAGCATTGTCTACCAAAAACCGTGGAACGTTTGCAGACATATTAAACATTCCTCAATGGCTACTTGATGATTGATTTACAATTTTAGTAGTTTAATCATGTGGGCTACCAGTTGATACCAAAAAATATGGGGATTTTTGTATGTCACTGGCTATTAAGTATGTCCAAAATTTTAATCCATGGTAAAGACATCATGCGAAATTCTGCAATGCCTGTGGGTTTACTCTCAGAACAAACGGGAGAAGCAAGAAATAAGTTTTGGAGGTCTGACAGAGAGCATCATACTCGAAAGTTTGATAGAGTTACAACCATGACTGATTTGTTTAACCGGGCACTACTAACATCAGATCCGTTTATTTCAAATGTCAGACTAAAGCAAAGGCAAGCAAAATTAAGACGTACGCCATTACCACCCGCCGTTCTCCAATTATAAAACCGTTCGAAATACCAAGGGAAGAGGTTTCGGTCCAAAATAGCGATAGCTTAAGTGACGAAGAAGACGTAATGCAAAATCTTATAGAATGCTGGAATGACGATAATACTGAATTTTTACCTACGGAAAATGATAATTAAAGTAGGTACTTAAGCAAGTGAACCTTGTAAATATTTAATATTTTATTTTAAAAATTTCAAGTTTATCGATCAAGGGGTTCAGGCTGTGCGATAATAAGTGCAAAATGAACTCAGTCCTACCAAAACATAAATGTAAAATAGGGGCCAAGTTCTATGGAGGGAAAAGATAATTTATTAGGTTCCTTGCTACTGATTAGTTGCATAATCAGTAGCAAGGAACCTAGTGTCAAAGTTAATTATTTGTTTGCAACTGTTGAGAGTTTTGCTTTAACGATCTTCGTAGGTCCAATAGAATTAGGTGGTCAAAAGTAGCTCGAAATGGTTCGTGTAAGGTGTGCTTTACCCTGTTCTTCTCCGAACTTGGTTTGACATGCAGTAAAGCATGAAAAAATATTAGAATAAATAATCAACTTTAGTTGTATAATAATAATAATATTCCACAACTTTCACACAACGCCATCTAGTCCCAAAGTAAGCTGCTCAGCTTAGTTTGGGACTAGATGGCGTTTATGCTATGAGTACTATACAACTGATAAACATACATATATATTTCTAAATACTAAATACATATTATAGATAAATTACACCCAGACAAAAAACAAATGATCGTGCTCATCACACAAACATTTGTCCTGGATGGGGATTGAACCCACGACCTTGCGTATGTAACGTAACGTAACGTTATTTCGATGTAAAAATTATAAAAAAAGTTAAGAATATTATTTGTAAAATTTATGAGAGTGGGTGTAAGCATGTACATACTTCCTTATAAGTGTTATTCTATGATAAAATAAAATACATCATAAAATTTAAACCTATAAACAAAACATATTATTTTTTGTGAAGTGATGACCCTAAAATCAAAATTATCAGAAAAAACTTTAGAAGTGAATAACTCCTAGATAACGCGAGATTTGGATGTGTTTTTTTTTAGTGATTTGTTGGGGTCTTTATATCGACGGGTCCCAAGAACAAAAACTTATGTAAATATAAGTAGATTTTTAGTTTTTTGATCAAATGTATTAAGTATCATAGTAGCTATATGGTAGTGTAATTATTTTTCAAATAGTGTTTTTACTTTATGAAATAACCAATCGAACATTGCCTTATCTAAGAAATAGTTCCACGAACAATGACGCATCGACATGTAAGAACTTGTTCGCCGCGGTAAGCACCACGCGCATCGCGATGTAACGTCAGACACAAGTTTGTACTCCTCAGTGGCGGTCGATTTTGGAGGTTCAAACAAGTTTTCAATTGTGAGTCAAATTAATGACAAAAGGTGTAAATACAGTGTCACAGTGTATTTTTTGCGATGTCTGCATTGTCAAGAAAGGAAAGAATTTCGAATTTAGCGCTACAAATGAACGAAAATAATTGTTCCGATCCTACTACAAACAGAAATAACAATGAAAAATGTAATAATCTTGGTAAGTAATTGTTTTATTTTTTCAAGTCACACGTATTTTAAAGATGGCTTAGGGATTTTGTGTTATAATACTAAATATTATAATATAAGAAAAAATCGAAAACTATTATAATTACCGTCGTGTGTGATTAAAGTATGTTCTACGATAATAAAAAAAAGTTTTTTTTTGTATAACTTGTTGTAATAATTTCATTCTTTAGAAAAAACTACACAATAACATTTCATTTTGTTATATTTATTTTTACGACATTATTTTCACATACGTTGTTGTTCAGCCAAAGTTCTTCTAACATTTTCAAACGTATGTGCAGATAGGATGTTGTTCTACGTAAACTTAATATAAAAATATAGTCGTATGTGATAACAAGATTTTGTTCTTTGTAAGAACTTTCACATGAGACTTTTTTCTAAACAAAAATACACCATTTAATACTCTCCTTTTAATTAAAATGATTTATTTTTACTAGTGATAGGCTAGTACTCAAGTAAGGTAATGAAATTCAGTAGCTATATTGTTTTCTATTTGACTTTATTACAGAATCTGCAATTGAACGTGACAGCAATACTAGCTCCCCGTTACCGTCCGATGCCCAAAACATTATCGTCGAAATGGCAGAAGTATATCATGCCGTATTTGATGACACTAATCATACAGAAGTACCAGAACTACAACTTGAAGCCACCGAAAATAATACTCATACCACACGTCAGCAAGTTGTTTCACCCTCTAACACTAATACAACAGTATCTGAAAAGCAGCATGAAATTACTGAAAATACCATTTCTAATACCTGTCATCAAGTGGGAACACCACCTGTACCTTTTTCACAAGATCCGTATCCAGAAGAAGTACTGACTCCATTAAATATAGAGGTAACCTCTAGTTTTAATAATTCACCAGTGGTATACCTAGAAGAATTTGAAGAAGCAGCTGTTGCCACTCCTTCCACTTCACATATCACATTAGCTACACCAATGCCCTCTCCAATAAATGTACACAGGAAGTGTGATGATCATTTTTGTCCCGACCATAGTTCTTGGATAGATTCTATTCAATCTGCAGGTACTAGTGTTTCGACTTTGACATCAACACAACAAAAAAAGAAAAGATCAAGAAAACGATTAGTTAATAAGGATAATTGGTCTGACGTAAAACGAAAATATTTAAAAAATCTCGGTAAAAGCTATGTGTCAAAAAGAGGCAAATTCGCTGAGGATAAAGTAATGGGAAAACCTTGCAATTGTCGGTATAAATGTGCGGAAAAAATTACTGAAGACCAAAGACTGGAATGCTTCACCAGGTTTTGGAAACTTGGTAGTTCAGAAAAACAATGGGGATTTGTTACAAAATATGTAAAAAAAGCTCCTAAATATAGATGTCTAAACCGCAGTACTCCTAACAACCGTCAGTTTACATTCAAGTATTTCTTGCCAATTAAATCTTTAAACGCCGATTCAACTACTATAAACGTCTGCAAGACTATGTTCTTGAAAACATTAGCTGTTAGTGAAAGTATAATAAACTACATTTAAAAAATATGATGATGTGGCAGATTTTGAGGAAGACCACCGAGGCAAACAACCATCACAAATCTATCATTAGTAATGACATGATAAAGAGTGTGTGTGACCATGTAAATTCATTTGTTCCCGTTGAGTTTCACTTTATTCGAAAGGACTCGACCAAGTTATATCTAGATGGTAGTCTCAGCACAAGCCGAATGTTTAAACTGTATTACGAATGGTTCGATCAAAACATATACGCATCAAAAGCAACGACAGTACGCCAGTATAGGGAAATAGTGAATAAAAATTTTAATCTTGGTTTTCATATACCTAAAAAGGACCAGTGTGAAGTTTGTCATGCTTTTACAAATAATCGGACACCTACAAATGAAGAAATACAAAAACATAAAGTACATATGGACGCAAAGAAAACTGCACGTACCATGAAACAAAAAGACAAACATGATGCTATAGAGTCTCAAGGGTCCATTATGACAGCAGTTTTTGATTTCCAGAAGGTATTGACTTGTCCGCATGGCCAAATAAGTATATTTTACTACAAAAGAAAATTTTCTATCTATAACTTTAGTTTTTAATATGGGCCAAAAGAAAGCATTGTGCTATATGTGAGACGAAACAGTAGCTAAACGAGGAGCTAATGAAGTGGGAAGTTGTTTGTTAGATTTCATAAAAGATAATTGTACAGAAGGCACAAAAGTTTCGTTTCTGGTCCGATAATTGTGCGGGCCAAAATCGGAATAGATTTGTGTTTTCTGTATATTTATTTGCAGCAAAAAAATACAAAGTGTCTATTACACATCGTTTTCTAGAGAAGGGACATACCCAAAACGAGGGAGATAGTGTCCACGCCGTCATAGAGCGTTCGTCTCAATCCAAAACGATTTATACACCCGACGAATGGCGCCTGCTCGTGCGATGGGCAAAAACAGAAGAACCATATTTAGTTAAAAATATGCTACAGGAAAACTTCTTTAACTTTAAGACCCATGTAAATGACAAACTATGGAACAAAAATTTAAGAAAACAAAAAATATTGTGGACTAAAGTTAAAGAAGTTTTCGTTGACAAATCTGAACCAAATAAATTGTACTTTAAGTATGATTTAAATGAAGAATCTTATGAATGCTTAGTTATACGAAACGATACAAGAAACTCATCTGTATTGCCTGTCTTGGAGCGTGCTTATTCTTCACCACTTAAGTTAACAAAAGATAAACATAATGATTTGGAGAGCATGTGCAGAACAGGTGTTATAAATGCCACTAATGCAATATTTTTTAGATCTTTACCCTACAAATCTAACAATGCAAATGACGACTTAAGTGATGAAAATGATGAATACTTTTATTTTATATTTTTCTTTTATATTATACGAGAGACAGAGTCTGGTTAAATTAAATAAGACTGATTAAAACTGTATTAAAATAATAAGAGGTACCCAGTTGTTGATTACTTAAATTAGTCGAAGTAAAATAAAGATACCTGATTTTGTGATTACACTGATTACTTAGCATTGAATTAAATACAAAAAAAGAGAACAATTTTGTTATTATAATTTATGTTGTGATAATTTTATAATGTTATACTTAATCTTTAACCGTAAAGGAATACATTTAGTTTGCTACAAGTTTTTGACCTTTTGTCAAGTATTTTTTTAACTGTTTGTTGGAGACGGTTTTGAAGGCTATTAGTTTTTTTTTTAAGTTTTTTTAAGTGATTTATAGGCATAAATAACATGCTCAATTGTTTTAGATATTAAGGTAATTGTTAGATTTCTACTGTATGTTATTAATTTTTGATACATTTAACTAGATTATGTCAAAAATTGATTATTGATTATGAGTACTATTTTGAATTGTTTAGAATGTTGTTAATTTTCTTTTGTATTTGAGTTTAAACATATTTTAAAGTACCTATTTGGAAAAATATTTCCAAGCAAAACTGTGATTAAATTTGAATAATAAATAAGTGATCAAATCAAATGGTTTTCTTTCTTACTACCTACATTTAGAGACAACATAGGTTTGGACATTTGCAACATAAGACATAATTCTGTAGGCAAATACCGATGTACACCATCTCTTGTACTAATTTGCCGTACAGAGGAAAAAATAGAGAAGTACGCGCAAAAACGTTTGAAAGTTACGCATCCGTTTGCAAAAAACAGTGTCATTTGAACGTTAACAGAAGAAGAAAGAAGAAACGAATTTAATAAATTTATCACACTTGGGTCGTACGAAGCTCAGCTACTGTACATTTGCTCGAACGTTACGGAAACATGTAAAAAACGGTCGTATATATCTGAAAATACTTCATCTCAGGTCAAAAAGCCACGAAACTTCTCCAGAACGTATAGAATTTCAAATATTCCTGTGTGCTGTGACATGTTTTTAAACACATTTCAAGTAACCACACAAAAAATCACAATTAGTTTAAAAAAACAACGCAATGGTGATAACTTACGGGATTGTAGAGGATTTTCATCTGGTGGGTGGAATAAAACTGCGCAAGAACAAATAGATTTTGTTTGTAATATTATAAATAACTTACCAAAATATGAGTCCCACTATAGAAGATCTCAAATTGGTGATGCACTATATCTGCAACCAGGATTGACTATGCAAAAGATATATGATTTATATGTTGACGAATTTAGACTCATTCATGGCAACGACAGCAAAAAATATGTATCATTAGCCATTTTCAGAAAGATTTTCCTGAAAGAATTTAACTTAAGGTTCAAAAGTCTTAAAAAAGGCACGTGCAATAGATGCGACACATTTGCAGCAAAACTAAAAGTCCCGAACGATTTGTCAATAGAAGACAGAAACCAATTGATTTCCGAAAAAGAAAAGCATTTAAAATTAGCTGAGTCCTTACGAAGTCAAATGAATTGCCAGATTGAAAGGGCAAAAGTAGATGAGACATTTGAGTGTTTAACATTTGACATGGAGAAGACGTTGCCTTTACCACGTATTCCAACAAACGTGGTATTTTATAAAAGACAACTCTGGTTTTATAACTGCGGCGTTCATGTGTCTTCTACAAATAAAGGATATTGTTTTGTTTGGGTTGAGGGTCAAGCTGGCAGAGGTGCCCAAGAAGTTGGTTCCTGTTTGAAAAAAATTATAAACGAAGTAATGCGTCCTAATGTTGAATATCTATCATTGTGGAGCGACAGTTGCGGGGGCCAAAATCGGAACATAAAAATGGTCCTCATTCTTAACGTGATTTTATACAGCCATCCTACCATAAAGGTTATAGATTTAAATTTCCTAGAAAGTGGACATACATTTTTGCCAAATAACACTGACTTTGGTAAAATTGAAAGTCATTTAAAAAATTTTCAGAGACTATACACTGCAGAAGATTACGTGAATGTGATAAAGAATTGAACAAAAAAGACCCCTCTAGTACCTATAAAGATGAAAAAAGAAGACTTCGTGAGCACTGAGAAATTAGAAAAAAAATTTTTGTTAAAGTTAATTGGCTAAAGACCAAACATATCCAAATAAGAAAGGATAATGTACACTCTGTCTTCATGAGTTCAGATAATAATGAGGAATATCAAGAGTTATAATAGGGCGAAAATTTAGAGGAAGCGTGCTTCCTTTATGCTCAGAACTCCTTATTCCTCTTTGGCCAGACGGAAAACCTATTACCCAGGCTAAATTAGATGACCTTAAGTCAATGTTTAGTCTAATTCCTGAGGATTGCCTGTCGTTTTATAAAAACATGCAGGGTATAGAAGGACCCGATTATATTGAAGGATTTGCTGGGGAACAAGACTTTGAATTCGAAGAAGAACTTATATCGTAGATATTTTTCATTACAAAATATACTTTTTTTTCTATTTAATCTTGTTTTATTATTATTTTCTTTGTCGTACATGTCATTTGGAACGTTTTGCGCAAATTAAAATTTTAAATGTACCATGAATATTGCAATAAACCAAAAACGTTCCACAGCAATATTTTTATGAATATTGAGAAAAGCATTATTATTAGAAGTCTAAAATAGGGTCACATTAAAACTCGATCATGTCATCTATAGCATACAAAAGTATTAGTAGAAAAAAATAAAAATTTCATTAAGTAATACGAGATTGAACTTTAATCGCAATTATCTCAAAATGTCAAGTTAGTGGGTTGGAACGTTTTTCAGGAACTACGTCCAATTAAGAACTGGTGATTCCAACGATCGTATTGCAACAATGTTGAAAATTCCTAGGAGTTCACTAGAAGTATTAATGGGACAGGCACGTAATATCCTAACCGAGTTTTTGTGCCACATCATTTGGGTTTCCACCATTTGAATAGGCAACAAGTGTTAAATAAATCACTTTTAATCCCAAAGGGTTTGTTTGGGAATTTTGAGGGGCAGGAAAGACCATTGGCCATTTTTGATGGAACATACACATATATTCAGAAGAGTTCCAATTACTCATATAAAAAAAAAAACATAGTCTACATAAATACACCAATCTGGTGAAACCATTTATGATAGTCTGTACAGATGGCCATATCATAGATGTTTTAGGTCTCTATCCAGCAACAACATCAGATGCTGATATAATTAAATGTGAGATACAAAAACCGAATTCGGAATTAAAAGAATTCTTTAGACCTGGTGATGGATTTATTCTTGATAGAGGATTTAGAGACGCCTTGCCCATATTAAATGACTGTGGTCACAGAACGTTTGTGCCTGGTACATTACAGGCGGGTGAAACACAAATGTCCACACTTGCAGCTAATAAATCTAGAGCTGTCACCATTTGCCGATGGGTTGTAGAAGTGGTCAATGGCCGCTTCAAAAGAGATTACAAATTGCTTCGGCAAGACTATTTCAATGTATCAAGTAAACATTTAATGAAAGATTTTGAAGTGGCCGCGGCTCTAATGAATAGATTTCACCCTCCTATCAGAGATCGTCCTGATACTGTGGAAATACTTAACATAATAAATGAAAAAATGTATGTAAATAATGCTTTGGCTGATATTGTGCAGCAAAATAATTTGAATAGACGTAGGGCTAATTTCACACGCATCGATGGTCAAAGTAACTTAGCGGATTTTCCACAGCTCAGCTTTTCTGAACTAATATTAATATCTCTAGGCACATATCAGATAAAACAGGCACGGTCGTATTATGGAGAGCATGTAAGGGCAAATGGCAGATTTGAAATAGAAGTATGTAGGGAGGTGGACAGCGACCTACTAAGAGAGTTGTCATCTACAAATAATTTGTACTTAGTCAGAGGCCGCATTCAGTCAAGACATGTGAGTGGAAAAATATATTTTATTTATATTTTAGTTGACAGCTCTCTTACAAGTAAAGAAGCCATTTTACAATATTGTTGTAACTGCATTGTCGGCAGGCGAACAGTGGGTTGCTGTGCACATGTAATGATGGTAATCTGGTACCTTAGTTGGGCAAGGTACCAAAATACCATCACACCTCCTGCCCCATTCCTCGATGATATTTTAATTGAGTATGAAAATGAAGGTGAATAAAATATTTTAAAAAATAACTTGTTTTTATTTTACCTACCTAATTCCTTTTTTGTGCTATGCATATGCTAATAGTAACATACAAATTTGTTTTCAAATAATTAAATCAATATGTCTATTTGACAGTTTGTATTTACAATACATTTTGGCATTATAAATACAATTCTTACCATTTGCCGCATAACCTAGTGACCCAAAAACATATTTTCTTCCTAATTCCCATAGATTTTTGAAAATAATCTTTCTGATATTGATATGTACGTGTTTTATCTATTATTAAATAACACATAAATGATTCCTGTTCACATTTTGGCCCAACAATATATGGATTTCTGGCGGTCTCCTTTGTATTTCTATTTTTTTTAAGTATTAAAATTGAATTTTGTATTTCAGATTAAATATGTACGACATAAACGAGCTGCCGGTGGATCGGCCTCTAGAGGTTGCTCTGCACCCTAACAGGAAGCGCTGGTGGCCACCGTAAGTAGTTCTAAATTGTATCTTGGTTATTTACCATTAGCAAGAATAATTTTAAATAATTCCTGTTTTCAGAGCTGCTCCTACACCTATCCACCCACCTCAGATGGCGCCTCAGGTTGTGGTGGAGGAGGTCCCTCCACCCAGCCTACCACCGCCTCAGATGGCTGAGGTTAGGGTAGAGGAGGTCCCTCTACCCAGTCCACCACCACGTCAGATGGAGGACGTATCAGCGGTACTCTCGCCGGCGTCGTATCTTAATGACTTTTAAATTAATCTTTTTTTTATTTGTATTTATTTTAAACACCATGTCTCACATGCAACATTTTTTCAGGTTTTTGGAGTGTGAATCGGCATCATCAATGCTTCGTCCTCGCCGGAGTCTGCGAGATGATCAGATATATGATCAGCTCTTTTATGGTAAATACTTGTACTTGTGTAATATGTTGATTTTAGCTCGGGACAGGGTTAGGGGCAAACTTCCAGTTCCCTACCTATTGTTACACAGGAAGCGAACCAGACTCTGATGTGAGCGACGAAGATGACGTATTTCCTTCACTCATTCCAAGGGCGCAGAGGAGCTTTTGGGAGACGCCCTTGGACATTGATTATGCCGACGACCAGCCTGCAGCCGAACTCCAGCCTGCAGCCAACGCCGTGGAGGCCAACATCCCACATGTTCCCCCAACCGCGACGGACCAGCCTTGGGGTTTGTATGAATTTGATTGGAAACCCTTTCCGAATGTCCCGATTCCACCTGAATCGAGACGGGAAATGTTTTCGCACAACGATGTAGGTCCGACAGCTCCATGTGTCGACCCATATGAGATTTTCGTTAGCATATGGGATCGGCAATTTATGGAGTACATTGCCACGGAGACGAATAGATACGCTCAGCAGTTGAAATCCCGTATGCTCGATGAAGGCACCCTCCTTCCCAATAGCCGCATACGAATGTGGCGAAACACTACTGCTGACGAGCTATACTGCCGTGTTACCGAAAAAGGGCACGACTAACACTTTTTGTCAAAATGAGTTACCATATTCGGAATCAGGAAAAAAAGGCCTATCTACCTGATTTTTTGTGGATTTTTAGCTACAAAATAAACAGAGATAGCATAAGCTTAAAGGGCACAACTGCATCATTTCTTAAGTTTTATTACAATAAAAAGGCATATTGTGAGATATGACTTTTATTTCACCTTTTTATTATTGATATATTCAATGGAAAGGGCATAACTGACGTACGTTAAATATAAAAGGCTTATGTGGCAATTGTGCTTATTTTTTATACAAACACTTTAGCAATTAATGTAGAAAGAAAAGTCACAACTGGCAGTTATGCCCTATTGACCCCTACGCTTATAAATGTTATATAAAAAAGGCACATTGGCGATAGTGCCTTTACTACTAAACATGTCTGAACGGAGATGAAGTGAGGGGGCCAAGGTATGCAGGGAATGCCGTTAGTTGTGCCTGATGTGTCGAGGCGAGTCCACGCTTGTCGGTGCAGCGCTCTGGTAAATATAATTGAAAGATTAAGAACATTAACGTAATTTTCTTTGTCTTTAAAGGCTGGATAATTACATAGGTTTTTTAATAGATATAGAGATAGCGTTTCTTTACCATTGTTTAGCGAGTGAATCCACGCTAGTAATAAATAATTATAGGCACTTATTTTATTTTTTCAGCAATTATGTCATCACGAAGTGCAAAATTAGTAAAAGCTGCATTACGGAACGGAGACTCTGTAGACGAACAAATATATTCTGTCCCATCAACAAGTGGCATTCAAAACTCTTTACAAGAACCAAGTGAGGAAGTTTGGTCAGATTTTGATTCTGATGACTCAGTGTTAGACAAAGACTACGAAGTCCCCAAATCATTCAATCAAAATATTAATAACAGTGATAGTGATTCGGATGCCGACTTCATACCATGTTCACAGGAAATTCAACATAGAACAGTTTTAGAATCACCGGAACATTCAGATAGCGAAATAAACCAAGTAAGACTGACAAAGGAAGGAAATATAAGGAAGAGGAAAACATATAACGTTAGCTTGAAAGATCGAAAGAGACTGAAGAATGAAAACAAAATCAAAACCAAATATTCTGTCAAATCTGGTTGCCGTGAAGACACCTGCAAAAAAAGTGCTCAGTACGTTTTTCAGAAGAGTTTCGCGAAATAATCAATAGTAATTTTTGGAAAATGTCATGGATGGAACACAAACATAATTTTTGTAATTCGCCATGCCTTGCTCGACGCCTGAAGGTGTTGGGCTTTGACTGTGTAGGAACCCTGCGGACCAATCGTAAGTTTGTTCCGCAGGCCCTGCACAGTCTGACCAAGGGGAACATGGCCAAAGATCAGATCACTGGTCTCACCTCGGGAGACGTTGATGTCATGGTATGGAGGGACAACAATAGGGTCGCTAGGGGCGTCTCTCAAACTCGGGATTTTTCCACCAAACCCATCTTGATAAATGATTACAATATCATGATGGGTGGGGTGGACAAAAAAGATCAGATGTTGGCCATGTACCCTATCGAGCGGAAACGAACAAGGGTCTGGTACAAAAAACTATTCCGGAGACTATTAAACGTCTCCGTTCTGAATTCTTTTATTATGCATTGTCATTCAGTTTCTTCTTCTACTTCTGCTCCTTCTACTTCTTCTACTCGTTCTACTTCTTTAAGTCATCGAAATTTCCGTATCTGTCTCGTAAAAGCCCTTATTTCCAAACATTCCCCATCTTTTGTGGCTTTTTTCGACGACCTTGGCTTCTCTCCTGGACTTGTATTGTTTGCCTTTACGATTGACCCACGCTTCTACTCTGGACACCGATTTACTGCCTACTCGACCGACCCTTGCGCGATATATCCCGGACGTTGAAATACTGCGATCGACGTGTACGATGGAGGAATTGCAGCCATCATCGAGTCGCTCTGCGGTTGAGGATGAGCCTCAACCGTCGACGAGTCGCTCTGCGGTTGAGGATGAGCCTCAACCATCGACGAGTCGCTGTGCAGATGAATTCCAGTCATCAAGCAGTTCTTCGGAGGACGAAACACCCGCAAAGCGTCACCTTTCTGCGAAGGACGCCCGCGGAATGTGGAATCTAGTAAAAATTTATCGCCTATTGGGCACGCGCGAGCAAGCTATTTCATTTGCAGAAGAAAGGGGCATGATACGCCGTGAAAAAATGTGCAACTATCATAAAAAACCAATGACCATCGATTTTACCACAAACAAAACGGTGGGCTCATTTGCATGTTATAGAGGGGCATGCAGATCTAAACCAAAAATAAGCCGAGGCAAAGGAACGTGGTTTGACAATATCAAGATATCGATGCCCCATGTGTTTAATCTAATGTATGCCTTCGCTCGAAAATTTAGTTATAATACAACAATGATTGAAGATTTTTCAGAAGGAGAACACTGCCTCTCTACAGCAACAATAAGTGACTGGTTCAATTATTGTAGAGAGGCAGTTGTTTCATTCCAAAAACATAAACAAGAAATAATTGGAAAGATTGGAGGTCCAGGAAAAATTGTTCAAATAGACGAAAGCAAGTTTGGCAAAAGAAAATATAACAAAGGACGTCGTATAGATGGACACTGGGTCCTTGGAATGATCGAGGATGGGAGTGAGGATCTTCGATTAGAAGTCTGCCCAGGCAATGTCCGGACTGCAGAAATTTTGGTGCCCTTGATAAAGAAACATGTGGCTGAGGGCACCACCATACATACAGATTTTTGGCGTGCTTATGATTGTCTGGGGGACCATGGGTTTATACACCGAAAAGTAAATCACAGCAACCTAGGTAACCCATTTGTAGCTGAGGATGGTACCCATACCCAGAGGATAGAATCACAGTGGCGAATAGTTAAACGGTTTTGTTATAAAGAAAACTATAATAATAGAGTGAACATTAACGATATAATTTATGAATATTTGTGGAGAAGAGATGTGACTTAACTTTAAATTTTAATCGATGTCATCAAATATAATTTTAATAAATAGATTTTAAATTAATGTATTGTATTTTATTTGTTTTTATATCATCTTAGATATCCTGTTTAGAAGAAAGTTAGTAATTCCACTGATCATATGCGAGTACAAAAGGTTATTACTGTTACGAGGATAACTTAAGATGCGAGAGCGAGCGAAGCGAGCTCAAGACATGGGGGCACCCCGACTCGGATAGATTTAGGTTAGAAGGAGGTGGCGGGGTCGTAGTGAGCGAGCGAAGCGAGCGAACACAGACCCCGCCACCTCGAAAATTCAACACAAACGAAAATTTAATAGATCAGTGTATAAAACTAGTTGGATTGTTGGCTGTTCGCACACTAATAAGTTGTATTGCTGGCGCTGCATATTTTTTTCGAATGAAAATTCCGTTTGGAATACATCTGGTTATAATGATTTAAATAACATATCTGGCGCCATTAAAAGGCACGCAAATTGCCATAAACACCTGTGTGCAATGGTTTCTTTCGGTAATTTTGGTAAACAACGAATTGAGATATCTATATCACGCCAGTTATCTGAGGAAATTTCAAAATATAACACGCGCGTTGATAACAACCATAGTGTATTTCAAAGATTAGTCGATATTGTTTGTCATTTAGCACAACAGGAACTTCCTTTAAGAGGACATGATGAGTCCAAAACTTCATTAAATAAAGGCAATTTTTTAGAACTGGTCTCGTTAATTTCAAAATACGATGTCGTTTTAGAAAAGCATATGCAGCATCAGAAAAGTGACAAACAGGGGCCGAGTTATTTATCTAACAAAATTCAAAACGATATTATTCATTCCGTAGCCGATTTCGATTACGAAGTTAGGCAAACAAAATTTGTTTAAATTATTATTGACGAAACCCCCGATGTTAGTCATAGAGAACAACTGTGCTTGATTCTCAGATATTATTATAAAAATGAAATTCATGACCGTTTTTTGGGCTTTCTTTATGTGTCGGAAAGTCGCACTGCAGAATCACTCTCTAATATTATTTTAGAATTATTGAATAGACATGATTGCATCGCAAAATTAGTAGCGCAAAGCTATGACGGTGCTAGTGTAATGTCCGGTGTAAGAAACGGAGTGCAACTAAAAGTTAAAGTTGTTTGTCGACAAGCAATTTACATTTGGTGTAATGCACATATTTTGGCCTTAGTGTTGTCTAAATCATGCAATAGAATTCAGGAGGTTAGTTTATTTTTTTCAGCCCTTCAGGCTTTGTGTAATTATAAATAACAATTTTTTTTAGTAATAGTACAAAACGAGCTGCTTTTTACGATACTCTTTGCAGCAAAAAATTGCCTAATGCTCCCGCAACTCGTTGGACTTACATTTCGCGAGTTGTAAAAACGGTTATTGAACAAAAAAGTAAACTTAATGAGTTGTTTTCTGATCTGTGCGACAATCCACAGAACTGGGACGGGGATACGATTTTAGCTGCGGAGAATTTTGAAAACACTTTGCGATCTTTTAATTTCAATTTTTTTCTTTTTATTTTTCATAGGATATTTGAAAAAACTGACTGCTTGTACAATATTCTACAAAAATCACAAGTTGGTCGGTTATTGTATTAATAAAATAAAGGAATTTCAGGCATGGTTACGTGCTGAATTTCAATCCGAATACGATCAAATTTATGAGAATACGTTGCAAAATAACTCGGCTCCTCGTTTGAGACGCAACGTACACTGTGCAAAAACGGAATATAGACGACTTTTTGTAGAAGTAATTAATAACATTAATACCGAAATTACTGAACGATATTCTGAAATTTATAAATTAAAGTTTTTCCAACTGCTCAACAACAAAAAATTTGACAATTATCACTTACCTACATTTTCCTACAGAGGAATTAGATTCACTATTTGACATTTATGCAAACTATTTCGACAAACAAACATTAAAAAACCAATTGATTTGCTTGTATTCTAGTCCTGATCTGAAAGATCGTAATGTTTTCATTCATGAGAATAACCTCGAAGATGCCTTTCCCGAGCTGTTAAAGTTAGCGTATCTTGTTGTAACTATTCCGGCTACAAGTTCTTCCGCGGAACGTGCTTTTTCGTCTCTTAAACGTCTTTCCGAATTATCAATGATAGCTATTGAAACACAGTTGTTGGTAGAATTGAAAAGATCACCAACATTTTACTCTGATGTAATTAAATCATTTCTTAAGAAAGATAGACGATTCCAATTAGAATATAAATAATTAATTTAAATTCCTTATTACATTCTATCTAGCTATTTTTTAACTTTCGTTTTGTAACTTTCTGTTTCATTTTTTTTTTGTCTGTAACATGTTAGTCCTGTTACAAAGCAAGCAACTACTTACCATAACTTTGTTCCCTCAAGCAATGAAGCAAACCAAACGGCTTTTTTTAAAGCCACCGGAGGTATGCAATTGCTGATATGTTTATTATATTCAATCTAGCACTAGCATGCCTTCAGTGAGCTTTGGTTACCTCATTCACCGCACGACAAGCAAGAGTGAAATTGAAGAAAGAAGAGGAAAGAAGAAGATGGATGAATTCACTTTTAATTTATTGTACCTAACCAGTAGTTTATGAGAAAATTGCGATGATACATACGTAGGTACCCTACATACTCAGTCGAAAACTGAACTTTCTTTTTTTGAAATCGGTTAAATATTTATTGGGCTTGCCTTATTTTGAAACCCTAGGTACGCCACTGGAGCAGTGGAGAGCTTTCTAAGGAAAAAAATATGACAATGACCTTAATTTGCAGAGGGAAGGGCTGCGTATAAAGGAGCTTGAATTGTCTCGTGTGCTTATGTACAAGTGCCTACGGGAGAGTCAGCAAAGCCGCGGGCGAGTGTGTACGTAGTGTACAGTGTACGCGTGCATTGTCGAGCTAGTAATCCTAAGTGGTAAGAGAGGAATAAACCAGACACAACAATGACGAAGCTATTTACATACAGATTTTTTATTTTTTAATATTGGGTAGACTATAAGGCCAAATTGAAGAGTGGCAGCCCTTCGAGCTTCTCAAAACCGTACAGAAAGTGACCGTACCGAATTCATTCCTCCAAGTGACATTGAAAAAAAGTTCTTGAGTTTTTGGGGAAGGCTTCGGAAGTGGCTTACCTAATGCCCAAGTAGACCCATTTCCAACTGTATTTTACATAGCATTTGAGATTTGTATTGTTTAATTTTTATGTTAAAATTAATTTTTCGTGAATATTTATAGGTAGCTAACTCCACCCATGCATATTGGACTTGAGGCCGAACAACCACAGCCAAGAGAACAAGAGCTCTCTTCATATGATGGCCCTCTTCAAGAAAATGTAGTAGTACACAACAGGAAGAGGCGCCTACTATACAGGAAGAGGAGCCATCTGCACAACAGATGCCTACCGAGCCGCAGCGTCCTACAAGTATGCAACGTCGACAACGAAGCAGACGGCCAACCGCTTTGAGCCAACAAGTGGCCAGAGAAGCCTTGGTGGAGATTTCTCGGGATAGACTGTTGGCAGAGCAAGAAAACTCAAGGTCATTGAGCCAAATTGCTGAGGGACTGCAAAGAAATCAACAATTATTGCAAGACTCTATAAAGAATGTGCTAAAGTGTTTTCCTCTTTAATTATAATATAGTATATATTTACACTGAGGTATCTTAATTTACAGGAGCGGGGGATCGGAAAGACCACAGACGAGAGATGAGGTTGTTCCGGGCAGCTAAGCCTTCACTCAGTTCTGTATTCCTGGTAGAGGTGGAAGCTGATTGTTGGATCTAGCTACTCTTCTAACATAGCTTCTTCATTGGTGAGTACTTGTACAGGGATATTTGCACCATTACAAATGTTGTGTAATATTACACAAGCATCATAATAGATTCTGCTACAGGGGAGCATAATGCGATACCCTATGTACAAGTAAACACATAGCTTTAAGGAGACCGATGGTTCTCGTAAAAATATTGTCCGGACATGTACACTAGTGTAGCAAGCTTTAGGAGTATCCGGGGTGGCATCAGTTACTGGTGTCATCATGTAACGTCTTAATAGGTACCCAGAGTCACCTAGAAATAATGAAAAATACTTAATTATTTCGTAAATGTTTTGAGATTTTTATGTCATCTGAATATACAGATGTAATGGAATAATTTTGAAATAACAACACACCCCAAGGAGTTATAAATAATAATACTTATAAAATATATTTACGTACTAAGTAACCATATATCTTCGTTTCTGCTAATAAGCTCCATGCGCTTCTTTAAGGGATGGTTTGCCCAGATAAGAGTCAAATTGAAAAAAAGTGATGAATTATCAATTTTAATACAAAAACATATGAAAAATCAAGAAGATTTACGAAAAGAAAGGCAAGAAATAAACTTTTAAAACCAAAAGACTGCGATAATACTGATCATGTTCTTTCAATGGCAAAAATATTATAAAGAGTACTAGAAAACATACAAGTTCTCTTAAAAACGAAACTTTTTAAGATTAGCGAAGCCGATGAATCTTACGCGATGTAGTAGTATAATCAAAATATTGGTTAATCTTCAAGCTTCGACCACATTTACGTCGATATCGTTTGGCCCTTGCCTACGTCACAGGAAGGCCATCGATATCTGATAACGATGCTAGACAGAGCCACTGCATGGCCAGAGGCAATACCAGTATCAGACATCTCAGCAAGTACAGTAGCCAAAGTTCTATACGAGAACTGGATCGTTCGTTTCGGCTGCCCCTTGAGACTAACAAGTGATCAGGGCAGACAATTCGAAAGTGAGATATTCAAACACTTAATGAGATTTCTAGGGGTAGAAAAAATACGTACCACAGCATACCACCCTCAAGGACTCACCCTCAGGACAGATGGCGCTAGTCGTCACGTAAACATCTTGTTCCGCTACTAAATTCTTTTAAAATTAAAAAATCAGTTGTATAAGGCTAATTCTATTAAGATTGTCTTACCACTTGTGTGAATAACCCGTGTTACTGTTATCTCAATGTAATTATCGCATTCAACAAAACTATAAGTGTTGTGATAGTTGAACCAGAACTCAAACTGTGTGGCGTTTTTATGTGCGTCAATAATACTACGGAGCGTAAATAAACTACCGTGGACAATGTATCAGTGTTAAGTGACTAGAATTTTGAATAAAAAACCCAAGTCCAAAAAGTGAAAAATTCTACAAGTGTTGGGAACAAAGTCCATTCCTATTTAAATCCATAACGAACTTTTTAAATCTAACTTGATAGCGATCATTAATTTCACCTCATAATAATTAATACAAAATAGCCGCGCCTAATAAACGTGGTCTGGCGCGCAAGAGTTCCCGAGTTCGCGCCTCACCAAGCGAAGTACTTTTTGTGTTTATTCCGTAATTACCTGGCTTTGCCATTCAGCTACGTAACAAAAAAAAGTTGACAACAGCGTCGTCTAGATAGCCAAGTAGCGGTCAGATACAGTGACTTATAAAGAACATAAAATACTCGTAAACATTAGAACAGACATGTCAACTCAACCCACTACGTCTATTAGTACAAATAGTGGCCGCAAGATACCAGCACTCGTCGTATGTCACAAATGTAAAAAGCATGTTGACATAAAAAAAACTGCATTATGTTTTGTCTGCAAGAATAGATATGAACTAGACTGCGATGGTTATCCGGAGCAAACATACCGGTTAATGAATCAGGAGTCCAAAAACAGATGGCGCTGCAAGTTATGCATTAGAAAATTGGCTTCTTGTTCTAAAGATGCATCTAATATAACAATGAGGAAAAAACCAGCCGTATCTACCACGGAGTCGTCCCCGGATACACAAACAAATCAGAGGAAAAATCAGTTATCTTCTACACAAGACTCTCATGTCCTCACCGACTATGACACCTCGTACGAATCAGATACTTCACCAAATGCACACTCAAAGAGTGTCGACGGGACTACGACTAATTTGTCATCATTTTCGGAGATGCAAGATACAATAGTCCAGTTAACTGCAAAACTAGAAAGTACGGAACACGAGTTGGAAAATACTATTTTAGAAAACAATGATTTAAATAAACAATTGAACAAGTTAACTACTGAAATTAAAATACTGAAGACATTATGTCATTCTTCAACAATGATAGAAAGCAGCCCCATAAATAATGACAAAAAGAAAAAATACACCCGCTTCAGTCAAAATGTTTCATCGACACCGTCTTCGCCGAGAGTCTCAAATAATGCCAACTATGCTTCTCATCAATGTCTGCAACAAAAATTAATCACGCTAGAAAAAAACCTTCAAGACGCTAAAGATGAGATAAAAAGACTAACTTCACAAATACAGTTACTAGAACAATCTCTCAGCACTACACCAAAACCAGAGTTGACGTTAACAACTTCAACCCATTCAATCAAAGATACACCACACTTACAACAGCGCTTACCTGGAAAAACAATAGCCATTTTCGGCGCGCAACAATGCGTAGGTCTAGCTGCTGCCCTACAACATTCAAGAAAGTCTACACATTATGAAAAGTATGGAGTCTTCGCCCAAACGATGCCAAACGCATGTTGTGACACAATAGTTAATTGTTGTACTAAGGCCAACCTACGACCAGAAGACAAAATCGTAATATGTCTGGGTGAAAATGACCGTATAGCCGGACCAGTGTTGTCTCAGCTTAAAAATGTACTTAAGTTATATCATAAAAATAATATTATTGTATTAAATGTATTAAAAAATGACCACCTAAATGTCAACAAATTAAACAATAGTATCAAAAACATTTGTAAATACTACAAAAACAGTTATTTTACGAATAACAAATATTTTAACTTGCCTGAAATTTGCAAATCAATTAATTATGTAATAGATTGTGAAGACTACAACAGAAAATATCTAAATCCAATCGAGATTAGGAAAATCCTTGTTAGTAGCAAACGAAGCTTTTTACCTAAAACGAAGTCAAACGCACCCAAAAAAGGTACTATTCCATATTATTTTAAAACTGTCAACAGCGAAGAACTCGGGTTGACTAATTTTACTAGTACACCGTCCGTAAAACCTAAAAAAGGTACCATACCTTTCTACTTTCAACGTAACACTAAAAACGACACATTTTTTCGTGCCTAAAAATGCAGCGCCTAAATCACATAGTTTTAGAATACTCCACCAAAACATTGCAAGTGTACTATCCAAACAAGAGCTTCTAGAATTAACGTTACAGGAGATGAGAGACTTAAACAATGACCCACATGTGATTTGTCTCTCCGAAACATTTATTAAAAAAGGAGAAGAGAGCTATCTCAAGTTACACAATTACGTAATGGCTACCAATTTTTGCAGGGAAAAACATCGAGGAGGCACTTGCATACTAATTAAGAAAGGTATAGGATTTAAAGAATTACCATTAAAAACGTATGCATCTGTAAATACTTTTGAGGCATGCGGAATAGAGCTAACTGAAGAAAAATTGGTAATTATTTGTTTATACAGAACCCCACAGTCTGACCCTAACCAATTTTTAGCTAAGTTAAATAATATTTTAGAATACTTACTCACAAAATACAATTCTAAAACGAGAATAGTTTTAGCAGGCGACTTCAATATAAATACCCTCAAAAAAGGCAAAATCACACAAGACCTGCAAGACCTTGCACACACGCACAACCTAAAGATTCATATTAACGTAGCCACTCGAAAATGTTCTTGTATAGATCACATATTAAGCAACATACCTGACGCAATCGCACAAATACTACCACTTCATCTCTCTGACCACGACACAGCGCAAATGTTAAGTTTTCCCCTGCGAATCCAGACAAGAGCGGCAATATTTCATACTTACAAAAGAGATTACAGTTTAAGTAACATACATAAATTTAAAGAATGTTTACAAAATGTAACGTGGTCAGATGTATATGTAGAAAACGATGCAAATACGGCATTCAATCGTTTTCATGAACTAATATGCCTGTTCCATAATCTCTGCTTTCCAAAAGTAAGGGTTAGGATAAATACAAACAATAATATTAAACGAACGTGGATGACTAAGGGTCTTAAAGTATGTTCTAAAACTAAACGAGTCTTACGATATCAGTATTATAAGAACAAAAATAGAACTAACAAGATTAAATATACAACATATTCCAATTTATTGCAAAAATGTATACATAATGCTAAACGGAATGCTAACATTAAGTTTATAAATGACAATAAAAACAAATGTAAAGCCACGTGGTCCATTGTAAAAAATGAAATACACAATATGAACTATGGGGATAATATTGAATATATACATATTGACAACGCTATACTCACAAAACCTGCAGAAATAGCCTCTGCATTTAACAATAATTTTATAGACGGTTTTCCAATACAAAATAGTATAAATAGTTATCGCAATGAAAACGTCACTGCCAACTCGATGTTCCTCACTCCAATGTCTGAGAGTGAGGTACGGCAACATATACTATCGTTAAATAATACCAACTCTGAAGGCTACGATGAATTAGTCATTAAAACATGCTCCAATGAAATAAGTAAAGTGTTGACATATTTGATTAACCTATCCTTTTCACAGGGAATATTCCCAAACGCTTTGAAATTATCTATTGTTAAACCATTGTTCAAAAAGGGTGAAAAATATGATATGAACAATTATTGCCCTATAACGCTAATACCCATTTTGTCAAAAATATACGAGAAATGTATGTATCATAGATTAATAAACTACTGCGAAAAATTTAATATCATAAGAAAAGAACAATTTGGTTTTCAAAAACGTAAATCTACTACATTGGCTATCTTTTCACTTTTGAAAACCATACTAAACGGTATAAATAACAACCAGCTGGTAACAGGACTATTTTTTGACTTATCAAAGGCGTTTGATTTAGTTTCACACGTTAACTTATTACAAAAATTAGAAGCTCTCGGAATTAGGGGACTGCCACATCAATGGATATCTTCATACTTAACTGACAGGCAACAGTGTGTCACTGTCTCCAAACTCGACGGAAATGGAGATATGTTACAGTATACGTCTGAGTATAAATATATAAAACGTGGTGTGCCTCAAGGTAGCATATTGGGGCCTATTTTATTTCTCCTCTACATAAACGATATTGTTGATGTGACTAAGCACAAATGCTTTCTTTATGCTGATGACATTTCTATAATCGTAACTACTGACAAAAAACATAAATCGACTACTGACCATGAATCTGACATAAATAATACAATTGCTGACTTAATTAATTGGTTAAATAATAATAATCTATCTATTAATCTTGACAAATCTGTATATGTACAATTTAACAAATATTATAATAATAAATTCAATTTTAAGATGGACATACCAAAAATTAACCAGGTGACAAAAACTAAGTTTTTAGGCGTAGTAATAGACGAACATTTGGACTGGAAGGCACAGGTTGAGCATGTATGTAGCAAAGCGAATAAATTTGTATATGCCCTTAGAAAAATTAAGAAGATTACAAATATAAAAACGGCTGTAATGTCATATCGAGCGTATGTGGAATCCTCGTTGCGGTATGGAATAATAAAATGGGGAAATAGTACCGACTTTAATAGAGCATTTATCGCACAAAAGAAATGTATACGAGCCATTTACGGAATTCCATCAGATGAATCATGTAAACCAATATTTAAAAAGCTTGGTCTGCTACCATTGCCTTCACTATTTGTATATGAAGTATGTATGTTTGTACAGAAACACAAAGAACTGTTCAAAACAGCGGAAGATGTATGTTCACGAAGTCGGCGTGACCAATTCAAACTGGTACTAGACGAGATGCCCAGGAGTGCTAAATATAATAAAAACTGTGTGGCTATGTGTGTGCGTATATTTAATAAATTACCAAATACATTTAAAGTACTAAATTGCAGACATTTTAAAATTAAATTGTATAAGTGGCTGAATGAAAATAATTTCTATAGTGTTAAAGAATTTCTTGAACATAAACTGTAATCTTGATACTATAATTTTGCATGCTTTAATATTAAGCAAAACATGTTTGGACTCTTTGTATTATAACACCTTTTAATACCGTGTTTTTTGCAAATAAATATTATTATTATTATTATTATTCCATTTATTTATTTTTTTAACATGTTACATTTATATTTTTAAATATTTCTTAAAAAACAATAAAAAAAAAAACATTTAAAAATATAAAAAACAGTATCCCACCGGTATCGGGAACAGGGTCCAAGCTACCGATGGTTAGGGCTCCAAAGAAAGGAACCTCCTAACGATACGAGCCGTGTCCAGAAGAACTGCTTTCTGAATCAAGCCCTTGATCCAGTCGCCTAACGAGAGCCTCCTAAGGTGTTGATCGAGGCTCTTGGCAATTAAGCCATTGGCTGAAACGACTATCGGTACAATAATCGCTGAATCCACTTCCCACATGTCGACAACCTCGCGAGCCAAGTCAATATACTTGATTTGTTTATCTTTCTCGGCTTTCGCGAGGTTCTCGTCATGCGGAACGGATATGTCAACAATCATTGCACGCCTCTCGCTTCGGTCCACCACCACTATATCAGGCTTATTGGCTACAATAGTCCTGTCAGTGATGATGGACCGATCCCAGTACAACGTGATATCGCCACTATCGAGAACTGGGTCGGGCACATACCTGTAGTATGGCACCTCCGATTCCACAAGAGAGTACTTCAGAGCAAGTTGCTGATGGATAATCCTGGCTACAAGGTTGTGTCTATGCAAGTATTCTCCGTTAGCTAGACGAGAACAACCAGAGATAATGTGGCGGATTGATTCACCCGGTCGGTGACATGCCCGACATATGTCAACCGTGCCGTCCTTCACAATAAATCTCCGGTAGTTATTCGTCATGATAACTTCGTCCATAATTGCACATACAAAACCTTCGGTTTCCCCAAAGAGGTCACCGACGCGCAGCCAGGCTACGGACGCTAGTTGGTCTACATCGGGCCCATGAAGGGCCCGGAAAAAGCGTCCGTGAAGTTCCTTACTCTGCCATACTTCCCTGCGTACGTTAGTGTCAAGCACTACAGGTTTGCGCCAGTTCTCGTTAGCCAAGGAGAGCGGGGTGAGTCCCTTGTCCACTGCTACTACATCACGATGCATACCCCCGTCGGCGGCTAGGAAGTATTCCCTGAGACTGCATACCTCGCGATTGTGCAGGGACTTAGCATTTAAAAAGCCTCGACCCCCACACTTCCGCGGGATATACAGTCTCATTACCGACGACCGAGGGTGATGCATTCGATATGCAGTCAGCAGTGTACGAACCCTCCTATCCAGGGCGTCAAGTTCCGTTTGAGTCCATTTGAGTACACCGAAAGCGTACATCAATACCGGCATGACCCAACCGTTGAAGGCACGCACCTTGTTTCCACCTGACAGAAGGCTGTTAAGTACCTTCTTCAGGCGGCCAAAGAAGCGCTCCCTCAACGATTGCTTCATGTCAGTGGCATTGATGCCTAACGCTTCCGACATACCCAAATACTTGTAGGTTTCGGTTGGAGAGAGGGATCTCAGGTGTATGGAATCCGAGAGTTGGATACCCACGGATTCCACAATCTCCCCTCGCTTTATATGCATGACCGCACATTTGTCCACACCAAACTCCATCCTGATGGCACTACTGAAGGTTTCCGTTACCTTCAGTAGCTCCATCAGTTGCAGATTGTTGGGGGCAAAGAGCTTCAAGTCATCCATATAAAGAAGGTGAGATATAACCTGACCACCTCTCTTCAACCGATAGCCTAGGCCTGAATTCTCCAGCAATGTGCTCAGAGGATTCAAAGCTAGGCAGAACCAAAGCGGACTCAAACTATCACCCTGGAATATACCTCGCTCGATCCTTACCGGTTCGCTGTTCCTCTGGATATTTCGACATCCTGGATAGCGAAGGACCGTCCTCCATTGCCTCATACATGACATCAGGAAGGTGCGAAGAGTTGCATCAACTTTATACAACTCCAGCACCCTCATGAGCCATGTATGAGGAACTGAGTCATAGGCCTTCTTATAGTCTATCCAACATGTCGACAGATCCTTTCGGGAACGCCGAACCTGTTGGCTAATGGCCATATCGATGAGGAGTAGCTCCTTCGTACCACGGGACCCATTCCTACATCCATTTTGAGAGGCAGACATGATAGCGTTATTATCAACATGGTGGTTAATCTTTGCTCTCAAAATGGATGTAAGAACCTTATAAACTGTCGGCAGACACGTAATCGGCCGATAGTTTTTGGGTTCCGCGGTGCTACCGGATTTGTGGAGTAGGTGGGTAACTCCTGTTGTAAGAAACTCGGGTAGCGAGCCAGACTCTAAGGCGGCCTGGTACTGAGATGCCAAACGAGCGTGCGACCTTTGCAACCACTTTATCCAAAAGTTGTGCAGTCCGTCCGGCCCTGGAGATTTCCAATTAGGCAATGGACGGACTGCACGGGCCACATCTTGGGGGCTGATTGTGATTGCCCCCATTTCTGTTACCGATTCGCACGCTCGTTCGACCTCTCGAGTCCAACCACCCTCAGTATGACTGACAGGCACCGACCAGATGTTGCGCCAGAACGAACACATGGCGTCATCATCCGGAGGACGCGTGTCAGTCACACCTTGGTCCGGTCGCTCCCAAGCCCTGTATACCCACCTTTCATTACTCCGGAATGTGCTATTCTGGATGTACCGTTCAACCCGCCGCTTATACCTTCGTATACGGTTTGCCCATGCATACACCTTCTGCTTCAGGAAGTCGATGCGCTCTGTGACACGGGACATATAGTCTCGGGGGCTGATGTCAGTCCCCGAAAACGCCCGCCTCACAAAGCGCATCACTCGTGGGCGAGTATTACCCTCCCTGAAGCAGATTAGTTTGCCGATGAGTGCTCTGGCCCCACCAATACGACGCTCGATCCTACACTGCCAGGCCGGCACAGCTGGTTTTGGTCGTGTAGCTACGTCACTGTTTGGAAATTTGACGTGAGCTACACGACATGCCGCTACGGCCGCGCAGTACATGATCGAGTGTGTATCGGTGAGATCTTCGCAGTCATCAAAATAGTTTGACAACTGCGAATCCAGAGCAGCCACCAGCGCCTTATTCTTATTATGCATGGGCAAACGAGGTAAACGCGGCCTAAGCTCAAGCGGCATGTTGCGATACTCCCGAATTGCACACTCCAAAGCACTCCTCAGTTCGTTATTGCACTGGGTACTTACGTTAGTGACCGTGTCAGTACTCACCTCGTCAGTGTGAAGGGATATGTGGCTGGACTGTGGTACCACAACTGGTACCACAGGTTGCGACGGAGGGGTAATGACACGGTTACTCATTTCCGTTCGGAGGCGATCAAGTACAGTATCGTCCAACATATTATTACGTTGGATGACCCGCACCTGATCCGATAGTCGTTGTGCCGAAACGTTGACAGCTGGCTCAAGCACCTGAAACAAAGAGAGCATCCGAACACGGTACGCGGTCAGGTTGTTTCCTCCCTCTGTAGCCCCGTAGTATGCGCGCATGACGTTTTCATTAGTCGATTGCGTCCATCTCATGCGCGGCACACTTCCGCCGGCAGCTGGGACCCTATCAGAGACCGGTGGGCCTCGAGGTCCTAAGCACGCCGGCGGCCGGCGTCCTCCCCGACGACGCGCAGGTGGTGGTGTCGTCGGCGGCGAGTAGTACTCGTCGCTCGAGCTCGACGCAGCTGCCGCGGCCGGTGTCACAGCACTCACAGTGAGGCTAGGTTCCGGCGGCAGCGAGGCGGAGCTGAGCGACGAGGCCAGAGGTGGTGGGCGTGCACGTCGTGCGGCAGCTCTTGTCAACATAGTGATTCTAGCATTGTTGTCGTTTTATTTCATCATCATTCCAGTACAAAATATTATTGTATGACATAAAATGTCATCTGTCTTTGGTCAATTTTATATTATTATTATTATTAAGGAAATGGCGCTGTAGAGAGGATGCACAAGTCATTAAAAGTGGCACTTAAGGCTAGGTTGAACAACGAAAATTGGGTAGGAGAATTGACAACCGTTCTGCTAGGAATCATTACGCCTGTCAATATCGCTCCGTAAAACTTTTATAAATAATAATTGTGTTAATTGCTCAGCGCACATTTTCAAGACACGAGTGCATACTACGTTTGGAATATTATCAGTGAAATTGTTATCACAGGTAGCAAACCTTGTTTCCCATGAAAAACAACAATAGCAGTGCAAGACCTTAACAAGCAGTCTACTAGGATTTTGATGGCTGATTTAACGACAACATCATAATACCAGGTTGGCTTTCAAGTATTTATGTACATTATTGAAGAAACAATATCATTTTCATCAATCTAACAAACAATGGATCAATAAAATCTTTGATGGGCAGTTGTATATTTGAAAACAGAATTTTTTCAATGTAAACAAAGGACACCTGATTGAGAATAACCAATCACAATACAGCACTTAATCACTGACAGAATAATCTTCGTTCGGAAATTGCACTTTTAACAACTATTACTAACTTGGACACCGGTCTTTTAAGTCTTTCTGATTACGTTCCGATACACGAAGCACTCTTAAATTATTTTTTATTTTTTATTTACAACATGGATCCCGAACAAAATATTACATATCGCCACAACAAACCCCAACGAGTAAACTCATTTGACGATCTTTCAAAAAATGAGTCAAATCTTTTTGATACCACTATGATAAGCCTCCCGAATACGTCCCTCAACGATAGTCAAACAGTTATTGAATTAAATGAAAAGATATTTGAACTTAAAAACCAACTAAATAGTGCTCACCAAGAAATTGAGAATTTAAACACGGAAAACTTTCAACTGAAGACTGACCTAAACAAAAGCTTAAAAGTAATTGAAACTTATAAAAATCTTAGTCTGTCAGATAACATAAATATGACACCAAGTCGTCTCAGAAAAAGTAAAGCTAGGAAGTCTACTCCAAGCAAAGATGTCACCGCTTTGCAGAAATATCATAAAATTTCTAGCGACCAGTCAACACAAACTGATAAATCCCCTACAAGGAAAGGAGAACAGACTTTAGAAAAATCATCTTCATCTCCACAGGAAAAATCTCAAAATAAAACAAAAACTATAATAATAAATCCTAAGCAAACATTACAAGAAAAGACAATAGACTGTAAAATCTGTATTTTGAGTACTAACAACAAAAATAAAATAAGGGACATTGCAGAAACTACACTCAGTAAACATTCAGAAAAAATATGTCATTATTTAATACCGGAGTGTAAAACCGAACATTTAATATGTGGCATTGATTCCAAACTAAAAAAATTTACGCACAATGACTTTTGTATCATATTAATAGGGGAGGAAGACTTCAATACAACACACGACTATTTTCAGCTGGTACTATCTATAAGGACGACCCTACAAAAAATAAATCATACCAATGTTATCATCTGTGCTCCGACGTATAAATACAATGACTACAAAAATATGTATAATTGGAGGGTAGAAATCTTTAACAACTTGCTTTATCTTGACACAATGACCCACGAGCATGCATACTTTCTGGACACAAATAGGAATCTTTCAAATGACTTCACAATGTTCTCAAAACACACGGGATCAATTAATAACTATGGAATGCATACTGTTTTCAAAGATATTGACCAATTTATTCAAGGACTAAAAAAATATGACATATTAGACAGAAAAACCGAGCTACAGAAGACGTATGACACTGAAGAATTTCCGACTAACCAGTTATTTCTATGACAACTATTTGCATATTATGCACCAAAATATAGCAGGACTCCTAAATAAATCAGATGCTCTTACTGTGTGCCTTGAAGAATTTATCGCAAAGAACATCAACATTGACGTCATCTGCATCTCTGAACACTTCATTATGTCTGGCTATGAAGGCTTTCTGGATATTCCTAACTACAATCTAGCTACGTGTTTTAGTAGAGCAGAAACTAAGCGTGGAGGGACATGTATCCTGGTAAAAAAAGGACTTCAATGGGTAGAATTACATGATATAAATAAACTAGCTATAAGTAATTCATTTGAATGTTGTGCTATCGAGTTAACGCAATCACGGACCATTATTATATATATTTACAGAATTCCAAAACCGAATAACTTGACAACATTCTTTGACCGCTTGGAAAAATTATTACAGTCAATAAGGATAAAACAAAAAAGAAATATTGTAATATGTGGAGATTTCAATATTGACATATTAAAACGTAGCAATACATCTCTAGATCTAGAATGCCTGCTGCTTAATTTTAATTTGAAGCTAGAAATCAACCAACCAACCAGGTTAAAAAGTAACACATGCATTGACAATTTTGCACATAATCTTGGTAATAAATGTAAAGCTAACGTAATTGAACTGGCTTTGTCAGATCACACCTGTCAAATCTTGAAATGTCCCATAAAAAGAACTTTTTACGTAAATCACTGGTATGTTAAACGGCGAGACATTTGTTTGGAAAATATGAAAAAGTTTAGAGAATGTTTACAAAACACTTCTTTCTCTAATATATATGAATGCGATAATCCAGATAGGGCTTACAACCTATTTTTGGAAACATTTTTGTTGTATTATAACTTGTGTTTCCCATTTCAAAAAATAAAAATAAAGGTACACCAACGACCACGATGGGTTTCACGTGGAATTAGAGCTTGTAGTAAGCAAAAGAGGGCACTTTTGTGGCGTTACCGTCTCAATCCAAATGAGGCTAACAAAAAAAAATTTAAAACTTATTCTACTACGTACAAACGTATAGTTAAATTAACTAAGCGAGCTCAAAATACACACAAATTAAAATCAGCAGCAAATAAATCAAAAGCAACATGGGATATCATAAATCAGTCTAAACCAAAATTACCTAAAAACTCTATTTCAAGTATTAAAATAGGAAATAAACATATAACACAACCTCGTGAAATAGCTAATACTTTAAATGACTTTTTTATTGATAAAATTAAACCAGTTAGCAATACCGGCATACAAAGTACTTCAAATATATCCCAACACAACAACTCAATGTTTATGGCTCCCAGTCACGAGAATGACATAAAACAAATAATGAAAACCTTAAAAAATACTAAGAGTGTAGGAAATGATGGTATAGACACAGAAACGATAAAATATGTGTCAGACTGTATTAGTGGCCACTTAAGTCATATAATTAATTTAAGTATAACGCAAGGTATATATCCGACCAAACTTAAAACTGCCGTAATAAAACCTTAATATAAAAAGAACGAAAGGGATAAACCTGAGTCATATAGACCTATTGCGCTTGTACCTATTTTCTCAAAAATATTTGAAAAATACATATACGAACAAATTTATAAATATTTAATAAAACATGACATCTTAATTGAGGAACAGAAAGGGTTTAGAAAAAATAAAACTATTAATATGGCCATTTATGACTTTCTAAATACAGTTATCACAAATGTTGACCATAATGTACCGGTATGTTCAATCTACTGCGATATGACTCAAGCTTTTGACCACGTAAATCACAATATCTTACTTAATAAGTTAGAAGCCTACGGGATAAGAGGAAATATCCTACAGCTTATCGAGTCATATCTAAAAAATCGAAAACAATATGTGGAAATATCACAAATCGATCCTAAAACAAAGAACGAAAGGATCTATCGTTCGCGTGACAGGACAATCACATATGGTGTGCCACAGGGCAGTGTACTTGGACCTCCTCTATTTGTACTATATATAAATGACCTACCAAAAGTAACGGAACATCATATGACTCTATTTGCTGACGACAGCACTGTTACCATTGACTGTAAAGACAAACAAAATTATGATACTGACATTTCTAATACTATAAATTCAATTGTAACATGGCTAAATAACAATAATCTTAAGATAAATATTGACAAAACCAAATTAATGACTTTCAACCAACGCAAAAACATACCCATGAATATTTATTATGATAGTAAACAAATTAATCAAGTAAGCACGTCTAAATTCCTGGGATTAACCATAGACCAACGACTGGACTGGAAAGCACACACATTAGATTTAGCGAAGAGACTTAGCAAATCGGCATATGCTTTATATAAACTTGCACCAACCATAGGGATGGATGCTATTGTTACGGCATACCATGGCATGGCTGGTTCATTACTAAGATATGGAGTTATTTTTTGGGGAAACTCAACAAATAAGGACCTTATATTTAAGGCTCAAAAAAAATGCATTAGGTCAATGTTTGGGTTAAAATGCACAGACACTTGTAAACCTTTCTTTATTAAATGTAAAATACTGACGTTGCCCTGTTTGTACATTTTCGAAGCTGCAATATTTGTAAAAACCAACCAAAAACTATTTCCTAAGCTGTCAGATAGAAATGACCGCAGTCGACGGCACGCGAATATTTTGTGTTCACGGCAATCCAAGACAGCATTGATGCGTAATAGCATTTTCTGTATGGCTCCAATAATTTATGATCACATACCAGAAACAATTAAAACATTAAACATCAATCTTTTTAAAATACATTTAAAAAAAATTCTCGTAAGTAAAGCCTACTACACAGTTTCTGAGTTTCTGGAAGAAAAAATACTTGGTATACCAAGTTAAAATGTTTTTGTTTTTGTGTGTTCCTTATTAATGTCTTTATTATTATCTATTATATTTAATTACCGACATTTGACATCGAACTATAAATAATAGTGTAACATACACACACACATAATATATTTATTGTAATTTTTGCTCATAATTGACTAATGTTTTTTATATAAATTTGACATAATTTAAATCCGATTTTGACATGCTATATTTAATTGTATTTTTTTTTTTTGCTATTAATTGACTAATTTTTTATATAAAGTAGACATAATTTAATTCCTTACTTTGACATAATGTATTCAATTGTAATTTTGCTATTAATTGACTAATGTTTTATATAAATGTGACATAATGTAAATTCATACTTTGACATTATTATTTGATTGAAATTTTGCTACTCATTGATTAAAGTTTTTATAAATATTTGCCATAATTTAAGTTCTGTTAATGTTATCGATTTTTTCACTATTCATATAATTATTTTGTGACCACATAATTATCACACGCATGTTCAAATAATTATGACAATGTTAATTTGAAATTATTAACCCTACTCAATATTTGCACGCCATTGAACGTGGCAAACATGTCTGGACCGTTTTTTTTTTTTGTCATCCTGCATGCACGATTTTTTGTATTATTCTTGTATGTGTACACATGTTTTAGCAAATAAATATCTTATCTTATCTTATCTTAGGACTCAGGGCCGCACCGCGGTGCGACATAAACGTTAGTGCGGCACAATTAGTGTATGGTTCCACATTAAGGTTGCCAGGAGAATTTTACGACAGCACGAACGCGCAAAATTACGATGCACACGAGTACGTACAATGTTCAAGGGAAAACATTAAAAATTTTAAACCCAAACCAAGTCAGCACAGAGACTCTAGGACAATCTTCATATACTCAGAGCTAAAAAAATGTAGCCACTTATTCGTTAGGCGGGACATGGGAAAGAAATCGTTGCAACCACCTTACCACGGACGGTATCAAGTCATTAAAAGAACCGAAAAAATATTTACGGTGCAGTTGCCAAGCGGCATTAGTTATATCTCCATAGATCGACTCTAAACCAGCGTATCTATTGAACTCACATAACGATCAAAACCATGAACAGTCACCTAACAATATAGAACCGCAAAATAAAAGTAGCAGTTATTTGGTGCCAGAAAAAGTACACGTACAACCAAGTAGCATTAGAAAGGGCATACTGATTAAGAAAAACGCCAATGAAAACGCTAGCAGGCGCACCACACACAGTGGGCGCGTAGTAAAACGCCCCGTAAGATTTAAAAGACATATTATACAAAAGGGCTCCTCTGCAGCCTGAGCTCTTTTGTTCAATTTTATGGTGGTTACGAAAGATAATTTAAAATCATCGACGTAGTTAAAAGATATGGTAAACAAAAGAGCTCCACCTAATACTTAGATGTTGTTTACAAAAAAAAGATCTAGCTAATACCTACGTTAGTCGATAGGTAATAATGATCACGATTTCTACGCGATAGTGTACTATAGCTTCTGAAATATAAACCTAGGATTTTTTTAAATACATTTTTACGAAATATAAATGTATTTTTACATATTTTAACAAATTCAAATCTGGTTTTTACAAAAAACTTCAGACGTCTGCGATGCTTTTCAGCGAGATATCGGCGATAACATGTCTTTTTTTAAATGGCGCAGCCATAGGATTTTAGTCTTACAGTTTTTTACCTAAACGTCAAGTCTCTGCAACGCTTAGTTTTAAAGATCTCCGTGGCAGCGCGGTTCTGCACGTTTCGTTCAAACCCATAGATTTGCCAAATATATGGCTTTGTGAATCAACTTTTACAAATTTTCGACTTTGGTTTTTATTAACCATTATACATAAAAAAAAAAATTTAATGGTAACATTATTTTCTTTTACATTCATTCACTCGTTCAAAAGTTGCTACGATTTAAATTTGACAGCCGGTATGTGCCATTCTTTCCATTTCGACTTTGGAGCTGGAGTGCCACCGCCGTAAAATGAGAAATTGCTGGAGCCCAGCCACTCGCCGCGCTTGTGACCAATTATTTAATTTACATGCACCCATAAAAAGTAAAATAGTCCGAGATCGTCCCACACCTTGGATAACGGAAAATATTAAATTAATGATCAAGTTAAGAAATGACGCAAAACATAACTATAAAAAGAACAAACTTGGCTCTTCCAAACAATATTATTTGGACTTAAAAAAACAAGCCTGTGCTGCACTAAAGCAGGAAAAGAAGGTGTACTTTGACGGGCACATTAATAACCAATTGAAAAATCCAAAAAAACTTTGGAAAAATCTTAAGTCCGATGTGCTCGCAGATCATAGTGATGGCATGCTACCCGAACAATTTAACGACCCAGATGAATTAAACAGAGCATTTCTCGACGTACCTGGTCAGAACATATTATCACCTTCACAAATGTCATATTTTGACTCAAACCGGTATGGGGACACTCAGTTTAAGCTGAAAAATGTTAAAGAGGCTGAAATTTTTAAAATTATAAAGAGTTTGGGGTCAAATGCCAAGGGAATAGATGGATTGAGTCTCGATATGATAATGCTCACATTACCAACCACCCTCCATGCCATCACCACAATAGTAAATAAGTCTATTGAAACAAACTCTTTCCCTGACTCATGGAAATGTGCTATAGTGCGTCCTTTACCTAAAACCAGCAACCCAGGGACTGTTAAAGACCTGCGCCCAGTGAGCATTCTCCCATGTTTATTCAAAGTCTTGGAGAGGGTAGTCTACAACCAAATGCTGCAGTATTTAGAAACTAACAACATGCTACCTGACCTGCAGTCTGGTTTTAGGAAAGGTCGTGGCACGGCCACAGCCCTTTCAGATGTAGTTGGAAATATCTTGGAAGCACGTGACCAGGGGGAGGGAACCATACTTGCTCTACTTGATTTTTCACGTGCCTTCGATGCAATTAACACCACTCTATTACTTTCCAAGTTAGCATACTATGGTTTTACTACGGAAACAATAGAGTGGTTCAGAAGCTACTTACAGAACAGGTCTCAGCTTGTGGAAGTCCAGACGGAGGATGGATCAACCAGCTCATCCCCTCCCCGGTATATGTCACGTGGTGTGCCCCAGGGATCAATTTTGGGGCCCCTTTTGTATATTCTCTACAGTGCAGATATTGTGAATTCCTTCCAGCACTGCAGGTATCATATGTATGCTGATGACATACAGTTATATACTTCTTTTAAGCCAGCAGATCTAAAAGAAGCAGTTGACAAAATTAACGCAGATCTCAATAGAGTGGTAGAATGGTCGGATGCTAACTCGCTAGTTTTAAATCCACTGAAGTCAAAATTCATGGTTTTGGGAAGTAGGAAAATGATCAGTGCAATACTGGCAGCCAATCCAGAACTTTTTATCAAGGGGAATAAAATAGACAGGGTAGAATTAGCATGCAATTTGGGTTTGACTATAGACCCTGAACTAAGATTTGAAAAGCATATCAGTAATGCCATGCGAAACTGTTTTTATAGGTTAAAGCTTCTTTATAAAATTAGAGCCCATCTGAGTGTTGATCTTCGCAAACAACTGGTAGATAGCCTGATTTTATCGCGACTGAACTATTGTGACACGGTGTATGGACCATGCCTGTTAGCCAGAACAGAAAAGCTAATTCAACGTATTCAGAATGCATGTGTCAGGTTTTGTGTAAATGTACCATATAGGAGTCATGTGACTCCCTACATCAATGACAATAATATCATGAAAATGGCAGCAAGGAGAAGGTTGCATTTAGCTGGCTTACTGTTTGGAATTGTTACAACACAGAGACCAAAATATCTATTCGATAAACTAAGTTGGAGACACAGCAAATATGAACCTCGTTCCTCCACATTCCCTCTATGTACCCCACATCACAGAACCGCAGCATTCAGGGGTAGTTTCAGATATATGGCCAGTCACTGTTGGAATAACATTCCTCCGCCAGTTAGAGTCCTGAAGACAAAGAAAAATTTCATTGACATTTTAAAAAAATATTACATGCAAATACAAAAATCGACATAATTTGAGTCATTTTAATGTTTTAACTATATTAATATCATCTTTAGCTTTTACCTCTTCGGTTATGGACTTCAGGCAATGGTTACGATATTCCATAGTGGTGATGGTCTCCATTCTGAATCTGCTCTTAGGTTGCGGTCACGGTCTTCGTGACACGACACACTGGACACACTGAATGCATCTTTTGGACTCATTATTTTCATACATCTCACAGCCCTTTCGGCCTCTCGGTATAGCTTCGTTGCAAATATTATACACCTGCACACACACACCTCTCATATTGTGAACGCATTGTCTTCCTAATTATTGACCCTTCTTAATTTATTTCTTGCGTTCAGGAGAGATATGCTGTTGGCAGGTGTCCATTATGTGAGGCAGCATGTCACTTTCCCTTAATATGATGCAATTCACGATTTGTTGCTAACCTTCATCAATACAAAAATGACAGCTGCAAGATTAAGAATTGTGTTTCGGTTTAATAATATTTATATGATGATAAATTGAATTGTTAATTAAAAGGTATTTGTATGTACTAGCCTGTTTAGTGTTTGCTCTCGGAGAAGACGCCAAAATTGTCACTCGAACGGTGGTTGCTGAAAACCAGCACCGTAGATGTCTGGATTAGCCCAGAGTCACGGGATATGCTGAGCAACGGCCCATTCCTGCTTAGATGCGACGCACAACTTATAATTTTAGATTGTATTAATATATAATTATGATTTTCTTTTAGTTTTAGTTATGTACTCTTTCTTAGGTTAATTCTGTTTATGTTTGTCCCTGTTATGGCCGGCGTCAAAATGCAACAGATAATCTAGACAACTCCGTTGTCTATGGTACAAGATGTAATATTGTTAAGCTCGTTACACACATGGCCTGACAAGGGACTGGCTTTTATATTTTGTACTTTCTTTTGTATGTTGTTATTGAGTTTTGTTATTTGTGCGTCTATATATAGGCGGAATAAACATATTTTCTTTCTTTCTTTCTTTTTCTGTTGTGGGTCTGGTGCTTATCCCTTTATAAGTTAGAGGTGATATTTTCACCACCATGATTTTTATTTTTTTTTCGCCGAAATTACGTCCCACCAGCGGTATTTTTCATTCAGGTAAGTTTTATGATTGTCAATAGACATTTTGACAATGACAGGTTCTGTGTGGTCTGTCTGTGTGGCGTTCGTTTTTGTGTTGCTTGGTATGGCTTGAAACTCTTTTTTTTTGCTTTGTTTTAGAAATGGATCGTCACTTGAAGGATTACGAAGTAGAGGAGGCCCTTCAAGACATGTTTGGCCTACCCGATGACCCTGATCAATCGGACGATAATTTAGAATCTGACGACGAATGCCCAAATTTTAGTGTAATCCGCCTTCAGCACATTCTAGAAGATATAGATGACCCTCGTCCCGCAAATTTATTAGTAGATAACATACCAATACCTTGTCCGTCGTCTGTTGATGAACAGATTGATCAGCCTTGTTCGCCTTTACTAGTTCAGGAAGTTGATAATAATCCCGATAATTTCAGTCCAATTCTTGATTCAAACAGAAGAATAACACGTCCTCGGCGAGTTACACCTATTCCCAGTACTTCCGATTTACAAAGACCAGTACCATCAGTACCAGTCCTTCCTGTTATTGATGATTTTTCTGATTCAGATCAGTCAGATACTGAGGAGGTATTATGGAAAAAAAAAACTTTTACTACAGTTAGCAGACCAAATCCTTGTAGCTTTGACGAACCCCGAATGCAACCAGTCCAAGGGTTCAATAGCAAAACCAGACCAATTGTTTATTTTGAAAAATATTTTACCGAGGAAGCATATGATCTGATAGTATGCCAAACAAATTTATACGCTCAGCAACAAAACTTTGGATGGTGGACACCCATTGATAAAAATGAACTGAAGGCATTTTTAGGCATACTTATTATCATGGGTTACCATATTCTTCCGAGCATTGATTTATATTGGTCATCAGACCCAGGTTTTCGAGTGGAAGAAGTAGCTGCAACAATGCCTCTTAGAAGGTTCAAAAATATTATGCGTTGTCTACATATTAATGACAACTTGTTGACCCCAGAGAAGTCTAGCCCAGATTACGACAAACTATACAAGATCCGACCCCTTGTAAATATTATCAATAACGCTTGCCAAATCAACGCTAAAAACTCCTCGTCCCAGAGTATCGACGAGTCCATGGTCCTTTTCAAAGGCAGAAGTACCATCAAACAGTATATGCCTTTGAAGCCCATCAAACGAGGCTATAAAATCTGGTGTCGTTGCGACAGTGCGAGTGGGTACCTATACGAGTTCGACATATATACCGGTAAGACCAATGATGGAGTTGAAGAAGGATTAGGAGCAAAAATTGTGAAAAAGTTGTCTGAAAAATTAATACAACTAGAGGTGAAGAATGTTCACTTAACATTTGATAATTTTTTCTGTGATTATAAGCTGTTGGATTACTTACATGAAAAAGGAATTTATGCGACGGGAACAGTACGCAGGCACCGGGCGGAAATGCCGCTAATAATAAAAAATAAAACAAAGCTGAAACTGCCGAGAGGACACTTCAAATGGAGAGTACAAAAATATGTTGCATTTGTAGTTTGGCAAGACAGTAAAGAGGTACTTCTCATGAGTAACGCGTTCCACCCTAAAGTTGCTCAAACACATGTAACACGAACTGAGAAAGACGGTTCAAAAAAGAATGTACCTTGCCCACTTGTCGTAAAAGAATACAACAAGCGAATGGGTGGCGTTGATCATTTTGATCAGCTGAAAGGCACGTATTCAGTGGGCAGGCGGAGTAAGAGATGGTGGCTGCGACTTTTCTACTTCCTCATTGACACGAGCATAACTAATGCTTTCTTGTTGTACAAAAGCAATAAAAAATGTACGCTTTCCCATCTTGAATTTAGAGTCGGCTTAGCACGAGGATTGATAGGTGGTTTTACCAGCAGGAAGAGACGCTCGACCGGCGGTATGCCATCTTATGTTAGCAGGCGGAAGCTCGCGAATGAAAACCGTCAAAAAACTATCAGTGCTGTCCCCGAAGAAGTACGGTATACCAACGTGGGCGATCACATGCCGTGCCAGTTGCAGTCATACAAGAGATGTAAAATGTGTAGCACTAAAACGAACGATAAACGATCGAAAATTATGTGTGCGAAATGCCAAGTCGCACTATGCATAGCACCTTATTTCAGTGAGTTTCATAAAAAATAAGATTAGATTTTTGTTATACGTAAAAATACTAATAAATAATAAAAAAAGTGATTTTTGTAATAAATAAAAAAACTAAAATTTTGTTATAAATAAAAAAAACTTGATTTTTTGTAATAAATAAAAAAACTTGATTTTTGTAAAGATGTTTATTTGATATACTACCAAAAAAATAATTGTATATTACTGCAATAAAATAGGTCTAGCGCGAGAAAAGAGCATGCAATAGAGATTAGTTATTGATAGAATCTGACCGGTAAAGGGAATATATTTCCCACCATAGAAATATATATATATACATATATATTTATATGTACATATATTTTTAGTTCTATTATATACCCATAATCATAATAATTATTTTATTTCCACTGTCCACTCCTTATGACCTTTAAAGGGTTATGCACCGGTCATCAATGAGTAAGTATCAAAATAATTCACGTAATATTGTATTCATTAGGTACTTAGTATTTTTTTTTTAATGTATTGTTCATTTCAGACCAATATACGAATATCTACAAGAGGTGCATTTTGAGGAGGTGGCCCCTCTGCGCCAGACCCACAGCGCGGCGAGCACGCTGCGCTTGGTGGAGTCGGTGGATGAGGTACCTACATACCTTTTTTAGTGCCGCTTTTGTTAAATTAATTCAACAGTAAGGGCTCCCGCACACGGGCCACCGGCCACAACCACAAAACGCCGCCACTGGCATATTTCCTGTATTTTTCATACATTTTATATGGACTCGCCGCACACGGTTGGCGCCGGTGGCGGCCACACGCTTCAAATCGTCGCAGCTTGCATCTTGTGGCTCGCACCGGCCACTAAACGCCGACACAAAAAGCCGCCACACGCCACTCGCGCGATTCCGCGCCCCTCTCTCCCTTGCCTCAGTTAACCTGTGTAAGTCGACGGTAACGCACGCACGTAGTCTGTAGTTCATATAGGTAGATAAATATGGATATAGAATTATTTATATCAGAGATACAATCCCGTCCTGCGATTTGGGATTCAAAAAGTGATAGTTATAGTAATAGAGGAGAAAAAGTGAAGGCCTGGGAAGAAATCTGCGAATTGTTTGTGGGAGATTTTTCGAATAAAACTGCCAAAGAAAAGAACATTGAAGGTAAGTTTAATAAAATAATATAAAACCATATATTTATATTCTATTTTCTTGCCACGGTATTGCTCCTTCATTCATAAAATAATCTTTTAACGTATCTCTTGCCGTAGACGCTCGTGTTACTGGCCAGCCTGTATTTTGTATATTTTCGAGTCCCACTATTTTCAAAGTATGCCGAAAATTGAAGCCATCCCTTTTGCGAATAAAGTTGTGCAAAATGCAACAAGCTTTCACAATGTCTTCTGAGAAATGAACAGAAGTGTTTAATGGGCGATGTAATATTCTCCATTTGTTTGCTAGTACGCCGAAGGTACACTCAATGCAACGTCTGGCACGGCTTAACCTATAATTGAAAACTTTTTTGTCTAAGTCCAAATATTTTCCAGCATATGGCCTCATCATATTTTCACTGAGGCCAAATGCTTCATCACCAACAAATGTGTAGTTCAATGGTTGTCGATTACCGACCTGTCGTGGTGAGGGGATATTTAATGTCTTTCTGTGTATTTTGTTACACAGTTCACTTTCTCTAAATATTGTAGAATCGGATGCTTTACCGTATGCCCCAACATCCACGAACGTAAAAAGTAAATTCGAGTCGCAACTTGCTAGAAGTACTATTGAAAAAAATTTTTTATAGTTAAAGTACAAGGAGCCGGTATCGAATGGATGAATAATTCTTATATGTTTCCCATCTATGGCGCCTAAACAATTAGGAAAATTAGTATTTTGAAGAAATCCGCTGGCAATTTCTTTCCACATGTCTTGGGTCGGTTCTGGAATACAAACGGCTTTTAAATAGTTCCAAATTAGTTGACATGTTTCTTGTACTATTTTCCTTGCTGTAGAGGCCCCACGGTGGTAAGAGAGTTCAAAATCCTCAAACGAGCATCCAGTTCCTAGATACCTAAAACAAATTATATTTAAAAAAAAAAAATTAAATAAATTAAAATTATATTTTTTGTTGTTACAGTAACTAAATTACAGAGAAAGTGGAAGAGTCTTCGTGACAGTTTTAATAGAGAAAATGCAAAAAACAAGAACGTTGCGAGTGGTTCGGCAGCAACAAGCAGTAAACAGTACATTTATTTCAATCATCTATCGTTCTTGAATTCCTTAAAAGAAGTGAGACCGCCTACCGATGTTACTAATGCAACTGATGATGCGGAAACATCTCGCCCGAAAATAAACAGAAAAAGGGCCGAAAAATCAGAAAATGAAATTCTCAGAACACTTTCGGAAAATTTAAAACGTAAACATGATCAAATAAGCGACCAAAATGACCCCGATAAGCAATTTCTGATGTCGCTGCTTCCACATGTAAAAAAAATTGACGAAAATTGTAAACTTGATTTTCAATCAGAAATATTACAGTTAATTAGAAAGTACACGCATAATCAAAATTATGAAACCTATTCGGCACAATATTATGGTTATTCTTCAGGAAATGCCAACATACACTCGACACAAAAAGCTTCTACATCTGTTCAGCCTTCTCCACTTCATTCACATTATTCCGACAAGTCTATGCTTGACATGTCATACTCTACACAAAACGCTTCTACATCTATCCCGTCTTCACCTATAATTCAGCCTTCTCCAACTCATTCATATTATTCTGACCAGTCTATGGACAACAGTTCTGTTATCGAAAACATGTTCCGTGATGATGACGAGTGATACCAAATTATAATAAAGACATAATAACTAAATACAAATACCTACGTGTTTTATTTGTTAACTAGCTATTCTCTAGTATTATAAATAAAGTATAGATTATTTTATCATAGTGTTCTGTGGAGTTTTATGCTAGTGATTATTGCCACTTACCTTAATGTGATAGCTAGTCTTTCCGCAGGTGCGATGCTTTTCCGCATGTTGGTATCGTGGTGCTTTAACCCAGCATATAATAGAGCATGTAGTTCCCAAAACGTACCTATGCTTAAACGAAAATGTTTGAAAAACTTTTTAGGATGGTTTAGAAGATTATCGAAATGTTCGTTGCATTTGTTTACATTCGTTAAAATTGGATGTATCCAATAACTACGGTTTGGTCTTCTACGACGACGTCTTTTTATCAAAAGTAGCGCAATTAAACCTTCTTCGTCAGAGTCCATTATGATACTGCACGCAAACAAGCAGCCACCGACCGCAAGTGTCGACCACCGGCCACAAGTGGCTGTCGCGCGCTTCAGCTACCTTTGTAGCCGCTTCTAGCTTCTAGTGGCGGCGTTTGTGGCTGTGGCGAGTGGCTCGTGTGCGGCGACACTAATAATGTATTGCGCATGTTCCATTTTAACAAATACACATTTTGCTACATAATATTATATTTTTTAAGGAATTGAAGATACTCCAGTAAGACCAATGTCACCAGCTACACTAGATCTGTTAAATACACTTTTAAGGGGCAGTGATGATGATAGTGTCAAAGATCCGAACTACATAGTTTCCGAGAGTTCGGAAATTTCAGATGCGGACAGCGAATCAATTTTACTACCTAGAAGTATTACACAAGAACAGAACATGGAGGAAGTATGTAGTAATAATTTGCATGAAGATCTCGGAGAAGGAATAAGCCATAGCACGTGTGAAGAAGAAAATTCTGTAGCAAATAATATCAATGGTGAAGAAGAAACTACTGAAAAAAGACCAAGTCGGCCAAAAAGGGGGCGAAAAAGAAAATTTAAAGACTATACGTTAGCTCAAAGAAAATGTCGCAAATATGCTAATTTGCCGTACAGAGGAAAAAATAGAGAAGTACGCGCAAAAACGTTTGAAAGTTACGCATGCGTTTGCAAAAAACAGTGTCATTTGAACGTTAACAAAAGAAGAAAAGAATTTAATAAATTTATCACACTTGGGTCGTACGAAGCTCAGCTACTGTACATTTGCTAGAACGTTACGGAAACACGTAAAAAACGGTCGTATATATCTGAAAATACTTCATCTTAGGTCAAAAAGCCACGAAACTACTCCAGAACGTCTAGAATTTCAAATATTCCTGTGTGCCGTGACATGTTTTTAAACACATTTCAAGTAACCACACAAAAAATCACAATTAGTTTAAAAAAACAACGCAATGGTGATAACTTACGGGATTGTAGAGGATTTTCATCTGGTGGGTGGAATAAAACTACGCAAGAACAAATAGATTTTGTTTGTAATATTATAAATAAGTTACCAAAATATGAGTCCCACTATAGAAGATCTCAAATTGGTGATGCACTATATCTGCAACCAGGATTGACTATGCAAAAGATATGTGATTTATATGTTGACGAATTTAGACTCATTCATGGCAACGACAGCAAAAAATATGTATCATTAGCCATTTTCAGAAAGATTTTCCTGAAAGAATTTAACTTAAGGTTCAAAAGTCTTAAAAAAGACACGTGCAATAGATGTGACACATTTGCAGCAAAACTAAAAGTCCCGAACGATTTGTCAATAGAAGACAGAAACCAATTGATTTCCGAAAAAGAAAAGCATTTAAAATTAGCTGAGTCCTTACGAAGTCAAATGAATTGCCAGATTGAAAGGGCAAAAGTAGATGAGACATTTGAGTGTTTAACATTTGACATGGAGAAGACGTTGCCTTTACCACGTATTCCAACAAACGTGGTATTTTATAAAAGACAACTCTGGTTTTATAACTGCGGCGTTCATGTGTCTTCTACAAATAAAGGATATTGTTTTGTTTGGGTTGAGGGTCAAGCTGGCAAAGGTGCCCAAGAAGTTCGTTCCTGTTTGAAAAAAATTATAAACGAAGTAATGCGTCCTAATGTTGAATATCTATCATTGTGGAGCGACAGTTGCGGGGGCCAAAATCGGAACATAAAAATGGTCCTCATTCTTAACGTGATTTTATACAGCCATCCTACCATAAAGGTTATAGATTTAAATTTCCTAGAAAGTGGACATACATTTTTGCCAAATAACACTGACTTTGGTAAAATTGAAAGTCATTTAAAAAATTTTCAGAGACTATACACTGCAGAAGATTACGTGAATGTGATAAAGAATTGAACAAAAAAGACCCCTCTAGTACCTATAAAGATGAAAAAAGAAGACTTCGTGAGCACTGAGAAATTAGAAAAAAATATAACAAATCGAAAGATGTTCATTAGTAAGGTTAAAGTTAATTGGCTAAAGACCAAACATATCCAAATAAGAAAGGATAATGTACACTCTGTCTTCATGAGTTCAGATAATAATCAGGAATATCAAGAGTTATAATAGGGCGAAAATTTAAAGGAAGCGTGCTTCCTTTATGCTCAGAACTCCTTATTCCTCTTTGGCCAGACGGAAAACCTATTACCCAGGCTAAATTAGATATTATAACTAATTCCTGAGGATTGCCTGTCGTTTTATAAAAACCTGCAGGGTATAGAAGGACCCGATTATATTGAAGGACTTGCTGGGGAACAAGACTTTGAATTCGAAGAAGAACGTATATCGTAGATATTTTTCATTACAAAATATACTTTTTTTTCTATTTAATCTTGTTTTATTATTATTTTCTTTGTCGTACATGTCATTTGGAACGTTTTGCGCAAATTAAAATTTTAAATGTACCATGAATATTGCAATAAACCAAAAACGTTCCACAGCAATATTTTTATGAATATTGAGAAAAGCATTAACATTAGAAGTCTAAAATAGGGTCACATTAAAACTCGATCATGTCATCTATAGCATACAAAAGTATTAGTAAAAAAAAAAAAATTTCATTAAGTAATTCGAGATTGAACTTTAATCGCAATTGTCTCAAAATGTCAAGTTAGTGGGTTTGGAACGTTTTTCAGGAACTACGTCCAATTAAGAACTGGTGACTCGTATTGCAACAATGTTGAAAATTCCTAGGAGTTCACTAGAAGTATTAATGGGACAGGCACGTGATGTCCTAACCGAGTTTTTTGTGCCACATCATTTGGGTTTCCACCATTTGAATAGGCAACAAGTGTTAAATAAATCACTTTTAATCCCAAAGGGTTTGTTTGGGAATTTTGAGGGGCAGGAAAGACCATTGGCCATTTTTGATGGAACATACACATGTATTCAGAAGAGTTCCAATTACTCATATAAAAAAAAAACATATAGTCTACATAAATACACCAATCTGGTGAAACCATTTATGATAGTCTGTACAGATGGCCATATCATAGATGTTTTAGGTCCCTATCCAGCAACAACATCAGATGCTGATATAATTAAATGTGAGATACAAAAACCGAATTCGGAATTAAAAGAATTCTTTAGACCTGGTGATGGATTTATTCTTGATAGAGGATTTAGAGACGCCTTGCCCATATTAAATGACTGTGGTTACAGAACGTTTGTGCCTGGTACATTACAGGCGGGTGAAACACAAATGTCCACACTTGCAGCTAATAAATCTAGAGCTGTCACCATTTGTCGATGGGTTGTAGAAGTGGTCAATGGCCGCTTCAAAAGAGATTACAAATTGCTTCGGCAAGACTATTTCAATGTATCAAGTAAACATTTAATGAAAGATTTTGAAGTGGCCGCGGCTGCACGGTGGTCCCGCCATAGGCCAAAACACCCTGAACCTCAAGTTCGAAAATCGCTAGTTAACCGACACATTATCAATGACTAATAAACAAGCTACCTGGGGGTATAAATATGTGACCCATTTACTTCAATTACCACTACCTGTTTGACCTCGAAAGTGAAAGCATCGCAATTGTTGCAATCGCTGTTAACGGTGACTCATCCGCACGGTATTTGTCATTAGTGATATCTCGGAAATTGTTTGTTTGTTAAACTGTTTGTGTGATGGATATCCAAGAAACTGGTAAGTTTTCTTATTTTCATTATAATTTTTGCATGTATTTATCGTAGTTTTTATATAATCGAGATGCTACGTTGACAGATTTAAAAAAATAATATTACTCGTAGTTTGACTTTAGCTAGTATTTTAAAAAATTGCACCCAATTGCACCTGTTCTTACTTATTTAAAAATGAAGGTATATCTGTCTTTTATCAAATACATGTTGAAATTTTGTCCAAGCTTACCCTATGCACCCCCTAGATATCTGCTACGCCTTCGTAGTCGCAATGGTAGCGATACTACGAACTGTTCTATTAAGTTTGTTTTTTTTCTTTTTAGGTACTTTTGTGAAATGTTCCTTTTCAAGAAGGCATTATTTTGAGATTTGGGTTTCTGAAAAGTCTTCAGACAGGAAGAAACGTGCCTTAGAAACCTTTACAGGCTATCTAAAGGACATTGAAAATATAGATATTACGCCTTTATCTCATCGACTGGTCAATTTGTGTAAGAGTCTTGATAAATTCTGGAAAAAGACAAAATGTACAAAATCTGTCTTTTTAAATAAGCACTCTGATTGGTTAGATATAATTGAATGTATAGAGTTAAAAAGAAGTGTTGCACAGTGCGTTCAGGTGACGGAAAATCTGCCGGGGCCATCTCACGGCGGCGGCATAAGCAGCGGCCGTCCTAAAAAAGATTTTTCTGAGCTTAGCAAGCGATCGAAACGTAGACGATTGGCCGAATTATCCAATGTCGATTCTTCCACTGTGAATGCATTGCTCGATACTTCTGATCAGTCAAATACTAGCTCAGCAATGACTATTAGCGCTGACGAAGCTCTGTCACTCATTGTAGAAGCTAAGTTGACTAAACATCAATATTTATTAATTAAGGAACTTGTTAATAGCAAAACTTCTTGTAATATTTTGCCATCCTACCAAAATGTCTTAAATGCTAAAAAGGATTGCTATCCCAAGAACATATCGGTGTCAGAAACAACAGGCGAAGTTGAATTACAAAGTTTATTAGATCACACAGTTTCTAGGATAGTTGAGTCACAATCAGATGTTCTGAAATCAGTTCCAAACGATTCTTTAAATAATTTAGTTTTAATCGGGAAATGGGGATTCGACGGTAGCACGGGCCATAGCGAATATAAACAAAGTTTTTCAGATTCCACAAAAGATGATAGTAGTTTGTTTGTCACCTCTTATGTACCTCTTCAGTTGATATCTAAGACAGATTCAGAAAGTAGTTGCGATAGTAAAATTTTGTGGAAAAATCCCCGCCCCTGTTCCACTAGATACTGTAGACCTATTCGCTTTCAGTACTTGAAAGAAACTTCCGAAGTTTCTAAAGAGGAAGAAGCATATTTTAAGGGTAAAATTAGTCGCTTACAACCAACATCTATTACAGTCAATGGCCGCGATATTAATATTGAGCATTCCTTGCAGCTGACTATGGTGGATGGCAAAATATGTAGTGCTTTATGTGAATTTTCTTCGTCTAGATGTTACATTTGTGGAGCTTCTCCAAAAGAGATGAATAAAATAGACGACTGTTTACGAAAACCAGTTCAAGAAAGTCACTATGAGTTTGGTTTATCTCCATTACATGCGTGGATTCGTTTCTTCGAATATTTTATTCATCTCTCTTATAGGATTGATATAAAGAAATGGCAAGTAAGGTCAGATGTAGAAAAAAGCACGTTAGCGGAAAGGAAAAAGTGTGTGCAAAATGAATTTAGAAGTAAATTAGGTTTAGTTGTAGATAAGCCTCGAAGTGGCGGAAGCGGGACATCGAATGATGGAAATACGGCTAGAAAATTTTTTTCCAACTCTGCAATATCTGCTGAAATTACAGGCTTGAAAAAAGATTTACTCGACCGTTGTTACGTGATTTTGCAGGCATTGTCATCCAGTTATAATATTGATGCTGAAAAATTTAGAGTATACTCTTTAGAAACCGCACGGCAGTTAGTTCAGGAATATCCGTGGTACAATCTTCCCGCTTCCGTTCACAAGATACTTGTCCACGGGTCTGATATTTCAGAACACGCCTTATTATCTATCGGGGAGCTTTCCGAGGAGGCAGCGGAATCAAACAATAAAAATCTAAAAACTTTTAGGCGAGATCATACGCGAAAATTCACACGAGAAATCACTAATACCGACTTACTTAATAGACTCTTGTTATGTTCAGACCCCTTCATCACTGGTCTTCGGAAACTCCCCAGAAAGAAAAAAGGCTTATTAAGGAAAGAAGTCCTAGATTTATTAAAAGTATAGTTAGAGTAAAGGTAGTATTTAATATAAGAGTATAATAATGGTGTAGGATAATTTTAATGTTATTTGTTTTGTAAGCTATTTATTATACCTAAGGAAATTCAAAATGAAAAAACGTGAGAATTTTTGCATGTAAATATTGTACATAATTATCATGTTTACTTTTTTTAAATACAATAACGACTGTGAAATTCATTTTCACAATCTAGAGTATACATCCCAATATGAAAAGCTTACACTATAATAGTAAAAAGCATTTCAAAACGGGGGACAATTTTATTACATTTTTATTTAATATTTTAGACGATTCTGGGCTGTATTTTGTAAAAATAACTTCGTATTTTCATTAAATAAATACTTTTCTAATTGTAAAACAACTTTTATTAAAGCTCTGCACCATTTCCAATAAGATATAATAGCCCAATAAGAATCTAGGGGATTATGACCGCTCCGCCTAGAACGCGGGACCGCCGTGGGCTGTAATGAATAGATTTCACCCTCCTATCAGAGATCGTCCTGATACTGTGGAAATACTTAACATAATGAATGAAAAAATGTATGTAAATAATGCTTTGGCTGATATTGTGCAGCAAAATAATTTGAATAGACGTAGGGCTAATTTCACACGCATCGATGGCCAAAGTAACTTAGCGGATTTTCCACAGCTCAGCTTTTCTGAACTAATATTAATATCTCTAGGCACATATCAGATAAAACAGGCGCGGTCGTATTATGGAGAGCATGTAAGGGCAAATGGCAGATTTGAAACAGAAGTATGTAGGGAGGTGGACAGCGACCTACTAAGAGAGTTGTCATCTACAAATATTTTGTACTTAGTCAGAGGCCGCATTCAGTCAAGACATGTGAGTGGAAAAATATATTTTATTTATATTTTAGTTGACAGCTCTCTTACAAGTAAAGAAGCCATTTTACAATATTGTTGTAACTGCATTGTCGGCAGGCGAACAGTGGGTTGCTGTGCACATGTAATGGTGGTAATCTGGTACCTTAGTTGGGCAAGGTACCAAAATACCATCACACCTGCACCATTTCTCGATGATATTTTAATTGAGTATGAAAATGAAGGTGAATAAAATATTTAAAAAAATAACTTGTTTTTATTTTACCTACCTAATTCCTTTTTTGTGCTATGCAATAATATGCTAATAGTAACATACACATATGTTTTCAAATAATTAAATCAATATGTCTATTTGACAGTTTGTATTTACAATACATTTTGGCATTATAAATACAATTCTTACCATTTGCCGCATAACCTAACCTAGTGACCCAAAAACATATTTTCTTCCTAATTCCCATAGATTTTTGAAAAAAATCTTTCTGATATTGATATGTACGTGTTTTATCTATTAAATAACACATAAATGATTCCTGTTCACATTTTGGCCCAACAATATATGGATTTCTGGCGGTCTCCTTTGTATTTCTATTTTTTTTAAGTATTAAAATTGAATTTTGTATTTCAGATTAAATATGTACGACATAAACGAGCTGCCGGTGGATCGGCCTCTAGAGGTTGCTCTGCACCCTAACAGGAAGTGCCGGTGGCCACCGTAAGTAGTTCTAAATTGTATCTTGGTTATTTACCATTAGCAAGAATAATTTTAAATAATTCCTGTTTACAGAGCTGCTCCTACACCTATCCACCCACCTCAGATGGCGCCTCAGGTTGTGGTGGAGGAGGTCCCTCCACCCAGCCCACCACCGCCTCAGATGGCTGAGGTTAGGGTAGAGGAGGTCCCTCTACCCAGTCCACCACCACGTCAGATGGAGGACGTATCAGCGGTACTCTCGCCGGCGTCGTATCTTAATGACTTTTAAATTAATCTTTTTTTATTTGTATTTATTTTAAACACCATGTCTCACATGCAACATTTTTTCAGGTTTTTGGAGTGTGAATCGGCATCATCAATGCTTCGTCCTCGCCGAAGTCTGCGAGATGATCAGATATATGATCAGCTCTTTTATGGTAAATACTTGTACTTGTGTAATATGTTGATTTTAGCTCGGGACAGGGTTAGGGGCAAACTTCCAGTTCCCTACCTATTGTTACACAGGAAGCGAACCAGACTCTGATGTGAGCGACGAAGATGACGTATTTCCTTCACTCATTCCAAGGGCGCAGAGGAGCTTTTGGGAGACGCTCTTGGACATTGATTATGCCGACGACCAGCCTGCAGCCGAACTCCAGCCTGCAGCCAACGCCGTGGAGGCCAACATCCCACATGTTCCCCCAACCGCGACGGACCAGCCTTGGGGTTTGTATGAATTTGATTGGAAACCGTTTCCGAATGTTCCGATTCCACCTGAATCGAGACGGGAAATGTTTTCGCACAACGATGTAGGTCCGACAGCTCTATGTGTCGACCCATATGAGATTTTCGTTAGCATATGGGATCGGCAATTTATGGAGTACATTGCCACGGAAACGAATAGATACGCTCAGCAGTTGAAATCCCGTATGCTCGATGAAGGCACCCTCCTTCCCAATAGCCGCATACGAATGTGGCGAAACACTACTTCTGACGAGCTATACTGCCGTGTTACCGAAAAAGGGCACGACTAACACTTTTTGTCAAAATGAGTTACCATATTCGGAATCAGGAAAAAAAGGCCTATCTACCTGATTTTTTGTGGATTTTTAGCTACAAAATAAACAGAGATAGCATAAGCTTAAAGGGCACAACTGCATCATTTCTTAAGTTTTATTACAATAAAAAGGCATATTGTGAGATATGACTTTTATTTCACCTTTTTATTATTGATATATTCAATGGAAAGGGCATAACTGACGTACGTTAAATATAAAAGGCTTATGTGGCAATTGTGCTTATTTTTTATACAAACACTTTAGCAATTAATGTAGAAAGAAAAGTCACAACTGGCAGTTATGCCCTATTTACCCCTACGCTTATAAATGTTATATAAAAAAGGCACATTGGCGATAGTGCCTTTACTACTAAACATTTCTGTACGGAGATGAAGTGAGGGGGCCAAGGTATGCAGGGAATGCCGTTAGTTGTGCCTGATGTGTCGAGGCGAGTCCACGCTTGTCGGTGCAGCGCTCTGGTAAATATAATTGAAAGATTAAGAACATTAACGTAATTTTCTTTGTCTTTAAAGGCTGGATAATTACATAGGTTTTTTAATAGATATAGAGATAGCGTTTCTTTACCATTGTTTAGCGAGTGAATCCACGCTAGTAATAAATAATTATAGGCACTTATTTTATTTTTTCAGCAATTATGTCATCACGAAGTGCAAAATTAGTAAAAGCTGCATTACGGAACGGAGACTCTGTAGACGAACAAATATATTCTGTCCCATCAACAAGTGGCATTCAAACCTCTTTACAAGAACCAAGTGAGGAAGTTTGGTCAGATTTTGATTCTGATGACTCAGTGTTAGACAAAGATGATTCAATCAAAATATTAATAACAGTGATAGTGATTCGGATGCCGACTTCATACCATGTTCACAGGAAATTCAACATAGAACAGTTTTAGAATCACCGGAACATTCAGATAGCGAAATAAACCAAGTAAGACTGACAAAGGAAGGAAATATAAGGAAGAGGAAAACATATAACGTTAGCTTGAAAGATCGAAAGAGACTGAAGAATGAAAACAAAATCAAAACCAAATATTCTGTCAAATCTGGTTGCCATGAAGACACCTGCAAAAAAAGTGCTCAGTACGTTTTTCAGAAGAGTTTCGCGAAATAATCAATAGTAATTTTTGGAAAATGTCATGGATGGAACACAAACATAATTTTTGTAATTCGCCATGCCTTGCTCGACGCCTGAAGGTGTTGGGCTTTGACTGTGTAGGAACCCTGCGGACCAATCGTAAGTTTGTTCCGCAGGCCCTGCACAGTCTGACCAAGGAGAACATGGACAAAGATCAGATCACTGGTCTCACCTCGGGAGACGTTGATGTCATGGTATGGAGGGACAACAATAGGGTCGCTAGGGGCGTCTCTCAAACTCGGGATTTGTCCACCAAACCCATCTTGCTAAATGATTACAATATCATGAGCACCCCACCCGGTGGACAAAAAAGATCAGATGTTGGCCATGTACCCTATCGAGCGGAAACGAACAAGGGTCTGGTACAAAAAACTATTCCGGAGACTACTAAACGTCTCCGTTCTGAATTCTTTTATTATGCATTGTCATTCAGTTTCTTCTTCTACTTCTGCTCCTTCTACTTCTTCTACTCGTTCTACTTCTTTAAGTCATCGAAATTTCCGTATCTGTCTCGTAAAAGCCCTTATTTCCAAACATTCCCCATCTCTCCCCACTTTGCAGCCTGCAACCACACCGAGTATGCACCAGAATACGGCAATCTACGACGCGCGCTCCCACTACTTGGCTGAGTATCCATTTGGAGCTCAGTCAAAACACCAACGCCAGCGGCGGAAGTGCACCAACGTGGATTGCCGTAAACAGGTGCATAAATACTGTGTTGGTTGCAAGAAGGCTGTGTGTATGAACATCTGTTTCCGTACCCTTCATCAATAATTTATTTATTTATTACTATATTTATAAATATTTATTTCTTTGTATGTATCTATATATTGTATGTATATATTTTTGTACGGGACCTTTGTTCGTTTCATTGGCGAATTGTAGGATGTACATCTAATAATATGATATGCGTAGAACATTTTTTTAACATATTTTTAATGTTGTTTAATAAACTATATTTTCATAATAAAAAAATAAAAAAATTATTCTGTTGTTCAGATGTGACCTACTGGTTGTATCCTATACTGTGTCTTTGGAATTCTTGTACTGAAATTAATGATGATTGATGTTGATTTTGTTAATGTTTTTGCTAGGCAACATGCCCTTGTGTTGTGTTTTTCCATTAGTAAATATCGTCACCATGTGGATTGCAAAAACAGAATTTGAATAAATGCAATAGAACTTGCTCTGTGATAAAAATTATGAAAGGGTCTTTCTTAGAGCTCTTTTTCAAGTGTTTGCATTGAGACTCATAGTTCGTAAGTTAAACAATTCCAACAGCTAGACTATGCCGACTAACGAGTAACTAGAATTAAACAAAAGGATCCCGACTGCGGTAGGTCTTTTGTGCTCCTATCGACTATTTTCAATAATGTTTTGTAACCAAAATTAAGTGTTATTTAGTCACTTCTGTTTTGCTTCCGTGCTTAACAGACGTGCTCTCCATACTCTCCGTTTCTCTTGCTTTTTATATTTTGACCACTGCTTTTTCCTGGACCTCTGATTTGCCCCGTGATTACTTGCGGACTCTGAAAATACCTCGTGATTACCTGGCTTGTGATTTGGATTCTGGAAATACGTTGTGATCTCTTTTGTGTCAAGTGAATCATCGTGATCTTTAAGGCTGTACATGGTAAGTGCCAACAGTTTTTATTATCAGATATCTTTTACTTAATTTACTTGAGCTGACATTAAAAAACATATTCAAATCCATTTTTTATGTAACTGACGCCAACTTATAGTAATATTTAGAATTGACGAATGAGTCCTATTGTATATGCTATATACGATATCTATCTACCTAGCAGCAAAATTGCACTATAAGTAAAATTATTTCGCAAAAAAGTTTTGTAAACGTGATATAACAGAGATTATGGTGATAGCACATTGTATAAAGATGTTTTACAAGACGTTTTAGCTCTATAAGCTTATACAGGATAAATGATAAATTTACATTACCATTTTATACAACTGTTATAGATAAGTACTATATAAGGCTTATGAAAACATATAGAACTAGTTTGATCGTTACCATTTTGTGTCTAATTTAATCTGTACAAGTTTTATATTTACCATTACAGGCTTTGTTCTTAATGGTTATAGAAAAATATAACAATACGGCGATTTTGTGATATAATGTGTCTTCATGTATCTGCCATTCTAATACTTAGTGTTTGAATAGTCACAACAACTCAAAAATTTATTAGGTATTGAGGTATTCGATTATATAAAAGAATTTTGCGTTACTCCTTACAAGAGAAATTTACGCTACAAGAGTAAATAAATCCCTGTAGATTAACCTATTTATAATAGTTACAAAAACACTTGTTGTTTTGAGGTACGGAACCCTAAAAAAGGAACCAATTATTCATATAGGTACAGATACTTCTGAATTTAAAATTACGAAATAAAACTTCTGAAGAATTACTTAAAATTACAATTTATAACAATATTTACTCATTAAAATAAAATGCATCACAAATCGTCTCCCCTCCGCCCCCCTCAAGCGACATGCTTACCTCCGCGCGTCCATCGAATACATTTTTAGCCGTTTCGTTTAAAGATGAGAAGTCACGAAGCAAATTAACATGATATCGAATATTAGCCGGTCCTCGATGATAAACCTAAGTTTAGCCGGCACTTTGAAAATGTATGGGATGTTTTTACCATATCTATAATACAGGGGGTAATACAGCTATTATGTTGTGCAAAATGTCACATTCTTAGTCCCGGTAGTTTCGGCTGTGAGTTGTTAGGTTGTTGTCAGTCAGTTTGTTTTTTTTTTGTCATATATATATATAAAATACATATATAGATAACAATAATATATAGATTTCGACTTATCGTATCGTTTATGCGACACAAAATGTACGATAAAATATTGTTTCTAGATGGCCCGTAACTTTGAAGAGGTTGAACGTGAATTATACGAAATGTTCGACGAGGAAGAAGCCGCGGCTTATCGGCGCGAACGTCTTCAGCCCGAATACCTTCAGCCTGAAACCCTTCAGCCTGAAGCGACTTTCAACGAAACAGCTGACAGCGAAGCTGTAGAGTCCGACGCCTCTGACAGCGAAAGCGTCTCCACTGACGTGTCAGATAGGTAGGGAATCGAAAAATTAATATCTAATTATATAATCGTATTCTTATTGTAGTGTTTATTTCAAGCGTTGAACGGGTTTTATTCAAATAGATATTTTTTCTTCTTTATAGTTCAACGGTTTCCATCAGAAATTTATCTCCAGATGAAGAATGGACCGAGGAGACGTCAATTGAAAACAATTTCCCATTTACTGGGATTCCAGAAATTAAGATCTCGGAGACATCCTCAAAAGGGCCAGTAGAATTTTTTAAAGAAATTTTTGAAGAAAATTTCATGACCAGCCTAGCAGAGAACACGAACATGCATGCCCAAATTTTAATAAATAAACCGCAGAAACCAAATAGCCGTTTAACGAAATGGAAAAATACAAATTTAACAGAAATGTGGATATTTTTAGGGATTCCTTTTTTTATGGGCACTGCTAGGCTGAGTAAAATAGCAGACTATTGGAAAAAAATTGTCTCCTAAAATTCAACTTAAATAAGTATATGTCCAGGGACAGATTTTTATTAATATTGAGATGTCTCTTTTTTAACACAACTTATGAAAACAATATTGATTATTTATTGAATTATTTCAATGATAGGATGAAAAATTTAGTATATCCAGAAAGGGAGATAAGTATTGACGAGTCAATGGTTGGGTATACAGGGCGAGTCGCATTTCGACAATATATAAAAAACAAACGACATAAATACGGTCTAAAATTATATGTTATGGCGGATCCTAAAGGAATCGTCCATAAAATACACTTGTATAAAGGCTCGCAGGATGTTGAAGTTGGTGGTAAAGGCCATGTGGACAAAGTAGTGATGATACTATTAAAAGACTACTTGAATAAAGGCCATTCCATTTACATGGATAATTTTTATAATAGTGTCCAGTTAGCAGAAACATTGTTGTCAAAAAAAACATACTGCACTGGCACTTTAGCTGCTAAAAGAAAAAACAATCCAAAAGCTGTAATTATTAAAAAACTTTTAAAAGGTGGTAGTATTCATAGGTATAATGGCAAAGGTGTTTGTGTCTGTAAATGGAAAGATAAGAGAGATGTGCTCACTATTTCCACTGAGCATTCACCCCAATTGATGCCAGTGGAAAATAGGCGAGGTCGTGTTATAAACAAGCCAAATATAATAATAAATTATAATAAATTTATGAAAGGAGTTGATAGGCACGACCAAATGCTAGCATATTACCCAAGTGAGCACAAGTCCATGTGATGGTACAAAAAAATTGGCATTCACATTCTGCAGATGATGCTGGTCAATTCCTTTTTTTTGTTCCAAAAAGGTACAAGCAGTACTATGTCCCTAGAGTCATATAGGGAAAAAGTACTGCTTGAACTTCTTCCCCCTATAGCTGACACAATTGCGCCTCAAAAACCAAAACACATGCCCAAAGAATTAGATAGAAATGATAATGGTTGTCGTAAAAGGCGCAAATGTGTCAGGTGCTGGGTAAGAACAAAAAAAAGGAAAGACACAAAAATAATGTGTCCAGACTGTGATGTCGGTCTCTGTCTGCCATGTTATGGTCCACACCATGAAGAAATGCCATAATTTACATGCGTTTCGATGGTGCGACCACGGTGATATTTAAAATTAAACTACGCCAAGTTTTTGCAAAAGTTCATTCCCAAAATCATAAATTTGTTAAAGGAGGGTGGCGATATTAGGCTCTCTAGCAGTGATAAGAAGTGATAGCGGCCACAAATGAAATATATATTTAAAAAAAACTTTTATTTAATAGTTATTTATCGTAATTTTTATACGACTTTTAATCACGGGGTAATGAAAAACATAATAAAAAGAAGTTATAGCGGAAGTCATTGTGAAGAAATTATCTGTGGAATTAGGAAATGCAGATGTCAGCCATGACATCTGCATTTCCTAATTCCTGGGTTGCCAGGGGTTAAAATTGTATAATATTTTATGAAAGGAGTCATGATTTCTTATTATTTTGTATATTATTATTAAAAATCCATGATCCATTTTGAAAGTCTAAATGTATCTAACGCATTACGTAAATATTTTTGTCAATTACGAAGTTTTCGGTTCATAATTGTAGCTTTGTTGATTTTGATAGTGCATAAAAATGCTAGAAGCCAAGTTATAAAAACTCAAGAAACGTCAAATGAGCTGAAAAAATCAATCAATGTCATTTCAAATGTCATTCACTTCGCGAATTCGTACAGACTCATATGTTTGTACTCTTACGCCGCTGTGAATAATCCATTTGTTTTTGTGAATTACTTGTTTTGACCTGGCTATTCTTTTTGGACTCTGGAACTGCTCAAACGATTGACCCGGCTGTGTTATAATTGGATTTTGTTGTTTAAAATGGAAGGCTTAAGGTGTTTGAATTGTGGTACAATGATAACCACCAATCGAAGGCACCCTCTCCGGCTAATGCCGAAGCAATTCGACAAACTATATCACAATGGATTGCTCCACGCACTGTGAGTATTAATTTATATATTTTTAACTTTGACTCGTGCCTTTGTTACAAAATATATGCTTACCAATTTGAGAGCTTTGGTACTGACTACAGATCGATTAATTTTCAGATGACTGCTAGTGATCATGTTTGTGACAGCTGCTGGACCTTGGCCAGCAACCTCTGTACTCAACATCGACACCTATGCGTCAGTTATGGCCGCTCCTTACTAAGAGTTTGTTTCCATGTGTTGAACATGGATAACGAGCGTGGATACGACATTTACAGACTTGTAAATGAAAACGTACAGAGAAAACTTGGACGTCAGGTTAGTTAAACCATTTACATTAGAACTCCCCAATGAATTTAGCTAAAGCTATGTAGACAGGCGGCCCCCAGCACCGAGGTGAAAGCCAAGGATTGTAACACGAAGATGATGATGTAGATACGTAGACATTTTCATTTATTTATTTTCACATTTTTGTGCTTACACTATCAAAAACCTTGAGTGATTACAAGCAATAAATCCAAATCCGTTTCATCATCGGACCACAAGACGTACGGCGTTGCGCCACCGGTACATGGTGGACATCCCACCTATACGTACAAAGCGTTTTGGGAGTACATTCATGATGCGTACAGCTAAGGAATGGAATTCCCTGCCGGAGTCTGTGTTTCCTGATAGCTATAACCTAGGGGTCTTTAAGTCAAGAGTGAATAGATTGTTTCTAGGCAAGCGTGCTACATCGTGGGGTGAAATTGTGGTCAAACGTGAGCCTATCCATTATAAAAAAAGAAGATACAAACCCTTCAAAATGTTTGTTTACCGTATTTAGACACAATAGGTGTGTGCTTGTGTGGGCTTGGGGCTTCAGTAAATATAATATATTTGATTTAACTGGTTAACTATCATAATTACCTGTATATTATAAAGTCAATGTGTCTTGCACCACCAAGGTATGGCAATATATAAGGTATGATAAATAGTAGACATAAACTGATATTGTTACGAAGTAGCATTAATTTGAACGCAGTAAAACTTAATACTGGCGAAGTAGTAGATGATGTTCAGATCAACAAAATCATATGGCACGTACCTCATGTTAAAGTATCTGACAAAGAAAAAATTGGTTTGTTAAAATTATTAGAAAAAGATCGCCCACTTCAAATGATATACAGAAATTGGGATCTGTACGAATACCCAGCTTTGCCTAAAACTACAAAACATACCTGGTCCATCAAAACTTCATCGCAGATAGAAAAACCAAAGTTGAAGTCATGGCTGAAGATCTCGTGTACGAAGTGACCGTGCCTGAGGATATCGGTCCTTTCTTCAACCCTACTGCGCCCCCGCCCCCCGTGGAGGTCGATGAACCTTTTCCGGTGTTACTCGAACCCGGTGTTGAACGTGAACCCCTCGTCGAGCTGCAGAACGTCGAACCCGTCCCGGAGCCGCCACCCGTCCCGGAGCCTCGACCCGGACCGTCTACTGGATCGGCGGAGCCCCCCACCCCTGTGCCCAACCCCTCCATGCACGACAGCGAGATTGACATCTTCGACGAAGAGGTGACTGCCGATCGTCTTCGTGTGTTCTACGAGGACTTGCGAGCTTGTCCTACGTACTGGGTCAAGTTGCGTGTGACCTTTTACTCGCCGCGTCGTACGTGTTATCATCTGTGTGGTCGTTCTGCCGGCCGGTCTGTGTATTGTGTTAATACCTTTTTGTATTATGATATTGTGTCGTTTCACCGCGACTGCTACCGCGATGGTTATTTTTGTACTTTTTGCGATGCGAAATTGTATACTATTGTATTATAAATCCCCGTCTCTTCTGTAGCTGAGCGGTGGGTGTTGCGCTTGCTTGTCTTTCTGTGTAATCTATCATTTCTAATTTTAGCCTTAGTCTATCGTATATATTGTTTCTGTCGTCCTCGTTTAGATGTAATTTACGTAGTTCGTACCATAAGCGAGCGATGTCGTCTGTGTTTATTATTGTTTCCGTTTCGTACGGTTGTATCGACTGTTTGTTCTTTTGATCCACGGATCCCATTGTTTTTCGTCTTCGTAGCAATAAACGTGTGCGTACTGATTTTTGTATTTTATTGTAATTTTTGCCACGCTTTTTACTAACAATTTTGCCGTTCCCACTATTTCCTGACCCCCCTCCCTTTGTCTCTCCTGATACGTGTAGACGGTGTCTTGGTTTTTAATCTGTTCCTTTAATTGTTTCTGTAGCGGCGTTTCCGTTTTCGCGCCAACTTTTATGACCGCCAGTTTGTGTTCTAGATTATCTTCGCTGTAGTGTCCGTTTCCCGGTATGCCGAGCGGTGTGTTCTTACCGATGTATCTTATATGTATGTTTTGTTTTTCTAGTTCGAATCTGTAGTGCTCGCGTATTCGTTCGTTTTCTTGTGCGATATTTAATTTTTCCGTTTCGCTCATTTTACCCGTGAGTCGTCTTTGATTCGGCACCGTTTCCGCTTTTACGTATCTATAGTTTATATGGTGTTCGGGTATTACTTCTCCTAAGAAAAAATTGGTTTGTTAAAATTATTAGAAAAAGATCGCCCACTTCAAATGATATACAGAAATTGGGATCTGTACGAATACCCAGCATTGCCTAAAACTACAAAACATACCTGGTCCATCAAAACTTCATCGCAGGTAGAAAAACCAAGATACGTTATTATTGGTCTACAGACAAAAAGAAAAAACAATGCAAGTTCTGACATGTCTCAATTCGATCACTGCCATATTCGAGACGTTAGAGTTTATCTAAATTCAACTTATTTTCCATATGAGAACTTAAATGTGAGTTTTTCTAATAACAGAATTGCTTTATTATACGAACAATATACCAGATTTCAACAGTCGTATTACGGACGTCGCTCGGAGCCCATACTAAGCGAGAAACAATTTAGAGATATAGCGCCGCTGTTTGTAGTCGATTGCTCTAGACAAGCGGATAACCTAAAGACAGGTCCGGTTGTGGATGTGAGAGCAGAAATTGAGAGTGATTCAGAGAAACCAGATCAAACTTCAGCATACTGTCTCATTCTGAACGACTGCATTGTTGAATATCGACTATAATATCACTAAGTAATATTGTTAAGAAGATATCATGAAAGCGGATACCCATACCCTTATAGTAGAATTGCAAGGATTTAAAGATTATGTAAATAATTTCATCGTCAAAGAATTGGCTATTGTGAGTCAGGATCATACACAGACGTTCTTGGTAAAACCACCATATTCATTTCATTACCTAACACCAGAAGAAAAAAAGCAGGTGAGGTGGTTAGAAAGAAATCGAGGAATTTACTGGAGTGAAGGCTACATAGATTACAAAGAGTTTCATCGCGTTATTTTACCCTATTTAGAAAACAAAAAAATTATTACAAAGGGTTTGGAAAAGATAAAATGGATTAACGAGTTATGTGCAAACTGTGAAGTGATTGATATAGGTGACAAAGGATGTCCTAATTTTGTGACATTAAAACAAAAGTTCTGTAAAAATAAAACTGATTTTAATTGTGTGCACCATAAAAAGAATTGTGCATTAAATAATGCAGTGTGTATTAGAAAATGGTATGATGATAATAATATGTCTGTGTTTAATATGTTTTAATTTTAATATGTTCAATTAATAAAAATCTAAATGTACCTACTTTTTGTTTTATTTAAATGTATTTAGGACAACTACACAACAAACTTTATATTAGCTCTAATTAGATGAATTGCGATAAGAAATACCATATCAGCAGTATTTGTCTCATTACAAAATTCAACCTTAATTACAGGTCTTCAAAGTTACATGAATAATTTGTGTTAGTTACGTCAAATTAAAGCGTAATGATATCCAATTTTTCTGTCTAATTACAATTTTACAGTGAGAAATGAAATATAAAACCAGCCTTTTTCGCTCGCCGACAAAGATGAACCCGACACCTGTCTGTCGCTTATGATAAATACATTAGGTATTATAATTAAGTTTGTATGTTTATTTAATGTTATGGGGAAGCGAAATAAATTTATGCAAATAGACTACAGACGGAAAATCCAAAACAAAATAATTTCATAGCTAGATTGCTCCAATGTAGACTATTACATACACATATGTAGACTAGTAGTCTACATGGACAATTTGGCGTGCTTTTAAATGTAGACTAATAGTCTACACGGTCAATCTAGCGGTCACATAACTTCGCAAAATTACTTAAATTTAATATATAAAAAAGTCCTTTTTATACACATGTACATATAGTAAATAAAAATAACAAAGTACTCTGAAATCATTATTTATACAAAATAATTAATGGAAGCGAATCCACGTCAAGCAGTTAGTTTGCAAGTACCTATGTTGTAGTAAAACTTAAAATTATTATATAATATTATAAAACCATTAAATGTCTAAAATGAATGTATGAGTTTTAAATAACATCGTTCAAAAGTTTTAGGTAAAAAGCTACTGCTAAATTCATTTTTGATAGAAGATTCATCCTTCTAATAATTTTAAATTGATATACCTACTATCTAATTAGAGATGTGCATACCTTAGCAAAGTCTGTCTACGTATTTTACAGTAAAACATAATCTATATTTTAATGAATTAAACATTGGTTATGGGATGTTTTGTATCATACAAATTTTAACAATGACTGCTACATGCACGAGGATCACAGCGGTTGCATTGTAATTGTAGAACCCATGGGAATCACCCGCACATAGATAAATCAAACGCAGCAAATTTATATAATGCAACTTTGCAGTCTTGGTGATTGTTAAGAGTCATTTACACTTACACGATAAGTGTAAATGACTCTTAACAATCACCAAGACTGCAAAGTTGCATTATATAAATTTGCTGCGTTTGATTTATCTATGTGCACGTTCAATATGATCGCTTCTGACGCCGTCGTCCGGCGATTTTTTTTTTTTTTAATTGAGATAAACTAGTGCTTGACTGCGATCCCACCTGATGGTAAGTAGCGATGCAATCTTTGATGGTGAGGCGCACTAGTTTATTAAGAGCCTATTCACTCTAGCCTTGAAGACACCCAAATTATAATCGAACGGGAAGACCGCAGCAGGCAGACTGTTCCAGTCCTTCGACGTACGCGGTATAAACGACGAGGCGAAACGCTTAGTCCGGACCGTAGAGGTTTCAACAACGTAAGGGTGAAGATTCGACACGATATGTGCGAATTATCCGTTTGACGGCGATTGTATCAGTGTAAAATCCTCTTAACATAGCAGAAAGTGATGTGACGGTGCGATACGTATTTATAAACAGTACAGTTTTTGTTGGTAAGGTGCAGAGTGTTTATGTCTGCCTGAATGAATTAAACTAAAATTCGGACGTCCTTGGAATCCAATCTGGATCATAAAATACGGAGTGGCGTGTCAACTACACATGCCATTTCTAATTTTGTGAAGAGACGTGAGACAATCTGTCCTGAATCTTAGTTTAATGATTACGGTATCCTAAAATTTAGACGTCCTGGGAGTCCAATCCGGATCATAAAACACAGAGTAACGTGTCATCTACACACGGAACCTCTAATTTTATGGAGAGACGTGAGACAATCTGTCCTAAATTTTAGCATACTATATTCAGATAGTTTGCTTAGTAAAAATTTGAAGTGAAAATGTGAAGCTTAGTTATTTGCTTAGTATTATAGTGGCATAGTGGCATTGCGCAAGAATCTAGTAAGCAGCCGAGGTAAGCAATTATATTTAAAAGTGGAATAGACCTTAGTGACGTGCAGGGTGGTGGTGTCGTATCTGAATGAATTAAACTGAAATTCGGACGTCCTTGGAATCCAATCTGGATCATAAAATACGGAGTGACGTGTCAACTACACATGTTATTTCTAATTTTATGAAGAGACGTGAGACAACCTGTCCTGAATCTTAGTTTAATGATTACGGTATTCTAAAATTTAGACGTCCTGGGAGTCCAATCCGGATCATAAAATACAGAGTAACGTGTCACCTACACACGAAACCTCTAATTTTATGGAGAGACGTGAGACAATCTGTCCTAAATTTTAGCATACTATATTCGGATAGTTTGCTTAGTAAAAATGTGAAGTGAAAATGTGAAGCTTAGTTATTTGCTTAGTATTATAGTGGCATAGTGGCATTGCGCAAGAATCTAGTCAGCAGTCGAGGTAAGCAATTATATTTAAAAGTGGAATAGGCGCTGAACCAGTGTTTTAAGATATCATTCAACTAAACGATTGCTTGTTTGCTCACCATGGCCGTCCTTCAATAAAAGATAGTGGGTATTTTATAAATTAGATTTTGAAAGTGGAATAGGCGCTGAACCAGTGTTTTTAACATATCATTCACAAAAATGTTATTGTGCATTCTACCACACCGCGACAAGCGGAGCGAAGCGAAGCGAAGTCGCATCAGGTGGGGTAGAATGCCCAATAACATCCTACTACTGTCATATCTACAACTAAGGCAAAATATATCACACTGTGCAATGGAGTGATATAGACTTAAATTTTTTTAACTTTAAAACATTAAATAGATGGTTTAAATTTTCTTTTTTTGATAGACATTCAGACATCAAAAGAGTTAAACCGAGCCAAAAATTTCAATCACAAAACATTTTAACCCTCTGTAGCGCGGTGTATATGATATCTGTCACAAACTGATTCTCTGCCTATCAAAATTCAAATATTTTTTTAAACCAATTTTGTGTGAATGTAACTTATCTGTAACAAACCGATGTATCGACTTAGTACAACATAAAAAATGTAGATGGCGTTAAAGCCGCGTAATGGCCGTTGTTTGTCGACTGATCACAAAAAAGTGTACCCCCCACTTTTCGGTTGTCCCTTGTGTTTGAAGGATTACTAACAAAATATGATCTGATCTGGTGAATATTTTAATGACTGTAAGCACTAAACACATTTTAAACTAGTAAATGAAGTGCCACAAATATGAAAAAAAAATAGAGCAATTAAAATAATGATCAATTTTAATCAGCAAGAAGTCAGTTTTTGATGTGTTCCCCACTCGAATTTCTCGATGTTAAAAGCTATTCTGAAAAATTTTTGTACGCGATACATTGACTTTTTGGTACGGTTTGAAAGAACTCTGAATCTTTTATCGTCTCCGGTTCTTTTTAATTTAAACCTAAAACACACAGCTCCACAATTCAATTTGCAACTAACATGTTAAAAGTGGTGCTGACCGGACTTGACAGGTTTGTCACGGCAAAAACTGCTATTTAAATAATAAATAAGGACTTTTTCATTTCTGAACTAGCAACATTAACGTTACAATCCACCGTTCATAATAAAAAAAAGAACCAGTTGTGATACGAAACCGAGTAAAACGTGTGTATTTTGTTGTGCCACGAACGTCAAGATTTCTTGTGTCGGTTTTGAGACACAATAACTGCTGCTTCCGGTAAGTTTACATCATTTCACGATATTTAAAAGATTAATAATTTAATAATGTAATTGTAATATAGTTAATAACAAATTTAGTGTTAATGTTTATGTTAGAATACAGTTCAAAATATAATAAGGGAAGAGAGCGTCACGTCAGGTTTGCGACATTTTATCCCGTGACCTACCAGGCTGACCAGCAAAGTCGCAATACCGACACCATAAAGCAAGATTTACATTACGATAATTTACAGTTCTTTTTTATTTCCTGTTTTATATTATGTCTGTTTGAATTGTGGGTTATTTTTTAAAACAAGTAGGTATCGTTTATTTGTTTAGGTTTATTATGTATGAAGTTATGTCATACAGTGCTACGTTTATTTATAATCGGAAGGTTCATACAAATCAGCACTACTTTTTTTTAAAGATTTTTGATTCTATTCTTTAAAGTTCTTATTATTTAAAAATCGTTAAATACATTTTAGGTTACACGATGCCACTCACTAGTGCAGAAAGGTCTAGGAGGTATAGAGAAAAGATGAAAAAGGAAAATCCTAATAAGCTTGAGGCACAAAGAATAAAAAATTTACAAAGAATAAATCAAAAGAAAAAAAAGTTTCAGAAATGACTCTGGAAGAAGCTGAAAACAGGAGAAAAGTTTGGCGAAAAGAAAAACAAGCTAGTAGACAAAAAAAAAAGGCAAAGTGTTCAGGATAGTGTCAACGTGGCACCTAACGACAATTTACAATCCGAAGATATAGCATCAGCATCTCAAATTCATTGTATAAAATCTATTCAATACCTTAAAAAGAAAAATACATACCTGGCGAATAAATGCAGACGTTTCATGACATACAATATAAAACTAAAAAGACAGAAAGAGGCTTATAAAAAACGTAACCAAAGGCTTTTGAAACAGAACAAAGACGAAGTAAATTATTTGGAAACAGAGTTATTAAAAATGAAAGCAAGGAATGAAATGTTAGAACATACACTGAAAAAAAACGTATCAAAACTGCACTAAGCGAACAGAAAAACAGACTTTAAAAAAGCTCGTGAAAAATTCCGAAAACAAAAAGATTATTACAAAAATGCTAGGTTTACAAGGCAAAGTAAGAGAAAAGAAGAAACGCACAAAACCTACAGAGATCCCAGAAATAGAGAAATTTTATATGAGAGATGACATCAGCCGTAATACAGCAGGAAAAAAGGAAACGAGAACTAAAGATAAAACCAAAAAACAGATTCGATACTTGTGTGATACACTAGTGAACACTTTAAAAAAATACAAAACCGAGGGAGGCCGCTACGGATTTACAACGTTTTACAGGAACAAACCGTTTTTTATTCTTTCGCCTGGAATAAACTACAGAAATACTTGTTTGTGCCCCAAGCATAGTAATACAGACTATTTACATACAGCGCTGGTAAAACACGGAATCATCAGTGGCACGAGAAAAGACGCTTTGGAGAATATATGTTGCGACACAAAAAACTACGACTGTCGTCGTCAATGCAAAGATAGAAAGGTACAGTTTAATCTGGCTACAGAGGAGAAATTAAACCAGGAAGTAGAATGGCTGGAATGGGATAGGAAAGAACATATATATGAAAAGAAAAACTTAGTATCAAAGAAAGAAGTTAAGACCATGAGAACCGAAAAAGTGATTAAAAAGGGAAGTATAAGGGAGTTAAGAACTAAATACGAAAATGATATGATCCTATTTAAAAAACACCATTTTAACAATATCAAAAGGCTGTGTCCGAGATGAAAGACGACGAATGTCTAATTGTATGCGTCTTTTCGGAATCTTACGAAGCGAAAATGGCAAATAAAGTTCAAAGCATGCACTTCGGCGCCTCCAAACGTCAAATATCTTTGCACACAGGTATGGTATATACGAAAAGTGAAGCACAGTCTTTTTGTACGATGTCGGACGAGAGCAGCCATCAGCCACCGGCGATTTGGGCTCACCTAGCTCCTGTAAACGAAATGGTAAAAACAAGAACACCGAATATAGAGATATTTCATTTTTACACTGATGGCCCCTCTTCGCAGTACCGTCAGAAGAACAATTTCTACTTACTTGCTTATTTCACAAAGACTTACGGGTTCAAGTATTCGACTTGGTCGTTTTATGAAGCGCATCATGGCCAAAGTGTAGCTGACGGAATCGGTGGCAGCGTGAAACGGAGTCTAGATAAAAAAGTATGTCTTGGAACCGATATAGTAGATGCAAAAGATGCTTATGAAGTATGCAAAGATTGTTTGAAAAAAACCAAAGTGTTCCTCATCTTAAAAAGCGATATTGACAACATATCAAAAATATTGCCAGCTAAACTACCAGTTCTCAAAGGAACTATGCAATTGCATCAGATAATAACCGACCAAAATGACAAATTCAAAATAGCATATAGAGATGTAAGCTGCTTTTGTGGAGAACAAAGAGGCTGTCCTCTTTGTTCTCCAGTGAGTGTTCTCCCTGTGAGTGTTTTTCTCCAAAACCTCATTATGTGATAGATCCTAAAATAACTCTTGATGGCATGGATGGTATAAATCTAGTTGATTCGTCTTTCTTGTCTTCAGCTATGATAAATCTACCCTTTGATCAACCTGTAGATACTCTTATTAATGACGACTATTAAGATTAAAATAAAAGTATACTAAGCGTTATTTAATTTTTGATAAGCAAAAAAAGTGCCAAAAATGTTGTGATATTATATACAACACCTAGTAGGTGTACACTTTAACTGAGCCCAATAATGATTTCTAATAATAATAATATGATGTTTAATAAAAAAAAATACTGATTATAGAATAACACAACTAGTTTCAAAACCCCCTAAAACGATTTTATCCTAAAATCAACCTTATATTATTATAAGACAGCATTTTATTAGTACTTCAAGTTTAGTCATTCAGTTAGTGTTAAATTCCTCTAAAACGCCAACAAAAACAGTTATAAAGTCAACGATTGGGATCAAAAGCCACTTAAACATTGCGTGTGGCTTTCAAAAGCCCCTATAAACTGACTGACCAATGGTAGCGCGTCATTTTTGACACGTGACTTAACTTTAACTATGCAAACAAGATGGCGATTTCTGTTGTGTGGTGTAGATCTGTGTTTGTTAATTTAATGATTTTATGCCTAAAAAATGGAGGACTTAATGAAATTTGTGAGAAAATGCGATCCAAAAGAGACAAGGAAACGATCTGTGAATAAAGCAACCTGGAAACGTGAGATTCTACGCGAAAAACGGTACGTGATTCATCCTTTAAAATCAGCATCAACATTAGCAAGAATGGTATTATGCAGTAGGTACCTATGGAATATAAAACTGCAGCAGATCTATTTTAATAATTTTTTAATATTCTTTTAAATATGAAAGTTTACTTTCATATATCTTTTGTAAGTATGTTTAATTGTTATGCATCATTTGAAGTGTAGTAATTTTATTTATTTTTGATAAATTTAAAAAAAGCCAAAAGCCATAACCATAAACTTTTTTTAATGTTGATTATTTTTAATATTCAAAATCGTAATTTTTTAGCATGAAATTGTCTGAAAGAAATAGCTCATAGTATTAATTATTTGAATCTGTATCTTTCTATCATATTTTATTAAAAATGTGCATTTCGGAACTTTTTATTTCAAAATATTATTTCGGTTTTAGGTACAAACCCTCAAGCTTGCCGCAGTTTCCGCAGTGTGGACACAATCAAAAGGCGTTTCGATGTAGTGAATTATCATGTCAAGATATAAGAAAATTTTACAAGAATTTCTATACGTGTGATACGAAAGTGAAGCAAGACTGTTTTATACTGAAATATTGTAATATATCAGAAACCAAAACATAAACCCAACAGTAAAAGAAAAGTTGCTATTAAGTATTCTATACTTAGTAAAAGTGGGACCAAAATACCGGTATGTCAAAAAACTTTCATGAGAGCACTAATAATAAAAAAAGATCGAATACAGGGAGTTATGAACAGATTTTTAAGTAGCGGAGGTCAAATGCCAGAAGAGAAGCGTGGAGGTGACAGGAAGAGAGAAAAATATGAAGGAAAAAGATTATCCGTCGAATGGTTCATCGAATCCTTTCAGGGACAAGAGTCACTATTGTCGTTCGAAAAGTGCCAATAGAATATATCTTGATTCAGGCTTAACAATACGTAAAATGTGGCGTATGTATAACGCTGGCCGTGACGAGGATTTGAAAGTTAAACAAAGTTTTTTCAGGCATGTTATTAATACTAAGTATAATATAGGCTTTGGGAATCCTAGGACAGACGTCAGGAGGTAATTTTCAAAAGTTGTAAAATCCAAATCCATAGATTTTAAAGTAAGAACACAACATTTTTCTTTACAGAATTCTTCATTGCCTTATAACATTCATAACTAGCCAAATCCAGCCTAAAGCTCTTAAAAATAAGAAATAAAACTAACCTATTCCAAAATTAGCCTATTCCAGACCAGCTTACTTTCAAACATAGTCAAATCCGCATGAGCTAATCACGTCGCTCCAAACCCCAACCGCCATCTTGCAGTTTCCATACATTGAGGCGACGCGTGGGCACCTAACGTTTCTTTTTTGTGTTGTGTTAATTAGTGATTTTCTATTAGAAAAACCGAATAGATACGTGAATAAAATGGAGAAAAGTGTTGAAGTGCCTAGCCATCAGGCCAAGAAGAGAAAATCTGTCGCAGGACCAAATAGTCGCGGAGAAAAGAAGAGGAAGAGAGGATTTTGTTTGTTTACCGAAGGTAGGGTTGTGCAACGTTTTCACTCGTATCTCATGTTAATATTTTTTCAAGCAAAAGAAATTGTTTATAATGTACCTAGGCTTTTTTTCTTTTTCATGTATTCGAGTTTCAATTTGCCTTCGAGATACCCGTGTAGACATAACAGTGAGGCATATAGATGTATTAATATATCAATGCAAGATATCAAACGATTTCATGATCAGTTCTACGCTCACTCTGATAAACGGTATCAAGATGATTTTATTATAAAATCCTGCAAAACTGTTATCCCTGTCCGTAAAAGATTAATAAATGGAAGAGGCAATGCGAAACATATGAGCATTGTTTACAAGATAAGAGATTCTAAGAGGGTGATGATACCAGTGTGCCGTAATTTTTTTTTGAATGCTCTGTCGATTAAAAAGGGTCGAGTGAGAGGAGTGTTAATGAGACACCAAGATACCGGTTTGATGGCTGTAGAAAGACGCGGTGGGGATAGAAAGTCGATGAAAAACGTGGGATTGAGAGATGCAATTATCTCATTTATAAAGAAATTTAAGGGTGTTGAATCGCACTACTGCCGATCTAAAAGTCGGCGTACCTATCTGCCATCGGAGTTAAGCATTGCATCAATGTTCAAAATGTTCATCGAAGAAAATGCACAGTTCCCTCATTGCAAAGAGTCATATTTTAGAAGAATTTTTAACACGAAATTTAACATAAGTTTCAGTCATCCAAGAAGTGATATGTGTTCGACATGCATAGAATTGAAGGAAAAAATCAAAATTGAGAAGGACGATTCAACCAAGGCCCAAATCCAAGTTGAACTGACAATTCACGAAAAAAGAAGCAAATCATTTTTCACATTCCTGGCAGACAATGACCCCACAGTAAAAATATTATCTTTTGACTGTGGTAAAAACCAACCGTTACCTAAAGTCCCTGAACAAAGTACCTATTATTCCCGCCAGTTGTACATTTACAACTATACAATAGTTGTAGGTCATTCTCATGCAGAACTGACAAAAGAAAATGTATTTTCTTATGTATGGACCGAAGATGTTCATGCAAAGGGGTCAAACGAACTATCTAGTGCGCTATATCACTGCCTACAAAACAATGTAAATTTTACTGGTGTAGAGGTACTCCGACTAATGGCTGATGGATGCTCTGGACAAAACAAGAACTCCACTACTATAGGAATGGTTTCCAAATGGTTCAGCAGTAGTGCACCGAGATCACTAAAAAAGGTTGAACTTATTTTCCCCGTCACGGGGCATTCATTTATTCCCCCGATAGGGTGTTTGGTGTTGCTGAAAAAGAGATCAGGAAGAGAAATACTATTGTACAACCTAACGAGTATGTTGATATAATAAAAAAGTATGCAACTGCTTTTCATCTGAAGGACATTGAAGTATGTGATTGGAAGACACACAGTGTTTTAAAAACCCCTATTTTGTCTCATGCCCTTTTTTATTGCAAATATCGTTAGTTTATATCATTCCAAGTACTACAGTAAAAATCCGGCTTCGATATGACCTTTAGTTTTGACAAAAAAAAAATCGAAAGTTTCCCTATAACTGGGTCATGAAAATCACAAAAAAATTCATATAAAATAAAATTGGCTGTTATTTAGAAATCTGATTATACGTAATGTTTACATTCATAACAACAGACATTCTGCCCGTTTTTGTAATGTCTAAAGTTAATAGGTTATGAAATAACAACATTTTTATCGTATTTCTTTTATAATTATTATTTCAAGTATAATGCCGTATTAGATCGAGATTTTTATACAGTATATTCTTCTTAAGCTCTTCTATCAATACTATAAAAATCACGATCTAACTCCGCGTTATTCAAAAGTTATTAGTAATTTTTATTATATCCGGATAATAACCGGATTTTTCGGACTTAGGGTTGTCACCAAACTAAAAAAATAAACAATTTACTTTGATCATAAATAAAACTATTATTTTAAGAATGTCGTAACTGTTCTGAGTTACGTTAAAGATTTGTCCTTTATTGTATTTCATTTATTTTTCTAACCTTATGTTAACATATTAATGAAAAACAATATGCTACCAGTTTTTCAAGTGTTAAGAAGAATCTAAAATATAGTCACAGTCCATGAAATGTTACGAAACAGCAGCAACAAAAAGGTAAATTTTTTAAACTACTACTACTACCAAAACGTATTTTTGAGTCTTTATCTGTGAAATGCTACTTGTGACTTGGGAAGGAGTCCACCCTCGAAAGGCGATATAGCTAAAACCCTAAGTCGATACATGTAGGATGGAGAAACGGGGGCGAGGCATCATGCCGTTCAAGGCTCATGATGCCACTTTGCCTCAGCAGGATCTGACCCACCCTGCTGGGGGATGTCCACCTGGGCTCCGACCAGTGGACTCTATGCCAGGAGAGCATGAGGGCGCCAACCCTCCTGCTGGTCAACGAGAGGCATTATGTCAAGTTGTGGATCATGCCACAACCACTACTCTTCAACCTCCGGGAGTGAGTGCCAATACTCGAGGAGATGACTGTGAAAATAGTTCGTCCGGTACAAAAGTGTTAACACGCTTAAAAGCGTGACGAATAAACATAGTTTTAAATTATTTCGGCCCAGATTTTGAATTGTCATACACAGAAGAGAAATTCAAAGGAATACTAGCAGCATTTCTCTGCAAATCTCATGACTTGCTTAAGCAGTGCAAGGGAAATAAGCCTTATTTTATGAAAAAAACACAGTGTCTGGCTTAGTGTTACCCTGATAAGTGGTCAATCAAAAAAGCAAAACGACGAAACAGAAACGCTAAGCCCAGAATCGAAAAAGTTTAAAGCCTTGAGCAGAGCTCAACAATATAGGTGCAAAAGAAGACTTCAAGAAACTCTAGACGATAATCCTTCTTCAATTAAAATTCAAGCTTTTGTGAAAACTCTTAAAATAAATGAAAATCCTTTGCCGCATACATCAGCTAAAAGCTTAGAAACAATAATAAATGTATGTCTTGCATCTGAAACTGCATCAGTTGATATTTTGAAAAAAATTCAGCAGTCATCCAAGCAATACACACCTGAAGAAGCACTTTCTATCTTCATTGATAGAAATTTAAATGTTCAAACTTATAATGACTTTCATTTGGACCATAAAAGGACCATTCAAGGCTAGAGTGAATAGGCTCTTAATAAACTAGTGCGCCTCACCATCAACGATTGCATCACTGCTTACCATCAGGCGGGATCGCAGTCAAGTACTAGTTTATAACAGATAAAAAAAAAAAAAAAAAAAAAAAATCTCGGCTCTGACATATACCCCCCATATTACAAATTACTTGAGGCATAAAAATTGTGTTACCCTGACCAAATCCAAATATCTGAATCGGAAGCTTCTGTACCTGTTAAAGAATTAGTATAGCACACTTTAAGTCGTATACTGCAATTAACCGACGAAGTCTTCAACAACTATTGTGAAAACAAAGACATCCAAACAATAGAATGCAATCACCACAATCTTATCGCTTCTGCAGACCAATTCATATTCAATACAGAAAAGAATCGAGCGAATTGGTACTAAACGAAAAACAAATCATTCAAGAACAAATAGATAACCTCACCCCCTTTCTTTCCGAAACTTCAAAAGGCTATAGAAAAAAGGTTAATTGTAAACTGGTTTGTGCTTCAATAGACGGCAAGATTTAAACATGCTTCTGAATTCTTCAAGTCAGCTGCGTTGTCCATATTGTAATTTAACTTCCAAGAAATTTAATGATATTGCCACGGCTTTCTCAGTGCCCATTGTAGATGAGAGTCTATTGGTTTATGGGGTGAGCCCTTTGCATTTCTGGATTAGATGTCTAGAATTTGTACTAAAACTTGGATATAAGTCGAGATTAAGAAATGGCGAGTTACCAAAAACTCAAACGAAGGCCGTTTATTAGAAGAGCGCAAACAAAAAATTCAGGCTGAAATAAGAGAAAAAATGGGTCTCTTAGTAGATGTAGTACGTCCTACCTCAGGCACCACAAACGACGGAAACACGGCCAGAACAGCGTTTTCCGATCGACATCGGGGGACATTTGCTGAAACTTTAAATATAGACAAGTGGCTTTTGGACGACTTTTTCAACAGTATTGTCCACTAACTTACCCGTTGATACTGAAAAATTCTCAGCGTACTGCAAAAATCTGGCGTATAAATACGTAGAAAAATATGCATGGCATCCAATGACAGTCACCATTCATAAAATTTTAGTTCATGGTGCTCAAATTATTGAATCATCATTATTGGTTGGCATGTTATCTGAAAACAGGCAGCAGAATCACGGAACAAGTTCTGGAGATTCGATAGAGAGCACCATACTCGGAAAATCAGTCGTGAAGCCACAGTGTCCGATTTGTTTCACAGAGCATTAGAGTCATCAGACCCGGTCATATCCGACTATACATCAAAAAAACGAAAACAGCACACCAAAAAAAATCCATTGCCAGCATTAGCAGTTAGTCTGCTGAAACCTTTGGATTTGCCTGTAGTCAGTACTACGACGTCACATGAACCTCCTCAGAACTGAAGTCCCGTATAGGGGGCAATTTTGCGAGTGTCGCCTCCTTGTGGCGAATGAGTTAAATTTTAACATAATAATGACATGAACTTGCTAACAGATGGCGCTTTTACCAAATCCTAAATCTAAGCAACTAGCGATCTCGGTGTTTTTGTTTTGACGGATTGAATGCGCGCGTGAAATAACAGGTGTAAAAATGGCGGCACGAGGTAGTTGTTTTTAAATAAATTAGCGCACTTAGTTTGTAAAATCTGTGTGTATTGTGTTATTTAGAGTATATGAGATTTAGGAAACACTTTTTGTTTGTGTTTTGTCAAATAATTTGATTGTATGGTTTCCTTACGTACGTTGGTCCCTTATAGGGGACTCTGGGTTCTGGTCCTTATGTTTTTTTATTATTTGTTGTACTATTCTGGTATATTTCTAATGCAATATTTATTTACAGGATTAAATGCCGAGGACATAGCGACAATTCTGGAATTCGATGATAACGACTCCATCATTGATGGCTTTTCTGATGATGATGACGACCCCGTATTGGCTTTTACTCATGAACCAACCTCGCAAGAAGGTGAAAAAAGTAGTTCCAGTGAATATTCAAGTGACGACGAAGTGCCATTATCCACATTTGCAGCTACAGAGCCTTTTCAAGCTACAAGTATATTGGAAGCACCAAGACAGTTTTGCACCGTCTCCCTCAGGAGTTTTTTGTCAACCTCTAGCCAGCACTCGGGTCAGAGTATTGCAAACACCATATGCATACTTTACCAGATATTTTCCTGAAAGAATATACGAAACATTCAGCGTCTGTTCCAATCAAACCTATTTGATACAAACAGGTAAGAAGTAGTGCCTAGGCTACAAAAGACGAAATAAAAATCTTCTTCGGTATATGTTTCGCGATGAGCTACATATTTGCGATTGCCAAGAATTAAGATGTACTGGATGGCTAAGACTAGAATCCCAATAATAGCTGATCGAATGACCAGGGATCGTTTTTTCAAAATTCGAACAAACCTGAAAATAGTAAATGATTTGGATGTTAGTTCGGAATCCAAACAAAACAAGTTTTGGAAAGTGCAACCCTTGATTGAAACTGTAAGAGCGGCTTGCCTAGAAAACCCCAGACCTCAAGAAGTTAGTGTCGATGAGCATATGATACCATTTTGGGGTAAAGTATCAATGCGGCAATTTATTAGGGGAAAACCTAACCCTTGTGGCATGAAAAACTTCGTGTGTACTGCTCCAGATGGCATACCCTTATATTTTTTTTTGTACGAGGGCAAAGGCGACACCATACTGTCAAACGATGAAGCTGAATCTCTGGATATTGGAGGAAAAGTTGTTTTGAAATTGGTTCACAACTTACCTGAAGGCACAAAATTATACATGGATCGTTATTTTACGTCAATTGATTTATTGGTCAAACTACGTACAGAGAAAAAGATGCAGGCAACAGGCACTCTTAGGAAATCTAAAATTCCTAAATCATGCAATTTTAAGACCGACAAGCAATTGAGGGACCAAGGACGTGGTTCTTGTGATCAGTTGGTGCGCAATGATGGCCAAGTAGCATGTTTAAAGTGGTTTGACAACAAACCGGTGGTAATGGCATCATCTGGGGATTCTAAGCAACCGGAAAATAAGTGCAGGCGTTGGTGTAAGAAAACGAAGCAATATATTGAAATTGATAGGCCGTTTGCTATAAAACAGTACAACGAAAAGATGGGAGGGGTAGTTATGCTGGATAGAGTAATCAGTTTTTATAGAAACAGCGCACGAACCAAGAAATGGACTGTTCGTCTAATTTTTCATTTTTTTTAAATTTTGCTGCGGCTGCTGGATGGTTAGTCTACAGAAAAGAGGCTCAACTGTTAGAGACTCCTAAAAAAGACACTCTAGACTACCTAGACTTCAAAGCAGACATAGCAAATTCATTGCTTTACTTCACTTCATCTCGAGAACAAATACAAATGTATGAAGAAGCAGATACTTCAGCTGAAACACCACAGGCATCTACCAGCCGTAAAAGGAAATATGTGCCTCAGCCCCCTTTTGCAGCTAAGGACTGCCATGGCGGGACATTTGCCAATGATAGCCGAGTCTGGGGATCACAGATGCCGCTTGCCTGGTTGCAAAGGCAAGAAAGCAAGGGTATATTGCTCAACTTGCAATATGCATCTGTGTTTGGTGGTAGGGCGAAACTGCTACAAGCAGTACCACGAAAATGTTGGCCTTTAAGAGATATAATTATGCTAACCACTTTTCTTCTTAATTTTTTATAGTTATGTCAATAAACATTGATTATCTTGTATGATTTTTCAGTTTCATTACCAACCTTTTTTATAACATGTAAACCGACTGTCCCCTATACGGGACACGCAATAAAAAAAAAAGTATAAATACTAAAATCATCAAACACTCTCATTTTGCTTCTTTGTGGGTCTCTAAGTAAGCCTGAAATATTTTTATCCAAGTAACATTCAAAATAATACCTCGGGACTGAGGAGGTGAAGATGACGACAATTTGGTGATTCCGAATGAAAGCACAGATTAAATAATAGTTACTAGATGAAAGTGAATAATCATCACGCATTTATGCGTTTTAGCCACCGCATACCAACTATATAGTGACTACAATATACTAAGTGTATTAAAAACATTCGCATGTATTAAGTTTCAGTTTCATTGACAAGCGTAAAATAAATGGTTTCGTGATTGAAATTGCTTTTTTTTCTGTGTTGCAGTACGTAACACTATTAAACCACAAAATTTTAGCCCCGGATAAATACAATGTAAGTATCCGGATATTCGGAGGTGACAACCCTAAGCAAAATGTAAAATCACTAATAACTTTTGAATAACGCGGAGTTAGATCGTGATTTTCATAGTATTGATAGAAGAGCGTATGAAGAATATACTGTATAAAAATCTCGATTTAATACGGCATTATACTTGAAATAATAATTATAAAAGAAATTCGATAAAAATGTTGTTATTTCATAACCTATTAACTTTAGAAATTACAAAAACGGGCAAAATGTCTGTTGTTATGAATGTAAACATTACGTATAATCAGATTTTTAAATAACAGCCAATTTTATTTTATATGATTTTTTTTGTGATTTTCATGACCCGGTTATAGGGAAACATTCGAATTTTTTTTTGTCAAAACTAAAGGTCATATCGAAGCCGGATTTTTACTGTAGTACTTGGAATGATATAAACTAACGATATTTGCAATAAAAAGGGCATGAGACAAAATAGGGGTTTTTAAAACACTGTGTGTCGGTTTTGCGATTGTCCTGTGTATTACGACGAGGGATTTCTTAGTTTTTGTTAATTTTTAATATGAAAGGGTACAAATTATTTAATTTCAATATTTAAAATAGCAATGTATATTTCGAAAGCAATAATGTAGTATCCCGGTGAAACTACTTAACCATTACAACATCGAAAAAATAACGGTTATTAACATCAGTTGTGGCAAAACGAACTTAACATTAGCTTGAAATTCACATGTTATTAAGTTTTTCACTATTATGTCGTGGTTTAAAAAAATATATAATATATCTTTAAAATACAATTAATAAAATTTGTGTTTTTTCAAAGTTGTAAGATATAATAGCTTTTAAGATAGTCGCAAAACTGTCATTTTTTTCCACAGAGTCAGTTTAATTTTACGATTTCTCGTAAAATAGCTTAATAATGAAGGAAATAAATATAATTTCATAAATTACAATACATCTAAGTTATATTCTAATAAAAAAACCATCGAAAATATCACATTTAAAATCTGACAATAAATTCGGACATGGTACACTTTATTTTGAAAACGCTCAGGTGTAACTATGTGGTTTTGAAAAATCATTAAAAAATAGATAAATACTGTGTGTTTTTGGAAAATATACAAGGTATGTACATGTATTTTATGATATAATGTGGGTTTTTATGTTATTGAATACCTTCAATGAGTTTGACTTTCTGTCGTGTTTGTACCAGAAATGTCACATTGCCTAACGTGGGTAAGTTTTTCTTTGTGAAGAGGCTGATAAACTGATTCATTTGTTTTTCTTTTCAGAATGACTTTTCGACCTCTTCAGGATGACGATATAGCCGAGGTGTAGAATGTTCGCGAAGACAGTGAAGATTGCTTCGAAGATGACGATGACAGTAATGCAGATTCAGATTATCGAGGTGAGAATGAGATGGCACAAGTGCAGTTTTCTAGCGATGAAAATGAAGATGCTGAAGTGAGTATTGATGAGATCATTCATAGTTTAGAAACCAGTGAACCTGTTCCATTATCTTCTATGGCAGTGCCAACTGGATCGCAACCAACCGAATCAGCGGGACGTCCTAGAAAACCATAAAAACTCAACTTGCGGTGGAAGAAGAAAAATCTACAATTGAATGAGCAACAGTTCATAAAATATGGGATATGTTCATCAATCAATGCATAATCAATTATGACCCAGGGGCTCATATTACAGTGGACAAACAATTACTTGCCTTTCGAGGGAGATGCCCATTTAGAATGTACATTCCTAACAAGCCGAGCAAGTATGGGCTCAAACTTGTCATGATGTGTGATAGCGGCACAAAATATATGATAAATGCTATAACTTATTTCAAAGATCAAACAAACGCGAGATACCCGAAGAATTGAAAAATAGCAGATCTAGATCCGTGGGAACATCGTTTTGTTTTTTTTTATTAACATTTTACATTACATATTTTTAAATTTGACATCTTACACTACAGAGGGTTAAGACCAAAGATTTTATATATCCTAAGACAAACTTAATTGTGCAATTACGTTTGAAACGAACAATGACATTCGCTGAAACAAAACACTGTCGCCATATCGTAGAAATATGACACCCAAGACAAAAACAACGCCAGAATTAACCACACGATAGACAGACGGCTCGCTCGAATGGAGAGTCATCCTAAGAACTGCAATTGAAAACACCCTCCATCCAGTAACTACCTTTAAGATCAATCAACCAAAGAAAGCTAAGATGGAGCAGAAATAAAAACTGTCATTGCATTGCCGAAAGCACACTAACGAAACTTTGAAATCTTGACTATAAAGTTTCTGTAGAAATAACGACCAATCACAAACTTGAAACAACGAAATGAGTGATGCTTAAAACAGACTTAGGAAGTATAATCACCAAATTAAACTTTAAACATTAATTAAACGAAAATAACGTATTTCTTGCGTCGAAATAACATTCGAAAATGAAAAGATGAATACGAAAACGAACATTTACATGACGCAATCGGCACTTGACGCAGTGATGAGTGAATCAGTGTGATGCGTCCTCAATGTTGCCAACTCTAAAAGTTCGAAGTCGCTAACCTAAATATTAAAAGTCGCTAGAAAGTCGCAAACTGATTCTACTAGATCCAACAAGTTTATGGGACTCCTGCTCACTTTACTTCTTTTTCAGGCTAAATGATAAATGATGATGATAAATGACATTTAAGGTTTAAAAAACACTTTTATACGTCAATTTTTTTTTTTTTTAATAAGGCCGATGTTTCCTAGCTGCTAGGGTTGAGTAACTCCGGACACATCTATATCTTCGGATATATATCCATAAGCGGACACATATCAACTCCTTTCGTTTCTTAGAATTCTATATACCCTATATCCCCAAGCAATTCCGACCCACTCCGAGTTCCGACCGAGACCGAACTGAAGTCTATCCGAACCGAACGCAGTGATGAACGACACTGACACTTGGGTGTGTTTTGACTTTTTATGAGCAAAAAAAAGCGCAGTAAGAAAATAAACCTATGAGAGGCACCCAATAAACATCGGAGTTTGCTTCTGATAGATGAACTTTAGGGACAAAAATGATAAAATGTTGCTGATTTTTAAATATGCCTATGAAATGTTTTAATTTTATAGTCAATCCTAAGCCTGCTAAGTATGAAGGGAAATCAATTATTACGATTTACCATTTCGCGGATATATCAATCTTGAGCTACATTGGAATTATTTAGAATGCCTCATTCCGTGGATCTATTTAGAAGTCGGAATTATCTGTCTATCCTAGACCCTAACATAATTCTCGCTCCCTAAAGTTACTTCACTCCTGGATATGTTAAGCGGATATGGATATATTAATCGGATATATATCTTTACTTGGAGTGATATACCACATATCCAATCTTTTAACGAATATAGTTAGCCCATGCCTACTAGCTACTACCCTGAGAAGACACACCGAAACAAGCTCAGGGGTCTAAGTCTCTTTTAAGGTCCATACAGTAAATATGTAATTGTCAAATCACATGAGAACTATGCAGATTAGTCTGAGATGGTCTTTTGAAGAAAGAACCATATAGATTTGAGTGGACCTGTCCAGTTAGTGCAAGCATTTGTCAGTATTCGCAAAGCTCAACTCAGGACTACTAAGGAGCTCAACGACTTGACAAACAATATCAAAGAAAGGACATTTGGGTAGGGCGCAGAAAATATCAAATTGCCAGACATACGGTTACGAGAATAAAAAAAAGTAATCAACATAGTTCTCACATTCACAATAATAAAAGGAAATATATAGCTTACAAAATGTAAAACTTCGCAAAGTAAATATTTAAGTCAAAAATTAATAATAATTTTAAAAAAACATGTCAAACTGTAAAATAAAAATAATTTACAATTTCAAATTGTAAAAACTAAACATTAATGTCAAAATGAATAAAAATAATAAAAAGCACAATTGAAAAAAAAAACAAAAAAAAAAACAAAAGTTGCAATAGTTACAAAAATTAGAGCGTACTGTAGCTGGTCAATCCCAAGCCTTTTCGTCTTCAACACAGTCCTTTACAGTGTAAAAAGCCTTTACAAATGACTTGAATTTATTAAGTCTGAGTTGTTGAATATGAATTATGCTGTTTAAGATGGTAAAAATAGTTAGTTATTATAATTGAATATTGAATCAAAAACAATACACTACTAAGTAATGCGTTGTTGTTATGCGTTGTTGTGTGTTGTTTGTATCTTGAGACTCCAAAACTGAAAGTGTCCATTTTTACCATGCACCTCTTTATATACCGGAAAAGTTCGTAGTTCGTAACGTTGTAATGTTACGAACTACAAACTTATCTAACCAATGGGAAATGCTAACATAATAATTTTCTACAAAACTATTAACCAATAATGTATTAGTACTGTTGTACATGTACTGAATGTAAAACTGCTAAAACTAATTATTCACTAGGTAACATCACTTTTCATTGCTTCCTTAAGCGTTGTGCTAAAACTATTGTCCAATCACTACACCTTACACTGTTCCGTTTTCTGGCAGCAAAACTATTGTTCAATCGTAGCACAGTAACTGTTAGCGTGCTCGTGCGTGTCACGTAGTTGCCAGTGAGGCGATTACCGCGCGTGCTTGTTGGTGGGAAAACGACGTTCTAAATATAGATGTCGCGCTGGTTGTAACACTTTTGCTCGAACAGCCGTGGCACAGTGAGAATATCTGCTGCTGCGCTCGCGAGCGGAGACCTTGGAATAAAATGGCTTGTAGAAATTACAAATCAAAAATCAGAAACGTTTATTTCAAATAGACCAATTACAGGCACTTTTGAATTGTCAAAATGTCGCTCGGACAAATAAGTGAAGCTAAACTGCACGTTCCAAAGCGTAGATCACTATGGAGAAGAACGTGCAAGAAACTCCATGTCTTTTAAATCATATTTAGTTACATGAATCTTCGTTACATATTTCTTGTTGCTTCTGTTGCTGTAAGCACAATGAAGATAAGTAATTAAAAAAAAAATAATAACAAAAATAGAAATTTAATTAAGTCACTGATAGCAGTGGCAGCTAAGAGATGACCAGTCTCAAATGACTGCACCCGTTCACGTGCATGACGCATGTATCAGCTCCACTCAGCTCAACCATTTTGAAGGGAGCTGAATGAGACATTTGAGTGAGCATGACAATCTCTCAACTGCCATGCTCGTAATGTCAAACAAGTTGTAACCTAATAAAAATGCTCCATGGTAAAAAGAAAAAAAAAAAAAAATACTTCACATTCACAAAATTGGAAAAAAAAGTTCTTCTACATTACAATGCTATTATTTCCAAATGTAATAAATCATTAAGCCCTATTGAAATAAACAAATCAAACAAAAAAAAATAGAAAACAACAATACGAAAAGGCCAGCGGCATCTCTTCCAATATATATATAAAATTAAATTAAACAAAAAAAATCGACTAATTATTGTAGCTACTACAAATGACTGTGGCTATGGATCAGGACCGGCATTAAGCCAAGCATTTTTATCAAGGAGATAATCTTCCAATTTATAATATGTTTGTCTACATAGCGTGCATTCAATGCATGTTTTAAATTTTGACTCGTTTAATTGGAGAGTGAGACATTACTCTTTCCAAGACTTTTTAATATTTAAATTAATCAGTTTATTTGAGAACTCAGCAACAGCCATGCTAGCCATTTATCACTATAAAGATAACTTAATTCAGAGGAGCCTAGTGTCAAATCTTTTACACCCCGTGGACCAGTTTTACGAAGCGGGCCCACAGTACTCTTGGAGTCTAGTTCAATAACCCTGGTTCTGGTGTGACTTCTTCGATTCAATAGTGCTTCGGATATATTTGCAGATGCGGGTGTGGATAACTTTTACACAATAATTCGTAAAAAGTCAGCCTCACTCACACAACGTGTCAAGTTAGGGGTAGTAGCGACAGAATCATAGAGATGATCGCTGAAAGCCCAGATTCACTCAGTGTGGGAAAGGTTTATAAAACTACATATTTTATGAGCTATTATTTATTTTATTTTCTTTGACACAAATAATTTACATTTAAATGTACTACTTATTAACTACAATTACCGTAAAACCATAAAATAATTATAAAAATCATTAACTAATAATACTAACAAAAATAAACTAAAATATGGCATCAAAAACCTCTTCCACATCGCTGTCGACTGGTAATGTGCCTTAAAAACTGGTGGCATTACCACACGGTATGGCAATGCTTATCTTTTGTCCATAGTAAAAGCCAGATCTTGAGACACGCGAAGTGACAGTTTGACAGATTTATACCAACCGATAGCCGGTATACAATGCAACAATGATAAAAATACAACATATGATTTTTTTTATTACACACACACTTAGATAGGAACCTTACAACTACACAACACTAATATGTATAATTGTATTATTGACATACCCAATAAATTACGCCTTTTACTTTAAAATACATTCACAATGCATGACCACCTACGTCGAATACTAAATCTGTTAAATTGTGGGTATCCTTAACGCAACTTTCTCTACACATAACACTTACATTATATAACACACACATAGTCTGTTTCCACAAATTCAGCTCGACGTCAGTATGCCACTACAGGGACCCAGCTGAATACCAGCGTCAGGTATATTTGCCTGACACATGCTAAGTTGGGCTCCCATTTGATGCATCCTTGAAGCAAACACCGCACTATGCATTTTTTGTGTTTGCCACACAAAACTTTTAATAAGCTACCTATTTTTTTGTTTAATTTTTTAACGTTTTTTTTATTTATGTTATTCAATGTACACGTAACATTGATATCTGTGATTGTTTACATTTTCTATTTATTTATTTTCTGTAAATATAAGTGCTCAGTTTTATGTTTGTATTTTTATTGTGCTTTTGTATATTGCGTGCTAATTTTCAGTGTTGCATCAAATATTTTTTTTATCCATCTATCTATCTATCTATGTATACAATTTGTGAGCACTCATACCCCACGATCCGAGAGTTTAATCCCAAATGTTTCGATTATATAACTTCCAAAAAGGTTATTATATTTTGCTGCTTGAGGTTCTCCGCAGCCGCAGCGGCACCACCAGCATAACACGACGAGCTAAGAAAACGGGATGGTGCAAAGATATCAACACAAGTGGCATTCCATACTACAGGCCTACCCATCATCCATGGAATTACCGACATGCCCTCCTGTCTCTTGCCATCATCCCGTACCAGGCCATGTGGTTCCAATACGGCTGGAACGCTGGTGGTGATAAGAGCCTGATTATTTCATTAATATTCGCGGGCCCTGCTATGCGACCTGCATTTCAGCTGCATCACAGACGAGGTGTCCAAGGCTGTTGACAACTTCACCCCAGTGGCAACGTTTTTTGTATGTGTTTTTTTTAATGAATTATCTGACTGTAATTAATTAATTTATGCATTTGAATATTATATTATCGTTGATTTAAGTTTTGGTCATTCACATCCTAATTGAAACCAGTCTGAAATTAACGAATTTAATTTATTTTTTAAATTTTTGTACGTGTTTGAAAATAAAATAGAGTAGGGTTCGTTTATGAATTTTCGCTTCGGAGACACCTCTCGTGAAGTAACCTCAACTAATCGCCAATAAAACTAATTTTCGTCGTTAAGGATCGATCAAGAGAGAGAAGAGAATGATTAAATTTATGATTCGCTATACTAAAACATTTACTTGACCATTTGAAATATAATAACTTTTTTAATTTAACTGAATGTATTTCGATAACGGCTAAATTGGCGACTTATGCAGTCGACAATTTAGCGATGAAGTCGCTAAATTGGCAACATTGCGCGTCGCTCTCTTATTTTTTTTTTAAGAGAACGCTATAGTCTTTTAACCATATAACCTTATGTTTTCTTGTGAGAATATTTGGCAGCCAAAATCAAGTCAGCCGTCTTGGTAAATCGCTAAAGTAGTCAACAGTACAAAAAAAAATCTAAAGTTTTTCTAGTTGTGCGTGGAACACATTGATACACAAAGTAATAATAATTTCACATCACAGTATGTATATTATAAAAAGAGACCAAAATTGGGAAAAATATCCTAGTTTCACACTACATAAAAAACAGCCTCTAATCTTCCCTCCAAAACTCCTGTCTACTTGTGTGGTTTAGAATTTGTTCTATCAATCGGATTTCGTCGCCTCTATTCATTATTAGTTGGATGTAGAGTCTGTCTATTAAGTCAACCGACTTGGGTAATTATTAGGGTAAACTGAAATCTGATGTAGTCATCTTGATCATTGTTTAAAAATAGAAAAACTTATAAAAAGAATCGAATATAAGTATTTTTTAAATAATTAAATATTATAGTATACGAAATTCCCAAGTCAGTTGACTGACCCGATCGAAACTGCTGACAAGTCTTGACACACTACGCAAGGCGATTTGCTAAGAGAACGAATAACAGCTAAAGAAAGAAAATATCGTGTGCTCCCAATCCTAATTCCTGAAATCCTGAAGGAGATATAGTTTGGGAATTCTAATCACAGAATTGATCTGTAACGAAATTATGTAAGTATATATTTTTGTGTTGTATAATGAAGCGATCTCCGACAGTGATGCACAGGCCAGCGAAACGCAGCCCATGTGGGAAGTTTTTGGCCCCGACATCCGACAAAAGTGAACTGTTTTGTACTAGTAGGTTGGTGAGCGAGATCTGACACGACCTGTTTTTCTGGCCTAGAGGGCTGGTAAAACACCTGATACTTCTTGTCAGCGTGTGTCGTCTCGTCAGTCGTCACAAAATCAGCAGCGGACACGCGTGAATCCTAACTAATATTATAAATGTGAAAGTGTGGATGTTTCGATGTTTGTTAAAGAAATTACAGACACAATAGAAAGACAATAGGTGCGCAAACGCAATAGGTTCGCTTGGGGTTTAATTAATTCACGCAAAAACGGCTGAACGGATTTGGATGAAATTTGGCATGCATATAGCCTTTGACATGGAAAATAACATAGGCTACCTTTTATCCTGATTCCTTAAGTAATTAATGCCTAATGCCACGCGGGCGAAGCCGCGGGCAAAAGCTAGTAGCTCCATAAAACTGCACCGCTGAGAAGTAAGTAGGAATAGGCTGTCACTGTGTCAGCCTGATTTGAAAGCTTTTTAAGGTTCCGTACCCGAGAGGTGCCAACGGGACTCTATAGCTAAACCCGTACTGTCCGTCTTCTGTCCGTCAGCCTGTAAGTAGTGCGTTCAAAAATAACCAGAGTCGAGTAGAGTTGCAACCCAGGGTCGATCATAAACAACTCGTGTTAACCCAACTAACCCAAACTTTGAGCAGGGTAGGTTGGAGTAAGCGGCAATGTGCTTTAATTTGACAGGTGAACTCCGTACGCGTTCAAAAATGTCAGGGTAGAGAAAAGGATAGGTATATAAAATCTTTGGGGTAGAGTAATTACCCAATGTCGTCATTATAGTTAACTCTATCAATTTTGAATTGAACGCAGCCCAGCGGGCTCATAAACCGTAAGAGGCAGGGAGTAATTTTCACAGAATTTTTATTTCTATTGCCGCGCTACAACAACAAATTATAGAAATAAAATAAAGTTATATCAGCATAATCATGTTTTATGAGTTTGACGCACGAATGTAATCAATGTCGTCATTTCAAAACCAACCTTCCTGAATATTAGTCGAATTTTATCAATGAACGAAAATGCGAGAAGTCTGTGGTCTATTTTTCTGTCAAATTGACAGTGTCAATGTCACTAATGAATGTCTTCTCCGATGGCAGTTTGTTGACATTTTTCGTCAATCGGTTTGTCACATTTCCGCCATAAAAACCCAGCTCCATTCCGAGATGAAGTAGTATTTATACTACAAAATACAGTAAATACATCAAAATTACACATACCTCGCTGGTCTTTTGACACAGAAGCACGGAAACAGTACAATTCGAAGTCGTTTAGTTAAATTGTTCTCGTTGTTGGCATTCGTTTCGTGATTTATTTGTTTAAATAATATCAAAATGTCGCAAGCTCGCTTTGCTTCTTGTATTCCGTTGCCGATAGAGCAGAAAAACTTGGTGAACGTGATAGAGAAGGCTAGAGACTGGGCTTTAATGCATGGAGTTGCCATGAGAGACAAGAAGCATTTCAACAAAGACGTTATTCAGGTAATATTTGTTTATTTTTATCATTGATTGAGTTACTCACTATAGTACAACCCATAGATAAGCTTATGCCGAGTCATTCCATGGTACAAGTAATGGTGCAGGTTTTAGGGTTACATACCCAAAGGGTAATACGGGATCCTATTACTATAACCCCGCTGTCCATCTGTCTGTCACCAGGCTGGTCATGAACTGAGATAGCTAGGCAGTTGAAATTTTCTCAGGTGATGTATTTCTGTTGCTGCTATAAGGGCTTTCCCATACAACGAATGTGACTTTTTTTCCCATTCTTTGCTACATATAGTACAGAACCCTTAGTGCAAGTCCGACTTGCAGTTGGCCAGTTTTTATAGCGCTAAAGCATTATTGCCCTATCAACTTGACTGGGTTATTATTGCCCAAAACTGGTAGGAGTGGAAAAGCTTTTGGCCAGCAGTGGGACTAAACAAGGTTTTTTCGTCTGATTATAATTTGAGTGTCTTCAAGGCTAGAGTGAACAGGCTCATAAACTAGTGTGCCATCAGAGATTGCATCACTGATTACCATCAGGTGGGATCGCAGTCAAACACTCGTTTATAACAATTTAAAAAAGAGAATACAAACTGAAAATTTACACAAATAAGTAAAAGTAAAATTGAAATTTTGGCTATTAAACAACTCTATAAGACATGGGGTAATAGACCAGTAATAAATAAAAGGTAGTAAAATTGTTTTATTCATTGCTTTTACAATATACTTGTAATAATTAACCTTTAGTACTAAAACTAGAAAAAACAAAGTTATATTTGCATACAATAGAAATAGTTTTAATTCAAAATAAAAACATACACCTTGATTATGTTTTACAATTTGATCAAATTTAAAAATGTTACATTTAGGGATGCAATATTAATTGTTATCAATAATAACATTGCAACCCTAAATGTAACATTTTTGGGAATTAACAGTAGACTTAATATGCTATCTTTTAGAAAGAGCATCAGAAACAATTGTTTAAATTTTTCGTGGGAAGGGGATTTTTTGTTTCTAATCAAAAAGTATTTCTTACTCTCTTTTTCTTCAATATTATTTGTTTGAAAATTATTAAAAATAAAATGCCTGTTGCATTATTTGCCACAGAAATAAAGGCACAGGAAAAGGCTACTATATTTAACACTAGCTTTTGCCCGCGGCTTCTGTGTACGAGGCTTTTGTGTACCTAAAATATAACTTATGTCATTCAGGAATAAAGCAGCTTTTTATCGGTGAAAAAATTCTAGCAATCGGACCAGTACTTCCTGAGATTACCTCCTACAAACAAAAACCAAACTTTACCTCAGATTTATTTAACATTCATTTCTTTGCAGGTGGCACCTTTTGTGTTATTGCCCTCGCCATTTCCAAGGACAGAATTTGAGAAAGCTGTGGAGTTGCAACCGGTATTAAATGAACTGATGCACAAGGTTAGTGTCATTTTTATTATTATCAGCATTTGAATGTTCGTCTGTCTGTCTACCTCTGTAACCACGCTGTTTCGCATGAACTATTTTTGTCTATATAGTACGGAAACCTTTGTGTGCAAGTCCGAATGACTGATAGTCACTAGACTAGACTTGCACACGAATATTAGGCTAACAAAAATAACATGTTACTTTCAAACGCAGCCACTAATGTCTTAGATCTACGACAAAGTGCAAAGTTCAATAGTAAGTACCTCACGGTTCAAACCTAACCTTCCAGTTAGATTAGGTGAGAATGTGAGGTACGTTATGTGGTAACATGACACTGGCAGGATAAACAATATCTGCTCTAACGGTTTCCCTTAGAGGGTTGCATTTCACCAGCTGACCACATGACACTTGCAGAACATGCGACATCAGCTCAATCAATTCAATTTTTAAGTATATGGCTACGTCAATGAATGTTTGATGATTTTGCCAATGTCAACGTGGTTTGTACTTTGTCAAGAATACTGTTACTATCTATTGATCAGTTTTTCATGGTAGAAAGGGGACAAAACAATTTAAAAGCTACTTCTCTGAACCAGATATAAAACAAACTTAACCCTTAAACCACTTGCTTCGGATTGTTCCGAAGAGTGTTTTCATGTCCTCTTCGCCAAGGTCGTGTGTTAGCGACTGGGTACGCCAGCCATCTCGTTCAGCTCTTAAATCCCCATAGGTGACAGAAGAGCTGACGAGATGGAGTATTTATTCGTGGATGTACAACTCTGGCGGTGTTAACCCAAAAGTGTTTGTCGGATATATTGGCTATTAGCTTTTGCCCGCGGCTTCGCCCGCGTGGCATTAGGTACTTAAGGAATCGGGATAAGGCTCAACTCACACCAAAAGAGCGTCGAAGCGCAGCGAAGCGGAGCGCAGTTTCAGTGTCATATGAATTTTAACTTTATTTTCATTTCTATAATACTTATTATTGCATGAGAAACTCGAACGAGTCGCGCGGATGCCCGCGGAGCCGCGGGAATTCCGGCGAATTCTATAAACGGTAAACGGGTCGCTGCGCTTCCCTGCCCTTCGCCGCTCTTTCAGTGTGAGTTGACCCTAAAAGGTAGCCTATGTTCTTTTCCATGTCAATATAGGCTATATGCATGCCAAATCCGTTCAGCCGTTTTTGCGTGACTAAGTAACAAACATCCAAACATCCACACTTTCACATTTATAATATTAGTTAGGATAAATACCTAGGTGGTTAAAAAGTGAAAACAAAAAAAATATTCCTGTAAAAAAGTCCCTACTATTTCAATTCGATTTTATACATGTTTAGGTGGCGCATAACGATGAGTTCTTGGAGCTTACACTGCAGAATGCATTGCAAGTTGATGAGTTTACAAAAAGCTTATACGACATATGGGTGAAAGTTCGAAACGAGGGAATTACTCAGGTATACGTCATTATTATTATTTGTACGAACAGAATGTGAGTGTTGTTAACACAGCTTCTTTTTACTTTTAAGATAATGTAAAATGAGCTTACAGTAATAAAAAAAAAACGAGAGAAAACACATTTGCAATAAATTTTTGGAAATTTGTATTTAATTATTTCGCACCTGTCAAAAATTAATTTGCCACTTCAATACAGAGTTGGGCAATACTCGAATAATTTTTCATCTAGATAATTATTCGAATAAATATTTATTTTTCATAATTATAATTAATCGTGAATAATTCACGCTCGAATAAATTATTATTCGTGATTTTATACATTATTTTAAATTAAGACAAATTAAAAACTAATCATGAAATGGCGATGATGATTATTTCAAATAGACCAATAATAACGGGCACTTTTAAATTGTCAAAATGTCAGTCAGACAAAAAAAAAATTGAAGCTAAGTTGCACGTTCCAAAGCGTAGATCTCTATGAAGAAGAACGTGCAAGAAACGACTTCTCTCGCTAAACAATTTTATTTGTTATTGCAATAAATTTTGTCCAACTCTGCTCAAGTACTATTCAGCCGCGAAGTTTTTATTTTTTTATCAATTGAACCTCACACAAATGCACAAGTGTTGTGTACCACGCCCACACTCTGTTCTTATTTTTTGTAATATTTTTTTTCCACATGCACAAACGATTATCCACGCAAAGAGTTTGACATAAAAAAAATTGTTGTTTGAAAATCGTGTTTGCATGTGACGCAACTGTATCACATCTCATACTCATGCTAACTTGAAGGCGTTCGAATATCATGTAAAATGTGCTATGTGGCGTAGCCGATATCACTAGGAATGCTGCGTTCGGACATCATGTTGGAATCCCGCTGCCCACATACCGAGAACCAGTGTACTAAACACTCGCCATACTGCTCGTGGAAGCAGGTGGAAATCAACAGCATCGCGTCAGGATTCGGACACCTTGGACCGGTTTCCAGAGAAATTCAGAGGTAGAGGATTGTAGAGGTCGTTCTTGTAGAGTCGCATTCACACATTCCAAATTGTAGCATTCCATGGGCCGTATTATATATAACGCTTTTAATTCGTCAATGTTGCAGTGTGAGATAGAGATTACTATACAGGACAGATAGCAGTCTCACTTTCACAACAGAACAATGTCGTTAACAAGAGTTAGTACGGCTTCCATGTCTTTTAAAAAGTACAAAAAAATGTACAGCCTGTTCGTGGAAGATTTAGGTACTTCTTTGGTTCAATCAAGTGTACCTTGATATTCTTTTATTACCAGATTACGGTAAAGCCAAAGGAGGGTTATGATTTTGTTTATGACTAATAGTCCTCTAGCGAAGCCCCTTGATGCTGTGATAATAAATATGATTCCTACCACATTAACATGCCGACAATCGGTTGTTTTTGCCTTGTCCTTAAGTATTTATGAACCAAGTATAATGCCCTTATTATGTACAATGTATCATTTGGAAGTAGCATTACATGCATCATTCTTGTGAATCATCATAGCTATTCTAAATGTACTTACTTCTCTTTAACCTTCTTTAATGTGTTTTCCACTGATATATTAACACTTTTTTTTAATTCTTCCCTTTCGTCCATTATCAAGGACAAATTAACAAGATTCTTTTCAATAGAAGCATCATAATAAACCTCACGAAGTTGATGAAAAACAATTCGATGTGGTAATAACAACAACGTTTCTGTTGTTTACGCATAAACATAGTACTCAGGACAAACTTGTCTTTAGATATAGGACTAAATTCAAAGTGTGTAGCTTATTTTCGACCATTTAAATGTGTGAGTGAGGCTAGTGAACTATCTCTGCTTGAATATAATATAACCGCGGGCGATTCGTTCAATTGTGCCTGTCTTTTTATGTTTAATGCATATTTTACTAGAAATTGTTTAACAGTGATATTGGCAGCCATAGAATTTGAAGCGAATATGATATACTAGTTACGAAAGGACGTGTTTTGAATTAAGCTACTTACGATGCAGTGCGTGTAATTTCGCTGCGTTTGTCCCTTTCAAAGAGAATTAAACCACGTCCCTTTAGGTTTGGGCTTTGAACAGTGGCGTAACTAGGTGAATAACGGCTGTGGGCAAAAAAAAAAAAAAAAACTGGGGCCACTTTTTTTACGTGGGAAATCATCAAATAGCCTCTTGTTCTGGGTGGAGCGGGAAGGAGTGTCTGACTTTTATTAGCTAAAACCAGTTGCTATGATTAGTGTTGCAACCTATTTTAGTTAAATTTCGAAGGTAGTAGAGTTTCTCGGTAGTTTAGTAAGATTTTGAGCTTGGTCGCCTCGTGGCACAGCCCTGTTTAGCCCTTCGATACACCAGTGGCAATGAATAACATTTAAATATTTCATACTGGTAATTATAGCGACCATCATCCTTTTAGTAATGTCAGCAACTCTTTTACATTGCCTAGTAGGAAAGCCTTCCTCAAAATGTAAAGCCTGACGACAATCCATAGAAGGCACGAAACTTTTAACATCGCCTTACTGTTTCCCGCAGTTTGACCCGCATCTTTGGTTGCTGGTTAATAGAATTTTTCAATTTAAACCAGTGGTTCCTGAGACTGACACGTTCAGCCAAACAAACAGACAAACTCTTCAGCTTTATAATATAGACTGCAGAGTCGCCTGTTATTGCCCTTTGTAGCGCATTTGCCTTTCCCCGTTTTGAGTAAAGACCACAATCACTTTTATTTAACGAAAAGCGGGGTAGTAGTGATAATTCATTATTACTTCTCTAGCCAAACTATGTATAACTTGCCAATGTGACACTTTTAAACACAAGTGGCAAAATGGGATTACATACTACCTTTTGTTCACTACAAATGACGCTACTGCCACTGCTCTTCCCACATGTTTTTTTTTGTAAACAATGGTTTGTTTCACAAATAATTGATTAGTACAATTCTTTGCGCAGCTGGAAAAATACGGGGACCCATTCATTTTAATTTCATTTATAGAAATTAATTTGAGGTAGCTTCGCGGGGAAACAATTTGAATAGTCATGTTCTACTATATTTCTCATTCTTTCACTATTCCTTAATCTATCTCACGCTATAAAGTCACACACACCATCCACGTGTGGTGTGGATGGTGTGTGTGACTTTCACTTTCACCATCATACCTCTCCACCACCACCATATGCCCTTCCACTGATGCGTTTTCATTTTCTACTCCAAAACCACTGCCACAAAGAAAATAATATTATTTATCGCTAGCCAGTGTATGACAATTTCTAGTAAAATATTTTTTTGTGACTAACACTTAACTGCCTCAAACAAGTTCTGTTTGAAAACTTAAATATTTTAAGCTTATAGAACTTGAATGAAGATGTAACCAATTTTCACGTTACCTGCTTTAGATCATAAAGAAGTAAAATCCATTAGGATGTAATTTTTACGACGTGAAACATTTGGTGCTAACATGTATTAAAAAGAGATGATAACATCTTTATTTGACTTTGTTTATTTAAATTAACATTGTGCTAATATATAACTTGAGTTTACTTGCCATTGTTTTTGAACATGGCAACACTGAAAACAAATTGTGCTAGTTAAGTAATAAAAATATAATTGGTTATTCAGTCTTGTCATTTGCAAATACAGTATAATATTTTTGCATTATAATGTGTATCGTAATTGCATGTTAAATCTTTGTAAATTACGGACAACTGAACGTGTTGCCCGCATTATTAAAACGAACACTGCAATTTCGTAATTAGAACTATTAAACTCAAAATGCACCGACCTAAATAAGCCTGATATTGTCAGTGATTAAAGGTTGTTCGCAAAAACTTTTTTCAATACACTTGCTCGAAAACCCGCACCTTCCTGTCGCTTTCAGGCACGCAATGTAATGTTTTTCGCACTAGTGCGGATAAGTGCGCGCGCTCGCTTTTGCCCTAAGCGACCCCTACGAGTCGCGCGTCACACCCCGTTTATTTATATCTTCGTAAGTGTATTGAAAAACGCCGTTTGATACACGTGGAAATTTGTCACTGCAGCACTCAGCTCCATAACACCCTCGCCTACAATCGTGCGAATTCCGCCTCGGTCGCAATGATGTACTTTCTCCACTTTTATCAAAACGTAATATATTAATATCATTTTATTTAAAAACCGTTTGCATTGTTCGTTACTGTATGATAGACATAGTTAGCAAGCTGAAGGCCGGTTATTTGAAAAAAAAAACAACGATTGCAACAAAAACAACTTGATGTTTGTTTTATTAAACAACTGTTCTAGCAAGAGGACAAACAGTTAACAATACCTGATTATGTTTTGCTATCGCGATAAAAACCTTTTCACAGTAAATAGCAAAACGTTTTCATAATTTTGCGAACCATTGATTTAGTTTTTTTTTTCAAATGACAGACTGTAGTTAGAGCATAGATAGTTGAGACCCTTGTATTTGTAAATCTAGCTGTATATACTGCTGCGGTACCAAAAACTCCTGCCGTGGATTTTTGATGTAGAGCTGCAATCATTGTCGATATTTCTACTATTGTCTTCGAATATAATGTACCTACATGCAAGAAACACAATAGAATATAAATATTGACTCTAACCGTCAAACACGAATTGCGTACCTACGCCATAAAATGGAACTTGGCACGAAAACATTTGCTAATAGTGTAAATATTCTAGTTTTTTTTTTTAAGTAATTGTTCACGCAACTTTTACGACGGAAATGTTTCCAAAGATATATAAATATAATAAAAAAAAAAACGAATTCGTTCTTGTAATATCGGCCGTAAAGTGGCAACACTTGTAGCAGACATTTTTTTTTATTCGTCATCTGCGGTTGACATTAATTGTAAAACATGTACAAGAAAAGGGAAAATACAACGTTTAGAACTTTATAGTTTAAGATAACTTTTGTATAAACAGGAAAATAGTATTTTGTTGAATGCAATTCACTCACATTCATCAATTGATTCACTATGAAATAAAACCCATATGTTATACTGTTGAATCATGCCATTGTATAAATGAGGAAGAATATTATTACAATGATTATAGTTTACTGTTTCACAAAAACACAGGAAACTTATAAAAGCAGGACGTTTTTTACGGGAAATATGAGCATAAATATTATGATGTTGCTTATTATGACCGCAATGCTTCGTCGTTTCCGTATTGGAAATAACCGTTCGTTTTGTCTTACCTTATGAATGAGCTGTGGGAATTTTCATTGATAGTCGGTAGGTATAAATTAAACAGTAGGTATAAGGAACTGTAGGGAAAATATGAATGTTGACGCACAAATTAGACTAAAAGGATTCCTGTTGGGATGTTTGAGGACGGCAGATTTATAGGTATTCTGCCGTACTCAAGCCATAATATCGCCTGCCTGCCATAATATTGCCTGTGCAGGCCAGTTTGTACCATCGCGTTCATGCCGCGGCGCCAAACCAAACCCGTTTCGACTGCAAGCAAAAACGAACTTAGCGGTGGTCAGACGGAAGTGTCTTTGATGGTACATGAACACTGTGCGTGTGGTTGGTACGACTCAAATAGTTTTAGACGGTGGACGTGTGGTAGGCCATTACACACAAAAAGCAGAGTTCAATTACAAAGAAGTCAAAGAAACTAAACGGTGCCAAGGGATTGTTTGAAAGAGTTACCGTGGCCGTGGAAAGAACAGGAGTGAAGTTTAGTCAGTAAAAGTCTGACAATCCCTATTAATCCATCTAAAGTTGGAGAAGTTATTTAATGATTTCTCACACTAAAAAAAAGATAGGCTACAGCTAAAAATCTATGACAAACAAATCGTAATCCAATCAAGCGGAAAAAACTTACCCAATCCCTTTAGTATAATTCGTTAGACCGTATCTTATTAGGTATGTCTCCTTGGTACTAGCAATCAGCTTTCTAACTAAACGCTTAGTAAAATGAAATTAAGAAAATACAAAGTATTTTATTTTAGTTTTGGTTCACGTTAAACAAAGATGAAAATTTTACATGTATTTGTAGTTTATTTAATCTCGAGTAAGTTGGCGTTATCTGATACGAGTTGCTAAAAGAACATACTCCTGGGATAAAAAGTATCCTATGTGCTATTTCATTTCATCCAAAACCGTTGAACCGTTCAAGCGTGAAGAAGTTATAAGCATGCATATATACAAACTTTCAGTTTTATAATATATTAGTGTGTAAAAAGCATAATAATATTGTGTTGTCAATAGTTAAAACTAGTTTTGACTGATATGCAGGGGCGTAGTTAGGTGACTAACGGCCCTAGGGCGAAAAAAAACGGGGGCCCTCTTTTTTCATGGGAAATCATCAAATAACGTCTCATGCTCTGGGTGGAGCGAGAAGTCTCAGACTTTTATCGACGAAAACGAGTTACCATGATTAGTGTTGCAAGTTGCAACCTATTTTATTTAGATTTCGAAGATAGGAAAATTTATCGGTAGTTCAATAAGAGGTATACTAATGAGATTTTGGGGGCCACCTCGAGCGTGGTGGCCCCGGAGCAATTGACACGAACTAATTTTGCCCGTAATTTCATTTATGTCGTATTCTCATCTCCATATTCTATGTCACCGACCTTTATTTTTAGTAAGGCACAGAAACATCATTGTGAATTATTGGTTTTGAGTGATATTTATTGTATTTGAAACGATCTATTCACAATTTATCGAGAGTATCCTCTCTCTGGTGATTTATTATAATCTTACGGCGTTTCAAATTATCCGGGAACATATTGTACATTTTGATATATTCATGAATGTCTTATATTTTTTACCATACATCATGATACTAGGCTTCAAATAAAACAAAACAAAAAGAAATTTTGAATTTAGAAGATAGATTTGACGCGGTCAGAAAATTAGAAGGTAAAAGTGGTAAAATCTTCTAATCTTTTTTTTTAAGGTATCGTCTGTTCTACTGATCTGTTTAAATGTCGGGTAACATAGTATAGTGCGTTGGGGTAAGATCGGCATTGGGGTAAGAACGTAGTAATACAAATTGTAGCACTTATTTAGCTTTATTTTTAAAGCTAGTCATATTGCGTGCCGCGTCATTATGTTCCACCTTTCCCAACAATGTGGCTGGCATTAAAAATAAAGCTAAATAAGTGATATATTGATTTATACGTTCTTACCCCTATGCCGATCTTCCCCCAACCTACCTTAATGTTTAAATAAATAACTGTATTTTTTTATTTTATTGTTTAACTATTTTATTTGTATACCAACAGAGTGATATATTCGCACTAGTGTAAAAACTCAAAAAAAAAAAATTGTTAAAATCTTCTTGAGTTGCTGTTTTAGAATAAAATACAACCCACTGTGTTCATAAAGATGTAGTGTTCATGTTTTGCTTAATTTACTAATAATGTTAAAATAAGAAATTATTGTTGATAGTGGTAATTTTTTTTTAAATTCGTTTCATGGTAATTTTATATGTCTATTGGCACAAGAAATATTTTTTTTTACTATGTTACTAACTCGAAAAAATTGCAATATTTTTGTTTGACAATTAAGAAAATATTTGTATTTTTTTGTAAATAATAGTTAGAAGGTGGCGGTGAAACGGCGGACTGAAGATATCAACATCACCTATTCATAAAACACTTGACAGATTGGACAGAATTTCACAGAATTAAATTTTACAGTCGGTCAGCCTCGGACTCTTCCGCTCCGATTACCTGATGCACAACGAGGAGCAAAATAAAATCAAGCAAGTGGAGTTTAACACGGTAGCCTCAAGTTTTGGAGCCATCACGTCGTATCTACCTACAATGTCTCGGTACCGACATCGCTGGATGGTGCGAATATGATGCTTTGATACTTCTGATCGAAAAAAAAAATTAAAAATCGAAGTAACTTTTTTTTTTAAAGAGCTTTCTGGACCAATAGAAAAGTCTCTAGGCATCTATCCGCACCGCTCAGCTCAACATCTCTCATGTGGCTGCTCTACTTCCAATCTGTTTGCACGCTACATCTTTCTCCTATCCTCGTTATCTAGCTTCGTGTATGTTCGTATTTCTTCGTAATTTTCTGTTGTTGTTTTGCACTGTTCGCTTTGCTTCTCACTACACTGGTGGTAGTTCTAAGCATGGTATATAGAAGTTTCTGCTTCCTAGTTAAGTTTTGTATGGCGCGTTTGATTTGGTTTCTAGATTATAAATCGTATCTTTAGATTTAGGTAAGCAGTATTTTATTTTAGTTTATTATTATCATGAGCATGTATTTATTTAGATCGTAAGCTTTAGATCGCTTTGTCCTGGCACGATCGCTTGAGAGATGTTACCTGTCCACGCCTGCATTGTCGGTTCAATAACAGTTCCGTTTATTTTCCAAATTTGTTACGGAAAACTGAATAATAACGGTGTTTTATTATGATTTATGAAATGTGTATTTCTGTCCAATCTTTGCTGGGTATGGCTTAGGGTACACATCTTTCAAAATGTTATTCGGAGCTTGTGTTTCATTCATACACACATGCACAGAATTCACTCAGTACATTTTGTAATTTGGAATACGTTTTCCAAGATTCTTTGGAAATGTGTTGTTTAACATTATATTCAATAGCCAATACGAACCCTAGAAAGTAAGCTCATTCAAGGTATTTCATTGTCATCACTTTGCTGCGCTTAGCTTTGATGTTGCAAGAATGATGTTTTCACGCAACGATTGTTCTACATGATCTTTAAAAATTCACTGGTGACGCTTCACAGACATGATGGCTATGGATGGGGACTTAGAATAGCAAAACAAATTCTTGGCAATAACTGATTACAAGTTAGGTTGGCCGTTTAATAAAAAAAACATTTTCCGATATCTTTCAAGCCTGTGAAGTTTTGCCAGTTAATTTTTAATCGCACTGTGTAAACCACCCAGAACACAAATAAAAATTTCCATACCGGTTAGTAAATCCGGAGTAACGAATTTGGTAGGGGTTGGGCTAGGGGCACAATCTAAAAAACATTGTATTTTATCGGATAGATATAATAATTCATTTTCAGAACAATTTAACTTCATTCTGAAAAATTTCGTCGCGTTTCTCGCTCTGCCTTGTCCTTACCTCAAAATTCCGTCACGTTTCCGCTCATTCTTATCCATAACCCAAAATCCCGTCACGTTTCCGCTCATTCTTGTCCCTTGCCCAAAATTTCGTCCCGTTTTCGCTCATCCTTGTCCCTACCCCAAAAATTCCGTCGCGTTTTCCGCTTATCCTAACCAAAAGCGGTTCGGGTGTTTTGTCATGCGTCGTAAACAATCGGAAGGTCACAAATTAAAAAAAATAGTTCTGATCATTTATATTTGATTTATTATTCGAGATAATTGTTAAACTGTAGAACAACTGACTCTATGCTATACAAGTATAAGAGCTATTTTCATTTCAAGTCATACGTTTCAGGTTTTTTTTATATACAAAAAAAGACCTAAATCTAATAGATAATTGAGTTGGTAGTGATGGATTCAAATAGCTATAACCTCTATGCATGAATTAATGTCAACATGTAGAAAAATACAAGTGATTCTTGACAGAATGTGACAGAATTAGAACGGGGACATCCCTTAGAAGTGCGGGAAAAGCCCCCCAGGGGCCTTTACCGTTACACATTAAAATGCCAATTGTGCGAGCGAGAAAGAGGGATGGAGCTATAAGTACTCTCTATTCAATATTAGTTTTAGTATAATTATGCAAAACACGTGTCTAGTATTTTTATGTAAAGGTTCTATGTACAAAATTTCATAACTGCCATGAAAAATCACAAAGTTGTAAGCTTGTTATGTCAGCAAAAATACATAAGTCACCGGGCCATCCAGGCGACTGAGGAGTTGTTTTGCACTTGTACCCAGCTGTTTGCTGGAACGTAATGCCCGCTATGATCAGCCGTCACATGTGTTGTACTTTGTGTCGGTGGTGTCCAACTTATGACGTTTTTAAATATTTTTGAAAAAAAAATATAACACGGTGTAAAAACTATTGGAATCCGATCAGTTACTGATTAACAAACTACACTCGAGAGTAAAAAAATCGCACATCATAATTCTTTTTGTTCAGGCAGTTTTTGTCATTTGTATAGATATTGAAAACATTTCATACACTAATTGAAAGACTATTTAATTACCTTTTTAATGATGTGAAATACAGTGTAAAAAAATATCCTTGAAAGGGTTTAGAGCACAAAATCCAACATACTTATGGTAAAAATTACCAAATCTCACTTATGAAAGAATAAGAGTACTTATGGTAAAAATTACCAAATCTCATTTATGAAAGAATAAGAGTCAAACTAAATTCTTGGTCATCTTGTTTGTCAATAAAGTGTATTCCCTCCCTTAGCCTTATTTACAGCTGTTACTCGATTTTTCATTAACTGTATTAATTTTACCATGAGATCTTTGGTTATAACGTCCCACTCCTCCTTAATTTAAATGTGCCACGTTTATTAAATAAACGATATTCTATTCTATTCTACTCCTCGTCAATGACAAATTGAAGCTCTTGGAGGCGTGGAGAGTCAGGTTATTTGCACTAAGTCTTCTTTCAAGGTCATTCCAGATATGCTTAGTTGGATTAAAATCAGAAAGAACTACGAGCTGGCCTCTCTATCGCAATGATTCCAACGTCTTACATGTAGTCGCAAACTGTTCTAGCGACATGCGATCTGGTGTTGTTCTGCATTAAGGAAAAAACATCTACCATAAGCCACACATATTCTTCGAGCACTTTTTCGGTGTATCATAAAGCCGTCAACCCAAATATTAGGCCTGTAATGCCCCAGTGATGAATACAATGTCAGTTTTATTGTCCAACATTATGCCACCCCAAAACGCCTCCAAAACCCACTTGTTCACTTATGGAGCTTTGTTAAAATTGCCGTGATGACCTTCTGTAGACCCTACAGCATCCATCATGGTCATCTACTGCACTTATCAGAAAACACAACAGCCTGCCATTAGGCATGCATCCAATTTAAGTGTTTCGTGGCAAATTATTGCCGGGCTTGTCGGTGAGCTGTGGTCAATTTGGTACCATTTGGCTGAGTGATGTGTAGTCAGCCCTGCTTCACTCAGTCTTTTTCTAATCGTCCACTGATTTATACCGACATTGCGAACTTCTTGAAGCTTTTGTGTCAGTTCAATCGTGTTCAGTAGCCGATTTCTCAAAGTACTTGTTACAGGAAAGCGATAATCACGCCCTGATATCCTATGCGCCACCGGCCAGATCCTGGTCGCCGAATATACCCACAGGTCTCTTGAAACCTCTGGTATACCAGACCAACAGGGAAGCTGCTAAAATTTAGCTGTCGAGTGACTTCATTTTGATTATGGCCTGCTTTGGGCAAAGCAATAACTTGAACGGCTTCTGTGGGTGTGGTATCAATATTTTTCCAGTAAATCCATCTGTTTCTAATGGAGACGTTATCACGTTAACGGAAACTGGTTAAAACTCCAAAACAGCACCCTTTTTGAAGCTCCAGGTAAAGGTGCAAGTAGTGAAATGCAAATGGGTGAATTTGGGGAACTGGTTATACCGTTGGTTTTTGTGAGTTACGTGAAATCAATAAAAGAGGTCAATGATCTTAATTTTGTGTTTTTATAAAGTTAGCTTTGTATGCTTCAATTTTGCTTAATAAATTGTAGTCCAATATCTTTAGATTTAAGAGAGAAAAAAACAGTATTAAACGAAATTACAAGCCATGTGCAATTTGCCGGTGTGGGCGCCGTCGCTGAAAAAGCAACCGGCGGCCATACTGAACGCCTGTCAGAGGGTCATGGCGATAAGGATGGTGCGGGGATACTGCACGGTCTCCCGCGAAGCGGCGAGCCTTCTGGCTGGCCTACCACCGTGGGATCTGGAGGCAACAGTCCTTGCACACATGCACGATATGCGCGTGGAGATGCAACGCCGGGGTGAAAGTCCGCTGCCGCGACAGGTCACGGCATGGCGGACAGAGCTCCGGCGGGATCTCATTGTGAAATGGCGTCAGCGACTATCGCAACCCAGTGCTGGGCACGCCACAATTATGGCGGTAAGTCCCCTCTTTGAGGCGTGGCTGGAAAGACCTCACGGCGTCCTTACCTTCCGCATGACGCAGGTACTCACCGGACATGGTTCGTTCGGGAGTTTCCTGCACGGGATTCATGCGGAGGTGACGCCCGGGTGTCGCCACTGTGCGGAACGCCCGGAGGACACGGTGGAGCACACAGTCGAGGTGTGCCCTGCTTGGGCGGAGCATCGCCGTGCCCTCGTGGGGGCGATCGGCGGCGGAGACCTCTCGCGCCGGGCCTTGGTTGAGGCCATGGTCCGGAGCGAGGAGGAGTGGCAGGCGGTCGCCGACTTCTGCGAAGCAGTAATGCTCGCAAAGGAGGAGGCCGAACGCATCAGGCAACGGCGTTATCGCCGCCGCCGTCGCCGGGATTCTGATCCCGATTTCCGGCCAACGTAGACGCGGGCTTGCGGACGGTGAGCAATGGGTAGCTCACTGTCCGGCCGTCCGGTAACTGTCCGGACCAAGCCCAAGTCGTCGACGGCGCGCACTGTTCCCGCGCGCCTCAAGGAGTTGTCAGCAACAGCAGGGACCCAGCCGGGTCGAAGCCTACTGGGGCCAGGGTTATCCGAAAGGGCGCTCGAGCCCCGGTATGAAGGCTAGAAGGAACGGGGTGGGTCTTTTAGTCAGTAAGAGTCTGACACTATCTCCCGCTCCGCCCAAGAGCGGGGGATGTCAATGCATGATTTTTTCCCACCATAAAAAAAAAAAAAAAAAATAAAAAAAAAAAAAAAAAAAAAAAAAGCCATGTGCAATTTTTTTGCTCTTAAGTGTATATTCAGGTTTCGCATTAAATAATGTTATACAGCTCCACCCTTTTAACAGTTCAGTTTAGGTCGTAAAATTGATCGCGTTAAAAGAGCTCGTGGCAGGGCCTCAGTTCTCAGGGTATATTTATAATAATATAATTCTGGCTGTCATTACAAAGGAGGTATCTCTTAAGGCGTATAGTCCCTTGAACCATCTGACCGAAATTATGTGAACGCAACTCTCGCACTCGCCTAGGCGGCAGTACGCAAATCTGTGCATTTATTTGCGGCCAGCAGCGCCCGGAAAGCGCTTTAAATCCATTTTCTCTGCGAGATATTGATTGATTTACATATGCAATGTTCACTTTGAAGAATATTTAACCACCAATTTTTATGTGTAAAAATGTTTCTAAAGGTCCAAGCCGTTTCGAAGGAGTAGGGAAAAGTTGCGAAATTGCTAAATATTTTTTTTTGACAAAAGTATTAATTGCACGAAAAAATCAAATGTTGATATTATTGTTCATGAATCTATAATAAACATACATTATTTTCAAACCAATTGACCTAGCCGTTACGGAGGAGTAGGCCTCAGAAAATCACTGTTTTATGGCACTTTTCGGGCGCTTGGCCCTTAACATCGTTACACATCTTGAATTTATCAGTTCCACAAAGTAATTAAACAAATATGAACACGGTGATAAGGGTTTATTGTCAAGGGCTTAATCTTATTTTCTGACTATTACTTACGTAGTATTACTTGCATATTATATGATTAGAAGGCTCGACTACAATATCGAGAATTATGCGACCTTAATGGCTTTGATTACCAACATGTGGTTAATATTGCTCATGAGAGTTGAAGCTGTGTCAAGTGTGTGAGTAAAAAAAGCACTTGATGGGGAATACGTCCACTCTATCCAAGGTCCGGAACGGAACTGAACTTCCAAGCAGTGGGACTGGGATGTCATCCTCTCCAGTTACCGTACATAAATACAGGTCGCGCGATGAATCAAGATCGCTCGGCAAAAGTGGAAGGGGCATGCGCAGTATTCAATTCTACGGTCTATTTGGCGACGTACGGGCGGGTGTGCGCCGTCAGCGACACGTCATTGGTAGATAGAGTCGCTCTTCAATTCCCGCGTTGCGTTCTCGCCTCTCATTGGATACTGTTGTACTTGGGTACTGTTGCGTACAGCTTGTGTTATCGTAATAGTAATACGTAGTCGTAAAAAAAAATGGTTAAAAATAAAGTTTTAAAACGGCTAGCCAGAAAAATGGTTTACGACGTGAATTATTACGTTAAAGAAAGAAACTAACGAAATTATTTTTTTTAATTTTATGTTTTATTTTCCAATTTTTAATTTTTTGAATTTACCTACTTACAAGATAAATTACAATCAAAAACTAGTGTTATTGTAAGTTATGTTACTAAGGTTCAAACATACGAAATTAAAAATAAAATCCTAACACACTAAGAATTTCTGTGCGCAATTGTACACATGCGCCGATTGCCCCCACTACTTTCACCGAGCGATCTTGATTCATCGCGCGACCTGTACATTGCGCTCATTTGCAGATATGGATGACATTTAATATAATATACAGGGTGTAAGGGCCAGCCCTACACAAACTTTCAAGGGCTTGCTCAGTAGACGAAACTAAACAACCTTCCACAAGACTTTTTTTCATTAAACGAAAAAAAATCAGCCTCACCATACAAAATTAAAAACTCGATTGGACAGTTTGTATGGAGAGGCCGATTTTACTTAGAAACTTCTAATGGACAGAAAATTATTATTAGGATATATTTATTCAAACTTAGAACTGCTCTCTTAAAATTGAATACTTCATTAATTTGTAGTACATCACAAACTACCTTTCCCTTATTATTTTAAGTTCTTAAATTCGATCCTAAGGTTATCTGGTAGATGTCGCTATCAGCGATAAGACTGCCATTGTACTCATAGATGTATGTTTTTGTAAAAGTTTCTTTTACTATTTTGATGTGCAATAAAGTTTATTATTTTATTCTCCCCAGTATAATCGTGTTTATTGAGTTATGTCGTCCTTGTCGCAAACGAGCAATTTATTAGTCAATTAATTAGCTATTTAATAATAGTATTCAAATCATAGATAATGTTAAGTAAATACAATTAGTGTCACCCTAAATGTCACCGTATAAATAGCTACTTATATCTAGTATTGTGTGTTTTTATTTATTGGCTAGTTTCTAGAGTTTATTTGAAATTGATATCTGCGGATTGAATTGAAATTATAACGCGCCGTTAGAACGAAAGTGGCACTATACCAAAAAGGTGATTTTTCAAGAGTCATAAAAGTTTTCAGTGTACTTACTTATTTACTCGATAAGAAGTTGCGAATCAATTACCGAGGAACATTAACAATTGGAACAAAGACTGACAATCAGAGAATGGGTTGTGGTAATCAGATTGAAGTTAAAAGTTTACCAAAAATAGCTATTAAAAACAATAGTGCAGTATAGTGTCACTTCTGTTTTAAAGCTGCGATAAGTTCAACAAAACTTTATATTAAAGGTACGTTATTCTTTTTCTGGAATTAGTTACCTATTTATTGCTTTCTTTGATTTGTATTTTTTGTAATAAGTTTTGAATGTTTAACTGTGAGCCATTTTAAAAAACGACAATTTTATAGAAACTAATATTAAGATTTCGTAGTAAGGCCAGTGGAAGCCATGACGGATATTGATATGTTATTAACAGTTTTATAGAGAGTAGGTACATTGTAGCGGCATCTATGACGCTACATCTGAACTAAAATACGAAAACCTGCATCGCGCAATTAGGGCGCGTTTATATGAAATGGAAATAGAAAGGGTGCCGCACAGCGCGGCGGCGGCAGCGCGCTGGAGTCCGCGCATTCGCGCAGCGGATCAGTTGCTTTCGATCTTTGATAAAATTGACACGTATCATCATGATCTGACAAAAACGTAATAAGTTGTGATTGCATATTATTTGTACCGACAACAAAAAAAAAGAAACAAAAGAGTTAAAGAAGATTTTGGGTTCATCCCATTTTATCACGGCGAGAAGAGTGGCGAATTCCATAATTTATATAATGATTTACGAGAAGATGGAGACGATTTCGGAGATTATTTACGAATGAAAATCAATAAAGTGTAAATTGCTATAAAAAGAAAGGAAGTAAGCGACTGAACTCTGATTTTCGCGTCATCTGAGCCCTTAGAGTTCTCCGCGGCGATTTGTGAGTAGACAAACCAGACAAAACCCGTCTGGTCGGAGGATCCTCCCTTTTCAACGAAGGTTTTGCTGGAACACTCTGTGCCGCATACCTCCAAAACATCAATGTCATAGCAACAGCGGAGTATCTTTGACGGTTATAATTCATATTACAATAAGTACTTACTTACTGATAGCATTTTTCTGCAGTTCGTAATGCCTCTCATTCTAAATCAATCTATCAAGTTCCAATTAGTCTTCAGCACATCGCTTCATACAGAGATACGTATATAACTAACTTGAAGCAAACTAGAGAATTTTAGCACCTCGCTTCGAAGATACTCTGAATTTGAAGTGAAAATTCTTAGACGCTTTTTTGATATTTTTTGCTACCGACTCCCGGCATCCATGTATGTACCCAAGAGACGAGACGACTAGAAAAACGGACGTCCAAAAACAAAATGTGACGATAGTATCCGCAAAACCGTGGACCTTATTGGACTTCAGTTGCTCAGGACTGAACACGATGAAGACAGTTGGAGGAGGCCTGTGCCAAAAGACGTACCGAATAGCGGCACATGTTTTAGTTATCTATATTCTGTCTAAAAAGTCTAAACGACTTGGGAATTTTGTATAATATTTAATCATTTAAAAAATACTTATATTCGATACCTTTTAACTTTTTTTAAGGTTCTTCTATTAGTAAACAATGATCAAGATCTCTTAATCGATCTTGATTTGAACCAGTGTTGAACACATCAGATTTCGTTTTGCCCTAATAATTACCCAAGTCGGTGAGTTATTAGACAGACTCTACAACCGACTAATATGAATAGAGGCGACGAAATCCGATTGATACACAAGATAAACCACACAAGTAGACAGGATTTTTGGAGGGAAGATTAGAGGCTGTTTTTTATGTAGTGTGAAACTAGGATATTTTTCCCAATTTCGGTCTCGTTTAATTTATAGGTATTCTTAAAGTGATACCTAGTATATACAAGATGCAGGTTGCAAGTCGTTTGAGTTTTTTTCATTTCTTGATATGGAACAATATTTCGGAAATTGCTTTATTCTTATTAAATTGGGGACGAGCGTACTGCCATCAACAAGCACAAGTTCTGACTCCGGAAACAGAAAATGTCAAGAACAAACTTTTCAGTTAAACAAGCTATTAGAAAAAAAAGATATTTACGTTAACTAGTGTTTTTAATCCATTGTCATATTACTTGTACAAAGTGAGAGGGGGGGGATAGTAAAATAGCCTGCCTTCAAGCAGTACTGGGGCCTTACCATGACGTATTAAAATGTCAGTCGTTTTTTTTTTATTTTTTATTAATGATAGGCTTGCGTAGTCGTACGAGCGAGAAAGAGGGACAGAGCTATACACCTTATATAGCTCCATCCCTTTAACAGTTCAGTTTAGGTCGTAAAATAGATTGTGTTAAGAACTCGTCGCTTAGCTGCTTGTAGCTAGGCTCTAAGCCAGGGCTGGCGAACTTATGGCACGCGTGCTAATGGGGCAAAATAATTCGGGCACTCCAGTGAAATATTTTCAACATGCAGGCGTTTTGAAACACCAGTAATCACAATATTTTTTCTTTTACTTAATTAAATAAATAAATAACTCCAATAAGGGTTCGCCATCCCTGCTCTAAGCGCTAACAAGCAGCTTGAAGTTCATTTTCGTCCTTACTTAAGTATAATCGTTGCGTTTATTGAGCAAATTATATTTATAGTCTAACAGCAAAAGCATATCGTATCAACGAATTTGTAATCTTTTTTACTGACTTTATAAATAAAGGCAAATGAAAATTGATCATGGCTTTATAAGTATAGAAAAAAAAAACCTGTCGGCAAGGTTGATTAGTTGATAGATTGTGTTGATAGACTGGTTAGGAACATTAAAAAAGGCTGGTGATGATGATAAGGTTGATAGAGAGCCAACAAGCCTATGTACAAAGTAGTATATTCGTGTCTTGTGAAGGGAATTTTGAAGAAATATCATCCATTATACCACAGCTCCTCATAACTATATCAGTAAGGGTGGGTCCACACAAATCAGGCCCTTTTGAGTCCAGTGTCCTGTCAAAGACGGGATTTTTTTTTTACTTTTTAACACGATTACACGAGGGCGTTAAGCCGTATCAGGACCTTGATATCTGTGGATATACTCTAATAAATGTAACTCATTTATACTTTCTTAGCTACATAGAAAACAGCATGCTAGATAAACCAAAGCTTCATTTTCACTTGTTCAGCTATATTTTAGTTAAGTTTTTTTCTAATTAAGGTAATTTAATCTACAAATTAAAATAACATTAATCACGCCAACTTTAAAATATGTCACATTAAATTTTTTACGCACCTTTAGCTAAATTCAGATTTAAATCAGAAATACTCGTAGCTCGCTTCATTCGATTTCACACAAAAAAGTATATAAACGCAATCGTTTGTTTTGTAATTTCTACATTTATCTTATAAAAAGTTCCAAGCAATATTTTTTACTTCAATTTGTTGAAATCGTCTCGACCGAGTGTTTTACAGTTTTCTTTTTTTTTGTAGATTAAACTACTTTTCTTGTAGCCAGCACTATTCGGGAATTTGCAAATGTCTTTTTTGATTTAAAAAGTTGAAAGTATGTTCGAACCTTTATTTTAGAAATAGTTGCCTGTATGTGATTGTGTACTGTGTATGTCTATTAATTTATGTATTTAGCTTTATATAAATTGCCTGTAGTTTTTAGACTTATAAAATATGAATAATATTTTACAAGCAAATCATCAAACCATGCCTCATCATCATGCCTGTTTCTTTCAAATTAAGGTGAAATAATTTAAAAGTTAGCTTTTTTTGCACTTCAAATTTTCATTTTTGTCATCTTTTGAAAATGCTTGTAAAGTATCGCTCGTTATAAGGCTGTCAACACGCGAACAATTTTTTTAAAACAAAATTTATAATTTCGCGACCGTAATCTTGGTCTTAATTGTTCGTCTGAACCCTGCCTCGTACATCTTTGACGTAATCAGATTATTTAAAACTTTATTTCTTAAGTACTTAAATGAAAAAAGAGTAAAAAATTCTACGCCAAAGATATACTGTATTTTAGATTAGTCAGCATGACTTAGATTTTAAAGTACATATTTTATTTCATCGCATTGCAAACTTATGTTGTTTAATGACGTTTCCTGCTATGATGATGTCATTTTGGTGTTGAAATCCTAGTTAAAAAAAAATCTAAACAAATTACGCAAAGGTCACAATTTTGTAGTAGGTTTAATTTTTTTGTGATAATACATGTTGATACTTGTAACGTAGCGAAGTCGTACGGCGCCGTTTTATTAACAAGCTAGGCTGTTAACTAAATGGCAAATTAAGTTAGTTGACTGCAACACATTATGGCACTATGATAATTGCTTATATACATAGACGAAATATCCATATGTTCGATTAAGGATTAAATTAACAGAACTAATAATTGTTGACTTTTCTCATTTATTACTGTCGCAAAAGTCGTCATAAAATGCATAGAATATTGTCAGTGAATGAGGTAGAGAATTACTCGTAAATATGAAGTGTTATGAAAATAGGTAAAAAAATGACATCATCGTGCAGTTATGTTGAATTACAATTTAAGATTTGTTTTAATTTTCAGCTACATTCTGCGACAGCTGGGACACCCTGATTTGATCAAAAATGTAAGTGATAAATAAATAATATTCCACAACTATCACACAACGCCGTCCCAAGCCAAGCAGACAACTGATTATTATTTTTATTTATTTATTTATTTATAAAAACAAAGGTTTTCCTTAGGTTTACAAAAAGCACACAATTAGACCCCTGGGGTCTGTCTCAGCGTGCCAAACACACATATATTTTTAAATACATACATATTAGAGACTAGCTTTTGCCCGCAACTTCGCCCGCGTGCATAAATATAGCCTATAAGCCTGTAATAATACAAATGTTACTCAGGAATAAAGCAGCTTTCTATCGGTGAAAAAATTTAAGCAATCGGACCAGTGCCATAAATAGGGCGGCGCTTGCGGTGCCCAGGCACAGGGCGCAGTCCCCGGAGGGGCGCAAAAATAGTATACCTAGTACTTTTTTTTATAATGGATAGGCTCGCGTTTGACCACTATCTCACCTGATGGTAAACGATGATGTGGCTGACGATGGAACACTTTTTGTTTGTATTGTACTTTTTCTAGGGGCGCAGTTATAAAAGCTCGCACCGGGCGTATAAAAGGCTGGCTACGGCACTGAATCGGACCAGTACTTCCAGAGATTACCTCCAACAAAAATAAAAACAAAAACACAAACTTTACCTCTTATTAATATTAAAGTAGATAAATTACATCTAGACACAGAACATCATCACAGCTGATCACGCAAACATTTGTCCTGGGTGGGAACGACCTTCACGACCTTCGGCATAGCAGTCAGGGTCACTGACCACTAGACCAACAGGCCGGTCAAAGTATCGCATCAGGGCCCTTTTTGACACTCGCAATTTATACTAACACTAGCTGACTCGACAAACCTTGTTCTGCCATATAAATTATGTGGGAGTGGAGGTAGGGTAAAAGATAGCCTGCGACCTATTCTCAGACCTACCAAAAAAAAAAAAAACCGGCCAAGAGCGTGTCGGGACACGCTCAGTGTAGGGTTCCGTAGTTTCCCGTCCGTCACAATAAGTGTACCCACTTATGAGTTTAAAAATATGCTTGCATATACGGTTATACTACAAACTTAGTCCAGAAATTATTTTGTACAACCTTTTTGCCTTTCTTGTACAAAAACAGTTCTTTCCATCACGTTCAAAATGATTTTCCTAGAAAGTCCTTATAAAGTTCTACTTTTCAGAATTTTTTCATATTTTCTAAACTTATGATTCAAAAGTTAGAGGGGGGGACACATTGTTTTTTACTTTAGGAGCGATTATTTCCGAAATTATTGACATTATCAAAAAATTATTTCAGTAAATCCCTATTCATTTTTAAATACCTATCCAACAATATATCACACGTTAGGGTTGAAATTAAAAAAAAAATCACTTCCCACTTTACATATAGGAGGGGGCTACCCTAATAAAACATTTTTTTCCAATTTTTATTTTACCACTTTTTCGGCGTGATTGATATATATACTGGTACCAAATTTCAGCTTTCTAGTGCTAACGGTCATAGAGATTAAGCGAGGACGGACAGACAGACATGGCGAAACTATAAGGGTTCCTAGTTGACTACGGAACCCTAAAAACGGTCAAGCCGTTCCGGAGAAGTTCGATAAGAAACACTGTCACACGAGATCAAACTCCTCCAAAATATGAGATTTTTTGGGTAGGTTAAGAATAGGTATTTTTTTTTTGTTTATTTGGTACAGTAGGCACAACGGATCTTGAGCGCTCGGCGTCAGAGTGGGGATCGCTTTGCGCATTCCATACATTGGCGAGCCAATCGTCTTCGTTTTTAGATACATGCAGCAACGCAGGGAACGAATGAGGAGTGACGTCTATGACGCGATGGCGCGGCTAGCCAATCACTGACACTCCCCGCCCCCGCGTCTCACTTCGCACCACTAAAGAGACCGAATATTTGACTTCTGCGCAACCGCTCAAGATCCGTGTTAGCAACTGTATGTCTGGTAATAGATATACAGGGTGTCAGGGACAGGTCTTCGCAAACTTTAAGAGCTTGCTCAGTAGACGAAACTGAACACTCTTCCACAAGATTTTTTTCAGGAAACGAAAAAAAATCACCGGCCTCTCCTTACAGACTGTCCAATTAGAGAAGCCGATCTTTTTTTTATCGTTTCCTGAAAAGAATCTTGTGGAAGGTTGTTCAGTTTCGTCTACTGAGCAAGCCTATAAAGTTTGCGGAGACCTGTCCCTTACATCTTGTATGCTATTTTTTATGCCTCTATTAGCTGTGCCCGCGACTTCGTTCGCGTGGAATACAGGATTTTGAATTTATTTTTTCTAAAATAAAAGTAGTCTATGTTACTCCTTATTACATAAGCTACCTGCCAGAAAAAGTCCCGTCAAAATCGGTCCAGCCATTTCAGAGATTAGCCTGGACAAACAAACAGACAGACAAAAACTGTAAAAAAAAATATTTTGGTGTATGTACCGTATATATATTCATATGCATGTAGTAAAAAGCAGTTATTTCAATATTACAAACAGACACTCCAATTTTATTTATATGTATAGAAGATGTATAGATATGATAAGTCTACTATCACGCAGGTGAAGCCGCTGGCAGTAGCTAGTCTAACATACAGGGTTATTTGTAATACACTGGCAACCTCTCAGGACTATGTTTAGAACATCATAAACAACAAGTTTTGTTCAATGATTTAAAAAAATATACATTAGTTCAGCAGATTTTCATACAAAAATAAAAATATTTGAATTGACCGTTCTAAATGTTATGAAGTCTATGCGAAACAAGCGATAGTACAATAGCGGAGGGGAGCGGGGATCGGGTACAGCAAAATACAGAGTTGTTTGTTAGATAGAACAATGAAATCTTGAAGGTTTGTTTTTGGTAAATGTATTATGTTTTGTAAAAAGTCATAGAACAAAAGTTGTTGTTTATGATGTTTGTAATACAGTCCTACTAGGTTGTTAGTGTTTTACAAATAATCCTGTATAAAAATCTCGAGTCATACAACTTGTGTTTTGTCCACAGATGCCTGAGAACAAGGCGTTGTCAGGCTTATGTACGGGTATCACCGATGCCTACGACCTGTTCGGCGTCCCTAGCGCCGTGGTTCTGTTCGTCGTCGAAGAGGTTTCCTACAACATCTGCGACCAGAGGTTCCACGAGTTTGAAATAGCTGAGAAGAGGCCTGACATTATGGTGAGTTTATTTTGATCAAACATTTATTATACAGGGTGTCTTTGACATCGACGCACACCATGAATACCATGGATCCAGTAGATGGTTCTGGACCCCCTATTGGTGGAGTATTTAGTCGGCTTTTTCATAATAAAAAAAAGTCTTTACTTTTTAAAATTTAAACTATACAATCGTTATTCTATCTAACCCTGATGATATTTGTAGAAAAAAATAATAACTAAAAAGTCGGGGTTGATAAAATCGTTATTTTAATCAACCCCGATGACATTTTTCACTTAAAGAATTAATGAATTTTCTTTTTCACTTTTCTACGTGATTTTATTTAAATCACTTATTATATTAGGAACAGTGGTGGCCTAGTGGTCGTGGACTTGTGGACGTCGAGCAATAGGTATCTCGCCGTCTGGTAACCAGCCGTACAGAGCGTTAGTCGTCGACGGCGCGTATTGTTCCACGCGTGCCTCCTCGAACAGAAGATGTCATCAAAACCGTAGGGAGCCCAGCTGGGCCAAAGCATACTGGGGCCGTGTTTGTCCGAAAGGAAACCCCGGGGTCCTGGGCAAAGAATGTATATAGGAGTAGGTTTTAATCAGTAAAAGTCTGACACGTCCTTCCGCTCTGTCCTAGAGCCGGAGAAGTCATTGGATGATTTTCCACCTAAAAAAATAGTGGAAGCCCAGTGGTAATGGCTTCGACTTACGAGTGTGGCATCAAACCCAGGCAGCGGTTTGCTTTGTATGCTTTATTTGTCCACCACCCGTCTTCAGACAGTGAACGGTGCGTGTCCTAGAACCAAATTCGAAACCATGTCACATCCAGCAACTCATGCTGAACCTGCTTGATGGATCCATTCTCTCTCCTAGAGAGGTTTGAGTCCTAGAAGTTGGAACATTATTATTACATTATCATTCATCATCATACTCTTGCTCATCCTAATCTAAAGGGAAGGGGCAAAATGTATTTCTTCGCATATCGCCACACCGACCGGTCCAATATATTACACACACGTGTTGACGTCCAGCAATTATTTTACGATTTATATTATACTAGGTCCGTGGCATCGAAATTGTTAATGAAAAACCGCAGAATATACAAGGTGCAGTTTTAAAACTGCACAATATTTCAGGAGGTTGTAGTAAAACTCATAAATAATCATGTAAAAAAACGATACCTGGTCAATAATCAGTAATACTTGTTATTTAATTTTTTAATTACACTAAACTAAATCGATTGATCGATGGCCGCGGGGGCGTGGCTAGGGTGTGGCGTGCGAGATGATGATTGGATGATACATTATTTATGAAACTATCATTGCGAGTTAGTGTATGTGAAAACGCCCTTTATTGTTCCGTGTTTGTGTGTGTGAAAAAAAGCGCGGTTATAAAAAAAAAAAAAAAATTACCTACTTATTTTATTATTGATTCGGGTCGAGAATCACTAACATAATTACCTCCTGAAATATTTTACAGCTTCAAAACGACACCTTGTATATACTCATCGTTGCATTTTCTATTTTTCAGATTCATAGAAAAACATTGAATGAGATTTTTGAGGAGACCACCTTAAATGACAAGAAGCAGTTAATACTGTAAGTACCTAGTATAACATAAAGACTAAGGAAAAAATATATTTAATGTGACATAATCAGTAGCCCGATTCGCGTAATGAAAACCGTAACGATATCGTAGCGATTTAGTCGTTTAGACCATTTCCGTATTCACATCCATCAACCGAGTTTGAACGACACCGATTTTAAAGTCGTTTGAAATTCGTCGATTTAAAAAAAAATCTTTATTACATTATCCTGGTAGAATACTTATTAATGTAACTGGAAATAAGTCGATAGATCGTAAATACCGCTTTTGGATAGGACTTCGATCGAACGACTATAAAACTTCAACGATATTTGGCTTGTTTTATTTTACGTGAATCAGCCCCCAGAGTTGGACAAAAATCGCTGTCGATTTGTAAATTGAGACGTGTTGCCTGACCAAAAAAAAACATCAGTAATAATCAGAATTGTCAGACATTAAAGAAAAAGAAAATAGATTTAATTTTTTTTTTTTAACATTCATTGATTTTCCAAAGAGTCTTCAAACTCTTTCGTGTCACTCCGTCCATCATCACATAATCCTTCCTTCTCTTATTGCAGCGACGAGCGTCCAGTGGCAGTGGTTTACTATCGCTCTGGCTACGAACCGGCTCAGTACCCCTCGCAGAGGGAGTGGGACGCGCGACTGAGGGTCGAGAGGTCCACGTGAGTATCTAAAGATGATCAGAAAAAATATTTACTTATTTTTCTTATAATTGACTAGCTGTTGTCCGCGGCTTCACCCGCGTACATAAAAAATATAGCCTATGTCACTTAGGAAAAACGCAGCTTTCTAACGGTGAACAAATTTTAGCAATCAGACCAGTACTTTCAGAGATTACCCCTACAAACAAAAAAAAACAAATTACTTTTTATTACATTAGTGTAGATATGTAGATTAGCTGACCCGATAGACGTCGATTTGTCTAACTAACACATTTTAACTCTGTATTTTGTTATACGTATCTATATCTGTAGAACGAGACGCAAGCGCATCAAGCACTCCCGCCGCCCGTCCCCGTTCCCCTACGGCGTAGTACAATAGCGTAGGACCTACGCTATTGTGTTATCGCTTGCTTCGCATAGACTACGTAATATTCAGACTGATCGATTTAATTATTTTTATTTTTGTATGAAAATCTGATGAGATAAATTTTAGTTATAGAACAAAAGTTATTGTATAAGATGTTAGCAACATAGTTCTGAGAGGTTACCAGTGTTTTCAAATAACCCTGTATAAAACAAGTCCGCTGCGCAAGAGTTCACGCAAAAATGTCGAACGCGACCGCTGCGCTTCGCTCAACGCCGCACCGCCTAAACGTGCTATTAGTCACGTAGGCCACCGCAATAGAGTTCCATTCGCGTCGAATCGCATCGCGTTGTTTTAGTTTTAAGACAAATGTATTAATTCACACAGTGTAAAAAAACTATTATGAAATATATTTCAGTGCAATAAAATGCCCGTCGATCCACTACCAGTTGGCCGGTACTAAGAAGGTGCAGCAAGCCTTGGCCGGGCCGGGCGTCTTGGAGAAGTTCATGGGTAACGGGGCGACCACCAGTCGGGTCAGGGACATCTTCACTGGCCTCTACTCCCTGGACTTTGATGAGAACGGCGAGAGGGCTGTTGAGATGGGGTTGAAGGATGCTGAGAGGTAAGTGATGAAATAGGTGTAAAATAAACGGCAAACTTTTATTTTTGTTGTTGTAAACAATGAAATGAAATACTCTATAGTTTGCTCATGTATAATTGAATACTGTAGGTTTGTCCTGAAGCCGCAACGGGAAGGCGGCGGCAACAACGTGTACGGCGCCGACATCCGCGAGGCGCTGCAGCGCATGCGCCACAGCCGCGAGCGCGCCGCCTACATACTCATGGAGAGGATCGTGCCGCCACTTGTGAGTATCTCTTTAGTTCCCACTGCAGCGCATGCGCCACAGCCGCGAGCGCGCCGCCTACATACTCATGGAGAGGATCGTGCCGCCACTTGTGAGTATCTCTTTAGTTCCCACTGCAGCGCATGCGCCACAGCCGCGAGCGCGCCGCCTACATACTCATGGAGAGGATCGTGCCGCCACTTGTGAGTATCTCTTTAGTTCCCACTGCAGCGCATGCGCCACAGCCGCGAGCGCGCCGCCTACATACTCATGGAGAGGATCGTGCCGCCACTTGTGAGTATCTCTTTAGTTCCCACTGCAGCGCATGCGCCACAGCCGCGAGCGCGCCGCCTACATACTCATGGAGAGGATCGTGCCGCCACTTGTGAGTATCTCTTTAGTTCCCACTGCAGCGCATGCGCCACAGCCGCGAGCGCGCCGCCTACATACTCATGGAGAGGATCGTGCCGCCACTTGTGAGTATCTCTTTAGTTCCCACTGCAGCGCATGCGCCACAGCCGCGAGCGCGCCGCCTACATACTCATGGAGAGGATCGTGCCGCCACTTGTGAGTATCTCTTTAGTTCCCACTGCAGCGCATGCGCCACAGCCGCGAGCGCGCCGCCTACATACTCATGGAGAGGATCGTGCCGCCACTTGTGAGTATCTCTTTAGTTCCCACTGCAGCGCATGCGCCACAGCCGCGAGCGCGCCGCCTACATACTCATGGAGAGGATCGTGCCGCCACTTGTGAGTATCTCTTTAGTTCCCACTGCAGCGCATGCGCCACAGCCGCGAGCGCGCCGCCTACATACTCATGGAGAGGATCGTGCCGCCACTTGTGAGTATCTCTTTAGTTCCCACTGCAGCGCATGCGCCACAGCCGCGAGCGCGCCGCCTACATACTCATGAAGAGGATCGTGCCGCCACTTGTAAGTATCTCTTTAGTTCCCACTGCAGCGCATGCGCCACAGCCGCGAGCGCGCCGCCTACATACTCATGGAGAGGATCGTGCCGCCACTTGTGAGTATCTCTTTAGTTCCCACTGCAGCGCATGCGCCACAGCCGCGAGCGCGCCGCCTACATACTCATGGAGAGGATCGTGCCGCCACTTGTGAGTATCTCTTTAGTTCCCACTGCAGCGCATGCGCCACAGCCGCGAGCGCGCCGCCTACATACTCATGGAGAGGATCGTGCCGCCACTTGTGAGTATCTCTTTAGTTCCCACTGCAGCGCATGCGCCACAGCCGCGAGCGCGCCGCCTACATACTCATGGAGAGGATCGTGCCGCCACTTGTGAGTATCTCTTTAGTTCCCACTGCTACATCAGGCTAGGTGACGTTGGGCTATTAATGAACACAAAATCTGCCTCCTTAAGTAGTTTCTCTTCTCAGAAGACTTTAGGCCTACTGTTCACGAAAGGGTAGCTTCATAAACGCGTATTCGTCATTATACGTTTGGTGTACGCTTGCTCACAGCTTATATACAGAACTATGAAACTGTCGACAAAGCGGCAACGTTGCGCTCGTGTCGCTACATACAGACGTTACCGCTTAGTCGACAGTTTGGATGAAGCTAAGCGTCCGTGACCTTAGGCATTCACGACACACATCTATCAATATCCCATCAAACAAGTCGCACTCCGGTGTTAGTCAGAAGAGCAGAAAGCGCAACGCGCGCGCGTCTGCTATGAAGTAGCTGCTATAGAAGGCGCCAGATAATCGTGGAATAAAGTATATTGACCTTTTCCCAATATCTCTACGTAGGTACCCGAAAAACAAACAATGAACTGTTTTTCATTATTAGATCATGTAAAGAATCACGATGCATGTCGATTTAAGACAGCTTTATGTCTTTATTTCCGTTTTTGAAAATAAAACTGTCAACAAATTTAGTTGGGTCATTGACCGTTATTCCACGTTTATCTGGCGCCTACCTTAGCAATCTGTAAACAATTTATGATGGATTAATTTTACTACAGGTGCCAGGGTACGTGATCCGGCCGGGCGCGCCGGTGCCGCCACCTGTCGTCGACCTGGTGTCCGAGCTCGGCATCTTCGGCGTTATCATCGGGTGAGTTCAATTCTCAAACTGTTATAAGAAAAACAATCTTAACACCTACACATGTAGCTTAGTTTTGCGCTACAATTAAATTTTATTAGTTTCAATAGAACTAGTTATTCGGAACACATCTTGATTTGTTAGTACAAGGTAGGGACAACAGTGATATTGATATCGGAAACAAAGATTTAAATTGAACGATCGCCTAGTACTTTAAAAGAAAATTGGTTGCCACTTCTATTTAGTTAGAATGTCAAGTGTCTTATTATTTTGGTGTTGTTCTTAATTTGTGTATATTAACCCGTTGTATGGCCAGAACGCCGATCCACGCGGGACACAATAACTTTTTAATTGTGTCTCTAATTACGGCATACGAAAGGTTAACCGATTGACTGACTTAAATTATTGTTAAAAAAAGTCTAATAAATCGATAAAAAAAACAATTGAAAATGCTTCGTAGTTTTTTTTGATATTCATTGCTTCTCCGTACAGCGTTCTTATAATTTATTATTTTACAGAACAAAAGAGAAAGTGTACCACAATCGTCAGGTAGGCCACATGCTTCGCACGAAGTTGGCGGACGCGAACGAAGGTGGGGTAGCGGCAGGCTTGGGCGCGCTCGACTCGCCGTACTTGGTCGACTAGGGCGAACTGAACTCGCCACGCGCTCGGCTATCTTCGTGAGCGATCGTGTGCGCAAGACATTTAAATAATGCCGTGTTTTTGTGTGGTAAACCTATACATTCAGACGGCCGTGTCTTCGTTATTTAAATCAATAGGACTATTATAAGATTAAAAGACTTTAAAAAACTGAATACATACAGGAAAAAAATCAACATAAAATGCATGCGTAACTTAGTAATAAATGTATGAGATTATTAACTCTGTGCACCTACAGGAAGATTTTTTTATCACAACTCTTTTTTACCAACCAGGGATTTGCCGAAAAAAAATTAAAAATTTTTTTACGAAACAAATATCAACTGCTCATTACGTTTTATCGAAAAAATACTGATTTTTATTTTCTTTTTTAATGTTGATCTTATGGTCGGAAAATATGGTAATCTCATGCTATTTATTGTAATGTTACGGTGTTTGTAATAATACGGAAACATAAGCTGAAAAAAAGACAAAAAAAAATAAATCAAAATAAATCAAAAACATAAGATTGAAAATGTGGCAACACTTCAAAGCCTAGCCTAAACGCAAGGTTTTGTTGTTACCCTTTATCCTTTGCTTGCGTCGGATAGGTCCGACGAGTGTTTTCGTGTGTCCATCTCGTTTAGCTCTTCAATCCCCATAGGTGACAGAAGAGCTGACGAGATGAAGTATTTGGTCGTGGATGTGCGACCCTGGCGGTATAAACGCGAAAGTGTTTGTCGGATATATCCGACACAAGGCGGTTAAAAGGTTATAATGTACGAGTAGGACGGTGAACATTTTCTGTCGCACTCCTGGGTTTTATGGGTTTTATGACCGTATGGTTTAAATATCTACGAATTTATTTCATCATTGCAGGACAATGTATTTTTAATAAAAACTTTTTTAATTTAAACTTGAATTGACAACAGAATCATAAACAAAATCGTTAAGTTTTGGAACCATAAAGTCAATGTCATATAAGAAAAAAATCGGATTTCACAACAATAAATTTATATTTAGGATCTTTTTATTTTAAATGGTTATTCAAAAATCAACTTAGTATTCATATGGCTAAAGTAAATAATCGAATAAGCCCCAATAATGTAAATTATCTTCCGAATACATTTCGTACTAAGTTACTCTATAGAATTATGTCGTAAAATACAGTATTTTCTAGATCGTTGCATTCAAAAGTAAAAAATCACAACTCTTCTTTTGGCTCAGCCGTAGTCGGGTAAAAAATACTTGTATGAATAAACATCATAACTGGGGTGTGGTGGCTTTTTTAAATGATTTTTTCTCTTTTATTTGACAAGCAATTTTACACAAGTAAGGATGAAGATCGAAACTGGTTATTTTAATACTTATTATCATCGATAATTTCACATAAATTTCTTTTCCGCCGGAGCTGGGTTTTTATCTTTGCAATAACAAATCGAGAAAATAATTCGTAATCTTTAATTAAATATTGATTTCTTTCTTTTATAATAAATATCTGTGACATCGAATATTCAACTCACGGATATGTTTGGTAAGGGATAAACTTAAATTGTAAATATATTATATAAAATATTAATTAGATATATTTTTCGTGTTTGATATTTAGACATGTTATATTTGTACCACACCCTTCAAATCATGCACCACCATGTCACCCTTCAAATTTTGGTTCAACCATCATGGGAATAAATTATAAAATGTAAAAATAGGAATACTTGTGATATCTTGCACTTAGACTACGTAATTTTGTACTGTAATAATTAATTATAACACTTAAAAAAACAGTTTTTTTTTGTACTGCCGTATTTATAATCAATAGAAATGGCCATTCTACTTTTCAACCGACAAATTGCAAGTACCTACTGAAAAACAATTGTATTACCAAAGAGCGAGCGATTCTTTGGCAAAATTGATTAAATATAACCAAAAATGTCCAATTTGGCGCCATTCTTGTATTTTAACACTACAATATTTGTATATATCAATTTTAAATGAAATAAAATGCATCATACAACTATTATCGATTTTTTTTTTTTAATGAAACATGTAAATTAGATATTAAAATAATTATTAGCAAAGTTCTTTTTGCCATATTTTTGTTGATTAATTGAATATTTCTATAGTATAATATTGTAACATTCCGTTATATTTTTATTATCTGGGCTCGTGTTATTAAAATGTGAATAAAATCGCTTATGTAAGTAACCAAATTAAGTAATACACCGGAAAAATGCTTAAATTAGTGACTTTTCTTATAGGGCCCAAACATAAAACTGCGATGCGATGTCGCATCTTTAAAATGTACTACGCACGACACGTGGCAAGAACTTGCGCATTGATTAGCATCGCACATTGTATGGATGAACAAATGTATCGGCGCACGAAATCGCATCGCAGGAAGCAACGATGCGCCGTCGTATTTTTATGCGGGAGCCCTTAGAGATTATACACATAAGGCGATTTTATTCAAAGTAGCTAAATAATAATAATCATCTTTTAGGTAAGACTGAAAGACGATACTTGCAGCAAACCTGAAAACTATTCCAAGTATTTAAGCTTGAAGAATTTAACTTTCTTTTGATTGAATACAATCTAAAAAATAAACCTAGGCAATATTTCTATCATCCAATCCGTTCAGCGGTTGAGGCGTGATGGGATAGATATAAACAACAACAGATGCAATTAAAAAAAAAAACAATACCAAAAAAAAAAGAAAAAATAGTTATGTACAATAAAGAATATATAATATTGTAAAAGTAATTTTCCAGGACAGACTTTCAAATCAATCAATCAAATCATTTATTTGCATAATACAGGTAGACAGATGTTATAGTTAATAGAAAAACATTGTATTATTACCTAATAAGGTGTGCAAATGTTATGCAACTTGTTTCGATTCATGCCATTTGACTTTCCTGTCCTGAAAACGTTACTTTTTGGATTTCGTTGCAAGTATCTGTCGATCTGTGGTGCTGAGATAAATGCATAGTTGTAATACATACTTTATACGTTTTTAGTAACTTACATGAAATATAAGCAGTTGACTTTATTCATTGGAGTTTTATTTCTTTTGTAGTGATTTATGATAAACTAGCTTTTGCCCGCGCGGCTTCGCTCCCGCTCTTCCCTACTCTACTCTACCCTACACTATCCTAGTTTTCATTTTTTTTCCATAAGAACCTTCTGACAATAACAAACACAACAAAAAAAGAATTAGCGAATTCCGTCCAGCCGTTCACGCGTGATGGCGTGACCAAGGGAAAGAGGGATTCATTTTTATATATGACTAGCTTTTTCCCGCGCGGCTTCGCTCCCTCTTTTCCCTACTATACCCTACACTACCCTAATTTTCATTTTTTTTTCCAATAAGAACCTCCTGACAAAAGCAATAAAAAAAAGTATTAGCGAAATCGGTCCAGCCGTTCAAGCGTGATGGATTCATTTTTATATATTATGATGATAAATGAATGATTCTATCGGTACATCTCAAATTCAAAAGTTTGCAAATTTTCTTTCTTCGATTCGCCACTACAATGCTCACAAAGTACTTTGTAACATACTGAAAACAATACTCAGACACTTCACACCATGGCGGTAAGTCCCCTCTTTGAGGCGTGGCTGGAAAGACCTCACGGCGTCCTTACCTTCCGCTTGACGCAGGTCCTCACCGGACATGGTTCGTTCGGGAGGTTCCTGTTCCAAATTAAAGCGGAAGTGACGCCCGGGTGTCGCCATTGTGCGGAATGCCCGGAGGACACGGTGGAGCACACAGTCGAGGTGTGCCCCGCTTGGGCGGAGCATCGCCGTGCCCTCGTGGGGGCGATCGGCGGCGGAGACCTCTCGCGCCGGGCCTTGGTCGAGGCCATGGTCCGGAGCGAGGAGGAGTGGCAGGCGGTCGCCGACTTCTGCGAAGCAGTAATGCTCGCAAAGGAGGAGGCCGAACGCATCAGGCAACGGCGTTATCGCCGCCGCCGCCGGCGCCGGGATACTGATCCCGATTTCCGGCCACCGTAGGCGCGGGCTTGCGGACAGTAAGCAATGGGTAGCTCACTGTCTGGCCGTCCGGTAACTGTCCGGACCAAGCCCAAGTCGTCGACGGCGCGCGCTGTTCCCGCGCGCCTCAAGGAGTTGTCAGCAACAGCTGGGACCCAGCCGGGTCGAAGCCTACTGGGGCCAGGGTTATTCGAAAGGGCGCTCGAGCCCCGGTATGAAGGCTTGAAGGAACGGGATGGGTTTTTTAGTCAGTAAGAGTCTGACACTATCTCCCGCTCCGCCCAAGAGCGGGGGTTGTCATAGGATGATTTTTCCCATCGGAAAAAAAAAAAAAAAAGACTTCACACAGTGACGCAGGGTTGAGCAGAATTGAAGACCCAACTCGATTCTGATTAAACTTTTTTTTCGTTCATGATTTGTAAATAAAAATTTTAACGTTTTCTTGTTTATTCTTTTTTATTTTACAAATATGGTTCATGACATGGATGAATGATGTCGTGATGATGGGTGATTTGCTCACCCTGCCCAATTTGACAGCTATGAAATCACAACACGGCGCTAAATAGATCCTATTCTTGTTTGAAATCTCCGGTAATAATTGTATACCATACCATATTAGTTCTTCACTATGAAATTGTTGTTTTATAAAACAGCTAACTATGAGCCGTCAAACTTTGGATCGATTTAGATATTACAAGTTTTATATTTACTTAAGTGGCAGTGGACAGGGCACATTGCTCGCAGAGCAGATGGTCGATGGGGACGAAAGGTTCTGGAAACGCGACCACGTACCGGAAGACGCAGCGTTGGAAGGTCTCCCGCAAGGTGGACCAATGACCTGGTGAGTGTCGCGGGAATCCGATGGATGTGAGACGTACAGGACCGGTCATTATGGCGACACTTGGGGGAGGCCTATGTCCAACAGTGCACGTCTTTCGGCTGAGTTACGCGTCCGTGGACAGTAGGCCTAAGACAAAAATTAAACAAATATTTTTTGTTAAATAAATGTTATATTAAATAAACAATCTACAGTATCTGGCAACACTTAAAGATACTCCGTGTATTTGGACATCTTGGTTTTGAACAGAGTGTTGCCATCCGTGTATCCCTCCATGTGAGTGAATTTGGGGTGTGATTCTATGACCTGGAAAAGAGAAACTACAGTCAAACAGAGCATTTCTTAACAAAGTTGGGTAATATTATTGTAGCAACATAGGACTTATGATATATCTTATACGGCAAAGAACATAAAGTTCCTCATCTGTACATATAAATAACACTGAAAAGGATAAAATAACTTTAATTTCGGAAGCCGATGTTTCTATAATAGTTTTGTCTCTTCGTTTTTTAACACCGACTTCCGAAATTAAAGTTATTTTATACTTTTCAGTGTTTCTTAACATTGAAGTCGGTTATTTTTTTTTTTTGTAATTTTTTTTTTATTTTACACACAAAAAGTACCCCTCAGACAAACTTAAATAACTTATAGCCACAGTGCATCTCATAACGATTCTAATCCCAAACACGGTTAGATTACATTAATATATTTTTTTCCCTTCTGGCTTCATCGTCAGGTCAGTTGAACACATCCCTTCCTTTTCTGACAGTCAGTCATTGACTACACGTATAAACAAAGCAACTTTACTTGTAACCACAGTTCTGCTGTGATTCTATGAGGAGTTCTGTTCCATATCTTCGAAGTTTCTTCGAAGTTATCTGGCCCCCTAGCCAAGTTACCATCGAATTCCGTTCTCTAATCGGTAACGCCTCGGTGACAGCAATTGTAGAAAACGAAAAGTTGGTAGTCATGTTGACGCGCCTGAGTCGGCCGCTCGTTCTACAATGTAGCGTTTGTATAATAAAGGATGTAGCGATAAATATTGTAGAAACGATTTTGAATGATGTGAACTTGGCTACGAATTGTCTATTCGTTTGTTCTGACCACGAGACTTTACGTTGAGATGACGTCATTCCCATACGTTTCATCACTTTTCGACAGCGTTAACGATTGCAGAATAACAACTTGGCTAAGCGTGCAGATCATAACAATATTTCTATGGGACTAACTTGGAAGAATAACCTTTCAACCAAAAAAAGAATTTTCAAAATCGGGCCACAATTGACAGAGATATCGGTGAACATACATAAAAAAAAACATACATTCAGCCGAATACAGAACCTCTCGATCGAATCCTTTTCGAAGTCGGTTATTTAGCAATTCAAGTGCCCGTAATTGGTCTTTTTGAAATAAACGTTTCTGATTTCTGATCTATATTTTTTTTTTACTAAATGTATATGAAAAATACCATTTAAAATACTAAATGTATATAAAAAATGCAATTTTAAAAATCTTTGTTGGTCTGTTTGTTCCGGCTAATCTCTGAAAAGACTGGACCGATATTGACAGGACTTTCACTGGTAGATAGCTAATGTCATAAAGAATAACTTACGCTAATTTTATATAAGAAAAAGAATCGGGGTACAAAGCAAAAAATAAACTTTAAACTGTGACAGAATGGAACTGAGCTGATTTACAAGTCTGATGATGGCACCCCGCTGACTCAGCGGATCCAGTCATCTCCCTGGCATTTTCTCAACTAGCTTGGGGTCGGCTTCCAGTGTAACCGGATGCGGTTGAATACCTGTGTTTTCCACGGAGCGATTACCTATCAGACCTCCACAGCCCAGTTACTGGAACAACATGACGTATGCGGACAGATAGTTAAATCCCGCAAACCTCCGTTGAAAAGGGAGTATCCTCCGACCAGACATTAGTTATGTCTGGTGGGCAATTGCCCGGCAGATGATTTCGGGCTATATATGTCCAAATCGCGCGGAGAACTTTCATTGCGCGATGCAGGATTAGTTCTTATGTGACGCCATAGATGTCGCTACAATGTTTAATCTTACAGCGAATGATATCACTTACCTTCAATCGCTCATACGCATCATCAGCACTAGTAATGAGTTCCGGAACATCCAGTTTGGGTATCCCGAACAGGTTCATGAGGAAGAACTTCTGGTTCGTGTAGAGCATGCGCTGGTCGGCCCAGTCCATCTCGCGCGGGAGACGCCAGTCCTTCATCTTGGGGTTCTCGCGCTCCGTGTACTGGTCGAAGTTAAGACGCTCGATGTCTTCCACCACCTAGAAAGAAACGAGTGTTTAAGAGCGGGTTGTCATTGAGTATTTTGTATGAACTCCGTCCAGCAGGCTTACTCTTGAGTTCAATTCCGATCGGTTGATATTGAGATTGTGAAGTTTCGTACCCTTGAATTCAATGCTAGCGCCAAATTGGTTCAAAATTGCGTGACCATTTTGAGAACTAAGTGAAATCGTTTAAGTTGATAATATTGTTTTCAAGAGTACCAAATCACGTAACGTCAAAATTGACATTGCAATCGAATTGACTTTAGATTGAAATTGAAATTAATTTGGAGAGTAAGCCTGCAGGTCTATGTCGACTTCGTGGTCGAGTGTCATAATAGTGTACTTAAGACTTCGTAGTACGCGATATCGTTTACGGAGAAAATTGATAAGCCTGACTTTCTTTGAATTGACTGGCTCATTAGTCTAGGTCGCAAAACCGACTAGTAAACGGGGGTTTTGAACTCCAAACATGTAAAGACCTTACTTTTAAGCACCTTAAGAGCCGGTTGTAGTTACTGAGTATTTTGTATGAACTCCGGCCGGGTCTATGTCGATTTCGCGGCCCCGTAATAGCGGTTTTAATTTTATATTAAAAAAAAACAATAACTATTCAAGATTTTTGTTTTGAGAGACCCTTTTAAAAAACAAGCTTTATTATTTTTTGTAACTTTCAAATACTTCCGTGACGTAATCCCGTAGACACACAGAAATCGTAAGTTAGGGACAGATTTGCGATTTTTTTTTATCTAGGCAACAGATGACATGGCCGGAATTAGTAGGGAGCTGTGCCCAAACTAAAAATATTCATATACACAGACAAACGGTTAACATACTTTTTTTTTGGATTCTTTCTCGCCACTCCTAGAGAAATGTGATTGTTGCGACTTATTTTTATCTATTTTAGAAGTAATTTTGATATAATAAATAATTAATGTACCATATAATTGATTGTTTGGGCAGGATCCGGCCATGTCTTTTATATCATGTTTTGATTTTTATAAAAAATTTTTTCATGGTGTTCTCTTTTATATTTGTGGATTTCCAGAGGTTTAAAAAAGTTCAAAATGAGTAGAACCTGGCCTTAACCTTTAAACTGCCTACGTCAGATATATCCGACAAACAATCTCGCGTTTATACCGCCAGGGTCGCATATCCACGACCGAATCGTCAGCTCTTCTGTCACCTAGGGGATTGAAGAGCTAAACGAGATGGAGTACCCAGTCGTAAACACGCGACTCTTGAAAAAATCATCCAATGACATCCCCCGCTTTTGGGCGGAGCGGGAGATAGTGTCAGACTTTTACTGACTAAAAGACCCACCCCGTTCCTTCTAGCCTTCCTTCGAGGCTCGAGCTCCCTTTCGGATAACCCTGGCCCCAGTAGGCTTCGACCCGGCTGGGTCCCTGCTGTTGCTGACAACTCCTTGAGGCGCGCGGGAACAGTGCGCGCCGTCGACGACTTGGGCTTGGTCCGGACAGTTACCGGACGGACGGACAGCGAGCTACCCATTGCTTACTGTCCGCAAGCCCGCGCCTACGGTGGCCGTATGTGCGGCTACGGTGGCCGGAAATCGGGATCAGAATCCCGGCGGCAGCGCCGAGAACGCCGTTGCCTGATGCGTTCGGCCTCCTCCTTTGCGAGGATTACTGCTTCGCAGAAGTCGGCGACCACCTGCCACTCCTCGCTCTGGACCATGGCCTCAAAACGCGACCCTGGCGAATAGGACGCGAAAACAGTCATCGCATCAATCCGACGCAAGCGGTTAAAAGACAAAATAGTGTTTGCAGAACTGGCACAGATTAAGTACAGCGTGTTTTTATTATACTGACATCGGATTTTAACAAAACCGGTTTTTTTATAAACCAACATTTTTGAAGCCTTGCTCTTCAAAATCCTGTATAGTGAGACGAGAATGGATAAAGTGAGAAATGAGTAGGTATATTAGAGGAAGTTAGTGACACCATTAACTAAAAGTTGAAAGGGAATTGTTTGTCTTGGTATGGTCAAGTGAGGAGGGATGAAAGTCATGTTACTAAAAGAGTATTTGTGTGGACCTATCAACATGAGAGGGAGGCAAAAGAAAAGATGGATGGATTGTGTGAGGAGCGATATGAAAGAAAAAGGAATTAGTGATAGCGTGATGGGTGAAAAAAATTAAAGAAAAAATTTGTTTGCGCCACCCCAAAGTATTTGGCTTTTGTTTTTATCAAAATTGGCCCCATGACTCCTTTCTGCATTTATTTTTTATAGCTTGGCTACATAACCTGTTTTTACCAACATACAAAATTTTTATACATATGTGGTATAATACTGACCACTTCAACCTCGCCGCCACCGCTCCAGTCGTACACCAGCAGCTCAGCATGGGTCGAGATGTCACGCAGATACTTGTTCTTGTACTGGCGCTCCATCTCCGTGAGGAAATTGTCGGTCAGGGCTTTGCCGCTCACTTCATGGTCCAGTTTACGCGCCTTTATGGCAGACTGAACCTGTAAGTTTTGGTAAATTATTAGCTTTCGATATAGATAGAGACATATTAATCAAAACTATGGTATTTTTAGCATAGCATGGGTAGTATGACAGCAGAATGAAAATATACAATGCATTCAAAATGAGAATATTGTAACATCACGATTTACTGTCAAATCGAGGACAGAAATTTTTAAACATTAATTAATTTACGAGAAAATTAATTTGTGTAGGAACTGTGAACGAAAAAGTTTAATCAGAATCCAGTTCTTCAATTTTACTCATCTCTAAGTAGTTCAATTTTGCCAAATTTTTTTCTATTTGACAGTAAGACAAGACGTCAAAACATAGGAATCGGTCCTATTCTCATTTGGAACGTGTAGTACATCTATTTCATACATTCATTAAATCCCAAGCAAATGCCAGTGTTCACTCTCTCATTGTCTTTCTATTGTATCTCTAATTATGGTATTCGAAAGGTGATGAGAGAAAAGGATAGGTAGTTACATTGTATGAATCTGACAGCTGTCACCCGCACCATCCTATAGCAATTGTAGTGTAACTGTTACCTATGACTTTGTTTGCATGAAGTGTAAGAACATTACTCTCCTTTTTTGGGGCAAAAGACAATGCCGGATTTAGTATGGGAAATGACGTCTTTTTTTTTTTCGGGCGGCCATTGATTAAACCTTGTTTTTTAATTACAGAATAATGTAATAAACCAAACTTACTATACCTTTAAACTAAGTCCGAACTGAGTTACTAGAGCTAGAAGTTGGCTGATTTTATTTATTAGATTTATAAGATATTTTGTCTTAAGCGCAAGGTATGTGAGAAATTGCAACAAAAATAGTGTCATTGTATTCAATATTTTACTATTACTTATTTATTTACTTCAAAAAATAAATAGTACCAAACTTGTTTCACACAGAATTGTGAAGTTGGCGAGGACGCCACCGTCGTCCGCGTCGCCTGCTGACTTCGAAACCGAGGCCTAACAGGTTAATAATAGTTTTAATAATATCAGGTTGAAATCACAATTACTCACTTAGCTTGTGTTTATAAAACAAAAATGGCCTACCTATAAAGCTAATAAATACCAGCCTACTTCAAGCTCCTGTAACTCAGTTCGGACTGAGTTTAGAGGTATATCTGCCATAGTAATTTTGGTTTATTATACAACTTTGTATTAAAAAAAACAAGGTTTGGTCGAAGGCCGTCCGAAAAAAAAAGACGCCATTTTCAGACATTGGCTTTTTATTACTTCTATACAAGGTGCAGTTTTAAAACTGCACAATATTTCAGGAGGTTGTAGTAAAACTCATAAATAGTCATATAAAAAAACGATACCTGGTCAATAATCAGTAATACTTGTTATTTAATTTTTTAATTACTCTAAACTAAATCGATTGATCGATGGCCGCGGGGGCGTGGCTAGGGTGTGGCGTGCGGGATGATGATTGGATGATACATTATTTATGAAACTATCGTTGCGAGTTAGTGTGTGTGAAAACAACCTTTATTGTTCCGTGTTTGTGTGTGTGAAAAAAAGCGCGGATATAAAAAAAAAAAAAATTACCTACTTATTTTATTATTGATTCGGGTCGAGAATCACTAACATAATTACCTCCTGAAATATTTTGCAGCTTCAAAACGACACCTTGTATAACATACAACATCTAAGCTAATTGTTAGTGAAAAACAGTCAAACCTGTCTAAATGTAGTAAAGAAGAACATATTTAATACAAATTGAATATATCACCTTTTTTTTGTTATTTAATTTAAAAAAATTAAATGACAATAAAAAAATCTCAAGGTGCATAAACTATGGCATACATTTTAAATGTGCCTACTGAATTATGCAAAAAGCAATATCACCTATTGCTTTTTTGCATAATTGAGTAGGCAATTTTATAGAAATCTTATTAGCATCAATTTTCAAGTATTAACACACTAGAATGAGAAAATAAATATATATCTATTTACCTTGTCCACTGGCAAATCCAAATAGATGACAAGATGGGGACGCATCAGTTCCTCCAGGGAGTTCGCCCTCAACTCGTAGTACACCGACCTGACCGCCTTGCTAAGGAACTTCTGGGAGTACATAGCCTCCAGGAACACGAAGTCAGAGTACGGAGACCTCTCCAACACAACGCCTTGGCCGGTGTTCAACAAATGGGCCAATGCATCAATGTACTGGCTGTACCTAGCTATGTACATCATAAGCTGGAAGTTACCCGCCAAACGGTGGTTCGGAGTCTGATTGAAGTTAACATGGTCAAAAGTCCTGGTATCCTCTGGAATTTGACTATCGAACATGCGGAGATCGCAACCATTTGGCCTCACATAGTGAATATCCATGTTCGCTTCAGGAAAATGCTTCATACCCAAGTCCTCGGCGAGGGCGGCCGCAAACTTGGTCTTACCAGCAGCCACTGGACCTTCAACCACCACGACTTTTGTGTTTTCGTCGAATCTGTGAGTGGTGCGGTCGCGAAGACTCCTAAACCACGTATAATCCTTGTTCACATAGTCGAAAGGCGCTGGTTTCGGAGGAGGGCAGGGCAGCGAGCTCCTGAGTGCCTTGCCAGCGATGTTACGGTTCTGCACAAACGTACATGCCGCTATTTTACATCCCTGCCCAGGACTGAGCACTTTTACAACACCAAGTTTTAGCAGCGACATTGTGAGTCGAGGTATCTTCGGTTGTCAGATACCTAAAATAATAATTCTTTATTAGTTTTTGAAGGTCCTAAATTGATATTAATAGATGTTTAGTGTGGAATTCTTACCTCAAATCAATTCAAAACAAAAATTAACCCTGTGACATAACCATTCACAATCGGAACGTTCAAAATTTTTCGAGCTAAAGCTGCGTTTTTGGAATTGGTATTTGAAGTTTTTCAGAGTCACAAATAATATGAACGCAGCTTTTGTAGTGATGTACCTACTTAAAGTTACTAAATGAAATTATTAGGTACACAATCGGTTCCTACCTTTAAAGTTTGAAAGAAAAACATTCTGTCTATTTAATAGACAGAATTTTTTCTGTCAATGTCAAACTGTTCAGTAATAGACTCTCCTCGCGTTCCGAATTGCGTCTAAATCGATTATTTCGCGAATCCGACCAACGCGCAACGTCACAAATAGTACTCGATAGTCCTTATATTTTATGACTATTAAATTTGGTTGGATTCGCGATATAATCGCTTTTGACGTAATTCGGAACTAAGGGTCTATTACTGAACAGTTTGACATTGACATATAAATAGCTCCATAATAGAGGTTTGCACCGGAGCGAGATTTCAACAACCGATTGAATTCACCGGTGATTGACCAATCTCCGGAGAAAAACCGGAGGTCACCGGAGAATAATGAAATTTTGTTTCTTTTTTAATTTATACATTTAAAATGATTAAAAAAGAATAATTAATTGGTTAAATTTATATGATCATTTACAATAAATGCTGATTTTGGTTTAAAAAACACAACATGTCAACAGCGTCATAGCGTAACATGTTTCTTCTATCATTACTCATATTTGTTAGTACTCGTATTTGTCCTATCGTCGAAAATACTCTCTCTGACCTTAAAGAAGTAGCAGGCACAGTTAGGTATTTGAAGGCTATTTCGTCTAATGGCTCTAAATGTTTATTGAATATCCAGAATTGCACCACTTCATCCCAATTGTGGCTTTTTTCAGGATACTGTGTTTCCGTATTCATTTTGAATAAATTCATTTCCGAAGCGGATGTCATATCTGCATTACTGGTGTTTCTTTTTACAAATCCAAGCAAATCCGGGCGACTAGTTTCTCTTGTACTATTTTCACTTGACGTGGCTATTTCTTCTGCGCTTTGAGATATGCTTCGGAACCGGAAAATATTATTTATTTCTGCCTTTACAGCATCTTTAGCAGCCAATTTATTTATTTAATTGATTGTTGAATGTGTCTTTTATTTTGTGTAAATTTATTTTATAAAAAAAATAAGATGCGACAATCACCGGAGATCAATCGGTGAATTACCGATTATTTCAATCGAGTACTTTTACCGGTAAATCTCCGGTGATTCTCCGGTACTCACTGCTCCGGTGCAAACCTCTACTCCATAACTCCTTTTGACGTGTGCTCTAAAAAGCCATGTGTGAATTTATTTTGCAACAAATTATCTTAAATAATTATTCGTAATAAAACTAATCAACATGACTGACAATACTGAATTAAAGATGGACACAGTAAATATAAGTGTGGACGAGTTTTTGCCTGCCAAGAAGACAGCAAAGCTAAAAAATATAAAGCGAAGGGCTGTCTCTGAATCTGGCGATGGAATGGAAATAGAAGAACATAATGGTATTCAAGGGAAAGCTAAACACAGTCGGTCGAAGGCGAAGAAGAAGAAGAGTGCTGAGCCCAACGAATCTAAAGAAAATATGAGAAAAATTCCAGTCCCAGCTCACAGGTACCTAACCTCAAAACGAAAACAATAAATAAATATAATATTTAAAGTCAAATTTACCTGTCAGTTTTCTCTATTGAATTTAAACAGTTATGTTTATTCTCTTCAGTCTGTTTAATATTATAAGTTAACCAAGTTTTTGAAAAATATTATTTAACACTTCTGATACTAAAGGCCCAGCATTATAATAATGAGCAGTGGGAAAAATGTAAATTCTTATTACTTGCGAGTTATTATTAACGTTTCAATTGTGACACAATAGAACGACAATGACAGGGCGAATGCCAGCGTTGGCTTGGGGTTTAATGAATTAATTTCCCAAGCCAACGCCAGCATTCGTGCTGTCATTGTCTTTCTCTTGTGTCTCTAATTACGATATACGAAAGGTTAAACATTTTTTTTTTTTTTTTTTTTTTTTTTTTTTTTTCAAATCTTTATATCTGCAATCGGCTATCCAGCCATAATCAGATGTATTCCACCAATATTAACTTTGCAGGCGACATTCCATTAAATGGCACCATATTAAATATATTCATCATTTTTCAGGTTCTCTGGTCCAGGTCCAGTATGTGCCATCTTTTGAGGCGTTTAGTGTTCTCTTGTGAGTGCAGTAAATTCTTTGCCAGTTCATTTGTGTGTTTGCTCAGTCTTTCCTTGTATCTTTTGCTGGTATTGCTGACTTCCTCCTTCACAGTAGGTATCTCAAGGTATTCATGTATCTCCGTATTTCTTACAAACCAATGTGCGCTTGAGATAGTTCTAAGGGCAATGTTTTGGAATCTCTGGAGGATCTCTATGTTAGAGTTGCTAGCAGAACCCCACAGTTCTATTCCATAGGTCCAGATGGGTTTTATGATGGCTTTGTATACCAAGAGCTTGTTACTAAGAGACAGAGGTGATTGTCGTCCAAGTAACCAGTTTAGCGATCGAAATTGTAGGTTCGCTTCTGTCCTCTTGGCTTTTATATGGTTACTCCAGGTCAGTCTTCTATCCAGGTGTAGGCCAAGATATTTTACGCTATCGTGATTCGGCAGGGCCTTGTTACCCATACTAACAGGTGGACATTCGCCTCTTTTTAGTGAGAATGTTATTTGTGTTGACTTAGTTACACTAGCTTTTATTCTCCACTTCCGAAGCCAAGAATCAATTTTGTCGAGCTGTGCTTGCAGCTTCGATGATGCGTTGTTTGGGTCTTTATCGCTTGCAAGGCATGCCGTGTCATCTGCGTAGGTAGCCGTTACAACACCTTCTGTTTCAGGCAGGTCTGCCGTATATATAGAATATAACACGGGGCCGAGAACTGATCCTTGGGGCACAGAGGCAGTGATCAAGTACAGATTCGAGTAATCTTCTCCACATTTGACTTGGAATTTCCTTTGATGTAGATAGGATTTCAGGATCATAAAGAATGAGTTAGGCAGAAGTGTTTTCAGCTTGTACAGCAGTCCTTTGTGCCACACCCTGTCAAAGGCTTGTTGTATGTCTATGAATGCCGCTGAGCAATACTCTTTCTTCTCTAGTGATTGCCTAATTACATGGACTACCCTATGCACTTGTTCGACTGTTGCGTGTTTCTGCCGAAAACCAAACTGGTGATCCGGTATAATCTTGCTTTCATCGAGTATGGGTTTGAGTCTTTGAAGAAGAGTCTTTTCAAAAACCTTTGACAGTATGGGGAGAAGGCTTATAGGTCTATATGAGCTAGGATCTGTTGGCGGTTTCCCCGGTTTTGGGATCATACATATCTGAGATATTTTCCACAATTTCGGGTAGTGATGTATTCTGAATATTGCATTAAAAAGCATTGTCAGGAAGACAATGACTTTTTTGGGCAGCTGCTTAAGTACTTCAGCCGTTATAAGGTCAAAACCAGGAGCTTTTTTGTTTTGTAAGTACTGAATAGTGCGTGCTACTTCTTTTGGTGTTACCAGTTTGACTGGTGCAGATAGTTGTTGGTCACTATTGATAATTTTATCAACTTCAGTTTCAAAGTCTTCCATGGTCGATTCGTTAGGAGTGAATATTTCGCTTAAGTGGTTTGCAAATAGTTCTGCTTTTTCACTATCACTTCTAGCCCATAGGTGACTAGGAGATTTGCGTATTGGTGGAATATGATTTTGTGGTTTCTTGAAGTTTTTGGTCATTTTCCACAACGAATAGTTGTCCCTTTTATGAGCTGAGAGACCAGATATCTTGTGTTGAAAGATTGCATTTTTATTTTCGTCTATCAGTTCCTTTAGTTCTCTTGATAATCTGTTATAGAGTGATCTGTCCGTGTCTGACCTTGTCATGTGTAATTGTCTTCTTTGTGACCGTTTTTCTCGTAACTTGTTCCGTATCTCTAGAGGAATATTATTTATTTCGGTGTTATACTTCAATGCTGGGGTAGAGCGCCAAGCAGCTACTTGAATGAGGTTTGTTATGTAGAATGTTGCCTCGTCAATGTCTTCTTCTGTTTTGAGTTTGATTTTAAGTTTGACTTCATCATTCAGAAACTCGGTAAAGGCACTCCAGTCAGTTTTATTATTGTATAATGAAGGCTTTTGGACTCTTTGGATTGGTGATATGCTAAATGTAGCTACGATGGGAGTATGATCCGATACAGAATCAAGCAATGATTCGACATTAAAGTATACATCCGATAGTCCCTTTATTATAAAAAGTCCACGAGGTCCGGTATTCTATTAATGTCTGTTGGCCAATAGGTTGGTTCTCCTGTTGCGAGGGTTATAAGGTTGTTTTGGTCAATACATTTTTTTAGTTCACGTCCCTTTGTTGTTGTTAGTCGGGATCCCCAGTGAGTATTTTTACAATTCCAATCTCCTCCACTTATGAATCTGTTACCAAGGCTGGAGAAATAGCTGTTAAACATATCTTGTTTAGGTTGGTGTCTTGGTGGGCAGTAAATTGCACTAACGTTGATTGGCCCCAAGTACCCATTAATGGTCACAGTAGTGCTTTGCATCCATTCCTCCCTAAATTCACTGTGTAGGTGATGTTTTATATTATTTTTGATAATGACTGCAGATCCACCATGTGCCGTACAGTCTGGATGATTTGTGTTATAGATGGAATAGTTGGCTATCTTGACCTTTTTATTGTCGCTGAGATGGGTTTCAGAGATTAGAGCGATGTCCACTTTATTAGCTTTGAGCAGTACTTCTAGTTCTTGGGTGTGAGTCGATAACCCATTTACGTTCCAGGTGGCAATTCTTAGGGAAAGCATTAGGGCAATTTGCTGATTAGTGTCATAATGAGGTTCATCATTGTGCTTAGCTGAGATACGAGATTGTCAATTCTTTCTGTCTGTTTGATCAGTAGTATTTCTAGGTTACTTCTCTGTTCGTTCATGTTGTTTTCTGTGTATATCTTTGTATCACTTGTTCTCTGTGACTTATTGTCAACGTGTTGTCTTAGCTTATATGACTCTGATTTATTGGATATGTGATTTTTTTGTCTATCTTTATGATCTAGTACTTGATATGTTGAAGCATTATTCATGCTTGCAGATTTCTTTGTATTATTTTTCTTTACTACTTCACTGTACTGTTCTGTAGTATCTAGTATGGTATGGTTCTTTTCTTTTTGTTGTTTACTCTCCATCTTTTTTTTTAAGTCAGGATCACTTAGGTTGTAGCTATCAGTTGACTTACGTGTTGTTTGACTGCTCATTCTCGCTATATTGTTTATGTGAGGTTTGTTCCCTACTTTCTTTCTGGCAAGTATTTCTTTGTATACAATGCATCCCTTGTAACTGGCAGGATGACTACCTGAGCAAAGAGTACACACTGCTGGGGTGTTTTTGTCTATGGTACACAGAGTAGTTTTATGTGCACCGGCGCACTTAACGCACCTATATGGCCTCATGCAGTTATTTTTACTGTGACCGTATTGTTGGCATCTAGTGCATTGCACTACTGTAGTTTTTCTTTTTGGGTCTTCTATAATAACTCTTTGATGGTAGATCACTTTTATGTCTTTTATTAGTTTATTATTTTCGTGCGGGGCTATATTAACGAAGAAAGTGTTTAAGGGGTCTTTAGTTCCCGGTATCCGTGCTGTGACTATTTCCCCTTGCACTTTGTTTCCAGTGTTTTCAATAGCTTCAATGATTTCTTCTTTTGGAGTACTAAAGTGAAGGTTTTTAATAACTATTCTCATACATTTTTGGTCTTTACGAGTAAAAGTATGACCAATCAGTCCTTTTGCTCTAATGTGTTCAATCAGAGTTTTATATTTATCAACTGTACTGGAAGATATGATGAGTTGATTTTTCGACACGATTTTATAGGTGTAATCATCCTTACCTATGACTTCTTCTATTAACTCTGTTAGATTTCGAAGATCGTCAACACCATAGAGTACAATCGGTGGTGGTTTAGGGGTCCTTTTTACTGGGGCAACATCATCCAATTCTATGTCTAACATAGAGAAACTGTTACATGTTTCAATATCTACGCTATCGCTTGGTTTGGTTCGGTTATGCCTCTGTGTTGACTTATGAGCAGATCCCGTCGCTGTACTCTTTTGGCATTTATTTTGCCCACTTTTTCCTCAGGGGATCGGCCTCTTTTCTGGGTTGGCACTCGTTGCCATGGAGCATTTGGATTAAGGTTAGATTCATCCATATCATTCTCATTATTGTCAGCATGTTGTTTCTCTTTGGTGTTGTGTTTTCTTACAGTGGTTTTATCACTTAATGATGTTGAACGTTGACGATTAAAAAGACCCGGGTGGAATATTTGTTGGGTCAATGTTTTTGATTTTTCCTTAGGTAGCAGTACTTTGCCCCCCCCAGAATACGTGGGGCAGCCTGAGCTATGCTCAGGAAGGGATTCTCCAGCTAGGCCGGTACCCTCCTGGGGTAGATTTTCTTTGAGTCTTGCTTCCATAGTGTTGTGTTATTTTTATCTCAGGGTTTTCTTCCCTTAGCCAGTTTGTTCGGTTTTTGGGCGCCGAAGACTCGCCCTTCGCGTTTCATATTTAGCTGTCACAGACCCGAGGTAGATAGTATGTGCGGGGCTCGTTATGGACCGTGACAGTGCCCGGAGGGGACGACCCATAAAGATATATATATATGGGCCCGACATTACATCGCGACGGCAGTGTAATGACGGCGTGGACGTATATGAAACACTTGTCGGTGCACGTCTGATAGCCTAGCTCCGCACACCTAGGCGTACGCTATCGGCAGTTTAGTATTTTATAAGAGTGAATTCCCTGGCAAAGAATCCACCCCGCTAAAGCCTAACACCAACCCCCTGAAAGGTTAAACATAACATATTTTTTATTCCAGATACACACCTCTCAAAGAGGATTGGTTAAAGATCTTCACTCCAATTGTGGAACATTTACTACTGCAGGTCAGATTCAATACCAAGACCAGGAATGTTGAGATCAAAGTTGGACCAGAAACTAAAGACATAGCTAACTTACAGAAAGCTGCAGATTTTGTTAAGGTAAAAATTCAGTCAACCCAAAAATTATTATTCCAACCCTATAATTATTATTCAGCACACCCTATAATTATTATTCAGCCCACCCCCATTATTAATATTTAGCCAACCCCATAGTTATTATTCAGCCAACCCCATTATCAGCCAACTTACATAATTATTATGTTACACTTGAGTGCAAATATAAAGAGCAGCCCCCCTAGGAAAGTTATAAACGTTTTGCTTGTGTTGAACGCTTCAAGTTGACCTTGCCGCCAATTCTTTTGTTCTGACCACGTGACTGAGCGTCGAGCCTATGTCATTCCCGTACACTTGAAGCTTTCTGCAAGCGTTAACTATTGCAGATTAGCAACTTGGCTAGGGGTGCAGGTTAAATGTAGGTTCAAGGTAAGCTTATATTCCAGGTTAATCCCGAGTCCTCTCTATACAAAAAGTACACACCAAGCGTATGATAACGAATAAGTGGCTATGAAGCAACATGTCCATGAACAGTGGGCCTTTTTGTGGATTACTAAACTGCAAATACCAAAAACTAGCACACATACTAGTGTGATAGATTTCCTAGTAGGGGCATCAAAATTCCAACTGTCCTTGTTTCATAACTTTGACTGCCCTGTTGGTCTAGTGGTTAGTGAACCTGACTGCTATGCCGTAGGTTGTGGGTTCGATTCCCACCCAGGACAAATGTTTGTGTGATGAGCAAAATCATTTGTTCTGAGTTTGGGTGTAATTTGTCTATAATACGTATATACACTTCTGGACACATCTATTGGCCCACCTTAGAGTTTAGGTTTCGTTGGCCCCTACCGAAATATGATTGCTAGATTGAACAAAAACTGTTGATGCAGTTTTAAACCTGATACATTTTACCATCTTTTTCGATCGTATTGTTTTAAATTTGAATTCAGAATACCATACGACATGGAGCTACGCCTAACAAGTCGGATATGCGCCTTGTTAAAGGCAATTGATTTTTGAATAAAAAACATGTTTTATCAAATAAAAGTTTAATTTAATAACGCGTGTTGCCTCCATGGGCATCTACCACAGCTCTCATACGATTAGGCATAGAGTTTATCAACCGCTCTATGAAATTTTAAGGGATCATCTCCCATTCCTCTTCTATGGCAGTTTTCAATTCCTGCATCGTCTGGGCAACTGGCTGACGAGCCCTAACACGTCTTTTTAGCTCGTCCCACATGTGCTCAATGGGGTTCATGTCTGGGCTTCTGGCTGGCCAGTCCATAACTGTGATGTTCACATCCCGAAGATATTCCCTGACGATGCCGGCCGCATGGGCTCTTGCATTATCATGCATAAAAAGGAAATTTGGGCCCACATAGTCCGCGTATGGTATCACGTGAGGTTCTAAGCACTCACGAATGTACCTTTCAGCATTTAATGTTGGCAGCCGTGGTCCTGTAACAACCTCAAGTTGAGTTTTGCCGCTCGCGGATATACCGCCCCAGACAGTCCATGAGCCACCGCCATAAGCAACCCTCTCTTCAAAGCAGCATTGTGCGAAACGCTCTCCCTTACGTCGGTAGACCTTCTTCCTTCCATCATTGCCATGTAACACAATTTTAGACTCATCAGAAAAGAGTACACGGCTCCAATCTTGCTGTGTCCAATTTAAATGACTGCGTGCGAAATGAAGGCGCGCTGTTCGGTGGGCTCGCGTTAGTTTGGGCCCATTAGCTGGCTTGTGTGGTACCATATCGCGTTTTTTTAACCTTCTCCGAACAGTTCGAGCGCTCACAGATACTCCGTGGAAGTCGCGAAGTTGGTTTTGTATCTCAATGGAGGTAAGGTGACGATTTCTCAAGCTGGTCGTCACGATGAATCGATCCTGCCTTTCAGTTGTGACCCGAGATCGTGGCCTTCCTTGGCGACGAACAAAGCCGCCAGTCTCTAGGTACCTCCGATAAACATTTCGGACCGCAGATCGACTTAAATTAAGTTGAGCACTCACGTTTCTTTGGCTGTGTCCGGCCTGAATAAGTGCCACAGCTTGGGCGGCGACTTCAGGTGAAGTATCCATAGATTATTGATAGAACCTCACCTTAATGTTGAGAATAAGTAATGTTTGTTGCAAAACCAAAGATATCAATCACTTTTTCAAGAATCAAATCCAAGTAAACCAATAAAACCAAGTTTTCTTAGTATTCGATTGTTTGATATCAACAAACAGGCTCCAAATTGTCTTTTGTTTCTTTAAATTCTGTGTTCGAAATTAAAAAAAAGACTATTGAATGAAATTGTGAATGTGCCAGGTTCAAAACTGCATAAAAACTTTTTGCTCGACCTAATATAAAATTTTAGCTAGGACCAAACGAAACTGAAAATACAAGGTGGGCCAATAGATGTGTCCAGAAGTGTAATTAGGAATATATAAGTATGTTTATCAGTTGTCTAGTACCCATAACACAAGCTCTGCTTAGCTTGGGGACTAGACGGCGTTGTGTGATAGTTGTGGAATATTATATTATATAAATATTATATAAATTGAATTTTCAATTTACAGGCCTTCATCTACGGCTTTGAAGTCGACGACGCACTCGCCCTCCTCCGTCTAGACGATTTGTTTGTTGAATCATTCGAAATTAAAGACGTGAAAACCCTGAACGGTGATCACTTAAGTCGCGCCATTGGCCGCCTCGCCGGTAAAGCAGGTCGAACAAAATTCACCATAGAGAATGTCACCAAAACCAGAATAGTGTTGGCAGATTCGAAAATTCACATCCTTGGCAGTTATCAGAACATAGCGTTGGCAAGAAGAGCGATATGCAACCTGATTATGGGCTCACCTCCTTCCAAAGTGTATGGAAACCTCAGAAATGTTGCCAATAGAGTTGCTGAAAGGTTTTAGTCGTAAATAAAAGTTATATTTATAAATAGTGATTTTTTATTATACTTCATGTTTTTACATCTTACAGCTACAGTAATATAATATAAACAAAATATGGAATGTGAAGTGATACATTTAAATTATTGATAAGATACAAAGAATCGCCAAACTTAAGTGAGCAAAACAGATGGTCGACGGCGAGGAAAGGTTCTGGAGTGGCGACCACGTACAGGAAGACGCAAATTACAGTAGTATCTTGTATTTAAAATGCCTGGGTACACGAGATAGGACCAGCCTCGCGTCGTAGCTCAACGAGGCGAAGGTCCAGGGCTCCGAGGCACTCCATTCTGCGCAGTAAACGGAGTCTTCGTGCTGCTCATACGATTGAAGGACGCCGTCTTCCAAACTAGAAAGAAGAATACGATTTATTTACCGAATATATACAGCGATATCCTCGTGGTTAAGTTCAGTCACACTGATCGATCTGAAAGTGAAAATAAACTTTGTTCTTATGTAAATATTTGGTTAATGTCAGCTAGTTCAATAAAGGGTTTGCTAATCAGGTTTTGGGGGACCCCCGAGCTTGGAGAGCCTCGTAATTTGAGGCTCCAGAACTAGGAGGGACCCGAAATTTGGGGCCTCTGAACTCTGAGACATCGAGATATGGGATCCCCAACCTTTTGGGGTTTCCGAAATCGAAGAACTTCGAAATATGGGTCCTCCGAACTCTAACGGCCCCGTGATTTGGGCCTCCCAAACTCGGAGAATTTCGAAATCGGGGTCCCGCGAACTCAAACACCCCCGTGATTTGGGGCCCCCGAACTACAAAGACCCCGAGGCACTGTCCAGCTTAGCCCTTCGTTAGGTACGCCAGTAGTAACTCACAGTTGCGTGACCCGCTTGCCGTCGTCGTCGACATCGCAGCACACGCTGGCGGCCGCGGTGAGCAGCGCCCGCGCGTCCGAGCTGCCCGTCAGCAGCAGTTGTTCGTGGTACGTGTTGTAACGTACTGTCCATACCCTGGGGAAACGAATACACATTCTCCAAATGAGACCGAATTAGTTCTTTTTTTAGATTGATACACTTGTACTTATGGTCCTGTGTGTTACTTTTTTTTTGGGTGAAGACATCAGATGGGCTTTTATTTTAAGCTTTTTATTAGGGTTCCGTACGTAAGTCAGCAAAAATGGAACCTCCATGGAGCTCCAAGCTCACTCTAAGAAGAAAACATACCCGTGAAGAAAGAAGCTTCCTCTTATATTTGAAGAAACACGAAAACAAAACAGTCTGTAGCTTTTTTTTAATGATATAATACCAGTGCTTGACTGCGATCCCACCTGATGGTAAGCAGTAATGCAATCTTTGATTGTGAATCGCATTTTTTTGTTAAGAACCTATTCACTCTAGTCTTGAAGACACCTATTATACTGACCAGTGAGAATGATCCGTCCTGCTAAATATAGGTTCTTTCCCGTTCCTATAGTCCCAAATGTTGAGTGCGGCGTCGTCGCCCGCGCTTGCCAAGTGAAACTGCCTGTAATCAAATAAATTATTATCTATATACAGTTATTTGTAAAACACTAGCAAACTCTTAAGCCGGGTCCGCTGCGCCGTGTTTTCGTGTTAGCTAACATGCTAACATAGTTCGTTGTTCGAATAGGGGCGTGGTCTAACAATTTTGTTAGGAAAAACACGCTAACATGTTTGCCGTTTCGAATGGATAACATCCCCCGCGTTCGCCTGCGGGGGGGGTGAGGTCATTCATTTCATGTTAGCGCTCGCAGGATGAATACGTTTAGCGGTTCAGTGATGGATTGGAATAAAGAAAGCATTTTATTGTTTATAACATTAATTCGAGAAAGACCAGTGCTTAAGGACGTTACATGTAGTGCTTGCTTCTATATATCAGGTAAAATTAATGACAGAAGCTCTTCAAAATCGCTTTCCGAGCAACGAACAAAATTTTTTAAACCAAATCTGTCATCAATTTTCAACTCTTGGTATAAGTTAAAAGATCGAGGCCGTAGATAAGGTCGAACACGGAATCTGTTTCTATTTCTTCGTCGAAGAATTAAGTCCATAATTGCCAAAACGGCTTCCACATCCTCTTCGTCGGAACTCATTTTTGAAATAAAACAAAACACGGAAACAAAACACGAACAAATTGGCGCAGCAGACTGGCGGTTTTACGAACATATTTTTCTAACATGTTTTTAATAACATGTTTTGTTAGAATATTGGCGCAGCGGACGCGGCTTTATGAGTATGTTAAGAACATCATAAACAACAACTTTTGTTCTGTCTTTTAAAAATTTATCATATTTGGGTTCATCAGATTTTCATACAAAAATAAAAATATTTAAATTGAACGTTCTAAGTATTACGAAGTCTATGCGAAGCAAGTGATAGTACAATAGCGGAGGGGAGCGGAATCGGGCGTCGGGCGTGCTTGATACGCTTGCGTCACATCATACAGACGTAGTTAAGTATAGCAAAATACAGAGCTGAAATGTGTTAGATAGAACAACGAAATCTTGAAGGTTTGTTTTTGGTAAATGTTTTATAAAAAGTCATAGAACAAAAGTTATTGTTTATGATGTTAGTAATACAGTTTACAAATAACCCTGTATAGTGTATGATTGAATATTTTCTGTATACCTGTTTCCCTCTCCTAGAGAGGAGGCCTGAGTCCCAGTAGTGGGAGCATTAATAAGGCTGATGTGATGTAAGGCTGGTGTGTGTGTGATGATGTATACCTGTTAGGATTGAAATCCAGGTCTCTGGCTAGTTGTGTGTGTGCGTTGTCTATGCTCCAGGACGGCTTGGTGCAGTCAGCGCGGGTATCGTAGCATTTTATGTGCATGTCTTGTAGCACTGCGAACTGTGGACATAAAGGCAAAGATACTGTTTATTTATTTAGAAGACTAGCTTCTGCCCGCGGTTTTGCATGCGTGTTTTACTGTACCGAGAGAACTTACTACGAGAGAAAAGGTATGGTTTTTTTAGCAAGGAAATCGGCAAAAATGGCTTCTCCCGATCTGGGTGGAGTGACAGGGAATGTCAGACTTTTACTAACTAAACCTTTTCTGTGTTCCTCCCGTTGCCCTTTGGTAAGTCCCTTCTATAAGGATTGGCAGGAGGCGCCACGCAGTCCTCATTTTCCGTATGACGCAGGTCCTCATCGGACATGGCATGTTCGAGAGGTTCCTGTGTCGGGTTCAGGGGGAAGTATTGCCAAGGTGTCCCGAGTGCCCTCGCACACCACGCCCCCGTGGGGTACCACTATCTTCTTGGACTACTTGCCTGTGTGTGACCCTGGTGCGGGTTCCACTTGCCGCTGGTGAACTTGAGGCGCGCGGAGGCGGCGGCGCGGGCGAGGGGGGCGCCGCTCGTGACGTCATGCACGCTCACGCCGCCCTCGCACACCACGCCGACGCGTGTGCGGTCCGTCGGGTGCCAGTCAGCGCATCGGATCTCTTCTTCAGCTTTCTAGGAATAAGGATGCCAAATTAAAATAATAGGAAAAACTTCACACTAATGACGGCTAGGGCGAATTTAAAAAAAAAAAAAAATTCACTCTACATTTTAAGTTTAATTTGCCGGCAATATTCCCACTTCACGGCAATATTGCCGGCAACGGCACATCTCTACGCCAGAGTCGTACATCCACGACCAAATACTCGCATCTCGTCAGCTCTTCTGTCACCTAGGATGAGAAAGATGATGGAGTACCCAGTACCAGTACACACGAACCTGGAGAATTGGTCATGAAAGTGCTCGTCGCACCAACCGCAAGCGGTTAAGGCGTATAGTTCCTTGAACCATCTGGCCGAAATTATGTGAACGCAACTCTCGCACTCGCCTAGGCGGCAGTACGCAAATCTGTGCATTTATTTGCGGCCAGCAGCGCCCGGAAAGCGCTTTAAATCCATTTTCTCTGCGAGATATTGATTGATTTACATATGCAATGTTCACTTTGAAGAATATTTAACCACCATTTTTTATGTGTAAAAATGTTTCTAAAGGTCCAAGCCGTTTCGAAGGAGTAGGGAAAAGTTACGAAAAGTTGCGAAATTGCAAAATATTTTTTTTTGACAAAAGCATTAATTGCACGAAAAAATCAAATGTTGATATTATTGTTCATGAATCTATAATAAACATATATTTTTTTCAAACCAATTGACCTAGCCGTTAAGGAGGAGTAGGCCTCAGAAAATCACTGTTTTATGGCACTTTTCGGGCGCTTGGCCCTTAAAAAGCTAAGGTAAAACTTTAAACTCAAAACATAACTCATTTTTTAATTCGCTCTAGATTTCAAGTTTAATTTGGGGTGCCATAATTAAATTAAATTATTTTAGTGAGCGTTGAACGGGTGTCGTTACTGAGGCAAACCTAGTAACGACGATATGGAAGTTTTGAATTTATGTTATAAGTTCTTTTTTTATGATAATGGTCCAATTCTCTTCTGAACTACTGGTCAGCAATAGAGTCCAAAAGAGGTTTTAGGTCATAAGCAGGTTACCACGTCTTTATCTGTACTCCATCGGTTTAGGAAGTTAAACCAATGTAAAATCATAACATATCTTTTATCGAAAAAAATGTCTAAAAAATGTTTACTTACATTAATTAAATTTAAATAATCATTGTGTGTCTTTTAAACGATTTATTTTATATAAAAAGACATATCAAGATTGTTTACATTTAGTTAACTACCTAAACCGATGAAGTATAGATTTTTATTATACTAACTTCTGGTTTGATAGTAAGGAGTAGTTCCATATCTTCCGCATTTCTACCTTGTATTGCGCTCAAATCGTCCAGATCTTTCGGTATAACCTGTAAGTAAAAATTAACACTATAAACTTTACGGCATAATGAATCATTTCCCGAAAGCCGGGTTACCAGAAATGGTATAACTTTTTGACCGTCATTATTTCTATGTCCAACACGCCACGGTCACGACTACGTGACAGATTTAAACGCTAATAAATCTTATAAGTATTGTTTTTCTTATTTGTGTTGCTAAAGAATGAAATCACCAAGTTTCTCCATTTACAATAAGATGAGACATTCAAAAAAGTATTGTAACCAATTTTTTTCAATGGAAAAAGATTTTTTTTAGTAATAACTCAAAAGAAAAAAAAACTAAGAAACTACTAACCGTCCATCCGTCTGTCTGTCTTACAAGAGCCTTTAACTCGCCCTACGCCCGCTAGTCCGACTCGCACTTGCCCAGTTTTTTTTTAGAATAGAATAGAATAGCATTTATTCGGCGCAAGCAACACAATATACAACAACATAAAATAATAATAAGAAAAGAGTACAGACATACAATACAAGTTGCAGTGACTGTGCCTGAACCGAAAGGGTCACCAACTCAGCAATTGCTGGGCGTCAAACACCCAGCGCTGATTTCCAGCTGGCACCCCGCAGTGACGCACGGATGATGGTAAATAAAGTATACTTAAACAAATAAATATAATCTATATAAATATAACCCATACTTAAAATAAATATTGATACTAGTGTATTTGTGTGATAATATTGTTATATAGGTACGTAACTAAATATTTTATAAAATGTGCCATGGTAGTTACAAAACCAATTTTCTCACTATACCCACAATATTTCAACAAAATATATCGCGGGAAACATAGTTTCCATTTGTCTCTCTCGCTAAGACGCCGTTTTCTATGACAGGCGTGATGACCTTTGATCCTCGTAACATAGACCATATCGAACTTCTTTCTTGTTAACCGACTTCTAAAAAAGGAGGAGGTTCTCAATTCGGATGTTTGTATTTTTTTTTTTTTTTTTTATGTATGTTCGCGCATAACTTCGTCACTTGCCAACCGATTTGAAAAATTCTTTTTTTGTTGAAAAGGGTATACTTCCCAAATGGTCCCATAGTCACCAAGTCGAGATCTGATGATGGAATCTTGGCGAAATCGAGGGAACTCCTCTAATATTATAAGCAACCATATAGTTCTTTTGGTATTTTCATCAAAGACTTAAGCATTTATAGTCAAAACATGACATTTTATGAAGTGGAACTGGTAAAGAAGACCAGAAATGGCCAACGGAAGTTCATACTCAGACAGATCTCCCAATGAACATAGTTACAAATAAATGAATAGTTCTGAATAGGTATGTTGAAAATGGTATCATCGATGTGACCTGATGATGATGATGGAGCCGGAAGATAGGCACCGGAACTCCGTAATTAATCAATGTATGCTAGCCGTGTTTGGGCTTATTACAATTATCATGAGATGCACTTTGGCTATAAGGTACTATCGAACTGATCTGATGATGATGATGGAGCCGGAAGATAGGCACCGGAACTCCGTAATTAATCAATGTATCCTAGCCGTGTTTGGGCTTATTACAATTATCATGAGATACACTTTGGCTATAAGGTATTATCGAACTGATCTGATGATGATGATGGAGCCGGAAGGTAGACACGGGAACTTCATAATAAAACAATGTATCCTAGCAGGGTTTGAGTTAATTGGAATTGTCATGAGAAAAAGGTACTCTGGCTGTAAGTGTATTGCAACTAAAAAGTGTGAAATAAAAAACTTTTTACAAAAAAAATATAACCGACTTACTAAAAAAAACACTAAAACTATCAAGATAACTTTAATTTCGGAAGTCGGTGTTAAATAACGAAGAGGCAAAACTATTATAGAAACACCGACTTCCGAAATTAAAGTTATCTTGATAGTTTTAGTGTTTTTTAACCGACTTCTAAAAAGGAGGAGGTTCTCAATTCGGATGTTTGTATTTTTTTTTTTTTTTTTTATGTATGTTCGCGCATAACTTCGTCACTTGCCAACCGATTTGAAAAATTCTTTTTTTGTTAGAAAGGGTATACTTCCCAAATGGTCCCATAGTCACCAAGTCGGGATCTGATGATGGAATCTTGGCGAAATCGAGGGAACTCCTCAAATATTATAGGCAACCATATAATTCTTTTGGTATTTTTATCAAAGACTTAAGCATTTATAGTCAAAACATGACATTTGATGAAGTGGAACTGGTGAAGACGACCAGAAATGGCCAACGGAAGTTCATAGTCACACCAATCTCTCAATGAACATAGTTACAAATAAATGAATAGTTCTGAATAGGTATGTTGAAAATGGTATCATCGATGTGACCTGATGATGATGATGGAGCTGGAAGATAGGTACCGGAACTCCGAAATTAATCAATGTATCCCAGCCGTGTTTGGGCTTATTACAATTGTCATGAGATGCACTTTGGCTATAAGGTACTATCGAACTGATCTGGTGATGATGATGGAGCCGGAAGATAGGCACCGGAACTCCGTAATTAATCAATGTATCCTAGCCGTGTTTGGGCTTATTAGAATTGTCATGAGATGCATTTTGGCCATAAGGTACTATCGAATTGATCTGATGATGATGATGGAGCCGGAAGGTAGACACGGGAACTTCATAATAAAACAATGTATCCTAGCAGGGTTTGAGTTAATTGGAATTGTCATGAGAAAAAGGTACTCTGGCTGCAACTAAAAAGTGTGAAATAAAAAACTTTTTACAAAAAAAATAAAACCGACTTACTAAAAAAAACACTAAAACTATCAAAATAACTTTAATTTCGGAAGTCGGTGTTAAATAACGAAGAGGCAAAACTATTACAGAAACACCGACTTCCGAAATTAAAGTTATTTTGATAGTTTTAGTGTTTTTTTTAGTAAGTCGGTTTTATTTTTTTTGTAAAAAGTTTTTTTAGTAAGTCGGTTATATTTTTTTTGTAAAAAGTTTTTAGTAACTTTTAAGCTCAAAAACTTTAGAGCTTTTTTAGGTCTAGTTAACAAATAATATGAAAGAACTCTGATTTAATGTAGCAAAAAATAAAACTGGGCAAGTGCGAGTCGGACTCGCGCACGCAGGGTTCCGTACCATCCGTAGAAAAAAAGCAGCAAAAAAAATCGCGCATTAGAGACCCCCTTAAATATTTATTTTATTTTTAGTATTTGTTGTTATAGCGGCAACGGAAATACATAATTTGTAAAAATCTCAACTGTCTAGCTATCGCGGTTCTTGAGATACAGCTTGGTGACAGACAGACGGACAGACAGTAGTAATAAATAGAATCCCGTTTTTACCCTTTGGGTACGGAACCCTAAAAAAACTGCATTCACATTCCCAATTCTAGCATCTGCATTCATGCATACCTCAACTGTAGGCAGCTTGAATATGGAGACGCCCATAGTGCACTGCGACGTGGCTGGGTCGTAGGAGTTGTGCGTGGTGAGCAGCGTGGCGGCGTCATGTGGCGAGCAGCGCAGGTGCCACACCTCGCCTATGTCGTGCTTGAACACCTGCAAGTGAATAATAGTAAATTAACTGTCGTTGCGCAGTGGGATCAAGGGCCTAATATAAAAGGCAGTACTCCACGATACGGCTCGCTTTGCGAGGACTGTGATCCGAACACTGGCAGACTAATATTAATTTGTAAGTGGAAAATAGCTTGTAGAGATATCTCGCTATGGATAGTAAGAACATTGTTCAGGGTAGTGATGTAACGAATATTCGCATTCGCAAATATTCGCAGAATTCACAAGAAACATGCGAATATTTGGCCATTTTTTTTTTTTTGATAAACAAAAGGGTACCTATCTAAGAATTGATTTAACGGATATAGAATGATAATACAACTGATGTAAATAATGTTAAATATTGACGTATATTCGCGATCAATATTCGCGTTGGCGAATGTAAAAATTCGTATTTGTTATATCACTGGTTCAGGGGCCATAGTCTTAACATAGTTCCTGGTAACCAGTCCATTTAAAATTCCAAAAACTATAGCCTTTATTTTCCATATATCTCATTAGTTTTTCACCAACTGGAGGTTGTCTTTGGGTTCATTAACATGGCAGCGTAAAGGATAATCGTCGGTTGGTATCATATTCCATTAAAAGTAACTAAAGGGCCTCTACAAGTAAGTTTCGGCTCCTCATAGGCTTTCCAAAGGTCCGAGACCTCAGGGTTTAGAGATATATATACACAAAATAGTAATAAATTATAAAATTTATTTAGGGCTATTCTCGGTGTTTCCTTGCATGATCACATCAGAAATGAAGATATCCGCAGGAGAACCAAGGTTACAGACATAGCACGAAGAATCGCCAAACTTAAGTAGCAATGGGCAGGACGCATTGCACGCAGAACAGATGGTCGATGGGGACAAAAGGTTCTGGAGTAGCGACCACGTACCGGAAGACGCAGCGTTGGAAGGCCTCCAACAAGGTGGACCGATGACCTGGTCAGGGTCGCGGGAATCCGATGGATGCGTGACGCACAGGACCGGTCGTTAGTGGACATCTTTCGGCTGATATGATGATGATGAAAATTTATTTAGTAACTTAACACAGTTTTTCTTGTGTTGTATGCTTGACCTATGTCATCCCGTGTTTCGGGTGAGAAAAGGTAAAAGGCATTATGACTTACTTTAGTATGTAGAGCACCAGTATCTTCTTCTAATTCCACTACATGTATCTGGTTGGAGTTAGGTTTAAGACTTTGAGTTCCTATCAGGAACCTGATGGCATCACTCTCTCCATACTGTGGCGATAGAGCTCTGGTCTGGAATGATAATAATCACAAATCACCACAGATCAGATATCTTATGGAAAATGTGGCAAAATAAATATCCATTTTGTAAAAAAATATATTATTTCACACCTAACTTTTTTCTAGTATGCTTAAAAAAGTTGAGAAAAATATATATTGAGGTACTAAAAAGGTAGTAAATATTTATAAAAAGATACATTAGCTGTGTTGTCTAGAACTATGAAAAAAAAAATGGCCCAGACATCCTGACGTCAGAATGTCTGGCCACTTTCTTCAGCAGTTTTCTCGCTGTCAATAGAGGTACCAAATATTTGAAGGTAGGTATCAAATAGTAGCAAAAAGGTAGTAAATTTTGGTATTCTCCAAACATCAAATATTGCTAGTGGTCCAGGGGTCCTGACGCTTATGTTAAGCACCACTCAGCTGAGTTGGTTGGTTGAGAATACTTAGAAAAATTCGGAAGAGGTCTTTGCCCAGCAGTGGGAAAGATTTACGTGTGTTAATATCAATGATACCTATTGAGGTGTGAACCTATATTTCAAACTAGCATTGGTCAGCGGCTTCGCCTGCGTAAATAAAATATAACATGTCACTCAGGAATAAAGCAGATTTCTATTGGTGAAATAATTTTGCAATACTGGCCATGTTCAGAGATTACCTCCTACAAAAAAAAAAAAACTAACTTACCACTCTAAAATGAAAAGTTACCAAAAGAAAAAGTTGCAGTAGAGTCTAGTTGAAGGAGTAGTTATTTAAATAAATGAGGTTGTTAGACTATGAATCGTTTTTAGTCTGAAATTTAGGCAGTGTACCTGTTCTTCGAGTCTTTCTAAGCATTAGAAGTCTCCCTGGGCTCAAAATGGTAATAAAATAAGGATAAAATGTAAGCTGGTTTATAATGACAACATTGTAGGTTTAAAATACATAAATATGGTACCTGGTGCTCTAAACCATATATTATTGAGTTTCCTTCTTCCATTATATGGTACTTTTTAGATTTCAGTTCGTTATTATAGTTTTTTCTAGAATAAAATGTTTATTTTAAAACAGCAAAATATTTTCATTTTACCACAGCACGTTCCATTCCAATCAAAACAGCACAGATGAAATAGATTAGTACAAAACAGTAACGTCATAATTGTGATTTTCTGTCTCTTTTTTTCTTATGTTATTATTCATCAATAACAAAAGAGTAAGAAGATTTTTACGCTTTTAGTCCTATGAAAGAAAAAACTGAAATTACGTATTGACATGTCACTTTCTGACAGCAGTGACAGCGATAGTTTAGTTTTTTAAAGAGCTTCCGATAATTGAGTATTAGTCTTTTTAACAACTTAGCATTTTCTTTTATTGTAGGTAACAAAGAAAATAGAAGTTCTAGTATAGAATAACCGGACAATGTGTGAGACTCTGCAATCATTAAAAAAATGAAAAAAAAAAATCTTTTGACTAGATGGGTCATAGGATTTTCGCTCACCATCGGCCACTGCTCAGTGTTCGTGGGTAAATACGGTAAATGAACGATGATTGTTGCGGGTAAATACGTACTACATACACATACGTGAAACCTACGGAGAACTTTGATAGCGAGAATTTTGTGATGCAGAACAGAATTTGACTGTGTGAAGTCAGTTCGCATGTGGCGGCATAGATGCCGCTAGATACATAGATTACTTGTCGGTCCTGTTTAGAAAAAAAAAACAATAGTCTCTAGCCTGGAAAGTCTTTACATCAAAGATTTTATTTGCTTTACATTAGCTCAAAACCACCGGTATCGAAAACAGGGTCAAGCTGACAGGGCACCAGAAAAAGGAACTTCCTAACTATACGAAAGGCGTTTCAAGAGTAGGTAGTACTACTTTCTGAATCAAGCCCTTAATCCAGTCGCCTATTCGGTCCTTATAATTATTTTTTTCTTCTATTTCATCTCATGGAAAGTGACGATATGGATGAATTTTTCCATAATTAGTACGTGCTTACCAGTTATTGTCTGTCTAAAAAGTCAAACGACTTGGGAATTTTGTATAATATTTAATAATTTAAAAATTAGTTATATTCGACACTTTTTATAAGGTTCTTCTATTAGAAAACAATGATCAAGATCTCTTAATCAACCTTAATTATTGAACCAGTGTTGACTACATCAGATTTCATTTTACCCAAATAATCACCCAAGTCGTTTGACTTTTTAGACAGACTCTAATGATCACATCGGGGTCATAAATGTTGCTTATGTAGGATATATGTAGTTGGCTGAAGGAGAATAGATAAAATTCTGGAGTCTGTAAATAAAGTCTAATTAGCAGTTACCAAGTTGTTAAGGAAATTGAGTACGCTGTGACGCCTCTCCAGCCACTTACTTACACATGCCCATGGCGCCCCCAGATTCCATGGTGGTAGGCCGGCATGGAGGCTCACCGCTTCTTGTGAGGCCATGCGGTATCCCCACACTATCCGGATGGATCCGGCATGATCGTATGTTACAAAGTGCTCTGTGGCATGATCCTCTGGAACGCGTTCAACTTGGCTGCCGCCGTTCACTTCCGTAGCGACAGCGCTCTACAGTCACTAAGTCACTATCTCTACCAGTGACACGAGAGATGTGACGTGGAGCGACATGATGTGTGAGTTTTTTTTCCCACAACTATTACAGAACGTCGCCTAGTCCCAAGCTAAGCAGAGCTTGTGTTATGAGTCCTAGACAACTGATAAACATACATAAATATTTCTAAATACATACCTACATATTATAGATAAATTACACTGAGACACAGAAACAAATGATCGTGCTCAACACACAAACATTTGTCCTGGGTGGGAATCGAACCCACGACCTCCGGCATAGCACTAGAATATGAAAAGTGTCAAGGGACCTCTGCGAGTTGCCTTCGTGGAGTGTTCCTTGCTCGCTGATCAACGTCACACCGTCGACGACGGCTGGTGTTGAAAATCAGCGCTGTGGCTCTGTCTTACACGAACCCCAGCATTTTGCTGAGCGCTGGCTGTTTTGCGCGGATGTGACGAATATCTTACTTACGTACTACTTTAGTCGATATTGTTATTTATTTTATTTTAGGCATGCACAGTGTTTGAAGTAATTAAACACTTTTTCTTTCTTTCTTTCTCTCTTCGGCCCCTCGTACTCTACTTCGCCGCTAGTACCCTATTTTTTTTTTTTTTTTTCGGTGGGAAAAATCATCTTATGACAACCCCCGCTCTTGGGCGGAGCGGGAGATAGTGTCAGACTCTTACTGACTAAAAAACCCATCCCGTTCCTTCAAGCCTTCATACCGGGGCTCGAGCGCCCTTTCGGATTACCCTGGCCCCAGTAGGCTTCGACCCGGCTGGGCCCCTGCTGTTGCTGACAACTCCTTGAGGCGCGCGGGAACAGCGCGCGCCGTCGACGACTTGGGCTTGGTCCGGACGGTTACCGGACGGCCGGACAGCGAGCTACCCATTGCTCACTGTCCGCAAGCCCGCGCCTACGGTGGCCGGAAATCGGGATCGGAATCCCGGCGGCGGCGAGAGCGCCGTTGCCTGATGCGGTCGGCCTCCTCCTTAGCGGGCATTACTGCTTCGCAGAAGTCGGCGACCACCTGACACTCCTCCTCGCTCCGAACCATGGCCTCAACAAAAGCCCGGCGCGACAGGTCTCCGCCGCCGATCACCACCACGAGGGCACGGCGATGCTCCGCCCAAGCAGGGCACACCGCGATTGTGTGCTCCACCGTGTCCTCCGGGCGTTCCGTACAGTGGCGACACCCGGGCGTCACTTCCGCTTTAATTCGGAACAGGAACCTCCCGAAGCCGCTAGTACCCTCGTACTCCTTTCAAAGGTCCAGGTCCCCCGGGGTTCTGAGATATACGTACATAAGAACATAATTAATTATAATACTGTTACTTATCCGCTATGATGCGTTATTACCGCGTAAGCACAAAGACTAGATAATCACTTAATAGCGATGGTTCAACGAGAAAATTGTCTGTAACAATCCACTTTGTAGGAAAACAATGAATAATAAACTAAATAAAGATTTAATTGTAATATCTACTTAAATGGATGTAAAAATAAATAAGTCATTCAAATATATATAAATAATAAGATTTTTTTTTTTTTTAAACACTTATTTCGTAAGGCTTTGAAAAAAATTGTCGTCAATTAGAATCTTTATTTGCAAGACTTACAATGTTATACTTTGTTGACTTTTTAAATTTTTCAGTAAATTATGAAATGTCAAAGTTCATAAAAAATGCCAGATTTTCAGAGGTCTTTACGAGTTTTACATAAAATAAATGAATTTCAATATAAGCCTAGATAATATCAGGATGCTATGTTTCCTTGGTTTCCAAAATTTCTAATGAAAAATGTGTAATAACGTCATAATCGCGTTGAGCGGTTGGATGAAAAAAGTGGAAATGTATGTTGAGTTGCGTCCCCTTAAGAGCTCGTGATAAGGCTTCAGTTCGATGGTACCTTACAGCCAAAATGCAACTCTTAACAACTTTAATAAACAGCTGCAGCTGATGCTTATTTTTACTTATATGATTCAATTAGGTACTATCAACTTACTTACATGTTATTAATGGAGCGGCCAGATGGATGTTAATAGTGGACCAGACGGTTGCAATCTAGCGTCCCAGCCAAGGTAACCTTGGTTGGAGCTTGGTTTGTATGTTTGTGTTGCGGCTACATGGATGTAAACCACGCGTGAACACGTTCGGAGGTTGGTAAAACGGGCCCCCCAACCAAGGACGTTGAAGGTTATGGATTACTACTGCTGTCTACACGAATTGAAACTAGCAAGGTCACTTTGGTTTAGAAAGCTTTTTTACAACCGTCTGGTGACCTCTTAAACCAACGTCCCAAGCAAGGTGGCCTTGGTTTGTGTATTTGGTTTGTGTTGCGGCTAAATGGATGTAAACCACGCGCCAAAACGTTCGGTGGTTGGAAAAACGCGTCTCCCAACCAGGGGCGTTGATGGTCACGGATTACAACTGCTGACTACACGGATTGAAACTAGCAAGGTCACTTTGGTCGGGATGTTGGTTAACATCCATCTGGCCGCCCCTTAAGTGTCTCTTATCACAATTTTTACGTATGCATGCAAGTATGAGAACAGTGTTAGCCGAGTGATACCTAATGGCTCCAACTTACGAGTTGTGGGTCGCGGGTTCAATCCCTGCCAGGCGCACTACTTTGTGTAATTTATTTCATTACCACTGCTCTGAAAACGGTGAAGGTAAACATCGTGAGGAAAGCGGCATGTCCTAGAACCAAAAATTCGAAGACATATATGGTTACCATCAGGTGGAATCGTAGTCAAGTACTATTTTACATCAGATAAAAAACAAAAAAAAAACATTCACCATCCCGCACTGGGCCCGCGTGGTGGATTACGGCCCATTCCCTCTCCTAGAGAGGAGGCCTGAGTCCCAGCAGTAGGAACATTAAAAAGGCTGATAACGATGATGTAGGTATCAGTGACAAATAATTTATTTATAAGTTTTCCTAGAAACAAAATCATAGTTTTTGGGGGCGTGTCACGTGAATCTCCAAGCCAACGCCCCCATTAGCAATTAGCAAGCAGATAATGAGTCACACGGGACGTCATGGGGCGGAAATGGCGGCTATGGTGTACATACTGACCGGAACTGGCAGCGATAGACGTGGGAACATCCGAGCGACGATGGAGATTAGAAAAAAATACCCATGAAAACAGTTCAATTCCCGAATTGAGTTACGATTTTTTTTTGTGACGTAACTACAAAACAGTTTTCAGATTTTTCCCATTACTTGTGTTATGAGACCTTGCTTCATGCCAAATTTCATGATTCTAGGTGAACGGAAATACCCTATGAATTTTGATTCCCTTGAGTGTAGAAATATACGTTTTTAGGGTTCCGTAGTCAACTAGGAACCCTTATAGTTTCGCCATGTCTGTCTGTCCGTCTGTCTGTCTGTCCGTCCTCGCTTAATCTCTGTGACCGTTAGCACTAGAAAGCTGAAATTTGGTACCAATATGTATATCAATCACGCCGACAAAGTGGTAAAATAAAAATTGGAAAAAAATGTTTTATTAGGGTGCCCCCCTATATGTAAAGTGGGAAGTGATTTTTTTTTAAATTTCAACCCTAACGTGTGATATATCGTTGGATAGGTATTTAAAAATGAATAGGGCTTTACTCAAATCATTTTTTGATAATGTCAATAATTTCGGAAATAATCGCTCCAAAAGTAAAAAACAATGTGTGTGTCCCCCTCTAACTTTTGAACCATAAGTTTAGAAAATATGAAAAAAAATCTGTAAAGTAGAACTTTATAAGGACTTTCTAGGAAAATCATTTTGAACTTGATGGAAAGAACAGTTTTTGTACAAAAAGACAAAAAGGTTCTACAAAATAATTTCTGGACTAAGTTTGTAGTATAATCGTATATGCAAGCATTTTTTTAAACTCTTAAGTGGGTACACTTATTGTGACGGACGGGAAACTATGGAACCTTACACTGAGCGTGGCCCGACACGCTCTTGGCCGGTTTTTTTTTGCGATATAAACGTCCGTATTGTTACGCCATTAAACGTGAACCCGCCATATCTCCGAGAATATAAAGAGTAGCACGTAATAATTAAAACGCATTACTGTTCGAAAGGTCTAGAATGGTTATGCGTACCCAGAGTTAGAAAAATCTCGAAACATCCACAAAGTACTTACAAGTAGTAGTTAGGTATTTATAGGAAATGGTACTCTCCGACGTTAACAATAGAGTCGAAATTCGCATGAAAGTGACTCTTATTACCACGAGTAATAAAAATAATTTATGACTTCGAGAAGCGATTCAATTGTTCTGGAATTCTGGATCGTTCGTGGGAAGTCGGTATCTAGAATTTTCTTGGCTCCGCATATAAATACGAGCCCCCGGCCGGAAGCGAGTCAGTTGTGATTTCGACTGCGATCAAGAGCGAACTACCCTAGTACTCGAAGTGATTTTACTCAACGACCTAAGCGATAGTGTAACGGTACTCTAGTGTTAATTGCGATTCGGATTATTGTTGACTGGACTAATTTGTTATTGTTTGTGGTAAATAAAGTTCTCTCGTCAGTAAATCGGCATTTGATTACCCACGTACGTAACAACTGGTGTCAGAAGTGAAATGCCATTAACACCGAGAGACGACGAACAGCGACCACGAACAAGAAGGCAAATGGAGATGGATGCTGCGCGTCATCGTATGGAGGAGGAAGATCAGGCTGGTATGGTAGCAACAGAAGCTGCTGAGGCGCCAACAGGACCATCCTCGGAATTGAACCTCGCTGCGGTGTTGGCCGCCATGCAAGCTAGTATGGAAGCTGTCCGCCGCGACCAGGAAGCCGCTCGCCGCGACCAGGAAGCCGCTCGCCGCGACCAGGAAGCCGCTCGCCGCGAACAAGAGGCCAACCAGCGTAAGCTTCAGGACCTAATCGCAGCGAACCAGGAAGAAGCTCGCCGCGAACAGGAAGCCGCTCACCGCGATCAGGAGGCCAACCAGCGCAAGCTCCAGGACCTCATCGCGGCTAATCAAGAAGCTGCTCGCCGCGAACAGGAGGCTAAGCAGAACCTAATCCTCGATAAGATCGATCACGGCCTCGTCACGTTGGGCGAGAAGGTAAAGAATCTCACCGTAGAGGTCAAGGAGGTTTCCGCCCGAGCTGATAGCCTCGAAACAAGCCTGCTGGACATCAACAAAAAAATTATCAAGCTCGAAGCACGCGAACCCGTTGCTGTCGGCTCATCATCGCACACCCCCTGTTCATCTGCCGCAAAATTTGATGTGCCGCGTTTTGATGGCACGTCTTCCTGGACGGCATTTAAGTACCAATTCGAGACATTGGTCGAAACAAACCGCTGGGATGATAAGCAGTCTTTTGCGGCATTAACTTTGGCTCTACGAGGGGACGCCCTGCTAGTCCTAGAGAACCTCCCTGCGGACGGCAGGACATTGGAGCGTCTCATGGAGGGACTGGACACTCGTTATGGAGACAAACACCTCGAGCACGTTTTCCGCGCGCAGTTACGCGAGAGAACGCAGAGGTCGAACGAGAGCCTCCAGCAGTGGGGAGTCGAGGTTGAACGGCTGGTCCGGCGTGCATACATGTCGATGACACCAGAGATGGTGGAAGTGAATCTGGTGCAAGCATTTATCGACGGTCTACGGGATCCTGAAGTCAGGGCTACAGTGCGACTCGGACACCACCAATCTTTAAAGAGTGCGATGGCACACGCTTTGGAAGTGGAAGCAGTACGACACGATTCTCGTACGCATAGGGTTCGGGAAGTGGTGGTCTCGCCTACAACGCAACCACGTCAACGAGAAGTGGTAGCTGCTTCTGCGGCAAAATCCCGCTATATTCCGACGTGTTACGGGTGCGGAGAAAAAGGGCACATTCGTACCGATTGCCCCAAGAGAAAGAGGGGGAGTGTGGACTCCGGAACTCAAGTTAACGAGGAGTCGTTAAACTAAATGTCGCCAGGGCCGCGGGGCGGGTGCTGGCTGGTCAACTGAAGGCCCCAACCATCACCATCAATCAAGTTCACAACGGAAATAGTTTGATCATCGAAGGGACGCTGAATCATCGGGCTTGCAATTTTACCATTGACACGGGGGCGTCACGGACTGTTATAAGACCTGAGTTGCTGAAACGCACCATCTTGTGGCAAAGGGAGTCTCCATCCTGCCGACTTCAGACAGCAACCGGCCAGCCAGTCTCCGTCCTCGGTGATACAGAAATTGAGATCAAAATCGGTGATCAAGTGTATATCCATCCTGCGTTAATTGCGAATATTACCGACGATTGCATACTGGGTCTCGACTTCTTGCGGAATAACCGATGTATTTTAGATATCGACAGGGGAGTATTGAAATTCCCAGATCAAGAAGTCTTCCTGCGAGGAATTAACTCATGCAACCTCTACTGTTTAAAGAATACTACACTGGCTCCGAGAACAGAAACCTTAGTCGAAGTAAAGTTTCCCAAGAAAATCAGGCAAACAAGATGTGTTTTGGTAGAGGATACTGGCCGGCACCCGGAGATCATCACTGCGAGGACATTAGTTATGACGACAGGGAAATCCAAGGTCAGGATTGTGAACCTTGGGAAAGAAGAGGTCCAACTGAAGAAAAACAGTGTTGTTGGGAGATGTGAAGAAGTTCAGTATCTCCGTCAAATCAATAAATCTCCAGCAAAGCAAGACACGACCAAAGTCGAAACTGATCACATCCAGCAACTTCTGGAAAATTCTAAGAGCAACTTATCGACTTCGGAACAACAGCAAGCCAGGGAATTTCTGCTACGGTTTCGAGATATCTTTGCAACGGGAAAAGACTGCGGGAGAACAGGTCTCGTCAAGCATGAGATAGATACAGGTGATGCTAGACCAATTAAACAGAGACCGCGTCGCATACCCTGGGCTAAGGAAAATGAGGTAGCAGAAATGGTAAAGGACATGGCTGATAGCGGAATAATTGAGCCTTCTACGAGCCCATGGTCTTCCCCCGTCGTTCTGGTGAAGAAGAAGGACGGCAGCACAAGATTCTGTGTGGACTACAGAATGCTGAACAATGTGACGAAGAAGGACAGTTATCCCTTACCAAGGATAGACGACACGCTGGACATGCTCAGTGGCATGAAATGGTTTTCAACCATTGATTTAAAAAGTGGCTACTGGCAAGTGGAAATCAGCGAGAAAGATAAAGAAAAGACAGCGTTCAGTACGGGTATTGGCAGCGGCCTGTGGCAATTTAACGTCATGCCTTTTGGGTTATGCAACGCCCCAGCGACGTTTGAACGCCTCATGGAGAGAGTCATGGTGGGCCTTCTTGGTGACGTCTGTCTGGTATATTTGGATGACGTCATTATAATGGGTCGCACATTTAAGGAAAACCTGAGGAATATGGAGAAAGTGTTCACCAGGATACGAGGGGCTAACTTAAAACTAAGCCCAAAGAAGTGTGCCCTGTTCAAGAAGGAGGTCAGCTACCTAGGACATGTTATTTCCGCCGACGGGGTGAGAACCGACCCTGAGAAGATAAAGGCAGTCCAACAGTGGCCGGTTCCAAAGAACAAAACTGAAGTACGTGCATTTCTAGGGTTGTGCACATACTACAGGCGGTTTGTCAGGAATTTTTCGGACATTGCAAAACCTTTACATCAGCTGACTGAGGATAAACGAGATTTTATTTGGGACAAGAACTGTGAGTCAGCATTCGACGAGCTAAAGCAACGGCTATGTGAAGCGCCTATACTGGGGTATCCGAGCAGAGACGGAAGATTTGTCGTTGATACCGATGCCAGCAACACGGGAATTGGTGGAGTGTTGTCACAAGTGCAGGGCGACAGACAGGTCGTAATCGCTTACTTCAGTAAGGCACTTTCAAAGCCAGAAAGGAACTACTGCGTGACTCGACGAGAACTGCTGGCTGTGGTAAAAACCTTGCAGCATTTCCACAAGTACCTCATAGGAAGACAATTTACTTTGAGGACGGATCACGCTGCATTGAAATGGCTTCTACAATTTAAAAACCCTGAGGGCCAAGTTGCAAGATGGCTCGAGCAGCTGCAGGAGTTTAACTTTGTGACGGAACATCGTAGTGGAAAAGGGCATAACAATGCTGACGCCCTGTCGCGACGTCCATGTAATGATGACTGCAGACACTGCCAGCAGAATGAAGCCCGAGAACGCGTTAATTTAATTAGGGCTGAAGGCGACTACAAGAAGTCCCAGGAAGAAGATGACGATATTCGACCTATACTGGACTGGAAGCGTAGCGGAACTAGGCCCCAGTGGAGTGAAGTATCGTCACACAGTCCCGTAACTAAGAGCTACTGGGCACAGTGGGACAGTTTAGTCCTAGAAAATGATGTGCTTTGTAGGAAATGGGAATCGAACGATGGCAAGGAGGTGACCACACAAGTGATAGTACCACGATGTGAAGTAGTCCCCCTGCTACAGGAAATACACGATGGTGCTTCTGGAGGACACCTGGGCATCAAGAAAACTCTACTGAAAGTGAGACAGCGGTATTACTGGCTCAATTGTAGAGATGACATAGAGCAATGGTGTCGGAAATGTACAGCGTGCGCATCTGTGAAAGGACCACAGACTAGGAGCAGGGGCAGGCTTCAGCTGTACAATGTGGGAGCCCCATGGGAACGCATCGCTATCGACGTCGCTGGACCTTTTCCAGTTACAAATGACGGAAACAAGTACATAGTGGTGATCCAGGACTATTTCACAAAGTGGCCCGAAGTCTTCGCCATACCCAATCAGGAAGCGACGACAGTGGCGAAGAAGGTGGTCGAAGAAGTAGTATGTCGGTATGGCGCACCTTTGGAAATCCATTCAGATCAAGGCCGTAACTTCGAATCTGCGCTGTTCCAGGAAATGTGTACTCTTCTGGGAATTTATAAGACACGCACAACGCCTGCGCATCCTCAGTCGGACGGAATGGTGGAAAGGTTTAACCAAACCCTGGAGAATCACCTGGCTAAGGTTGTCGATGACCATCAGAAGGACTGGGACCGGTATATTCCACTATTTCTGATGTCTTACCGATCGGCAGTGCATGATAGCACGGGACATACCCCAGCAAGAGTGAATTTCGGCAGGGAGATGAGACTTCCAGTCGATGCCATAACTGGCGTGCCACCTGACAAGACTAAGCCAGTTACGGACTACGTAAGTGACCTTCAAGATCAATTGGACGAAGTGCATAAACGAGTTCGTGAGAATAGCATGAACACCAGCGTAAAAATGAAAACTAGATACGACCGTAATGCCAATGCCAAGGGATTTGAGGAAGGTACACTGGTCTGGCTCCACAACCCGCTTCGACGGAAAGGGAAGTCGCCGAAACTCCAAGCTCGATGGGAGGGACCTTACACCGTGTTAAAAAGGATTAACGACGTGACCTACCGCATCAAGAAAGGGCTAAGAGGGAAACCCAAGGTTGTCCATGTGGATAGATTGGCGCCGTATCACGGATCTAATAATGCTCGGGACGAGCATGACTAAGAGGGGGGCACTGTTACGCCATTAAACGTGAACCCGCCATATCTCCGAGAATATAAAGAGTAGCACGTAATAATTAAAACGCATTACTGTTCGAAAGGTCTAGAATGGTTATGCGTACCCAGAGTTAGAAAAATCTCGAAACATCCACAAAGTACTTACAAGTAGTAGTTAGGTATTTATAGGAAATGGTACTCTCCGACGTTAACAATAGAGTCGAAATTCGCATGAAAGTGACTCTTATTACCACGAGTAATAAAAATAATTTATGACTTCGAGAAGCGATTCAATTGTTCTGGAATTCTGGATCGTTCGTGGGAAGTCGGTATCTAGAATTTTCTTGGCTCCGCATATAAATACGAGCCCCCGGCCGGAAGCGAGTCAGTTGTGATTTCGACTGCGATCAAGAGCGAACTACCCTAGTACTCGAAGTGATTTTACTCAACGACCTAAGCGATAGTGTAACGGTACTCTAGTGTTAATTGCGATTCGGATTATTGTTGACTGGACTAATTTGTTATTGTTTGTGGTAAATAAAGTTCTCTCGTCAGTAAATCGGCATTTGATTACCCACGTACGTAACAGTATCTTTTTTTTTTCATTAACTCTGAAGTTTGATTTTTTTACAGGTTCAAGGGACCGCAGATCTGAGTATGGTTTTAATTTCGACCCGATACCTATTTCCGAGATACAGGGTCTTGTATAATCTAATCTTCAACTTGTTTCTATAGTGTTTCGTTTGAGAGTGCAATCAACAAACCGTAGTGTTATTTTAAATTTTTGCAGAAATCTCTGTTGCAAATCATTGCGGTGCAACGCGAACGCGGTTCCTTCGGAGAAGGAAGATAGAGTCGCAGGAGAAGGAAGATAGAGTCGCAGGAGAAGGAAGATAGAGTCGCAGGAGAAGGAAGATAGAGTGCAGGCCCTTATTTGAAAATGAATTTCTATTTATTTTCGGCAAGCGCGAAAGTTTATTTTTAAAATTAGTCGAAGTATACCAGCCAGTAGCCACTATTCGAAATACGTGTGATATAGAGCCTGTCTAAAAAGTCAAACGACTTAGTTAATCTAATCAAATAAGCAAATTCTTGAAATCTGATGTTGTCAACACTAGTTGAACAATCAAGGTTGCAAAGAGATGGTCATTGTTTACATAAAAAATATTGTATGTAATATATGTAACATATATTTTATTCGTTTAAAAATTTCCAAGTCGTTTGACTTTTTAGACAAACTCTAGCAATAAAGAATTAAATTGAGTTAAATATTTTTGAAAAATATTGAACTGTTGCAAATTTCAAACCCGGTGTAACGGGATTACCGCGACTCTAATACCTAGTAGAGGATACGATTAAGAACGACCTTCGCCGGTCTGTTTAATAGATGAAACGTATTTTATGACAAATTTAGTATATTATATAATATAACGCGGGTGGGTTGCCTAATAAATTCCTGGCCAAACTATTATTATTATTTTTTTGGAAAAAATCACCGTTGTGTATGTAGCGACATCTATGGCGCCACATAAGAACTACGAAGAAAGTACGAAATCCTGCATCGCGCATTCACAGTTCTCCGCGCGATTTGAACATATACGATAGCTCGAAATCATCTATTGGGCAGTCGCCCACCAGACTATAACACCTGTCTGGTCGGAGGATCCTCCCTTTTCAATGGAGGCATGTGGGACTTTACTCTCTGTTCCGCATACCTCCAAACTGGTGACCCTCGACAAAGAACGTCAGCGCAGCCTTCGTGCAGCTACTACTTCGTGACGTCATCATCACTTCCTCAAGCTTTCGAGCAGCGAGCCATACAGCCAGCACCCACGGCTATAGAGGGTATCCTGACCACCAGCATGCCTACCTGGTCATGACCTTCAGCCTCATCAGCGACCTTGGCTTGGCACACAGCACCTTCGGCCATTCACATGAAGAGCTATCAAGAACCTCTCCTGGTCGACGCCAGCAGTCAAGCCCTACGTCGCACAAGCACCGCTCCGGAGGATCCTCCCTTTTCAACGGAGGTTTGCGGGACTTTACTCTCTGTTCCGCTTACCTCCAAATGTATAAGGAATAAAAATACTAACCGAAAGTATGAAGCCTTTAGAACATAAAAATGTTGGGTTGCCACCCACCCGCGTTATGTTATTTAATATACTAAATTTGTCATAAAATACGTTTCATCCATTAAACAGAACGGTGAAGGTCGTTCTTAATCGGATCGTAGAATAGAAACCTTCCTTCTTCGATCACTCCATATTTGAAAATGAATTTCTTTTTATTTTCGGCAAGCGCGAAGGTTTATTATTTAAATCAGTGGAAGTATATCTGGCCAAGTACCTATTCGAAAATTGAAATTAATAAGGTTTTGTCAGAATTTATAACCGAATGTACAGTTGCCATCACGGATCTTGAACACTTGCGCAGAAGTCAAATATTCGGTCTCTTTAGTGGAGCGACGCGGGGGCGGGGAGTGTCAGGGATTGGCTAGCCGCGCCATCGCATCATAGACGTCACTCCTCATTTGTTCACTGCGTTGCTGCATGTACCTAACAACGAAAACGATTGGCTCGCCAATGTATGGAATGCGCAAAGCGATCCCTACTCTGACGCCGAACGCTCAAGATCCGTGATGGCAACTGTAATAAGACAAGGATAGGGTTTTTGGCGATATTTTTTCGAGTGAAATTCCGAGGGACATTGTTTTGTAAAATTGGCGTAGTTTTGTATCTCAAGGGACCTTGGGAAACCTTTTTTTTTTTGTATGATGTAATAGCAAAAGAAGAGCAAAAGTTAAAAAAAAAAAATGTTTTATTAGTGATATTGGCCAAAGTTTATATATGTATTTCAGGGACCCGGGTTTTCCTTTCAGAAGTGATCCCATAGCCCCAGTAGGCTTCGACCCTGCTGGGCCCCTACGGTTTGCTGCCAACTCCTTAAGACGCGTGTGGAACAATACGCGCCGTTGACGTCTTGGGCTCAGTCTGGATGGTTACCGGACGGTCGGAGGGCGAGCTACCCATTGCTCGCCGTCCGCAAGCCCGCACCTACTATGGTGGCTGGAAATTAGGATCGGAATCGCGGCGGTTGGGGCGTGAGGGCTGATCCCCTGCGTATTCGGCTGCCTCCTTTGCTAGCATTCTACTTCTACTACTTCGCAGGAGGAGGCGACCTCCTGGAGTTTACCAGTAACCCTGTAGATATAAATACGGTAGATCAAGTCTTCAGTCTTAGTAAAAATACCTCGTGCTGAATATAACATAAGTAGGTAGTCATAATAGTCATAATATATTATAACGATTCTGTTTGTTCGTCGACATCAAAATATGATTGTTTAACTGAAGTTTAGCGCCGGAATTTGAAGAATGTAACGTGCGTATGATGAAGATGAATGGGTTTTTACATGTTTTTTACGATATTAGTCACGAGATAAATATATGTATACAATTGCCGAAACGGATTTTGAGTGCTCGGCGTCAGAGTGGGGATCGCTTTGCACATTCCATACATTGGCGAGCCAATCGTCTTCGTTGTTAGATACATGCAGCAAAGCAGGGAACGAATGAGGAGTGACGTCTATGACGCGATGGCGCGGCGAGCCAATCACTGACGAGGAGTGTCAGTGATTGGCTCCCGCGTCTCACTTCGCACCACTAAAGAGACTGAATATTTGACTTCTGCGCAACTTGAAGCCAGCGCTCAAGATTCGTGACGGAAATTGTACCTAGGTATGTATAAAAGAAACTGACATCAACGAACAGTCGAAACTCGACGAAATCGACTAGGAACGTGAAATTTTGAACAAAGCATCCTTTTCTGATGTAGGTGAGCCTTAAGCGAGTTTTTTTCCAAAATTCTTCCCTTCCAAAAGTTGCTCAAAACATCCAATAACTTCTCCCGCTCTTGGGCGGAGCGGGAGGAAGGGCTATTACTGACAAAAACCCACTTCAATGTTCCTTTAATCGTCCACGACTTCGATGTTTAGCCAATTACAAAAAAAAAAAAAAACATTTGACATGATAACACGTCATCTAAGGCTACAGGCATTAAAAACCAACTCATCGGCTGGTCACATGTCCGAAAGCGTTGTTATTGTCTATTATCAGTTTACTAGAAACGCGATAATACTGATAAACATTAGTCACTCCTCTTTGTTACGACATGCTCTTATTTATGGTCAGAGGTCGCGCCGTTCGCGCGTAATTATATTAATTATTCATTTTATATTGCACTTTGTTATTGGACTCATTAATCGGGGTATCGCTTTCATAGGGTAGGGCTCCCCCGTGCGTTCATTGCGTAATACGGTTATGACAGTTGTTTCTGTTTTGACAGAATAGGCCGTAAAAAATGTAATTAGTCCGTCTTTTAGATTATTCAAAAATAAGGGACACGTATTTTTTTATTTGTAAGTTAAACCAAAAATGACAAAGATATAGCCCATTAAAAGTACGTGTGACGTCACGCCGTGCTGCATTTTTCGCACGGGTTGACGTCACACGTAAATTTAATGGGCTATATCATTGCTATTTTTTGTTTAATCGAAAAAAGAAAAAATACGTATCCAATATTTTTTTATAATCTGAAATACGGACGACTGTAATTATTTTGACCCTGGACACTACCCTATCAATCAAATTCATAAATTTGGGTGTCTTCATCATTTCAGCCGAAAGATGTCCACTGTTGGCCTCCCCCAAGTGTCGCCGATCCAGTCCGTCTCGCATCCATTATATTCCTGCGACCGTCACTAGTTCAACGATCTACCTTGTACGTTGCGTCTTCTGTTGTGTGATCGCCACCCCAGAACCTGTCGTCCCCATCGATTATAGAACATTTAAAAGAGGTTAGAATGGCCTTGTGGGCGGGGCAGGAGTGCCACAAACTAGGGCAATGCTCATAATTCAACTACCAATAGCAAACTTGTGATCTAAGTGTGCTTGGTCTGTTAGTTGCGTAATGCGCGTTCGTATTGGTTTATTGCCTGTTGTGGAGTTAAAGGGTGGGAGACAAGCGGCGACACTCGTTGTAGTACAAATCAGGAAGTATTTCCTTTCTAATCTTTCATCTTTTCTGTGCCATCGACCATCTTTTCTGCGAGCAATGTGCCAATGTGATCTGGGTGTACAGTAATATAGTTAGTTATTCGACTACCCCAGATGAACTATTAATATTATTTTTCTCGAGTGTTGGTGTTCACGAGGATAAGGCGCTGCTCCGCCCAAGCGGGGCACACCTACACCGTATGCTTCACCGTGCCTTCCTGGCGGTCCGCATAATGGCGACATCCGGGTGTTTCTTCAGCCTGAATCCGGAACACCGGGAACACGGACCTGCATCACGCGGAAGGCGAGGACTCCGTAATGCCTCTCCAGTCACTCCTCAAAGTTTGAGTTTCACGTCGAGAGTTCGCAAAGTTGCGACAGTCACTGTCTCTGTACTGCAATGACATCGCACTGGAACTCTATACTCCATGGCGATCTTGTTGCGGTATCGCAGACGAGTTTCACCCCGTATTGCACCTCCATGAACAGATTGTGTATGCGTGCAAGGGCCAGGTGCCCTAGTGCTGCGATTTAAAAAAATGTAGATTATTGAAATTCGGACACTAAACTCAACAAGATATTGCAATTGCAATGAGAGCAAAAACGTTCCAAACACGATCACTTTTTACAAGCTTTTATTTAGTTTAACCTGTCCCAATGTTTGTCCGCTGCAAGCAGGCATGCAGCATGCAAATTTTATTTTTGAGAATCAAGTAAAAAAAATTAAATCTTGCATGCGTGTGTAAATCAGATGACAATACAAAATTATTATGACATGGAGCTGATCTGGTGATTGATGGAACCGGAAGGTGGTCATAGGAACTCAGATAACGGTCTTGATGCGTATTATAATAATAATATTCCACAACTATCACACAGCGCTGTCTAGTCCCAAGCTAAGCAGAGCTTGTTTTATGAGTACTAGACAACTGATAAACATTCTTATATTTTTCTAAATACATACATATTACAGATAAATTACACCCAGACACAGAACAAATGATCGTGCTCATCACACAAACATTTGTCCTGGGTGGGAATCGAACCCATTAATAATTATATAGTTATATACATGCTATGAAAAAATAATCTTCACTAAAAACTTGTCTAAGTCATCTCTCAGACGTTATTACGAGTATTATATGCTCTCAAATTAGATCCTACCAAGTTACCTTGTTTGGAATGAAAATTAAGTAGGATAGAATTTTTAAGGACCTATAGAAAATGCTTCATGTTTTACTATTATAAGTACCTAATAAAACCGTTTAAAAATATCTACCGGCCTGCAACTTATTATAATATCTAAAGATGAATAACCATGAAGAAATTCTACAAGAAGCAGTTTGGAGCCATCACAACTTACACACGTCTTTATAAAATATTTCGTTCCTAGTTTCATATTCACATTTCGCAACATTTATTGTAATATGCTTATGTAGGTTACGCACGCTCACCCACACTGAATACCGATAAAATCCCAGATTATTATAAAAATACTATTATATTAAATCTATTCTCGGTTAACTTCTGAATAAACCACACAAATCAATCAAATTTTATTTTTAGAAGGATAAAAATATTTTTTCGAGTAATATTTTTGCGTAGGAAGAAGCAGTTTTCATTATTTTCTACAAAAACAACTACGGACCTAGTAAAACATCTAAAATATACAAAATTATTTTTACTACAGGCGAAACCTGAATAAAGTTTGTTCAGAATTAGTAACTGAATGGATTCCAATAGTTTTTACACCATGTTATGTTTTTCCCAAAACTATTTAAAAAGGTCACAAGTTGGACACCATCGGCACTAAGTACGACCTGTACGACACAGGTCATAGCAGGTATTAGGTGCCAGCAAACGGCTGGATGCAAGTGCAAAAAAACCCTTCAGTCGCCTGGATGGTACGATGACTATGTATTTTTGCTGACATAACAAGCTTATAACTTTGTGATTTTTCATGATACATAGATTCTTTATATAAAAATACTAGACACGTGTTTTGGGTTTTGTATAAACTAAAACTAAGTTTTGATTACAGTAAATTAAAAAAATAATAATAATAAAAATAAAACCCTACGCTAATTAGTTAGTTTTAAATTTTAGTTGGTTGTAATTAGCGTAGGGTTTTATTATTATTTTTTTAATTTACTGTAATTATAGTTTTTAGTTGTGTATGTAATAAGTTAAATTGATTTAAAGTTAATAAAAGGTATAACAGTTTTGATGCATGACCTATATTTTTTTTGTTAATGTTTTTGGCTTGATCTTGATACTTTAGAGTAAATCTTCATACTCGTATATGGATACCTAGTTCATTAGTTTTCCATTAGAATGTGGGTGCAACACCGTCTAATGTTTTTTGTAGTATTTGGCCGTAAATGTACCTATCCAGTCAACCTTCTCGGCAAACTTCGCTAAGGTAGCCAAAACTACAATAAAATTTTCAACTCCATTTTACCAAGATCGCGGCTGTTTCAATGATTCCACATGTTGTCCAGTTGTGCAGATACTTGAGATAGCGGTACAAAGCTACAGCAATTTTACATCACAATAGATTATAGATTGCTTCTAGGCAAGCGTGTTCTATCCACATCATCGCTTACCATCAGGTGAGAGTGTGGTCAAACGCGAGCCTATCCATTATAAAAAAAAAAATCAGTATTCACTAGGAATGAATAATATTTTAATATTATAATATTTTATTGAAAACACTTGAATACAAACATCAATGTCGCCCTGGCTCTTGTACTAGGATATCCTGTATCACAAGAGCCAGACCTCTCACTGTATTCATTAAAGAGATTAGAATCAGTAGTAACAAGATAGACAAAAAAAAAAAGATAGCATGCAAAATAATCATAACAATAATATACAAGGTGTAAGGGACAGCCCTCCACAAACTTTAAGGGCTTGCTCAGTAGACGAAACAGAACAACCTTCCACAATTATTTTTTTCAGGAAATCAAAAAAAAAAATCGGCTTCGCCATACAAATTATCCAATCAAGTTTATCATTTTGTATGGTGAGGCTGATTTTTTTTTTTCGTTTCCTGAAAAAAAATCTTGTGGAAGGTTGTTCAGTTTTGTCTACTGAGCAAGCCCTTAAAGTTTGTGGAGGGCTGTCCCTTACACCTTTTATAGTGTGTGTAGGGAGTTGGGGTGTGTAATTGTGTAGTGTATAGTGTGAGTGATTGAGTGTCAAAATTTATGTTACAGTTCCAATTAATATTTCTATTTCTTCGTAGTTAAAAGTGTCTAACCACTATGTAAATGTTTTTTTTTTCATTTGCGAATATATAATGAAAACAGCCACTGAGCTTCACTCCACGAAATCCCGGCAAAAATCCAGGACCTATTTATAAACCTTCGTCCACAGATTACATAAAGCAGGCACCAAAGAGTCAGCATCAAAAAGTTTACGTCGAAAAAAATAAAAACAAAACTGGAGTTAGCAACAGACTGGCCACTGTGACCATTAAAAAAACAAGATTAAGGGCGAACGTACACATGTGACGAAAAAGCTAGACAAATATAAGAGGCCTTATTTAGAGTCTGTCTAATAAGTTAAACGACTTGGGTAATTATTAGGATTTAATGAAATCTGATGTAGTCAACACGGGTTCAATAATCAAGGTTGATTAAGAGATAGAGATGATTGTTTACTAACAGAAGAACCATATGAAAAGTATCGAATATAAGTATTTTTTAAATGATTAAATATTATACAAAATTTCCAAGTCGGTTGACTTATTAGACAGACTTATATCAATCAAAATATACAAGATTATTTTTAGTTTAAGCAAAAATCTGAAAATAGTTTATTCAGAATCAGTAACTGAATGTATTCCAATAGTTTTCACACCATGTTATATTTTTCCCAAAGATATTTAAAAAGGTCACAAGTTGGACACCACCGACACTAAGTACAACACAGGTCGTGGCAAGTCATAGCGGATATTAGGTGCTATGAAACAGCTGGGTGCAAGTGTAAAACCACCCCCCAGGCGCTTGGATGGCCCGGTGACTATGTATTTTTCTGACATAGCAAGATTATAATTTATTGTAATTTTTCATAATACCTTGTAATTTTTCATAATACATTTATGAAATTTTGTACATAAAAATGCTATACTGACGTTTCAGGTTTAAAATTAAGGCTGTATAAAAGGAGAAATTGACTGACTGAAATAGCAACGCACAGCGGAAAGTACCAAGAGTAGATGCGTGGAATTTTGCACAAGGCTTTCTTTTATGACGTAGGTTATCACTAAGAGAGCTTTTCCCAGAATTCTCTAAGGGAATGAAACAGGGTCCAAAGTTTGTATGGAGTAACCTACATTCCTATGTATATTTCCTATATTTTGAACTGTTTAGCAATTGACGAAAATCGCCGGGAAATTGATAAAGACGATATGATTAGGTCATAGGGTCCGTACTGGGGCCAGGGTTATCCGAAAGGGCGCTCGAGCCCCGGTATGAAGGCTAGACGGAACGGGGTGGGTCTTTTAGTCAGTAAGAGTCTGACACTATTTCCCGCTCCGCCCAAGAGCGGGGGATGTCAATGCATGATTTTTTCCCAACATAAAAAAAGGGTCCGTTTTTTTTTTCTTTTTTATCTGTGGCCTCTCGGAGGTCAACCTAGGAGGTTGTCGTCTGCTTAACCGGACTTCCCTGTGGCGGCCCTGATAAGAATCAAAGCCTCCAGCCAAGGCTTACTTAACTAAATTATAAACTAAGCGACTACGCTAAGGGCACCCCCTGTGGGGTATGAGCCTCGGCTTAGGGCGTCGCTGGGGGAGGGCAGCAAGAGACGGGCTGAATTGAACAAATCATAGGGCGCATCTCCTTTTTAAGGAAATTTCACGCCGACTAGTCGACACTGCGTGACCAGAGGGCTGGCTCGTTCTTCACCCAAATAATTAGCATTGCCATTCAACGTGGCAATGCTGCCAGTCTTCTGGGCACATTTCTGGGTGACAGCGGTGTGGAGGAGTACTTCGACGTCTGAGTGTACTGTGTGTTTTTGTATTATATTTATGTACATACTTAGATAGGTTTTAGTAAAAATAGTTTAGTTAATATTTAGTTATGTAAATTAAGGTAATTATGCTTATTTATATATGAATTTAGTGATTGGTGAGGGTCACAGGAATTCGATGGATGTGAGAGTTGTGAGACACACATTATGACTGGTCGATGTAGCTACACTTGGAGGAGGTTTTGTCCAACAGTGGATGTCTTTCAGCTGAAATGATAACTACGATGATAATGACGACGAATTTAGTATAGATTTAATACTAAGTTATTTACAAAACGTGACAAAAAAAGTCAAATTTTACCACGCATACAGAAATCATATAAGATACTAATATTGCAAACAAGAAAACACTTATTTCAAGAGAAAATCACTTCACTAAAGAAATAACACTTATCCTCAATGTTTGCGCAAACAGTGAACTAAATAATAAACTGTCGTGCCCATCATAGCAATAATAAGCAAGTCAATAGCTAACGAGAGTCTGTGTAAGTAGCGGCACATCCGCTTGTAACTGTGCCAACTGTGCGGAGGAAAGCTTACCTGCATTCTCCATTCGTTTAGAAAGATACTTAAAGGTAAAATATAAGGTTACGCCGCCCTGCGTTGCAAATTTCAGGTTAGTTTTAACATCGGACAGTGAGCAATGGGTAGCTCGCTGTCCGGCCGTCCGGTAACTGTCCGGACCAAGCCCAAGGCGTCGACGGCGCGCACTGTTCCCGCGCGCCTCAAGGAGTTGTCAGCAACAGCAGGGACCCAGCCGGGTCGAAGCCTACTGGGGCCAGGGTTATCCGAAAGGGCGCTCGAGCCCCGGTATGAAGGCTAGAAGGAACGGGTGGGTCTTTTAGTCAGTAAGAGTCTGACACTATCTCCCGCTCCACCCAAGGGCAGGGGATGTCAATGCATGATTTTTTCCAACCATAAAAAAAAAAAAAAGGTTAGTTTTAACATTGCTTGTAAGTATCTCCGTTTGTATGGAAAGCACGCACAGTCCAACATACCGAAAATGCATCCACGCGCGTTCATGTAGATCACGCGCCTACATGCGGAGAAACAAGCACACACGCGCGTGGGTGCGGGGCGACACGCAATTTATGGCACACTGAGTCTCGTAGTGCCGTGCGTGATTTTGTATGAAATGAGTTAGAGCCTGCGTGAATTTACAAAACGCAACTGCGCGCGTGAGTGCGTGAAAAACCCGCACGTTGATGCAGATCTGCATTCCCGCAAGTACGTGCGTGGGTGCGTTTTTACGGGCTACGCTGCGTGGTGCGTGGCAATGTGATAACCACCATATAAGAATCAGCGATACGCTGTAGAGCAGCCTGGAATCGCTCTGCCACTGCGCCGTCGTCAAAAGTCAATCTCTCATATTATATGTCCCAGATAAGTATTAAATTCTACCTCCTTCATATTTTATACTGGCTATCTCGATTTGGTATCCGACCGCCTTAAAAGCATCGGAAAATGCGAACTCTAAATTTAAACGCAACGTACCAAAGAGAACAAGAGTTTTAGTCGTAAAAAGCGCATAAAGTTATAGCGGAGCCTTTGAGACGGTCCGCCGGTATGCCAACGAGCAGATTTTGTGACAGGCTCGCGAAGGCATTTCGCCGATACTTTTACCTTTTATTCTAATGTTTTAAAAAGCTTTTACTCCAATATCCATTAGGAATTTAGATGTAAGATTTATGTTAATGTTGGTTTGTCATTCAGCTTAACCTCTAACCGTTTATTTTTCATATGAATGATCCTGCGGTCTTTCCGTCCGTTTATAATTTAGAGGTCTTTGAAGCTAAAGTGCAAAAAGGAAGGAGAAGGAGGAGGGGGGGGGGAGTGGGTGTGTGTAAGTGTGTGTTGTGGTGTGTGTGTGTGTGACTCTTAGTAAACTAATCCGTTTCACCATTAACGATTGCATTACTGCTAACCATCATGCGGGATCGCAGTCAAGCACTGATTTATAACAGTTAAAATAAACAATCCTGTTTCTAGTGGCAAATGGTTATTTCCTGTACATTTAGAGGCGTTTACGAGAATATAAAAAAGAAGGCAACTCATCGGGAAGAGGTTATGGGGGAAAGCTTTTCCAACCAGTTAGGACAATGTATGCATATCTAGCCTTATAATATACCCACTGCTAGGACTCAGCCCTCCTCTTAAACAGTGCAAATGGGCCGCCTATTGTGTGCAACATGTAATTTAATAAACGCACATCCTCAAAGTAGTACGTTCAGAATTGGGTACTGAATCGATTTCAGCTGTTTTTTTTTTAATGTGTACCTACTTTGATAAATTCTTGATTGTGTCACTAGCCTGTTTGTGTGTACGTGCTAATTACCAATCAGAAAGCTCTACTAATGCAGTACGTCGATAATTTGATTTGTCTATTATTAGGATTACTTATTTTAAAAAAATACCTACATAAGTGTATTTTAATAAAATTTTAGTGCTTGAATGATGTGTATATAACTGAATTTCCTAATTGGGGTGTATAGGGGATGAGGTTATTTATTCTAGTAACGTGTTGTATAATTAGCCAGTGGGACAAAATAGGTTGAAAATATTAACACACTTCTGTCACCATCCTTTTTTTCTATCAGCTTCTTGGGATTCGTCATCATCATCATCACCAGCCTTTTTAATGTTCCCACTGTTGGGACTCAAGCCTCCTCTCTAGGAGAGGGAATGGGCCGTAATCCACCACGCGGGCCCAGTGCGGGTTGGTGAATGTCACATGTCTTCGAAGTTTTGGTTCTAGGACATGCCGGTTTCCTATGTTTTCCTTCACCGTTTTGAGAGCAGTGGTGATGAATTAAATTACACAAAGTAATGCGCCTGGCTGGGTTCGAACCCGCGATCTACAAATCTAAGTCGGGGCCGTTACCGCTTGGACACCACTGCTCACTGCTCATGGGATTCATCAACTCTCAAACTACAGGATTAAAATCTCTCACAACCCATGGAATCACAGAAGCTGTCCAGGTCGTCCATCTGTGGAAATGCCATATTGAAGGAGTCACCACCATAATGGTTCAGGTTTTCAGTAAAACAAAAAACTATACGGACAGCAGTTAACAGTTTATTGTATTGGGCACGCCCCAATTATGGCAGTAAGTCCTCTCTTTGAGGAATGGCTGGAAAGACAACACGGCGTCCTTACCTTCGGCATGACGCAGGTTCTGGCCGAACATGGTAAGTTCGGGAGGTTCCCACACATTCGTACGGAAGAAACGCCCGGGTGTAACCATTGTGTGGACCGCCTAGAGGACACGCTGGAGCATACAGTAGAGGTGTGCCCCGCCTGGGTAGAGCACCGCCGTGTCCTCATGGGGGCGATCGGAGACAGCGGTTTCTCGCGCCGGGCCTTGGTACAGGCCTTGGTCCGGTGCGAGGAGGAATGGCGCGTGGTCGCCTTCTTTTGCGAAGCAGTAATGCTAGCAAAGGAGGCGGCCGCACGCGCGAGGGATCTCACGCGCCAGCCGGGATCTCGATCCCGATTTCCAGCCACCAGGACGGCGAAAAATGGGTAGCTCACTGATATAGGAAATGGATGGAAAATGAATACACTCGGTTTGCATAGAAATGGATTAAGAAATAAGCCAGAACCTCCTGAACATCTTTATTCATCTAGTTAGTTTAAAAAAAAATGGTGGTGTGAAAATTAATACCACCACTTGCCTCTTAGCCGTCAGCTTTTTTTAGTCAGTAGTAGTCAGTGAAACTATCTCCCACTCGAGATAGGTTCACTGACTCATCTCACGGAGATGCAATTGGATGGTTTTCCCACCTACAAAAAAAAAAAACTAGGGCGGGCATAACATATTTTCTTATTCTACTCAGTCCTATCAATCGTCAGGATATCACTGACTGACTCTATCTTCTCTTTATGATTCCTTACAGAAGTGAATCTGTTTGAAGAGCTGTCTGAGCTGCCTTGAAAATGATTTCTTCTCAGTTTAAGAATGAGCCTCTATCATCATTATTTCACCTGCAAGACGTCCACTGTTGAATATCCTCCAAGTGTCGCCACAATGACCGGTGCTGTGCGTCTCGCTTCCTTCAGAATCCCGCAACATTCACCAGGGCCACCTTGTGGGAGGCCTACCAACGCTACGTCTTCCGGTACGCGGTCGCCACTCCAGAACCTTTCGTCCCCATCGACCATCTGTTCTGCGAGCAATGTGCTCTGCCCACAGCCATTTAAGACAAGGGTATTTAAAACACTTACATTGAGATCACAAAGAGCGATAAAAGGGCAATTACTCTTATAACGGCATTAGTGAGACCACTCAAAGAGTTTTTGTTCTTAGTGGAAGACACTTGTAAGTGCATTTGTGCTTACAACAACATTATCAAGATTAATATAAGATGAAAAATACACTTGACGAGACCATAATACAAATACAACCACTATAAAGGTAAATACTCTTATAAAGTGCGCCCAATTCCACACTTATAGACGTTAATAAGTGTTATAAAAGAGTAAAAAAAATTGGTCTTATTAATTTATTATTATTGGGGTTTTAATAATTATATTGAAATTCGTACCCACACACGTGATACTTCTTCATCAAACACAATTTGTAACTGTCCTCATCTTGATGGTACTCAGACTATCAATTTATACCTGGGGATTTTAGTGGATAGTCATCTTAAATGGAAACAGCAGACTGATGCCACAGTTTCACGGCTAAGGAAGCTTTTTTATGACGTTTAAAAAACTAAAGGACCCATTACACTGCGCTGAATATCGCGTGCGATATTCCGACTCGTACTATTTTTCATTCATAGAAAGACAGTCTAACCCTTATTACACTACGCGATACGTCGAACCATAGACTAGACTGTCTTTCTATGAATGAAAAATAGTATGATGGCACGCGATATTCAGCGCAGTGTAATAGGTCCTTAAGATCTGTTGTTGACTTTGAAAGCTTAATTACAATACACCCCTATTTTTTAATTAGTACACAAAAAAATGGGGCTCTATCTGTACCCGTCACTCATCATATTTTTGTAGTCAAAAGTAGAAAAAACCGAAATCCTAAAATTGACCACGAAAAGGTAAATTCATCATAGAATCAATCAAACAACAATTGCTAGTAGAAAATACTGCGGGCAGTGTTTTTCCTTAATAATTGTCACTTATTCATTCATTAATCAATAGCCTGCACGATATTTCCATAAATTGAGTGAGATTTTGGGACATAAACCAACGCTAATAACTTTGCTGTTTATGAATATTATTTATTGAGATTTTGCTTATAAAATAACAAGGGCTTTTCTAATAAGCCCTTTAAGTATGTGTACTAATTAAAAAATAGTGGTGTATATTTCTCGCTAGCCCAGTCAGTGTTAGGTTATTGCCTTGTTGTATGGGGAGGAGCTCATAAAACGACTATTTATTAATTTATTAGTAATAAGCATACCAACAGCACAATCACTTACAGTACAAATAAAACTTACATCTAAAAAATGACATTTCAGTAACCACGCAAATAACAGGTATGCATGACATTGAAAAAATGAGAAATTAGAGACAAAGAAAAACAAAAAGTGTGTCTAGTACACCTGGATCCAGAACACTACAAAGACAAAACACACGAAAATATAAAAAACCGGCAAAGCGTGTCGGGCACGCTCAGTGTAGGGTTCCGTAGTTTCCCGTCCGTCGCAATAAGTGTTCCCACTTATGAGTTTAAAAAAAGGCTATTTGTTACGTTGACATACTAAGTACGGAACTCTAATAAATACGGAACCGCAAAGGACGGTGTCGGTGATAACTAAAACAGTATGCAAGTAGTAGAAATTTCAGCGATTGTGCACTCGTAAAATTACGAATATATTTAAGAAGTAACGATTTTTTACCACGGTAGGTCATGAAAGCACGGAAAATCTTAACATCGACTTTTAAAAAGATGACGTCATTACGCAACCCCATCTATCGAACCATTTATGAACTGGTTTTTACCTTAACATTTTGATAGATGGCGTTAAAAAAATGAATTTTAGTTTTGTTCTAAATTGCCTTAGCATGTTCCTGATAGAAGTTTTATGTAGTTATAAGATAATACCGCCAATGCCAAGGAGATACCAACCGAACAATTCGGTAATACCCGACCCCATCAACTCAGGAAACAGCGCGAACGCGAAATAGTCCAAAGTCTCTCGGGGAATTGGGTTACTAATTAATACATAGGTACCATAAGAAGTTTTCGGTGCTAATTTTGGATTGCGAGAACCGATTTTAATCATTCTTTTTTTTGTTTGAAAGAAGATACGTTCAGGATAATAAAATATGTAAACGAAGTTAAAAAAAACCGGCCAAGAGCGTGTCGGGCCACGCTCAGTGTAGGGTTCCGTAGTTTCCCGTCCGTCAAAATAAGTGTACCCACTAATGAGTTTAAAAAATGCTTGCATAAACGATTATACTACAAACTTAGTCCAGAAATTATTTTGTACAACCTTTTTGTATTTTTTGTACAAAAACTGTTCTTTCCATCAAGTTCAAAATAATTTTCCTAGAAAGTCCTTATAAAGTTCTACTTTTCAGAATTTTTTCATATTTTCTAAACTTATGGTTCAAAAGTTAGAGGGGGGGGGGACACACAGTTTTTGGTTTTTTTTGCGATTATTTCCGAAATTATTGACATTATCAAAAAATGATTTTAGTAAACCCCTATTCATTTTTAAATACCTATCCAACAATATATCACACGTTAGGATTGAAATTAAAAAAAAAAACACTTCCTACTTTACATATAGGGAGGCTACCCTAATAAAACATTTTTTTCCAATTTTTATTTTACCACTTTGTCGGCGTGATTGATATACATATTGGTACCAAATTTCAGCTTTCTAGTGCTAACGGTCCCAGAGATTAAGCGAGGACGGACAGACAGACAGACAGACAGACAGACGGACAGACAGACATGGCGAAACTATAAGGGTTCCTAGTTGACTACGGAACCCTAAAAAATGCTTGCTTAAACGATTATACTACAAACTTAGTCCAGAAATTATTTTGTACAACCTTATTGTCTTTTATGTTCAAAAACTGTTCTTTCCATCAAGTTCAAAATGATTTTCCTAGAAAGTCCTTATAAAGTTCTACTTTTCAGATTTTCTAAACTTATGGTTCAAAAATTAGGAGGGGACACACACATTGTTTTTTACTTTTGGAGCGATTATTTCCGAAATTATTGACATTATCACAAAATGATTTTAGTAAATCCCTATTCATTTTTAAATACCTATCCAACAATATATCACACGTTAGGGTTGAAAAAAATCACTTCCCACTTTACATATAGGCCCCCCTATATGTAAAGTGGGAAGTGATTTTTTTTTTAAATATACTACCCTAATAAAACATTTTTTCCAATTTTTAGTTTACCACTTTGTCGGCGTGATTGACATATATATTGGTACCAAATTTCAGCTTTCTAGTGCTAACGGTCACAGAGATTAAGCGAGGACGGACAGACAGACGGACAGACAGACATGGAAAGAAAAGAAAGAAAGAAAAACTTTTATTTGTACCTCACGCATACAGCAGAATTCAATAATAAAATAAAAATTAAAAAAAAAACTTTAAAATCTGTGCAAGGCCAAAAGGGCGCCTAACTCAGCATATGCTGCGATATTTAAAAAAATAAATAACGCAGCGCTGGTATTCTGTTAGGGCCCGTGGTCGCACTTGGCGAAACTATAAGGGTTCCTAGTTGACTACGGAACCCTAAAAACGTACACTATTCACACTGTTTAGGCGGCGTCTGCTAAGAGCATCAGATGCTACCTTTTGTAAATTTTCAGATTTTTCAATTTGACAGGTAAGTACGATTTGGGGGGGGGGTCATGTCCCCTGTGCACCCCCTTCCCCTTCGGACCGCGCCTGTGTGTATATCTACGAGATTACGCCGAGGAAATATTTGAAAGTTACACAAAATAATAAAATGTCTTTTAAAAGTGTCTGGCAAAAACCAAAATCTTGATTAGTTATATATTTACTACTATGTTTTTTTTTTATATAAAAATAAAATCGCTGTTACGGGGCCGCGGAGTCAACATAAATCAGAAATAGACAGGCACTTTTGAATTGTTAGAATGTGGGTCAGTCAAAAACAAAAATGTGAAGCGAAATTGCACGTTCCAAAGCGTAGATCTATAAGGAGAAGAACGTGCAAGAAACTCCATGAACACTCTTTTTACATAGACCCGGGTGAAGTTCATACAAAATACTCAGTCACAAAGTATTTTCGCTAACTTAAGAGCCGATTGAAGTCTTCAATCGGCTCTTAAGTTTGCGATTCTTCAGGCTATGTCGGTAACCTAGTATTTGACAACCCTTTTAAAAAAAGACGAGGGGAAAGGGTATGACAAAGACCTTTTAATAAACGCACAGATCCATATTACAAATGACCAGCTGTCTCAAACACAGTAAACAACACTGATTAACGACAAAATAATAACAGAAATACTTATGATGTAATACAAAATACGTAATTCTGTAATCAGTAACAAACGTATCTCTCGGTCCAACGAATCAATAATGTTTACCACCGGAGACCCGGAGTACACACGTGATCATCAAACTGCAACTAATCACAATATTTCGACAAACGCACAAACTATAGCTTTATCAGACACGACTATTTGCCAAGAGGTCAGAGGGAGCCGGTCAAACAACGGACCACTCCAATTCACAAACTCTACCGTATTTAGAGTCTATTAAAAATAATCACAATTATAGATAATATATAGCAAAGCTAACAAAACTGACGATGAAAAAATACACACTTCAGTATCGCCCTTATACTGTGACAGTAACGAGGGGTGGGGCGAAAAAATTCATAAATCGAACGGTAAATTTAATGTTGCGCAGGAGTATATCATTTGAATTGTACGCGAAGGAATATCAGTTGTGTCTTGGAGACGGCGGGCGGCGGTCGCGTGTCCGGCGGACAATTACCTATATTTAGTGTTGTGTCTAATAGTGCAATGAAGTGGTCGATATTTGTTTGTTTGGTCGTGTGCATGGCGAGGTTCTGCGACGGCTTCGGTGAGTGCAACCTTCGGTTAACTAAAAATTTAGGAGCGATCCTCTAATTTATCAAATTAAATTTTTTGCTCCCCATTTCTAGTGTTTATCTTTATTTGATTACAAATGGTTTTAATTGTGGTTGGTGCCATAGGTCGTGTCAAAGGGTATGAAATCGCTGTTTTTAATTAACGCTGAGTCTGAGCACTCCTCTAATTTCCGTGCTAAACTTGAAACATTTCGGCCTTCATGATAGTTTATTGGCAATCAATATTCTCAATAGTATTCTTTAGCATATATAGAGCACTTAAGAGTGCTATAGTTAATATCTTGAATCAATCATCGGGTCACTTCAGGGACAGTAGTTTCGGTGTTTTTGAATAATTAGACATTCATACAATGATGACCGTTAAATAAATCATCCCATTCAGCTCTATCCGTGAGATACAACAATCCAGTGATGACGATATGAATGGTTAGTTCCGATAAAAACTTCGATATCGCGGTGTCACTGGAATTCCGGGCTTATTCATTGTTTTTATTAAAACTATTGTGTTATAGGAGTTTTCAGAAATCAGAAACGTTTTTTCCATTTACTTACAGAATGATACTTTTGAATTGTCAAATTTGTCGGTCAGTCAAAAAAAGTAAAGCTAAATTGCACGTTCGAAAGCGTAGATCTCTAAGGAGAAGAACGTGTAAGAAACTCCATCACATTATTCATCATCACAGCTCTCAAAAAGGTGAAGAAAAACATCGTGAGGTAACCGGCATGTCCTAGAATAAAAAAAATCTGAGAAATCAGAAATGTTTATTACAAATACACCAATTACAAACACTTTTGAATTGTCAAAATGACGGTCAAAAAAAAGTGAAGCTAAATTGCACGTTCCAAAGCATAGATCTCTATGGAGAAGAACGTTTAAGAAACTCCATGGACACTCTTTTTCAAATTTTTTTTTGCGATTCCGTATTTTTAATTTTGGTTACATATGTATTTTTATCGCTTCTATTATGTGAGCACAATATAGAAAAATAAGGTTTTTATTATTAAATTATCATTCATACAAAAGAATAAAGGATAATCTACATTATTTAGAAATTTAAATAAGCCTAAGTGTATATCTCTAAAACACATAATATGACGTCAAAAATCCCTGATTGGATACACAGAGAATAGAACAGAATATAATATAATAATATTAAGACGACACCACTCGAGAGCAGTGGTGGCCTGGCGGCAACGGCCCCTACACTTAGGTCGCAGGTTTAAACCCAGCCAGGCGTTACTCTGTCTAATTTATTTCATCATCTCTGCTCTCAAAACGGTGAAGGAATACATCGTGCAGAAACCGGCATGTCCTAGAATAAACAAATCAGAGAAATCAGAAACGTTTATTTCAAAAAGACCAATTACAAACACTTTTGAATTGTCAAACGGTCGGGCAGTTAAAATGTGAAGCTAAATTGCACGTTCTAAAGCGTAGATCTCTATGGAAAAGAACGTGTAAGAAACTCCATGGACACTCTTTTAAATTACATTATGAGATAAATAATTTTAAATCATTATGAGTTAAATAAATCTTAGTTACATGTTTTTGTCGCTTCTCTTATGTGAGTGCAATGTGGATAAAGAATAAAAAAAAAGTATTCAAAAAATAGAAATTGAAATACTTAAGTTTATATCTCTACCTTATATACATAATATGACATTTGAAACCTCCTATCGAATGGACAGAGGTTTAAGTATTCTACACTCATATTATAAAGAGGTAAAGTTTATTTTTTTGTTTGTAGGAGGTAATCTCTGAAAGTACTGGTCCGATTGCTATAATTTTTTCACCGATAGAAAGCTGTTTTATTCCTGAGTGACATAGGCTATAGCGGACGAAGCTGCGGGCAAAAGTTAGTTAGATAATATTAAGATTGTGTCACAACACTCTATAGCAGTGATGGCCCAGTGTCCACACGTTGCATGCTGCAGGTTTAAACCCAGCCAGGCGTTAATTTGTGTAATTTATATCATCATCACTGCTCTCAAAACGGTGAAGGAAAACATCGTGCAGAAACCGGCATGTCCTAGAACCAAAAATTGTAAGAATCAAACTGCATTGGACCCGTGTGATGGATTACGATCCATTCCCTCTCCTAGATGAATATTACAAGGTTGAATAAGTTATGCTACTATCTATATTTTACTTTATCTATACATATAAAAGGAGGAACTGACTGACTCATATATCAACGCACAGCTGAAACTACTGGGGCTAGTATCCATGGAGTTTCTTGCACGTTCTTCTCCATAGAGATCTACGCTTTGGAACGTGCAATTTAGCTTCACATTTTTTATTTTTTATTTGGACTGACCGACATTTGACTATTCAAAAGTGCCTGCAAATCTAAAGGTCTACTTGAAATAAATATTTTGATTTGATTTAGGAGCGTGAAATTTTGTACAAAAATTTCCTTTTATAACGTAGGCGAGCACAAAGAGAAGATTTTCCAAAATGTGAATTTTGGGAGTGAAAAAGAGGGTTCAAAGTTTATATAGAAAGTTTACTTTCACGCGGGCGAAGCCGCTGGTAGATGCTGGTATTGTATAAAAGGAGAAACTGACTGACTGACACATCAACGTACAGCCGAAACTGGAGTTTCAATTTCACGTTCTTAACGTGAAATTTTGCACAAGGTTTCCTTTTATGATGTAGGCAAACACTAAGAGAGGAGCGACAAGAAATATGTAACCAATATTTATGTAACTCATAATTATGATTTAAAAGACTGGCCATGGAGTTTCTTGCACGTTCTTCTCCATAGAGATCTACGCTTTGGAACGTGCAATTTACATTCATTTTTCATTTTGACAATTCAAAAGTGCCTGTAATTGGTCTATTTGAAATAAATGTTTCTGATTTCTAATGATTTTACGATATTCACCTCCTAAAGGGATGGCATGGAGGTCCAAAGTTTGAATGGAGAAACCCATTTCCATGCGGGCGACGCCGCTGGCAGAAGCTAGTATCCTACATGACACCTTTAGAGATAACTCTATGGGTCTCCATTAATTATTCAAAACACGTCTTCAACTTTCATATATCAAAGCTCCAAACAAAACAATCGAAAGGTTCTATTATTAGAAACTAGTTTAAAATTCGCATGAGTATTGTAAGCCCGTTGGGACATTTTTTTCTGGCAGCCCATATTTACTCTTTTTTTTCTGTCAGTCTATATTTTCTCTTTTTTTCTGTCAGCCTATATTTACTCTTTTTTTCTATCAGCCTATATTTTCTCTTTTTTTTCTGTCAGCCTATATTTTCTCTTTTTTTTCTGTCAGCCTATATTTTCTCTTTTGTTTCTGTCAGCCTATATTTTCTCTTTTTTTTCTATCAGCCTATATTTTCTCTTTTGTTTCTGTCAGCCTATATTTTCTCTTTTTTAAAAAACGTTACACCACACTAGAAATTTCTACTATAGGTGTAACTACTACTATAATATAACTACTGTACGTGTGTTCACAAACATGTAAATTCATTTACACAAGACACCCAGACCCGGAACACCTATCTCTAGATTGTACAAATATTTGTTCCGTGAAGGAATCGAACACGCTACAAGAAGAGCAGAAGTCAATCGCTCAACCACTGCACCAATTGGGCCGCCAGATATTAGCAAGTGCAATCGCATTGTTCACCATTGAGAGCAGTGGTGGCCGAGTGATAATAGCCACGACTTACGAGTTGTAGGTCGCGGGTTCGAACCCAGCGCGGCGGATTACTTTGTGTAATTTATTTCTTCACCACTGCTTGAACCAAAAATTCGAAGACATGTATCAGTCACCAACCCGTGGTGGATTACGGCCCATTCCCTCTCCTATAGAAGAGGCCTGAGTCCCAGCGGTGGGAATATTAAAAGGCTGATGATTAATCGCATTGTTCCTGTCACCTTCTAGGCCCGTGTAAAGCCTTATCTGCCTTTTGCACTATCGGAGTGTGAAACTAGATTCCGAGATGCTTCTAAGAATTTTCTAACGGGAAAATCTTATAACACTTAGCTCAACCTAGGATAAGCACTAGCGATCATTGTACAAAACTAGCTACTGCCAGCGGCTTCGCTCGCGTGATAGTAGAAAATTGTCTCAAGGGAACATATTCCTGGGGTAAAAGGTTTCTTATGTGCTATTCTAGGATATGATCTATCCGTGTGCTAAATTTCATCCAAATTTATTCAGCCGTTCGAGCGTGAAGAATTAACAAACATACACTCAGAAACTATAGCCTTTATTTTAGTGTGATTGTATTAGTACCTTTATATATTACACAAATAATTTAATTAAAAAATCATCATCATCAGTTAAGCTTCAAGGAATTCCTATAATTATATTTACAATCTTTAGGGTTCCGTACCTCAAAAGGAACAGATAGAGCCCTCATAGGATCACTTCGTTGTCCGTCTGTTCGACTGTCTGTCTAACAGGACCCTTTATCTCGAGAACGCATGGAGGTATCGAGTTGAAATTAAAAACACTTAAACTCAACATTGCGGTCCCTTGAAGCTGTGAAAAAATCAAACTTCTAATTAAACGAAAAAAAAAGATACGGCCTTTACGTAGCAAAAACGTATATTTGTACACTCTCAAGGGAATTAAAATTCATAAGGTACTTCCCGTTGACCCAGAATCCTGAAAGGCTTAAAGCAAGATCTTATAGCACAGGTATAGGAATAAATCTGAAAAAAGGTAGTTGTTACGTCACAAAAAGAAAATACGTTTTTTTCTTTGTGTTTTTGGAAATATCTTCGAGAATCCATTCGGGAATTGAACTGTTTACATAGGTCTGTAAGTTTGCTCGGAACCCTCGGTGCGCGAGTCTGTCTCGCACTTCGCACTTGCCCAAGTTTTATTTTATACCAAATCTCATCAATGGTCTTTTTAGGGTTCCGTAGTCAACTAGGAACCCTTATAGTTTCGCCATGTCTGTCTGTCTGTCTGTCCGTCTGTCCGTCCTCACTTAATCTTTGTGACCGTTAGCGCTAGAAAGCTGAAATTTGGTACCAATATGTAAATCAATCACGCCGACAAAGTGGTAAAATAAAAATTGGAAAAAAATGTTTTATTAGGGTAGCCCCCCTATATGTAAAGTGGGAAGTGTTTTTTTTTAAATTTCAACCCTAACGTGTGATATATTGTTGGATAGGTATTTAAAAATGAATAGGGGTTTACTAAAATCATTTTTTGATAATATCAATAATTTCGGAAATAATCGGTCCAAAACTAAAAAACAATGAGTGTCCCCCCCCCCCTCTTTTGAACCATAAGTTTAGAAAATATGAACAAAATCTGAAAAGTAGAAGTTTATAAGGACTTTCTAGAAAAATCATTTTGAACTTGATGGAAAGAACAGTTTTTGTACAAAAAAGACAAAAAGGTTGTACAAAACAATTTCTGGACTAAGTTTGTAGTATAATCGTATATGCAAGCATTTTTTTAAACTCATAAGTGGGTACACTTATTGTGACGGACGGGAAACTACGGAACCCTACACTGAGCGTGGCCCGACACGCTCTTGGCCGGTTTTTTTATCTTTCGTAAGGAAAACCGCCAAAACCTATAAATTCATATTCATATAGGTAGCCGTTGCTATTTATTTATCCTGTTTTGGAATTTCTCGGAACCCTGCTAGCGAATCTCTTTTACTCTTTTTCTCATCGTTAAGTAAACTCATTTTTATCCTTACACTCCTAGGTTCAGTTGAAAACCAGCGTCAGACAACTACCACGTAGTGGTCTTGCATTTTTTTTTATCTTAAGTTTCAACATGTTTTTTTTTTCTACAACGTTTGTACGCTAAAATAAATATTTTTCTTTCTTCTCTTTCTTTTTCATAGTCCTGTGAAAAAAATGCCATCCTCTTACCTTAAGAGCCGGTTATGGTCATAGAGTATTTTATAGGTAATGGCCCGGGTCTATGTCGACTTCGCGGCATCGTAATATTGATTTTATTTTTATAAAAAAAATATAGCAACTATTTAAGATGATTTTGCCAGACCTTTTAAAAAGAAGCTTTATTATTTTAGTCACTTTCAAATTTCCGTGACGTAATTTCGTAGATATACGTTTGAAATCGTAGGTTAGGGTCAGATTCGTGATTTTTTTTATCGAACCAACTAATTTATATCATGTTTTGAATTTTACCCAGCAGTAGATTATATGGTAAATTTCACGGTGTTCTCTTTTAAATTTGTGAATTTTCTGAGGTTCAAAAATCTTCAAAATTCGTGCAACCTTGCTTTAAGAAGGCACTTCCCGACCCATCTATCGTCATCGTGAGCGTGGTTTAAAAGCTTGTTGGTTTATCCAACGCAATGTATAGTAAAGTGGCAACGCGAAAAAAGAGAGATAACGCCTGAACGCTCTGTTGGCAGTCAGTAATTACGTTATTTACTCGAATATTTCACAAAACCTGTTCCAGGAAATACGTATTTATAAAAAAAAAAAACAAAGGGTTTGGGAAAAAGAATTCGTCATTCAAAATCTCGATTAAATGTACATTAAGGTTATATTTTGTTTACTTTTTTAATTTGTGAGTACATTATGAAGGATCAAAGTTCACGCAAACTAGCAGATTTTCAGAGGTATGATAATTATGTTTAAAAAATGGGTACCAGAAGTAAATGTTTTTTTTTTTAGAAAGATTTTATTATAAGTTAGTTAACGTTATTATCGCGTAAGAACGGTTGTATGGAAATGTATGTCGGGGTAGCCGCTCTTAAGGGCCAAGCGCCCGAAAAGTGCCATAAAACAGTGATTTTCTGAGGCCTACTCCTCCGTAACGGCTAGGTCAATTGGTTTGAAAAAAATATATGTTTATTATAGATTCATGAACAATAATATCAACATTTGATTTTTTCGTGCAATTAATACTTTTGTCAAAAAAAAATATGTAGCAATTTCGCAACTTTTCGCAACTTTTCCCTACTCCTTCGAAACGGCTTGGACCTTTAGAAACATTTTTACACATAAAAATTGGTGGTTAAATATTCTTCAAAGTGAACATTGCATATGTAAATCAATCAATATCTCGCAGAGAAAATGGATTTAAAGCGCTTTCCGGGCGCTGCTGGCCGCAAATAAATGCACAGATTTGCGTACTGCCGCCTAGGCGAGTGCGAGAGTTGCGTTCACATAATTTCGGCCAGATGGTTCAAGGAACTATACGCCTTAATACATTGTCGCCCGTATCAGCACACTAGGCATTCTAGTGACTCTAAGCTTAATCAGAAGAATCATGTTTTCAAGGCCCTTCTTTGATATTTCGTCACGTTCGAAAGGTTTTTGAAGGCCAGTAAGAAGAAGAATAAAGTTTAGAAATAAACGTTCACATAAAAAGTTTTGTAACCGGTAACACCATCAATGACGGTTCATTTAAAACTCGTAAAAATTCACAAGTGTCTTTACGAAAAGCTCGCAAGTAGTTTTTGAGTTTTTAATAATAATAATTTGAAATATGCAAATTAAATGCATCTGAATACGAAACCAAATTGCAAATTAAGTTAAACATATTTAAATGAGTTGCATAATTTTAAATACAATTTTGCTTCTCTTTGTACTTTGCACTGGCTTTTGCCCGCAGTTTCGGCCGCTCGTATAAAATATAGCCTATTCACTCAGGAATAGAGCAGCGTTCTATAGGTGAAACAATTTTAGCAATCGGACCAGCACTTCCAGAGATTACCTCCTACAAATAAAAAAAATCGTAAAAAAACAAACTTTACCTCTTTATTATATTAATGTATATGTGGACTAAATAAGTTTTAAATGAAGAACATACAACAAACGTAATTGCTCATCAAGACCATTCCAAAACCTCTAACACAATATGGTTATCTTTTGACGGTCAGTAGCTACTAGCTAGCCACTATGGGACTCCATCATCAGACCAGTTCAATGGCGCCATATTGATGCATTGTCATCCAAGTTACATAGGTATACAAAATTTCAGCCCAATCGGTTAGGGGAACTGTTTCGAAATCCGTTTTCAAGATTTGCCCTAAGCAACTGAACTTACACGTATGTCATCCATTTTAAATACACGTTGCAAATTAAATAAAAGCTTGTAAAAATATGAACTTCACGTTTTAAAATATTAATCTGCATGATTCTCATATGATTTGACCATCACATGGATGCTGTATGGACTTTAAAAGAGACTTTGTACCTTAGCCTCATTTAGTTTACAACTGACGAAAAAATTGACATGTAAAAGTGTTTTTAAAACCAAAACAAAGCCATTAAATGTATTCAGTTAAACTGAAAGCCGATCGCAACAAAGATGAGTAAAGGTTCAAAAGGTTGACTATAATAAATCTCATCATAAAGTCAAAGTTACAAAACCACAAAGCCAAAAGTCATACAAACTTTAAAAAAAAAAAATACAACCGACTTCAAAAAGAAACTGCAAAATAACTTTAAATTCGGGAGCCTGTGTTTCTGGTTTTAGTCATTTTTTACCACAAAAACAAAAACGTTTAAATTATATTATTCACTTTTGAGTTGTACCACAGCACAGCTAGGATGGAGCGATGTCAGACTTGTACTCAAAAAATGAATCGTCGAAATGGTTTGACGATACATTTGGCAGAACAATATACAAAAAAAAAACTGACAAAATGAGAATCTAAGGAGGCTCTCAATTGGCCTGAATTTTTGGAAGTCGATTGAAAAGTGGTGGCCCATTAGTAAAGGCCCCGACTTGTGACTTTCACGTCCTGAGTTAAAACCCAACCAGACACTGTGTAATTTATTTCACCACCCCTACTCTTAAAACGGTGAAGGAAAACATCGTGGGGAGAGCGGCATGTCCTAGAATAAAAAAATCGAAGACAGAGCACTAAGGCCAATTCCCTCTGTTAGAGAGGAAGTTTGAGTGTCAACAGAGGGAGGCTGATAAGGCTGATTATCATATAATTATGATATAGACGAAGCCACTGACATTGGCGTCTGGCGCCAGCCAATTCCATTCCTATCCAAAGTCCGCAACAATTTAGTTGTAGACGTTAAAAAAAAACAGTTCTCAGTAAAACTATTGATGTTCATAAGTGATTGGTGGCCGTTTGACGCAAACCGAAGCTCTATTGGATCCAATTGGGCGTGATTGGGCTGATTAGTAAGGCGCCAAAACTCGTACTGCTTTCGACATTGGTTTTATTATTAGCCTTATCAATAATCAGTTTACTTTTTCCAATATGCTTCATCACAATTTCTGCAACCTAGCAGCGTTGCCGTATCACATTGTCGGGTGTGGAAGAGTCAATTCGCCGATACCGCATAATCGTCGACAATCAATAACATAATTTGCCTAAACATTGCTCTGGACAAGTCCACATATGGCGGTAAGTCCCCTCTTTGAGGCGTGGCTGGAAAGACCTCACGGCGTCCTTACCTTCCGCATGACGCAGGTCCTCACCGGACATGGTTCGTTCGGGAGTTTCCTGCACTGGATTCATGCGGAAGTGGCGCCCGGGTGTCGCCGATGTGCGGAATGCCCGGAGGACACGGTGGAGCACACAGTCGAGGTGTGCCCTGTTTGGGCGGAGCATCGCGGTGCCCTCGTGGGGGCGATCGGCGGCGGAGACCTTTCGCGCCGGGCCTTGGTTGAAGCCATGGTTCTGAGCGAGGAGGAGTGGCAGGCGGTCGCCGACTTTTGCGAAGCAGTAATGCTCGCAAAGGAGGAGGCCGAACGCATCAGGCAACGGCGTTATCGCCGCCGCCGCCGCCGCCGCCGGGATTCTGTTCCCGATTTCCGGCCACCGTAGGCGCAGGCTTGCGGACAGTGAGCAATGGGTAGCTCGCTGTCCGGCCGTCCGGTAACTGTCCGGACCAAGCCCAAGTCGTCGACGGCGCGCGCTGTTCCCGCGCGTCTCAAGGAGTTGTCAGCAACAGCAGGGGCCCAGCCGGGTCGAAGCCTACTGGGGCCAAGGATATCCGAAAGGGCACTCGAGCCCCGGTATGAAGGCTTGAAGGAACGGGATGGGTTTTTTAGTCAGTAAGAGTTTGACACTATCTCCCGCTCCGCCCAAGAGCGGGGGTTGTCTTAGGATGATTATTCCCATCGAAAAAAAAAAAAAAAAAAAAACCACGAGTAACCGTTAGCTTTATAGGTCTTAAGTCCACAGCACGAGCCCGTTTTGATGTCAACTGCTCGGCTGCCATATGTGGACTTTTTTTTTTATGGTGGTAAAAAATCATCCAATGACAACCCCCGCTCTTGGGCGGAGCGGGAGATAGTGTCAGACTCTTACTGACTAAAAGACCTGAGCTACCCATTGCTCACTGTCCGCAAGCCCGTGCCTACGGTGGCTGGAAATCGGGATCGGAATCCCGGCGGCAGCGAGAGCGCCGTTGCCTGATGCGGTCGGCCTCCTCCTTAGCGAAACGGTTGTAAATGTTACAATTGTAGCTTATTGGCTCATGAAATTAGGAGTAGATACGGCTGTAAATGTAATGTAGGTATAATGGCATAATTATGTATCTTTGCAATTAGAAGTCAATCAATTCGACTATCCTCAACTATATTTGGATTTCTCATCTTCCCATGACCTTAATATGAAAACAGTTAAGCAAGAAATAAAAACCAGAATGGAAAATTGTAGATCAAGGATCACACACCACCTCAATGGACTTGCAAAACAGTTAATGAGCGACCCAACCATACTACGAAGGACAACATGGAAAACCTCACACCTATTTTTGTAGACCGTGATTAAGATTAAGCGGACTTGTCATCGGACATGTACCGCGCAAGCCTGATTTATACAAATACCAAACTATTGCTGAATATCGTTCGGATAGATGGCAATACAAAATATTGATTTTAAAAAAATTCAAGAAAAAATTAGCGTGTACTGTAAATTCCATCCGGGTACTAGAATAGAAGCATCTTGTGCGGTCTCAAGGAAAACCGTTCCCACACAACGCAATCACGCCATTGTCACTCTAATTATATTACTATTTGATATCGTCTCATTGTATGCTGTAGATCCTTCAGCTTGTGAAGGTCGTGGGTGCGATCTGTTAGCTTGTAATAATAATAATAAATACTTTATTATTCCGCCAGCGGTCCACCCAGAACGGCAACAAGTTATTCGATGAATTTCCACCCTAAGAAAAACGGGTGATCTTGAACCTCAGCAATTTAATACCGATTTTGGAGAGCTAAGGCTCCGGACAGACGCGGGTTTGCCGACGGCATATAATAGACAACTCGCTGTTCGGCCATCCAGTAGCCACCGCTGCCAATCGCCTCCAGGAGGACACGGCGATGTTCAGCCCAAGCGGGACACATCTCCACCGTGTCCTCTAGGGACTCCGCACAATGGCCTCCGAGCATTTCTTTCGCCTAAATCAAACCTCCAGAACCTCCCGCGAACTTACCATGTCCAGTAAGGACCTGCATCATGCGAAAGGTGAGGATGCCGCGATATAACTTCAGCCACTTCTCAAAGAGGGGACTTACCGCTATGATTATGGCGTGCGGTGCCCAAATATTTATTGCTTTGTATTTATATATTTTTTTATTCAAATTTTTTGGGTCCGTAGCTCAAAAGGAAAAAAACCGGAATCTTTGTAGGATCACTTTGTTATCTGTCTGTCTGTCTGTCTGTCTGCTGTCTGTCAAGACCCATTATCTCAGGAACGCGTTGAGTTAACGAGTTGAAATTAAAACCATATACTCAAGTTTGCGGTCCCTTGAAGCTGAGAAAAAATCAGACTTCTAAATTAAAATGTTTTCTATGAAACGCAATAATTTCTTTGCATGCGACAAAGGAAATAATGTTGTTACAACAACTAGACATTGAAAAAAACACCCATTGTCTAGTTTTATGCTGTAATCTTCTAGTTGAAGGCTAAGACTGTATGTTAGGAACATCAGTAGGTATGCCCTTATCTACACTATTGTCATCTGATGATAGACCTGAAATTATCACTGTTGTACTTATTAAAGCTATTTCGCCTGCTAGGTATACGCTAGGGAATATTGAAATTTCTTTATTTTCACTTATACACCACTATTTTTTAATTAGTACAAATACTTAAAGGGCTTTTTAGAAAAGCCCTTGTTATTTTATAAGTAAAATCTCAATAAATAATATTCATAAACAGCAAAGTTATTAGCGTTGGTTTATGTCCCAAAATGTCACTCAATTTATGGAAATATTGTGCAGGCTATTGATTAATGAATGAATAAGTGACAATTATTATTGTAAAACACTGCCCGCAGTATTTTCTACTGGCAATTGTTATGTTTGATTGATTCTATGATGAATTTACCTTTTCGTGGTCAATTTTAGGATTTCGGTTTTTTCTACTTTTGACTATAAAAATATGATCAGTGACGGGTACAGATAGAGCCCCATTTTTTTTGTACTAATTAAAAAGTAGGGGTGTATAAAACAGTTATGCGAGACGCACAGGATCGGTAGCTGTGGCGACGCTTGGGGGAGGCCTATGTCCAACAGTGGACGTCTTTCGGTTGAAATGACGATGATGATGAAAACAGTTCAATGGCCAAAAGACCTTATTTTAAACGAATTAAACATAAAGAATGCGTATTTTCTACAGCATATGACGCTTATAACTATAAAACATTTATGAATGCGTATAGTAAGATACAAAACTATTTGCTATAAATCTTCGTTGCTATTTATCTTTACCTTTTATCTTTATTTGAGTTTAATAACTAATGTACGCGCTATGATAAGACACAAAATGCACTTTTTTAAGTAATAAACTATTTATAAGAAATTGTAACAAATACACTGATATTAATTTTACATTAATTAAGCTAAATGCAAATGAACTTGTTCGGTTTATTATTATTCGTTAAATGGTAGGTACCGTAACGTAACGTAACGGTAACGGAACGGACGGACGGTAACGTTTTTTCTTTCTTTCTTTTCTTTTCTTTAGGTAATAATTACCACCATTACCGACCTACAAATTAACGCTTTATCGGTTTGCGTTGAATTGGGCCGATATTTTCGAGACCTATACGCCCGCGCGCTGTTCCCGCGCGCCTCAAGGAGTTGTCAGCAACAGCAGGGGCCCAGCCGGGTCGAAGCCTACCGGGGCCAGGGTAATCCGAAAGGGCGCTCGAGCCCCGGTATCGAAGGCTTGAAGGAACGGGATGGGTTTTTTAGTCAGTAAGAGTCTGACACTATCTCCCGCTCCACCCAAGAGCGGGGGTTGTCATAAGATGATTATTCCCATCGAAAAAAAAAAAAAAAGACCTATACGCCAGGGTCGTGTGCTAACGACTGGGTACTCCATCGCATTCTCCAGCTCTTCAATCATTATAGGTGACAGAACAGTTGACGAGATGGAGTATTCGGTCATGGATGTGCGATCCTGGTGGAATAAATGCCTACCATCTACCATCGGACAAACCAACGCACGGCGAGTATCCACCCTTACGTTGTTGAAACATATACGGTCCGGACTAAGCGTTTCGCCTCGTCATTTATACCGCGTACTTCGAGAGACTGGAACAGTGTGCCTGCTGCGGTCTTTCCGTCTGATTATAATTTAGGTGTCTTCAAGGCTAGAGTGAATAGGCTCTTAATAAACTAGTGCGCCTCACCATCAAAGATTGCATCACTGCTTACCATCAAGCGGGATTGCAGTCACTTGACTGCAATAAACTAGTACTTACTAGTTTATAACAGATAAAAAAAAATGCGGGAGTGTTTGTCGGATGTTAGCGGTTAATTAAAATTTCAAATTTCATTCTGATCAACTAAACAACAATTTTATTGACACAAGGATAGCAGTCGGCCTCATAATGTTCCCACTATTAGTACTCAAGCCTCATCTCTAGGAGAGGGAATGGGCCGTAATCGACCACGCGGGCCCAGTGCGGGTTGGTGGATGTCACATGTCTTCGAATTTTTGGTTCTAGGACATGCCGGTTTCCTCACGATGTTTTCCTCCACCGTTTTGAGAGCAGGGGTGATTAAATAAATTACACAAAGTAATGTGCCTGGTTGTAAGTCGGGGGCCGTTACCACTCGGTCACCAATGCTCACATAAAGCATATTTGCATTGGCAATCTCTGCAGTTGCGTACACGGCGGTAACTTTACAAGTTTTTACAAGTCCAGCCACCATTACCGACCTACAAATTAAAAACTCTCCGGCCCGTCTCCCAAGCTCCCAAGTGTACATTATCAACGCGCGAAGACTACGGTAGCGACGTCACAGCCTTATCTTAGGTCGTAGGTCACCCGACGCGTTCATTCATAGTGGACGTTCCGACGCTATCTGAGGATGACGTGTGCGACCACGCGCCGACCGCGATGCCGGATTTTGTCAAATTTAAATACGCTAATGACAATATTTACTATTATTAATAAGAGAGATATGATTGCTTTTGAGTTACGATTATGAGGTTGTCTTGTGTTTTCATAAGTAAAATATTGTTGGCTCTACAAACTGTATGATATTGAAAGAAACTGACAAATTGCAAGTTGGATTCACACATGAAGTGTTGAGATGATAATATATGTTTCTGCATCACCCTAAGGTCGACTGGTAGAAAATGCCTAAGGCATTAAGTCCGCCTTTGCATAGTTTTTATTACTAGTACGTGAAGTTTTAATGAATAAATAACATTTCTTGGTCGGGAAACCCTCTTGATTTGTAACTTTATTTTAATTTTAGTTGTAGTGGCAATAGAAATTCACATTCTGTGCAAATTTCAACTCTCTGCATCTTACAGTTTTAGAGATACCTACAGTCTGACTGACGGACGGACAGACAGACAGAGACGGACAGACGAAAATACTGACAACGGAGGCTTAGTAATAAGGTTCCAGACAGCACCTTCCGGTTACAATCCCCTAGAAAAGAAGAAGCCAATTTCAAAATATATGAAATTGACTTTGCTAACGACGAGTCACGTGTTGACATTCCAGCAATCGTTGTCATTTACTGTATGCCACTTTATCAACAGTTTCTGGTGTTTCGTAAAAGACTTCTCAATAGACTCATTAATATAATAATAGCAAATCTTTAATTCGATTAACGACAATCTTAAACTTAACGTTTGAGAGCGATCGCCAGCGTTCGCTTGGGGTTTAATGAATGAAGTGTTAGTGAATAAAATTATAGCACGGCACATGTAAATTACAGCAGTGAATAATAAATAGACAGTCCACTCTGTCACTATTATCCTCAGAACCATTGCATCGAAGCATTCACAGTTTACATGCGCAGCTGTAAACATCGTTGATGCACTGCAGCACCATGGCATCCCCATCAGTTTGTTGAACGCGTTATTAAATTGAACATGCATTAAATTGTTGATTCTGAACTCCTAAGTTGTCTTTAAGATTTTCTGTGACCTATAAAATAGATATGATATTTTTATTGTAGAAAGCACTTGCTGTATTGTGTTGGCCCAGAATCGTTGGGTTTGCACAAAAAAAAAGAGCTTAGCTGTGGTGGGGCTGTAGAGAAACATCAGAAATGTACATTCTGCTCAAAAGGAAAGAGGCCTAGATGCCCTATTCCTACCTACTTATCTGTGGGTGAAACTTGACTGTTTAAAAATGAATCCCCATTTCCATGGTCACGCCATCACGCGTGAACGGCTGGACCGATTTTGCTAATTCTTTTTTTGTTGTGTTCATTATTGTGAGAAGGTTCTTACGGAAAAAAACAATTAAAATTAGGGTAGTGTAGGGTAGTGCAGAGTAGAGTAAGGTAGAGTAGGGTAGTGTAGAGTAGAGTAAGGTAGAGTAGGGTGTGTAGGGTAGAGTAAGGTAGAGTATGGTAGAGTACGGTAGAGTAGGGTATAGTAGGATGGAGCAGGGAAGAGCGGGAGCGAAGCCGCGCGGGCAAAGGCTAGTTGACAATAATTTTGAAAAAGAAATCTCTTTACATATATTAAAGCCCGGCAAATCTAAGTAGTCCGTTTGACAGTTTTACACGTAGTACCTACAATTTAATTTTAATTTGTGGATTAAAAATTGTATGGTGTATGTGTTTATGGAAAAGATAATAGAAATAGTGTGAGTTACGCCTATACAAAGCTATTTTTATAGAAAAGTGTGAAACGTCAAACTTACTTAGATTTGTTGTGCTGTATAGTCCTAAGTTATACCCTGATTTACCTTAGGATTTTACTATCCTTCTAGTCCACTGGGATTGAAGTTGCTCCATGTAAAATACTGGTATTTACTATTCAGATACATCCAGGCTCACTGGCTTACCAAGGTTGAATAGTTGGTTAGTTAGAATATACATAAATTGTACTTACACTGTTTTCTTGTAATGTTGCACTAGTTGTATTTTTGTGCCAATTTCGGGTAGTAAAAGGTAGAGAAATATATTGGACAACTACTAAACTAATTTTGCGTACCAGTCGTCGCACTGTGGTTGAAGTTCGACCAAAAATTATAACATTGTATTTGTAACTTTAGTTTTCTAAAGGCTTTTCCCTTATTTTGTTAATGTTCGCACTCGGGAGTTGAGATTCGAAATGCTCAATAGCTTCTTTCGGTGGTTGGATATCTTTTCTTGGTCGTTGGTGAAATTTCTATTCGCGTTGTCTTCTATACAACTTGTGCCGGTTCTCCAAAGCGTTTCTTAAGTTTGACCCATTTGTATGTTGCTTGCCTACACTGATAGTATGTGATCAGTTTATGAGTGGCTTCTCTGAGTGCGCCTATTTTGCGACTACATTTATACCTGTTATTTACCTTGTTACTTGCCTGTTAAAACAATTGTTTGTGTAAATAAAAATAAAAAAATATCTGGAGAGCAGTGGTGGCCGAGTGGTAATGGCTTCGACTTACGAGTTGTAGTTCGCGGGTTCAAACCCTGCCAGACGCATTACTTTGTGTAATTTATTTCATTACCACTACTCTCAAACCGGTGAAGGAAAACATCGTGAGGAAACTGGCATGTCCTAGAACCTAAAATTCTAAGACATGTGACATTCACCAACCCACATTGGGCTCGCGTGGTGGATTAGGGCCCATTCCCTCTCCTAGAGAGAAGGCATGAGTCCCAGCAGTAGGTAAATTAAAAAGGCTGATGATGATGATGAAATATCTAGAAACATAAACATGTCATACCATTGCTAAGCGTGTAAGAGTCACTTATAAAAAACTAATCTATCCTCTGATTGGTCGATGAATTTCGAGATTATTATTTTCTTTCCCGATGCTGCTATGATTTTTGCTTTAAGGAAAAGGCAGAGTTGCAAAGCCTGTTCCACCGGCTTCTTATTTGAATATAAATTGCAATTGTATAATTATGTGGACATCCTTGTTTTTGTACTGATCACAATTTTACCTTATATCTTAAAACAGGCCAAGTCTCACGTTCAAACGACGATTGCTATTCGATTAAAAAAACTTACATGGTTTAGTGTATAAATGTCGCAGGGACGATATCAGAGATTTCACGAAATCCCGGCAGATGTCGAATATTCTTGTTTATTACGTCTTCTTACTGAAAGTATCTAGTGATATGACAAAACACCAAGTTATCGTCAGTGATATGTTGTTTCACTAAACTAAATCTAGTAAAATAAAGAATACTGTTGTTGAATAAAGTAAGAGGCACTAAACTTAAGAATATACATATCATCAGTGGTAAAAAAAATGATCGAATAGTCCACAATGTATGGGATTGATATTCTTTACCACAATATCCCATAGCCAATCCCAAACATTTTAACAGAATATATTTCCCTCTCCTAGAGAGAGGAGAGACCTGAGACCCAGCCGTGGGAACATTAAAAGTCTGATTATTATGCATTTGAGATTTAAGCTTGCAATTGATTTCTAATATAACGGTTTCAAAAAGATATGAAGAAGCAAAAGACACAGCGCTAACGCCAAATAATTTGGGATAAAAACAGGATGTCGTGATGATTTAAGAGTCTGATCAGTTTAATAATATGTGCATATTCGGTGTCAGCTATCCAAATGCAAAACTGTCACCGCCAATTTACATATCCGGCCAAAGAAAACGGTACAAAGATTAGTGACAACAAGATAATTAGATACAAAATGTAAACAACGATATATGATATCCCAATCCCAAGTAAACAAATGTATAACCGGTCTTTGTATAAATTTGCAATCATTAGGAGGTTTTATGGAACGATAGCGGTGTACCGTTAAGTCGGACGGCGGCATCGGCTTGTTGCTTAGCGCATGTCCCGCATAATGTGGTCCTGACTACACTGCAAGCAAGGTTTAACAACCCAGCTCTGCAAAGTTAGTTTGTTTATCATTGGAATTTTGTCTCGTAATCTTCATTGCCGTATAATTTTGTTTGGGATTTTTATAGTAACCATGGAAATTGATAAACTATAAAGTTTTAGTTGGAGACAAATTGTAAGGAGTATTTAAAAAAAAAAACGAATTTAATTTTTCCGAAAAAAAAAAATATTGTGACAAAAAGTTTTTGTGCCAGATCTAAATTATTTTTAGTATTTATTGGTTTTGGAAAATAGTTTGCAAAAACATTCTCCATTCAAAATGACAGTTACTAAGTCAACCGTAACATAAATTTTAATATTTGCGCTAAAATATATAAATATCTCTTTAAAGGACCAGTCTAGATAACTTCCTCTTAATTTATTACCTCCGTTCTGCAGTTATGAGTTTAAGTTCACCAATGTCATTAACACAGGACTAAAAATAGATCGCTAGTCTGATATTATGGTCTATATTTGCGGAGTTCCCTTGCGGCTGGCTATAAATACACGTGTAGATATCATTACCTTACGAACTTCGTAGGAAATTCTATTTTGAGCTTACAGATAGTTGTAATTTATGTATTGTGATTTAATAGTCATACACTCGTGCCGTTGTTTATTTATTTTTAGTTCATGTTTGAATAATTATGCTAATGTTAGTTGTGTATTCGTAAAATATGTAAGTTTTTCAGAGAATTAACAAATGCGTTGTATTACCGGTGTGTTGTGTAGATATTTGCGTGCTCAGCATAATGTAATGCAGTGTTCAATTATTTATGTGGCGGTATCAAAGATGTTACGATACGTTGTATATTTTGAAAATAACTAGGTACATTGTGACTTTTTCAAAATGTATGCGGTGCATATTGAAGTACAACTTTTGGGTGAAAGGATTTGTGGATATCATTAAAGTTATATTATAAGAGGATTATTAGTTAAATATGTTTAATTTAATTTCCAACCTATTATATTTGTTATGCAATATACTCTAATACTATCATTTCAAACTTTACTTGGTAAAAATTACTAAGTAAAGTTTGAAAGGTCAAAAATAATCAATAAATTTTTACTTTTCATTTTATATATTTTTTAATTTTAATTAGTCCCAATTATGATTTAATTTAATTGAATGCGCTTATTATTTGGCAAGTTAGCTTATTACATTTCTCTAATTTATTATTTTATGCATGTTTATTTATAAGTATCTAATTGTTGTGCTTTAATCTAATTTTAAAACTGTAGGTAAACTAAACCTAATATAATAAATAAATAAATTAAACTAGTAAATAACTAAATATATAGGTCTATATACAAATCGAAAACAATAATATGAACGAAATAACCAGTATATATCCAAGATTTAAACAAACATTTAGATTCGTGCATTATTCACCGTGTACCGTTAAGTCTGGCCTCCAGTGTATCAGGTGTATGATACCTGTAAGTGGGCGGGCCAGCTGAGGGCATTAGCCGACGGTGTCCCCTTAGAATCATAACACCATATAATATACATAATACGACCGTTCCCATACTAAATGTATGTACTTAAGTGTTATATGTACAGGTATAGTTACTTGGCTGTGAACATGAGCCGTTGGTAAATGTAGAAATGTTATGCAGTTTTGAAGTAGCTTTGCGGATCTGTAGGCTTTTTCGTTGTACTTTGGTGATTTTAGGGTTCCGTAGCCAAATGGCAAAAAACGGAACCCTTATAGATTCGTCATGTCTGACTTTTTTCCGAAACTATAAGAGCTATACTGATGAAACTTAGTAAGTAGTTTCCGTTGATATGTCAGTCAGTCAGTTTTTCCTTTAAGTTGCTGACGGGTCACAGAATCTGAATTGGCACATTGGAGTGGAATTCCCTGCCGGAGTCTGTGTTTCCTGATAGCTACAACTTAGGGGTCTTTAAGTCAAGAGTGAACAGTTTCTTCTAGGCAAGCGTGCTCCATCGTCGACCACGTCATCACTTACCATCAGGTGAGATGGTGGTCAAACGCGAGCCTATCAATAATTACAATTATTATATATTTTTAAATATTTTTTATGAGTGTTTTAAAAAATATCGTATAATATATGAAACATATATAAAAAATAAATAAAGAACGTAGGTAAATATAATAATTATATCAATAAACACTGTTTAGTACCTACAGTCAGATAAAAAGTTTTAAAATATAATATAATGAGGAAAAAAAAGCGTCATCAGAATAATTTTAGGCTGGATATAAGGCGGCAACTTCGCGTAACTTTCTTTATCTATAATATAAAAATGAATCGCAAAATGTGTTGGTAAGCGCATAACTCAACAACGCCTGGACCGATTTCGCTAATTTTTTTTTTATTGTGTTCGTTATTATGAGGAGAAGGTTCTTATGGAAAAAAAAAATTAGGGTAGTGTAGGGTAGAGTAGGGTAGTGTAGTGTAGTGTAGTGTAGGGTAGAGTAAGGTAGAGGAGGGTAGAGTAGGGTAGAGTAGAGTAGGGTAGGGTAGAGTAGGGTAGGGTAGAGTAGGGTAGAGTAGGGTAGAGTAAGGTAGAGGAGGGTAGGGTAGAGTAGGGTAGAGTAGAGTAGGGTAGAGTAGAGTAGGGTAGGGTAGAGTAGGGTAGAGTAGGGTAGAGTAGAGTAGAGTAGGGTAGGGTAGAGTAGGGTAGAGTAGGGCAGAGTAGGGTAGAGTAGGGTATAGTAGGCTGAAGTAGGGAAGAGCGGGAGCGAAGCCGCGCGGGCAAAAGCTAGTATTATAATATATTAATTTTTTATCTGACTGTATCACTAAACAGCTTCAATAAATTTAGTAGTGTCGGAATCGTCAGTGAACTGTAAATATTGAAAACTAGCTTTTTCCCGCGGCTTCGCCCATATACATAAAATATAGCATACTAGCTTTTGCCCGTAGCTTCGCCCGCGTACATAAAAATATAGCCTATGTCACTCAAGAATAAAGCAGCTTTCAATCGGTGAAAAAAATTTAGCAATCGGACCAGTACTTTCAGAGATTAACTCCTATAAACAAAAAAACAAACTTTATCTCTATAATATATTAGTGTCTGAATAGTGTTAGTGTGTGTGTTTAGTGTTTTAATATAAAATTAAATTAATATTTTTCACTGTTGACAACTTCCGTCATAAATCGAATCTGTTCTTTTTCATTACCATAAACCTTAAAAGGTCCATTACAATGCAGTTTTAACCCCAAGTAATATGTGACCTTCATAGTCGTCACAGTACTATGTAAATAAAATGTGTTCCCTGTACCTTGGAAAACACGTCAAAGTCGTTGATACCGGTTGTCATTCGTAGATTTTTGACAATCGTCACAGGTACAGTACAATTCACAAATGATGGCGGCCGTTAAGTTTGCGCAGAAGGCTGCGCAGTAACGTGTTTTAGGAACCAAATGGCGACGTGCGTGTGCGAGAAGAGTGTAGTATGCGCAAACGTTCGCAAAGGCTAACTTCACGGCCGCCATCATTCGTGAATTGTACTGTAGAAAGTCTGATCATCAGTCTAGCCAAGGAGTATCGTGTAGCCCAGTAACTAGGTTGTAGAGGTCTGATAGATAGTGGTCCATGTATTCTACGGGAAAAAGCTAAGGAGATATATGGTGGGATGGGATGATAAATAAAAATAAATAGTCACATGAATGACGGATCATCGTTTGAGAACAGATCAACCGATTTGGCTTTTTATGTTATTTTTTTTGTTGTTTTAGTTTTTGTAATTGTCTGGACAAAACTTTATGTAAGAATTATTTTTTTTTTAATAATCCATCGGGAAAGTCGGAAATGGCACGGTTGTGGCGAAGCCGAGCCCGAACGGTTGATTGGAATACAATTCGTAACAATTATAATAATATATATTATTTGGTATTATTGACACGCCAGTGATATTTTGATTATTAGCATATAAACCAACACGCCAACAGCTAAATAAAAAAAAAATTGATGTTCGCAATACGGTGGAATCGATCGATTTGACGTTTTTTTTACTGTGGCACCAAATTGTCACTAATCTTAGGGGTGTTGGCCCCTAGTTCCTGCGACAAGGGACTAATTAGTTTGTGCCGCTAATACGCGATAACTTATAGTTAACGAATTCGCTTGAATTCTGTAAATTCGACTTATCGAGGCGATACACAAATATTTTGATATAAATATATTTGGAAAATACGCTACGTTTTTTTCTTTTTGTTTAATTGGAGCTTTAATTAGGTCGCAAAGGTCTTGTAAACATATAACATACTAGCTGCTGCCCGCGGCTCCGCCCCTTAAATATTACTACCCACCTTTTTTTTAAGTCAAGAGTGAATAGGTTTCTTATAAGTAAGTGCGTTCCATCGTTGACCGCATCGTCGCTTTCCACTAGGTGAGATAGCGGTCAAGCGCGAACCTATCTGCAATAAAAATAAAATAAAAAAATTATTTCTTATATTAAAACGTGAGCGAACAAACCAAGATAAAAAATATAAAAATTAGCCAAGCCGCTTTTGAGTTTTAGTGAGATTGACAAACAGTAAATTGATTTGATTTGTAAAACGAAAAGAAGATAGCAGATAGGTACATAGATAATTATAAAAAAATACCTAATCAAAGCACTGACTTTTAGGAATCCGTAAAATAGTTGTTATTATTTTTTATTTTTTTTTTATTATTGATAGGCTCGCGTTTCACCACTATCTCACCCGATGGTAAGTTATAGTTAATGTTATAAGCATTGGTTTTTAGGGATCCGTGGAACACACACTTATCCCATAGTGATTCGTGGCGTTTATGCGGTTTCGCGTGTACCAAGTGCCGCCATACCGCGCAGAGGGGCGGTAGCAGCGAGCGCGCCGCTTTTCCGTACGTTTGGGCAGTTTATGTGTGTTTGATTTATGTAATATTAAATGATTTATTTTCAGCAGCGTCGCGCGTCGTTTCAATTGTTTAAATGAGCAGGTTTTGCTGCCGCGATACGTCAGAGAACAATAGGGTGGCAAGGCGACCGGGGCCCACGGTCCGAGAAGCCGTTAGGTCAGAAGTAACCCAACCCATTTTATAAAATTAAAATCAAATCACAACAATTTTTCTCAGGCTTCAGATGATTGGTACCAGCAGCCTAAACGACTTGGATTACCCAAGTCGTTTTATTAGAGTAAAATGAATTCTGATGTAGTCAACACTAGCAGGGGCTCAGCCGGGTCGAAGCCTACTGGGGCCAGGGTTATCCGAAAGGGAGCTCGAGCCCCGGTATGAAGGCTAGAAGGAACGGGGTGGGTCTTTTACTAAGTAAGAGTCTGACACTATCTCCCGCTTCGCCCAAGAGCGGGGGTTGTCATTGGATGATTTTTTCCCACCATAAAAAAAGGCTTCAGATGATATACATGGTTACACCATTGCTGGCGTCGTACATATCGACCCTTTCCACTACAAAAGTCATAACTTCAAAAGTTCCAAACTCATAGTTTCGGCAATGAGCAAAAAAACGAAAAGTTTTTCAAACAAGTGTTAGAGAGCTTCAGGGAAATATTGGGTAGGTAATAAAAAACTTTTTACAAAAAAAAAATACTTCAATGTTAAAAAAAAAGAATTTTCAAAATCGGTCCACAATTGACCGACATATCGGTGAACATATATAAAGAAAAAAATAAAAACGAAAAAAAAAAAACAGACATTCAGCCGAACATAGAATCTCTTCCTTTTTGAAGTCGGTTAAAAATCATTTGCTTCACCTTCACTGTAGTGCAATTTTAAATATACAAATCGAAAAAGTGTGAAAAACTAAGTAAGACTGCGTGAAAAAGTCAATTTGATTCCGCTATGACCTTTCTACCTCATGTACAGCGAGTGTCCACCCTTACATTGTTGACACTTCTACGGTCCGAACTAAGCGTTTTGCCTTGTCGTTTATACCGCATACATTGAAGGAGTGGAATATTTTGCCTGCTGCGATCGTGCCGTTCGATTATAACTTACAGTAGGCACAATGGATCTTGAGAGCTCGGCGTCAGAGTGGGGATCGCTTTGCGCATTCCATACATTGGCGAGCCAATCGTCTTCATTGTTAGATACATGCAGCAACGCAGGGAACGAATGAGGAGTGACGTCTATGACGCGATGGCGCGGCGAGCCAATCACTGACACTCCCCGCCCCCGCGTCTCACTTCGCATCACTAAAGAGACGGAATATTTGACTTCTGCGCAACCGCTCAAGATCCGTTATGGCAACTGTAGGTGTCTTGAAGGCTAGAGTGAATAGACTCGAAACTAGTTCGCCTCACCATCTACGTTTGCATCACTGCTTAACTTTAGGTGGGATCGCAGTCAAGCACTAGTTTATACGCTTCTTATAGCGGAAAGAGTCGATGTCTGCTTAGTGACACATTTACGCGAGATAGCCTTGCCACTCATCATTTCAGTCGATACACGTCCACTGTTGGACATAGGCCTCCCCCAAGCGTCGCCACATCGAACGTTCCTGTACGTCCCACATCCATCGGTTTCCCGCTACCTTCACCAGGTCATCGGTCCACCTTGTAGGAGGCCTTCCAACGCTGCGTCTTCCGGTACGCGATCGCCACTCCAGAACCTTTCGGCTCCAACGGCCATCTGTTCTGAGAGCAATGTGCCCTGCCCATTGCCACTTAAGTTTGGAAATTCTTTGTGCTATGTCGGCAACCTTAGTTTTCCTGCGGATATCTTCATTTTTGCCTTGCCACTACAGATATGAAATTGCGAATGCAGTTTAATTCATTAAAAAGAAAAAACATGTTTTCTACAAAGAAGAAAGGGCTGAGAACTAAGTTCTATAGAACTTTCCTCTTTCGAAAGTCACATGATATGTTGTTGTTATTAACATGTTGTAACTCACAAACAGGAAAACGATTTAGAACCCATTTATTGCTTCATAAATAGTATTTGTGGTGTGGGAATTCTGGGAAATCGTGTTTTGTTTGAATGAAATGTTATGTTCATAAAGTCCTTATCGTATAACTTACCAGTGAATGGCGTGTTGAAAGTTTTGGCGCTTTGGGCCAAATATCAATCTTTGGGCATAATCATCCTTACTGTTTATTGTCTCCACTGCTGAGACTTTGGTCTCCTCTCTAGGAGAAGGATTGGGCCATATTCTATTACGCGGGCCCGGTACACGGGCCTAAGTCTGCTATTTTTATAAATTCGTCATTCCAACACGATCCCATTGTCATTTTGCTAAAAGTTTGTAATCTGCTAATTCATAATGATCGATCATTGATCGGTCAATGGTCTTGTAATAGAATTGTGGTAGAATGACAATCTCGAGCTTATTAAAAGCACTAATTGCGCAATGACGTCTTAATGGTAGGTCACTGATCAAAGGAACTGTCAAAATTTTTGCAGACTACCGCATACGTCAGATATTCATTTGTCATTATGTACGAGATTACCATTCTATGCCATTTCTTTCAATGTAGTGTCAGTGGTTAACCATCGGAAAGTCATAATGACGCCATAATATTAATAGATTACCAAAACTTGTCAAAATCAACAATTATGAAATCAATGTTAGACCATTCTGACACTACTGTAATAGCAAACTTGAGGCCAGGGCCCCAAGTCTGCTATTTTTATAAATTCGTCATTCCAACACGAGCCCATTGTCATTTTGCTAAAAGTTTGTAATCTGCTAATTCATAATGATCGATCATTGATCGGTCAATGGTCTTGTAATAGAATTGTGGTAGAATGATAATTTCGAGCATATTAAAACCAATAACTGCACAATAGCGTTCTAATGGTGAAACACTGATCAAATAAACTGTCAAAGTTTTAGCAGATTACCGCAAACTTCAAATATTCATTTGTCAATATGTACGAGATTACCATTCTATGTCACTTCTTTCAATGGAGTGTCACTGGTTGACCATTGGAAAGTCATAATGACGCCATTATTTAGTAGATTACTAAACTTGTCAAAATCGACAATTATGACATCAATGATAGACCATTGTGACATTATTGTAATAGGAGACTTGAGGCCCTTGGGCCCCAAGTCTGCTATTTTTATAAATTCGTCATTCCAACACGATCCCATTGTCATTTTGCTAAAAGTTTGTAATCTGCTAATTTATAATGATCGATCATTGATCGGTCACTGGTCTTGTAATAGAATTGTGGTAGAATGATAATTTCGAGCGTATTAAAACCAATAACTGCACAATAACGTTCTAATGGTAAAACACTGATCAAATAAACTGTCAAAGTTTTAGCAGATTACCGCAAACGTCAAATATTCATTTGTCAATATGTACGAGATTACCATTCTATGTCACTTCTTTCAATGGAGTGTCAGTGGTTGACCATTGGAAAGTCATAATGACGCCATTATATTAGTAGATTACCAAACTTGTCAAAATCGACAATTATGACATCAATGATAGACCATTCTGACACTATTGGTAATAGCAGACTTGAGGCCCTGGTTGGTGGATAACATATCGACGGTTGAAAGGCAAAATGATCTAAGCTTAACTGTACAAAAGTGAACTCTAATTTTAACTTCAAATCACTTCAATCACTTTTTTGTAAAGTTTACTCAATGTCGCTTAGATCATTTTGCCTTTCAACCGTCGTTATCATGTCTTCAATGTTTTGGCTCTAGGAGAAGCTTTTTGTTTCACGATATTTTCCTTCACCGTTTTGAGAGCATAGCGTATTAGCATAATCAGCCATAAAATGTTCCCACTGTTGGGACTCAAGCCTCCTCTTTATGACACACTTGCTCCCAGCTGTTTGCTGGCGCCTCATGCCCGCTATGGCCTGCCGTGACTTGTGTTGTACTTAGTGTCGGTGGTGTCCAACTTGTGTGTGACTCTTTTATATATTTTTAGGAAAAAATATAACATGCTGTAAAAAACTATTGGAATCCATTCAGTTACTGATTCTGAACAAACTATATTTCAGGTTTTGCTTAAACTAAAAATAATGTTTTTATATCTCAGTTTTAGGACATACGAATACACTTACATATTTAAATTTATATTCTTTTTTTTTATGGTGGGAAAAAATCATGCATTGACATCCCCCGCCCTTGGGCGGAGCGGGAGATAGTGTCAGACTCTTACTGACTAAAAGACCCAACCCGTTCCTTCTAGCCTTCATACCGGGGCTCGAGCGCCCTTTCGGATAACCCTGGCCCCAGTAGGCTTCGACCCGGCTGGGTCCCTGCTGTTGCTGACAACTGCTTGAGGCGCGCGGGAACAGTGCGCGCCGTCGACGACTTGGGCTTGGTCCGGACGGTTACCGGACGGCCGGACAGCGAGCTACCCATTGCCGGACAGCGAGCTACCCATATGTTGTTTTATCTCAGTTTTAGGACATACGAGTATATATTTAAATTTATATTCTGACTTCACTAGTTAGAAGACAAATATTTACTTCGGTCGGGGATTCCTTCTATCGCAGATAGCTTTGAATGTTTACAAATATGTTACGGTTCTTACAAACCCGTAATTGTGTTGTCAAAAAGTTCCATTTGAACTATTAAAAATTAGTTAATGACATCATTATATCTACATAAACAACTTAAAAGCACTTAACACTAACTTTTGCCCATAGCTTCGCCCGCGTATATAAAATATATAGTCTGTCTAATAAGTCAACCGACTTGGGAATTTTGTATAATATTTAATCATTTAAAAAATACTTATATTCGATACTTTTCGTAAGGTTCTTCTGTTAGTAAACAATGATCTCTATCTCAATCAACCTTGATTATTGAACTCGTGTCGACTACATCAGATTTCATTAAATCCTAATAATTATCCAAGTCGTTTAACTTATTAGACAGACTCTAGCTTAAGTCACTCAAGAATAAAGCAGCTTTCAATCCAGATTTCTTTCTTCTTCTTCTTTACTTCCAGAGATTCCTACAAACAAAAAAAAAAAAACTTTACCTCTTTATTAGGGTTCCGTAGCCAAATGGCAAAAAAGGAACCCTTATGGATTCGTGATGTCCGTCCGTATGTCACAGCCACTTTTTCCGAAACTATAAGAGCTATTCTGTTGAAACTTAGAGAGTAGATGTATTCTGTGAACCGCATTAAGATTTTCACACAAAAATAGAAAAAAAGCAATAAATATTGGGGGTCCCCATACTTAGAACTGAAACACAATTTTTTTTTTTTCATCAAACTTATTGTTGTGGGGTATCTATCATCTATGGATAGGTCTTTAATAGGTTTCTAATATCAGTTTTTTCTAAACTGAATAGTTTGCGCGAGAGACATTTCCAAAGTGGTAAAATGTGTCCTGTAAATTCTAAAATAAGAGAATGACAAAACTAAAAAAAATATATGATGTACATTACCATGCAAACCGCCAACGAAAACTGGTTTGAATGAGATCTATTAAGCAGTTTTTTTTTTAATACGTCTTAAATCTAAAAAAAATCACTATTATTAAAACATCGATCACAGTTACAACGAACTGCAAGAACTTTTATATTATGTTACTTGCTGCTACCGAACCCTTCAAGGGCGAGTCCGACTCGCACTTGGCCGGTTTTTATATTAGTGTAGATGAATCGACTGTCTATCTAACCTCCATAACCCAGTAAATAGGTAACACAGTACCTACTTCTTGAAAAGATTGGTGTCGGTTCTGGCTAATGGCTAGCCGTAACGAGTGTAGTTACTGATAAGATCTAAATATAATATCTGGAACTCGTTAGTTTCAGCACCTTCAACTATTGCTTAAGACCAGCAGGCTTACTCTTGAGTTCAATTCCGATCGGTCAACATTGAGATTGTGACGTTTCATACCCTTATGAATTCAATGCTAGCGCCAAATTGGTTCAAAATTGCGTGACCATTTTGAGAACTAAGTGAAATCGTATATGTTGACAATATTGTTTTCAAGAGTACCAAACCACGTAACGTCAAAATTGACATTGCAATCGGATTGACGTTAGATTGAAATTTAAATTAATTTGGAGAGTAACCCTGCTGGTTCTACTCATTTTGAACTTATTTAAACCTCTAGAAATCCACAAATCTAGAAGAGAATACCATAAAAAAATATTTTATTAAAATTGACTATATGACCAACAGCCAGGCAAAAAGTTAAAGTCAAAGTCAAAACGAGATATAAATTAATTGGCTCGATAAAAAAAAATCCCAAATCTGAGCTAACTTAGGATTTCAAACGTGTATGTCTACGAGGTTACGTCACGGAAATATTTGAAAGTTACGAAAAATAATGAAGTTCGTTTTTTAAAAGGGCCTCGCAAAAACAAAAATCTTGTTTTTTTTTTTGTAATAAAACCACTATTATAGGGCCGCGAAATCGAAATAGATCGGGCGGAGTTCACACAAAATACTCAGTGACAGTGCAATTTTATGCATATTGTAGGGTCTTTACATGTTTGGAGTTCAAAACCCCCGTTTACTAGTCGGTTTTGCGACCTAGACCAATGAGGCAGTCAATTCAAAGAAAGTCAGGGTTATCAATTTTCTCCGTAAACGCTATCGCGTACTACGAAGTCTTAAGTACACTATTGTACTATATTTGTTATCAATATAGAGGAAACATGTCATCTAAGTAATTAATTAATTTATAATTCTCAGAACTGAACAATTGGTAAGGAATATATATAGATATTGAGGAAGTGAGGTTACTCATACAATTATCATTAAGTTATACACGCGGGGATTAGGCTGCAGAAATATTCAAAGGAGTTGCTGTCCCTGAAACCAAAGGAAACTGAAGGAATACCCAAATCAGGAGACGTTATTTGATGCTTTGTAACTTAAAAAAAATGCCATACGCGGAGAGAAGGTTGCAAATAATAACATTTTATATACCTAGAGCGAAAATATAAATGATAAGAAAGCGATTTACAAATAGATAGGTGGCATCGAATAACCCCTAATACAAGCGAGATCAAATAAATTAAATTAAAATAAAAAGAAATTCTAACACATAAAATAAATTATAAAAATATTTAATTGAATATCAAACAGATTTTCCATACAACTGTGAACTGATTTTCATCATCATCATCTTCCTGCCCTTGTCCCATCTTATTTGGGGTCGGCGCAATACGTTTTTTTCTTCCATTCTACCCTGTCACTCGTCATGCTATCACTAACTTCCTTTTCTTTCATATCGCTCTTCACGCAAAGCATCCATCTTTTCTTTGGCCTCCCTCTTCCTCTCCACCCATCCACATGTATACTCAGAACTCTTGAACTGATTTTACACACAACTAAATAATACAAAATTGTGCAGTTTGAGGAAAGCTGAAATACATGTGTACCTATATCATAGATGCACTTTTGTGACTAGGACTGATGATTCAGAGGTGTTGCATTCATAGTAATTATTCATTAGTCTAGCTAGTGCTGATGTTTTGATGTCTATGAGATACACACACTCCGAAGGTAGACTTCACCAACGAAGTTTCGTATAGGTATATGAAAATACAGAAGTTTGAAAGAAGAAAACTTGTTGGATCTCTTCTCTGCCTTCTTTATTAGACTGATATTATTTTAATTTAAAGAGTTAATCCAAATGAGTAGAAATATTGGGCACACTTGCTCCATCGTGGAAACGCTCAAGAGCCGTTTAAGTATAATCAGCCTTAAAATCTTTCCACTGCTGGGACTCAGGCCATCTTTCAGAGGGGGTGGGCTGTATTTCACCACGGTTGGTATCAAGAATAGGCTCAATATCAAATAGTCCGAATTTCGGAACTGAAGATTTTTATTTCAGCTGATAATTTCGTAATATCCGAGCATCAAAGATGATCGTCGGCAAGTAATTATTGAAACCAATTGTTGTCGCTATTAATAGAACTGCAATAATTGTGAAGGTTAAAGGGCAACATGAGGACCGACCGGGCGCGCTCGGCCGAAACATGTCACGTGACATTTCGCCGCCATTATTAAGAATTTATGGCGCGAAATGAAATGTCAAATCAATATTTATGTCGTGGCTAGATCTAAGAACTGATCACTTCACGATATGGCTAACTAAAACCGGCCAGATCGTTTAAACGTTACCATGTCAATCCTCGTTTGGCTCATTGATGTACGATTTCAATGTTAACTAAAGAAAGTAGGCCAAACGAAGATTGAAATATCATCAAACTTTAACGTTTAAAATGATATGACCAGTATTAATTGGCCATATCATGAAGTGATTAATTTCTAAGATCTAGCCAGGACATTTATATTCTGCTTAGAGTATTGCAAACAAGAATCTTATAAACCGAGTAAAAACATCAACTTCTCATAAACTATCTAAATTATACTTCTGTGATTTGTCATTTGAAAAATTGTGCCCGTAAAACAAACTTCGAATTAGTATACCAAAGAATGAAGAATGACTATCTTACAATGTGACATTTGCCAATTAAGTAATTATAAATCCACTGCGTCTCGACTCAGATGTTTTGACGCATGCACGGCTAGAAACAATTGCAAGTCATTATAATTACTTTTTTTAAGACTTAGGTGGTTCTATGAAGTAAAATATTTTATACACAGACACTATTTTTCATCTGTAAGAAACTGATTCAGTTAGAAGAACTGTCTTAAAGCAAACATCCCTGAGATACAAATATACCTACATACATACTCATTCTCATAACATCTTATGTAGTCGTGGCCAAGTTCTGTTATTTCTGTAATAAATACAGCATTAACCAATAAGTTTGATGATTGCTGAATAAAATTTCTTCGCTTTTTGCATTCTTGTGTGAATGTATACATCTTACTGGATGGTACTTATAATTCATAGGTCGTTGTCAATACATTCTATCCTTTTTGGAATCAATTGGAAAAGTTTACTGCCACTGCCACGTTGAATAGTAACGCTGTTTTGTTGACTAAAGAAAAGCCCAAACTTCTGATCACGCGAAGAGTCGGTCAGCTGTCGTTGATATCTCTAACAAGTTGACGAGTATTCGGACGCTGGCACTAGTGTTTCAACCCCAAACGGCTCAAACGTATACATCTGATAAGGTAATTTTACGCCGTTTGAGGTTTCCGGCACCTGCAGCAGTCACCCCAGCACACCCCTTCGCACTCAGAAGATGGGATAGAGCAAGGGGGTCGACACGTGTTGCATCCTATACCAAAGGCCTACCAAACTTCCAAAGCATTATGTTTATCCCGTCTAGTTTAATTTTTTCTCGTTTAGATTCAGCTAACTTTTTCCAAATACTATCTAATTTAATAGTTTTGATATTTTCTGTTTCAGCGCTAAAATGCCTGCCTGGTACCACAGACCCTTCATGCACACCAGAAAGAAAACAATTTAACATACCTGGTGAGTTTTCGTCGCTTTATTTTTATTTTTTTCTCTTTCTCAAGTTGTATTGGAATTTTGCGGATTTTTCCTTGTAAGCATAATCAGTCTTTCAATGTTCCCACTCCTCGGACTCAATACTCCTCTCTAGGAGAGCGAGTTTTTTTTTTTTATAAATCTGATTTAATTTCTCCTTACTTATAGTATATACTTAAAATTCAGAGCATTAATCGAACATTTTGGATTCAGTTAGTAGAAAATTTAAATTCACAGATTTATCCAATACAGGATATACAGCCATATTCAAGTATTCTTTCGATTTGAAGAAAAAATATACGCCCATTATTTCATCGCAAAAAAGCTGTTTTATTAAAAAAAAAAACGAATATTCTTGATAAACTAAAATTTAACCGCTGAATATTTCAGAACCAAATCAACCGTTGAGTGACGCGTCAGAAGTGCAATGCTTGGCGGGTACTGAGTGGGAGAGCAACTGCCATTACTGCCGCTGTTCATACCAGGGCCGCGCAGACTGCTTGAAACAGTCCACTGACTGCGATATAGGAATAAAGGGTAAGTAATATTCAACTTTCTGAATAGAGCAGTAGTAAACATTTCTCAAAGTAAGGAGTTTTTTGGTAGTAATAAAAAAGAAGCCTGAAAACCAGTCTACCAGTTTTACCCTTCAGCGTCGAGTTATCCAGTCACGGGGCTGTTGAGGTCAGATGAGCAGTAGCTTCTTATAAAACATTGGCTGATTCAGCTGCATCTGTTTGAACTGCAAAACGATTTCACTCAGTTAATAATATTTCAAACTAGATATGAACAGATTGAAAATAGTTAATAGTGCTTCTAGCTATGGCATTTGACTGGATATTCTTCTTCTTTTCAATTCGATGGTAAGCTTCATATCATCATCATCATTTCAGCTGAAAACCGTCCACTGTTGGATATAGGCCTCCCAAAGTATTGCCATAATGACTGATCTTGTGTGTCTCGCATCCATCAGATTCCTGCAAACCTCACCAGGTCATCGGTCCATCTTGTAAGAAGCCTTATATTGCCTTTACTAATATTTGCCATCCAAATCTTTTCAGCGGAGCCAGTCTTATGTAAGGTGAATACGACGTTTCAGAGGGATTGCAACACTTGCATCTGTCTCGAGAATGGGCTAGGACTCTGCACTTTGGAGTTTTGTAGGAGATCAGGTACGTGATGTTAAAACGTAACTTATCTTGGTTTACCAAAATCTTAATTAGTAGCTTATGCCAATGGCTTCTTTTCAGTGGCTGGTTTTAACAATACTACTAAAGTATTGGCTTGAACTTTTAAAATCGGTCACGTAGTTTTTGATAAATACATTATTACAAAAAAAAATCTTCCCTCTTTGTAATATTGAATACAAAAACAGTGTAATATTATTGAGCGTCTGAACTAACACAGTAATAAGGGATACTAACATATAATGTGGACCAAAAGTTGTCTTTAAATAAATAAATTATTATTATAAATATTAATTAGAGTTTTTTTAGGATATCAAAAATTTAATTGTTTTTTATTTATTTTTTTATTAAAGACTCAAGCTTGTTTTTTTTTTGGATATTGTAAATTGAAAGTTATGGATGTTAAATTTAAAATGGTCTGAAATAAAGGTTTTTATTATTATTTATTTATTATTATTATTACTATCTCACCTTATAGTAAGCAATGTTGTGGTCGACAATGGAGAATGCTTGCCTAGAAGTAACACTTTACCTAAAGAATTTATTTTCTGACTAAGGGTATAGCTTACGGAGACATTTCTCAGCAGTGGATAGAACAAAGATGCTTGTAATGCTGATGACGATCTATATAAGAAAAACACTATAGACTTATTATGTATCTTATTATTTCCAGATGTCCTTGTTAGCGCTCCAGAAATACTGATAGCCACTGTTAATAGTGAATCAGATGGTCAGAAATTGGCTGAAACTAATGTTGCAGTTCCGGTAAGTCTTTTGAAACACTCACATAAGAACATAGTTTATATTAATCCCTTGAGATTCACACATTAGCAAATTCATAGATTTGTTAAAATTAACAAATACCAAAATATAATCATGTCATCGTTGCGTTTAAAAATCTGCACTCATAACATCGGTGGTTTGCGCAAGATGCACAGTTTTAATTGTATACCAACTTAAGAAGTGCCCGATGTATCAAATCATATCATTAAAATAATACTTGAATGAGTTGACAAGGTAAAGAATAAAAACTACAAGAAATACGTGGTGGAATTCAATAAGAGGCAGCCTATAGAAGAGAATCAATAAGTGGTTTTTAATCATGTATCACACTAATTTATTCATTGTCATTTCGAAATATGATAATAAATTAATAAATAGACGTTCTATGAAAGTAAATACTTAAAATGTTGTTCACAAATCGGTGTTCGATACTGACATCGAGATCGTTAATTTATGAAAAGGAATTGCACATTGTGGTGAATGGGATGCACAATTCATTTCTGTTGAGGTAAGTACACAGTTTGCAGTAATATAAAAAATTAGTTAATTATTATTTTCTAACTTGAAGTGGTGGTAGCTCAGAACGATAAATGACGAGCCATGTTTTTTCAAACTTCAGGGCCAAGATCATTACGACGTAGAAAACTTTTTGCATTTGGGTGATGATTTGATAATAATAAAAAGATCGATTTGCAAACCTCTACAAGAGTTTATGATGGACTGCAATCCTTGTAAATGTGCAAGTGATGGTCTTAGCTACTCCTGCACACACAATGAATGCTTGGAGACTGAAGCGGATAAGGACAAGGAAGTTGAGGTCTTCATGCAAAGCGAGGTTGGTATAGTAACTATACAGCTATACCTAGCAATTTTTTCCTTCAGATGCTTAGAAACATCTGCCGGCTCGACAATGTTAAAATTATGTTGCGAAATGTTGCTAATTACTTGCCTCATTAATTATTTGATCATAGTTCTATAAACAACAATTGTGTTCTGTATTAAATGCTGCAGCAGAAACTGCCAATTTATGTCTGAAAACCATTTTCTAAATCGGCAGGGTCAGGATCACATAGAACGCCATTCCGTCTGTCGCGCTAGCAACACGTTCTATATCGGTTGCAATACCTGTCGCTGTAACGCTCTTGGTACCGACTACACTTGCACCAACAAGCCTTGTCCTCTGCCCGCTGACGTCGAATTATTCCATGAACTGAAGGTATAGTATATAATATATAAATGTTATTTCAACATTGTTGGTAATGTGAAGAGGAAGGATTAAATGTGTTATTAAAAGTTAGGTATAGGTATAGGTACAACGGGCTGTTGTCCGCAACTCCACGACTAAAGCGCGTATTTTGCGTACGGTACGGTTATTAAAAGTTATAAGTATACGTGTGGATGGATGGAGGGAAAGAGAGAATCCAAAGAAAAGATAGATGTGTGTAAGATGCGACAGAACAGAATGGAAGAAGAAACTTGTTGCACCCACCACATACTCGTATAACATGGTACAATGGCAGAAAGATTATGATTTTTCAACAGTTCATTTTGCTGCAAGTAGTCAAATACTATGTGAAAAGTCCGTAAGGCATATCCTTGTAGTGAAAAATTCGCAAGATATGCCTTAGGGATTTTTCATTTTTCCATTCAATTTTCGAATTTAGCTAGCAATGAAGAGTAGTTACCCTACATTGCCAGCCGTATGTTGAAAAATATTATATCATAAGACGTATTACAGCATGTGGCCTGTTTCACCTTGCTTTTAATATTTTTTATTGCTATATTCGTAAAAGTCTGTTTTATTTTTCAATGTATTCAATAGATTGCTCAGCAAGCCTAATTCTCGGTTTCGGACTGTCTAATAATACTTATGAATTTATAATTATTTCAGGATATCAAACCAGCAGTACCATACTCAGGAGAATCGGATCACAAATTGAGAGCTACAAAACTGTAACCCGAAGATGTGTCATAGCTTTTTCCACTAAAGCTACACATATAAATTAGTGTTTTTTTTTGTTTTACATTTTTTTATTAAAACCAAAGCTGATATTTCTAATAAGAATTTTAATTACTGAGACATTTTTACAGATCCTTTTCCATACAAATTTAAAGTTGATTTTATTACTGACCCTTTCTGTTATTCAAGAAAAAAAAATGGTGAGGAGTGTAATCAACATGGAGGATATTGTAACATTCTATATCTTATTTATAACATTTTCCATTATTAAAAATTGAATTAAATTGTCACTCCTAAATTATCTAACTATGCACAATTCACCATTGCAAAAACACTAACCCACCACTCATTTCACCCCAATCTAGACAACAAAATCATCCAAAAACACAACGAAATCTCAAGTCTGCGAAGCAAACCGCATGTTCATCAAAGACTGTAACACTTGCTGGTGCAACGAAGATGGCACCAGTTACTACTGCACCAGGAGAGTCTGTGTGCCACTCCTGCCCCAAGACCAACCTGATCTCGGAGGGATTCCCGCTGAAGTATGATTTGATAGAAACCCGCAGCCGTATCCATGTTCTATGTTGACGATTTTAGTTTCATGTTTGATGGAGCTGAACTTCATTGCTTTATGCTTCTTTTTGCCTGATTATTACGTATGCAATTGCTTCATATGATAAGGTCAACTTATATTAACTGGCGAAGTGACCAAAGAGTTTCGAAGTTATGCCGCTTTTTATTGGAACTTACGTGGTTGTGTTATCTGTAATCAATCTTTTTTATAAGCAGAATCTTCGTGTGACAAAGAAACAATGTCGGCCTAATGAAGTATTTGAGTTGGACTGTAATATGTGTCGGTGCCATCCTGATGGGAAGTCCTATGCATGCACCAGGAGAGCTTGTGAGGAACAACTTGAAGATACCAAGGTTTATTAGTACATCATTTTAAATAAGGCCTACGTTAACTGGCTCGGCTCTTGAGGCAGCTGTGGGTTTTTGGAGGGTGTGGTCATGTATCACAACTCAGTAACTCACCCTGAGAGGTGTCAGAAAACCTCTCTCATACCTCAGCTACCTCAGTCATCGTCGAAGTTAGATGCTGGCTTCTAAATCTAGTATAACCTGGTGATTGTTGTTTTGGGAAGAAACTTATTGGCAGTGATCGTAGCAGGTGGCGGTTTGTAATTAAACTTTATATCATGGAATAAAACGAGATTTTTATGTAAATAACATTTGTACTGTTGTATAATTTGTTATTTCTAATTTTCTGGTGGTTTGGTATTTCCCTGAAGTTTTCCAACATCTCAAATGGTGGAGGTTATTTTTAATAAACACTACCTTTACTAATATGTGTTTTATTTTCTTTTGAATTTAAACTGGAATTTCAGCTCTACTTTCTAACTTGTGACTTATAGAGTTTAATAACCACGATCTGATTCCAATTAGTGTAACCCTTCTCATTCTTCTTTATTGGTTTAAAAATACTAATAAGTATTCATTTTCTTTTATAGTAAGTACATTGGAAAGAAACTTTGCAGTTTCTTTTATTGTATTGTTGTAAATATTTTATTTATTTATTTTAAAAATATTTTTATTTTCAGAATGTTACCCTGTCGAGAAAAGTACGGACAATCACTACGGTAATGTTTCTTCCTTTTGTTTAGATAGTTTTTAATTTAATTTAAAAAATCAGAAAGGTCTCATTTATTTATGTCTTCCCATGTATTTTTAATTGGTTGAAGACTTTAGAATATTTTCACTCACTAGTAGATCGATCGTCAATTGATAACATTGATCGACGGTCGGTGGTCAATTGGTATAATACCTTTGATTTGGTGAAGTAGTAAGAACTTTGAATCGACCTCCAGTACGACGACTTAAATTAAATCAAATAACAAATAACAACGCACTCCGTGTATCTAGTAGGAGCCGCCGAAAGCCTGCCAGCCAGGACAGGAGTTCCGCATGGACTGCAATAAGTGCCTTTGCGACAACAAGGGACAAGACTTCTCGTGCACGCGAATTGACTGCAATGCATTGAATAACAACCACCATGCTAGTGCGTTAAGGAGCAAAAGAGGTATGTTTTATTTTATCAGTATACTTGGTTTCTAACAAACTATACTCAGTGAGCACAAAACACGTTGGCAAACAAACCAATTTACTTAATTTTAATAAAACTTCAATACAGAAAATTTTCAGATTTCGTGTAATTTTCTCAGTTTTGTAACCTCCAGGCATATAACACAAGGATAATAAGCACAGTTAGACTTAGAATAAGTCCTTGGAGAACTCCTATTTTCGGAATATGCATGACAATATTATGAATTTTATTAAATTCACGTTACAGCTTTGTAAAAAATCTCAAAAATTGCTATTTGAGCAATGAAATACGAGTATTTGTATAAACTATACCTGTTTTAAGTGTAAAATCATGCTCTACGCAATCGGAGGCCTTTGATAGATCACAAGAGATCATTTTTTATTTCAGACACATCGGAGAAGGTTTCGACGCAGTGCGTTCCTGGCAATGTGTTCGACCGTGAATGCAACGTCTGCTTATGCGCTGAAGATGGGCAGTCTGCGACCTGTACCCTCAAAAGGTGCAAGGATACCGCAACCGAGAAAGCACCTGGTAGGTAAGAGTTGATAGAAGCACAATTACCTTTGCAATAAGTAGATATTATTATTCATTATCGTTTACTGCTGAACACAGTTATTTTCATAGACTAGAGTAAACGGTGATTTTATTGGAATTGGTGATGGGTAATTTTTAGTTACTAAAAATATTTTTTCTTTAAAACTGCCAATTGAAATCTTGAATTTTATTATTTATTTATTTAAAACTTTATGCACTAATGAACCACTGGACAAAGGACAATGGTGGTCTTAAGGCCTTAGGCATTTTCTACCAGTCGACTTAGAAACCTAAGAGTTTCCGCCGCTGTTTCCTTGAATACTTACTTTTGTAAATAGGACACGCTATAACATCCTGCCGGGAATACATCGAGTTACCAGTAACCCTTTTTAGAGTTTATTGGTTTATTAGAAGTGGCTTTGTAGTTTTAAGTATCCTGATATTTTTAAACTTCTGTTTCACATTTTCATATCAAGGGAAAAATCTGGTCACAATCCCTCATCTCTAACAATAATTATTTCCTTGTACAGAATCGGATCAGGGGTTCCGCTGCAACCCCGGCGAACAATTTAGACGGGACTGCAACGACTGCACCTGCTCTGCAGATGGAAAGAGCATCTTCTGCACACTGCGCTTGTGTGACCAAGACCTCACATCTGACATTTAATCTCACGTTTATACTTATCTTGATATGCACACGAAAATCTTTAACAGTTATATTTTAACGAGTATTTTTAGGTGTTCTACCAGATACTTTAAATCAATCAACATATCGGAAGTTATTATTAAAATCCCTGTATCCTTTTTAAGACATTGAGCGTCATTGTTAAGTGTTTTCAGTATAAAGAATATTCTCAATGCTTTAAAGGATATCAAAGTGAATTATACTACTACTACTCGTATACCACTCCAGAACAAGAACCTCAAACCATACATTATATGGTACACCAGTGACTATAATACTTATTTTTTTGTTTATGTCTTCAAACTTTGAGAGAATTAACTAATTTGTCAACATACTAGGAACTTGTCACAAATTTCATGAAATTAGATTAGTAGCTAAAATAAATATCGTAACAGTATGTTTAAAGTATTACAATGGGGAGGCACCGTAAAAATTCAAACCACTTGGTGTAAATTTTTCCGTATTCTCTCTCCTCTCTTCGTGTCATTTCAAGATAAGTTTTGTTCCTTATAGCAGCAGTCGATCAAATTGCCAGTTTTAGTCGATTTGACGATCGAATAATTTTGTGCATTAGTATCATTTCAATGTTTTGTGTGTTTTTTTTTAAGTATTTGTGACTAATTTTACTTAGTATATAATACGAATGAACGTGTAGTTATTACTTTAGTTTACTGTACAATCGCAGAAAACTAGTTTAAACAAGTTGGAGATTTATCGACTAATTCACTTCAAATAGTTGATTCAGTTAAAATCTGATATCATCATTTACTAACTTCATGTTCAATCATGACAATCGAATAAAAGTGAACAGTCGATGAATTCCATATTATGTTAAATACTAAAAGTATAACAACTGATAGTTTCCGGTGCATAGTATTTAGTTTGCGTATTTTGTGAACTAACTTATTCTATTAGTGGTTTGTATGAAGAGACTATTTTCATTTTGATGTGTGTGCGTTATTTTGTCATCGGCATTTACAACTTAGTTGGCTGACATGCGATTCTCGGGTGTAAGCGCTTTATTTTTCATGTCATTTGTCATTCGTTTAAGTGTTATGTTGTATGGGCCGAGCTTGTAGCCAATATGTTTTTTCTCCCTCTATATATTTTTTTACTTCTCACAAATTTCAGTAGTTTATGCAAAACTTACTGCGTATTTTATTATTATGGCAATTACTTAATTAGTCTTGTTTTCTTGTTTACTTTTATGACATTTAGTAACTTCGTTGAAAAACTAAGAATCAATATTTAGTCGATTTTCTTTTGCCCATCCCTGGCTATTGGCTTGGTGACGAATAGTATCGTTCGAATGTTTAGCAGTTAGTAAATTAATAGTAATACGTGGCTTAACTTACAAAGTACGTACCATCATGTATTAGACGATACGTAATTAAAACTTAAGTAATTTTTGAGTTAAAGATAATCACGAAACGAATAAACGAGTTAATTTTATTGTTGTGTTTTATTTTAATGTTTTTTAACCTTTTCGTTCATTATGCAGCCTAAAAGTTGTACAGGTTGACTTTAAATTCAGTATCCATGAATGTGTTGAGAATATTACCAACTCTAAAGTAGCAAGAAAATATGCAAATGATTTTTGGGGTTCCGTACCTAAAAAGGGAAAAAACGGAACCCTCATAGGATCACTTTCTTGTCCGTCTGTCTGTATGTCAAGACGAGATCTTGGGAACGCGTGGAGCTAACGAATTGAAACCTTAGGTCTGTGGTCCCTTGAAGCTGTGAAAAAATCAAACTTGTAATTTAACGAAAAAAAGTTTATATCGTAAAAAACGTACATTTTGACAATCTCAAGGGAATCAAATTTCCCGTTGACCCAGAATCTTGAAATTTACCATAAAGCAAAGTCTTCTGACACAAGTGTAGGAATACGTCTGAAATTTGTTGTTACGTCACAAAAAAATGCGATTCGGAAAAATCTTTACGACTCCATTTGGAAATTGAACTATTTACATAGGTACGTTTGTATGGAACCCTCAGTGCGCGAGTCCGACTAGCACTTGCCCAGTTTTTATTAAACTGTTTTCTTTTAACACGACTTCTCGCTCCACCCAGAGCGAGAAAAGTTATTTACGAAAATATCCTACCTCAAAAAAAAGGACAGAAACTTAGTATGCAAGTATGGCTCGCTCTTAGATAGATTTTTTTAATGCTTTGTTTTAGGTTTCATTTTATATGCAGCGTTTTATGAAGGCAATCTTACTGTTATCGGAATTTGAAAAAAACATTGCCTTGAGTGATTTATTAAGGCCATTGCGTTGATTTTCCAGCACTTTTCGAGAATTTGTACTTCCATATAATATGATTGTATTGTATCTACATTTCATCATATACGTAATATACCGCGTTATTTGAATTGATAACATTATTATTAATTATTATAAATGTTTCATCTTCAGTTTTTTTAGTTCATTCTTCTCCATCAACCTGTATGCAACCAGTGTTGAGTATAAGTCCTTCATTTCATGCAGGTCTATAAACGGTCTTGGTTCTCCCGCAGTCAACTTTTGCTTGCTATATTGACCAGGTAGTCGTTCTTCTTGATCCGTGGTCAGTAAATTAAATTTCTCTGCTTTTATTAATATTCTAAAATATGTATGTACATATATAATTCAATTGATGTACTTTTATTTTTTGTAGTGTGATACTTTTTACGCCTATAGTCATTTCTTTTTAGGTTAGGTAGGTACGTTTGTTTCAAGCCTGAGAGAAGTCTTTCCTTTACTCTTCATTATCTTTCGCATTTATTATAACTCAACTATCGATCTAAGAGCTTTTAACAGAATATTATCATTTTCTTGTCCTAGTCCCAAAGAATTAAGAGAGCGACACACGTATGTCCATCTTTCATACCTCTCTCTTTTTCTCCTTTTCTCTTTCTCTGGTCATCATCTCGGTAGTAACACACTTCAAACAGTCCATTCCTAGTTTCTGTAGCCTTTTCCTACTCATTTAGTACAAAATTAATTTTAACGGTAAAGCTATGATCAATGCTTATATTCAATTTTTCGTTTGTAAATTATTGACTGGTTATACGTTTTAGTGCATACTGTAAGTATAGCAAGCAATTGATTAATCTCTATAGGCTTTTTTCTAAAACACTAACAACCTTGAAGGACTGTATTACTAACATCATAAACAACAACTTTTGTTCTATGACTTTTTACAAAACATGATTCATTTACCAAAAACAAACCTTCAAGATTTTGTTGTTCTATCTAACACATTTCAACTCTGTCTGTATGACGCGACGCAAGCGCATCAAAGATCCCCGCTCCCCTCTGCTATTGTACTATCGATTGCTTCGCATAGACTTGGAAATGTTTAGAACGTTTAATTTAAATATTTTTATTTTTGTATGAAAATGTGATGAACTAAAATATGATAAATTTTTAAAAGTCATAGAACAAAAGTGGTTGTTTATGATGTTAGGAACATATTCCTTAGAGGTTGCTAGTGTTTTACAAAAAAACTCTGTATATATGAAAGAAGAAACTGACTGACATAACAAAGAAACACAGATGAAACTACAAGGACTAGGAAGGTGAATTTTGCTTAAGGTTTTCTTTTATGATGTGGGCGAGTGAGTGAGAGAGAGAATTTTCCAAAATTTGCCACCTATGGGAATGAAATAGGCGTCCAATGTTTGTATGGCAAATCCTACTTTTGAAGCAGCTGATAGAAGCTATAGTCTGTCTAAAAACTCAAACGATTCGGAAATTTTTAAACGGATTGAATCGAGATCTGTTAAATATATTACAAATAAAATTTTTTATAAGATTCTATTAGTAAACAATGATCATCTCTTTGCAACCTTGATTGTTCAACCAGTTTTGACTACATTAGGTTTCAAGAATTTGATTATTTGATTAAATTACCTTAATTACCACATTACTCAAGTCGTTTGACTTTATATGTAGACAGACTATGGTAAATAAATAATTTACTTATAATTAAATAACATTTGTGCTCAAAAATATCGTAATGAGTTTGTTACATATTTATTCCCTAATTTGATAAAACATTCAAAAACAAATAAAACTGCAAATATGTATTTATTTCACATAAAATTATAAGTGCAATTTTGAAACTTCAGAAGCTAGGTCAACACTTCTGAAGATTTAGGTGCTATTTAATGTAATTTGACCTTGTATCGTCACAGCTCCCTTAGTCACTAAATAAGCTAATACAATAAATCAAGTCATATCTTTTGTTAATTAACTACCAATTTATTAATCTCTACCTTTTATAGACGATAAAAGAGGAAATATTTATCGAGCGTGCCCTAATGAGCACTTCTGGTTGTTAACTTTACTTATACGTTGATTAGTTCAGAAAATTTAAGCATGTTGATCAGCTTGGTCATCTTAATATCAACTTTAGTATTTTTGGAGGATACGCAATCAGCCTTAGGTGAGTGTTTCTCTTAAATACATATTTTATTTTCAACTAACTCTTGATACTAATAAAAAAAAGCAATAGGGGTTTCAAAATTATAAAAAAAAATTAATAATAATTACTAACAAGTAGGTAGATTTTACAAATATTACAAATTATCCTTCAAAGTTAGACCCTAACATCGTCACGAATTTGAATTTTGATGACATTTAAACAAGAAAAAAAGTTGGCCATCTACTATTTAAATCTATTGCACTATCATTATTGAAATAACATCACTTGAATGTAACATTAAATAAAAAGATGAAAGCAAGCAAGCCAAAGTATAAGCTGTACTCGTACTTAATACTATACTTAGTTGTGGCACATCATAATTATGCCTTTAAGGCCCCTCGACCACGGTGACTTTTTGTAGCAATCCCTTAGCGCGTTCGCATCGATACCGTCGCGATGCTGTAGCGCGTTAGCACCGCGTTTGCAAAAGTGCCTTACGTTTCGTAAGCGCGCGACAGCATTGCTACAAAGAGTCACCGTGGGCGAGGGGCCTAAATGTAATTTTAATAGCTGAATTTAATTTTATGACACTGACAGGCAAGTGCAAGGAATTAATTAAGAGTAATTTTATTTTAATAGGATATCATCCATTTTTGTATATAAATGATATTTCATTCCATGTATCGTTTTCGAACCTAACTTCTGCATTGTAGTTAATGACAAAAAATTGAAGTCATTAATAGGAGAAATGAGAGATACTGGTCCATGAAGACGCTAATGAAGGGAGATCTACCAATTTCCCTGAAGCGAAAACTCATCGATATGTGTATCCTGTCCTGCCCGTCCTAACCTACAGTGCCCAGACATGTTCGCTCACCGAGTCGCAAAAGTTTCGCCTTGGGGTTTGCCAACGAGCAATGAAGCGCAGCATTCTGTGTGTCAAAAGAGCCGACAGAATGAGGAACATCACGTTACGTCAAAAGACTATAAGATATAAGGGGATCATAGACGTAGGAAAAAAACCAGCCGGGCTAAAATGGGATTGGGCGGTTCACATCAGCCGCATACACTCTGACCGTTGGGCAAGAGTCTCCTCAAAGCGGGTACCTGAAGACACCGCCGAGGTCGACCTGGGAAGAGATGGCGAGACGACCTAGATGCCTACCGCAAGGACTGGTTCGAGGTGGCTCAAGAAAAGAATACCTGGAAGAAGTTGGGGGAGGCCTTTGCCCAGCCACACACAATGTAGGCCATAAAAAAAATAAGTGAGCGGTACCTTAGCTTTTTACTGAACTCTGTGTGAACGCAGGTATACCTATTGATCTGAAGTGACCTAGATGAAGTCGGATAGTGAAGCGAAAATTCTATTTAGTGCATTTACAATAGTACAAATGTTATTAGTGGATATGGCATCCCTAATCACTGACGATGTACGGGCTCAATGAATCTAACCAACACGGAATAAAGCCATAAGATACAGAGAGCTTTCACTCCATATTCGTCCTTAGCATTAAGTGAATTTTAGCTTTAACTTTGCCCGGGTTAGTGGAGCCGGTGAAGCTATGCGTCCCAACCGCGACGGTGCGAGGACCGTGCCACACGTGCGTTTGTTCTCATGAGGGCGTGTTCCACTGCCGGCCGCATGAGTGCGAGAATGAAAGCGGAGGTAAGTGACTCAGCAATGTAAAAGAAAATTCTCATAGGCCAACGACTGAAAGCAATAAATTGAAACTACACAGTAAAGAAGGTATTTTAAAGCAAAGAAGGACTTAAGAAATTGACGCTTGTGTAGAAAATAAATGAAAATGCAAAACTAGGTAATGATGTGTTACTACAATATTCTAGATTTATGCTTCATTGATGACAATGGGTTCGTCCCCTGTAACATGGGACTTAAATATGACAATACGTAGCTCTACTATCATGCACCAATAAGTAACCTTAAGGGAAATAGCATGCATAGCGAGCATGATGCCGTTTATGTTCATGCCGGTCAACTCTTCTACTAGGTGTTGTTTGTAGAGTTGTGGAATCTCGTAGTAAAACCGTAGTCATGTTGGAGACAATATCGAAATGTTTCATAATCTGTAGCAGACAACATTGGTTTTTGTGGAACGAAATCGTTAAACCAATTTAAAAAAATCATTTTTCCAACCAGTTTCGAAATTAGTGTTTTAAATACAATCAATGAAGTCCAAAACAGAATTGTCGAAACTGAGTATACTAAATTAACCTATGAACATAATTTTCAGAAAGAAGCAAACCTAAAGCAGAATGTGTACCAAATTTCTTGTACAGAGAGGATAATATATTCTGCGGATGTAACAACGAAGGATTTTGGGTGTCTGAGGACTGCGGAACAAAATTCAGATATATCTATCCAAGAACCAACGTTCTTAGTGAGAACATGAAGACCGATGTCAAGTGCACCGCTAACAAGTTCTATCTTATCGACTGTAACGTTTGTCGCTGTTCAGAGAATGGCACTATCGAGGTTGCATTATGCACCAGAAGAAGCTGTAGGAAAGGACACAAAGCCGAATCGTGTTCTTTCGGAGACATACTCCGGGTTGACAACGAACTTTGCTCTTGTAGCGACATAGATTTCTACGTTGATCGTCTTTGTATCAAAATCATTGATGAAGTCATCCAACCTCTTGAAAAAAATGAGTTATCAAAACTAGAGAACATTGGGAGCAAGATGAAGAGACGTGTGTCAGGTCTAGCATCAGGCGTTTGTGACTCGACCGCGATTTACTCTATCGATTGTAACAATTGCATCTGCGTATACAAACATCTTCACTGCACAAAGAACATTTGCGTAAATGAAATGAAGACAGCCTTAAGACAAAGTGTAAATGAGATAGAATCTCTTCCTGAATTGTTAAATGATATCAAGTGTGTAGCAGGCAAGATGTATCGTAAAAAATGTAACATTTGCACATGCTCTAAGAATGGTACAACAAGCTGTACCACGATGATTTGCATGCAAGATCAGGTGTTAGACATACAGGCTCTTAGAGGAGTATTGTCAAGTGGTTGAGATTTCTTTAAATATACCTTATGATTACAGAAGTGTTTCATCTATATTGTTCAACTCATTTGTAAATAGTATTTCCTTTTTAAACTTACAGTTTTCTGCTAAGTCTTTTACGTCTGTGTAGGAAATGGAATATTATATAATTTCCTAAAATCGTATATTGATTGCCGGGATCGGTCTGTAGTTGGCAAACATAAAGAAACAGGTTACCGGTGCAGGCGAGTCTGTGCGGGTCGGCACCGATCGGTGCAGGTATAATTCTTCCGTGTGTTCTTATGCGCAAGAAACAGGTTTATACTGGTTGGTACCGACTGCCTGGACCGAATCATACGGGTATAAGCATTGGCCAGAGTAGTGTTTCACACACACAGATTTACCTGTTTGCTTATGGTTTGACCGCTACCTATCTGTACCGACCCGTACCGTCATATCGGGGCCGAAAAACCTGTATCTTTTTTGTTTGCACCCTTTCTTTACACACCGAGATTTCTCCATGCTTCAGGAAGCACGTTAAACCGTTGGTCTTGGCTGACATTTCTAGACCTTTGACAGTAAATTTTGACACCAGTTTTGCCAAAGGGTATCGTGGTACCCAATTACTGGGTACTGGGTCCCCAATTGGTGGTGGTAGGTAGCTGCTCTATGTAAAATACTGGTATTTAGCTACACCCAGCAAGACTGGAAGCAGACCTTTACATTGTTATGAAGAGGTTAGGAAGATTGATAGCATAGGACAATGGTATATTTAGTTGTAATAATCTTCCTTTTTTAATGATGGAGTCGCGTTTGAGTATTGTCTTACTGATGGTAATCTATAATATGGTCGATGATAGAGCACGCTAGATATTTCACTCCTTTCACTCTTGACTTAAGCTTTTAGACCTATCAGGAAACACAGGCTCCAGCAGAGAATTCCACTCATAATGAATATGTACTCAAAACGTTTCGACAAAAGTTGCCTAACAGAGATATTTCGTAGTTTAACGTATTTTCTTTTATTTATAATAAAACGATACCTAATATAGTCTGTCTAAAAAGTCAAACGACTTAGAATTTTTAAACGAATCAGAAATCTGTTAAATATATTACATGCAATACTTTTTATAGGATTCTATTAGTAAACAATGATCATCTCTTTGCAACCTTGATTGTTCAACCAATATTGACTACATCAGATTCCAAGAATTTGATTATTTGGTTAGATTACACTTGGGTACGTTTGACTTTTTAGACAGACTCTAATAAATAGCATCTTCTTTTCTTATGACCAGCTGATGTGACGAAAGAAAAAGTGAAGCTTCCAGAAATCAAATATGGCGAAAAATGCGTTTACGGGAAGAAATATAGAATGGACTGTAACACTTGTCACTGTGGCCACCATAACAATTTGCTATGCACTAAAGCAGCATGCCTGATTCCAATGAAATCTAATATAAACGAGAATGCGCCGAAAGCAAACAAAAGATCGAAAGGTGCAAATCGAAAGATCGTGAAAAAGAAAAAGAAGGCAAGAAGGGTCGAGAGACGAGAGAACGCGGAATCTGTAACAAAAGATTCGTCTGGCTTCCCGGCTTTGCCCACTATTAATGATACTTGTATACCTGGAAGAATATACCAAGAAGGATGTCAAAGATGTCTTTGTAACTCTGACAGAAAGCCCGAATGCTCTAGTATAAATGCATGCAGCCAAACGAAAAGTAAGTAAGACACATAATGCATTAATACCTAATAATAATTTATGTTCTTTTTCAAAAATTCAAATATTTTTATTTCGCATAGATAGACCTACATGGGCACTTATAAAACGTCAGAAGCTAGTGCACGGTTCCAAATTGGTCGTTTTCTATGGAGAAAAACCGGCAAGAAACTCCATGGTTACGCTTTTAAAAAAAGTGGTTGATGTTATTTGAAGATTCTATTAAAAATCACGCTAATGTTATAAAGACGAAAGTTTGTACGTATGTAGGTACGTGTTTCTATATGTTTTTACGCTTTTACGCGTTCGGATATCTAGGTGATACTTAGCACACGGATAGGCCATGCATGACCTAGAAAGTATAATTAATATACGACAGATTTTATCCTGTAAAGGTGCGTACGGATAGCGCGTACTCTGGTACGCGTGTCCGGAACGTCATGTCTATACTTGCAGCTATGCGTACACTCTTGGAGAACGCGTACCCTACGAGCCGCCGTCAGTCGGTTTTTGGTTGCGCCTCAAAGAGGACGCACACGACCCGGTACGCTATATTTGGACGGCAAAATGAATAGACACGCGTGTTCTTCGAGTTTCAATAATGAAAATATACGTCACAGATAGCTTTTCTCTGGCTGTGATAGCTTCTCGAAAATTATTATTATTTATTTTTATTTCAGGCTCAACCGTTTCAAGAATTATTTCAAAATCTTGCAAACTCATTCTCACAAAATTTTTGTCCGCACTTTCTTCATAATTTATATCTTCCATAAGTAAGCCTATTTCCACACTGTAATCTTTCACGATACAATTTTTTCATCCACCATCTAGGTTTCCGTTTGTTTCTCTTTTTTTATTTAAAATGTGTTGAATAATGAGTAATGCAGCAGCAGTGGTGTTGCACGCAACCGCTAAGTTTGTCGGAGTCATGACGAATGACTGGGGCTCGACATCGCGTACAAGTTCGCGGCGGTATTGTACGCGTGGACAGTGTTTCCCAACTACGCGTAACACAGGAACGCGCTATCCGCACGCACCTTGAGAATGTTCTATGTTGAATGTGTGGTGTGTTGTATGTTGTTTTTGTGTTGTTGATGTGTGTATGTTGTTTTCTACTTTTACGCGGGCGAAACAGCTGGTAGAAGCTAGTTGTTTCGTCTAACACAACTGTCATCACGATGTAGTGGAACTTGTGTCTTTTATTTCAAACTAGCGGCCCGTCCTGGCTTCGCACGGGCAATAAATAACCTATGGTTACTCAGGGTGAATGTAGCTTTCCAATGTTAAAAAAAAATGAAATTGGCACAGTAGTTTTTGAGTTTATTCATTATAAACATCCACTCACACACACAAAAATATAAAAAAAATCCCTTTTCATAATATTAGTGTAGATGTAGATATAGATTATCTTCATCGTCTTCTTTTCCTATAGACTTCATAATCTTCTTACCCTTATCCTGACGAATTTAGAGATGGTGCAGCATATTTACTTCTTCAATATTTACCGAAACCTCAATAGCATTCGGCTCTGATCCTGATCATGGGATCAGGGGCCCAAATCAGCTATTTTTATAAATTTGTCATTCCAACACGATCCCATTGTCATTTTGCTAAAAATTCGTAATCTGCTAATTCATAATGATCGATCATTGATCAGTCAATGGTCTCGTAATAGAATTGTGGTAAAATGACAATATCGAGCTTATTAAAAGCACTGACTGCACTATGACGTTCTAATGGTAGGACACTAATTAAAGGAACGGTCAAAACTTTAGCAGACTACCGCATACGTCAGACATTCATTTATCATTGTGTACAAGATTACCATTCTATGCCATTTTTTTCAATGGAGTGTCAGTGGTTGACCATTGGAAAGTCATAATGATGCCATTAGAATAGTAGATTACCAAAACTTGTCAAAATCAACAATTATGAAATCAATGATAGAACATTCTGACACTATTGTAATAGCAGACTTGAGGCCCAGGAATGATCGATACGGATGAATCGTGGCCAGATGAGCTGCAGATGGCTGCACCTCATCTGGCCACGATTCATCCAGTATTTTCACCTCTTAACAATCAACATTATATAACTTTTCCCATCTCGTTAATCCTCCTCATCACTTGCCCAAATCACGGCGACTGATTTCTATACAACTTTTGGGTTCTGCCAGAAGCATTAACCGCATGAAAGTCAAAAATTGTCCCAAGGGAATATATATTTCCGGAATAATATATTCTATGTCCAATTCCAGGACATGATTTATTCTAGACTCTTAAAACGTGATGAGATAACAGACAGACAGATAGAGTTAATTTCGCATTTATAGTGGTAGTGCATTATAAGTACAATATAATAGTGATACAGTAGATTTTCTTGCCGGTTCATCTCCATAGGAAACAACCAATTGAAATCTTGCACTAGCTTCTGACGTTTTATAAGTGTCCACGTGGACCTAAGAGAAATAATATAAATTTTAAATTCAATTTAATTTTAATTGATGAGAAATCTATTTTAATCAATATCTATTTAAAAAGTTAATAAATATTTTCATACTAACTGATCTGGCGAATTTCGTATCGCCTAACAGTCAATGAATATAGTATACCTATCGACATAGCCAATTGCGATGAAACAAAGCCTAAGTAATATATCAAGTTACACTCCTTTTTTCCGTATAAAAGTTATCTACATCAATTTCGTACATTTAACGTGATGCGCGCACAACTACAAACTTCTACAGATTTATTAAATTATATCTAGGTATAGATTACTACAAATTACTCTTAATGAGGGTTACCATATCTCAGGATTTGTCTTGAGATATCAGGATTTTTGAACTCTTCTCAGAATTGCGGTCAGATTTTGCAAATCACATGAAATCTCAGGATTTTTACAATTTTCAATAAAATACAGCTTAAGTACACTTAAAAGTTAAACAAGCTTGAACAAATAATAAAAAAAACTCAATAGAAAGTTAAATAAACTAAAATTAATTTTCCTTTGGAAAAGGGGGAGTTCCACCCCCTGCACTTTGAGTTCGATGTGCAACACAAGAGTTAGATCCGCAGTGTGAAAAAAATCTCAAACTGTAAAAAATCTCAGGAATTTTCAATGGAAATCGGGCCTTTTCTCCACACTTTTGGCTTTTTTATTTGGTACTCTTAGCATTATAGTTCAGCGCTATAGTACCACATGAGTAAATAACAGTACAAAGACAAAGCTTCATACAACCGCGCGAATCCGTTGCACTACTACAAGCGCGCGGGGAATGTGTGAGTGTCCACTGGCCGCTTGTTGCGTACGCGACGACACTGGATAAAACCGATTAACGCAGGCGCAGTCAGTGGACAATCTTAGGGTCTATACGCACGTTGTTAGTTTTGTTAGTTACGAGTTTAAATATTTTAATGTAAAAACTTGTTTTATTTAAAAAAAAATCACTTATTGTAACAACCATACCAAAATAGGTAATAATTTTGCACGTTCTTGAGAAGCTAATAAAAGTGTACATAATTTTAGCCAAGTACCTACTGTTTTGACTCGTTTTTCTCATCGCTTCCCTTAAATTCTTCTTACAGTGAAGCGAGATTTGCAACCATTGGACGTACGACCCGAGATAAAAGACAAGGAATTCAAAGAACTCCCAGTGCTGCCTCACTCCGCCTCACCTTGTAAGGCAGGCAAAACTTACAAAGTCGATTGCAATGCCTGCGTTTGCGATGAATTCCAGAACCTACTGTGTGATAAGTTGCTGTGCATCAGTTTCGCTGATATGCATAGAGCAGAGGCGACAAAGAAATCTGGTAAGATTTAGTATAAGCATCAGCCTTATAATGTTCCCACTGCTGCGAATTAGGCTTCTTCTTCAGGACAGGAAATCGGTGGTAATCGTAATCCACTACGTGGACCCAGTGTGGGTTGGTGGATGGCACATATCTTCAATGTTTTTGGCTCTAGGATGTGTCGGTTTCTTCACGAAGTTTTCCTTCACCGTTTTGAGAGGCCATAAAATAAATTGCACAAAGTAAAGAAGGCTCTTTGAGTAGGTAGGCAGGCGTCTATATGTATATAGATAGGGTGACTGGTAATTAGTGACCGATACTTAAACACGTGATTGTACTCATGATCACAAACAAATTTTCCAAAGAAACTTTTTTTATATACTCATTAGTTTTATCACAATAACAAAACAGATGTTTGAATTTTGCGCGCGTTCGTGAAATGGCAATGAACTTACTAGTAGTAGAGCGCCTTACCTTCCCCCTCCCCGCCCGCACCGCTCCCTTCGTCGTGCAGAGGTGACGTAGGTAATAATAACAGTCACCGCGAATTTCAAACAGCTGTTTCGTTATTATGATAAAACTAATGAATATTAAAAAAAAATCTTTGGGAAAGTTGTTTGCAATCATGAGTACAATCACATGTATAGTTATCGGTCACTAATTACCAGTCACCCTATATAGGCGCCTGCCTACTTGCCAGCTTTATTATTTGTTCTAAATGGGCACATAAATCTTTTTTGGACTATTTTATAAATAAAAATCGCAAAATTTCTTTTAGCTGGTCTATGCACAAAAACCTTTTAGTTTTTAATTAATATTTTCTGTTCGAGCATATGTGTTACCATTTGGCATTATGGCCTTTTTGACCTTACTCAATGTATCATTGGTTTAATTTTAAGGTGTTTCCGTTTTTGTAATTCTAATAAACGCCATTTTCTTTCTTTCTTTTCGATTATGCTAATGCATCCTCAACAGGTCTACCATGCAATAGCAAGAATTCTGCGGAGAACGACGTGATGCAGTCGAAGTGTGTGCAGTGTACCTGCAACGGGACCACCTATTGCCAAGCCAAGCCAGGCTGCGTGGCGGAGACTGAGTTGATATTGAGGACCAGGAGAAATGGTTTGGCCTTCAACTACACGGTAGAGAAATGTGCGCCTGAACATATTTACAAGTAAGTACAATTTATGCGGGCTTCGGATTTCTGTGTCTGGTGGTTGTAATTCTTAGATGGTCTTTACGCGCGGGCTTGCGAACGGCACTATCCATTGGTAGATCGCCGTTCGACCGTCCGGTAAAAGTCCGCACCGAGCCCAAGTCGTCGACGGCGTGTACTGTTCCACGCGCGCCTCATGGAGATGTCAGCAAACCGTAGGGGCCCAGCAGGGTCGAAGCCTACTGAAAAAAGACTCGGCCCTGGTATGAAAGGCAACGCAGGAACAGGAGCGGGTTTTTAGTCAGTAAATGTCTGACACACCCTCCAGCTCCGCCCAAGAGCGTGGGATGTCATTGGATGATTTTACCACCGAAAAAAAAAAACAAAAAAGATAGTCTTCACAAGTAATCAGACGACGCCAGAATGTCTGACTATCAGTCTATTCAAGGTGTATTGTGTAGCCCTGGAACTGGGTTATGGAGGTCTGATAGACTGTCGCTCCATGTAAGACACGAAGGAAGAAAGGGCTAGTGAGATGATGATGTACTGTCTCGCTGTTAAGCAAAGGTCACCAACTCCTAAAATGAATCATGTTTTACGTACCAATTCGAACCAGTCCAATTGGGGTCCCGTCTGTTCAAATCTTTGCTCTAGAGTTTTCTGAACAGAATTCGGTACCGTCCACACCAATCATGTGGTCACAAGTGTGCTGAACACTAGGTAAGTATTTTTCTAGTTGCCACTCAGATAAAGCGTAGGAGTTTATAAATAAAAGGAACAAGAACATACGTGGTACGCCTCGTTCCACACTGAACTTCTAAACCTTTCGGATACCGTCCATTAGAGATACAATAGAAAGAGCGAACACCGGCGTTCGCTTGGGGTTTAATGAATTGAAACAGAATGCAGTCACAGCTCCATTTATGGTGTGACCCCGTATTATAGTTGAAGATACACCTATCTTCTACTTTAATACGGGGTCACTTTGACCTCGTACTACACTTCGCAAAAATCTCTTAGTTTCTTAAACGTTCCGGAGTCTAATAGGCTATAACCGTCATATCTAATGATCATTTTATACGAGGTCTTAAACGCCCCGTACGGCATAAATGGAAATAATTGGCGCTGACAAAAATAATTGGCGCTGTCAATGTTTTATTTATTGAAATTGTTTTTCTCAATCCCCAGGGACAACTGCAACAGATGCTACTGCCAGCCAGACCAGACCTTGCGCTGTACCCAGAAGACTTGCCTCAACTACAAGCAGGCAATCATACTGGAGCAGCAACAGAAGTACTTGCAGGAACATGGACTCTAATGGTCACAAGGCACTGGCACACACCGGCTTCGAAGACACTGGCTTGTTCAAACGGATTGATTTAATTAATAGTTAGTAATAGAACTTTTATGGTATGGGGTGTTTACTTACTGAATATTGTTCAGTAGGCTAAATATACTATTAAACGTAATTGTAACTATTTCATTAATATTTGTATGCCACTTACTGTGGCAGAACACAGAGAAATACACACAGACACGTAGAAATATTTTGTAACAACACAATACCTGTGTGCACTAATAAACTTTTAAGCTATTGCATAGCTTCTATCGCGGGCCTTGAGCGTGGAGATCGAATCCAGAAATTCCGTAACGAAAATAACCTAACACCCCCCCACTCATTTGTTTTTTGAGCGTGGTGACCGATAAGAAAACAAATGATCTAAGTATTCAATGTGTGAAAGTGTAATTTCAATTATATCAAAGAAAAAAAAAAACAAAGGAAAAAAAATACTACATAAATAAAATAAATAAATAATTATAATTGCATAAGTTGATAAAAATGCTATGCAATAGCTTTACCGCGGCAGTCCCCGAGTGCCACACGTCTTTTTTTTTGTATTTGTATGTTTTACTGAGCAATGAATAAACGTATTCGCTAAAGTTTTGTGTTTAATTTTGTATATATTGTTTTGTCAGTGTCAGGGTGCGATCTAGCAATGTAGCCGCTCCGGGCAAAAATAATTATCGGCGCCTTTACCAGTGCCGCAAATTCCGGTGCCATCGGTGCCCAGGCACAGGGCGTAGAATTCGGGGGGCGCAAAAATGACCAGACTAGGTAGGACTATTATTTTTCCGTTTTGTTCCTGATCCTGATAAGTTCCCGCTGTATCCTTAGTGCTTCTAACACATCACATTCGTAGTTCGTACCTACATGCCAGTATCATAAAAATGTCTGTTCAATTAGATATTTTTTTTGGCAGCGTACAAGCGTGTTTGTCTTTAGTGTTTATCTACGGCACTGGCCTTTACATACACAAAACCAAATAAGTCATGAGTCTTAAGTCTTAAATATTTCCACTATCCAACCTGAAGTAGGTTAGAAGGTGGTACATAAAATTCTCAACCTGCCAACTTGGGTGTGGAGGGCTAGATTGGAAGATAATAATAAGTCAATTTTGCCTTTCCTCATTTTTTGCTGCTCTGGGCAAATGCCCGGCAGCCCGGCTCCCCCCCCCCCCCCCCCCATAAATCGGGCCCGTCAGTGTTAAACATGACGCGAAAACTATTAGGTTGCGTTGTGTCAATATATATTTGCTTATCGCTTATGTTTTAAATAATGTATATTTGTTATAAACAATAAATAAAACCTCGTAAAACCGATTCTAAATATAAAAAAAGAAATATGGAACCAAATAAATAGAATAGAATTATCTTTAAATAAAAAAAATAAAAAATTATAAATCAAAATAATCAAATAATAAACAAAGCCAACTACATTTTTTTTTCTACTTAACTATTTAAAATAATTATCATTATTATTTATAAATCAAATATTATAAAAAAGGGTAACTCATAGGGCATCAAAAAATTTGTCCACATCGATGTCAATGGGAAAAGTGCCCAACGCTGGCAGCATTGCCACGCTGGATGCTGCGCTTTATTGGTTGTATTCGTAACTAACGTAGTTATTATACTTTCCTGAAAGTCTTTCTAGGGTCAGGCAGTTCTTGAAAATTTAATAATAATAATAATATTCCACAACTATCACACAACGCCTTCTCGGCTCGAGCTAAGCAGAGCTTGTACTATGACTGATAAACATACTTAAACACCCCTACTTTTTAATTATTACACAAAAAAAACATAAAAACCTCCTACAAACAAAAAAACATAAAAACAAAAAAAAAAACTTTACCTCTTTATTATATTAGTGTAGACCACGCGTCGCCACAACGACCGGTAAATGATAAATGATAAATGATATTTATTTTGCAAATAGGTTTAAAAAACACTTTTACACGTCAATTTTTTTTTCGTCAATTTATGCTAGATGAGGCCGGTGTTTCCTATCTGACTACCCTGAGAAGAAACACCGAAACAAACTCAGGGGTCAAAGTCTCTTTTAAAGTCCATACAGTAAATATGTAATGGTGCTATGCGTCACGCATCCATCGGATTCCCGCGACCCTGATCAGGTCATCGGTCCACCTTGTTAGAGGCCTTCCAACGCTGCGTCTTCCGGTACGTGCTCATCATACAAAAACATTTTTGTCCTGAGGGGGAATCGAACCTACGCTGTCCAGGTCACTAACCACTAGACCAACAGACCAGGGCCCCAAGTCTGCTATTTTTATAAATTCGTCATTCCAACACGATCCCATTGTCATTTTGCTAAAAGTTTGTAATCTGCTAATTCATAATGATCGATCATTGATCGGTCAATGGTCTTGTAATAGAATCGTGGTAGAATGATAATTTCGAGCATTTTAAAACCAATAACTGCACAATAACGTTCTAATGGTAGAACACTGATCAAATAAACTGTCAAAGTTTTAGCAGATTACCGCAAACGTCAAATATTCATTTGTCAAAATGTACGAGATTACCATTTTATGCCACTTCTTTCAATGGAGTGTCAGTGGTTGACCATTGGAAAGTCATGATGACGCCATTATATTAGTAGATTACCAAACTTGTCAAAATCGACAATTATGACATCAATGATAGACCATTCTGACACTATTGAAATAGCAGACTTGAGGCCCAGTCGAACCAAACTAACGCTATTTAGTATCGAAAATATCAAAATAAGGAATCTCAAAGAATAAGTATTTTTCAAAATTCGCGTTTCAATTCATACCACGGTACTCAACATAATCAGCGTTAAAACGTTCCCACTGTTGGGACTCAGGCCTCCTCTCTAGTAGAGGAATGGGCCGTAATCAACCACGCGGGCTTAGTGGGGGTTGGTTGATGACACATGTCTTCGAATTTATAATTCTAAGACATGCCGGGTACCGCCCTGCGACTCCAAACACACAGAGCGTCTTTTGGGGCGCGAAGATTGTCTCTCCCTTAAGCTTTTCGCCGCCTCCTTAATTTGTATTGCTGCCTCGCAGAAAGAGGTTTTTTTTTCGGTGGGTATTTATCATCCAAATGACATCCCCCTCCCTTGGGCGGAGTAGGAAATAATGTCAGACTCTTACTGACAAAAAAACCCACCCCGTTCCTTCTTGCCTTTCATATCGGGGCCGAGCTTCCCTTTCGAATAACTCTGGCCGCAGTAGGCTTCGACCCGGCTGGGTCCCTGCTATTGCTGACAACTCCTTGAGGCGCGCGGGAATAGTGCGCGCCGTCGACGCCTTGGGCTCGGTCCGGACAATTACCGGACGGTCGGACAGCGAGCTACCCATTGCTCGCCGTCCGCAAGCCCGCGCCTACGGTAGCCGGGAATCGATATCGGAATCCCAGCGGTGGCTGGGGCTCGCAGAAAGAGGTGACTATTTTCCATAACCTCTCGCCTCATACCAAGGCCTGGTAAAGGATGGGACGCGGGGGATCTAACCTAGCCTAAAATGGCAAAACTTAGATTGACGGCACGGTTGGCGCAGTGTTTGAGCGATTGACTGCTGCGCTGCATGTCGTGGGTTCGATTCTCGCACATTACAAACATTTGTATGGCCTACGGATAGGTGGTTCGAGTTTGGATGTCTTGTGTATGAGTTTACATATTTGAGTAATTCCTGGTATGCGGCAAAGTTGGGTTTTATTTAAAAAAAAAAGATCAGTAGCATAATTTGAAGGCCATACTAAACTGGGTAGCATGATACTAAGAAAATAGTTATTAAAATAGAAATCCATATAAATCAACGTAATTATATTAAATCGTAAAAAACCCAAGCCTCATTGACTTTTGATTAACCAAACATCATAAAACAAGCCAATCATATAATTTTACGAGTTTGAAATGAAATAATTTTCAAAGAAATTACAAAATTAATGAACCAGAAAGATTAAAATTATTAAATTGAAGAATTTCGATTTTATTTTATAACGTTGCAGGGAACAAAAATACTCATTTTCTTTTTAATATGTTTATGGCTGTAACTTTTGTAACCTTAGTAACGACAATACCCTTCGGGGACGGGATTTTCCGTAAGTTGATATGTTTTATTACATTATTTTTGCTATATTTATATGTCCACAATGCCGCATCTTGAAGTATCTAAAACCAAGCTGGAAATTAGGTTTAGAAGCTCTTCTAAATGACTGTCTTAAAATGGATATTATAAATATTCCAGACTGCAGCATAGTGTACAATTTTGTAGTTTGTAATTTTGATGATGTTGTTCTTCTTTCTTCCATTATTATGTGCAAATGATTTAACACCATTCCGTCCTCTGAAAAAAAAAAAAACAAATATTTCAAAATAATAAAAACACAGTTTGGTTTTAAACCTTAACTAAATTGTATAATTTTTACTTACTTTTTTTTTGAAAACGAGTTTTCCAAATTATTTTATATTTTTCTATATTTCCAAAGGTACGTGCGTTCCGAACACTCAGTTCTTACTGAATGGCCGACTATGCTATTGCAACAGTATGGGCCGTTGGAGTGAAGCAACGTGTCAAATGATAGGGCGTCGACAGACTTGCCTACCCGGCCAGATTATATGGGAGGAGTGTAGCCAATGCATATGCCAAGAAAATGGGAAGCTCATGTGTACAAATACAGAATGCGCTGAGGAGAACACGAAGAAAAATGTAACAAACCAAGAATTTGGAGCCGAACTATGGTGCACTCCTTTTAGGTCGTATTACATCAACTGCAGTCTTTGCGTATGTCCTGCTTCTGGGAAGATGTCTGAAGCTCGCTGCGCCACTGACTCGTCTTGCTCCCTCAAAGGTCCTAACTTATCGTTGGACACGATCTCGCAAAACGGCTGCATACCAAAGGTCATGTACTTATTCAACTGTCTTCACTGTTTATGTTCAGATGATGGGGTATTTGTCCAAAGTAAATGCGTTGAAACTTGCCATAAAGCACCGGAGTCGACAAAGAGGTGTATTCCAAGAACATTTTATAGAAATGACTGTAATATCTACCGCTGCCCTGAAAACGGTGTACCCGATGACAATGTGAGGTCTAAATCTAATTGTGATAAGACATCTAACCCACTCAGCTCATTGATTAGTTTGAGGAATGTTACAACTGCATGTACACCCAATAGATATACGAAACCAAAATGTATTTACTGTGAATGTAGTTCTCAAGGAGTGGTGAACGAAAGCAGCTGTTTAGAACAGGAATGTTTAAAAATAAATGATTTCAACTACGATTCTGTTAAAAGCACGTGTACTCCTGGAGAGCTGGTGCCTACGTGCATGGAATGTTTTTGTCTTCAGAATGGCTTCACTTTGGAAAAATATTGCACCAGAGTTTGTTCGCTGCAGAATAAACTAATTATGCTAGAACGTGTGTTGAAAGAAACTATTAGTCAGATAGAAAGAAGTATAATCAAAGACATACAAGGTAGTGAATCGTGCGATCCCAGCTCAGTTTTCATTGATCAAGGGAGATACTGTTTATGTCCGGATAACGGGAATACAAACTTCAAACTATGTACGTCCGTAATAGACGATTCTGGTCCAAAGAAAACTCAAAGATTTATAGTTGATAAAGCCAACGTTATTGACTTTAACATTACTTGTGAGCCAAATACTTTCGTTGAATTCGGTTGCAATACTTGTTATTGTACAAAAGCCGGCAAAGTTGAACAGAAATGGTGTACTTATGATGACTGTGAAGCGAAAAGAACGATTCAAGATTCTCATAAAAGTCGTATTACGCCCAAACATACTAGTACAGATGCGATAGCAACGTGTGTACCTGGATCAATTGCAAAAGTTGATTGCAATTTTTGTATATGCGGGCCTAGTGGATTGGTAAAAGACAGGGCGTGTACAAATAACACTTGCAGCGGGCAATACACGCCAGTTGGTAACGAATTTGCTTGCGATCCTTCCGCCTACTACGCTGTGGACTGCAACATTTGCTTCTGTGGGACAGACGGTATCAAAAACGTGGACAAATGTACTAAAAATCAATGCGAAGGAAATTTTTTGAGAACAGATTCATGTACTGCTGGCGAATTGTTCAGCAATGACTGCAACATATGTGTGTGTCCTCCAAACGGGGATAAGAATGACAAAGCCTGCACGAACCGAACCTGCGCTGAAATAGACGCACCGTGGAAGAAGATATTCAAATTATCACAGACATTGTTAGGTAATGAAGTCGAGCAGGAATCTTCTAGGAATTTGCAGCTCTGCTTTCCTGGCGAAGAGTTTGAAACTGGTTGCAAGCTCTGCGTGTGTCCAGAAATGGGGCTTAAAGAATATGCGTCATGTACCCCTATTTTATGCGACAAACAAAAGCTTTTGAGTACTGTAAGTATTACAAAAGGAAATAATTGAAAACAGAAGGGTAGGTTTGCGGTGGTTATTAATGTTGGGTTTTATATATTTAGTATATTTTAGGGCGATAGACCGCACCTATGAAGTTTTAGTTGAATACTTAAACTCACTTTTAAGTTTAATAAAACAGTGCTCAAATCCATTTTTTTATCAATAGTTAAACAAAAGTTTGTACTAACGAGGTCAGGAAGTCTGGCCTGCCTAAATCCGACCCCATAATGATTTTATTGTATTAGAATTACGATTTACGATCGTATGTCAATTAATTTTTGTGTAAATGTATATAATCTATATATTTGATGCTTAAAATTTAAAAAAGTGTAGTGTTAGATTTTAAATATCTTCAGAAAACTCACCTGGTTTTTCATACAGCAGTGTAATTTTTCTTTTGTTTCCAGCCCAGGATTTCGAGTGTTAGTTCGACATGTACAAATTAAGACAATCGACATACGATCGTGAAATACAATACTTGAATAACATCGCCCATATAGACAAAGTATTTTGTTTTATAATTAAACATAATTATCTTGTAATGAATATGACAGATAGTTTAGACTTAGTCAGTTTGCTGAAACTTGCTTAAACTAAATTTTATTAGATAAACGATCTCATGTTCTTGGTTTGTGTTGCTTAGAGAAACCGTGTGTAATGGTAAACTGCATAAAGCCACCACACATATCCAGTTCAAACATAAATACCAAAGTGAGCACAAATGAAGAATGAGCTTTGTCTTAATTAACAAACTAACCTATTGTAGTCCTGTATTAAAAAAAATGTTTAAAAGTATTGGTTGTTTGTTTTGATTTGTACATAATCACAAAAACCTCAATAATTAATTTGGTCACGCCCATTTTATTTACACTTTACAAATATGATTTAAGTGCCAACGACTCTAGCTACAGTATAGTAATCTTTCAGACATTGGTCCTATTGCACGAGATAAAGCTTAAAGTTTTCTTCATCACCTTGCCTAGCTTTAGGACTTCTACTTTATTTAATGCGATATAGTTTTAGACAAGAAACTGATTATCATCAAAAACCATACCACAATTATTTATTGGGTAGTTTTTGTGTAAAATAAATTAAAGTACCACTTGACAGTAGTGCTACAAATAAATCGAACCAGGCAATTATCTATTCTTCTAATATTATATATCTGCTAAAAGTGGCTCGGGTAACTTACCATGCTGATTTGATCTTTATGTTGTTGTAGTCAAAATCTCCGGGCGACATCCGGGAAGACTACAGTGATGGCATATTTGATGAGGACTTCGTTGGGGGCGACGATATCAATGATGAAATACCAGATGAACCAGATCTTGCTGGAACGGATAGAGCAGAAGATGATTTTGAATACGTCGACACGCGCAGGAAATGTTTAACTTACAATCTCACGAGCAGTCCAGAACGAGATATGTGTACTCCTGGATCGGAGTATATTATAAGGTAAATTGTTACATTGCAATTGTATTATGTTTGAGTAACTTTCATAAAGATCGAGTAACATTAGCTTTCCTAAGATAACGGTGTCGAATACAGAATATTTACCTACTTGTTTTAGATGCCGCATTTGTATCTGTCCTTATATGGGGAATATTAATAACTTCTGCCGCCCAATGCCAGCTGACCGGTACTGTGAACAAGCCTATCCAGGTTTTAACTATGTTCCAATGGGCAGAAGAATTACTGGTAATGGTAACAATTACTTTAAAAAGATTCGCTTATCAATGCTGGTTAAGCATCTTGCAATATTCATTATTCGTCTAAGTTTTTTATTAATTAACTGTCTGCACTTCTGCGTTGATATCTATTGGGTACTACCCAAGATATCAATGAGAATCCCGGAAACCGCAACTGCTGCTATCATGACACTTTTAAAAAGCCCTTATAAACATCGGTTACATTACTGATGTATTGGTGATATGTATAATGTACTTACGATAAAAATAACAAATTACTATTTACAGAAAACTCAACGATAGTACATCTACCTCACAACCACACGATGTACAGGTGTGAAAAGGCTGGCAATCTGACTGATGACTGTTTCATTTGTGAATGTGAACCTGACAGAACTCTAATAGAGGAACATTGCTACAAAAGTGACAGCGATGCCTGTACTGATGCTACTCCTTCTTTTATTAAAGCTGGTGACCAACCATTTGCGTTTACAAATTATTTAGATTTGATATAATTTAAAATAGATTCATTAGTTTGTTACTGCATTATGTATCCCTATATTTTGTGATTAAAACTTGTTAATTCATGTTTATATTGTTATATTACTTTCGTGTCAGCAAAAATATTTGAGTCAGACATACATTTTTGACATGCCCTGCAGTGGGTTACCAGAAGCATATTAAAAATAATATTACAACTAATAACTAACAACTATTGGTTGTAATGGAATTTGAAGAATACGTTGTTTCAAAATTTAATATTTAGGTATCTCGAATATCTGAATTTAAACATTCAAACTTATCTCACATCTAAACATAATCGCTACCTATTGTAGCTCAAAAGCTCATTTTTCAAATTCACATATTTTGTATTCATAATTCTTCCTCCTTCATACCCTTAAGACTTGGGGTTGTCGCTGCATGTCCTTATAAAAACAAAAAAAAGAGGCCAAGCTGGCCAAGTGCCAGTCGGACTCGCACACGCAAGGTTCCGTACTGCAATTTTAAAATCAAACAGAAAACGTCAACAAAATAAGGTTTCTTGTTTGGGAATTCCCTTTCATTTAAAACGTTCTTTTGATTTTATTATTTGTAGCGGCAATAAATACACACAAATTTCTACCTCTGCATTTTCTACCTCTTAAAGTTTACGAAATAAAGATTACAAACAGCGGAGGCTTGGTAATAGGGTCCCGATAGCACCCTTTGGATACGGATTCCTAAAAAGCTTTCTTCACGACATTGTCTTCATTCTTCCGTGTCACAAAAATTTCACCATGTAAATTCCTAATCTGATAAGATTTTCCTAATTTTTTTTCTTAAAAATCTTATGGGATATCCTTATTACATTACTTGGTAATAATAGTCTAATTTACTACACATAATGGTTTGGTATTTTATATATTAGTCATAACTAGTGCAATAATCTCACAATCATAATAAAATTCTCATAAAAATCGGTCAACTGTTCCAATTTGCAGGCTGAAGTTAAATTAATCATTCAGCGTAAAATATTCACAGAATGTGGCTGCTATCTACGTTCATATTGTGTCTGACAATTATTGGTACTGTTAAATCGACTTTAGGTAAGTATTATTTAATATTGGTTTAATGAACTTGTTCTTTTCTGGTCCATCTTCATGTTCCCTTATAAACCAGGTAGTGACATCTATGACGCCACATAACTAAAATTCAAAATCCTGCATCACGGTATTAGAGTTTTTCGCGTGTGTAGAACATGTACAACAGCCCGATGTTCTTTGTGGCGACACTTGGGGGAGGCCTAAGTCCAACAATGGACGTCTATCGCTTGATATGATGATGATGACCACAGCCCGAAATCAATCAACGGGCAGTTGCCTGAACTCGACACAACACCTGTCTGGAGGATCTTTTTCTATGGAGATTTGCGGGGTTTTACACCCCGTTCTGCATACCTCTAAAATCTCATCAGCTGTTATGTATTCTGTCCTATCATGAGTACTACTCGTCAAGATTACTACTAGCTTAATTTATTGGACTATACATTAAAATACCTTTTATAAATACTGCTTTTAACACTGTCCTTTGAAGATTATTTACAGCATCCTGTCAAATCCTGTCATGTGGGAGATGCGGTTGAAAACACATGTAACAAATGCTTGTGTACGTCGAAGACAGTGTTTGAATGTACACCCTTGCGTTGTAATAACACAATAAGTAAGTGCACAAGTATTATAAGCAACCCTCATTAGTTGCTGGAAATTTATTCCAAGATATGTCACTGTACTAACTACAACTTCTTTTACAGCTGGTAATGAACTCGAAGAAACTGAACCTGTGTGTGTCCCAAACCAGCTTTACGTACAAAACTTAATAACATGCATTTGTACCAAAGACGGAAGATGGCCGCATAAGAGTTGCAAAGATACCTTTCAATCGTTGCCTCCTAAAAGCGTTATCACACATACATGCGAACCAGATACTTACATTCCTATTGATTGCAATATATGTAGATGTGGGCCCGACGGAAAACTCCTCAATGATCGCTGTACAAGAAACGCATGTGAAGATGAAACCCAACGCAGGAGTAGCTATATTGCAACTAATACCGTCTTCAGCAAGTGCGAAGCTAAATACTGGTACTCCTTAGCCCCCTGCCAATTCTGTTTCTGTGCTAACGAAAACAAACTTTTATGTAATACTGGAAACTATTACAATAGAAATCTCGATCTCGGCTCCTACAAATTAAATGTATGTGGCAAAGACTTGATAAAGGAAGCTATTGAACTCATACCTGACACTCAAAGAACATTAAGAATGAAAAATGATTCAAGTTATACGTCTAATAATATAAAATCGAATAAACTGCGTCAAAAAGTGCCGACGAATCATAATATGGCTATTGAGTTTGTACCAGTAATCAACAGTAAAAAGTACCGTGTTCAAGGGATTAACTCAGTCAACATAAGCAAAACTACAGTAAGCAAAAATAAAGAAGAAAGACCTGATGTAAATGGCGTTAACGCTGTAGAAGAAGATAATGATGAGACTATAGGAATAGAGTTTGACTTTGATCAGAGTCCTACAACAAAAGCTACACTTCGAGCTCGTTTCGACGAGATAGAGAAAGTAGAGCCTTTTGAATACGAAGGCGAAGGCGAAACGATAAAGATTAATATTCCCAAAGCATTGAATAAAGTATTTAAACTAGCTGTGAGGAAATCCATGGTTACTTTGTCGAAAAATACGAAATGCACGCCAGGATCTACGACTGTGCATGACTGTAACATGTGCTTTTGTTTAAAAAATACTAAATTATTGTGTACTAGCCACAAATGCACTGGTGGGGAAAAATCATAAAGAAATAGTTTATTGTGTTATTTTTTGACATGAATTGATGGATTCCTAGAATTGAATATTTAACATTAATAACCACGTTACCCACATTTATTTTTGTGACATTTAACTCTTTGAATACCTGCATCGGTTATCTTTTAGGCACCTTTGGATCTAGAGTATCAATTGGCTGACTGTAAACCTGTCTTTGCGATGTAATTATGAAGAAGTAGCTACACGTCCGTTTTAATTGATAAAATAGTGGAGTGCCGTAAGATTTATACCCCGGAATCCAGGGCCAGTCAATGAATCTTTATATAAACTTTAAAAATGACAAAATAAGAATATCCGATCTTCATTTTTTAATTATTTTTCAACACTCGAAAACTGACTCTTATCGCACTACGATTCGTATCGATATTTTATTATTATTATTCGAATCGTATTGCGATATAAATAGCTATAAAGATAGCTGAATTTGCTACAACTTGAGCGAAACTTGAGCAAAATTTGTCCATTGGTTACGAAGATACAGCAAGTTAAAGATAAGCAATTCAACCGCAGTGCTCGGAAAACTGTAAAATTCTGTCACTTGTTTCAGTTTCTTTTTTTTTTTGGTTGGATTAAGGTCGTGCACTTGCAGAAAGACCAGACTCAAGTGCTCTATCCTATGTTTCTTTTGCTAAGGTCGAAATTGCAACAACGCCAACCCTGTCGTCCTGGATGAAGAGGATGAGAATGTGGAAGGCCTAACACCATATGCCGACCCATCTCCACCTCCAGAAAACATTATTCCTCCTTCTCCACTCCCCCCAATGATCTAGACTGGATGAAACTTGGTCCTTCCAAAAGGGCGAAAGTCTGTGGACTTCGTACCGTATAACAGTCAATAAATGTAGTATATCTTTCGATATAGTCAACCGATTGCGATGAAAACAAAACCTCAGTAATATATCAAGTTACACACAATTTTAATATAAATTAACAACATCGATTCGGTACATTTTACATGATGCGCGCACAACAAAAAACTTCTACAGATTTATTATATGTATAGACGAACCCGATATTTTTGTAATTTTTGAGAAAACTATTAAGCCTAGACGCATTACTTTGGTATCAAATATTTATATTTGATACCAAAGTACTACTACGTACCAAAGTACAACTATTTTAATTTGATAAAAAATTTTACCTCACACTTTTCTCTAGGACTATTAGTTTAGCCAGTACATGTCTTTGAATATGACGGAAACACAAAATTTTCACTTTTCAAAAAAATATGCCTACTTTGACAAACTGTATCTTTGCAACTAATGAACCTAGAGTACTGGGGTTAAGCTCAAATTGTAGTAAGCAAGTATACTTAAAAAACGCTTTCTTCGGGTAGTTTTTTTCAAAAAACCTTTTTTTTTTTCTCTTGTGCCTCTTATTTTTCAGTAAAAATGTTGTTATCAATTGTTGGTATCGCAGTCAAGCACTAGTTTATATCAGGTAAAAAATAAAACAAAAACATACATTTTTTTTTTACATGTTTATTTGAGCTTTTAACAATACAGTCCAATAGTTTGTATTAAGATTCATTGACGAGCCCCGGATTCCGAGTTTTTATTAATTTAACGCCTTACGGCTCTCCATTAAAAATAAAGACACGAACTTGTTCCTGAAGATTTGTAGCAGTTTAGGTTTTAACATTCACAATAAAGAGATCTTCTGACAAAATTACATTTACTGAGAGTTTGTAATAACATGTTGAAACAGGACTTTCCAGCAAATCACCAGTAGCTTAACACTCTGTTGTCATGCAGTTTTTAGCATCGCTACAATCCACCATGTGAAGATTGTCACTCTACCTACCCTAAAATTGTCTTATCCTAATATCCTTTAATTCACGATCTTCAACCAAGACTATGTCAACCTCAATGGTCATTAATTACATGACCCACGTAACCCATCAATTGCTATAAGGCCAGCAGCTGTACCCGTGTAGTCTACACTAAGTTCGCAGAGCTTAGTATTTAAAAGACATATATGTTTAACTGAACACTAGGTACGAATCCAACAAGCAAACAAATTCTGGGCCAAACAATATTGAGTTATTAAACCTGTTATCAAAGCAAACCAACTAGATGACAATCTTCTATAAAGTAGGCACTTCAGTTTCGGCAGAGTACGATATAATAATGTTGAAGTTTGAATGAAATCATCAATAATTATTTTCCTAATTCGGTAAGAACTTGAATATAGAACAGGTACCAACCCAGAGGACAAAGACACACAGATCATATGCCAAGAAGAGATTACATAAAACATTAGAAGGAGTGCCAAAGGTAGGTAACTCCATCTGTCACTTAACTTCTTTAGCCCACGTAATGCAGGGGCTGGGATCCCCAAACTTTAAGGACATGCTCAGTACTGAACAAACTTCCACAAGAATTTTTACCTGGAAAAACGATCTCTCCATATAAAATTATAAACTTGATTGGAAAGTTTGAATGGAGAGGGCGATTTTTATTTCTTTATGTACACACATACAAACAATTAAAATCGAAAAGAACGAATACATAATAGAAGAGTACAATACAAAGGTCCTGCTTTACCCTTCAATAGTCAAATTAGAGACAATAGAAAGACAATGGGTGCGCGAACGCCGGCATTCGCTTGGGGTTTAATGAATTAAATTTGGGGTTTAATGAAGAAAATTTCTAACGAAATTTCTTCCAGCAGACTTGTGACATAACAGTTGGAAGAGAGATGTAAATTTTGAAATATTTTATTTCCAAAAATCAATTAAAAATATTAACCATAAGGCATATCGTGGTCGACTATAAAATAGAAACCAATTATGGATCCCAACATTCATAAAAGATTACACGAATATTGGTTTAAGCAATGAGTGTTGAGAATTGAATTATAAAAATAAATATGACATTCACGACGTTATTGTTAGTGTTTTTTTATATACCGTCAGTGTTGATGTTCCATTTTGAACAACGTATGTATCTGAATTGTCTTCAATTATAATAATGATCTACAATGATACTCAGGTCTAAGGCGATTATCACACTGCCACGCGTCACGCTGCATGTTGCGTGTCAACGCACCTACGTGCGTACTTGCTGGAGTGCAGATCTGCATCATCGTCCGGGTTTTTTACGCACTCACGCGCGTAGTTGCGTTTTGTAGATTCGCGCAGGCTCTGACTCTTTTCATCAAAAATCACGCACGGCTCTACGAGACTCGGTGTGTCATACCTTGCGTCTCGGCCCGCACCGCACCGCACATGTTTCTCCACTTGTAGGCGCGTGATCTGCATGAACGCGCCTGGATGAATTTTCTGTGTTGGACTGTGCGTGTTTTCTATACAAACGGAGATACTTACATACAAGCAACGTTAAAACACGCATTCATGCGCTACGGTGCGTGGTGCGTGGCAGTGTGATAATCGCCTTAGTCTTTTCTTTCAGTTATCACAAACATTGTGGAATTGCAAATTAATTAATAAATATGTGTGTCGTGGCCAGATCTTAGAAATTGATCACTTCTTGATATGGACAACTAAAACTGGCCAGATCGTTTAAACGTTAAAATCTGATGATATGTCCACTTCTTGATATAGCCTAATAAAACTGGCCAGATCGTTTAAACGTTAAAATCTGATGATATGTCCACTTCTTGATATAGCCTAATAAAACTGGCCAGATCGTTTAAACGTTAAAATCTGATGATATGTCCACTTCTTGATATAGCCTAATAAAACTGGCCAGATCGTTTAAACGTTAAAATCTGATGATATGTCCACTTCTCGATATAGCCTAATAAAACTGGCCAGATCGTTTAAACGTTAAAATCTGATGATATGTCCACTTCTTGATATAGCCTAATAAAACTGGCCAGATCGTTTAAACGTTAAAATCTGATGATATGTCCACTTCTTGATATAGCCTAATAAAACTGGCCAGATCTGATGATATGTCCACTTCTTGTTATAGCCTAATAAAACTGGCCAGATCGTTTAAACGTTAAAATCTGATGATATGTCCACTTCTTGATATAGCCTAATAAAACTGGCCAGATCGTTTAAACGTTAAAATCTGATGATATGTCCACTTCTCGATATAGCCGAATAAAACTGGCCAGATCGTTTAAACGTTAACATTTGATACCATGTCAATCCTCATATGGCCATATCATTGATGTAGGATTTCTATGATAATAAAAAGTCTATAGAAAGTAGGCTAAACGAGGATTGAAATATCATCAAGCTTTAACGTTTAAAACGACATATTTAACGACAGATGACAAAGACTTTGGACCGATGACCTAGTGAGGGTCGCCGGAATCCGATGGATGCGAGATGCACAGTCTTTATGGCGACGTCTTTCGGCTGAAATGATGACAATGATTTTGCAATATCATTTAAAATGTCGTCTCGCAGAAGCTAAACTAATGCCTTGATCACACCGGACACGTACTGATTAAACGGGTGAGACAGTGTTCTCGGCCGAATACTCGGCATGTATAAACAAAGCGCCGAGTGCTCGGCCGAGCGCTTATCTCTACAACTCGCTTACATCTTTCAACACTAGCAGCGTTCTAGAGTCACAGTCGTCCTCGTTTACTTTGCTTCTCTATCTTAACAATTTGATATTTTTCAGCGATTGCCCAGAAAGTATTCAAAGAACGTTGCAGCAAAAACATGATTGCTTTGAATGACTGCAACTGGTGCCACTGTAACGCGAAGAGCTCATATACATGTGCCGCGCGAGCTTGCCACGAAGTTGACATGTTCGGCCACTTTAATGGTTACTGATTTACTAATACTAGAATTGATTAATAATTTGCCAGCGGCTTTAGTTGGGTCGATCAAATTAGCTATAGAACTATTAGACAGTTGTGATTTTGAGAGGAGACCGCGGATCGCCTAAATTTTGGAAAGGTTGGATGCCTTAAGGCAGTAGTCTGACCGCCGACGATGAACGAGAAACGAGTAGAACTAGAAACTATAAACGTGTTGGCGATCAGCGGAAAGCGAGTGTGTAGTTTCAATAGTTTTGTCGCCGGGCTATAAGCGAGTGTACTTTCAAAGTCGCACTGTAAAGAAATGATCAAGCGAGCGAGCTTCGCTGAACGAGTATCGCTGAGCGAGTTTATTTTTGTTTTTCGTCGGTCGGCGACAAAACTAGTACAGCCAGACGTCACTGGCAGTGTGAACAGTCAGAGAGCAACTTTTAATACATGCATCTCTTTCGTTTACACAGAATGTACATTTATTGTGCGTTTCTTGAGAAAGAAAATCGCCGGTAGTTAGTCGTTTTCTCGCCGGCGGTCGGACCGCTGCTTATGGCTTCGTGGAGCGATTTTTATAATCAGAATCATCATGAATGGCATGCAATTAGATTGGCTTATGTTCAGCAACGAATAGCTATAAGCTAATGGTGATGATGTCTAGTTTACCCAAGCGTAGTATCTTCTTATCATTAGTGTTAAATCTAGATAGCCGGTCCCTTAATAAATGAATTTGGTTTATTTCAACATAACTTCCTGCCGCTCGTCATACCGTACCATAGTGAAAACTGTACCCCTAGCCAAGTTGCTAAACTGCAATCCTTAACGCTAGCAGAAAGCTTCAAATGTACGGGCATAACGTCATCTCAACACTCAGTCACGTGGTCAGAACAAAAGAATTGGCGGCGCGGCCAACTCGAAGCGTTCGGCGCAAGCGAAACGTTTGTAACTTGGCTAGGCAGGCTGGTTATAAACACTGATTCATCATCAACGTATACGTAGACTATTAATGGGACAGAGTTTATTTAATTCTTTTAACTCATTTAGTTTATCGACAACAATTTTACAGATGCGATTAGAGAGATGGACGTAGGTATGGAAGGCCATGGCGTCTGGCGTTCTGAAGACGGTGCTTGCGAGGCAGGTGTACACTACCGAAAGGATGACCTTCTCTGCGTATGTAACGAGGATGGAAAATGGCCAAACCCGGTTTGTCGCGACATTTATCAAATTCTCCACTCCGTAGAACCAACAGACCACCAAGAACCAGTAGAGAATAAAACTTGCAGCGCAGCAAAACTCTACCTCTTCGATTGCAACGTTTGCTTCTGTCCAGCTTCCGGAAAAATAGACCCAAAACTTTGCACCAAAAGAGAATGTAAAGGCGAAGAAAACGTTACGCAAACACACACAAAAGACCACGTTGAAGAAGTGTATGCCACGTGCACTCCTAACCAGATATACAAGCTAGGCTGTCAGACATGCATGTGTCTCAGAAACCACCGTCTTGTATGTGATAACTGCACCGACCAGAATGATGTCAATAAGTTAAATGAACCCAAAACATTATGCGACCTGAAGAAACCTGGCGCCGTTTTTAAGGAAGACTGCAATTTATGCCACTGTGATAGAAACGGCACGATATATTGTCAAGTGAAGATGTGTTTGAGGAACCACACAGAAATATCTATGCCAAAAGTTCATTACACTTTAAGAGAAAATATTGAAAATGAACAGGACTGTGTGCCTAACACAAAGTACAAGAAGGATTGTAATACTTGTCATTGTTTCATGTTTGAAGGTGTTAAATACTTCGGATGTACGCAGAAAACCTGTACGCTATCTCCCGACCATAAGGGTGATGAAACCTGCGTTGAAGGAACCTCGTATGACGTCAACTGTTTGACCTGCCACTGTATGGTAGACCAAGGCTTAAAGAGAGAGTATTGTACTATGAACCCGATATGTATGAGTCATAATGTAGAAAGTCTGCCTCGAAAACTTGCTTCTTTGCAAGGATACTGTGAACCAATGCATTTGTATCAAAAAAATTGCAATCAATGCAGATGCTTGGCTGATGGCAAAACCGTAGCCTGTACGTCGAAGATATGTCCTAGAACGAAGTCTAAAAATAAAGTTTTGAAGGATGTGTTCATACAACTAGACTCTCTGAAAGAAGAGAAAGCCGATGATTTATTAATTATGGAGTTCATACCGTTTGTACAGAGAGGGAGCACTTGCCCGAGAGGACAGACGTACATGGTCGGCTGCAACGTGTGCTACTGTATGAGTTCTGGCAATGCTGTCTGTACGACAAAAGATTGTTGAGTAAATTTTTGTAATTGTTATAACTGTTTTTATTACCCACTGGGGTAGGGGGTAAATTGGTCAATTACCAGCTTTTAGTTGTTTGTCGTCGTCGTTGAACTGACCATGCTCGCGCGGAAGGTGAGGACGCCCTGAGGTCTTTCCAGGCACACCTGAAAGAGGGAACTTACCGCTATAATATATAATAGAGATAAACGTTATTTTAACATGAAATACATTTAATTACAACTTCAAACTATTCAAAAAGTATAACAACGTGAAAAGGGCGCGCAATTCCATATTCGAATGTCAAAGATGCTAGTGCGGGGACGATCATGCGCGACACCATTAGGGATGCGCATAATCATCGACTTTTTAGTCTAAATGGCGTGTCCAGCACTGGATTGCGACAATCGCTGTCGCTATTTCACCATGTGATCCCGCCGGCTCTGTCCACCATGCTGGGTTGACAGACTAGGTGCTGCACTGCGTGTTGCAAGTTTGATTTTCGCAGGAAACAAATACTTGTACGGCCTACAGATAGTTGTTCTGGGTTTGAGTGTCTTGTGTACGTGAGTTTACAAAATGAACGTAAACACTATACAGAAATAATTCTTAGTGTTTTTTTAGTTGGGAAATCCATCCAATAACTTCTCACGCTCTATGGCGGAGCGAGAGGGCGTGTCAGACTTTTACTGACTAAAACTGACTACTATGTTCCTTCTTTGCCTTGCTTCCTAAAACCCTGGGGTTCGCTTTTGGACAACCCATGGAATTGTTAGAGTGGGCCTTTTTTTTTTCGGTGGGAAAAATCATCCAACGACAACCCCGCGGTTAAGCGGGAGATAGTGTTAGATTCTTACTGACTAAAAAACCCACCCCGTTCCTTCAAGCCTTCATACCGGAGCTCGAGTTCCCTTTCGGACAACCCTGGCCCCGGTAGACTTAGACCCGGCTGGGCCCCTGCTGTTGCTGACAACTCCTTGAGGCGCGCGGGAACAGTGCGCGCCGTCGACGACTTGGGCTTGTTCCAGACAGTTACCGGACGGCCGGACAGCGAGCTACCCATTGCTGTTAGAGTGGGCCTGTGGGGCAACAATTCTTATTAAAAAAAACCCTAGTTTAGACTCGCGTAGGGACGTGGGAATTCACCTGATACTCCGCTATAAAAAGTCAGTTATGTAAAATAAAACTTCAAAGAATGTACAATAACTATATTGTAGAACATTTCAAACAATTCGTCGTCTTTAAACACATAAATAACAAATTAAAATAATAATAAGAAAGAATAATACTTTCCAAAATATTTTGTCCAATCTCTAACTTTGTGCTTAATGTTTCATTAAAAATAGGTAATAATTTGTGACAGACTTTAAAGAACTTAATTAACAGTTTACTTAATTTAAAAAAATACTTAGGTAAGAACAGAGAGTGAGTTGCACCAATCAACTTTAAACTCACCAGCCGTCAAATCTTTGGTTAAACAAAATACATGTTGCACCAATTTAGCCAATGATGGTTAAAATGGCGTCAAAAATAACAATAATATGGTAACGGTATCAACGTTCATGCGCTGAAGCTGTTCATCTACCAAGGTTGTCTCCATGGCTCGAATGTCAGGCAAGTATCGATACAGGTGACCGTACAATGTTAGATACGAATCAATTCTGACGTTCTTGCGACGTAGCTTTTAGTGCAACTCACTTAAGTGTCAACTTTTATAGCGGCTTTGAAGCGATTCACTACGCCGTACCCCACTCTTCACCAAACGAATTCAGTAACTGCGCAATGACTCACCGCGTCTTCAGAATCTGGCAATGGCATCTGAAGTTCAGATGCCATTAAATTTGGGTAATACTAGGCGAAAATAGGATATTTTTTCAGCCATGTAATACAAATTGCCTAGCACTTTTTGCCCACACAGGGCTTAGATTAATATTTGATTTGCGAATCAGCGTAAAAATTGTGCGAAGATCATAAAATTGTGCTTCAAAGTTTAGAATATTAAATAGGCATTTACAGGCATTCAAGTTTACAAGGATATTTCAATTTAATGAACAAAATAAATATACGAAAATTTTTTTGTGAGACGATTGTATCAGATTTTTTTTCCAGCACAAGTTTCATACCTTAAAGGAACCATACCACCATACAAGAAGGTTAATTAAATTGTGTTAATTTAAAACTGTCTTTGTTTGATTTTTTCTAATCTTAATCTATAATTGTGTAACTCAGTTAATTTCAGAATGTCAAGAAATCTCAAATTTACCGATATTTTCCGTATTCTACATTTCACTCACGCGAACATACAGAGACGGACTCAGTCAACATTCGAATGATGCAGATATAATATTCATTCAATATTATTAAAAGAATTGTATCTTGACGGTAGTTGAATCAACAATAGTTTTTCACTGCCTTTTAGGCATATTTCTGCGCCTTTACTTCTAAGGCCTCCAAAAAAGTAAAAAAAAAAACATTATTTGCTCGGTAAATTGTTTACCTTCAGATGCTTATCCTAAACAAATTTGATTCAGGATTACGATACCCTTCGGATTAAAACAGCATGACATTCCGAAAGCAATTGTGTCACACAGTTACCTTGCTGGCATGATAAACATGTTGTTAATTTACCGCACAGCTATTGTATAGTTAACAATATGATTAAATTAAAAATAATTAATTTTTCTAGTAAATGAAATAGGTATCCTTTCTTTTATTTTTTTCTGCAGGTTATTTGTACAACATCCTGCAATACTCTTTTCAAGCCATTTCACGTAGGTAAATGTAATAGCCGGCAACCATCTTGAAAAATATGGCGCCCAACAACAGTACAACTAGTTTATATGAAAATTCTCCCCGCGGCCTTTACATCTCTCAAATGACACCGTACAATCGTTTTTACAGATATTCAAGTTATGTTCCGTTATTTTAATCGTAACTATAATGTATAATTATCTAAAATTGGACTATTACTTCTATTCACAAGCTTTTTGTTTTGATCGTGTTTCTATCTAAGAGATTGATATTAGCACCAGCAAATTGATTTTGACTAAGCTATTTATAGTTTATGTTTATGTGTACTGGACTCAAGCAAGGCGTTGCATGACAATAGCAAGACTCACGATGGCATCAACACTTAAAATATAACCTAGTATTTTAAATCTCCACGGTCGTGCAACGCTACTTAGGCATTGCCCTCTACCCTGAGGCCCGAGGCCTCCAAAAAAGCAACAAAGTTTGGTTAAAATGTAATATAATGATTACCTCTTTTCAGTATTTCTGAATATGAGGACACTGTGAACGGTGAATCAGACTATTTTGTTTATCTATCATGATTTTATAGATTGAAAAAAAAAGGGAAATGATAATGGCTTACATATTTAAGCTCATTATTGAGGCATCATAAGTACCCTTCACTCAACATAATAACAATATTTAGCGCTTAAATTAAACGAAATTCATGTTTATTCTCATCACCGACTTCGGCTCACAAACACAAGAAAAATATGCGATTAACAAGTACACAATATCACATTCACGCAGATCTTAAGTAAGCTAGCATAGAAGAGTTCTTAATATCTAGTTGAAATGATATAACATTTGGTTTTAGCTTTTAAATAATAGTTATCTGCTTTAAACAGATTGGTTTAAAAAAAAAGTGCTATCATCATTTGAATGGGATCAGTCGTGCAGAAACTCAATTTCAAAATATTTTATTTTATGTGGTAAGTTTCTTATGTACATTTATTGTTATTTACTTTTACATTAATCAAAATATTATTTGAAATAAACCTAAATGAAATTTACGCGCACATATGAAACAACAGAAGTTAAGTATTCGTATATTTCTATGCTCACCAGACCATTCAAAGGACACTGACACATTTCTACATTGGCCTCGAAAAAAGCAACTATGAGGACAAAAGGCCTCCGTGAGAGAAATAGAAGAAGACTTATGAAAACTTTGTATTTAAACAATGTCCTTGAGAAATAAAATTATTTCTAAACAATTTACATTTACTCCACATAGCTTAACACTGTTCTTACTATCATAGTAAGATCTTGCCATTGTACAAAGTCCTACATACAAATGCCTGTAACTTGCACTTAAGTATACAAGTAGGTAGCATGCCTTGATCACACGTACCGAGTAAAAGCGAGACAGTAAAATGTTGCTCGGCCGAGACAGCGATGTAATCGAGTTGTAGAGATAAGCGCTCGGCCGGGCACTCGGCGCTTTGTTTATACGTACCGAGTATTCGGCCGAGAGCACTGTCTCGCCCGTTTACTCGTTACGTGTGATCAAAGCATTACTGACATCCACCAATCAGAATTTGTTATAACTCTCTGGCATGCAAGTTACTTCCATATATTTGTGCCAACTATAGGCATGTGTGTACCTTTATAGTAAGATTCTACTATCATAGTAAGACCCCACAACAATCACACTATATTAAACAGATCTGACAATCTCAATCGGATCTGACAATCCGACTGTCATATCAAGATCTCACTATATTATTAAGATCTGCAGTGCTATTTAGTAAAAATCTCAGCGTGAAAAATTCAGCTAGAAATGAAGTGAAATTCCACTAGAGACATAAACGTCAAGATGGCGGCAAACGATTAGTTTGCCGTAGTAGTTAGAGTAGTTCCGATTTCGGCCACACGTCAACTTAACGCGCACGCAATCTAAAGCTCCGAATTGTCAGTTCACTTCATTCAAGTTTTAGTGTTAAGATTTTTACTAAATAGGCCGGTTATTTGTGACATTAGTATATTTAAGAGAAGCTGTCGTTGACTTGTCTGCAGCATCTGATGAAGGTGGCTCTTCGCGGTAGCTCCCGAAGGTGGGCGGCTCCTACGTAGGTGCATGCAGATCTGAGGCCTCCTAGGATGTCCTTCACCGTGACGCCTACGTCCCCTCGGTACTCTACCTCTACCGTTTTACCTGAAATGGCGAGGATACGAAATTATAATAGGTATACATGTGATCATACATTAGGCCTCACAAAAATCCTTTAAAAAAACTACTATCTACCCTCAATAACTAATTTAAATAATCATATTTAGAACATATTTGCCTCATCCGCCGAAAGACGAACCTCAAATTGAGCATTTGCCATTCCCGCAGATTCAAATTCTATATGAGCATTAAATGGGCCTTTTCAACCTCATGATGGTGATGGGAAATTCGAATCCTTCTAATTCTACATTTACGTTACCTCCATTTAAGATTAATGCAAATAAGAAATGTTTAAGACAATTATTGATAGAGTCTGAGAACGTCAAACTAATTGGGTGATTATTAGGGTACAATGACATCTGATGTGGTCAGTTGTGGTTGAATAGTAAGGGTTGATTAAGAGGTCTTGATCATTGTTTACTAATATAACGTATCGAATATAAGTATTTTTTTTTTATTTAAATACTCAGGGGACTTTTTAAAAATTTTGCCGTTTGACTTCTTAGACAGACTAGATAGCCTTGGGCATGCTATTTTTTCAGTCAGTGAATTCATCAAATGGCTTCTCCCACTCAGGCTGGAGCGAGAGGGACTGTCAGACTTTTACTGACTAACTTCAAAATCCACTTACGTCCTTTTAATTGCCGTTTACTATCCAGAGCAATGGTAACTCTTTTGAACAATACCGCAGCTAAAAAAAAATCGACCATATCGTCGCTTTTCATCGGGTGAGATAGCGGTCAAGCGCGAGCCTATCAACAAAAAAAAAAAAGCTCAGATTTGAACTCACCTTCCGAAGACCGATACTCGGCCATGCCACCAGAATGCTTCTGCATGGCCGTAGACGAGGACATGCCGTAGAACAGCTTGACCTTGCGGCCATCAGCGGTGGTCACCACGTCGCCCCCACACTGGTCGTGACCGGCAAACATACCGCCGGCCATTACGAAGTCAGCTCCAGCGCCGAAAGCCTTCGCAACATCACCGGGGCATGTACAGCCTCCGTCCTTCGAGAAAAAAATTTGGAGTTTTAAATTAAGAGCCGGTTGCAGTCACAAAGTTTTTTGTGGGTACTCGCTACTCGCCCGGGTCTATGTCAACTTCGCGGCCCCGTTTCAGTTATTTTATTTTTATAAAAAAAAACATAGTAACTATTCAAGATTTTTGTTTTTGCCAAACCCTTTTAAAAAAACAAGCTTTATTATTTTAAATAACTTTCAAATATTACCGTGACGTAATCTTGTAGATACTCGTATGACACGTTTGAAATCATCAGTTAGGGTCAGATTCGTGATTTTTTTGTTATCAAGCCAACTAATTCATATCATATTATAATTTTGGACTGGCCTGTTGGTCTAGTGGTTAGTGGCCCTGACTGCTATGCCGGAGGTCGTGGGTTCGATTCCCACCAAGGACAAATGTTTGTATGATGAGCATGATCATTTGTTCTGTGTCTGGGTGTAATTTATCTATAATATGTATGTGTTTAGAAATATATATGTATGTTTATCAGTTGTCTAGTACTCATAACACTAATAAACACACATAAGCTCTGCTTAGCTTGAGACTAGACGGCGTTGTGTGATAGTTGTGGAATATTATTATTGTTATTATTTTGACTCAGCGGTTGATCATCTGGCCAATTTTAATAAAATATTTTTTCATAGTGTTCTGTTTAATATTTGTGGATTTTAAGAGGTTCAAAAAAGTTCGTGGCAATCTTTCGTTTTCTTTTTTTTTTGGTGGAAGAAATCATCCTTGGGCGGAGCGGGAGATAGTGTCAGACTTTTACTGACTAAAAACCCAGCCTGTTCCATCGTGCCGTCATACCGGGTCTGAGTTACCTCTCGAAACTAACCTTGGCCCCAGTAAGCTTTGACCCAGCTGGGCCCCTGCTACCTCACCTTAAATCCGCAGGAACTGCATACATACTTACATAGCCCAAGTTAAGTGGCAATAAGCAGGACACATTGCAAGCAGGACAGATGGTCGATGGAGTTGAAAGGTTCTGCGGTGGCGCAGCATCAGAAGAGCTCCCACAGTGAACAGATGACCTGATGAAGGTCGCGGGAATCCGATGGATGGTGACCAAGAATTTAATGAAGACAACTTACCGATATGATATGTCCCTTAAGGCCGTGCGCAGCGTCTGCGCATTCAATGACAGCTGACAGCTGAGGGTAGCCCACACCCGTCTTTATGCGGGTGGTACATACCGAGCCGGGGCCTATTCCCACCTGGAAGAAGAAAAATATATTTATGTCACCGGATAATTGCAAACCTCTTAAGATTTTAAAATATGGCGAGAAATTGTAAAACATTTTTTCTAAAGACATTTAATATTTTTTCTAATTAAGACACACTTAGTCGCTTATGTTGGAAACTAATGAATTTGGTGTGATTTAACGATTTTTTCATAATACATCGAGAAATTCTTCTTGCTTTCTTTAAATTATAATCTAATACAGATTTTTACAATCATACGGAGTCAGCAATTTTTCGGTGACATATCAGCTCTATATAAATTCATACAAATATTTCACTATCGCAAATATATATATAAGTATATAGGGGGAGAGGGCAAGTGCACCATGTTGCACGTTTCGGTTTCCATATGGTACGTAGGTAGTAGTTGTAGTAGGTAGGTAGATGATCATCCAGTTCACAGACCGAACCATCAACGTATAGGACATAGTTTGGTTGCGCGTACAGGCTAAAGAGCCTATGCGTATATGGGGGGAAAGGCGTATATACCATCATCAAACCCCTTCAGCAGTTTCAGCGTGGCGGAGTAACAAACATTCACACTCATAAACTTTCACCTTTGTAATATTATTTAGTGTGGATAGATACATGAAAGCTAGAACTACATTAGACCAACGCACATGTCTAACACAACCCCTAGCCAAGTTACAACCGTTTCGTTTCGATTATCTTGTGTCAAACACTTCGAGTTGGCCACGCCTCCAATTCCTTTGTTCTAACGTCATCTCAACGCTCAGTCACGTGGTTAGAACCAAGGAATCGAGCGTTCGACGCAAGAGAATCGAAACAAACGGTCTTATCTTGGCTAGGCTGGCTGATTTGTACCTACGTAGAACGATGTCGCGTGGCGTGCATAGTGTAGCTCTACAAGTCTAGTTTCCATATAAAATGTATGGAGACCGACGCACCCAGATCGGCGTGTGTGGCACACGTGTGAGCAGTGTGCAGTGTAGTTCTAGCTTATGGGCTATATTTCAACGGGACACCACCGGTACGCACTTGGTCGCGCCACCATGATGACCTTTTGTCGTATTACAGCCCCAAGCTACCAAACTAGACACCATACAAACATTAGAGTCGCCACACGTCCGAGCTGGTCGCGCCACCAAATTGGTCGCGCAACCATACGGACACCTGGTGAGCGACCCTCTATAGAATGAAATGTATACAGGTATACACCATACCTACCTGTATACATTCCATTCCATGGAAATGTTCCACTAAATATTTTATTTTTATATTGAGCTAGCATTACAGGTATAATAATAATGTATGATATGTATGTATTGCACGATAATGTCCATCTAGTGGCAACCAATGTATTTCAACTATGTGTAATCTGTGGATAACGCAGTTGGCTGCAATATTACCACTTACTTAAAGTATTATTTAAATGCATAAGATTTATGTTGTAGCTGTTTGTTATCCCTCAATAAATAAAATTTAAAAAAAATACATTTTGTTGGTCGCGGCGGCTGGTCGCACCGCCATGGTGTCCGGGTGAAATATAGCGCTAATAAATTGTTTAATAAAGTAAACAGAAAGGTAGACATGGGTTTACACACGTATAAACAACGTCTTAAAGGTCAGCAAGGGCCAAGGTAATATTTGCTCGCTCCAATAAGTCCACAATGGGTTAAATCAGGCGGTCTCCACTTTTGGCGACCCCTCCATGCTTGAACAAACACTATTAACCACGCCTAGGCTCTAAGCTATTACAGGTAACTATACTCTGTTCAAAATAACATTAGACATTTCTGAAAACCTTTTATTACTGTCCGTTCAACCGATTTTGAATTTTATTACGATGGTGGCATGACAAATGGCGGCTGCAGTAAATAGTTGGTATTGTAACCACTTTTTTGCTTTTAATGTCATCCTTATACCTACGAAGTAGAAGTTAAAATCGGTTGAACTGACAGTAAAAGAGGTTTCTTTATTTGTCTAATCTTAACGCGAGTAGGGTATAGTAACATAAATTGTAGGCTCACCCTTGATAAGCGCGCCATTTAACATGATGGTAAGCGATGATGTGGTCGACGATGAAGCATGCTTGCCTAGAAGTAACCAATTCACTCTTGGCTTAAAGACCCCTAGGTTTCCCATGATTGCGGTGTAAAGTGTGGGCCACCGCCAATGATATTGTTTATTAGAATATCATTGGCCATTGCCTACGGCCTCGGCCTAAAATGGTTGATAATTCTATAATTATGCTATGCTATCGATATACGTACCTTGATAATATCAGCTCCAGACAATATGAGTTCCTCTACCATCTCACCAGTTACCACGTTGCCTGCCTGAAATTTAAAAGATGTTTTATAAATTAAAATAAATGGATTGCAAGTCATCACTATCAAATATGTAGGTACTGCCATCGGAATTGAACAAGTTTCTATGGAAAGTTCCAAATTGGTATGCAAGGCCAAATTGAATCAGTTAGCCAGACTCCACAGAAGTAATAGAATAACAAACTAGATCTTTGATCAAACCAATTTTCGTTGGCGGTTTGCATGGTAACGTACATCAGATATTTTTTTTAGATTTATCATTCTCCTATTTTAGGGGGGGGGACACATTTTACCACTTTGGAAGTGTCTCTCGCGCAAACTATTCAGTTTAGAAAAAAATAATATTAGAAACCTCAATATCATTTTTGAAGACCTATCCATAGATACCCCACACGTATGGGATTAATGAAAAAAAAAATTGAGTTTCAGTTCTATGTATGGGGACCCCCAAAATTTATTGTCTTTTTTCTATTTTTGGGTGAAAATCTTAATGCAGTTTACAGAATACATCTACTCACTAAGTTCCATCAGTATAGCTCTTATAGTTTCGGAAAAAAGAGGCTGTGACATACGGACAGACAGACAGACATGACGAATCTATAAGGGTTCCGTTTTTTGCCATTAGCCTAATAACGATGAACGATTGTAAGTATATAAAAATCGTACGTTTTTTTTTAAGGTGGGAAAATCATCTACATGAAATCTCCCGCCCTTGGACGGAGCGCGAGGGCGTGTCAGACTTTTACTGACTAAAACCCACTCCTGTTTCTTCTTTGCCATAGTTCCAGGGCTCCGGTATCTCTTCCGCATACAGTAGGCTTCAACCCTGCTGGGCCCCTAGGGTTGCTGACATCTCCTTGAGGCGCGTGTGGAACAAATTATGCGCCTTCGACGACTTGGGCTCGGTCCGGGCGGTTACCGGACGGCTACCCATTGTTCACTGTCCGCAAGCTCGTGTCTACGGTGAAACGAGATCGGAATCACGGCGGCTGGGGCGCGAGGGCCATTGCCTCGCGCGTGCCGCCGCCTCCTTAGCTAGCATTACTGTTTCGCAGAAGGAGACGACCGCCTGCCACTTATCCTCGCTCCGAACCATGACCAATGTATGTACCAAGACCCGAGAGATCGCTGCCGCCGAGAGCCTCCACGAGGACAAAATCGTAGTTTATAAGAAACTAAAAGAAAAAAAAACGACTTACAATAATGGTGTGTGTGGGAAAAGTGGCTCGAACTTTGCGGACATATTCTACGAAATGCTGAGAGTATCCGTTCGCAACGTCCAGACATATGAACTTCAGGTCTTTCACGGTGTTCAGGATCTCTGTGAGCCGTTCGAAGTCTGCTTCTGCTGTGCCGGAACTGGCAGCTGGAAGAGAAACAATTTATTATTATTTGCATATTTATTACTAGCTGACGTTGCCGGCAATATAATAATAATAATTCCACATCTATCACACAACGCCGTCTAGTCCCAAGCTAAGCAAAGCTTGTGTTATAGGTACTAGACAACTGATAAACATACTTATATATTTCTAAATACATACATATTATAGATAAATTAAACCCAGACACAGAACAAATGATTATGCTCATCACACAAACATTTGTCCTGGGTGGGAATCGAACCCACGACCTCCGGCATAGCAGTCAGGGTCACTAACCACTAGACCAACAGGCCAGTCAATATTGCCGAGAAGTGGGAATATTGGTGGCAATATTGCCAGCAAAATTCCCGCTTCGGGCAATATTACCGACAAAGGCACATCTCTAAGCTGACCCGACGAACTCCGTACCTCCTGATATAGTCAACCGATTGCGATGAAACAAAGCCTAAGTAATATTTCAGTTACACACAATTTTAATGTATAAAAAATTATCTACATCGATTTCGTACATTTTACGCGATGTGCGCACAACTAAAAGCTTCTGCAGATTTATTACATATATAGAATTTATTTATTTAAACTTCATGCACAGAAGTGGTAGGTACTTAGGCGGTCTTAAAGTAATAAAGCACACACATATCTGAAATTTCATATCAACATAACATCACCGGTTCTCATATGCAAAACGTGTCGTTACAGAATTAAGAGCCGGTTGTAGTCTTGTAGTCACTGAGTATTTTGTATGAATTCCGCCCGGGTCTATGTCGATTTCGCAGCCCCGCAACAGCGGCTTCATTTTTATAAAAAAAAAAAAACAAAAACTACCTATTCTAGATTTTTATTTTTGTAAGGCGCTTTTAAAAAGCAAGCTTTATGATTTTTTGTCGTAGACATACACGTCTGAAATCGTAAGTTAGGGTCGATTTTTTTTACCGTGTCTCCAATTTATAAATATCATGTTTTAAATTTTGCCCAGCTGAAAAATCACGGCAGGTGGTGGCAGGACATTATATAGTCAATTTTAATAAAATAATTTGTCATGATGTTCTCTTTTATATTTGTAGATTTTCAGAGGCTTAAAAAAGTTCAAAATGAGTAGAACCTGGCCTTAAGCTTACTACGAGGCCGATTTGTGTGCTGTCAGTCTACTTACCCATTTGTTCTAAGCAAGCTGGATGGTCCGTGGCGAATTTCTTCCATTCCTCAATGGTGTAGTATTTATGAATGCATGTGAAGAGTCCATGCTGAAAGGAAACAAGATAACAATAAATTAATAATAACACAATTTAAATAATCTTGAAAAGGTTACCTAATGAAAATATGTTTTGTAACGATTTTGGCATAAAGAGCATACAATAAAAGCATAATCAGCTTTGTAATGTTCCCACTGCTGGGACTCAGGCCTCTTCTCTACGAGAGGGCATGGGCCAAAATGCAACAAGTGGACCTGGCAGTTGGATGGCACAAGGCACATGTCTTCTCAAAATTTTGATTCTAGGACATGCCAGTGACCTCGTGATGTTTTCCTTTACCGTTTTGAGGCCAATAATGATGGTATAAATTACATAAAGTAATGCATCTGGTTGGGTTTGAACCCGCGACCTACAAAACGTAAGTCGGGATCGTACAATTGAGCCACCACTGCTCTTTTGTCTGTATGAATGCGATAAAATTAAAAACCACTAAACGAATTTTCATGTTTTTCACCAATAAAAAGAGTGATTCATGTTTAATACGAGTTTATAAACTTTGTGTGTCTTCTGTTAGTGTATGTCTTAGTGAGTAAGGGCTTCTTCACACATACCACGACCACACCACGTCGCGCGTCGCAACGACGAAATGCTGTCAAGCAGTGGTTACGTGTGAATAGTGTCGCTGCAGCTTTTTGTAGTTGCGTTGTGTTGCCGACAAAATGTAGATGTGGTTGCGTTGTGGTACCGACAAAATGTAGATGTGGTTGCGTTGTGGTACCGACAAAATGTAGATGTGGTTGCGTTGTGGTACCGACAAAATGTAGATGTGGTTGCGTTGTGATACCGACAAAATTTAGATGTGGTTGCGTTGTGGTACCGACAAAATGTAGATGTGGTTGCGTTGTGATACCGACGAAATGTAGATGTGGTTGCGTTGTGATACCGACAAAATGTAGATGTGGTTGCGTTGTGGTACCGACAAAATGTAGATGTGGTTGCGTTGTGGTACCGACGAAATGTAGATGTGGTTGCGTTGTGATACCGACAAAATGTAGATGTGGTTGCGTTGTGGTACCGACAAAAAGTAGATGTGGTTGCGTTGTGATACCGACGAAATGTAGATGTGGTTCCGTTGTGATACCGACAAAATGTAGATGTGGTTGCGTTGTGGTACCGACAAAATGTAGATGTGGTTGCGTTGTGGTACCGACAAAATGTAGATGTGGTTGCGTTGTGGTACCGACAAAATGTAGATGTGGTTGCGTTGTGGTACCGACAAAATGTAGATGTGGTTGCGTTGTGGTACCGACAAAATGTAGATGTGGTTGCGTTGTGGTCTGCCACTAGTTCGCAGTGTCGCTAGTGGTTGCGTTTTGGTTGCGATGTGGTCGGTATCACACACACGGTCGAACACGACTGCAAAATGTGGTACGTGTGAATAGTCCTAATTATTTTCACGGCCGGCCACGTGTTGTGGTTGTGGTACGTGTGAAGAAGCCCTAATTCGTTGAGGTGCCTACTCAATAAATAAATATGCAATAGAGAAAAGCCAAGAATTGCATATGCCTTGATCACACGTACCGAGTAAACAGGCGAGACAGTGCTCTCGGCCGAGTACTCAGCACGTGTAAACACAGCTCCGAGTGCTCGGCCTACCAGTTAGGGAATGCAAAAACCGCCAAAATTACAAACCGGTTTTTTTTTCGGTTTTCCTAAAAAAAAAACCGGTTAACCGGGTAACCGGTTTTTAAATTAATTTTTTTGAAATTTATTTTTAAGTCAAAATTTTTTTATTTTTTTTGCTTGTAAAATTCTAAACAAATATTTTTAAACTTATCTATTAAAAAATATAAGGTGACTGGTAATTAGTGTACGATACTTAAATACGTGATTGTGCTCATGATAACCAACAAGTTTTACTATAGGAACAAACCTGAAATCGCGAAAAAAATCAGCTGTTCAGTACATTTATGTTTGCCTAATGTCCTGAAGAGCTGATATTTTTTTCGCGATTTCGGCTTTGCTCCCATAATAAAAATTGTTTGTTATCATGAGTACAATCACGTGTTTAAGTATCGTACACTAATTGCCAGTCACCCTATATATTGTATACCTAATATGAATCCTGTTAAAAATAAAAAAATCTCATCTTCATAAAAACGAATGTCTCAGAATGATATCATACATAGAGAATCTAAGCTAGAAGTTAATATATACTTCTTATATAATTCTGATTTACTCAGATAGCCAGGCAGATCTTAACGCCCCTGAACTCGAATACTTTAAATTCGAAACTGGTAAAAGACTGCGTTAAAAAACTGAATGACCTGTGCCAAAGGAATAAAGTTATTCTGAGATGGGTACCAGGTCATTCTGGAATCAATGGCAATGAAAAAGCCGATGAACTTGCAAGGACTGGGGCTCAAGGCCATCAGATAGGACCAGACCCCTTATGTGGTATCTCAAAGAACCAGGCCATGCAGACCCTTAAGGGAAACCTATTTGGCGATTCAAAAAAGCACTGGTTGATACAACCAGGACTGCTACACGCTAAATCTACTACTCACAAAAACGAACTGCCGAGCTTCTTGAGCTTAGCAGGACGAACATCTGTGCGATAGCCCGCGCCTTAACCGGCCACTACAAACTAAACAGGCACCAATTTCACATGAAACTGAGTGACACTGATGTTTGCCGGTACTGTAATCAGGAGAGGGACACGCCTAAGCACCTTTTGTGTGAATGCGGGACCCTTATCCACAAACGCAGTGTCAATCTGGGACGACACATTATTCGCCCGGAGGAGATTAAAACTCTAAAAGTTAGGAGTATTCTAAATTTCTTGGAAGCCTCCGGGCTAAAAGAGTTACTCTAACAAGGTAGCGAGTCATAACAGATCATTTAGGGCGCAGTGACTACATCCCCTACACTACGGGTGATGCATAGCCCCTTATCTTCTAAATAATAATAATAATATATACTTCTACTCAAAATATCCACCACTAGCTTTTGCCCGCGGCTTCGCTCGCGTTCATAAAATATAGCCTATGTCACTCAGGAACAAAGCAGGTTTCTATCGGTGAAAAAATTTTACCAATCGGACCTGTACTTCCAGAGGTTACCTCCTACAAAAAAAAAAAATAAAAACAAAAAAAAAAACAAGCTTAACCTCTTTATAATACGAGTATTAGTATTAGTGTAGATTAGCCCTATCACAGGCTTTTAAGCGTTCAGGCCACGCGTCATCTGTTTACGCGCGGTGATCATTGGAAAGTTGTCCACTGCTGATCGTAAAGAATTTTTAAGGATTTTGAATTATTGTTACATGCAGCCCATGCTCTCTAATATAGATCTCAATTTGTAGTTCACGGGTTGAGGTTTGGGCTAGCCAAAGGTCAATCATCAGCCTTAATGAAGCCCGAAACACTCGCTGCAAGGCAAGCCTGGGTAGTGCGTGCCTTGTGACCGGAAGCTGAGTCTTGCTGAAAAACCCCAGTATGTTATCAAAAAGAGAGAGGCTTTAAGAGGCTTTGCTATGGCGTTTAGGATAGTATCTTGATACTCTTTTGCTGAAATTAGTCATTCCGTGATACCCTCACCAAACCATTACTGTAGCCGGATGATAATTTAGGACTCTGATAACCTGTTGATAGTGTTTTTGGAGTTAGAAGCTTACATCCGATAATTTTGCTTGTTGCATATTCCTTGATTGCGCAAATTTTCTCATCGGTAGCAAGAATATCCCTGAGTTCTTCATCAGTGTAACGAACAACCAAAGATTTTGATCTTTTCACTCTCTCTTCTATAAAAGCGACTCGTTTAAGCTGATGATGTTATGATGAGTAACAACGGTGGGTATTCTATCTGCGAATAAGAATTTTGGTGTCCTTACGAGATTTTAATTCTGGCCCTGACAGCATTCACTGCCTGTTCTCACAACACGCAGCTGGCCTGGATTTTTAATGATCATAAATAGAAGAACTGAACAATTGGTGTAGCTATCACTAAAATAAAAATAAAATAAAAAAGCCTTTTATTTCCAGTATTTGAAGTTTACATTTCTTACAATTTATTTCAGTGTTAGTTCATGTAGTTTAATCTATGTTAGTATAATTTCCCTTTCCTTTACTTGATTGTATGTGTACCTAAATTTCTATATATTTAATCTACTGGAACCCCAAGTTGGGTGTAGGCCTCCTCCAGTGACGCCCATTTGTCTCTGTCTTCAGCTACTTTACTCCAATCTGACTTCGTGATTTGTTTTTAGTTTTCTGTAATTCCTTCCTTCTTTTTAGTAGCCTTACTGTACTTGCCGATAGTATTTTGTGTTGTTTATTTTCTTCTCTCTTTGGGCGAGCTTGTTTCAAGCTAAAAGTGATAAGGTGTTTCCTTGCTCTATTGGTGTGTTCATTGGAGGGTTTTGGTCATAATCTTCCACGGTGACCAACCGGCTTGGAAGAGTTTTTCTAATATGTTGTTTTTTATTTTTGTGTTCAATTTTGGTGTCTGTTTGGTAGGAGGGGCTTGGGCTTAGTTGCTATATATTCTCGCTGTTGCTTTCTTGTTTATTATTAGTTTTGGTTGTACTTTTGTTAGTCAAGAAATTTAGCATGCTGGGTTTTATGACTCCTTCTGTAATGCTGTTTGACCTAGTGATTGTCTTTCCAGGTTGCTGTGTCTTGTTTTTCTTAGTAGCCTGAGTATGCTTATCTGCTTTAGTTTGTGTGGTGTTTTCAGGTGATGACCGGTATTTTCTTTTACTTTGGTGCTTTGACACTATCAGTTTGTCGTATTTTAGTATAGCTATATTTCCCTTTTCCCTCTCTAATTTCAGTTGCTCCTGTAACTCCTTCCTTTTTTCAAGCACATATTTAGGGAAGTCTTCTTTCATATAGTATTGCGTATCTTTCAGCGCTCCTTTTTGCTTAAATATTTCAATTTTTATTCCCAGTGTAGTGAAGGTTACTACAGTTGGACGTGATCTCTCTCCTTTCATTCCCAATCTTTTTATCCCCTGGATGTCGTTGGAGCTCAGTTTTATAGAGAAATATTGCTGAATCCATTTAATTATGTTTTCTTCGAAATTTTTATAAGATGTTTCTTTTTCTTCAAAACCAAAAAATACTATATTTCTTATTCTTGCTTGTTTTTCCAAATAATAAATTCTTTTTTCTTGATTTTCCACTCTTTCTTTTAATTTTCCAATTGTTTCTTCCAAAACCAAAAATTTTTCCTCAAAAATGCTAGTAATGTTTTGTGTAACTTGTTCCGTGACGTTTTTGCCGGTTTCTCTAATTTCAATTCTTTGTTCGTCTAATTCCTTTTTTATTGATTTTAATGTACTTAAAACTTCTTCCATCATTTTCAAACCAAAATGTAGCTATCACTATGGTACATAAATATTTATAAACAAAACTACGACTGATATCGAGCCTCAACAACGTTTTAAAACAATGTTTGCTAAAAAAATAGTGTAATTTGAGAGTATTAAAAAAAACTCGAAAAAACCGGTTACTTGAAAAAAAAACCCGGTTTTTTTAATCATTAAAAATATGCCGAAAAACCGGTTTTTCGGTTTTCGGGTTAACCGGCTTGCATTCCCTACTACCACTTATCTCTACAACTCGCTTACATCACTGTCTCGGCCGAGCAACATTTTACTGTCTCGCCTTTTTACTCGGTACGTGTGATCAAGGCGATAGATTTGTAACACGCGTACGAAGCTGGGACGAGTCGCTAGTATTATTCAAATGTTTATGCTTATTCGAAAAAGTATGTCACTCACCAACTCCAATTTACGATGTTTACACATGTGTCATGTATGTATGTATCATAAACCTAACAGCCTTTGATCATCTGACAAAACCAGAAGTCCCATTTTACTATCACATTTATTTTACATTTGACTAGCTTTAGCCCGCAGCTTCGCCCGCGCACATGAAATACCTATAACCTATGTCACTCAGGAATAAAGCAGCTTTCTACCGGTGAAAAAAGTTTAGCAATCGGACCAGTACTTTCGGAGATTACCTCCTATAAACAAAAAAAAACATAAAAACAAATTTTACCTCTTTATTAAACATATTAGTGTAGATTACATTAAAGGTGAGTTGCACCATTTAACTATAACGATAACCAAACCATAACCAGCAGTGAAACGGCCGCCTATTGGTCAATTCGACGATTTGACAGCTGTTAACGGCTTTGTTATCGTTATAGTTAAATGGTGCAACTCACCCAAATTAAATATTTGTTTAGGTAATTATTTCATCAGCTAGCAATTCCACATTTTGTTATCCTGTATGTCATTCATTATTTCTCGCACGCACTTCGTTACAAGTACATGTGAACGAGATAATATAATTTCATTACTTTACGCTATAAGTTTAATACAGACTGCATATTTGAATACATTGCACGAAGATTACATTAGGCGCCGCCTACACGAGCGGGTGTATCGCTTTATCGTTGGTTGGATAATCTCAACAAAACAAATCAATTGTCCGTCTGCGTATAGATTTCACCGGAAGATGCAGCGTTGGAAGGCCTCCTCCAAGGTGGACCGATGACCTGATGACTCTCAGGAATCCGATGGATGCGAGACGCACAGGAGGGGTCATTCTGGAGACATTTTAGGAGGCTTGTTAGGTCCAACAGTGGACGACGCGACGTTCGGCTGAAATGATGATGATGAATAGATTTAGCGCGTATCATCAGGGATGTCTCGGAGCTTCGTAACAGCATTTAACCGAAGCTACCGGATATCCGAAGCAAAAAAAAACCCGTATCCGAAATCGATATAAAAATTTCAGATAGTTTCAGATAAAGGTGTAGCCTAAATTACAGGTTACGATAGGTTTCTGTTTGTTTTCCCTTTCTCTGACAGTTTTCTTTTGTGTCCATTAAAGCAGCTGTACCAATTTGAATATCAAAATCTCGATTATTTTCATCTTTCACCATCATCAGGATACTGGATCTGTAGCCTGATTCACGTAAAATCAAACAAGCCAAATATCGTTGAAGTTTTATAGTCGTTCGATCGAAGTCCTATCCAAAAGCGGTATTCACGATCTATCGTCTTATTTCCAGTTACATTAATAAGTATTCTACCAGGATAATGTAATACAGATTTTTTTTTTAAATCGACGAATTTCAAACGACTTTATAATCGGTGTCGTTCAGACTCGATTGATGAATGTGAATACGGAAATAGTTTAAACGACTAAATCGCTACGATATCGTTACGGTTTTCATTACCTGAATCGAACTACTGGAAACACTAGTCGTAAACCTATCATTAATATAGACTCCCTTAATATCGGTTTCGGAGCTCCATGGCAACATGGCATCATTGCTCGTAATATCGCCGCGATAAACTCGCCCGTGAAGGGGGCGCCTTAGTCTGACACACTCTCATAACTACATTTAAATGTGCCTCTGTCAATCAACACAAAGACTTATATTCGCATAAATAAACATAACACACATTAACATTTAGATTGCTTTGTTATCAGCACCACATCATAATTTGCGAGATTGTCAGAAAGTGTTACCGCGGCCCTGAAACGCGTAGAGCAACTAAAGTTACATTTGTGGGTTTTAGTCTGTAGAAGTCTGATACTGCCTCTTTTTTTTTATTGTGGGAAAAATCATCCAATGACAACCCCCGCTCTTGGGCGGAGCGGGAGATAGTGTCTGACTAAACGACCCACCCTGTTCCTTCTAGCCTTCATACCGGGGCTCGAGTTCCCTTTCGGATAACCCTGGCCCCAGTAGGCTTCGACCCGGCTGGGTCCCTACTGTTGCTGACAACTCCTTGAGGCGCGCGGGAACAGTGCGCGCCGTCAACGACTTGGGCTTGGTCCGGACAGTTACCGGACGGCCGGACAGCGAGCTACCCATTGCTCACTGTCCGCAAGCCTGCGCCTACGGTGGCTGGAAATCGGGATCGGAATCTTGGCGGCGGCGAGAGCGCCGTTGCCTGATCCGGTCTGCCTTCTCGACTTAGCGAGCAATACTGCTTCGCAGAAGTCGGCGCCCGCTTGCCACTCCTCCTCGCTCCGGACCATGGCCTCAACCAAGGCCCGGCGCGAGAGGTCTCCGCCGCCGATCACCCTCACGAGGGCACGGCGATGCTCCGCCCAAACAGGGCACACCTCGACTGTGTGCTCCACCGTGTCCTCCGGGCGTTCTACACAGTGGCGACACCCGGGTTACCGCAGCCCTGAAAAGCATAGAGCAACTAAAGTTACATGTGTGGGTTTTAGTCTGATACTGCCTCTGGCTCCATCTAGAGCGAGAAAGGTTATTTGATGATTTCTCAACCCGAAAAAAAAACTGTAATCCTCGATTTTGTTTTTTTTTTAAGTGGGTAAGTAATCATGCAATGGTATCTCCCACCCTTGGGCGGAGCGGAGCAGGAGGTCTTGTCGACTTTCACCGGCTAAAACACACTCCTAGTTCCTTCGTTATCTTTCATAAAAGGGCCGGGGCGGGCCCTGTAGGCTTCGACCCGGCTGGGCCCCTATTGTTTGCTGACATCACACAGAGGCGCGCGTGGAACAATACGCAATATAATTTAGAAACCCATCCTTACATCTATCTAAGTTTGTACATAGATAAGTACCGAGCGAACTTTTAACCCACACATATTCCAAAAGATAACGTTAACTGTTAAGTTTTGCTTTGTAGATTAGGTAGAACTGTTAAAACCAATGCGGGCTGAACTTGTAAGTTACGCCTATTCAATCCCTTTCGGTTGTGTTAAGCTCAGCATAATAATTAGCTTGCTGCGCGAGGCGCCGCTGACGAGCGCGCTCCGCACTCTCAATCTCATCGCCGATGACATCGACTTATTCTCATGTGCTTTGACGTTCACTAGGATAGCAACATACAGAATTAGCTACGGTATAAACAGTGGCACTATTTAAAATAAGGAAACTGCAATATCGCATTGGGTCCATTTAGCCTGTAAGGATGAAATGTACAATACATTTTAGAAATAAATAAATAAATAAGTATTTTTGTACTTTGCTTCTTAGTTAGGTATTTAAAAAACTTCGACTACACCTTAGGTGCTTTTTGTACAGTTTTTTTAAGGTGTAAGGGCTATATTTCACTAGGGCTACCCAACTAGACACCAAACAAACAACAAAGTCGCCACACGTCCGAGCAGTAGCCCGATTCACGTAATCAAAACCGTAACGATATCGTAGCGATTTAGTCGTTTAGACCATTTCCGTATTCACATCCATCAATCGAATTTGAACGATACCGATTTTAAAGTCGTTTGGTCGAAGAGTCAATTTAAAAAAAAAAATCTGTATTACATCCTGTACATTATCCTAAAAATAAAATACTTGGATATTATTGTAACTAGGAATAAGTCGTCGATAAATCGTTTGGTTTCGAGCCAGTTGAGTTGTCGTTCTATCCAATCCCGCGAATACCGCTTTTGGATAGGACTTCGATCGAACGACTATAAATCTTCAACGATATTTGGCTTGTTTGATTTTACGAGAATCAGGCTACTGGTCGCGCTACCAAATTGATTGCGCAACCAAACGGACACCAGGGCCTGCTATTACAATAGTGTCAGAATGGTCTATCATTGATTTCATAATTGTTGATTTTGACAAGTTTTGGTAATCTACTATTAATATAATGGCGTCATTATGACTTTTCGATGGTCAACCACTGACACTCCATTGTAAGAAATGGCATAGAATGGTAATCTCGTACATAATGACAAATGAATATCTGACGTATACGGTAATCTGCAAAAAAATTGACAGTTCCTTTGATCAGTGGCCTACCATTACGACGTCATTGCGCAATTAATGCTTTTAATAATATCGGTATTTTCATTCTACCACAATTCTATTACACGACCACTGACCGATCAATGATCGATCATTATGAATTAGAAGATTACAAAATTTAAGCAAAATGACAATGGGATCGTGTTGGAATGACGAATTTTTTTTTTTACCCAAAGGTTGACTGGTAGAGAATGCTTTTGTGGCATTAAGTCCGCCTATGTACCACTATTGTACATGAAGTTTAAATAAATAAATAAATAAATTTCTAGAAATAGCAGACTTAGGCCCTAGATGAGCTCCATTATAGAGCTGTATACATTTTGTTGGTAGTGGAGACTGGGCGCGCCGCCATGGTGTCTCAGTGAAATATGGCCCTAAAATCATCTAATGACTTCTTCTGCTCTGGGACGAGCGCATCAGACTTTTAATTACTAAACCCACACCTATGTTCCTTCTTTACCAAGCGTTCCAGAACCCTGGATTTCCCTTTCGAAAGTCAACCCATGGCTCTAGTAGGCTTCGGCCCTGCTGGGCTCCTGTTTGGTGACATCAGGCACACGTGGAATACTGCGCGCTTTCGACGACCCGGTTCAGTCCAATCGCTTACCGGACAGCAAATTACTTATTGGCTGGAAATCGGAGTCGGAATCCCGGCGGCTGGGACGTAACCGCCATGATTATGGCGTGTTCAACATTGGGTTCACGACAGTCACTGTCGCCATAACTCCATAAGATCCTGCCGGAACTATATCTGCCAAGTATAGCCACGGCGGCGTTGCATCTCCATGCGCAAACCGTGCTTGCGTACAAGGACTGTTGCCTCCAGATCCCTTGATGGGAAGCAGGCAAGGAGGCGGCTGGTATACGGTGCTGCGTCGTATTACAAAACCATGATGTTCAGGCTGAATCGCTTCAACCAAAGGGTTTTACGACGTTGCTTTGTCGTGTATTTACACGACACGGCATAGCATATCGTCACCCTCCCTGCTAACTGTCGTAACTAGCAATTGATATTTTTCCAGGGCGACCGTTTTTCAGTAGGGCGTTAAAATCATATTCCTGTAGCTGCGTTGGCTGTAGCTTTATTAATGAATTAATACGTTTTTTATATTAATCTTGGCATATTCTTTTAATTAGTAGTGGCCCTAAAGCCCTAAATTACGAAGGTAGTAAGGATATTTTTTACCTTCTTTTACACTTCCACAAAACGAAATACTTGAATATCTTCTAAACGGTAAACGATACAGATAATAATATGACGATTAGAGAGAACTTATTCGAAATAATGTTATGAACACGTTGGTACGAGTAATATCAGTGCAGATACGCCAGTTTGTGAGATACGACAGTTAGCGGGGAGGGCGACGATATTAGAATAATCAGCCTTTTAATGTTCCCACTGCTGGGACTAGGGCTTCCAAAATTACGGATATGTCAATTACGTAACTAATTACGCAACTTTTTTCTCCAATTCCGTAATTCCGTGAATTTTTTAATTTTTTTTTAATCGATTATGAATTTTTGTAAATATTGTAGATAGTATCTACAATTTTTACAATTATATTTTATCACCTCAAATTCAAGGAATTATCAAAATGAACACAATAGTTAAACAAAAAAATATTTATTCACGAACTTATCATCGTACATCAGCTAAGTCAAACCATGTTTTTCGTCCCGAATATAATCTTTCTTCTTGAAAATGTGATCTCCTAGATTGTCATTTCGACAATTGAGCAATGAAACTACACTTTCATTTTAGTTAAGAAAATGAAGAGCATAGTAGTTCCCCGTGGTCATAGGAACTTTTTGCCAACTTGCCGGCCCTACCGATTCACCAAGTTGATATATTTGAACTCTATTCTGTACGTCTTAGAACTAATTTTTTGCAAGATTTAACAAATGATAAAATAAACTGCGGGGAATCCCCTGTTTGTATAGTTTGGATGTAGTTATATATATCGTATCCTGCAAGAAGTGGAGAAGAAGGAGATAGACGTTCTAGATGAGGTGGTGGAGGAGAATGCTCGGAGTATCGTGAACTGAATTCCGTACCAACGAGTCTATACTCCGAGAACTCGGCATCAAGCAGCGTTTATCATCTTTGGTACAATCTCGTATCCTCACCTGTTTTGGTCACGTATGCCGCCGAGGGGAGGTGGCTATTGAGAGACTTGTGGTCCAGTGAAGGGTTAAGGATACCAGGCCACGAGGAAGATCACCTATAAGGTGGACTGACCAGAAAAAAGCTGCAGTGAATGGGTCATCATCACTACACGAATGCACGAAGAAGGCGGCCATCAGAGAGGAGTGGCGGCGTGTTGTGAAGCTTGCCACCAACACCTGAAGGGTTGACCACGACCACTCTGTCAAGAGTGATACCGACAGCGAAAAAGATATCATATAGTGTTGCTACGCTATAACTGGTATGGATAATGCTTTTTTATTGGTTGACTATTTTGATTGTTTTCCGATACCAATAATTACGTAACTACGGAATTGACATCTTCAGTTACGGAATTGAAAATACTTTAAAATGAGTTCGTAATTACGTAATTGCGTAATTACGTAATTACGTAATGGAAGCCCTAGCTGGGACTTAGGCCTCCTCACTATGAGAGGGATTGGGCCATTATCTACCACGCGGGCCCAGTGCGAGTAGCTATAGCGTATCATGGCAACATGGCTCGATACCTTGTAATGTGGCCAAGATCGTACTCGTATGAAGGTATACAAACTGATGCACATAATCGCGTGACATCTTAATCATAATATCAATCAACATGCAGCTGCGTCTCGCGCGGGAGTGGCCGGAACTATTAGAACTATCAAACGGCGTAACTAGGGTTGGCACCACATCTGCTTTATAATAATGTATTTTATTTTATTTTATGGCAAATATACTTCTATACTTACTTATATATATATATATATATATATATATATAAGTATAAAGTAAAATAAAATATACAGTTAATATTTTTGTTTTTATGTTTTTTAGGGTTCCGTAGTCAACTAGGAACCCTTATAGTTTCGCCATGTCTGTCTATCCGTCTGTCTGTCTGTCTGTCTGTCCTCGCTTAATCTCTGTGACCACTAGAAAGATGAAATTTGGTACCAATATGTATATCAATCACGCCGACAAAGTGGTAAAATAAAAATTGGAAAAAAATGTTTTATTAGGGTAGCCCCCCTATATGTAAAGTGGGAAGTGATTTTTTTTTTTAATTTCAACCCTAACGTGTGATATATTGTTGGATAGGTATTTAAAAATGAATAGGGGTTTACTAAAATCATTTTTTGATAATGTCAATAATATCGGAAATAATCGCTCCAAAAGTAAAAAACAATGTGTGTGTGTCCCCTCTAACTTCTGAACCTTAAGTTTAGAAAATATGAAAAAAATCTGAAAAGTAGAACTTTATAAGGACTTTCTAGGAAAATCATTTTGAACTTGATGGAAAGAACAGTTTTTGTACAAAAAAGACAAAAAGGTTCTACAAAATAATTTCTGGACTAAGTTTGTAGTATAATCGTATATGCAAGTATTTTTTTAAACTCATAAGTGGTTACACTTATTGTGACGGACGGGAAACTACGGAACCCTACACTGAGTGTGGCCCGACACGCTCTTGGCCGTTTTTTTTTTGTTTTTAGGAGGTAATCTCTGGAAGTACTGGTCCGATTGGTAAAATTTTTTCACCGATAGAAAGCTGCTTTATTCCTGAGTGACATAGGCTATATGTATTTCGGGTACGCGAGCGACACTGCGGGCAAAAGCTAGTATTTTATACTTTTGCATAAATCAAAAGCAGTAGAGCACTGGTGGCCAAATGGTATATAATGGCCCCGGTTTACTAGTTGTAGGTCGCAGGTTCAAACCTAGCCAGATCCATTACTTTATGTAATATATTTCGTCATCACTAAACTCAAAACGGTGAAGAAAACATCGTGAGGTAACGGCATCAACATGTCCTAGAACCAAAAATTCGAGGAAATGTGATATCCACCAACCTGCACAGGGCCCACGTGGTGGATTACGGGCCATTTTCTCTCCTAGAGAGGAGGCCTGAGTCACAGCAGTGGGAACATTATAAGGCTAATTATGGCTATGGCCATAAAACAAAAGATTTAAAATACTATTTGCGATTTTTACTGTGATGCCTAAAATGAAACAATATTATGAGTGATTACTGGACTTATTCTAATAATAATTGAAATAAATTTTAAACTTTATTATGATTGTAGAAATTAATTATTTTTTTATACATGAAGCTTTCGCAGAAGGCACTGTATTCTGTAAACTCTTACCACAGTCCTCACTTCTGTTATTCATGTGTTAAGATGTGGACATTAGAGTGGGTTACACATTTATGCATCTAGTTTCAAGGATTTTTTTTGTATTTTCTCTAGTATGTAACTGATTTTTGTCCCCAATAAAGTAAAGACTGGAAAAAAATATTAATTAATTTTTCCTAAAAAAAATGTTGTCAACCCTAGGCGTAAATGTTCCTAGAAGAGCGGCTATCGCGGCACGTGTCTGATTTGTCATTATAAAAGATGACACTACACGTAGTCAGTGGAACGAATTATTATGACTCGTGTCCAAGCTTTGTTTACGATTTTATGATCGCTTTTCCTAATCATCATCATCATCATCATCTTCCTGCCCTAGTCCCGTTTTATTTGGGGTCGGCGCAACACGTTTTTTTCTTCCATTCTGTCCTGTCACTCGTCACGCTATCACTAACTCCCTTTTCTTTCATATCGCTTCTCACACAGTCCATCCATCTTTTCTTTGGCCTCCCTCTTCCTAATCAAGCGGATATTATTGCAAATAAGGAAAATACTATGATAAAGATAAACAAATAATAGTGTTGATTATCTTATTGCATTTAGTTTAATATTATATTATTAACCCTAAGCTAAGTTTTTTTTTTTTTATTTAAAAAAATAAGCGAGACTCAAAAACAATAACAAGATTTATCGATGGTTAATCTAACTCTACACTAATAACAAAAAGAGGTAAAGTTTGTTTTTTGTTTGCAGGAGACAATCTCTGAAAGTACTGCTCCGATTGCTATTTTTTTTTCACCAGAAAGCTGCTTTATTCCTGAGTGACACGGGCTATTTTATGTACGCAAGCAAAGCCGCGGGCAAAAGCTAGAAATTATCATAAATAGGTAGTTAAAGTTTGTGTTTTTTATTTTTGTTTGTAGGAGATAATCTCTGAAAGTACTGGACCGATTGCTACATTTTTTTATACTAGAAAGCTGGTTTATTCCTGTGTGACATAGGCTATATTTTATGTACCTACACAGGCAAAGCCGCAGACAAAAGCTAGTTAAGTATATATAAAATGTTTGGTTACCTTGGACAGTTCCTGGGCCATCTCGAAGGTGCCCACGGTGTCCATGTTGCTGGCCATGACTGGGACGCCCTTGTAAGTCTGCCCAGAGTTACGGAATGTGATCTCCCGGTACAAATCCACCTGGAACATAGGGAAATAAAATGTTAGTTCGTGGAAGTAAATAAAAGCTTTAATTGTATAAAGACTTAGACACCGTTAAATTTTAATCGTTTTAATAAAAGTAGTCGGCGTTGCGTACAAACTGTCTACAGGTCATTGAACTCGCTCAGCTGACGTTTTCTTAAAGAAATTAATTTCGTACGTGCGTAAATTAATACGAGTTCTGAAAAAAAGGTACTATATTTTTTGATTTTATCTTTACAAATCGATAGTGTTTTATGTACCGGATCGACCCCCTCCACGGGATTAAAACGATTAAAATTTAGCGGTGTATAGGGTGACAGGTAATTAGTGACCGATATTATACACATGATTGTAATCATGATTACAGACAACTATCCCATAGAAACTATTTTTTATACTCATTATTTAACTTATAATAATTAACCGGAACATGTAGGTACCTACACTGATTACATACACCGATGTGTTTGCAAGCGGCATGGGTGCACTATCACTAATGTAGGTAAGGTACATGAGAAAACGGCGTTACGTGGCTAACAGTTGAGATGTCGCAGATTCCTATTTTCCAACCTAGCTATTAGCCGTGCACACCCAAGTTGACAGCTTGAAAATTTTATGTGCCACCTTCCAACCTACTTCAGTTCGGATAGTGGAAATATTTAAGACTCATGACTTATATGGTTTTGTAAAGGGCGACGAAACTTTGCCCAGAACCGCTACATAGCCAGATCGGGCCCTGGCTATTAAACCTATGATATTAGCATTTATAATAATCCTTGCATCCTCAATCTTCTATACATCTATACATACATATTTTGGAGGTATGCGGAACAGAGAGTAAAGTCCCGCAAACCTCCGTTGAAAAGGGAGGATCCTCCGGCCAGACAGGTGTTATGGTCTGGTGGGCGACTGCCCGATAGGATGATTTCGGGCTGTCGTATATGTTCAAATCGCGCGGAGCACTTTGATTGCGCGATGCAGGATTTCGTACTTTCTTCGTAGTTCTTATGTGGCGCCATAGATGTCGCTACAATATAAATAAAATTGGAGTGTCTGTTTGTAATATTGAAATAACCGCTTTTTACTACATGTACCTATATGAAAATAGTATATACGGTACATACACTAAAATAACATTTTTTTTTAATTTTTGTCTGTCTGTCTGTTTGTCCTGGCTAATCTCTGAAATGGCTGTACCGATTTTGATGGGACTTTTATCGTCAGGTAGCTGATGTAATAAGGTGTAACATAGGCTACTTTTATTTTAGAAAAATTCTTTTATTTTAGAAAAAATAAATTCAAAATCCTGTAGTCCACGCGAACGAAGTCGCGAGCACAGCTAGTGTTCGATAAAGTTAAGCAATTCTTTGAGTTAGTCTTAAGAGTCTCCTTTTCCACACTCTACCATAGTCAACATCGAGCATGGTTTAAAAGTTTGTAGCTGCATCTAACGCAATCCAACGCGATGTTTGATGAAGAGGCAACGCAAAAACGAGTGATAACGCCTGAAAAATCTGTTAGCATTCGGTAATTCCGTGATTTACTCGAATATTTTACAAAACTTGTTCCAGGAAATACGTGTTTTTTTAAACCCATAGATGTTTTTGAAAAAATAAAATTGTATAAATTGATTACAATAGAAGCCTAAATCATATCCACAAGATATCTATGTTTTCAAAATATCTCATAAATGTGTAATAATAACGTCATAATCGCTTAAGAGCCCCATATCATGTTCTGACAATTACTGTCTATTCTAGGTTGCCTGAAAGAGATCGCGGAATGCGATAAGGCCGCCCATTGTATATGTTTTAGATATAAGTTTTTCTTTGTTTTATGTTTGTATGTACAATAAAGTGTATAATAAATAAATAAATAAGAGCGGTTGAATGAAAAACAGTAAAAATATATGTAGATTGTTGTAAGCTTATGTGTTTTTATGTTCTGTATAGGTGATGCGGTCGCTAAGCGATCAGCAAACCCTTAAATGGTTAATTTAAGGGTTTGGTCGTTGGTCCGTTAACCGGTTACGTCGGATATATCCGACAAACAATCACGCATTCATTCCGCCAGGGCCTAACATCCTGTGCGGAACGCCCGGAGGACACGGTGGAGCACACAGTCGAGGTGTGCCCTGCTTGGGCGGAGCATCGCCGTGCCCTCGTGGGGGCGATCGGCGGCGGAGACCTCTCGCGCCGGGCCTTGGTTGAGGCCATGGTCCGGAGCGAGGAGGAGTGGCAGGCGGTCGCCGACTTCTGCGAAGCAGTAATGCTCGCAAAGGAGGAGGCCGAACGCATCAGGCAACGGCGTTATCGCCGCCGCCGCCGCCGGGATTCTGATCCCGATTTCCGGCCAACGTAGGCGCGGGCTTGCGGTCAGTGAGCAATAGGTAGCTCACTGTCCGACCGTCCGGTAACTGTCTTGACCAAGCCCAAGTCGTCGACGGCGCGCACTGTTCCCGCGCGCCTCAAGGAGTTGTCAGCAACAGCAGGGACCCAGCCGGGTCGAAGCCTACTGGGGCCAGAGTTATCCGAAAGGGCGCTCGAGCTCCGGTATGAAGGCTAGAAGGAACGGGGTGGGTCTTTTAGTCAGTAAGAGTCTGACACTATCTCCCGCTCCGCCCAAGGGCGGGGGATGTCAATGCATGATTTTTCCCACCATAAAAAAAAAGGGCCTAACATCCACGACCAAATCCTCCATCTCGTCAGCTCTTCTGTCACCTATGGGGATTTAAGAGCTAAACGAGATGGAGTACCCTGTCGCTAACACACGACCCTGGCGATTAAGACGCGAAAACACTCGTCGGACCAATCAGACGCAAGCGGTTAAAGAACTAAACAAAAAAAAAAGATTCCCTGAACCGTATTTAAAACTAAAACCGAGTTCTAAAAATAAAGCAAAATTAATTAACAAAAATTTTACACTCTGATCAAACGGTCATAACTCATAAACTACTGCACAGATTTTGATGAAATCAAGACCAATTAACAGCTTAATTAACTGCGCATATATTTTTATAAAATATCATATCGCTTATCTCAAAGGACGGTCAGCAGAAGAGTAATTTGCAAAGAAAGGAATTTTCTCATTTTCTTCATGACGTAATTTTGGTGTAGGCATGCTGCCAAACTGTAGACGTATAACAATATATATTCGAGTGAAGATTCTTGCAGATTTCTGTCAAGGACGCACAGTATTATGTATTCAATTATTTAATGTTAGTCTGTCGGAATACGAAATAAAGCATTCAGATTTTCTGCTAGGGCTGTATGGAATGTTTGAATAGTTCCGTGGCCCTGGAATGGTAAACGTAAATTATGGAATATAGCTGGGTTTTGGTCAGTAAAAATCTGGCACGCTCTTTCAGTCCACCGCTCCATTATTTAGTGATTTCCAACTTCAAAAAAATGGGCAAGTTCATTTTTTTCAGTTTCAAGGGACCGCAAATAGACAGATAGGCAGACGAAGGCAGATAGACACTTTGTTGTCCGTCTATCTGTCAATCAAACTTCTGAGTTAACGAAAAAAAAATTACGGTCCGTTTGTGTCCCAAAAAACGTATATTTCGACACTCGCAACGGAATCAAAATTCATAGAGTACTTATATATACTTCTTGTGACATAGAATCCTGTTTGGCATGGAGAAAGATTTCATAGCACAAGTATAGGAAAAAATCAGAAAACAGTCGTCACAAAAAAAATTCGTCTCGGAAAAATCTTCGTAACTGAATTCGGGAATTGAAATGTTTTCACGGGTAAGTTTGTACGAAGCCCTCAGTGCACGAGTCCGTCCCGCACTTGCCCGGTATTTTTTACAATTGTACCTCCTATGGTACTTGCAAGTTTCGCCTTGGGGCTTTGTAATCAAAACCCTTTGTTATGTAAAATACAGGGCGACTTTCTTTCAAGGAGTATTTCAGTGGAAAAATCTTTCTCTGTGTTGCTTAATTTCTATATTTAACTTATAACTTTGATTATAATACTGTGAGAGGGGTTGATGTACATATTGTTTGTAATTTCTTTTTTTTGCTTTTTAGTTACTGTAATTGGTCGTTTAACCATTGTAATCTACACTTAATATAATAAAGAGGTAAAGTTTGTTTGTTTTTTTTTGTTTCTAAGAGGTAAAGAAATGTTTTTATCTGTCAATAATGTCTATGTTACTTAAATTAATCCTAAACATATTATATAATATTTGCACACCATGACAATATGGTAAATATGTTAGCAAACTCCATTAATTGTAACACCTTGCATGCATTGTTTTTCCATAATAATTGTATGTACACTCATATTTGAGCAAATAAAGGAATCTGAATCTGAAATCTGAATCTGAATCTCTGGAAGTACTTGTCCGATTGCTGAAATTTTTTCACTGATAGAAAGCTGCTTTATTCCTGAGTGATATAGGCTATATTTTATGTACGCGGGCAAAACTGCGGGCAATGCTAGTTAATTAATGAATTAATAAAATAAATGTTAATTAAACACCTGATTTTTGTTCACATATTTTTTTTTATTATGTTTTGGCTCGCGTTTGGTCACCATCTTACCGGATGATGTGGCCAACAATGGAGCACGCTTGCCTAGAAGTAACCTATTCACTCTTGACTTAAAGACCTTGACTTAAGTTGTAGCTATCAGGAAACACAGACTCCGGCAGGTAATTCCACTCCTTAGCTGTACACACAATAAATGTGTTCTCTAAACGCTTCGTACGTTTGGATGGGATGTTTGTTGGTACCAGTGGCGCAACACCGTACGTCTAGTGGTCGGAACGGACTTGGCGGAATTAGATTGTGCAATTTCAGTGCATACTCCCCGATATGTAAACGATAGAAAACCGACAGGCCAGCAACTCCGCGTCGATGCTCAAGGCTTTGGAGCATTTCAGAATTGATCCCATAATAAAAGTTATAGGTATGTTGAAGTTCCCACATACAGCTTCCTATAACTTCCTATGACTTAGTGGAAGAAGTTATTTGTAATTTCTTCCACATTTGGTAAGACACCCACACTCATTCTGGTAAGTCACCCACACTCTTTCTGGTAAGACACCCACACTCTTTCTGGTAAGATACCTACACTCTTTCTGGTGAGACACCCACACTCTTCCTGGTAAGATACCCACACTCTTTCTGGTGAGACACCCACACTCTTTCTGGTGAGACACCCACACTCTTTCTGGTGAGACACCCACACTCTTTCTGGTAAGACACCCACACTCTTTCTGACGAAAACCGACCTTCAGTTGCCCTTTGCGTTTAGGAGCCGCTGTAAACCTATCCAGACTACCTTACAGCACCTGAAAGAGTTCTTGCACTACCTAAAAGATTTCTTTAGAGAGAAAAGAAAGGGCTTCATTATGACGAGTAAAATCACTACTGTACCGTCTGCAGGCTAAATCGCTAGTCGAAACTCATATACATACCTTAGGTATATGATTTAAGGTCAGGTTTAATTAATTTTGAACTTTTTGAACCTCTCGTCTCGTCGTTGGTTTCTTTTATATTTGTTCTATAAACATAAAAGAGAACAACTTGAAAATTTTTTTTATTAAAATTGATGAAAAATAAAATTGTAATTCAGAATCTTGACTAAAGCAAGGCTTGTATTGTTATATTTTTTGCCATTTTAATTTTTGAGTACATTGTGAAGTGTAAAAGTTCAGACGAAATAGCAGATTTTCAGAGGTCTTTACTGGATTAGTTTTACATAAGTTTATAAATTGATTACAATACATGCTTATATCATATCCACAAGATATCTATGTTTCCAAAATATCTAATAAAAAATGTGTCATAACGTCATAATCGCGTAAGAGCGGTTGAATGAAAAACAGTTAAAAAAAATGTAAATTGTTGTAAGCTTATGTGTTTTTATGTTCTGTATAGGTGATGCGGTCGCTAAGCGATCAGCAAACCCTTAAATGGTTAATTTAAGGGTTTGGTCGTTGGTCCTTTAACCGGTTACGTCGGATATATCCGACAAACAATCACGCATTCATTCCGCCAGGGCCTAACATCCCGTGCGGAACGCCCGGAGGACACGGTGGAGCACACAGTCGAGGTGTGCCCTGCTTGGGCGGAGCATCGCCGTGCCCTCGTGGGGGCGATCGGCGGCGGAGACCTCTCGCGCCGGGCCTTGGTTGAGGCCATGGTCCGGAGCGAGGAGGAGTGGCAGGCGGTCGCCGACTTCTGCGAAGCAGTAATGCTCGCAAAGGAGGAGGCCGAACGCATCAGGCAACGGCGTTATCGCCGCCACCGCCGCCGGGATTCTGATCCCGATTTCCGGCCAACGTAGGCGCGGGCTTGCGGTCAGTGAGCAATAGGTAGCTCACTGTCCGGCCGTCCGGTAACTGTCCGGACCAAGCCCAAGTCGTCGACGGCGCGCACTGTTCCCGCGCGCCTCAAGGAGTTGTCAGCAACAGCAGGGACCCAGCCGGGTCGAAGCCTACTGGGGCCAGGGTTATCCGAAAGGGCGCTCGAGCTCCGGTATGAAGGCTAGAAGGAACGGGGTGGGTCTTTTAGTCAGTAAGAGTCTGACACTATCTCCCGCTCCGCCCAAGGGCGGGGGATGTCAATGCATGATTTTTCCCACCATAAAAAAAAAAAAGGGCCTAACATCCACGACCAAATCCTCCATCTCGTCAGCTCTTCTGTCACCTATGGGGATTGAAGAGCTGAACGAGATGGAGTACGCAATCGCAAACCCGCGACCCTGGCGAATAGGACGCGAAAATACTCGTCGGACCAATCAGATGCAAGCGGTTAAAGATTTAAACAAAAAAAAAAAGATTTCCTGAACCGTATTTAAAACTAAAACCGAGTTCTAAAAATAAAGCAAAATTAATTAACAAAAATTTTACACTCTGATCAAACGATCATAACTCACAAACTACTGCGCAGATTTTGATGAAATCAAGACCAATTAACAGCTTAATTAACTGCGCATATTTTTTTGCAAATATCATATCGCTTATCTCAAAGGACGGTCAGCAGAAGAGTAATTTGCGAAGAAAGGAATTTTCTCATTTTCTTCATGACGTAATTTTGGTGTAGGCATGCTGCCAAAATTGTAGTCATATAACAATATACATATATTCGAGTGAAGATTCTTGCAGATTTCTGTCAAGGACGCACAGTATTATGTATTCAATTATTTAATGTTAGTCTGCCGGAATACGAAATAAGGCATTCAGATTTTCTGCTAGGGCTGTATGGAATGTTTGAATAGTTCCGTGGCCCTGGAATGGTAAACGTAAATTATGGAATATAGCTGGGTTTTGGTCAGTAAAAATCTGGCACGCTCTTTCAGTCCACCGCTCCATTATTTAGTGATTTCCAACTTCAAAAAAATGGGCAAGTTCATTTTTTTCAGTTTCAAGGGACCGCAAATAGACAGATAGGCAGACGAAGGCAGATAGACACTTTGTTGTCCGTCTATCTGTCAATCAAACTTCTGAGTTAACGAAAAAAAAATTACGGTCCGTTTGTGTCCCAAAAAACGTATATTTCGACACTCGCAACGGAATCAAAATTCATAGAGTACTTATATATACTTCTTGTGACATAGAATCCTGTTTGGCATGGAGAAAGATTTCATAGCACAAGTATAGGAAAAAATCAGAAAACAGTCGTCACAAAAAAAATTCGTCTCGGAAAAATCTTCGTAACTGAATTCGGGAATTGAAATGTTTTCACGGGTAAGTTTGTACGAAGCCCTCAGTGCACGAGTCCGTCCCGCACTTGCCCGGTATTTTTTACAATTGTACCTCCTATGGTACTTGCAAGTTTCGCCTTGGGGCTTTGTAATCAAAACCCTTTGTTATGTAAAATACAGGGCGACTTTCTTTCAAGGAGTATTTCAGTGGAAAAATCTTTCTCTGTGTTGCTTAATTTCTATATTTAACTTATAACTTTGATTATAATACTGTGAGAGGGGTTGATGTACATATTGTTTGTAATTTCTTTTTTTTGCTTTTTAGTTACTGTAATTGGTCGTTTAACCATTGTAATCTACACTTAATATAATAAAGAGGTAAAGTTTGTTTGTTTTTTTTTGTTTCTAAGAGGTAAAGAAATGTTTTTATCTGTCAATAATGTCTATGTTACTTAAATTAATCCTAAACATATTATATAATATTTGCACACCATGACAATATGGTAAATATGTTAGCAAACTCCATTAATTGTAACACCTTGCATGCATTGTTTTTCCATAATAATTGTATGTACACTCATATTTGAGCAAATAAAGGAATCTGAATCTGAAATCTGAATCTGAATCTCTGGAAGTACTTGTCCGATTGCTGAAATTTTTTCACTGATAGAAAGCTGCTTTATTCCTGAGTGATATAGGCTATATTTTATGTACGCGGGCAAAACTGCGGGCAATGCTAGTTAATTAATGAATTAATAAAATAAATGTTAATTAAACACCTGATTTTTGTTCACATATTTTTTTTTATTATGTTTTGGCTCGCGTTTCGTCACCATCTTACCGGATGATGTGGCCAACAATGGAGCACGCTTGCCTAGAAGTAACCTATTCACTCTTGACTTAAAGACCTTGACTTAAGTTGTAGCTATCAGGAAACACAGACTCCGGCAGGTAATTCCACTCCTTAGCTGTACACACAATAAATGTGTTCTCTAAACGCTTCGTACGTTTGGATGGGATGTTTGTTGGTACCAGTGGCGCAACACCGTACGTCTAGTGGTCGGAACGGACTTGGCGGAATTAGATTGTGCAATTTCAGTGCATACTCCCCGATATGTAAACGATAGAAAACCGACAGGCCAGCAACTCCGCGTCGATGCTCAAGGCTTTGGAGCATTTCAGAATTGATCCCATAATAAAAGTTATAGGTATGTTGAAGTTCCCACATACAGCTTCCTATAACTTCCTATGACTTAGTGGAAGAAGTTATTTGTAATTTCTTCCACATTTGGTAAGACACCCACACTCATTCTGGTAAGTCACCCACACTCTTTCTGGTAAGACACCCACACTCTTTCTGGTAAGATACCTACACTCTTTCTGGTGAGACACCCACACTCTTCCTGGTAAGATACCCACACTCTTTCTGGTGAGACACCCACACTCTTTCTGGTGAGACACCCACACTCTTTCTGGTGAGACACCCACACTCTTTCTGGTAAGACACCCACACTCTTTCTGACGAAAACCGACCTTCAGTTGCCCTTTGCGTTTAGGAGCCGCTGTAAACCTATCCAGACTACCTTACAGCACCTGAAAGAGTTCTTGCACTACCTAAAAGATTTCTTTAGAGAGAAAAGAAAGGGCTTCATTATGACGAGTAAAATCACTACTGTACCGTCTGCAGGCTAAATCGCTAGTCGAAACTCATATACATACCTTAGGTATATGATTTAAGGTCAGGTTTAATTAATTTTGAACTTTTTGAACCTCTCGTCTCGTCGTTGGTTTCTTTTATATTTGTTCTATAAACATAAAAGAGAACAACTTGAAAATTTTTTTTATTAAAATTGATCGTATAGCCAAAGTGCTTGGTAAAAATAAAAAAATACGAATCTGGCCCTAACTTACGATTTCAAACGCGTATCTACGAGATTACGTCACGGAAATTTGAAAGTTAGGTACATAAAATAGTAAAGCTTGTTTATTAAAAGGATCTGGTAAGAATAAAAATCTTGAATAGTTACTAAATAGGTAGTTATGTGTTTTTTATAAAAATAAAATCGCTGTTATGGGGCCGCGAAGTCGCCACGAAATCCGGGCCAGTGCGTACAAAACACTCTGTGACTACAACCGGCACTTAACCTTTTTACGACCCTCTAAACAGAAGAGTCATTGAAGGTCACTCGACATCTACGGGTCGGTCGAAGTCTCCGGACTGGAGTGGGTTTTGTTCGAGTGGTCTGTGCCTCTTACGACAAGCCTCAAAGACATAAAAAATAATAATAATAACTGAACTTAGAAATCTTCAAAGACTGAATTACCAATAGTGAAATATATTTATCTGGTACCTAGGTAGCACTATCAACGTTGGAGCACGTATGCCTAGAAGTAACCTATTTACACTTTTATATTTTATACAGTCTTTGAGGGGATCACAAGCAGAGCAAAATCTGAAACTTTTCAACTAAACCTTTTTTTAAAGGAGGTGGACTGGTAGACAGGCGGCTGAAACCACGTCATCATGATCTTCCTGCCCTTGTCCCATCTTATTTGGTGTCGGCGTACGCTTTTTTCTTCCATTCTGCCCTGTCACTCGTCATGCTATCACTAACTTCCTTTTCTCTCATATCACTCTTCACACAATCCATCCATCTTTTCTTTGGCCTCCCTCTCCCTCTCCACCCATCCATATGTCTACTCATAATTCTTTTAGTAACATGTATTTCATCTCTCCTCTTTACATGACCATACCAAGACAAACGATTCCCCTTCATATTTTCAGTTACTGGAGCCACTTTCAAACTGCCTTTAACCTCGTCACACGCGTACCACACATCCATCTTAACATTCTCATCTCCGCTACATGCATGCAATTTTTTTTCATCCGTCTTTTTCAGAGCCCAACATTCTGATCCATACACTATGACAAGTCTTATCACGGACTTGTAAATTTTGCCCTTTAACTCAGTGGAAACCTCGTAATACGTTCCAAAACATAGATCGTTTAAATTAACGAAGTCCTAGTTAACATTATATTCTTGTATTATATATTGTATTCTTGTGTTTTTAAGTCAGAAAAAGAACAAATCAAAGACTTAAGTTAAAAGCGAATAGGTTTCTTCTAGGCAAGCGTGCTCCATCGTCGGCAAGATCATTCCTTACCATCAGGTGAGATAGTGGTCAAACGGGAGCCTCTCAATAATAATCATCATCATCATCAGCCTTTTTAATGTTCCCACTGCTGGGATTCAGGCCTCCTCTCTAGAAGAGTGAATAATAATATTAATAAACACAATATAGATAAGTACCTATAAATTTCTGTTAAGTAACTAACTCCATGACTAAGATCGATGGTGATATGACGGCACAGCCCGCGCAAACCAGTAATAAGCGCAATATGGGGTCAATTACTAAAGACAATAATATACGACACGATGCGCGCCGCTTGCAGATATTCTTGTACCTAATATACTACATTAGATCAACGCACACGTGGCCCACGCCTGATTTGTGCGTAGAACGACGTCGCGTGGCGTGGATCAAGTGTAGCTCTACAAGTCTAGTTGCCATTTCAAATTTATGGACACCGGCGCGTCCAGTAGCCTGATTCACGTAAAATCAAACAAGCCAAATATCGTTGAAGTTTTATAGTCGTTCGATCGAAGTCCTATCCAAAAGCGGTATTCACGATCTATCAATTTATTTTCAGTTATTCTACCAGGATAATGTAAAACAGATTTTTTTTAAAATCGACGAATTTCAATCGACTTTAAAATCGGTGTCGTTCAAACTCGATTGATAGATGTGAATACGGAAATGGTCTAAACGACTCAATCGCTACGATATCGTTACGGTTTTCATTACGTGAATCGGGCTACTGATCGGATTACGTGGCACACGTGTGCGCAGTCGAGTTCAATCTATCTATCATGATTGTTATCCTCATTATTATTTCAGCGGAAAGACGTCCACTGGTGGACATAAGCTACCCCTAAGTGTCGCCACAACGAATAGTCCCATACGTCTCTCATCCATACATCGGTTCCTGCAACCCTCACCAGATCATCGGTCCATCTTGTGGGAGGCTTTCCAATGCTGAGTCTTCCGGTACGTGGTCGCCACTCCAGAACCTTTCCTCCCCACCGAGCATCCGTTCTGCGCGCAATATGCCCTGCCCACTGCCACTAAGAGGCCATTGTTCGAGCTATGTCGTTAATCTTGGTTCTTCTGCGGATATCTTCATTTCTGATGTGATCACGCAAGGAAACTCCGAGCAAAGCTCTTTCCATGGCCCTTTAGGTGACTTTAAGCCTTCTGATGAGGCCCATTGTAAGCGACCACGTTTAGGAGCCATACGTCAACACGCATTGATCATATACTTTCGTCTTGAGACACTGTGGTATGGTGGACGAGACAATACCACGCAGCTTCCTGAACGCTGCCTAGCCGACGATTAATACCTAATAATATTCCACAACTATCACACAACGCCGTCTAGTCCCAAGCTAAGCAGAGCTTGTGTTATGAGTACTAGACAACTGATAAACATACTTATATATTTCTAAATATATACATGTTATAGATAAATTACACCCAGACACAGAACAAACGACCATGCTCATCACATAAACATTTGTCCTGGGTGGGAATCGAACTCACGACCTCCGGCTTAAAGGTCAGAGCCACTAATCACTAGACCAACAGGCTAGTCAATCAGTCAAGTCAAGTTACAGAGACTGGCAACTGTCGCAGAAAAGGCTACTTACGTTACTGTATCTATCTATCCATTTCAGCTGATACACGTCCACTGTTGGACATAGGCCTCCCCCAAGCGTCGCCACAACGAACGTTCCTGTGCGTCTCGCATCCATCAGTTTCCCGCAACCTTCACCAGGTCATCGGTCCACCTTGTAGGAGGCCTTCCAACGCCTTCAGTCGCCACTCCAGAACCTTGCGGCCCCAACGGCCATCTGTTCTGCGAGCAATGTGCCTTGCCCATTGCCACTTAAGTTTGGCAATTCTACTACTGTATACTATATTCCAAATATACACACATACACACACACGTACCTATACTTTTTTCCAAAAGGGATGTCTCCCTTTCCCCAATATCTAGTAACAACTGCATACTATAATCTCCCAAAGTTTCCAACACCAGAGTTTCGCCTTGGCCTCGATAAAATGCCGGAACTCGACCGAAAATATCTGCTGCGCTCCGATTTCTTTTATGTTTCACTGATACTATCGCAATATCGTCTGGGCTGGTGTCTGATACGTACTGACGAATCTTTGTGCAGACAAAGATTACGTAACTTGTGTTTTTAGTGTGAACTTGATGGTTTGCAATGTTTACTCATATGGATGATGTATTCATCGCATCCTCGGGATTTACTGGCCTGAGACAATCTGTAATGGACATCCATGTAGCACCCACTCCTATCGAGATAGAATACTCTCTACTCTCTTCTACACTTGAAGTTGTGGACGACTACGTTTGTAACATGGGACAGACTTAGTTGAGATAGGTCTAACTTCAAGAAAGAAGTCAGTAAAAGAACTTTCTAGTAGTACTTTGCTGCTATTATGGCCGATTGGTACCATTCCACAAATATCAAGGGCAACTTTCAGTAACGGCGGCACGTGCGAACTTGTTGCCATAACAATATAGATTTCTTTTATACAGCTGTCTGGTCTTATCGACTTGGAAAATACAGAACTAGTTGATTTAGCAGCGCGTTATGTTTTGTGACAAAAACGTCGGGAGTCCGATGGTATTTCTGAAAAACGACCTTTTTTAAAATATCTCATGCTCTATTCTTAAAGGGGAAGAGTTTTTAAATACCTTATCTAAGACATAGCGCGCACTGGTGACTTCTGTCATGGTGACAATAATTTTTCTACCCATTTTTTGTAACTGTCTCACGTCTTCAAGTGCGCGCACTACATGTTGGGTTCATAAGCACGGTGACTTTATTGTCAAAAGTCACCAGTGCGCGCTATGGCTGTGTTTTTGTACAGAGCACAAGAAATTATTACACCAAAGCCAAGTTTTTATCATTCATTAGGTCAGAAGGAGGTTCTTGTTTCTCATTCCGTCGCCCTCCGAACTTGGACCAAGCACACGGCGGGGCGCTGCCAAAGGAGTAGAATACGGAATCTCGACGCACAAATGTCGATAAATGCCAAAACGGGTAGACGTCCAATATATTATGCTTCATGATGAATCAAAAACATTTATCTACGTTTACACTAATATTATAAAGAGGTAAAGTTAGTTTTTATTTTGTTTGTTGGAGGTAATCTCGAGACCTCGGGGACGGAGGGGAAGACTATGTGATTATTTTTTTTATTCCCTTTCCAATTTCTTGACTACTAAAATGTAAATGTTTGGATAAGAGGAAGGGGGGAGGGGTTAGTACTATGCTTTCTTTTACTGATATGGGGCAGAGGTTAAAAAATCTGATTACATAATACGTAAATGGCTCCAGAAACATTGAAAATAACAGCGAAAGAAACGATCGTATACGATGAAACCTAATATAAGAAATAAACCTAATATAGGTTCAGTGTTTAAGGTGGAAGTCAAAAAGTGCTTCTACTCAGTGCAGATCAGTCGTTGTTACTCGGGGTTATCAGGTCATCTTGATCAGCCCCCCTAGCCAAGTTACAACCGTTTCGCTTGCGTCGAACGCTTCGAGTTGGCCTTGCCGCCAATTCTTTTGTTCTGACCACGTGACTGAGCGTTGAGGCGACGTCATTCCCGTACATTTGAAGCTTTCTACAAGCGTTAACTATTGCAGATTAGCAACTTGGCTAGGGGTACTGGTTATCGATTGGCCTGCCATAGGTTAGGGTTCGCATTGCGGCTACCCGCATAGTGCGTATGAACCTTTAGATCAATCGTGGGACTACCTTGATAGACTTTTTTCTATAGAGCTACTAATTTTTCATTTTGTTGTTACCGATACTAGAGAAATCACACTTAAAACTTTTTATAAAAAAAAATAAACCGACTTCACTAAAAAAAACACTAAAACGATCAAAATAATTTCAGTTTCGGAAGTCGGTGTTTCTTGGTATTGTTTGTTCCTTATTTAATCTATTTTTAGTTGCAATACACTTACTTACAGCCAGAGTACCTTTTTCTCATGTTAATTCCAATTAACTCGAACCCTGCTAGAATACATTATTTTATCATGAAGTTCCCGTGTCTACCTTCCACCTTCCGGCTTCATCATCAGATCAGTTCGATAGTACCTTACAGCCAAACTGCACCTTATGGCTATTCTAATAAGTCCAAACACGGCAAGGATACATTGAATCATTACGGAGTTCCGGTGCCTATCTTTTGGTTCCATCATCATCATCATCAGATCAGTTCGATAGTACCTTATAGCCAAAGTGCATCTCATGACAATTCTAATAAGCCTAAACACTGCTAGGATACATTGATTAGTTACGGAGATACGGTGCCTATCTTCCGGCTCCATCATCATCATCATCAGGTCACTTCGATGATACCATTTTCAACATAACTATTCAGAACCATTCACTTACTTGTAATGTCATAGTCGCATAACTATGTACATTGTGAAATCAATTTGAGTACGAAGTTCCGTTAGCCGTTTCTGATCTTCTTCACCAGTTCCAGCACATCAAATGCCACTTTTTGACTGTAAATGCTTAATTCCTTGATGAAAATACCAAAATACACTACACACACACCACCACCACTACACACTGCTAATTTTTAACCGTTTTAATCCCGTGGAGGGTCGATCCGGTACATGAAACACTATCGATTTGTAAAGATAAAATTAAAAAATAAAGTACCCCTTTTTCAAAACTCGTATTAATTTACGCATGTACGAAATTAATTTCTTTAACAAAACAACAGCTGAGCGAGTTCAATGACCTGTAGGTACTTTGTACTCAACGCCGACTATTAACTACAGATCATTGAACTCGCTTAGCTAACGTTTTCTTAAAGAAATTAATTTCCTACATGCGTAAATTATACGAGTTTTGAAAAAAAGTTAGTTTTTTTTTTAATATTATCTTTACGATAGTGTTTCATGTACCGGATCGACCCTCTACGGGATTAAAACGATTAAAATTTACCGGTGTATAGTTGCCTATAATATTTGAGGAGTTCAGTCGATTTCGCCAAGATTCCATCATTAGATCCCGACTTGGTGACTATGGGACCATTTGGGAAGTATACCCTTTCCATCAAAAGAAGAATTTTTGAAATCGGTTGACAAGCGACGAAGTTATGCGCGAACAGACATAAAAAAAAAATTCCCAAAAATCTGAATTGAGAACCTCCTCCTTGTTTTAGAAGTCGGTTAAAAAAACCGGCCACGTGCAAGTCGGACTCGCGCACAAAGTAGACACTGTTCGTAGCAAAAAAATGGCAAAAAATCACGTGGGTTATACATAGCCCCACTTAAATATTTATTTTATTCTGTTTTCAGTATTTATTGTTATTTCGGCAAAAAAAAAATACATACATCCGAATTGAGAACCTCCTCCTTTTTAGAAGTCGGTTAAAAATACATCATCATGTGAAAATGTTAACTGTCTAGTTATCACAGTTCATGAGATATATATCTTTTTCAAATCCATCCAAAGGTTGTCTGTAAAAAATCGCTTTTAGCGATAAGACCGCCCAATGTGACACCCTATTCATTTTAAGTTTCTCAAGTAATTGTTAGGGCTCCGTAGCCAAATGGCAAAAAACGGAACCCTTATAGAATCGTCATGTCTGTCTGTCTGTCTGTCTGACCGTCCGTATGTCACAGCCTCTTTTTTCCGAAACTATAAGAGCTATACTATTGAAACTTAGTAAGTAGATGTATTCTGTGAACTGCTTTAAGATTTTCACACAAAAATAGAAAAAGAGCAATAAATTTTGGGGGTCCCCATACTTAGAACTGAAACTCAAAAAATTTTTTTCCATCAAACCCATACGTGTGGGGTATCTATGGATAGGTCTTCAAAAATGATATTGAGGTTTTTAATATCATTTTTTTCTAAATTGAATAGTTTACGCAAGAGACACTTCCAAAGTGGTAAAATGTGTGTTCCCCCCCCCCTGTAACTTCTAAAATAAGAGAATGATAAAACTAAAAAAAATATATGATGTACATTACCATGTAAACTATCAACGAAAATTGGTTTGAACGAGATCTAGTAAGTAGTTTTTTTTTAATACGTCATAAATCTAAAAAAATACACTATTATTAAAACATCGATCAAAGTTACAACGAACTACTAGAACTTTCATATATTATGTTACTTGCTGCTATGGAACCCTCCATGGGCGAGTCCGACTCGCACTTGGCCGGTTTTTATTTTTGGTGTACCTACAAATTGGTGTACAATAAAGAATCTATCTATCTATGTACAGCCTGGTAACAGACGGACAGACGGACAGCGGAATCTTAGTAATAGAGTTCCGTTTTACGCTTTGGATACGGAACCCTAAAAATCATCAATCAATCAATCACTGTGATTGTGGCTAATTAACTTTTTCGGCCGTCAGACCATAACAGTGTCAATTACGATTTGTTTACCAACATGATTCATCGTCTACCCCGAGTTCGGACACTTGACATATCTGCCGTAAGCAGGAACGGGAAACTTTGGCAAAGTTTCAAATGGGTAATGTTGCATAATGGCAATCTAGGGCACAAACACCAACTTTGCAAGTAGTATCGGGAAGCTAATTTCCGTGGGATCATCAATCTCGTCCATCTATCTATAAAGGGCGTTCCGGGCGTCCATTAATTACGTAGAGTGATTTTGCGACTCTCCCAACTTCCCCCGTGGTGAGATGTTGTGAGATTTGGCTCGACCTACGACCTTATGATTTCTCGCGCTCTTGTTCGTAGCGAGCGTGTCAGACTTTTACTGTCTAAAACCAACTCCTGTTCATTCTTTGACTTCGTTCCAGGGCTCGAGGGTCCACTTTCATATAACCCGTGACCCCAGTAGGTTTCGATCCTGCTGAGCCCCTACGATTGGCTGACATCTTCTTTTTTTTTTTTTTTTTTTTTATGGTGGGAAAAAATCATGCATTGACATCCCCCGCCCTTGGGCGGAGCGGGAGATAATGTCAGACTCTTACTGACTAAAAGACCCACCCCGTTCCTTCTAGCCTTCATACCGGGGCTCGAGCGCCCTTTCGGATAACCCTGGCCCCAGTAGGCTTCGACCCGGCTGGGTCCCTGCTGTTGCTGACAACTCCTTGAGGCGCGCGGGAACAGTGCGCGCCGTCGACGACTTGGGCTTGGTCCGGACAGTTACCGGACGGCCGGACAGCGAGCTACCCATTGCTCACTGTCCGCAAGCCCTGGCTGACATCTCCTTAAGGCGGCCGTGGAACACTACGCGCCGTCGACGACTTGAGCTCGGTCCGGAGGAATACCGGATGGCCAGACGGCAGCTACCCATTGTTCGCCGTCCGCAAGCCCGCGTCTACGGTGCGGCGGCTGGAGATCGGGATTGAGATCCCGGCGGCTGCCTTCTTCGCTAGCATTACTGCTTCGCCCCCTAAATCTGAGTGCCTAGTGCGAGTTTGTTTTACGCTAACGCAATATACACGTTTATGACGTCCGGCGCTCCGATTGGCCCGGTCCAAGCTTTTTAACCAATCAGAGAGCCAAACACGGTAAACGTTTCGATCGCGTTAATGTGAAAATAACTCGCACTTAGCACACTGGTCTGGGTATGAGTTTCTTGCCCATTATACAATCTATATACTCGTAGGTAGGTACCTATGTAACTTGGATGAGAATGCATAAATACGGTATCATTGAGCTGGTCTGATGATGAAGACGAATACTGGTCATAGTAACTATTGAGCGCAACATGTTTGAGCTCTTTGGAAGTATTGCAACTAAAAAGGAAATTTTGTCTGATACTGTCTTCCCTTCCGATTTATAATTTAGGTGTCTTCAAGGCTAGAGTGAATAGGCTCTTAATAAACTAGTGCGTCTCAGCTTTAACGATTGCATCACTGCTTACTATCAGGTGGGATCGCGGTCAAGCACAGTTTATATCAGTGAAAAAAAATGAAGATTAATGGACGGCCTAATGATGATTTTTGAACGTCATTTTTGTAAATATCTGTCACAAAATTAATGATCTAAATAGGCAAATAGTCTTCAAGACTAGAGTGAATAGGCTCTTAATAAACTAGTGCGCTTCACCATCAAGGATTGCATCACTGCTTACCATCAGGTGGGATCGCCTTTATTTTGTAATGATTAAAAAAAAATGCTTGATTAGCATTGGTTTAAATCATTACAAAATAAAGGTTCCCCGTAAACTTCATCTGTAGGATAACGGTCACGTGTGGCCCAAAAAGGAAGCAAGGGTCGTCATGGGTCAGTGAACGTGAAACATCCCAATGACCTATTTCCGTTTCTCCTTTGACAATGGTTACCATATCTCCGGATTCGTCCTGAGATTTCAGGATTTTTGAACTCTCAGGATTGCGGCCGGATTTTGCAAATGTTATGAAATCTCAGGATTTTTAGAATTTTCAATAAAATACAGCTTAGGTACACTTGAAAGTTAAACAAACTAATAAAAATCAATAAATAGTAGTTTATGTGACTAGGGGATAAAGCAGTGTCTTTAAGTCGCGGGCGGCATGTTGAATTCCGAACGAAACGAAGGTTGCTGATTTTAATCCCGAACGATAGTGAGGGATTTATAAAATTAACTCTCGAGCATTGCGAGGGAGTTAATAAAGAAACCTGAGTGAAGTGAGAAATTCAAGCCGCCCAAGACAAAGACAGCTTTATCCCCGTGTTGCATACTCTACTTTTTACACCATCTGTGAGATAATTAAAAAACAATTTGGTCGACCAAATCATATAATAGAGAAATATAAATATTGTATTTAATTTTATTTTAAAACAAGTTCATCAAACAAACAATATTCACTACTCCAAGATTCTAATAGTTTCAATTTTCTATAATGCTCCTGTCAGTAAGCAGGTTTTATTCTATTTTCTTTTTTTGTTACTGGCCAGTTTGAATTTCGAGTCAACTTGTGCGATGCACGTAGGTACATTTTAATTCACAATGTTGACGATTTTTGGTGTTCCAAATTCAAATCTCATTATTCCCTAGGGATCGGCCATACTGCATTATCTCCCTAGGGATAGAATGGCTTGCTTTAAGTGAGGTTTGTATGACGTATAAAATGACATTATCGAGCAGGTGATGTAAAAAAAAACTTAACATAGTCGGCCTTATAATGTTCCCACTGTTGGGACTCAGGCTTCCTCTTTAAGAGAGGGAATGGGCCGTAATCCACTACGCAGGCCCAGTGCGGGTTGGTGGATGTCACATGTCTTCGAATTTTTGGTTCTAGAACATACAGGTTTCCTCACGATGTTTTTCTTCACCGTTTTGAAAAAACTCACTTAATTAAAAGTTAAATAAACTAAAAATAATCTTCCTATGGCAAAGGGGGTTCTGCTGCCACCCTCACTATTTTGAATGCAATGTGCAACGCTTGAGTCAGATTCGTAGTGTGAAAAAAATCTCAAACTGTAGAAAATCTCAGGATTTTTCAATGGAAATCGGCCACCGTAGGCGCGGGCTTGCGGACAGTGAGCAGTGGATAGCTCGCTTTCCGGCCGTCCGGTAACTGTCCGGACCAAGCCCAAGTCATCGACGGCGCGCACTGTTCCCGCGCGCCTCAAGGAGTTGTCAGCAACAGCAGGGGCCCATCCGGGTCGAAGCCTTCTGGGGCCAGGGTTATCCGAAAGGGCGCTCGAGCCCCGGTATGAAGGCTTGAAGGAACGGGATGGGTTTTTTAGTCAGTAAGAGTCTGACACTATCTCCCGCTCCGCCCAAGAGCGGGGGTTGTCATTGGATGATATTTCCCACCGAAAAAAAAGGCCAACTCTAACAATTCCATGGGTTGGCCAAAAGCGAACCCCAGGGTTTTGGGAAGCAAAGCAATGACAACCCGCGCTGTCATTGGATGATTTTTCCCATCGAAAAAAAAGGCCTTTTCGGAGGACTTTTGATTTTTTCATCTGGTAACCCTACCTCTGACCTAATTCGACAAACAGGTACCGTACCTAACCTAAATGTACATAGAGGTGCGTACCTATAGGTACTAAAACCACCTACCTAAAGAGAAATCAATACAGAAAATGGATTCTATTTTTAGTTTCTTATTTGCTGAGTCATATAGGTCTAATACAAGAAGTTTATGTAGGGTACCATTATGTATTTAAATATTGGGTTTTACCAAAACTTATATAAGTAACAGTTTTTTCACTGGCCTGTTGGTCTAGTGGTTAGTGGACCTAACAGCTATGCCGGAGGTCGTGGGTTCGATTCCCACCCTGGACAAAATTTAGTGTAATGAGCACGATCATTTGTTCTGTGTCTGGATGTAATTTACGAGTATCTATAATATGTATATTTTAAAGATATATAAGTAAGTGCGTTTATCAGTTGTCTAGTACTTATAACACAATTATTACCTATTTATTTAATATTATTATTTAGGAGATTACGGAAAGACGCAGATGAAATATATCGAAACCAGCCGATCATCATCACTGCTTACCATCACGTGAGATTGCAGTCAAGCATTAGTTTGTACCTATCTTTAAAAAAAAAAACTACATTCACGCAAGCAAAGCCGCTAGCAAAAGCTAGTCGTGAATAAAAAAGATTCCCCAAAACATTAATCAAATGCCAATAAAAGGGCAAACGGCGTACACGTCATCGTTTCATGACAGGCAGTAATAAATTGCCCTTTCGTTTTACCGCGGGTTTACGGCAGACTGAATTAAGACTACATTTTGGGTTTTTTCCGATAGACTTAACGTTAACGATACATGGATGAGCCCTTTACAAAATATTATCAGGGGCGTAGCTAGGTAGCTACCGCCGTATCAGCTGTATCAATGATACGGGGCCTCTTGCTGTCCGGGGCCCCGACTTATATAGACCGCTAAATTTCAAGGAAACTATTCGACATCTCGGATTTCGTGACATCCCTAGGGATTTCGTGAAATCCCTAATATGCTCATTTCCCTGCGACATATACATATATAGGTATATATATTTCGGGGCCCCGGATAGCAAGAGGCCCCGTATCATTGATACAGCTGATACGGCGGTAGCTACGCCCCTGATAGTACGAGTATTTTGGAAAGGACTCGTCCATGTATCTTTAACGTCTAAGTCTATACAAGGTGCAAGGGACAGCCCTCCACAAACTTTAAGGGCTTGCTCAGTAGACGAAACTGAACAACCTTCCACAAAAAATTTTTGCAGGAAAGGAAAAAAAAAATCCGCCTCACTATTCAAAATTATAAAGATTGGACAGTTTGTATGGAGAAACCGATTTTTTTTTTCGTCGGGCCCCTGCTGTTGCTGATAACTCCTTGAGGCGCGCGGGAACAGTGTGCGCCGTCGACGACTTGGGCTCGGTCCGAACAGTTACCGGACGGTCGGACGCGGGCTTGCGGACAGCGAGCTATGGGTAGCTCGCTGTCCGCAAGCCCGCATTTACGGTGGCCGGAAATCGGGATCGGAATCACGGACATGGTGTATAACTCCATATCTTTAACATTTCAGTTTAGGTCGTCAAATGGATCGTATTAAGTGCTCGTGGTAGGGCCTCTTAAGATATTTTTTAACACTGCTGAGGGAGGCTCCTTTCATCGATTCTGTCACGATGATAATACAAGGTTAACGATGTCCTGACACGCCAATGACTCGATAAGACGTCACGGTATATTATAAGCAATTTAAAGTCTTTATTTTATGGTATTTGATGGGCCAACTAGCGTGTCAGTAGAAAGGCAATTACTCGGTTATATCATGTACACTATAGGTTCTTGTATAACTTTCAAATTCACACCATAGAAAGACAGCTTACTGCTTTATCATTTCAGCCGAAAAACGATCAATATTGGACATAAGACTTCCCCCAAATGTCGCCACATCGACCGGTCATGTGTGCCTTGCATCAAAAGAATTCTCGCGGCTTTCACCTAGTCATCGGTCCACTTCCACCTTGCTTGAGGCTTTTCGACGCTGATATCGACCGACCGAGATGGTCGAACCCACATTCATACACATATTAACACACATGGGTACATTGCTCGCAAAAGAGATCTTCTGCGAGCAATGTACCCTGGCTAACTTAAATCTGGTGATTCTGCAGGCTTCACATCCCGTCGGTATCGTAAGAGGCGACTAAGGGACTCACCAGAATAAGCCGTAGTATTTTCTGACCACCATACTGCGATTATGATATACTCCCAAACAGATGAGCTTATTGCTTAGGGTTTTGGAGAAACGATCTGCACGACATATAGGACAGATTTTTGTGGATTTATATCATTCGTCTGTCTTGAAAGTGATAGTATTTTATTTTTATTCATTTTTTTTATTTTTAAAGATTGGAAAATAGTCAACTAACTTCTTCCACTCTGAAAGACACCTCAAAGAGATGTCAGCAAAACTGTAAGGGCTTAGCAGTGGGGCCGAAAGCTACCGACGGGGCCATGGGGAAAGAGCAACCTGGGGTTCTAGAACCAACAACGAACACAAGGCAAAGGAGAAACGAAGGTGTGGTTTTAGTTAGTTAAAGTCTGACACGACCTCCAGAAGTTACTGAACAAATTCCCTCCTTAAAAAAAGCCGAAATTTGAAACCGAATCTTCGGTTCGCCTCTATAAATAAGTAGAATTACATCAACGATCGACATCGCATCGCATTGATCCTTTGATCATCCCGCTCCTATCTAATGGCATCTGACGGACGTAATCGAAGCGGCTATCTCAGTTGATTACAACCATTGATCAATGTCAATCGTGTGGCTTTAATCAAACCCCTGCGACGCTCTGCACGCCATGTTATTTCGTAATATCAAGAACGAATTTGACTTTTTTTTTGTTGCTGATAGGTTTGCCCTTGACCGCTATATCACCTGATGGAAAGCGACGTTCCTAAAATGTCCTGTGCCTACTTGTGCCAGTACTAACAGTATAACTAGCTTTAGATGGGCAAAACATTGAAACCTTAGATGGCAAAATATTGGTAGCTCAGTTGGCAAAATCTTCTTTGCTTAAATGGCGAAATATTAGTAACTTAGATGGCAAAATATTGGTAGCCTAGTTGGCAAAGTATTGGTAGCTTAAATGGAAAAATGTTGGTATCTTAGATGACAAAATATTGGTGGCTTCATTGGCAAAATATTATTAGCTTAGTTGGCGAAATATTGGTAGCTTAAATGGCAAAATATTGATAGCTTAGGTGGCAAAATCTTCGTAGCTTAGATTGAAAAATATTAATAGCTTAGTTGGCAAAATATTGGTACCTAGTTTAGATGGCAAAACCTTGGTAGCTAAAATGACAAAAAAAATGTTTAGATTGCCTTTGTATGGTAGGAAAGGTTTGATAAGCCCATGTATTTACGTGTTTTTTTTAGTTTAAATGTCAATGTTTTTATAATGGGTTAAATGGACCTGAAATAAATGTTGTTTTTTTTTTTATTAAGAATTTTATTTTAGTTTCTTAAACTTTGTTGTTCCCAAGGATGAAACGGTGGTCCCGTTTCATCCCCTTGGGGGGTTAATTGTACAAAATCCTTTCTTGACGCCAGTCTACTTTATAATTTCTATCTGTATGACAACAACACAGTTTTGAGGTAAAAAAAGAAATGAGAAACATCTCCTTTTTATGAAGTTGATTGAAAAATAAATACTGTCACAGAATCTGTACATAATAAAAGTGAATAGGCTCTTAATAAACTAGTGCGCCTCACCATCAACGATTGCATCACTGCTTACCATCAGGTGGGATCGCAGTCAAGCATTAGTTTATATCAATAAAAAAAAAGCAGCATAAGTAAAACAAAGAAAAACCTTTTCAGTGTTTTCCACGTCTGTCACTTTGTCCGCTAACTCCTAAACTACGTAACCAATTTTCATGCAATTTTCACTGATAGAATGAACAATACATAAAGGGAGATTTGTGTTTATAATTAGTATGTTATGACTAGTATATTATAATAATACTGTTAGTCGTATAATGTAGGAAATTATGTTCTTCCCCTGAACTCTTAAACAGGAAGTATAATAGTTCACGAGAAGTAGTTTTATTATTAGATCTGTGTACCAATGTATGTATGTATATAACTATAGTCACATTAGGATTGTCTTGATTCTGTCTGATTAATTTATTATATACCTAAGAGATCGTTCATTAATCACGTCAGGCTCGAAAGGGTGCACTGAGATAATTTTATTATTATGCGTATTTATTTAAAAAAAACTGTTTTTGTATTCCCCTTTTTTTCTCTCTTATATTGCACCTAACACTATTTATCTCTGCATCACCCAAAGGTTGAATGGTAGAAGATGGCTAATGCATTAAGTCCGCCTCTGTATATTATGTTTTTGAAGATTTTCACTTAATACACCTGTTTGTTTTGCATTTATAGAGGGGTTAAAATAAAAGTGTACTACGTACACACGTGTGCCACGTAGGTACGCCAATCTAGGCACGTCGGTCTCCAATTATTTTAATTATATTCATATCCAATTATGAAAACTAGACTTAAGTAGAGCTACACTAGATTCACGCTACGCGACGCCACACGACGTCATTCAACGTACAAATCAGGCATGGTCCACGTGTGCGTCGATCTAATGTAATTCTATCTTTAGTCTACTTAACCCCTAATTTCTGATTTAAGCATTTGAAGTTGAATATTTCTCAAAACAACACTTTAGCCTGCAAACATTTCAAAATAAAGCATTAAAGTAGGATTCGAATCGTGCTTAACTCAAAATATTCATTTCAGAAACCGGCCCTTAAACCTCACCACGCGTCATCAGGGGAGAGACGGAGTTAAAATATTTCAACCGAGTGGTTAAAAGTCACATGATTTATGAATGAACTCTAAACTGAGTTATAATTAGGGCTATACCTACGTCGCCGCTACCAACAAAATTTATGTAGCTCTATAGAGAGTTACTCACCAGGGCCTCAAGTCTGCTATTACAATATTGTCAGAATGGTCTATCATTGAAGTCATAATTGTCGATTTTGACAAGTTTGGTAATCTACTAATATAATAGAATAGTAATCTCGTACATATTGACAAATGAATATTTGACGTATACGGTAATCTGCTAAAACTTTGACAGTTTATTTGATCAGTGTTCTACCATTAGAACGTTATTGTGCAGTTATTGGTTTTAATATGCTCGATATTATCATTCTACCACAATTCTATTAAAAGACCATTGACCGATCAATGATCGATCATTATGAATTAGCAGATTACAAACTTTTAGCAAAATGACAATTGGATCGTGTTGGAATGACAAATTTATAAAAATAGCAGACTTGGGCCCCTGGTGTCCGTTTGGTTGCGCAAACAATTTGGTGGCACGACCAGCTCAGAGGTGTGTGGCTCTGGTGTCTGTATGGTGTCTAGTTTGGTAGCTTAGGGCTATATTTCACCGGGACGCCAAGGCGGCGAGACTAGTTGCCCCGCCATGGTGTCCCGATGAAATATAGCCCTAAAAGTAAAGTACCTACAACCTAACATGATTTGTGGACGAACCTTAGTACTGTAACTGAATTACAATGTAACTAGAGTAACTAACTACTGTAAACTGATTATTCTGAATTTACTGTTATACAGTGGCAACATAGTAGCCGCCTACTCACAATCGCAAATAAATACTTTTAACTGGCTTAATAAACATTACGCCTACATTCTGCGAAGGTGTAAGCAGATGTCTTTATTACACCTATTTTTAACAACACACAATCGGGCCTTCATCGACTAATAGGAACTGCGATAACATTTGAAAGAGAAGGCCTACTGTCCACGGACGCTTAGCTTCGTAGACGCGTAGGTATACGTCATTATTATACACCCCTATTTTCTAGTTAGTACAAATAAAAATGGGGCTCTATAACGTACCAGATGGCCGTTGGGGCCGAAAGGTTCTGGAATGGCGACCACGTACCGGAAGACGTAGCGTGGGAAGGCCTCCAGCAAGGTGGACCGATGACCTGGTAAGGGTTGCGGGAATCCGATGGATGCGAGGCGGACCGTTCATTGTGGCGACACTTGGGGGAGGCCTATGTCCAACAGTGGACGCCTTTCGGCCGAAATGATGATGATTATGATGAGACGTAAGCGTTACAAATCATATTTTTGTTGTCAAAAGCCATAAAAAATTACATAAATTCGTAACAGAATCAGATAACAATTGCTGAAACTGAAAGGGCCCAGTGAGGCCGATGCCAGCTAGTGCGGGAATGTTTTAAAGAGTTATCGAGGCCAAGAAAGCAAAGGGTAACTGAAGGAATACAGGTGGAGAGCAGGAGAAGTCATTAATATGTTGATTTCCCACCTCGAAAAAAAAAATGGTTGCCATAAATATTTACGACACGGTTTGTGCTGCGTGTCGCTTCCCGTTGTGTTCGATTCCCGCACGGAACAAGTATTTGTATGGCCTACAGTACAGATAGGTGTACTGAGTCCGGGCGTGTTGTGTACCTTTACACAATATAGGAGTAATTCCTATTTTTTTTTTAATAGGCCTTTTTTTCTATGACCCTTTTTTTTCGATGGGAAAAATCATCCAATGACAACCCCCGCTCTTGGGCGGAGCGGGAGATAATATCAGACTCTTACCGACTAAAAAACCCATCCCGTTCCGTCAAGCCTTCATACAGGGGCTCGAGCGCCCTTTCGGATAACCCTGGCCCCAGTAGGCTTCGACCCGGCTGGGCCCCTGCTGTTGCTGACAACTCCTTGAAGCGCGCGGGAACAGCGCGCGCCGTTTCTATGACCCTTCAGCTATCGTGTCACGCGATATAATATTATTTATTTATTTATAAACATTATTACTTATTCAATAAGAAACTTAAAAATATCTGGAAATATGTGGAAGACTGTGGCCACAATTCTACCTAACCTTACGAGGTTACAGCCGTAATCCGTATAATATATATGTCGCAGGGAAATGAGGATAACAGTCCCTACGGATATCACGAAATCCCGGTAAATGTCGAATATTCTTGTTTATTACGTCTTTTTACTAAAAATATCTAGTGATATAGTCTGCCTAATAAGTCAACCGACTTGGGAATTTTGTATAAATATTTAATCATTTAAAAAATACTTATATTCGATACTTTTCATAAGGTTCTTCTGTTAGTAAACAATGATCTCTACCTCTTAATCAACCTTGATTATTGTAACCCGTGTTGACTACATCAGATTTCATTAAATCCTAATAATTACCCAAGTCGTTTAACTTATTAGACAGACTCTATAACAAAATACTAATATAAAGTCAGAGATATGTCATTTCACTAAACTAAATCTAATAAAATGTCAGAAAAGCGGATACTGCCGAATAAAAATCGAGCCATTCATTTCTGACGCTCGTTCTAGTACCCACACGGGCACCAGTGGGAGCGAAACCACAGCGTCGAAAGATTTTCCATTTTCCATTATGCGTTAGTGTTAATTGTCTTAATTGTTGAGCCTCGCATACTTTTAGAAGTCTATATTTTTTTATTAATACTTATTTACTTACATTTATTTTTTTGTACCTAATGAATGAATCCACGTAAATAAAAGTAATATCTATTTAAATAAAAATCAATGCCACTTTTCGTTGTAATTTTATAACTCAAGAACGGGCTCACTTATCCAAACCAAACGTTTAGGCTTTGTTAGTAGATGGGTCATGTGACGTTTGGTAGGGTAGAATAGGATATAGTAGGGTATAGTAGGGTAGAGTAGGGTAGAGTAGGGTAGAGTAGAGTAGAGTAGGGTAGGGTAGAGTAGGGTAGAGTAGGGTAGAGTAGGGTAGAGTAGGGTAGAGTAGAGTAGAGTAGAGTAGGGTAGGGTAGAGTAGGGTAGAGTAGGGTAGAGTAGGGTAGAGTAGGATAGAGTAGAGTAGAGTAGGGTAGAGTAGTGTAGAGTAGGGTAGAGTAGTGTAGAGTTGGGTAGAGTAGGGTAGAGTAGGATAGGGTAGAGTAGAGTAGGGTAGAGTAGTGTAGAGTAGGGTAGAGTAGTGTAGAGTAGTATAGAGTTGGGTAGAGTAGGGTAGAGTAGGATAGGGTAGAGTAGAGTAGGGTAGAGTAGAATAGGGTAGAGTAGGGTAGAGTAGGGTAGGGTAGAGTAGGGTATAGTAGGGTATAGTAGGGTAGAGTAGGGTATAATAGGGTATAGAAGGGTGGAGTACGGAAGAGCGGGGCGAAGTCGCGCGGGCAAAAGCTAGTATAAAATAAAAGAACAAACTGACTGACATATCGACACACAGACGAAACTACTAGAACTAAGACTGAAATTTTGCACAAGCTTTCTTTTTATGACGTACGCGAGGCATAAGAACGGATTTTTCAAAATTCACACCTTTTTGTTTAGAGAATTCCAATTTTGATGCGGGTGAAGCCGCTGGCAGAAGCTAGTATTATGTTATTTTATTTTACCTATATTTCATCGACAGTTTAACATTCTAACCGATTAGAGCATCGTACCAGAGACCCCAGAATCTGAATAAAAAAATTGGGCAAGTGCGAGCCGGACTCGCGCACTGAGGGTTCCGTGCAAACAGCAATTTCCGAATGGAGTTTCGAAGATTTTTCCAAGTTGCAATTTTTTTCTGTGACGTAGTTAACAACAAATTGACTGTTTTCAGATTTTTTCCTATATCTGTACTATACGACCTTGCTTTGTGCCAAATTTCAGGATTCTGGATCAACGGGAAGTACCCTATGAATTTCGATCTTTGAGAGTATCAAAATATACGTTTTTTGCGACATAAACGGCCGTATCTTCTTTATTCGTTAACTTAGAAGTTTGAATTTTTCACAGCTTGAAGAAACCGCAAACCTATGGTTTCAATTTCAACTCGATACCTCCACGCGTTCTCGAGATAAAGGGTCTTGACAGACAGACGGACGGACGACAAAGTGATCCTATAAGGGTTCCGTTTTTCCTTTTGAGGTACGGTACCCTAAAGAAAAAAAAAATGATTTTTTTTAATGTCTACTAAAGAGACTTTAATATAGACAGCCCACTTTTATTATAAACTTTTTATTTAGATTAGTTTTAACAGTAAATAAATAAACCACTTAATTAAAGTACAAGACTGATTATATTTTCAGCTTGCATTAAAAAGTTTTCTAATCTAGTTACGTCAATCAGCAAGAAGTATTTATCCAAGGTTACAGAAAATAGTTCTGAAATAGACATTTGAAGTGCTAAATCAATGTTCTAAAGTAAATAAATGTTATTTAAACATTACCATACTGTAAAAAAACTATAACTATAAAATATAACCAAACATTATTATAAACATAACTTTAAAAAAATTTCTCGACCAGGCATTTTCCACAAAACCTTGATCATCTAACGTTTCAGAAAATTAAAAAGTAAAAGTGTCACTTACGTCATTTCTGCTGCGCAAAGTGCTTCTTTTTGGTCGCAACAACACATCTTTGAAGTCCAATTTTACTTCGTTTATTATATTAGGCATTTTCACTGAACACTAATCGTTTTTTTATTCGTAAAATGTATTTACTATGCGCTGAGTACGGCCGCGCGCCTCTTCCCGCGCGATATATCGACTGCCAGTAACAAGCAGTGTTGCCTGAGTATTAAAACAATTTCCCCGCGAGGAAAATGCGGAGCTGTCATAGGCATAACGCGCTAAATTAGGTCAAACAACTTGAATGAACCTAAGTATTAATATTATTTGTGATTTCTTATATTATTATGTAACGATCGATATTAAACGAGTTTGTTTCCACTTATATGAAAATAGAAATGATTGATAACAAGGCCTTGAATTATCGCAATGAATGTCATGCATCATGTACGCTATCTTCAAAACATACTAAACTTATCTTAATATATATCTATATAATTATAGTTATATCATTATGTTAGTTCTCTATATTCTTGTTACACACACTAGTTTTTCTTTTATTTTAAATTCGGGACCAATAGATGTCGATAAATAATTGATTAAAGATCATTTAAATGTAAATATCTAAAAATAATCCAGGGTCATCTTTGCCTTTATTTTTATATGATATAAGATGTCAGTAGGAAGGAAATACATATGTAGTTAAACTACATACTTATGTATTTTTTCCCTTTTAAAATACAAAAAATATGTAGTTTAACTGCATATGTTTTTTTTTTAATTTCATTTAGATATGAGTAATCTATCTGCACAGTGCACAGCATATAGTCCTAAGCATCTATAAAAGTTTTTAGAGGGCCGAAACCCCACTACGTAAAAAAAATCCAAGTTACATCAAACCGTGCAATTCCCGCCGACTGGCAACACTACTACACAAGCGTGACACTAAACGTCACGAGGGCGCCCAGAAATACTCGCTTTCAGCCGCTAGGTGAAGGTTATTTATTGACCGACGTTACCCTATAAAAAACCTAACAATTTCTCTTTACAAAATCCCTGTTTTTCCTTCGCAATTTTATTGGGTACTTTTTCGAGTCGTATTTGATGATCGACGTGTGTTATTTTATTGATATAACAGAGTCAGCTGTTGTGCGGGCATGCGCAACGCGGAAGATAATCTTGCCAAATGAAAATGACATTGAGAGTTTGGCCGAGGACGAATTGTGTGACCATTTCATTTTGCGCGCGTAACCTTAGGTTTTAAATGTCAGTTAAGCACTTAGACGTAGGTATTCTGTATCGCTAGCGGAATTTGTAAGCGATGGAAAATGATTTATTGGTGAAAGTTTTCTAAATGTAATATGTCATCATCGTTTCTTCTTTGGTCCCATGGACCATCAGCTTTTTTGTGTACTATGTGGCCCACTGTCACTTAAGTCATTCTATGTGGGCCAGCACGGAACAGTAAAAACAGACAAACTGTTTTTACTGTTCCGTGTGGCCCACTGTCACTTAAGTTATTTTTTACACCATCTGCTCAATAATGTCGTTTTATATGAACGTCAGTCATACAAACCTCCAGCAAGTCATTCTATCCCAAGGGATCTCCCTCGCCATACTGCCGATCCCTAGGGAATAATGAGATTTGAATTTGGAACACCAAAAATCGTCAACATTATGAATTAAAATGTACGTGCATCGCACAAGTTGACTCGAAATTCAAACTGGCCACTAACAAAAATAGAATAAAACTGCTTACTGACGGGAGCAATAGAGAAAATTGAAAGTATAGAATCTTGGAGTAGTGAATTTTGTTTGTTTGATAAAGTAGTAAATATAATACTTATATTTCTCTAATAAATAATTTGGTCGACCAAATTGTTTTTTAATTATCTCACAGATGGTGTAAAAAGTAGAGTATGCAACACGGGGATAAAGCTGTCTTTGTCTTGGGCGGCTTGAATTCCTCACTTCACTCAGGTTGCTTTATTAACTCCCTCGCAATGCTCGGGAGTTAATTTTATGAATCCCTCACTATCGTTCGGGATTAAAATCAGCAACCTTCGTTTCGTTCGGAATTCAACATGCCGCCCGCGACTTAAAGACACTGCTTTATCCCCTAGTCACATAAACTACTATTACGTGGCCCACTGTCACTTTTTAAGTTATTAAGATTCTTTGAGCTAGGTATATCTGTCATGATAAAATCTTAGAATTGATCACTTCTTGATAAGTATTGCCAACTAGAACTGAAACATTTGATGATAGGAATCCTCCAATTCCGACGCAGTGAACACTGGACGCTAAGATTTAATCAGAAATGCTCAACGCTTTTCAACACTTTTGGGGTACCTATACATTGCGATTGAGAGAGATGGATAAATAAATAATTGTCTGATACATTGTGTTGTTTCATCACCACTACCCTCAAAACAGTGAAGGAAAATATCGTGAGGAAACGTTCTTGAACCAAAAATTCGAAGATATGTCTGTACCTCAGAGGTAAACAATAGTAACTCCACTTTTTTGAAAATATATTTTTTTTGCACTGTTAAAATCGTAAGAACCTGTTCTACATAATGGTTGGTATCAAGTCCTACGACATCTAGGGATGAAAATATCCAATCGTATATGACAAAAACATATAGGGTATAGGACTTAAAATGATGATTAGACTGTTTACTCCCCAGCTTTACGAGAACTTAATGTTGTTCTAAACTTTATTGTAATTATGTGTAATACATAATAATTCCATCTAATTATAAAAAATACAATTGAGTTTGTTTCAATATCTTTAAAGCAATTATGTTAAAATACATTTAAAGTTACTATTCGCGCGTTTTTGCCTCTCCTGTAAAATTTACTTTTTGGCACATACTGTTGGTTACCTCTGAGATTGTGACATTCACCAACACGCACTGGGCGGGCGCGTGGAGGATTATCTACGGCCCATTCGCTCTCCTAGAGAGGAGGCCTGAGTCCCAGCAGTGGGAACATTAAAAAGGCGGATGATGATGTCTGTTACAATACCAACATGAATTACTTAACTAAATTGTGTAGGGTTAATTTTTTATTTTAATATTCAAGTACCTACTTATCTAAATGACCTGATGTTGCGTCATTGTAGGTGCCCCTTCTACATTTATTGAGTCTTACTTTCAAAAATGGAAATTAAGACTAAACTGCTTTGAATCGATTTATTTCGCGATACTTTACATTTTCTAGTAGTAAAAAACAGTTCATTGTATGTTTTTCGAGTACATATGCAGAGGTAGGTTTTAGAAAAAGGTCAATAATAGGTATAGTTTATTCCAAATTTATCTGGCGCCTTGTCAATCAATCCTACATCGCGGTAGGTATCAAAATTTTCGTCGACTTGAACATATAATTATGTACAATCAAGACACTTCCGCCTGACCACCGCTAAGTTCATTTTTGCTTGCACTCGAAACGAAAACTTTTGCGTAAAGCGTTTGGTATGGCACCGCGCCGCAGGATTCAAGCGATTTTTTTTTTAGTGATCAGGCAGAAATGACCGATACAACCGTCCGAAAGCAACTATCAGGCAGTTGCCTGGACCAGACACAACTCTTGTCTGGTTGGAGGATCCTCTGTTTTCAATGGCGACCTCCATTGAGGGCTCAATGGGGGCTCACCCTGTTCCTTGTTCCTGAATAAAAATAACAGAGGTCGTTGACACCGTAATCATCAGCTGCAGATACTTTTTTTTTATTGCAGATAGGTTCGCGCTTGACCGCTATCTCTCCTGATGGAAAGCGACGATGCGGTCGACGATGGAGCGCGCTTACCAAGAAGTAATCTATTCACTCTTGACTTAAAGATTCCCGGGTTGTAGCCATCAGGAAACGCAGAATTCGGCAAGGAATTCCACTCCTTAGCTGACCGCACAATGAATGTGAAATAAACACTAATATAAATAATGAGATTTTTTATCGTCCATTGATAAGTATCGGATATTCGGTTTCTATCAAAACTGCAGCCACTGTTTTCTAATTTGTGAAGTTGAGTAAATCACAAACTCTACTTATAGCCGGAAAATCTGTCAATTTGACATTTTTTTATTATTACTTCCTTTATTTAACTTTCATCCATTTTAGATTATATTTTTAAATATTCCTTAAAAATAATAATTAAAAAACATTTAAAAATATAAAAAATAGTAGCCCACCGGCATCGGGAACAGGGTCCAAGCTGCCGGCGGTCAGGGCTCCTGAGAGAGGAACCTCCGAAATTATTATTATTATTATTATTTATATTCGTTTATTCATTTAACTTAACATATAAATTATGTTTTTAAATATTTAAATAAAAAATAAAAAAACATTTAAAAATATAAAAAATAGTGTCCTGCCGGTATCGGGAACAGGGTCCAAGCTACCGGCGGTCAGGGCTCCAGAGAAAGGAACCTCCCCTTGAATGAATTGAATCAAGCCCTTGATCCAGTAGCCTAACGAGAGCCTCCTAAGGTGTTATTTATATTATTATTATTTGACAGGCCTGTTGGTCTAGTGGTTAGTGACCCTGACTGCTATGCCGGAGGTCGTGGGTTCGATTCCCACCCAGGGCAAATGTTTGTGTGATGAGCACGATCATTTGTTCTGTGTCTGGGTGTAATTTATCTATAATATGTATGTATTTAGAAATATATAAGTATGTTTATCAGTTGTCTAGTACCCATAACACAAGCTCTGCTTAGCTTGGGACTAGACGGCGCTGTGTGATAGTTGTGGAATATTATTATTATTATTTATTAATTTATTATTATTTAAATACCCGAGAAATTAAAAACCCCCAATTTCTGTGAAGTTGCGCATTTCCTTCTCAAACACTAACCTGAAAACCTGTCAACCCCACTTCAATGCCAGACAGATTAACCCCCGATTTCTGTGAAGCTGAGTATTCTCTCAAACTTTACTTTAGCCTTAAAACCTGTCAATTTAGCATTTAGATACCCTCTTTCAATGTCAGAGAGATTAATAGCCAATTTCTATGAAGTTGAGTAGGTATTCTCTCAAACTCTATTTTAGCCTCAAAACCTGTCAATTCGGCATCTAAATACCCTACCTTCTTCAATGCCAGAGTTCTTATCCCCCTAGAGTATTTCTCAAACTTTAGCCGGAAAACCTGTCAATGCCAGATAGATTAACCTTCGATTTCTGTGAAGTTGAGTATTTCTCAAACTGTAACCTGAAAACCTATCAAAATTTGGCTCTTAAGTAGGGTTTAAGAAGTTCTTAAGGGGCCGGCGGAGGATGAATTTCCATACAAACGTAATACCACGCTCATTTGCAGTTGGAGCATATTTCCAACATATTATGATGATATTTGGTTATAGACAATATTTATCTAGGTTCCTACGTCTTTCTTTTTTAAAAAAACAAAAAGAAATTTAAGCAAATTGTAATTCGCACTTTTTTATAGCGTAAATGGCAAAACATGCCATTTGGCTTTTCTTGTATTAAAAATAACAATATTTCTAATATTCTCGACGTAGGAACCTAGATAAATATTGTCTTTAACCGAATATCATCATAATATCTTGGATATATGCTCCAACTGCAAATGAGCGTGGTATTACGTTTGTATGGAAATTCATCCTCCGCCGGCCCCTTAACTCAAAATTACTCATATTTTTAACCGACTTCTAAAAAAGGAGGAGGTTCTCAATTCGGATGTTTGTATTTTTTTTTTATGTATGTTCGGACATAACTTCGTCGCTTGCCAACCGATTTGAAAAATTCTTTTTTTGTTGGAAAGGGTATACTTCCCAAATGGTCCCATAGTCACAAAGTCGGGATCTAATGATGGAATCTTGGCGAAATCGATGGAACCCCTCAAATATTATAGGCAACTATTTTATAGTCATTTTGATATTTGCATCAAGGGCTTAAGCATTTACAGTCAAAAAGTGACATTTGATGAGGTGGAACTGGTGAAGAAGACCAGAAATGGCCAACGGAACTTCATACTCAAACAGATATACACAATGAATATAGCATATGCAACTATGACAATACAAATAAATGAATAGTTCTGAATAGTTATGTCGAAAATGGTATCATCGAAATGACTTGATGATGGTGATGGAGCCGGAAGATTGGCACCGGAACTCCGTAACTAATCAATGTATCCTAGCCGTGTTTGGGCTTACTAGAATTGTCTTGAGATGCACTCGTATAAGGTACTATCAAACTGATCTGATGATAGCACCAGAAGGTGGAAGGTAGACACGGGAACTTCATAATAAAATGATGTATTCTAGCAAGGTTTGAGTTAATTGGAATTGTCATGAGAAAAGGTACTCTGGCTGTAAGTGTATTGCAACTAAAAAGTGTAAAATAAAAAACTTTTTTGAGTTAAGAACTTGCCTGTTGGCTGTTGGTCTAGTAGTTAGTGGCCCTGACTGCTATGCCGGAGGTCGTGGGTTCGATTCTCACCCAGGACAAATGTTTGTGTGATGAGCATGATCATTATAGTTCTGTGTCTGGGTGCTATTTATATGTATTTAGAAATCTATAAGCATGTTTATCAGTTGTCTAGTATTCAAAACACAAGCTCTGCTAAGCTCGGGACTAGACGGCGTTGTGTGATAGTTGTGGAAAAAAAAGAAAAAGAAACTTAATTCTGTAACCCGCCCTTTGACTAAACATAATAAATAACAACAGCATATTTAATTAAAAAGCGTTTAATAAATCAGAGCTATTCTATAACATATTTTTTATCTTCGGAATCGGAGTCATCCGGGGCTGCTGTGGTCACGGTGGTGGTAGTGGTGGTGGTGGTAAGGACTGGCTCGGGGCCTATCGAACATTCAAAGCATTTTTTTATTTCAAATAAACTATTAACAGGCACTTTAAAAAAGCTTTGGAGGTATGCGGAACAGAGAGTAAAGTCCCACATACCTCCGTTGAAAAGGGAGGATCCTCCGACCAGACAGGTGTTATGGTCTGGTAGGCGACTGCCCGATAGATGATTTCGGGCTGTCGTATATGTTCAAATCGCGCGGAGAACTTATGTAGGATTTCGTATACCTATTCTTCGTAGTTCTTATGTGGCGCCATAGATGTCGCTACAAAGCCAAGAAGTCAGTCAGAAAAAAAAATGCTAATTGCACATTCTAAAGAGCCAACTGGGGCCAAGGATCTAGTTCCGCAAGGGAGGCTCAGCCCCGGTATGAAAGGCAACGAAGGAACGGAGTGGATTTTTTAGTCAGTAAGAATCTGACACTATCCTCCGCTCCGTCCAAGGGCGAATGGTATCATTTGGACGATTTTCAGCCACCGAAAAAAAAAGATCTATGAAGAAGAATGTCGAAGAATCTTATAGATCTGATAATGATGATGATGAAGGTAGGTACACTAAAATAGTAACAAAACTTTTACACTCGTTTATTATTTAAAAGCCTCCAGCTATACGTATTTTGGCGTCCATCATAGGATTTCGAATCGGAGGCCTAACATCCTGGGGTGGGTGATATACCATACTGGGGTGCACACGGTCACTCCCCCTTCATATACACCCATGCCCTCGAGTACACGGACAGGCTTGTTCTCAAGAGTGCATAGACGGACTTGCCCTAGAGTGCACGGACGGGCTTGTCCTAGAGTACACGGACGGACTTGCCCTAGAGTGCACAGATCCCAGATGTGCTTGCCTTAGAATGCACGCACAGGCTATAGTCCGTCCTTACCGGACAGCCAACGACGAGCTTTTTCTATTTGTCACCCCATAAATCCCGAATGATAGCTAAACCAAAGTATAAAGCAGGTAGATGAGGGTATAGTGTACAAAATAAAGAGAATTCTATCATATCTGTTGATACATACTTTCAGTAGTCTTCCAGTCATCGCGATGAGGAGTAAACACAGCCTCCCTATAGTTGCCATAACCGTCACACTCTACATCTGAACCCGTGCGACATTTCTCGCGAGCACAATCTGTAAGACAAGGAACAGACATGGTAAAGGTAGAACTCGACTGCGCACACGTGTGCCACACACGCCGATCTGGGCGCGTCGGTCTCCATACATTTTATATGTTAACTAGACTTGTAGAGCTACACTTGATGCACGCCACGCGACGTAGTTCTACGTACAAATCAGCACCTCTACCATGAGTTTAAAGCAATAGTATTTGTCGATACTCGATACCGACTACGTAAATATTTTGTATGGCAAATTTTACAGCGCCTCTAACGGTCACTTACGGAACCAAAATTTGCCATACAAAATATTTACGTAGTCGGTATCGAGTATCGACAAATACATGGTACTGGTGTGTTACACGTGCGCGTCGGGGATGCAACTCGACATACAACCGTTTTAACTGTTTTTTCGTTAACTGTTTTTCATACAACCGCTCTTACGCGATTATGATGTTATTACACATTTTTCATTAGATATTTTGGAAACACAGTACCTTGTGTCGCGTTGTGGATTGCGTTAGATAAAGTAACATGCTTTTAAACCATGCTCAATGTTGAAAGAGCAGTCAATGTGAGCATGCTTATTTCATCCAATGCAATCCTCCTAACCAATGTTTGATAAAAAAGCAACGTGTAAAAAAAGCGATAACGCTTAGAAACATGTTCCAGGAAATCCGTGTATTTTTAATTTTAAACCTTAAAAGTTTTGGAAAAAAAAAATTGATTTTCGAAATGTACAAGGTTCGTATAGTTATATTTTCTTTATTTTTTTAATCCATGAGTACATTTTGAAGGGCCAGTTATTTCAGAGGTCTTTAATTAATGGACTAGTCTTACACAAATTAATGATTCCATAACAATATACAAGGTGTCGTTTTGAAGCTGCAAAATATTTCAGGAGGTAATTATGTTAGTGATTCTCGACCCGAATCAATAATAAAATAAGTAGGTAATTTTTTTTTTTTTTATAACCGCGCTTTTTTTCACACACACAAACACGGAACAATAAAGGGCGTTTTCACACACACTAACTCGCAACGATAGTTTCATAAATAATGTATCATCCAATCATCATCCCGCACGCCACACCCTAGCCACGCCCCCGCGGCCATCGATCAATCGATTTAGTTTAGTGTAATTAAACAATTAAATAACAAGTATTACTGATTATTGACCAGGTATCGTTTTTTTATATGATTATTTATGAGTTTTATTACAACCTCCTGAAATATTGTGCAGTTTTAAAACTGCACCTTGTATATCTAGATAATATCTATCATCTATAACGATTGTCGGTAATTCTCGCGGCTTCCCTATGTAAGCGTTTCAACGTGATTGCGATTGCGAAGCTATCTGATGCGTTTCGCATGATTCAAAGCGACGCGGCGACTGTGTCCTACGTGCGCGCGAAGTTGTCACTTCAGCCGCCATTTATGTAAAACAAGTCACCGCACCGCAAGAGTTTACGCGAAAATATCAAACCAACTGAAAGTAACCACTTCGCTTCGCTCATCCCTGCACCGCACCCGCACCCACGTGCGGTTGGTCACGTAGCGGTGGCGATAGAATTTAATAATAATAATCAATTTATTATAAGATAGAAAAGAGTGGAATAACGGAAGGGAGGCCTTTGCCCTGCAGTGGGACACAACGGGCTCATAAAAAAAAAAAAAAAACAATTTATTTCAGGCAACATGTACCCATATCATAAATACCTTATAGACTAACGTACATAACTACTTATACTCGTAATAAAGCATTTTTATAGTCAACATGATTTAAAACTATGTTAGTAACACTTTTTTTGTTTAATTGTTTGTTCTATTCACACCGCATCGGAATGCGATTGCGATCGCGTTGAAGCGCCTATGTAGGTATCACACATTTTTTGCAAAAAAATAACTGTAAAAAATGACAAATTAAAGTCATCATACCACAGTTCATATTGGAGACTTCCACTCTTGGCACCTTGATCCCTAAGATGAAGCTGCCATCTTCCAGCGCACAGTAACACACGAAACGACGACACTGTACAAATATAAACGAAATTTTATTTTAGGCTACCGGTACATGGTGGACATCCCACCTACACGCACAAAACGTTTTGGGAACACAGGAGTGTATTTCCTTGCCGGAGTCTGTGTTTCCTGATGGCTACAACCCGAGAATCTTTAAGTCTAGAGTGCATAGATTACTTCTAGGTAAGCGCGCTCCATCGTCGACCACATCGTCGCTTTCCATCAGGTGAGATAGCGGTCAAGCGTGAACCTATCAGTAATAAAAAAAAAACCGGCCAAGTGCGAGTCGGACTCGCCCATGGAGGGTTCCGTAGCAGCAAGTAACATAATATAAAAGTTCTTGTAGTTCGTTGTAACTTTGATCGATGTTTTAATAATAGTGTATTTTTAAGATTTATGACGTATTAAAAAAAAACTACTTACTAGATCTCGTTCAAACCAATTTTCGTTAGTGGTTTGCATGGTACTGTACATCATATATTTTTTTTAGTTTTATCATTCTCTTATTTTAGAAGTTAGAGGGGGGGGGACACACATTTTACCACTTTGGAAGTGTCTCTCGCATAAACTATTCAATTTAGAAAAAAATGATTTTAGTAACCTCAATATGATTTTTGAAGACCTATCCATAGATACCCTACACGTATGGGTTTGATGAAAAAAAATTTTTGAGTTTCAGTTCTAAGTATGGGGACCCCCAAAATTTATTGCTCTTTTTCTATTTTTGTGTGAAAATTTTAAAGCGGTTCACAGAATACATCTACTTAATAAGTTTCAACAGTATAGCTCTTATAGTTTCGGAAAAAAGTGGCTGTGACATACGGACGGACAGACAGACAGACAGACAGACCGACAGACAGACAGACATGACGAATCTATAAGGGTTCCGTTTTTTTCCATTTGGCTACGGAACCCTAAAAAGGCTTAAGCTATTACAAACAAAGCCTCTCTGCATGAGCTCAGAACGGTCACCGTTGAGCCTGTATGTACCAGTCAATCTCTAAATATAAATGGAGACACTGACTGACTCACATATCAACGTACAGCCGTAACTACTAGGTACGAACGTTACCTCTTTTATAATAAAAATAGTGTATATACAGACAGACAGATAGACAGACAGACGGACGGACAACAAAGTGATCCTATAAGGGTTCTGTTTTTTCATTTTGAGGTACCTACGGAACCCTAAAAAGGGCTTATGCCTTTGGAGGTATGCGGAATAGAGAGTAAAGTCCCACATACCTCCGTTGAAAAGTGAGGATCCTCCGACCAGACAGGTGTTATAGTCTGGTGGGCTACTGCCCGGTAGATGAATTCGGGCTGTCGTATATGTTCAAATCGCGCGGAGAACTTTGATTGCGCGATGCAGGATTTCGTAATATTTTCGTAGTTCTTATGTGGCGCCATAGATGTCGCTACATGCCGATGATGATGAAGTCTGCCTTACCAGCAATACAAAAAGAAGAAAAAAGAACATGTAATACATTAGTACCTGCACAGGCGCATACAGCCACAGCGGAGTGCACTGCGGAGCATTGTAGTGCAAATGGCCATCAGGACCGAACTTCTTCTTGAAATACTTCAGCTCACGCTTGCACGGCTCTGTGTGAACAAAGAAATAAGTACACAACCTTGGACTTCTGGTCGTGTGGAAACTGTACCTTTGCTTTCGTTTTCGGGGGCGAAACCTTCAAGAATTTAGGGGGAACAACAGTGAATGTCGGATTCTTGTCTTACTAAAACCGACCCGGTGATCCCCAACAGCATGCCGACCATGGATGCGACCCGGTGATCCCCATCAGCATGCCAACCATGCATGCGACCCGGTGGTCCCCATCCGCATGCCAACCATGCTTGCGACCCGGTGATCCCCATCAGCATGCCAACCGTGCATGAGACTCGGTGATACCCATCAGCATGCCGACTATGCATGCGACCCGGTGTTCCCCTTCCATGAAAGGGGTATCTGCGACGTCTTAAAAGACCAACCTGGAACTCTCTCTGTTCAACGCCTGTTAGGATACATCCCTGAAGAGACTATAGAGGGATCCTGACCCTCGCTGTGCTCGGCAGCACGTCAGTCCCTTGGTGGGCGGACTGAACTGTTGAATTACACTACTCACACGTGTGCCACACAACACAAGTCGATCTGGGCGCGTCGGTCTCCATACATTTTATAAGGAAACTAGACTTGTACAGCTACACTAGATCCACGCCACGCGACGTCGTTCTAAGTACAAATCAGGCGTGGTGCATGTGTGCGTCGGTCGTATATGTAGCTCTAGCTTTAGTACCCATTCTGAAAGCCCCTGGCCATGGAATCCTGCCAACCATACGTACTGGGAAAACTGTACTTACTGGTGAGGATTTAAAGCCTAAAAATTGGAACGCTAGTTATGCAAGTCTCTATTACATATCTCGGAGGAGAGGGGTCTACTACTGAATATAATGAAGACAGATATACACCGTTGAATTTTAATCGTTTTAATCCCGTGGAGGATCGTTCCGGTACATGAAACACTATCGATTTGTAAAGATAAAATTAAAAAATAAAGTTCCTTTTTTTCAAAACTCGTATTAATTTACGCTTGTACGAAATTAATTTCTTTAAGAAAACGTCAGCTGAGCGAGTTCAATGACCTGTAGATAGTTTGTACGCAACGCTGACTAATAATTAATAATTATAAAAACTAAAAATTTAGCGGTGTGTAATATATTGTACTTTTTTTACTGCAGACATCGCCCATATTGGCTAGTCCTACGGGATTGTTCATAAATGGTGCGGTGGATCTCATAAGGGCAGCTGATCGCAGACAGTAGGTTTTAGTCAGCAAAAGTCCGACACTCCCTCTATCTCCACCCAAAGAGGTAGAAGTCATTTCGTGATATCGCACTTTAAAAAAAAAGTATTGGCCGATACGACGCCGCATCACAGAAACTGCAACGCAAATTGCTGGCGATGCGATTTCGTGCGATGAAGAATCGGCGGTGTACAGACGATGTGCGATGCGTTCTTCTAGCTCGTAAATTTTTACGATGTGTATAGAAAGCTTTGCTCTTTTTATACGGGAATGACGTCGTCTCAGCGCTCAGTCATGTGGTCAAAACAAAAGAATTGGCGGCAAGGTCAACTCGAAACGTTCGGCGCAAGCGAAACGGTTGTAACTTGGCAAGGGGGTTTTGTGTTTGGGTCCTATGTCGTTTCTCCATCAGGAACTGTGAAGCCATATAAATACTAGCCTCTGCTACAATTTCAGCCATTTTAATTAGGTTTTTATAAGTTCTGGCTTGTTTATTGGTGTTACTGCTTCTTTGTGTCCGTGATAAATATGAGCTTGTGTGCCGTTCTTATAGTTTTTGATTCTGTGTTAGTGAAATATGTAGGAGAAATGTAAATACATCTGAACCCGAATTTTGTGCAGAAGGCATATCACTACCGATTTATTCATTTGTGGTTGGTTATGGCAATTGGTAATATAGTAGTTTTCTTTAAATGAAATAAATTCTGTTATCGAATCAGCACTTCTCTTCGATCAACAATGTAATATAAAATAAGTATACATTGTTTTAAAAACAATGTACATTATTAATCAAAGCTTCCAGCGACTATTAGTTAATCACAAACATAATTGTATTTCTTATCTAGAAATACAATTATGTCTGTGATTAGCTTCAGCTGCATCGTCAAAACGCACGGGTGTCACCATTGTATGGACCGCCCGGAGGACCCGGTGGAGCACACGATAGAGATGTGCCCTGCCTGGGCAGAGCACCGCCGTGTCCTCGTGGGGGCGATCTCTCGCGCCGGGCTTTGTTACAGGCCATGGTCCGGAGCGAGGAGGAGTGGCAGGCAGTCGCCTCCTTCTGCGAAGCAGGAGTGCTAGCAAAATAGGCGGCCGCAATGGCCCTCGCTTCCCAGCCGCCGGGATTCCGATTCCGATTTCCGGCCACCGTAGGCGCTAGCTTGCGGATTGCGAGCAATGGGTCATATGTAATGGGTAACTCGCCGTCTGACCGTCAGGTAACTTTCCGGACGGAGCCCAAGAAGTCGAGGGCGCGTATTGTTTCACGCGCGCCTAAAGGAGTTGTCAGCAAACCGTAGGGGCCCAGCAGGGTCGAAGCCTACTGGGGCCAAGAATTGGTTTCTCAAAGGAAGATTCGACCCCGGACCGGTACGAAAGGCAACGAAGGAATAGGAGTGGGTCTGTTTAGTAAAAGTCTGACACTATCTCTCGCTACGCCCAAGAACGGGGGATGTCATTGGATGGTTTTCCCACCTAAAAAAAAACTTAAAAGATTCTCAGCTGCATCGTCAAAAAGTTTTTTATGTAAGGCCTGCTGTCCACGACGCGTAGCTTCCTAGACGCGTAATCGTCATTATACGCTTGGCGTGACGACACAACATTGCCGCTAAGTCGACAGAGTTTCATCGTTTTATATGCAAGCTTTGAGCAGTCGTACACAAAGCGTATTGTTCGGTCTACTTACATTGACCTTGTTTTTGCGTGAAAATGCGAATCAATACGTTCCCTTGTCATAACAAATATTGCTACATAAACTTAGTGTGCCACTTACCAAAACGCGGAACACCTGTGAGAATCCTTTACGGTTTACGGCACTAGTTATTAATAAAGTTTGATGTTTAGTACAATTGCCGTCACGGATCTTCAGCGCTGGCTTCAAGTTGCGCAGAAGTCAAATATTCGGTCTCTTTAGTAGTGCGAAGTGACACGCGTGGGCGAGGAGTGTCAGTATTGGCTCGCCGCGCCATCGCGCTATAGACGTCACTCCTGATTCGTTCCCTGCGTTGCTGCATGTATCTAACAACGAAGACGATTGGCTCGCCATTGTATGGAATGCGCAAAGCGATCCCCACTCTGACGCCGAGCGCTCAAGATCCGATTCGGCAATTGTATGTGAATTGTTTTACACGACGAATGACGAATACGCGTCTTTGAAGCTACGCGTCCGTGAACTATAGGTCTAAGAGTGCTCTATTTTAAAATAGATATTGAGTATAATTTACAGACTAATGCCGTATACAGAAAGAAAACTGGCACCCTGCGCCGATTGACCAAAGCTTATCGGCGCTGGTCCACTCAAGTAACAGCTACATAAAGCAAGCAGGTTGAAACAGGGATTTCTATTGCAATGCTTTTTATCTGTTTTATCCCACACAGGTTTACTACATACCTATAAAAAAAAAACCAACATGTCACTATCCATTTTTACATTTACTTGTATAATGCGACAGACATGTCCTGCCCAGTCCCATTTAAGTTGGGCAGCCTTTTGAGCCACATCAACGATTTGCGTTTTGGAGCGCAGTGTTGTGTTTCGAACATGATCTGTTAGTTTAACACCTAGTATGCTACGCTCCATTGCACGGTGGCAGACCTTGAGTTTGGACTTTTGGATGTTAGTCAAAGACCAAGTCTGTGCACCATAGGTCAGAATGGGGAGAATACACATGTCCATCAGCTTACGTTTCAGTGACATGGGCAAAGTGCCCTTAAATAATTCCTTCATGGACCAGTAGCTCTTCCAGGCATTCTCTGTTCGGCGTGTTATTTCTTTGTCTTGCCTTGCCTGGAAAGGCAAGCATGTCTAACATGTCTAACGAGCTGTGGGCGCGTAAAACGCTGGATTGGTGCCCAGACACAGCAACGCGGGGCCGAGGCAGACCACGAAGGAGATGGCGGGATGACCTGGATGACTTCCTGAAGAACTGGAATGAGAAAGCGAGGAACCGTGATCGTTGGAAGGAGTGGAGGGAGGCCTTTGCCCAGCAGTGGGACAGTGTGGGCTAAGTAGTAATAATAATAATAGGTTGACTGGTAGAGAATGCCTAAGGCATTAAGTCCGCCTTTGTACCTGTGCGTTGCATAAAGTTCTAATAAATAAAAAATAAATAAATAAATAATAGTAATAATTGTATAATGACAAAACAATATTATGCGTGTTGTACATAATAGGTAAAATAAATGAATTAATGGCGGCGCCAGCGTTGACCTGCACGTAACAAAGCTTATCGGAACCTGTCGGAGACGTTCGGCGCTTATCGGTACTGATTTTGTGCATTCACAAAACGTTTTGGGAATACATTCATTGTGCGTGCGGCTAGGGAGTGGAATTCCTTGCCGGAGTCTGTGTTTCCTGATAGCTACAACCCGGGAATCTTTAAGTCAAGAGTGAATAGGTTTCTTCTAGGCAAGCGCGTTCCATCGTCTACCGCATCGTCGCTTTCCATCAGGTGAGATAGCGGTCAAGCGCGAACCTATCAACAACAAAAAAAAAAACAAAATTGTTAAGAATCTCGAACAAAATTGTTAGGAATTCTATACAATTTTGTTTTTTTTTTTAAAAAAAACACAAAAAACAAAATTGTATAGAAACGCGCCGGCGGGTTCCGATAGGCGATGTTAGACCGGCTCAGGCTGCCAGCTTTCTTTTTGTATACGACCTTAACGAGTAAAATTAATTAGATAGACCATCCTTCCTTCCAATCAAAAAAATATAAATGCTGTCTCTTTTCCTCTCCCTCCTTGAAAAGCTAGGTAGATGATGAGCTGATACAAACCATTAGCTTGTTCTTCCGGCTCATCCCTCTTCCGTCGGTTGCCAACTGGGGGCATCACTGCATGTATATCCTGGCAGCGACCCTGTCTGCAGACCAGGCCGTCGTCACAACCAGGTTCCAGGAATTCCTCTTCTACCTAAACATTGAATGAAGGTAGAAGCTAAAATAATAATCCTTCCAATTGAATTTCGTTGGAAGGCCTCCTGCAAGGTGGACCGATGACCTAGTGTGTTACTATGACGTTCAAAGTAATATAGTTTTATTCTTATTCCAGTATGGGTAAGAGACAGAGCTATACAGGTTGTCTAGCGCCATCTCTTACCCACAGAATGAATGATGATGATGAATTTCGATCATAATGGCCAATCTCAATAAAGAGTAGGCGAATACGCAGGAAATATTACAGTGTACAAGTGTGTGTGCAAACACTTATTTAATTACTTATTCGACATACCAATTCTACTTTTACTTCAGAGTCATACTAATGAAAATGTTGAGATGGATGTGTGATGTGACGAGAATGAATAAAGTGAGAAATTAGTATATTAGAGAAAGTTTGAAAGTGGTGACAGTGACTGAAAAGTGACTTGAAAAGCAATCGTATCTTTTGGTAAAGTCATGTAAAAAGGGCCCTCCTTTATTGAGGGATGCCAAAGATAAGATGGATGGATTGTGTGAGAAGTGATAATTATGTAAGAAAAGGGAGTTAGTGATAGTGTGACGAGTGACGTGACAGAATGGAAGAAAGAAAACGTGCTGAGCCGGCCCCAAGCAATATGGGCTAAGGGCAGGAAGAAGAAGAAGAATCAAGATACAAGTAATTACCTCCATCTCTATCGTGCCGTTGACTTTCTGAAACGTTTTCTTGAATTCTGCACACTTCTCGTTTAATTCTGCAAAGAAATGAAACATTTAATGAGGATTGATCACGGATTGATTTAAAAGGAACTTCTTCAAATCTCAGGTAAAATCAAACATCTCTCATACTGTGATTTTTTCAGGGTTCATAAACCTTACTACAAAGTATAATAAGACCAACAGAAATCACGATGATACAAACTGCATTACGACCACTAGAGGGTTCTTCACGTTCCACTGTGAAGAACCCTCGAAGAAAACTGCCTCTTTACCTCATAATGGCACCATGGCACCATGTTGAAGCCCTAAGAGCTAAAGTGAGGCAAAGAAACCTTACGACAACTTATGCTGTATTTACCACAAGAGTTACACAAATCCTTGTCACGCAGAAACCTCCGAGTACGCTATCTCTTTCCCTCATCACACCGCCCTACAAGATAGAACGAGACAAACAGACGAAACACACTGCGATCCCAACAGCATTCGCACCGATCCTTGATAGGCACATCCAAAGTTCTCTAACAGCATTCGCACCGATCCTTGATAGGCACATCCAAGGTACTCTATCTCTCTCCCTCACCACACCACCCTAGAAGATAAAGCGAGACAAACAGACTCACGATGACACACACTGCTATCCTAAAGGTTCATACGCGGTTAGCACAACGTGCGGTTGAAGAACTGTTGCGATTTGCAGTTATATCGAGCCTATATCACTCAATGGCGGGCAGGCGCAGGCAACTATAGCAACCGTCCGGCTGGTCGTCACTCGGGCCGCAGCCTTCCAAATCCACATCGCAGTGCGTATAGAAATAAATTACATACATAATTATAGTGCTTGCGGTCAGCCGCACGGTAAGCCGCATTGCGGTTACCCGCATAGACGAATCCTTAAAGCATTCGCGCCAATCGTTGACAGGCCCATCCAAAGTACTCTATCTCTTTCCATCACCACACCATCCTACGACACAGAGCGAGACAAACAGAACTTACGGTGATATATGCTGCATTTTCCACAGCAGTTGCAATGGTTCTTGTCAGGCAGGAATCCTCCAAGAACGCAGTCCTTTTCAGGCACAAGACCATTTTTGCACTCGTAGCCGAGACAAGAGATCGGACAGTCTTCGTTAGTAGCAGTTTCGTAGCGGAAGCTGCGACGCCTTTGATAAAAAAAAATCGCGCTTTTAACCACACGATGATAGAAAGCAAGGTTAATAATAGAGCAGTGATGGCCAAGTGGTAACGGCCCCTACTTTGAGTTATAGGTTGTGGGTTCAAACCCAGTCAGGCGCATATCTTTGTGTAATTTTTATTTCATCACCACTGCTCTCAAAACGGTGAAGGAAAACATCGTGAGGAAACCAGCATGTCCTAGAACCAAAAATCCGAAGACATGTGATATTCACCAACCCGCATTGGGCGGCGTGGTGGATTACGACTCATTCCTTCTCCTAGAGAGGAGGCCTGAGTCCCAGCAGTGGGAAAATTAAAAGGCTGATTATGCCATTATGCTAAAGTTAAGAATATAAAATACGACCTTTTTTTATCTACATTTGACAGACGACGCGTTGACTATATCTTTCTCGGTCTTTTAGGCGACTCGAGCCAATTTTACCCGAAAAAGCGTTAACGGTTCAGACTCATTCAATACCCACAAAATAAATTGCTCAACGCGATTAAGGCTATTTTGGCTTCAAGAAACGGCAACATAATGTCGTTTGGCCTAGTGCTTAAAAAATCTGCCTCTAATGAATGAAGTTTCGGGTTCAAAACCGAGCAAGTACCAATGAAAACTTTTTCAATTGATACGTACAATTACCAGCACGAATCTTGAGCGCTGGCTTCAAGTTGCGCAGAAGTCAAATATTCGGTCTCTTTAGTGGTACGAAGTGAGGCGCGGGGGCGAAGAGTGTCAGTGATTGGCTCGCCGCGCCATCGTGTCATAGACAACCCTCGTGATTCGTTACTGCGCTTGCTGTATGTATCTAACAACGATGACCATTGGCTCGCCAATGTATGGAATGCGCAAAGCGATCCCCACTGACGCCGAGCGCTCAAGATCCCTGCCGGTAATTGTACCTAAGCCCTTGTCCCCGGCTGTCATTCGTAGATCTTTGACAGTCGTTACAGTAGTCAAAAGCCAGAAAGTCTGATCAACAGTCTATCTTAGAAGTATCGTGTTGCCCAGTAACTGGGCTGTGGAGGTCTTCAGCCGCATCCGTTGAGAATGGAAGCCGACAATGGCTAGTTTTTTTTTTGTGGATAAAAATCATCCAAATGACATCCCCCGCCCTTGGGCGGAGCGGGAGATAGTGTCAGACTCTTACTGACTAAAAAACCCACCCCGTTCCTTCTTGCCTTTCATACTGGGGCCGAGCTTTGCTTTCAGAATCAGACCCTTGGCCCCAATAGGCTCGACCCACCTGGGCCACTGCTGTTGCTGGCAACTCCTTGAGGCGCGCGGGGACTTGGACTCGGTTCGGACAGTTACCGGACGATTGAACAGCGTGCTACCCATTGCTTGCCGTTCGCAAGGCCGCGCCTACGGTGGCAGGAGATCGGGGTCGGAATCCCGATGGCGGCTCGGGCGTGAGCGCCGACAGTAACTAGTTGAGAAAAAGCTAGGGAGATGTCGTTACACTAATGACTTACATGTCTATTGATCCTTTCGGTAACTGCGGAACTGATACAGGAACACCTGGAAATATTCCTTACTTATTAAGGTATAAAGTATATTTGACGATGGTGCTCGTTTATTTAAAAATAATATAAAACTAACTTAAGACCTGCAGGCTCTCAGATTCTCGGATTAGGACCGAAAGGAACAAACAAATAAAGAAAGAAAAAATATTTGGCACACAACATCAATACAACACAACTCGTGTGAGTGTGGTAACTGTGGTATGGTTAAAAAAAATAAAAGGGTGCGTTTGCACTGATATAGTGTTGAACGGAGTGGAGGGAGCGAACCGGCCAATCACAATACTTGAAATCTCTACTCCACATCAGAGGAAACAGTCTAAGGCTGCTCACCCAAGTGCGATAAATCGGTGGCCGATTCTTTGTAGGAGAAAAATAGAACACACTGATAGCAATATTGCAACGCACACGTCCTACAAAAAGTTGGTCAGAAATATACAGAACAATGTTACAAATACCTATACAAAATCGGCCCGACTATATATCCTACAAAAAGTCTGACGTAGGTGGGCAGCCTAAGTGATGCGGAGTGGACTGAGCGGATTTTCAAATAAAACATGACCACACGGATTCGAGACGGACAGAACGGAGTCGAGCAGGCAGTGAAGCCGAGCGAAGGGCAGCCTCTGGAGCGACCGGAGCGGTAGCCACATCGCAGTGTGCATAGTAATGAATATAACATACATAATGGTGCTTGCGGTCAGCCGCACGGCTAGCCGCATTGCGGCTACCCGCATAGTGCGTATGAACCTTTAGACTGGTGTCTTGTTCACGGTAATACTCGGCAGTGCATCGTTATACTTTTCATCGCCAGACGGAATTATGACGCGAAATATATACAGTTTTTATTTAAAACTCACATCGGCGCAGAATCTTGTCGCATCTCAAAGCTCTGAACTCTTGTTCTGGGTGGCCCCAATATTGGTTGCATCCGGCCCTGAAATCTAGAGCATATACTTACAACATTGGCTCAACTAAAACTTACATTTTATCTTCAGACCCTTGTAACGTTGCCAGGGATAAGCTTTCACTGAGATTGACTCTCATATTTCATCTCGTAAGATCGGCTTTATCTTTGGCCTTTTTAAAAGGTAAAAAAGTCTATAAATATAATTCAGTAATGAGGGTAGTTTTATGTAGATCACACTTCGCACTAATAGGTACCTATTATAAAGGCGAAAGTTTGAGTATGTGTGTGCGTCTATATATATTTCCACACTGCGCACACGTGTGCCACATACGCCGATCTGGGCGCGTCGGTCTCCATACATTTTATATGGAAACTAGACTTGTAGAGCTAACACTTGATCCATGCCACGCGACGTCGTTCGACGTACAAATCAGGCGTGGTCCATGTGTGCGTTGATCTAATGTAGTTCTATCGTTACTTATTCATGGTCGTGGATCACGGGTAGACCATATTATGTCTTGGCACATAGGATATTTTTTATTCCTGGAGTACCGTAAAACGGGGTGAACAGAGACTTAGGGTTGAATAGAGACAAAACTTTGGTTTGGTTTTTCACTTTGATACTATAATATGGGCCTCTAACAAATAATTCATTAAAAAAAATGATATAGTTAAATGCTGCCAAAAATATTCGAATATCGTGAAAATACCCTTAAAAGTTTTGTCTCTATTTACCCCTAAGTCTCTGTTCACCCCATTTTACTGTATGTGTCCTTGGGACCATTTTCTCTCATAAACTCGGGCGAAGCCACTAACAGCAGCAAGCTTGAAATAAAGGCATATTAGTATACAAACCTACAGCAGTTGTAGGCAAGAACTCTTCCGTTACGAAACTGTACTCATCTTCAACACAAGACTGGTCCAATTCTGCAAAATTAGTACCGTTAGCATAGCATCAGCCTTTTTTGTTAATGAGGCACTGCTGAGACTCAGGCCTCCTCTCTAGGAGAAGGAATGGGCCGTAATCCACCATGTGGGCCCAGTGCTGGTTGGTGAATGTCACGTGTCTTCGAATTCTTGGTTCTAGGACATGCCGGTTTCCACTGTTTTGAGAGCAGTGGTGATGAAATAAATTATACAAAGTAACGCGCCTGGCTGGCCGTTAGCTTTACTAATTAGGAGTTTAAACAGGTACCTACTTCATAGGTACTGATACCTACTTCATATGGTACATGGTGGATATCCCACCCATACGTAAAAAGTGTTTTGGAAACACATTCGATATTATGCGTACAGCTAAGGAGTGCAATTCTCTGCCGTTGTGTTTCCTGTAACGATAATTGTCTTTAAACCAAAAGTGAATAGATTACGTTCAGGCAAACGTGCTCCATAGTCGGCCACATCATCGCTTAATTACCATCAGGTGAGATAGTGGCCAAAAATAGGTGCATTCTAAGTAATAGATATAATAGGATCTTCTTAACATTTTACTATGACGTCACATGACATACATCTTGCCAGAGATTCTGCCAAGCTCCATTTCGATTCTAGCTCTTATTTTCCAACGCTTAAGACCTGTGTAGGTCTTCTCTCAGTATAAAGGCGTCCACTAATTGACATAAATATCTCCTGTGCCCCACTATCGACCAGCGCTTATTTTCTCTCACCTAATCGAAGCAACGATATGGTCAACGCGACGTTGGAACACGCCTGCCTAGAAGTACTCTATTCTCTCCTGAGTTAAAGATCCCCTTCCCCAGGTTGTAGCTATCAGGAAACAGACTCCTGCAGGTTTTTTTATTTTCATTTATAAATTGACCACTATCTCACCTGATGGTAAGCGATGATGTGGCGGACGATGGAGCACGTTTACCTAGAAGCAATCTATTCACTCTTGACTTAAAGGCCCCTAGGTTATAGCTATCAGGAAACCCAGACTCCAGCAGGGAATAATGATGGATGCTTTAAATGCGTCAAGCTGGTATCAAGCAGATCTGTCCTAATGATGAGACCAGGGGGGTCTCCATACACGATCAAACTTGTGCTTGTGCTAAGTATGAGCTGGTGTTCTGGATCCCTCCTCAACTGTGCATGACAGTAATGACACGTGGGCGCGTACGCATGTCGTGAAACTATCCCTAGGGCATTTTTTTTATGTGGGAAATCATCTTATGACATCCCCCGCCCTTGGGCGGAGTGGGAGGGCGTGTCAGGCTTTTATTGACTAAAACCCACTCCTGTTCCTTCATTGCCTTCGTTCCAGGGCTCCGGGGTTGTCTTTCGCACAACCCATGGCCCAGCAGGCTTCGACCCTCCTGGGCCACTACGGTTTTGCTAACATCTTGAGGCGCGCGTGGAACACTACGCGCCGTCGACGACTCGGACTCGTTCCGGACGGTTACAGGACGATCGGATGGTGAGCTACCCATTGCTCGCTGCCCGATCTCTAGGGCATCGGGCTGCATTTTACCTCTATAGAATATACACTCGTCACAGCATCGGCACTGAGAGTAGTCAGCTGGCACAAACATGGCTCGCCACTTGCCGTACATGCGGTCGCAGTAGTTGCGGTACTCAGATGGGTGCACTCTGCGTTCTCTGGGAAAAGGGGGAGGGGTATCAATGGGTGACAGATGTTTGTGTGTGAACCAGGAAGTCTATACTATAGGCCGGCTAAAAGTGGAAGTAACGAAACAAAAATGCTGGCTTTAACACTTTTGGTTGGGACGAAAATCGCGTTAGGTTTGTAGACACAACATACAGACGGACGGACGGACAGCGCGGAGTCTTAGTAATAGGCACGTTTTACCCATGCAACGTACAAAACAATAATATGAGATACCTACATTATGCTTAGTTAAAAATCTGTCTACAGACGGGAATAAATTAACTTTTTGTAAAATAAATTAAAAAAATAAAGTCCATAAAAAAAAGTTGCCAAGAACAATTCAGTACATGCTCCATAGACTCTTAGGCCCAGAATCTTAGGCCCCACGCCCACGGCGACATTTTGTAGCGAAGTTGTACGTTTACAAAATGCGCGATATCTACGCTTCTAACGCCCGTTAATCGCATTTGCAACGCGCTACAGCATCGCAACGCAACTGTATCGATGCAAACGCGCGACAGTGTCGGACGACTTCGGAGAAAGAACGGCGAGAGGGTGAGTGAAACATTCTACATACAAAAACTTCATGTTTGTGCCGTTACCGAACCGCGTTTGCATCGCAACAGAAGCGCGACAGTATTGCGTTTGCATCACGACTGAGAATTGTGGTGTGGGCGACGGCAAACAGCTAGCGATGCCATCGCGACTGTATCGCGATGCGAACGCGCGACAGCTTCGCTACAAAAAGTCACCGTGGGCAAAGGGCCTTACTGTTTTACGAGAAACAAAGAAAATTGAAGCCAGACAACGAGCAACATAAAAAGAAAAATATATTTTACTTGCAAGAATCTCGGAATAGCTCGCATTCCGTATGGTTATTGAAATGAGGGCACTGGGGACACAACTGGAAATCTACAAGAAATGAGATTGTTAGGAATATACTGTAAACTGTTTGTTTTATCAAATAACTTGCTAAAGTTATTTTAGAACTTGAATGGCTGTATTTAAGGTGCAATTTGAACTGAAGATCATTGAATCTTTTATACAGTCGCAATTCCTATATTAAGAGGACTACAACAAAAAGTATAAGATACATAGTAGTAAACAGAATCAGAAAAATAATCAAATCTATAGAGTTTTAATAAATCGCTAAAATGCTATAATGCATTTGCAAGTAATGTGTATTTGCACATCTTTTTCTTTTGTATGCAGTCCGAGAGTTACCGCGCTTTGGATCCTGTACCCGTAGCCAAGTTGCTAATCTGCAACAGTTAACGCTTGTAGAAAGCTTCAAATGTACGGGAATAACGTCGCCTCAACGCTCAGTCACGTGGTCAGAACAAAAGAATTGGCGGCAAGGTCAACTCGAAGCGTTCGACGCAAGCGAAACGGTTGTAACTTGGCTAGGGACTGGCCTTACCATGACGTATTCTATGCGAGCGAAAAAGAGGTATGAACTATACACCCTTTACAGAGTTATTTGTAAAACACTAACAACCTTGCAGGACTGTATTACTAACATCATAAACAACAACTTTTATTCTACGACTTTTTACAAAACAAAATATATTTAAGTACCAAAAACAAACCTTCAAGATTTCGTTGTTCTAACATATTTCAATTCTGTATTTTGCTGTACCCATCTATACCTTCCGCGCACCATCTCCACTCCCCTCCGCTATTGAAATTATTGCTTTGCATAGACTTAAAAACATTTAGAACGTTTAATTTAAATATTTTTATTTTTTTAATGAAAATCTGATGAACCAAAATATGAAAAAAATTTAAAAGTCATAGAACATAAGTTGTTGTTTATGATGTTCTTGACATAGTGCTGAGAAGTTGCCAGTGTTTTACAAATAACCCTGTATAACACCATCCCTTGAAGGCTTATAGTCCCTTGAACCATCTGGCCAAAATTATGTTGACGCAAATCTCGCACCCGCCTAGGCGGCAGTACGCAAATCTGTGCATATATTTGCGGCCAACAGCGCCCGGAAAGCGCGCGGCTGACCTTTAAATCATTCATTTTTTTTTTGCGGAATATCGATTGATTGATGTGTAAAAATGTTTCTAAAGATCCAAGCCGTTTCGAAGGAGTAGGGAAAAGTTGCGAAAAGTTGCGAAATTGCTAAATATTTTTTTTAGACAAAAGTATTAATAGCACGAAAAAATCGTGTTGTTGATAATGTTGTTCATGAATCTATAATAAACATATATTTTTTTCAAAACCTAACCTGGCCGTTACCGAGGAGTAGGCTTCAGAAAGTCACTGTTTTATGGCACTTTTCGGGCGTTTGGGCCTTAACAGTTCAGTTTACGCCACTGTAGTCCTCTTAGGGGCTTATGCTTTTAACTTTTGTATGAAAATCTGATGAACTAAAATATGAAACATTTTTAAAAGTCTTTAACTTTTGATCTCTATGTTGTTGTTTATGATGTTAGTTACATAGTCTTGGAGTGTTTTACAATTAACTCTGTATAGAACCTTTAAAAAAACTAGAAATGTCGTCTGATTTTGTCCTACGAAACAATCTCCTTGAATACAACTCCTTTCCCTTCTGGAAGTTCCTGTAGTTCTTGCTGATTTCAAACCGTCTTCTGGTGAAACATGGACACCTGTGATTATGGTAGTACGTCCTTTGTTTTATTTTGTACATTTCTGGACGAAATTTGTCGCAAGAACATGTTTCATCGAGACTACGGCGCTTTGGGAGTAACTCTGTATACAAAAGTTGTTTATGAAAAAAAAAATTTGAAAATATATTGGTAGGCGCCAGTTATCCGTGGAATACCGGTCATTGACCCACCTATATTTGTTGACATTCTCAATTTCAAAAACGGAAATAAAGACATAAAGCTGTCCTGAATCCACATGTATTGTGATCCATGATCTAGTAATAAAAGCAGATCGTTTGTTTTTCGGGTACCTACGCAGGGATATTAGGAAAAGGTCAATGTACTTTATTCCACGGTTATCTGGCACGTTTTTAGTAATATTATTAGTACTTTTAGCCTGAAGTTTCACTTTTCACAAATTATTCACGGCCATCCACGGACGCGTTATAGCTTCTTAAACACGTATTCGACATTGTATACCTGCTCAACAAAGCGGCAAAGACACGAGACGGCACGACGCTGCAGCTGCCGCTTCGTCAACAGAGTTTCACAGTGTTGTATGTAAGCTGTGAGCAGGCGTACACTAAGCGTATAATGACGAAAACGCGTCTATGAAGCTACGCGTCCGTGGACAGTAAGCCTTAGTCTTTATTTCCGTTTTTGAAATTAAGAATGTCAATAAACGTAGGAAGGTCAATGACCGTTATTCCAAGTTTATCTAACGTCATCCTGATGATGCGTTTACACGTTTGCCCAGCCTCGGCCAATGGCCATCGTCTTGGTCATGAAATGGCATGAATTGCGTATGCTTTACCCCGTTTATACAATGGCTAGGGATGGCAGTTGACCGAGGCTGGGCTCACGTGTAAACGCACTATTAGGCCTAGCGCACACCGCTAGAGGCGCGGCGGAGAGCAATTGAAAACCTTAACTGCCTTGACATACGGTCAATATAAGAATAAATTCGCATGCGGTGCTCGGAGCGCCCTAGCTACTACAAGAGCATGCGCGCGACAGCGCGACTGCTCCAGTCGCCGCCGCGCTGGTCTGCGCTCCGCTCGCTGCACTACCCCGCGCCCGGCTGGCTGGCGGTCAGATGTCTGAGTTTTTAAATGACATGGGTGCGCTCGAAGTAGCTGCGCGCCGCCGCGCCTCTCTTTGCTCGAGGACTCTCAAGGCCTCTTAGCGCCGCTCGGGGCCCGCGGAATCCGCCCGGGCGTTTCAAGAAAATGCGCTCCGCCGCGCCTCCAGCGCTGTGCGCTAGGCCTTAGATATATTTTCCACCTTACTGTGGGTATCAAATAAGAAAAACTTACCAATTCTGTTCCTACAAATAGGTCTTACAGTTCTCTGACTGTTGATCTTCACCACGCTGTTAGCCCGCGCATCATGTTCGCAACTGTCATAGTCTATGCCAATTTCGTTGTGCCGTATTAGGGACAGGATCTCTGTTTCACGCCAGAACTCACTCGTATCCTTGTCTCTGTCTATTAAACTTGCCATGGGGAGATACTGAAAGAAAGAGCGAGAGGAGAATAGTATAATCAGCTTACATGTGCTCACAGTTGGGATTCATGCCTCCTCCTAAAGAAGGGTCTACGCTAAAGGAGCCGAGCAAGAGAGCAAGAGCGGCGCACGACTCGAGCACAAATTCGTGTTGTGTGGACCGACTTACAAGCTTCTAATGAGCGCGCTTCGAGCGTGTTCGTGCTCGTCTGCGCTCCACCTATTGTTGCTTTTTTGACGAACACTAAGAACCGGGGCACACGATGCTTTCATGATGGTTTTTGGCCAAAAGAGCTGGGCGGCGGCGGAGCGACGTCACTCGTGTCATTGTGTGCCCGCCGACTCGTCGAAATATTTCCCCCATTATTTTAATTTGGCCCAGGCCCAAAGGTCTTCGTATCACGTTCGAGGATTGCTCGTTGGAGGATCGTTGTACGTTCACACTTGACATCGCGAGTAGAACGGCTCGGCTTGTGCTTAGCTTAGGACTCTAGTTCTTCCCAGGCTGTTTAAAGTAGGAACTTAGGTACTATGGTTTTCCATTAGGAATTACGTCCTCTACAACAGTTTCCAAATTGGTGTGATACCACCGTTTTTCAAAAAACTCGTAAAACCGTCCAGTCGTATCACCACCACCATACAACAAACTTTGGACCCCAGTTCATCTCCTTGGAGGATGAATTTTGGAAAAATCTTTCTTGGCGCATGCCACTTACGTCATAATACCTATCTTCATGCTTTCAGCGAAATCAGTTCAATGGTTTGAGCTGTGTTTTAATGGTTCAGTTAGAAACGGTTGCCTTTTATACATATAAAATTTTAGGTACAAACAATAACTACACAATAATATAATATTGTACCTACAGCAACGAAAAAAAATATTGAACTTATTTTATCGTCTCTATTTAACATTTTACTGTGCACTGGAGCACAGTAAAATGGTCAGGAGGATCCATAACTGTTTCCATTCAAATATATTTTACCACCTGAATGTACATTATCGCAACAAAAAATTTAAATCTAAGTCAGCAGATTAGGTACAGTAAAACGGGGTGAATAGAGACAAAACTTTGGTTTGGTTTTTCACTTTGATACCATAATATCAGCCTCTAAAAAAGCATCGAATAGTTTAGTTTATGCGGTAGTAGGCCATAGCATCGGCTGCCGGCTTAAAAGTTACCACCCACCAGGCAAAGCCATGCCGCCAAGCGATTCGTCGTGTTCCGGCGCGATGACTGGTGAAGCCGTATGGTGGAAGATGGGTCTGAGCAGTTGTGTTGCGTTGTATAACGGGTGTGATGGGCCAGCTCTTGTTATGTCGGACGTTTGATCGCAGAAGATAGCGGGATCCGAAGCACGGTCCTCCGCTGGCCGACCGCAGATAGTTTGGGGCCCAAGTAGTGTGCCAGCCACACATGAAAGGCTGCCCCGCCATCTGCGAAAAATGTCAGGGTGGCCCCATTGTGTCGGCTGGCGACCGGGCGAGAGGACCCGATGACGATCCCTGGGGGGGTTCGGGCGTCCCCGCAGTCTCCAGATCAAACCTCCAATGACGCAGCAACTCTGGTCGTGTTGCTGGTTTTGCATCGCAACACCTCGCTCAACTGCTATTTTCCACCTAGTCTATTCACTCATAAAACCAACATGAAAGGTACTAAAAAGAAAAGTAAGTGTGTACAGCGGATGCACGTCCTCTTACTCCAAGTGCACCTCTCGAACATCCGAGGACTGCACTCCAATCTCAATGCGGTCCACCACCACCTTGAGACTGAGAAGCCCCACTTGCTTTTCTTGACGGAGACGCAGATCAGATGTCCGTTAGATGCGGCGTATCTCGACTACCCGGGATACTCCTTGGAGCATCATTTCCTGCAGCGTGTCGGGGTCTGTGTGTACGTCCGCAATGACATGTGCTGCCAGTGTCTCCGTCACCTTGAGGACCCTAATTTCTCAACGTTGTGGTTGCTGGTGGACACCGGTGTGGACAAAATTGTCTATACTTGTGTCTACCGATCGCACAGCGGTGACCAGGAGACGACTCAATTGTTTGGCCACCTCAGTGAGGCCGCCGATAAGGCTCTACATCGGTATCCTGACGCGCAGATTGTCGCTCTGGGGGATTTTAACGACTGTCAGTCACCAAGACTGGCTTTTCCCGCACCAGAAGACCGACCACGCTGGGAGAGAAACGCGAAACTTTGCGGTATCTATAGGCCTCTCCCAGATGGTACAGCAAGCGACTAGGGTGCCTGATGTGGTGGGTCATACTGCCAATTGTCTGGACCTTCTGCTGACCACCGATCCGGACAGATGTATCGTAACAGTTTCCTCATCACTTGGAACTTCAGATCACTGTCTGGTGTAGTCTGTATCGTCCTTCTCCCCACCTGACTGCGACTCACGCGGTGAACGGCGAATGTGGCGTTACAAGTCAGCAGATTGGGATGAGATGCGGCATTTCTTTGCGTCTTATCCTTGGCAGCAGGTCTGCTTCTCTTCCGAAAATCCGTCGAGTTGTGCAGACGCTCTATCCGATGTGATACGTCAAGCTATGGACTATTTCATCCCTTATAGTGACGTACCCACCCGTGGCTCAGCTCGCCCATGGTTCAACGCCGATTGCGTTGAAGCTGAACAGCGTAAGCATTCGGCGTATCTTGCCTGGGTTGAGGCTCGTGACCGCAAAGCTCCGGATCTGAGCTCAAAGAAGGGAACCTTCAACCTTGCTGCTAAGTCCTACAAGAAGGCATTAAGGAAGGCTCGCTTCGACCGCATCACCCATATTGGCACAAAGCTCTCTGCACAGCCATCCGGTAGCTGAGCATTCTGGTCCCTCGCCAAGTCGGTCGAAGCGAACTTCTGTCGGCCCTCACTGCCACCGCTGGCTAAACCTGATGGAACACTGGCTCATACGGCGAGAGAGAAAGCAGATCTCTTTGCATCTCTCTTCGCCCATAATTCTCGTCTTGACACTGGCAGTGCTACTCCACCGACTCTACCTCACTGCGACACTTCGATGCCTGAGGATAAGGAACAAAGAAGTTCTGAGAGCACTGTGTTGTCTAGACGTGAACAAAGCTAGTGGATCAGATGGTATACCAGCCATTGTTCTCAAGGCTTGTGCGCCTGAGTTGTCTCCTGTATTGACACGTTTGTATCGCCTCTCATTTAGGACTGGTATAGTGCCCAAGTCCTGGAAGCTTGCCAACGTGCAAACCGTGCAAAAAGGGCAGTCGTGCCGATCCTGCCAACTATCGGCCGATTTCAATAACCTCCATACTATGCAAGATTATGGAGCGTGTATTGAACTCGCGCCTCATGGCATACCTGGAAGGTAACAATCTCCTCAGTGACCGACAGTACGGATTTCGTCGCAATCGGTCTACTGGGGACCTACTAGTGTATGCCACCCACTTGTGGGGCGAGACCCTCGAGAGGAATAGGGAAGCGATTGCCGTTTCTTTAGACGTCTCGAAGGCCTTCGACAGGATATGGCACGCTAGCCTTTTGAGTAAGCTTCCAGCGTACGGCATTTCCCCTGGTCTGATTAACTGGGTAAAAGACTTCCTGAGTGAACGGTCTCTCCGAGTTGTTGTCGATGGATGCTCATCAGAACCCATGACGACTAATGCCGGAGTTCCTCAGGGGTCTGTTCTCTCTGCAACCCTATTCCTACTGCATATCAACGATCTGCTGATGCCCGGTATCTATGGGTATGCAGATGATAGCACAGTTGTAGAGAGATACCTGCCTAGTGCTCGGGCTAGTAAGGAGCTAATCCGGTCCAAAAGAGAGGCTATGGTAGAGCGTACAAATATCTCACTTCAGGCAGTCTCCAAGTGGGGTAAAGCCAATATGGTGGGATTTAACACCTCCAAAATACAAGCATGTCTGTTCACCGCCAAAAGGAGCCCGTTCACCTTGGCTCCTACTTTTCAGAATTTATCCCTGGAGTACACCGACCGCCTTCAGCTCTTGGGGGTTGAAATTCCCTCAGACCTTAACTTTGGGCGGTTCATTGAGTCCAATGCCAAGGTAGCTGCTAGGAAACTAGGCGTTCTTGCAAAAGTCCGGCGGTACTGCACACCGAGACAGCTTCTAATGCTATACAAAGCACAAATCCATTCGTGTATGGAGTACTGCAGCCACATATGGGCTGGTGCTACAAAATGCCACCTGGCAGCTTTGGACTCTGTGGAAAGGCGTGCGAAGAGACTAATTGGCGATCCAGATCTGGTTGAGTTCAATCTACAAAGTCTTGAGCACAGGCGAAGGGTAGCCAGCCATTCGGTGTTTTACAGGATGCACTTTGGAGAGTGCGCAGGAATACATGACTTGATTCCACCATCTCACTTCTACCATCGGACAAGCCGACGAACAACGAGTATCCACCATAATGTTGTTGAAACCTCTACGGTCCGGACCAAGCGTTTCGCCTCGTCGTTTATACCGCGTGCATCGAGGGACTGGAACAATTTGCCTGCTGCAGTCTTCCCGTCTGTTTATAATTTAGGTGTCTTTAAGGCAAGAGTGAATAGGCTCTTAATAAACTAGTGCGCCTCACCATCAACGATTGCATCACTGCTTACCATTAGGTGGGATCGCAGAGAAAATACCCTTTAAAGCTTTGTGTCTATTCACCCCATTTTACTGTATACATATAATATAATTACCTTTAGGTGCCCTAATGTCTGGTTTTCAGGAGCTGCAGGGGTTTCTGCCATAGGTCCACCCTGTTCCAACTTGAGGACGGGAACCATACTCTTACACACAACATGGTTGGTATTGATAATTAAAAACGTAAAAGAAACTAGGAACGGGATATAATATTTCATAATTATTATTTTACTATTTTTATTCTATTCCATGTAAAGTTTTACAAAATGTGGACATGCTTTGACGTTACAGAAGTTTGTTTGTCAGTTTGTCAGACAAAGATATTATTGGTGGCCAGATGCTCTGCTTCATAGCCAAGTATATCTACCTATGTTCTGTTCATAGCTTATATGCTCTGCAGTCGTATATGGGAAGATCCAATAAAGCGTTTTCTACATTCATTATGTGTAGGTACAGCTAAGGAGCTAATGGAATTTCCTGCCAGAGTCGTGTATCCTGATGGCTACAACCTAGAGGACTTTAAGTCGAGAGCGAATAAGGGGACTTTAAGTCAAGAGTGAATAGGGGACTTTATGTCAAGAGTGATTAGGGGACTTTATGTCAAGAGTGATTAGGGGACTTTATGTCAAGAGTGAATAGGTTACTTCTAGGCAAGTGTCGACCACATCGTCGCTTTATAAGGTAAAATAGAGCCAGATAAAACAAAAAGATGGCTATTCTAAGCGCTTTGCTCTCTGTTTTAGCCGTAAGCGCTTTCTTTAGCTATAGTGCATCATCTTTGGACCTAAATGTGCCATAGTCTTACATTTATGCCCTGCCTCAGTACCATAATCTTACCTTAAGAAGTTCACACCTTAAAATGTTCACTCTACTGGGACTCAAGCCTCCTTTCTATGAAAGAGAATGGATCATAATCCACTATTCGAATTCAGCGGGACATGCCGTTGTTCTCACGATGTTTTCCTTCACCTTTTCAAGAGCAGTGGTGATGAAATAAATTACTTACACAAAATAAAGTGCGTGCCTGGGTTTAAACCCGCGACGGACGGCTCGTAAGTCTAGCTTAGCGAAGTTTAGCTTTTCTTTACTCTTAATATCCTTAATCTTAATAGCCCTTAATAGTATAATATAATAGCATAATTATATTTCCTACTCGTTAACAGGACTACAAAATTAGTTTTTCAATACACTCACTCGAAAACCCGCTCTTATCCCACCGTTTACAGGCACGCTTTAGGCTATTTCCCGCACAAGTGCACGCATGGGAGTCCCCCGCCTTAATTTTATTACATTTGTCGTGTCAGGATGGGCGCGCGTCGTCCCCCACGAGTCGCCGGTCAACCCCCGTTTAATCATTTTCTCACTAAAACTGTATATATTGTGTTGTGTTGTGCTGTATTGAGTGTTGTGCTGTGTTGTGTTGTGTTGTGCTGTATTGTGCTGTATTGAGAAAAGTCGTTCGAAACACGTGCAAATTTGTCACTGCAGCCCTCGGCTCCATAACACACTCGCCTACGGCTCGTGCGGATTCCGCCTCGGTAGCAATGACTAACTTTCTGCACTTATATCAAAATGTACTATTTCAGTTCCTACCATCCATCGCTAGCCTATACAAAATATATCGTAACTGCTGTCTATCGTAATCTAGTTAACAGTGCCCTTTATACGAGATATTTCGTAGTTAGACACCAGCGATATGAATACTTACATTAGAAGCCATCTACGAGAAAACTCGTTAGGAAATACACTACAAGTTTCATTGGCATTTGAGAAAAAAACATCTACGAGATATTTCGTACCGTCATTAAATGTGAGTTGTTTAGCATGATGTCCCAAGCAAGAATACTACCACTTTGTTATAATAAACAGCAATATAACTTCTTCTTCTTCATTGCTGGCAGTATAGATGGTCGATGGGGACGAAAGGTTCTAGAGTGGCGACCGCGTATCGGAAAACGCAGCGTTGGAAGGCTTCCCACAAGGAGGACCGATGACCTATTGAGGGTCGCGGGAATCCGATGGATGCAAGACGCACAGTACCGGTCGTTATGGTGACACTTGAGGAAGGCCTATGTCCAGCAGTGGACCGTCTTTTGGCTGGAATGATGATGATGATAGCTTGCTAAAGCCGTGTACGCACGTACGAACACGAACATAGAACTCTCTTAATAGACATGGAAGTGGTCGATTGCGCGAAGTTTTATGGTGTTCGCACTCGCACTGATCCATGAAGAACAACGTCCATATAGAACATACTAATAGGATCGCCGCAAACACCGAACGAACAGTGTTCGATGTTCGTTAGTGGGCACACGTGCGAACCAAGTCGTTGCGTATCATGCAACGCAACAAATTAGTTCGTGCGTGCATACATGGCTTAATACTCCATGGATTAGGTATAAGTAGGCATTTAACTAAAATAAAACCATTTCGTCACATACAATCGTTTATTCGTCTTGTAAAATACGTTACAAAAGAGTCCATACCAACCAAGATAAGTATTGTGTTCACCCCTCATCGCATCAATTATGTTTAAAATATTCCTGCACATGCAACACGGAACAACCCCTTAGAGTTATAAAAACCTTACGGAAGTTACCCTTCGACACGAGTGCGTTAGTAACGACAGCTTTTTACCCTATACAGTGCTAGGGTAATAAGAGCCTTCCCTAGGAAAGTACCCTTTGATGCGTAAGAGAAATGAGTCTCTTACGACACCTTACCAATTTACTGTACTAGGGTAATAAGAGCAACGACACCTTACCCTTTACTGTACTAGGGTAATAAGATCCTTACTTAGAACTTAGGAAAGTACCCTTCAACTTTGGACGTTTAAGGTATCGTTGCTAACGCACACATTTCGAAGGGTAATTTACATAAGGCTAATTTCCCTTAAAATGAGCCTTATGGAAATTATCCTTCGACACGAGTGCGTTAGAAATGACACCTTACCCTTTACTGTACTAGGGTAAAAAGATCCTTACTTAGAACTTAGGAAAGTACCTTTCAACTTTGGACGTTTAAGGTATCGTTGCTAACGCACACATTTCGAAGGGTAATTTACATAAGGCTAATTTCCCTTAAAATGAGCCTTATGGAAATTACCCTTCGACACGAGTGCGTTAGAAACGACACCTTACCCTTTGCTATACTAGTATAATATCCTTACTTAGGAGAGTAACCTTCGACAATTACGCGTAAGGGAAATGAGCCTTTTTTTACGGAAAATACACTTCGCCATTAGCAATTAGAAACGTCACGTTTTTACCCTTTACAGTATTAGGGTAATAAGAGTCTTACTTAAGAAAGTACCCTCCAACTTTTCTGTGTAAGGAAATTTAAGTAGAATATCTGATAGTAATAAGAGGATTTCCTGCTCTCCATTACATTAATCAATGTTGGTAAGCTGAAAATGCAAACAGGGTTTGCAAGGCTTATCTAACGTTGAAATTGAAAAAATATAATTGAATGTGCAAGAAATTTTATAATAAAATTATTCGATTTCATACAGTCCAATACCGAATAATCATTTTTAGTTTGATTATTTTAAAATAATCAAAGATATTTTACATTACATTTATTGAGCCAGCTTTTCTTTTAATATCAAACTTAAATTTCTTTATTTGATTACAAATAAGAGCACTTGGTCTATAAGTTTATTATCTAAATATCTGAGCAATTATAGTTGAATTTTTAAACTAATACTATTTTACTTTTTTAATTTAAAAGTACGTCTTATTTCAAATGTTTTACTCTCCACTGAAGAAATTTTGTTTTGCTTAATTTGACGCTCAGAATTTGTGCTGTTTAGGTTTACATTTGTGGAAAACATCATACTGTGGAAAGTATAAATAAATGAGACTGTCTATAGCAAATATACTTAAATAGTTTTATCTATTTTTCATACAAGTAGGTACATTTTATGGCAGTGTAATTTTAAGTCATATTGTCTAATTAGTGTTAAGGCGCCGACTACACGACGAGTGAGTATATCGCCACGAGTCTGCACCGTTATAATCGGTTTTTCTTAGAAAATCATTCAATTACATCTCCCGTTATCTATATCATCGGTGAGAGGAACTTCACGAGACGATTTCTTCTACCGTATCGTCGCGACTTGCGACAGATCGAAACAACTTATGGTCAGTCGTGTACTCAAAAACTTGTTACAGTTATTTTTCTGTGTGCTGAGTGCGAGTTCTTTTACGTTAAAAGTGATCGAAACGTTTACCGCGCTTGATTCTCTGATATACGTCATAAACGTGTCGCACTAGACACTCTGAAAAAGTTTCGAATGAATGCGCTTGTAAATCGCGTTAGTTTCGTGATATTGAACTAATCCAAGCTCGGGTTTCTGAATGAAGTATTTCGAGTTAAGATGTGCCAAAGCTTTACATAATAAATTTTGGCAAAAATACTCAACTTCAAATGCTTAATTCACTTACTCTACGCATCATAGCTGCGATATTATCACTATGTGCAGACACGTTGATAGTTGTTATTGAATGGAAGTGTCAGGACGATAAGATCACCGCGATACACTCGCTCTTGGAGAAGGCGCCTAAGACATATAAATCTATTACCGGGAATATAATTTGTAATTCCGTTCTTAGATACAAGTTAGGGGTTTACATTATAATATCGCAAACAAACACTCTTTACCTTTTAAAACGACACCTATGAGCCTAAAATATCAACTAACATTTGTAATCCTAGTCAAGGAAGCCATTAGCAAATAATTTATCGTCAGAGTAATATTAACTTTTAACAACTTTACTATCAGCAAGTAAATTTTATTTTTTAGCTAAATTATTCTAGATAGTTTTTTGAACACTTTTTATATTGTAATTAGCTGAAAGAAATCTGACGATATATCGTTGCACATATGGCCACAGCCTTCAAAATGGACGGATTCAGACATTTCATTATAATAAACTCAACTTTTAAACATTTAACCAACAAAATTGACTAGATTGATAACACAGACTGGTTGGAAGAAATGAACGTAAAATAAAAACGTATTAATGACCCACTAAAATCTTTTCGCTTCAAAAGAAGACCAATATAGAAGTAGTCTGAAAGGAACGGGGTAAATCTATACATGTTTTGCTCACATCACGTAAAACGTACTAAATCGATGTAGATTATTTTTATACATTAAAATTGTGTGTAACTTGATATATTACTTAGGCTTTGTTTCATCGCTATGGGTTGACTATATCGAAAAATATATTACATTTATTGACTGTTAGGCGGTACGAAGTTCGCCGGATCACCTGGTTGTAAATAATTCCTGCTTTATTTAATTAACTATCGCACAGCTTCTGATAAATACCTATTAGCAAAATGATTGCTAAAAGCTAACAATTTTTTTTATATTTTAATTCGTGTGGTAGTAAGTCATGACTGCTGTATCGTAGTCCTCCACGGGATTTTTTTTAAAAGAGACACCGTGAACCTGGGTCTTAGCCAAGGACAATTAAAAGACAGATGGATTTTAGTCAGTAAAAGTCTGACATGAGCTGTAGTTCAACTCTAGAGCAGTAGAAGTATATCATACCCCACCAGAAGTACATAAAAAAATAGTTGGAAAAGAGAACAGATTGTTAGATGAATAATATTTTTTTACGTTGAGAAAACCCATATCATCTTGAGGCAACCCAGAGAAAACCCATATATATATATTAGAATATTACTTCTTGAAATTACCCTACCCGTATCGTAGGGTAAAACCAAGAAGTACAACCGACTTCAAAGCGAAAAGTATTTAGGCTGTTTTATCATAATAAAGGAGTTTCAAGTCTAGAAAAACTTAGTAGAAAAAGAGCAAACCTAACATACAGTCATATAACATCATCTGACCCCGTGTCTGTGGCACTGTCAATAATTGAAATTGTTAATTATTAACCAATACACATGGAAAAAATACGTATGAAACAAGTAGGCTGTGACAGGTGGACTTACGGTCATAATATGTGATCGTTAGTAATTCCGTTTTCCGTTCGAACGTACGAAACACTAAACATCTCTAAATGTTCAGCCAGGCTGAAAACGCGGGCGCGGGGCGGACGCGGCGCAGAAAATTCAAACATAAGAACTTCTTTGGAGTGTCCATAAGGAACAAGCTGGCGCGGAAAGCGGCGCGGCCTGCGAAACGCGAGACACGCGCGGGCGACTCGCGCCTTAGCTCGTTCATAGCGCGCGGCCGCAATGACAGCGCGGGCGGCAATGCAACGGGCAACACGAGGTGAGCGGCCATCTCAAACTAGTTCGACTAACCGCGTGCGTTATGATGGCTCGACTGCGGACAAGCACAACGCCCGCGTTCCCGCACCCGCGCCGCTCCCCGAACCAAACTGCCAGTTTGGCTGAGTGCTAACAGCATGTCACTTTATCTTAGGCCTAAAAGGAGGACTGTCAATTTCATCGTTCGACACAGCCACGGGGTCAGACAAGTTTGTGGCACAATACAATAATAACTTCCCGACGAATACTTACATCGTCACAGTCTCTAGAATTACGAACACTATACTAATAACCCGACTATGGAGGAAAAATAGAATTTATTTAAAAACCGGAACGATTGAAGAAAACACACAAATATAGGAATTTGAACGTTATTGTGTGGCATTGAGTTTGAAGTTCCAAAACCTGATATATGATTTCAAATCAAGCCCAAAAAACATTGCAGTCCATAGTCGAGCATCAGCTATAAAAACACAGTTTCAGAGATTCGCCTAGATCGCTTACCTACCGTATGCTAGTCCTGAGATCCATCAAGGCACTAGCTGTAATAACCCCATGCCTCTGTTTGCCCAAACAACTTCCATAATCTGCATCACCACCTATGGTGACTGTAGAAAAAGAGGTCGAATTCCTTCTATGTTGGACTGTAGACTTTTTACCACCACTCATGAAACCAGTCTCCGAAGGACTCTGTCTAGTCGCTGGATGAAAGTAATCCCCATGACAGTTCGTATTCTCGGTCCACTCGTGTCTATGCTCAAAGAGTTTCGTCGCTCGAAGAGGTTTTGCTACACTCTGGTCGGGTCTGTGTTCTTTTAAAGGTCTTTCTAAGTGAGGTCTTGGTTTTGGTCGAGATTTCTGGTCGGCTGATGCACTCAAATGTTTGGTCTTCGCGTAAGATTTTAATGTATCAGATTCATGAAAATTCTTGCTGCTTTTGCTGGTGGTCGTTGGTAGAGGATGCGTTTTGTTGCTGAAAAGAATGTCGAATAATATATAATTCTGGTCAACAAAGTAGCTTGGTCATAGACTATGGCCTATTGGTCCACAGATGCGTGACTTCATAGACGCGTATTCTTCCGGCGTGTGTACGTCTGCGTGAAGCTTACTGTATCGACGAAGCGGTAGCCGTCGTGCCGCCTCTATGACGTCACGTCCGTGGACAGCAAGCCATAGTTTTGTATGTAAGCTTCACGCAGGCATACACCAAGCTCATAATGACCAGGGGTCGGAATTAGGTAGAGTTATTCATGTACTTACACTGATTTCATACAGCGAAAGAATAAAGTGGATATGCCTCAAATTCCGAGATTAATTATTATTTTAAAGAGCTGTTTTTTTTATGACTATCCGAAATATAATATAATTTCTTCCTGCATTAATGAAGAGGAGGTGGTTAACCTCACCTCAGTTGACGTAGAGAGACCTTTTTTTAATGAAAAATACTAATAAAAATTGTTTGTTAATTATCTATGTTTTATTTCTCTGTAATTTTGTTGGCCACACGGGATTTTTCATTAGAAATCCCGGGAAGATCCATATTAATATCAACATTTCGATGCAAGTACATGAATAACTCTACCTAATTCCGACCTCTGATAATGACGAATACGCGTCCGTGGACAGTAGGCCTATTCGGCCACAAAGTCTTAGACAAACTTACTTAGGTAAAAAATTAAAGTATTTTACATCTTCCTAGCTTCAGCTCGACTTTAAGCATTTCACTGTGAAAAGGAAAAGGACTCTTTCCAATATCCAAAATAAATAAGAAAAAAAGGTCCATTTATTCCTTATTTATAAATTACACGTTTGGCGTAGTGGTTGAGTGATTGGCTGCTGCGCTAAGTGTCATGGTTTCTATTCCTAACCCGTGACGCTTTTGTATGGCGTACAGATAGTTGTTCCAGGTCTGGGTGATACGATACAGAGAGTGAGAGGTAACGATAAAATAAAATATTCTCAAGTAGGCACATTCGAGTAAAGTTTTGCGGTATTATGCCGGCTACTCAATCCTTTAACCGCTTGCTTTGGACGAGTACGAGTAGTTTACGTGTCATATTCGCCAGGGTTATGTGTTTCCGACTGGGCACTCCATCTCGTTTAACTCTTCAATCCCATAGGCATATTGATAGAAGAGCTGACGAGTCTGAGTCGACGCTGACGAGTGAGAGGTCGTGGATGTGCGGCCCTGGCGGAATGAACGCGAGAGTGTTTGTCAATTTTATTTTTAGTATATATGAAACTCGAATATAATTTGTTCAGAATCAGTAACTGAATCGATTCCAATAATTTTTACACCATGTTAGTTTTTTTGCCAAAAATATTTAAAAAAAGGTCGCAGTTGCACACAGGTCACGGAAGGTCATAGCGGGTATTAGGCGCCAGCAAACAGCTGGGTGCAAGTGTAAAACTACCTCTCAGTCGCCTGGATGGGCCGGTGACTATGTATTTTTGCTGACATAACAAGCTTATAACTTGGTGATTTTTCATGATACAGTTATGAAATTTTGTACATAGATTCTTTACATAAAATTACTAGACAGGTGTTTCAGGTTAAGCATATACTAAAAATAAGGTTGTTTAAGACGATCATTCTAAACATTCATCTCTGAATCTTACATACCTGGAGTGAGTCTTCCTAGGTTGTACGGTGTAGGACTGAGCATGCTGGGCTCCCTTAGCCATGATGCTATACAGTTTGTTCCGGTAGTCATCCACGGACATTTGTTTGTCGTCTCTCAATGGGAGAAGGACGTCAGACAGCAATATCGGTTCGTCGCGTTCACGGTGGAATCTAGAAAGATGATAAGAATCTATTATAATGAATAAAATGTTTTTTTTTTTATTAATTTTAGCTTTCGCCTTTTACAGAAAGTATTAAGTTTTCAGTCACTTTAAGTAGAGTTCCATTAGAACGCGGATGTAAAACATTCTAATTTTTATGCAGTATTTGGCAGCAAATGTATAGGGTATAGCCTTCTCAGTCAGTTTCGCCGTGGTAGTCAATACTACAATTATTTATTTATTTATTTACTAAAACTTCATGCAATACAAAGGTACAAAGGCGGTCTGGCGGTGCCTTAAGCATTTCCTATCAGTCAACTAAGTCCACTAAACCATTTTACTGAAATCGCACCTGTTTCAATGATTCCATACCACACATTATCCAATTGCGTAGACACTTGAAATTTTTTTATAACCGGTACTCTCTACATGAACACTCGAGACCTACACACGCAGAGGCATTAACTATTAAATTACAATAGAAAACAAAAAAGCGAATAAAAAAATCACATCACGTAATACAAATTAGAAAATCCTAACTAATATTATAAATGTGAGTGTGGATGTTTGGATGTTTGTTACTTAATCACGCAAAAACAGCTGAACGGATTTGGATGAAATTTAGCATGCATATAGCCTTTGACATGGAAAAGAACATAGGCTACTTTTTATCCCAGAAAAACATCTTATTCCTACGGGAAAACACGTTTAGAGTGCTATAACCGAAGTACGCGCAGACGAAGTCGCGGGCGGACAGTTAGTTTAATAATAAACTACACCAATATGACTAGGAATCAATTTGTAAATAATTAAAATAGCCCCAGAACTTCACTCGAAAAAATCCCGCCAAAAACTAACCGGGCAAAGTCTTAGTAGCGTCTAAAATCATCATCAGCAACGAATGCACAATGGCGCTTTTTAAAGCACATGACAAGAAATTTAAAGATCTACGCAATGACTCGAGATGATTTGAAGGCGCAATTATTTTATTTCTGGCGGTGCTCGCCAAGCATTGCCAGTCTATCCAAGGTCCAATGTGATTATACGTGACAATACCCAAAGGTGAAGAAGTTCTATTTTTTTTTATGCATAGGCTCGTGTTTGGCCACTATCTCACCTGATGGTAAGCGATGATGTCAGATATGGCCGACGATGGCGCACAATTGCCTAGAAGTAACCTATTTACTCTAAAGAAAAAGAAAGACCCCTGGGTTATAGACTAGGTTACGTCTAGGTTCAATACTTACTTTCCCACATACTCATGATCCAGCGCCCGTTCAGCGCTGAGCCTCTTAGCTGGGTTGAACACTAGCAGCCGTTGCACCAAGTCGGCGGCGTCACGCGGCGCGCACGACAATAGCGCCGTCAGCGTGGCGCCGCCGTGAGGGTTGCCGGCTTGCTCGCGGATCAGCGACGAACCGTAGCCGCTGCACACTATCGCTATATCTAAAAAGTTTATTATACGTATTATTTCACATACCTTGTGAAACCTTGAAAATCATTTGATATTTTCAAGAGCTTATTACTGTCATATTCTGTCAGGGAGCGAACCAATTACCATCAACTAGGAACACGTCCAGATTCAGGGATCCTACTGAAAAATTTCTAATGAAAAACCAAGTAACACTGCTCGTTCCGAGCCGACCCGAGGGACATAAATCTACTTACCCTCAGGAGAAGGCCTGGGCAACGCAGACATGATTTTCTCAACCTGGTTGACGGTGGAGGTGCCCGGGAACAAGGGTTTGCCGGTCAGCATCTCACCCAGGATACAGCCGAGCGACCACATGTCGATGCCTTTAGTGTAGCTAGAACACAAGACCATTATAATTTTTAACCCTTTAACCGATTGCGTCGGACTGGTCCGACGAGTGTTTTCGCGTCCTATTCGCCAGGATCGTGTTTCCGACTGGGTACTCCATCTCGTTAAGCTCGTCAATCCCCATAGGTGACAGAAGAGCTGACGATATGAATATTTGGTCGTGGATGTGCGACCCTGGCGAAATAAACGCGAGTGTTTGTCTGACCGACGCGTAGGCGGTTACAAGGTCTTTATACGATCAAAGGTGCTGCACAAACAGCGAGATCCCGAGACGAAATTAGTTTGACTAACAAAACTAGTCATCATCGTGTAGCCCAATGATACCCATAGCTGGACAAAGGCTTTCCCAAACACCGCTACAACGGCCTGTCACTTCCGTTCTTTATATAAGTCCAATTCTCGCGATCTACACTAGATCATCGGTCAACGTTGAGCGCGATCTACACAGCTACGACTAGTATAATACGACTTCTGGCAAATGCTGTTTCGAAAATCAATATCATTAGGCCTACTGTCCACGGACGCATAGCTTTATAAATGAATGAAACTCTGTGTACGAAGCGGCAACGTCACCTGTCGTTGCCGCTTTGTCGACAGAGTTTATTTGTTTATTATTATTTATTATAATCTTTATTGTACACCAAATAAACAGAAATACAGGACAAACATTTAAAAGAATAAGTGCACAATGAGCGGTCTTATCGCACAGGGCGATCTCTTCCAGACAACCTTTGGATGGACTGGGAGAAAGGAGATAGATTTAGGGTTGTCAGTGTACAAACATCAGATATAATACTAATTGTACATTAACACAAATACATACGAATAAATATCAAATATATAGTTGAACCAGGAGAAGAAAGCATAGTTTTGAATGTATCTAAGCTGTGAGCAAACGTACACCAAGCGTCCCGTTTATGAAGCTATGCTCCCGTGGACAGTAGGCCTAATCTACACTATCTAATCTTCCTTCTAAACTAATATAAAGAGGTAAAGTTTGTTTTTCGATTGCCTAAATTTTTTTACCCATAGAAAGCTGCTTTATTCCTCAGTGACATAGGCTATATTTTATGTACGCGAGTGAAGCCGCATGCAAAAGCTAGTAGTTTATAAAACTTACTTCTTACTAGCGATGAGTATCTCAGGCGCGCGGTACCAACGTGTAGCGACATAGTCAGTGAGGCATGGGTCGGCTCCTTCCTCGCCGCCCGAGTATAGGCTCGACACAGACCGGGCTAGACCGAAGTCTGCTAATTTGACTCTGTTGGACAGAACACATATGAAACGTGGGCACTTAGGGCTGTGGTGTTGTTCGAAAGAGTTACCGTACCGAAATCATCTAATGTAATAATATAAATGTAATGTGAAATCTATCATCTTCAAATTCAACTGGGCCGCGTAAGGCCCACTCCCTCTCCTAGATAGGAGGCCGGTTCCCAGCAGTGGGAACATTAAAAGTCTGATTATGCTTACGTTTAAACTTATTGCAACTTAACTTTATTGCACTGATTGGTAGTCGATAGAAAAGAAGAAAGGCACCACAGAAAAAAAATAACATTAAGAGTCACCACACACGGGCCGCCGGCTACAATCACAAAACATCGCCACCGGCATATTTCCTGTAGTTTTCATACATGGCCTTGCCGCACACGGTTGACGCCGGTGGCCGCCACACGCTACAAATCGTCGCTGCTCGCTGCTTGTGGGCTATACCGGCCTCTGAATGCCGACAAAAAACACTGCAACACGCTAGTCGCGCATTTAACCTTTCGTATGCCGTAATTAGAGACACAATTAAAAAGTTATTGTGTCCCGCGTGGATCCACGTTCCGGACATACAACGGGTTAAACCGTCAGATCCAGAGTACATTATGATACATATATTTAAAATAGTAGTAGTGGTCACAAGAGGCTGTCGCATGCTTCAGCAAACTTTGTGACCACAAGTGGCTGTCGCGCGCTTCAGCTAACTTTGTGGTCGCTTCTAGTTTCTCGTAGCGGCGTGCGTTAGTAGCTGTCGTGCGTGGCCCGTATGCGGCTAAGTTTTCGTCATCTACCCTTCATAGTTCATACAAAAAAACGAACTTACCTGCAAGCACTATCAATCAACACATTGCTGGGCTTTTGGTCCCTATGTATCACATTCCCAGAATGTATGTACTTCGTCGCCTTGAGCATCTGATACATAATATATCGCTTATGTATGTCCTTGAGTATGTTACCGCGTTTGATCACGTTATGCAGGTCCGTTTCCATGTACTCAAAGCCGAGGTAGATGTCCCGGTTGTTTAGAGCCCTGGGGTAAGGGTAAGAAGGGTTAATTGTGGTCAAGGATAAAAATGACTACTTCTGAAAATTACCCCATAAAAAAATAGTTTCGGGCGGTAGTTATCATGTTGTATATATTTAGTCAGTAAAAGTCTGACTCGCCCTTCAGCATCCTAGAGCGGGAGAAGTCATTGCATGATTTACCTTCCCAAAAATAAATCAATAAATGGGCTGTGTGAAACATGATCAGCCTTATTTGTACAAAACTCCCTAAACATGCTTATTTGAAAAACAAATTAGAAGACTCTTTGATTCTCTATGGTAAAATTTAAATTAAGAACCTACCAATCAGTATTTTACTGAAATGGTAATTATCAGGGAATGATGGAAAAAATTCTATTCTATTCTATGTAGAATGAGTAGATGAGAATGTAGAATAGGTATAATTTTGTTTTTTTTTTTTTAGATAGGTAATCATCCAATGACTTCACCCACTCTACGGTGGAACAGGACAGTGTCAGACTTTTACTGACTAATATCCACTCCTATGTTCGTTTGTAGCCTTGTATTCCAGGACTCCAGTGTTCCCTTTCGGACAACCCATGGGAAAAGGCTAAAAGTAGATTTATAAAACCTTATTTTAGTATTTATGCGAAACCTGTAACTCCTGTCTAGTATTTTTATATAAACAAAAATACAAGGTCACCGGGCCATCCAGGTAACTAAGGGGTTGTTTTGCACTTGCACCCAGCTGTTTGATTGCGCCTAACACCCGCTATACCTTTTTTTTTATGGTGGGAAAAAATCAAATGACATCCCCCGCTCTTGGGTGATGTTACTAACTAAAAGACCCACCCCCTTCCTTCTAACCTTCATACCGGGAGAAAACTTATTGTTTTACAATTTTGCACCAATTTTCAGTTCATACAATTCACTGACATAGAAAGCTCATCCTATACCGCTGTATCTAGAAGCTTCGAAATTTTGTAGATACAAGTGTGCAAGTAGCATGCATGCCATAGGCTATAGTGGCATCCACCAATCAGGACTTGTGTTCACTAGCTTGCAAGCTATAGTTATCGGCACGGATCGAGTGGGGATCGCTTTGCGCATTCCATACACTGGCGAGCCAATTGTCGACGTTGTTAGATACATGCAGCAAGAGCAGGGAACGAATCACGAGTGACGTCTATGACGCGATGGTGCGGCGAGCCAATCACTGACATTCCCTGCCCCCGCGTCTCACGTCGCACCACTAAAGAGACCGAATATTTGACTTCTTGAAGCCAAATATTCGGTTGGACAACTTGAAGCCAGCGCTCAAGATCCGTGCTGGTATCTATACTTGGATACTTTTGTGCCAATTCCAGGCATGTTACTGGAGCCAAGCGTCTATTTACTGAGGCCAAGGGTCTATTTACTGGGGCCAAGGGTCTATTTCTGAAAAGGAGGCTCGGCCCTTGTATGAAAGGCAACATGGAACGGGGTGGATTTTTTAGTCAGTAAAAGTGACACTATCTCCCGTTTCGCCCAAGGGCAGGGTATGTCATCGGGATGATTCTTACCCACCAAAAAAAAGAGCTCGAGGCACGTATATTTTAGCTTTTATGGGAAGATTTTTGAAACAACCTTTATAATGGCATGAGAGTTTATATGGCACTTAATCATTTTTGAAATTTGATCAGATGGGTAGTTAGGAACACTCCTTGTATATTCTAAATAATAATAAAAAATAGTTACCTGTGTATACTATGTAGCTTCACAATATTTGGGTGGTTTCGGAACGACTGAAGAAAAATTATTTCCCTAAAAGTGCGCTGAGCGTCCGTTTGATTCCGGAAGGCGTCAAATATCTTCTTAATCGCCACCACATCCTTGGTCTTTCTATCAGTAGCTTTCCAGACAATACCATAAGCCCCTTTACCAAGACGCTTCTTAATTTCGAACCTTTTAAGTATGTGCTCATCAATCTCGGACATGTTTTTATCAGGACTCTTTTTTTGAACAGGTTTTTGACCCACATCTTTCTTCCGGTCGTCTTTCTTACCTTGATTTTGATTTTGAGACATCAGCACTTCTTTTCAACACAAACACTTACGCGGTGACTGTAAAATCAAATTCTGCAATCGATACCAATTAAAATTCATGTATTCGCAGATTTCATGTTTTGCTATCAAATGACTGTATAAAATGTAAATTCGAAGGGTATCGTGAGCTTATTTGAATACCAGAAAAGCGTGACTACCATCATTGTCAAAATATTGATTATTTACGCTAAGCAACGAAAAATATATCGATAACAAACTGATCACTGGAAAAACAAACTCAATTTTAAAAATTAACAATATTAAACTGTGCTTACGTAAAAAACAGCAATAATACTTCACAAATCCCATTATACGTTTGCTATTTTTTTATTCAAATATGGATATTTTGCCAATATTACTAGATAGACATCGGCACATTTGAATTCTGTCGGTCGAGTTTCATTTGTTTACGGTCGCCCGCCCAAACAACCTGTCAGTTGCCATGGTAACGAAAAATGTCAACTCTAGTAATGAGGGTAAAGTCACGGTAAAGTGTATAATCGATAATTTGTAAAATTCAATTTCAGTCGATTTTTTATATATTTTTTTCAATTTTATATTACAGAAGTTATAAATTATAATTGCGTCAATTGGCAAATATTTCATGAAACATAAAGTAATGTAGTTTCAGTTAAAAAAACCAACAACTTTTTATTTTTCTCAAACTTTATTTCAAATAAATATTTTTTTTAACATTAGTACAGTAATCCTGGCAAAAACACTCTAATACAGTGAAGAAATACATGTATTAATTGTCTTGTAATACTTTAATGCTTTTACTTAAAGACTAATTTCATAAATGAATAATACTTTTAAATGGAATGATATTATTTTAAAGTTTGTAAATTATTGTTATTATCCTTATAACTAATATAATATATCCTGAGTAGGTATAATTTAGACTTACCGAAGTAAAAAATATTTATCTACGTAACGATGAGATATTTATATCTATTTAAATAGAAAACAAACAGTAGACTCGAAAATGTTTGGATCATGTTTAAAAACAAACATCGAAACTATATCTAGATAAATAACCACAAAAACATAAGTAAAAAAATTCTTATGCAATATAATTTAAAAAAAGAATAAAAATTGTAATAGTAAAAATCCAAACAGAATATAAAACTATAACATTAAGCTATTTTAAAACGATTTTACCGTTTTAATGGAACCTGGTGTTGGCGAAGCGTTTAAACACGCAGTGAGGTAGCTGGCGTGGTATCATGCTCGTTTTTTACAGGTTTGACATGTTTTATCTGACTTTGACAGGCTATTTTTACAACCGTCGATAAGTATGACTCCGACAACCTTTGTCCAGTAGTAGGACATTAAAGGATAAAAAGTACAACTCCTTGACTAGGTACGTATAAAACGTAGGTAAGTACTTAGGTAGTAAGTACGACCAAATTTTAAAATGAATTTCGTAATTGCAAGCATGCATAGGTCAAATATCTGAGATGAATAGGTAATTATCAACTAGAATCTTACTCAAAACAGATTAGCTTCAAAAATTCTTTATAGCCACATTGGGCGCATTGATTTATAAATCTAAATAGTTAAAAATCACAACTTGAGATTCTTCTTTTCTTAAGTTGGATCTAAAAGTTGATTGAAATCCTGCACATTTTATCTATCATATCTAACGACATGAAGAACCAATGGATCGATCCATCACTTAAATGATTGATTGTCATTTATCAGCATAAGAATCACCGTCCTGAAGTCGCGCCTTGTGGCTCTACTAATATTTTATAAAATTCAAAATGAAATTTATATATTATTCGTTGAACATCCGAAGCTTACAATACTATATCTACTTTACGTCTAATAAAGATGTGCCTCTACGTTCTAGCTATCACTAAAACCGCGCTTCCTTAGATGAAAATGTATTATTTCATGTTTAACAACGAAAGTGCGCACATAATAGACAGACAAATAGGGAACATTAAAATAAGTACAAAAGTGATGCTTATTTCCAAAGAAATGTCTTTCTGTATTTCTGTGAAAAGAGCGTTGGAAAAAAGAAATGTAGGCAGATAAGAGTAGAAGGAAAAACAAAAATAGGGAAAAGATATTCTCGATTTTTATTTTTCCCCTTACTACTATAACGTGCTACCGCCATCAGAAATCTGCTGTAAAAACGAAATAGTACTATTTGTTTAGTATAGCTCCGTCTTTCTCTAACGGTGGAATCATGATGACAATTAAACGTCATAGTACTGGGTGGTATTTTAGTAATAAATTCTAACGACCGACAGTCAGGAAAATGGTTTGGCATTGACTGAAATAATAGCTAGTACTTAACTTATGTAAGAGTGTGGTAAAGTGCGCAGTAAAGTGGAGTAGGGAATTCTACTTCACTGTGGAACTGCGTCGTTAAACTGCAGAAACTAAAAACGACAGATTATAAAACCAGTACAAACTTGCCTGGCACTCAAACAAACCTCCGGTCTATGATAAGTCACCTCCAGATCAAAGTTTTCTCACTGATGTTCGATCTACTCTACAATGTTTATAGTTATATTTCTCTATAGAGACATTCCGGAAAGTTTGACCTTTAAAGGGCAGTAATAGCATGTTAATGAGTACTTATAATCCGTATTATGGATCTTTTATTTAGGCCTTGAAGTAAGTTGACCTTGATTATTTGGGGACTAAGGATATAGTATCATTAAAAACCGAAATGCTTTATCTACTTTCTATTTCTGGATAGTCAGAAAATAGACGAGATAATCGAGATCACTTTTCTTTTAGACTAGATCGATCACTTCCACCTTAGGAGACGCGGCCTGTTGAAAAGACGAAGGTCTAAACTACCCGCTATTTTGATCTATTTTGCGGTCAAGGCACACGTCATTATTGAGCGCCTTAAGTTTACAACATTGGCGGATGGATTTTCTTCCTTTCTTCGACGTCCTCACGTCCCATATCGATAGAAGACGGTGTGGGGAGACCGCAGGGCCATTCAAGGGAGTCCGCTTCGTGTGTCATTATGTGTTCAGCTTCCACTGTAACACATTTTAGTCACATTACTATTAACTAAGAACTTGGATTACGAATAAAAAACCAAACCGAAAAATATATGTATAAATCATTGATAGTTCATAATACCCAGATGAATTTTTAACCAATTTCTCGTGAAGTGAATCATAATAAATCAACCCACACACATCAATGCAGCTTATGCGCATTTTTTTTCATAAAAATCTGGCTAGAATCCAAGTTTGAGGATTCTTTTATAGAAATGAAACCTATACTTTTGACTATTTCCGTAAATATGTAGTTTTGACTCATCTTTTAAAATAATAAAGAAAAAAAATAACGTACAATAGCAGGCTTTTATCAGATCAAGAAAGTTGACTCATCGTTATAATTAAATAGGTAAATATTTTAAATTATGTGATAACACATATTCTACTACTTACTTCTGATTCGGTGTACTTTGTTCCCATATGCAAGATCCCAATAGTAAAGAGTCACAAACGTGAGAGGTATCAAGGGCATTAGAAGATACGGTCTTTTTGTCCGTCTGAAACTGTAATAAATATTTCATAATAAGACATTCACTTTGAGTCATCACAATTTTGGTTTGAACTGCATAAGCATTTCTACACAAGTCAATATTAGTGATCGTAATGACGTAATTATATGGACAGATAGTAGTGAGGTTTGATGAAACTTACTCGCTCAAAGCTTATAATCTTAGATAAATAAGAATTACCCAGTTAAGAGGCCTGTTGTTGCAGTAACATAAAAAGTAGTAAGCCACAGACAGGTATCCCTGCTCTTCGCTATTTCCATTGCCATTTGCCGTTCTTGCATTTGATATTGAAGTTGAATTTGTCTCTCCATCTAAAAAAAAACTTTTATTTATACATTTGTAAGATAATACAATAAAATATTTAAAACACGTCTAAGTAATTACCTTAACTTTATTGATAGTTTGTATGAATTCTTGATTCTTTTTGAAATTTTCTTCCATGTTCACGGTAAAGCAGTTCCCCATTTTAAAGTTTAATTATCTTCAATTATTCTTTGTTTAAACAAAAATCACAACAAAACACGATCGACGCCCTACCCTGACTATAAAATTGTGTAATGCCATCAGCTGTTTGTTGTCAAAACATTTTTTCAACCAAAGCATCGTAGCGTTTTATTACTGCTTTTATTCAAACATAATTTATAAACGCATAAATATTCTTTGACCTGTTTATAAGTAATAAAAAAAAATCAATATTAAAAATCTTGATTCTTTACAGCTCATAATCAATAATTTGTAAAAATGCAGACATCACTATTAATATCCCGATTGGAAAAAAAAAAAATTTCCTAGTTTGACATTACTGACATTTACCGTTTTTATTCCCGCCAAATTCCTGAAATCACACAATCTGCACCATTTTTTTGAACTTTTGTGAAGCTCTATTGGTACTAACACGGCAGAATGGGTATTCTAGGCTTATCAAAGTTAATTGCAGATGTTGCACCACATGCTATCAAAGAAATGGAGATAAAGAACTACTTTGGTGAGTTACTGAATCGATATTTAACCTCGACGATTGTTGATTCAACTATTTATTCAGAGACTTATATTGCATTTTATTTTATTATTTACGTAAAAAAACATCAAGCCTATATTCCCAGAAGGGACAGGCAGAGGTTTACGTAAAATATACCCACATTCCAGATGTTATCTTCAAATTCCATGCTTCATGGATTCTCATAGCTGTATTGTTTATCGTTAATTATATTTTTCAGGACGTAAAATTGCCATTGACGCGTATATGAGTCTATATCAGTTCTTGATAGCCGTAAGAAGTGAAGGTAAGACATACAATTTTGTTCTAACACATGCTGAGTGTGTATCAGTTTTGGTGTATGTTAGCAACAGAATATCAGGTTGTAAACCAGCGTTTTTTTGGGGCTACGTTTCTGTGGCACTAATTAATATTGACAGGCCTGTTGGTCTAGTGGTTAGTGACCCTGACTGCTATGCCGGAGGTTGTGGGTTCGATTCCCACTCTGGACAAATGTTTGTATGATTAGCACGATCATTTGTTCTGTGTCTGGGTGTAATTTATCTATAATATGTATGTATTTAGAAATATATAAGTATGTTTATCAGTTGTCTAGTACCCATAATACAAGCTCTGCTTAGCTTGGGACTAGACGGTGATAGTTGTGGAATATTATTATTATTAATTATTCATTTTAACCTTTCATATACCGTAATTAGAGACACAATAGAAAGACAATGAGCCTACGCTTGGTGTTTAATGAATCTTTGGCGATTGCACAGCTTTCTATTAGTGTATGATTTTGTGTAATCAGATCAGTTCTGCCAGAGATTACTTTTTCCAAACATAAACAGTGTTCTTTGTTTATTAACCCTTTGTAGACTTCCCACCTTTCCATAGTCATTTATCACATTCAGTGCCAATTTCAATTTCCATATCTTGAAAAATTAAGAATACTAAGTACTCAGAATAGGACTTGCTAGTTGAGTACTGGGCATGAACAAAAGTCAACTAGGTATAGCTACATATTACAACCACTCAGGAGTGACTAAGTGTGGCAATAAGTCCCCTCTTTGATGGGGATGACTTGATGAAAGAGAACCTAAGAGCTGTCCTGGAACGCAAGGCTAAAAGGAACATAGCTGTGATTTTAGTCAGTAAAAGTCTGACAAGCCCCTGCTCTGTCCTAGACTAGTCAAGTCATTAGATGACATTCCACATTAAAAAAAAAGTGTGCTTATGATTTTTTTAGATATTTCTATTATTTTATGGCCAATATACTCAGAGGCTAATCTTTCAGGCTTTTCAAAAAGTGGTAGGTATAATACATACAAACAATAGTGGAAACCATTTTATGTTAATTAACATTTGAACCGCCTACGTGAGATACATATATCCGACAAACACTCGCGTTTATTCCGCCAGGGTTGCACATCCACGACCAAACAATCCATCTCGTCAGCTCTTTTGTCATCTATGGGGATTGAAGACTTAAAAGATATGGAAAACTCAGTCGCTAGCACCCGATTCTGGCCATAAAAACTGGACCAATCTGGGATTAACAAAATTATGTATGAGCTGTGTTACAATTTGTTTAGCATTTTTATGTATGGTACATAATTTATCTTTTAATCATTCTCTGCAGGATCTCAACTAGTATCCGTAGATGGAGAAACAACATCACACTTGATGGGCACATTCTACCGTACAATCAGACTGGTTGAAAATGGAATCAAGCCAGTGTATGTATTTGACGGAAAACCCCCAGACATGAAGTCTCATCAGCTGAATAAGAGGGCTGAGAGGAGGGAGGAAGCTGAAAAGGAATTGCAGAAGGCTACGGAAGCTGGTATGTTTACTGGCTGAATATCATCCAAAATTTTTCCCGACAAAAGATTTATGTATACAAAATCTAGGAACAAAAATAGGGATAATTCATTTGTTTCTTAAATTTTATTAAGTTATGTTTAACATATCAAAGAAATAGTCATTTGATGATGTAATCGGCCACTTTATATAATGGTTGGCACTTCATGGAATGGCTACCTCAAAACTAATCTAACCTAAAGTTGGCCTTATCATACTCTCACTGCAAAAACCAACAAAATGCACCAACTTTTTTAGGCTACTTACTTTTTGCCGCAGCTAGCTTTGTAAACAAGTGTCGTAGCTGATAACCGGTTTTACCGTAGATTTGTCTTGATAAGACGATTTGATAATTATATTTAAATAATTTAGTTAAAAAATTGCAGATAGTTGGTTTTTACAATAAGAGTATGATATTATGAAATAGTCATAATTTTATAGGGTGACTGGTAATTAGTGACCGATAATTATAAACGTGATTGTACTCATAATTATAGACAACTTTCCCAAAGAAACTTTTTTTTATACTCATTATCTAACCGGAACATGTAGGTACCTACACTGATTACGTACACCACCGAAGGGTTTGCAAGCGGGGCGGGTGCGCTATCACTATTGTACGTGAGGTACACGAGACAACGGCGTTACGCGGCTAACAGCTGAGAGGTCGCACGCGCGCGCGAATTTGCGCGAACAGCTGTTTTGTTATTGTGATTAAACTAATAAGTATTAAAAAAAAGTTTCTTTGAGAAAGTTGTTTGTAATCATGAGTACAATCACGTGTATAAGTATCGGTCACTAATTACCAGTCACCCTATATAGTCATACATTCTACGATATCCCTATGACACATAAGAACATTACACACATACATACTTATACTACTCCTTAATGAAAAGAAAACCAAATTTGTTAAATTTACGATGCCTCACGTAAGGCAGGTAGAAACTAGTGTGCTAATAAAAGGTAAAGAATTGAGTCCTGAAGACACTACAGTGTTCTTGGGTATAACTCTTGATGCTAAGCTTCAGTGGGGCCCACACATAGATAAGTTGTCGAAAAAACTTAGCTCTGCCGCATACGCTGTTAGACAAATTCGAAATCTAACTGACTTAGAGACAGCCCGTTTAGTTTACTTCAGTTATTTTCATAGTGTCATGTCGTACGGTATTCTATTATGGGGAAATGCCGCCGATATCCAAACGATTTTTGTTTTGCAGAAAAGGGCCATTCGTTCAATTTATAAATTAAGTCCCAGATACTCCCTCAGAGATAAATTTAAAAATATTAATATTTTGACTGTGCCATCTCAGTATATCTATGAAAATATTTTGTATGTTCATAAAAATAAAAACATGTTTAAAAAATACAGTGACATTCACAACGTTAATACTAGGAACAAACACAAGTTAGTGGTTCCTGCCACCAGGCTCAAAAAAATAGGACGCTCATTTAGATGCCAAAGTATACATTTTTATAATAAGCTTCCCAGTCCTATTCAGGAACTTAGCATTAATAAATTCAAAATATTTGTAAAGCGAAAACTTTGCCAAAAGGCTTTTTATACTGTAAAAGAGTATCTTGAGGATAAAACGGCTTGGGATTGACCTGCTCCAGTACCTACTCACTATAATTATTATCATTTGAATGTTTTTTTGTTTTAACTGCCTTTTTTTTTTATTGACGATTGTTGTTGTTTTACAATTATGATATTGTATATATATATATATATTATTATTATTTTTTAACAATTATGACATGTTTATTTTTACTATTTGACTGATTTTTTTTTTTTATATACTTACTTTTTTTTTTACAATTTGTAATATTTACACTTTTGTAAATTTTATTATTGTGAATGTGAGAACTATGTGGATTACTCTTTCCTTTTCTTTTATTTTCACATGATGTCTGGCAGTTTTGAGTATTTGATGTGGCCTACCCAAATGTCCTTTCTTTGGCATTGTTCGTCAAGTCGTTGAGCTCCTTAGTAGTCCTGAGTTGAGCTACACGCATATTGACAAATGCTTGCACTGACTGGACAGGTCCACTTAGAACTGTGTGGTTCTTTCTTCAAAAGACCATCTCAGGCTCAATCTGCATGGTTCTCATATGATTTGACCATTACATATTTTGCTGTATGGACTTTAAAAGAGACTTTGACCCCTGAGTTTGTTTCGGTGTTTCTTCTCAGGGTAGTCAGCTAGGAAACACCGGCCTCATCTAGCATTAATTGACGAAAAAAAAAAATTGACGTGTAAAAGTGTTTTTATAAAACCTACTTGCAAAATAAAGATCATTTATCATTTATCATTTATTTATCATTTATTTTTTTTGAAGATAAGGGAAATGGCCACTTTCCATTTATTTTATGAAAAAATATATCATTATAATATTAATGGGATATTAACGGATTCAACACTTCACGCTCTTTACTCCATTCACAGGTGATCAGGAATCTATTGAGAAGTTCAACCGTCGCTTGGTGAAGGTGACCAAGGTCCACAATGAGGAGGCTAGACAGCTGCTCAAACTCATGGGTATACCTGTGGTGGAGGCGCCCTGTGAAGCTGAGGCACAGTGTGCTGCTCTAGTGAGTACTCATAACGTTAATTATAATGTCACTCAGGAATAAAGCAGCTTTCTATCAGTGAAAAAAAATTAACAATTGGACCTGTGCCTCTAGCCAAGTTAGAAACGTTTCGCTTGCGCCGAACGCTTCGAGTTGGCCGCGCCGCCAATTCTTTCGTTCTGACCACGTGACTGAGCGTTGAGATGACGTCATTCCCATACATTTGAAGCTTTCTACTAGCGTTTACGATTGCAGATTAGCAACTTGGCTAGGGGTACTTTCAGACATTACCACTTACAAACAAAAAACAAACTTTACCTTTTTATTATACTAGCGTGGGTTTGCAGGCGACGAGTAAAAGGTAGCTCGCCGTCCTGCCGTCCGGTAACCGCCCAGACCGAGGCCTAATCGTCGATAACGCGTAGTGTTCCACGCTCGCCTCAAAGAGATTTCAGTAAAATTGGGCGGACGGGCGGAATCTTACTGGGGCCATGGGTCGACTTCTGAAAGGCGAAACTCATAGTCCTAGGACGCAAGGCAACTGAAGGGACTAACGTGTGGGTTTAGTCAGTTAAAGTCTGACACGCCTTCCCGTTCCCCTTAGATTAGAAGAAGTCATTAGATGATTTCCCACCTACAAAAATGTGCTTTTACTTTGCTGTTGCATTAATGAGTCACTACTTTCTTAACGCGAATAGACTATAACTTCTGTTTTTAGGGTTCCATAACTCAAAAGGAAAAAACGGAACCCTTATAGGATTACTTTGTTGTCCATCCGTCTGTCTGTCTGTCATGATCGTTTATCTCGAGAATGCGTGGAGGTATCGAGTTAAAAATAAAACCATATACTCAGGTTTGCACTCCCTTGAAGCTGTGACAAAATCAAACTTCTGACTTAACAAAAAATAAGATACAGTCGGTTATTTCGCAAATAACGTGTATTTCGACACTATCAAGGTGATCAAAATTAATATTCCTGTTGACCTGAAATTAGGTATAAGGGAAGACAGGTAAGATTAGGCACAAGTATAGGAAAAAATCTGAAAACTGTAAATTTGTTGTTACGTCACAAAATAAAAATGCGATTCGGAAAAATCTTCATAACTCAATTCGGGTCTTGAACTATTTTCATAGGTAAGTTTTTACGGAACCCTCAGTGCGCGAGTCCGACTCTCACTTGCCCGGTTTTTAATCATTTACAGGGTCGCGTTTGACTACTATTTCTCCTGATGGTAAGCGATGATGTGGCCAACTATGGAGCACGCTTGCCTAGAAGTAACCTATTCACTCTTGACTTGACTATAACACTCCAATAGAGAAGTGCAACGTCACAGTAGAAAAACTATGCGTGAACGATATTTTATAGAAATTGAACCACTTTAAGAACATGCACATAGTATTTTCCTGCATTTATTATTGTACAATATTCCTTTCTTTTTAGTGTTATTTGTTGTTTAGTATATATAAAAGTTTTCAGAATGCATTAAAATTGGTTCATCATCATCATCATCATCAGCCCCCCTAGCCAAGTTACAAACGTTTCGCTTGCGTCGAACGCTTCGAGTTGACCTTGCCGCCAAATCTTTTGTTCTGATCACGTGACTGAGCGTTGATATGACGTCATTCCCGTACATTTGAAGCGTTCGACTAGCGTTGTTTAACTATTGCAGATTTGCAACTTGGCGCGGGGCCCAGTGCGGGTTGGTGAATGTCACTTGTCTTCGAATTTTTGGTTCTAGGACAGTACGGTTTCATCCACGTGTAAATTCATAACTCTTTTAGCAACATGCATTTCATCCCTCCTCTTTACATGACCATACCAAGACAAACGACTAAAGACTAATTTAACAATGTATTTGTTGTCAGGTAAAAGCCGGCAAAGTGTTCGCATCAGCGACGGAAGATATGGACGCGCTGACGTTCGGCACCAACGTGTTGCTGCGCCACCTCACGTTCTCCGAAGCGCGCAAGATGCCCGTGCAGGAGTTCCACCTCGACGACGTGCTCAAAGGACTCGAGCTGAGCCAGACAGAGGTGAGGAAACTTATTGAGACCGACCGAAAGTTTCGGCCAAAAAAATGGGGCCGAACATTCGCTTTGACTGAAATTAGCTTTGAACTGCCGACTGACTATAAATCTTAAAGTCTAACCGTAGGCGCGGGCTTGCGGACGGCGCGCACTATTCCCGCGTGCCTCAAGGTGTTGTCAGCAACAGCGCAGGGGTCGAAGCCTTCTGGGGCCAAGGTTAATTTCGTGAGATAGGTCAGTCCCGATATGAAGGCACGAGGTAACGGGGTGGGTTTTTAGTCAATAAGAGTCTGACACTATCCCCCGCTCCGCCCAAGACCGGAGTTTGTCATTAGATGATTTCTCACCATAAAAAAAACCTGAAAGTTTAAAATCTAAAATCTTCGACACTCCATTCGGGAATCTAACTATTTACCAGCGATGTTATGAATATTTTCGTATCTGAATATGGATATAGGAAGAATATTAAGACCACTGGATACAGATAGGAAATAATTTCGGATTATCCGCTAGTTTCGGATACTTTCGGTTACGGATAATAAAAGCAAAATACAAATACCAAGTTTTGATTTTTATCTATATATTTTTAATATTTGATACTAGCTTTAGCCCGCGGCGTCGCCTGCGTACATAAAATATAGCCTATGGCACTCGAGAACACAGCTTTCTATCGGTGAAATAATTTTACCAATCGGATCAGTACTTCCAGAGATTACCTCCTACAAACAAAAAAACAAACTACCTCTTTATAATCTACTATATAAAAATAAGTCGGGTTTTCCTTCCTGACGCTATAACTCCAGAACGCACGAACCGATTTCCACGGTTTTGCATTCGTTGGAAAGGTCTCGGGCTCCGTGAGGTTTATTAGAGTAGAGTAGGGTAGAGTAGAGTAGAGTAGAGTAGAGTAGGGTAGGGTAGAGTAGGGTATAGTAGGCTGAAGTAGGGAAGAGCGGGAGCGAAGCCGCGCGGGCAAAAGCTAGTATTAGTATAGATAATTTGTTTGGCTGGGCAAAAATATTAGACTCCGCCTTTATCTGAAGCTTTTATATCTTTTTCGGTTATAAATAGATATTTTTTTTTATTTCGGTTATCCAATAGTTTCGGTTACGGTTACGGGGCTCCACAACATTCCTGCTACGAGTAACATATATTTGTCACAACACACACATGACACAAGTCCGATTCGCACTAGTCCAGTTCTTTTTTTGCTGTTTGACACAAATAGCGGACTAAAGCTAAGCAGTTTGATTAACTATCTTATCAATTCAAATAAAGGCAACCTATTTATTTAAATATCTTTTGTATTATCAGTATAACACAATTAGTAGATATGGTGGATATCCCACCATCACGCACAAAACGTTTTGGAAACACATTCATTGTGCGTGCGGCTAGGGAGTGGAATTCCTTGCCGGAGTCTGTGTTTCCTGATAGCTACAACCCGGGAATCAAGTCGAGAGTGAATAGGTTTCTTTTAGGTAAGCGCGTTCCATCGTCGACCGTATCGTCGTTTTCCATCAGGTGAGATAGCGGTCAAGCGCGAACCTATGAACAATAAAAAAAAAAAAAAAAAACACAAGTAATCAAGTCATATCTGTCCAGTGAGAGCAGTGGTGTCCGAGTGGTAGCGGCCCCGACTTACGAGTTGTAAGGTCGTGGGTTCGAACCCAGCCAGACGCATTCATTTGCGTAATGTATTTCATCACCACTGCTCTCAAAACGGTGATGGAAAACATCGTGAGGAAACCGGCATGTCCTAGAACCAAAAATTCAAGACATGTGACATTCACCAACCCGACTGGGCCCGCGTGGTGGATTACGGCCCATTCCCTCTCCTGGAGAGGAGGCCTGAGTCCCAGCAGTGGGGACATTAAAAAGGCTGATGGTGATGATGATCTGTCCAGTTCATCGACCTCTGCATCCTCCTCGGCTGCGACTACTGCGGCTCCATCCGCGGCATCGGGCCCAAGCGCGCCATCGAGCTGATCCGGCAACACCGCAGCCTGGAGCAAGTGCTGCGCAACATCGACACCGACAAGTACCAGCCACCGGAGAACTGGGACTACGAGAGAGCCAGGCAGCTGTTCTTGGAGCCAGAGGTCACTGATCCTAAGGACATTGAGGTTGGTGGTTAGTGACCCTGACTGCTATGCCGGAGGTCGTGGGTTCGATTCCCACCCAGGACAAATGTTTGTGTGATGAGCACGATTTGTTCTGTGTCTGGGTGTAATTTATCTATAATATGTATGTATTTAGAAATATATAAGTATGTTTATCAGTTGTCTAGTACCCACAACACAAGCTCTGCTTATCTTGGGACTAGACGGCGTTGTGTGATAGTTGTGGAATATTATTATTATTATTATATTATATTATTATTATTATGTGTAAATAAATAACTGCCTCGTTACGACTTGTCCACCACTTCGGTTTTAGCGGGGCGGCATCGGTAAGCGGGCGCGCGGCGCTATGAGCGGCGTCTCGTGGCGTGCTTCAAACATTTTCATACTTTTGATCTTACCGCTCGCCGCCCCGCGCTTAGCTACCGCTCACAGCGGCAAAGACAGTGTCGTGGTCGCAAGCGTGACTGTTAAGCAGGGGTCCTGGATTCCATTCCCGAGGCAGGCAAAAAGTTAATAATTGCAAAATAATAAATAATTGAAGCAGCTATTAACATCTAGATTACGCGTGTACAAAAGATATATTTTGTACTTGCGTAACCTAATGTTAAAACTAACATTTTAGTATACACCGCTAAATTTTAATCGTTTTAATCCCGTGGAGGGTCGATCCGGTACATGAAACACTATCGATTTGTAAAGATAAAATTAAAAAATAAAGTACCTTTTTTTCAAAACTCGTATTTTATAAAACGACAGCTGAGCAAGTTCAATGACCTGTAGGTAGTCTGTACGCAACGCCGACTATTAACTACAGGTCATTGAACTCGCTCAGCTGACGTTTTCTTAAAGAAATTAATTTCGTACATGCGTAAATTAATACGAGTTTTGAAAAAAAAGGTACTTTATTTTTTAATTTTATCTTTACAAATCGATAGTGTTTCATGTACCGGATCGACCCTCCACGGGATTATAACGATTAAAATTTAACGGTGTATGTTAGGTACTTGTCAGTTGCCCTTTCCACTACACATTTGAAAACTTTCTACGGATTAGAAAAAATATTTTCTTTTTGCCATTTTTTGCTGCGGACGGTACCCTTTGTGCGTGAGTCCGACTCGAATTTGGCCGATTTTTGATAAAGTACTTTAAAATACAGTTTAAAATAAAATAGTCCACAATTAAATTCTCATTTTCTAGTTAAAATGGTCGGATCCGGACGAAGAAGGTCTGGTGAAGTTCCTGTGCGGAGACAAGCAGTTCAACGAGGAGCGCGTGCGCAACGGAGCCAAGAAGCTGCTGAAGGCGCGCTCCGGCACCACGCAGGGGCGACTCGACGGCTTCTTTACGGTCTGTACTTATATACTATCATCATCATCATCATCATCATCAGCCTTTTAATGTTCCCACTGCTGGGACTCAGGCCTCCTCTCTAAGAGAGGGAATGGGCCGTAATTCACCACGCGGGCCCAGTACGGGTTGGTGAATGTCACGTGTCTTCGAATTTTTGGTTCTAGGACATGCCGGTTTCCTCACTATGTTTTCCTTCACCGTTTTGAGAGCAGTGGTCATGAATCCTTACACAAAGTAATGCACCTGGCAGGGTTTGAACCCGCCTTGCGGTCGGTGAGCAATGGGTAGCTCACTGTCCGGCCGTCCGGTAACTGTCCGGACCAAGCCCAAGTCGTCGACGGCGCGCACTGTTCCCGCGCGCCTCAAGGAATTGTCAGCAACAGCAGGGACCCAGCCGGATCGAAGTCTACTGGGGCCAGGGTTATCCGAAAGGGCGCTCGAGCCCCGGTATGAAGGCTAGAAGGAACGGGGTGGGTCTTTTAGTCAGTAAGAGTCTGACACTATCTCCCGCTCCGCCCAAGGGCGGGGGATGTCAATGCAATGATTTTTACCACCATAAAAAAAAAAAAAAGGGTTTGAACCCGCGACCTACAACTCGTAAGTCGGGGCCGTTACCACTCGGCCACCATAAGAGCAGTGACTGCTCTTATATCTACCAATGGTCATAAATACCAAACCGACATTTTTAAGCTGTACAGGATCAAAATTTTAGAATATCGATTTTACACAGTTTAAATTTAAAAAGGAAGAACTTTCAAAAAAATAGGAAAAAGCTGACGAAAAATTCCACCACTCGGTCGTCATCAGAATGATGTATTGGATCCGTAGTTTCCGTTATTCTCTAGTCAAAAATATATATAGTTATATATTAGTAGTTATATATAGTTATACTATAGTTGGATACTGGAACTGAAAATAATTGACAGGCCTGTTGGTCTAGTGGTTAGTGGCCCTGACTGCTATGCCGGAGGTCGTGGGTTCGATTCCCACCCAGGACAAATGTTTGTGTGATGAGCATAATCATTTGTTCTGTGTCTGGGTGTAATTTATCTATAATATGTATGTATTTAGAAATATATAAGTATGTTTATCAGTTGTCTAGTACCCATAACACAAGCTCTGCTTAGCTTGGGACTAGACGGCGTTGTGTGGTAGTTTTGGAATATTATATTATTATATATTATTAATAATAAAAAATAAATGCGAATATTTTAATTTCACGGTATTCACTCAGAGTATTCACTTTAAAGCTGGGTACATAGCAGTGTAATGTATCAGATACGGTATCAAGTGAGTACGTAGGCACGAGCCCGCTGTGAGCCGCTCGCGCGTGGAGCGCTGTAAGCTCGCAGTGACTCGCCGAGTGGCGGTATCACTGTGAACACAGGCGGCTCGCAGTGGATCCGGCAGCTTGTAGCTAGATAAGCGGTGGACCGTGGACGAGCTGTACCCACTTGCAGGTTGATACAGTTAAGATACATTACATGCAACACTGATAAGTGAGTACCCAGCGTAACGTTCTCGTATCTTTGTTTCAGATATCAACCACACCAAATCCAAAACGTAAGGCCGAGGAAGACAAAAAGAACGCGGCAAAGAAAAAAGCTAAAACCGGCGGCGGCGGCAGGGGACGCAAGCCTAAGTAAACGGTAACACTTTAGACTAAGACATTGTAAAAAAAAAACTGTCAGATGTATGAGGACTCAAGGAAATAAGTATATTAAAACTTCATACATTGTAAGTGGTCGTTCAAGTATTACGTAAGCAGATATTACGTAACAGCGTATTTTTTGCAAATATTAACTCCCCCCTCCCCCTTTTCAGCAAAAGAAAGCAAAGCTCTCTTCCCTCCCTCCCCCCCCCCGGGCTTAAACATTGGAATAAGCATTTGTCAATATGTTGGTTTCGTTATTAATTTATAAGCAGTAATTGTAAGTCTACAAATAAGGATTAGGCTTGAAATAAAGGAAAAAACAAACATATTTCATATTTACACGAATCCATGACTCTAAATCCTCAATGACATTGGATGTTTGCTGCTCAGTGATGTGTGTCGTGTCTATTAATTTTCTTGAGATTCTGGAACATCGACGTCGTTCACTTAAAAAAAAAAAAAAATTTAATACTGCTGACGTAATCACCATCGCCTATGTCATCAAAAATAAGCAAAGCCTTGTAGTGCTTACGTAATACTTGAATATCACCTATGTAAAAATACTGTTAGAACTCGTACACACGAGCGGCAGAAGTGACTGCAGCTGTTGACGCGTTGACGGCTGTCGATGTTAGCCGTCGACATACTGACCTCTACTCCTCTGGACCGGCTGTTCCATATGTTAGACAGAACGAATTTTGACTTATAATGCTGTAGAGTAGGTAGGTTTATACAAGGTGCAGTTTTAAAGGTGCAAAAAATTTCAGGAGGTAACTATGTTAGTGATTCTCGACCCGAATCAATAATAAAATGAGTAGGTAATTTTTTTTTTTCTTATTTATGGAAATCGGTATGTGTAAACTACCTTTTTTAAAACGCAGCCAGTCTGATACCTCCCTTATAACCGCGCTTTCACACACAAACGCAACGATATTTAAAACCGCGCTTTCACACACTTGCACGCAACGATAGTTTCATAAAGCACCAATCATCTCCCGCACGGCACACCCTAGCCACGCCCCCGCGGCCATCGATCAATCGATCAAGTTTATTGTAATTGATGTCGCCGGCGTGTGCATACGTTTGCAATATTCGCCCTCAGGTGCGCCTTCGGTTAACGGTTGCGGTATCTAGTGATGAAAGATGACAGACCAATACTCCAATGTAGAGCTGGTGGAGATAGTCCGCTTGTCTGCTATCAGTGGAGACAGCGTAACGTCCATCTCAAAGGGTAATGCTGGCTGCTATGCAAAGACTCCGCGAGTTTCGACGATTCGCGTTCCCCGGCATGCTGACGGTCGCGGCAACGAAGGCCTGCCTGTCGCCTTGCAGGAAAATATTCTTGAATATTTCGAGCGAAAGCCACGAGCCAGCACGCGGGATGCTGGTCGACGGTTTGGTTTCCTCACTACGGTCGGCAAGTACGTTACGTGAAAAGGTGATCACTAGTGATTAGTGCTTTCGACACTTTAAAAACGAATGTGTTTGTGCTACGAAATTAAAAGAAAATCAGCAACGTCGCTAGACTACTTTGCCTGCAGTGTGAAGGTGGACTTGACTTGCAGCATGTTAATTAAGCATTGTAATTTACACTTCTACATTATATAATAAAGAGGTACAGTAGTGGGGATCGCTTTGCGCATTCCATACATAGGCGAGCCAATCGTCTTCGTTGTTAGATACATGCAGCAAGATCATGGAACGAATCACGAGTGACGTCTATGACACGATGGCGCGGCGAGCCAATCACTGACACTCCCCGCCCCCGCGTCTCACTTCGTAACACTAAAGAGACCGAATATTTGACTTCTGCACAACTTGAAGCCAGCGCTCAAGATCCGTGCCGGTATCTATACAAAAGCACTTTGACGACCGCCAGTCTAGTGTGGTAAATAGTAGAGGTCAGTGACACAAAATAGATAGGTACAGAAGACAATCTCATGTACATATGTACTTCACTTTCTATACCTACGCGCGGTGGACGCACACTAATGAGCGTTTGAGCCGGAACTGTTCGACGAGTGGTCTGAGACGCGACCGAGATATCGTGTCCGTGAGCGGTGTCTATGTGTGCGTTGCTCGAGCGCGCTTTGTATGTAGATTGACTTCTGTACCTATCTATTTTGTGTCAGTGAGGTGGACGGCTGCAGTTATTTCTGTCGTTGGTAACATGCCGCTCGTGTGTTTGAACTCTTAAATGTATGAGGACTCAACGGAACTGAGGATTCAAAGGTATTTATAGAATTATAATCGTTGATATCATCTCAGTTCGTCTCTCTCCCTAGACGTCTAATTGAATGACTATTTCATGATAAATGCAAAAATAAGCTAAATGATTTAGATCGCTAGATAGGTATTGTTTTTGTTGTAATAAGATGTGAACCCCTTTCTACCTCTTTGGGCATTGCGGGCGAGATGTTATGTTAGGGCCTGCGCACACTTGAGACAAGATAGTCTTAGACAGACTCGTCTATGCGAAACAAGTCGGTCCAAGACGGTTTTGTCTCAAGTGTGCGCAGGCCCTTATTTGTAAGACAACTGAAATTTCGTCAAATTCTATACTTCACTACTATGATGATGTTAATAGATGATTAATTAATAATAATGTAAATCTAAATAAGTCGCGATGTATAAACAATACAAGTTTTAAAATAAGGTTTTATGTCCATTAAAAATATTATTTGCGCCCGCGAATCATTTTGATAAACATATAACTTGATTCTGACCTGTAAAATAAAAAAACTTAAGAAAATTTATTAATAAGTCAATATGCAGCTAACTAATATAACTAAAGTATTAATAAGCATTTACCACCAAATTCCTATACCTCAACAAATCACTGCCAACTTATGCGCTGGATCGCATTTCATACTGTTCCTAATGTTATAATTATGTACTAACTAAAAAGATAGTCGGTTTTATTTTTAAAAATCTCTGAAGTATATAGCACCTCTTAACACTTTCCGTGAAAACGACACAGCATGGACTGGTCAGTCCTAAGTCCAAAAAAAACTTTTTTGGACTTAGGACTGACCAGTCGGATATTGTGTAAACAAACGCAAACGCCAACGCTGACGACTACAGCTGAGCGAGTCCAATGACCCGTCGGTAGTTAGTACGCAACGCCGACTACTACCTACAGGTCATTGGACTCGCTCAGCTGAAGTTTTCTTAAAGAAATTAATTTCGTACATGCGTAAATTAATACGAGTTTTGAAAAAATGGTACTTAATTTTTTAATTTTATCTTTACAAATCGATGGTGTTTCATATACCGGATCGACCCACCACAGGATTAAAACGATCAAAATTTATGGGTCATAAATACACGACCCTGGCGTAATGGACGCGAAAATATTTGTCGGTTAAAGAGTTAAAAGTTGCTAACTGGTTTAGAGATCTTTATAAGGCCGAGTAGTCCTAATTTCTTCATCTTGGAATGAAAATTATTGCAAAATTAATTTGTCAAACTGCACAAAACGTGCAGCTGCTGTTATTTGTTGAATACATAAATTATAAATAGACAGTCGCAACATGTGACTTACGTTTAATTTGTGACATAGATTTTTTAGAAGGGTTATCTCGAAAAAATTTGAATCGGTATTTTTTTCTCTATATTATAACTCCTGCGATTTTCTTTCATGTGCGAAGTCGATTGCGAAGAAAGTCTTCTATTTTTAAGTAACAATCTGGTAATACTCGCTAAATATTCGCCAGTGTTTGATGGTGTAACATTTGTTCGCACGTGTTTTTGGCAAAATTATTGTGTCTTTTCCACAAATGAAGAATTGAAATAATTACTAAAAAAAATTGTTCATGAAATAATTACTGTTTATGAGTCTGTATTTGATAAGAACTATAAATATGTAACTTAAACCATTTGGAATAAACTTTAATTAAGAATGGATATCGTTGTTTTCTTTCTGGATTTCTTAAAGTCGCCAAAAAAATAATTTGTTTTTTGATAAATGATATTTATTTTGCAAATAGGTTCTAAAAACACTTTTAATAATAAAATTTTATTTAATTTTTTTTTTTTAATAAATAAAATTCATTTATTTCAGGTAAAAACCCATATTAGAGAACAGAGTTGAAAAAATATGCATACAAATAATAATAATAAAATAAAATTAGAATCCTACTACACTTTTACACGTCAATTTTTTTTTTCGTCTGTTTAAACTAGATGAGGCCTGTGTTTCCTAGCTGACTACCCTGAGAAGAAACACCGAAACAAACTCAGAGGTCAAAGTCTATTTTTAAAGTCCATACAGTAAATATGTAATGGTCAAAATCACATGAGAACTATGCAGATTTGTCTGAGATGGTATTTTGAAGAAAGAACCATAGAGATTTGAATGGACCTATCCAGTCAGTGCAAGCATTTGTCAGTATTCGCAAAGCTCAACTCAGGACTGCTAAGGAGCTCAACGACTTGACGAACAATACCAAGGCAAGGACATTTTGAACAAAGATGTTCAACACCTACATTTTGTAAACCCACCAAACTGCGTTAGGGCGGAAACTGCGTTACTTAGTCAGCCGCGCGCCCCAATCGTCGCTGCTCGCGCCCCTCGCACTGCTTTCTACGTAATAATACATTAAAGTTCTCCATCGTTGGGCGAGCAAAGACAATCCCCACAGTTAGGGGTTCTCAGACGGTTCCGATCTTCAGTATTTGTGCAACGTTTCTCCGCAGAACATGTCCTATCTTCCATCCTGCATCACGTGCCCATTTACCTATTCACGTAGGGACCTAAGGACAGCATCAGCGGACGGTATTGCCATGGCTGGATTTTGGGCCAGGCAAGGAATTTAACTATTGCCATCGATAGGCTACGAAGAACGACACGACTACATGCACACCGTTAAATTTGAACTAGCGACACTGCTCAGGTAATAATAATCCGGTTCCCGCTACGGAGACCCGAGCACACCACACACGCGTATATACACGCCCGTGCCCAAACGGGCGCACAAGCAGACGCAGACGAGGCCCTAACAGCGGATCGAAACCGCGACACGCAGCGCCGTAGTCAATCGCTCAACCACTGCACTAACGAAGGACTGAGAACAATAACTCGTCGATATCTATTAGCGCATATTGTTCCACGTGCGCCTCAAGGAGTTGTCAGCAAACCGTAGGGGCCCAGCAGTGTCGAAGCCTACTGGAACCAAGGATCTGTTTTTGAAAGGAAGATACGGTCCAGGTACGAAAGGCTACGAAGGAACAGGAGTGTAGGTACTACGCGTTCCAAATGAGAATAGGACCGAAACCTATGTTTTGACGTCTCGTCGTACTGTCAAATCTAAGAAATTTTTTGGCAAAATTGAAGAACTTAGAGATGAGTAAAATTGAAGAACTGGATTCTGATTAAACTTTTTTCGTTCACAGTTCATAAATAAATTAAATTTTTCGCAAATTAATTAATATTTAAAAATTTCTTTCCCCGATTTGACAGTAAATCGTGACGTCACAACATGGCGGGCGATCCTATTCTCATTTGGAACGCATTGTAAATATAGGGAATAACGGAAAAGTTTGTTTATTTCCAATATTCATAGACTGTGAAGAACTCATTTACGTTCTTGGTTAAATACCCTTTAAATACAACGATCAATATTTTTTCAATATCTATGCGGACGCGTTGCTTGGTGTTTAACCGAAATGGCGCGAACTAAGTTTGAGTGGTGCAAGAATTTGCAGTAAAACAAAAAATCGTGCGAAACAATGTTTTATTTCTAAAACACGTAACATTTACAGTACATAGTATATTAAATACATCTCACTAGGAGTAACATTTCATCATTTTAATACATTAAACGCATTCACTTAAAATTAAAGCACACTATATCAATAAATATCTCTCATAAGCCAGTTCTAAATCAAAAGTTAGCTAAGTCGGACTAGCTTAACCGAGTTGATTTATTATTGTCAAAAAATAAAAATTGGCTTGGATACTGAGTCCTTTAAGCCATTCCTACGTTTGAATACCATTAGAACATTCTAATGTTTTTGCAGCATTTGACAGCAAATATATCAAGTCAAACTTCGCTGAGGCGGTCAACCCTATAATAAAAATCTCAGCTCCATTTTTGCCAAGATCGCGCCCTTTTCAATGATTCCACTAATTGTCCAGTTGCGCACACTTGATATACAAAACCCCTGTTCTGACGTATCGCATGCGGAATAATTGTCCATGATTCACAAATATAATTATCTGTTATAATATTCTTAATTTGTTACTAATTCATTTGTCCCAAGTAAAACAATTTTTTATTATTATTATTAAACCAACCAACTTAGCTATGCTGTTGGTTTGCACCTGGCTTTATAGTGTGCTACACAAAAAGCATACAAACTCATTTGTTTGAAATTCTGTTCCATTATAAAACCTTCTTGCTTCATTTCTTATTGCATCTGCTTTAAATACAGGTTAAATATACTACAAAAGTGAGAAAAAAGCTATTCAATCGTTTGTTTTCTAAATAATAAATGTTTGTAGTTCGCCGTTTGGTGTATACGTTCTTGATTTTATAAAAAATAATTTATTTAAAAAAAAAATTCTGGCGATAAAAAATGAGAATTTCTTTCCTGAAATCATTCTTATCAAATAATTTAATAACTTAATAATATAAAATAACAATTTTATTTACATAGAGATTTTTGTGGTCCACTCATCCAAAAAAGTAACATCATAAAAGTCATATAAAATATAATTTCATTGATCAGCAATTAAAACAGGTATAATATGACATTGTATGAACGACAAGCAGATTTTAAGCCATTCATACGAAATGGAAACGATTTAAACCTGTGCGATCCCACCCAATAGCAAGCAGTGATGCAATCGTTGATAGTGAAGCGCACTAGTTTCTACTAGACTACTGCTACTAGTTTAGTGTTTTAGTTAGAGTCTATTCACTCTACGAAGACACCTAAATTGGTATCGGACGGGAAGATCGCAGCAGGTAAATTGTTCCAATCTAAATTTGAATAAATTGTAGTAAATCAATAACAGCTACGCAACTTACGTAACTTTTCAATAGTAAAAATTATAATAAGACGAATAAATATTCGTTACAAAGTACCGAACAGGTTTATCAAACAGGTCAAAAACAGTTTGCTACATCTCCAAATCCACTCATCCTTACTACAACATAAAAATCAACCAAAAAACAAAGGAACGACACTCAAACGGCTTCTAAAGAAACAAACAAAAATCTTAAAAGTTAGCTTTCAAGAAGTTGATAAGCCCGTTAGTGGAGCCATCGTGGCTTGACACCGGTGTCTTGTCCTGCAACTCCGGCTCTATCGCCTTGGCAAGCTGCTTGCCGAGCTCCACACCCCATTGGTCGAAGGAGTTGATGTCCCAGATCACACCTTGAGTGAAGATCTTGTGTTCGTAGAGGGCTGTGGGAAGAATGAAATATAAAATTCTAAATTCATAAAATTCAAAATAGGCCTACACGGGCTTGGGCACTTATAAAACGTCAGAAGCTAGTGCACGGTTCCAAATTGGTCGTTTCCTATTGATAACCGGCAAGAAACTCCATGGTTATATAGAAAACTAGATGGCCCGACAATCGTTGTTCTGCTATATTAATTATCAAAGATAATGGAGGTAAAAACAACCTACGACCTATTCTCAGCCCTATCATAATATACAGAAAAAAAAAACATAAAAATCGGTCAAAAGGCCGCTCAAGTAGGTACTTATTACGTAATAGTACATTGTTACACTAGGCTTTAACACTGCTTTTCATTACGAATACGAGGAAACTAAAAATAAAATAAAAAGTTTGTAAAACCTGAGTCGTTGTACCTATGATTTTAAGTAGGTATCTGTCTTCTGATTTAGGCGGTAAAAGGTATTCCACTACTGCTTTAGCCTCTTCTCTTATGAAATTAGGCGTTAAATCACTATTTTAATCTGATAAACATGACGTGTTAATACAAATCTCTGTTGTACGGAAACGTAAACAAAACTCGAAAAAACCAACGACTGATTGCCATTTTCCCGCCATTTTTTTTTTTTTCTGCGGCCGGCCAGCTATTCAGCCTCATTCATGAAAAATTAGAAATTAATTGTAATCTTTTAAAAATAAAGTATTTTAAAGAAATAGTTGAACAAATAAATCACTTAAAATATAACATTATTTAATTAATACTTGTCTTTAAGTTATTTCAATTTTATATCGCGCTGTGATTGACTGGCTGTATGGAAAATTGGAACATGGTTCAATAGAAATGTGAAGATAGAACTAGTTTTTTTTTTAATAATTTGACAGCTGTCAGTTGTAAAGTAAAACTCCCTAGGGATGAAAAGTATCACTTTCAGCCCGCTCCTCAGGCAACTTCAGACCTACTTTCCGAGTATGAGTAATGAAAAATTTTTTTGCTGTGTGAGAGGGATCTCACAAATTAACAGTCCTCGGTCTATGATCCACGAATGATGACACGAATCCATGACTCTAAATCTTCAATAAGATTGGATGTTTGTTGCTCAGTAATGTGTCTGCTCATTTTTGTGTGATTTTGGAACATCAACATTGTTCTCTTAAAAAACTAAAAAATATACACTGCTGACCGAATCACCGTTCAGACCTTCATTCCCCATGTCATCAAAAGTAAGTAAAGAACCCCCCACGCCCATGTAGTACTAACATAATACTTGAATGACCTCAGGCCGTTTAGGAGTCCTATAAGAAACACTGACACGAGGTTTTATGTAGATTTAGATTAGGTAACCCTTGGTGTTTGTATTGGAGGATCTTAGTGACCACAGTCACGTTCATAATCATCCTGACATCGACCTTATTTGTAACACGGTAAAGTTGATATTTGTTTGACAAGACTACCTACGTACCAATAAGAGCTCCCAGAGTGAACGGCGTGACTTTCTTGACGACGTTGGAGTTGGTGGGGCGGTTGCCCTTCAACACCTTGTGGGGGAGGATCTTAGCGACCGTAACCATGTTGTGCATCATTCTAAATTTGACTGTATTGGTAAGAGAATCAAGTTGAAATTTCTTTAAAAGACTACGTACCAATAAGAGCTCCTAGAGTGAACGGCGTGACTTTCTTGACGACGATGGAGTTGGTGGGACGGTTGCCCTTGAACACCTTGTGCGGCAGGATCTTAGCGACCGCGTCGGCTGCCATGCCGGACTTCTCTAGTTCCGCTTTAGCCTGGAGAGTGAGAAAGATATAAAATTTCGTTATTTGAGGAATGTTGTACGCCTTTTTTTGAGTTTAGAAGCTTGACGCTAGAATTTTTTTTTTTTATATTATTGTACTTAGTGCTGGGATCTTAGTATCGTAAGTGTCAAAAACACAGTGTTTGTGACCTAAACACAAAACTGCGATGCAACATCGGCGTCTCATCGTAAAAATGTACGAGCTCGCACGACGCATCGCAAGAACTTGCGAATTGATTCGCATCGCACATTGTATGGTCGCTTTGCCGCTCGAAATCGCATCGTATTACCGTACATACCGAAATAGCAAGCGACAATCATCAAGCGTCAAGCATTATTAGGGTCAATACCGTTACGCGGGCGCGATCCCACACAAAAGTTCTCCGTCGCCACGACACGACTACATGCACACCGTTGAATTAAACTAGCGACACTAGCGAAACGAAATTAGTATCTTTAAGAAAACGTCAGCTGAGCGAGTTCAATGACCTGTAGTTAATAGACGGCGTTGCGTACAAAGTACCTACAGGTCATTGAACTCGCTCAGCTGACTTTCTTAAAGAAATTAATTTCGTACATGCGTAAATTAATACGAGTTTTGAAAAAGAGGTACTTTATTTTTTAATTTTATCTTTACACATCGATAGTTTCGTGTACCGGATCGACCCTCCACGGGATTAAAACGATTAAAATTTAACGGTGTATATACTATTATATTAATAAAACCGGGGTTGAATGATTGCCTAACACTGTACTTACCTCGTCAGAAGACTTGCCCTTCATGAGCGCTTCAGTCTGCGCCAAGAAGTTAGCGAGCAGGATCTTGTGGTGCACCCCGTTTGAGATGGGGTTGTGAGTCTGTGCGGGCGCGATGAAGTCGCACGGAATCAGTCTGTGGGCCAAAACATTAATTACATTATAGAGGGTTATTTGTTGTGTTACGCCGATCCCAAATAAAATGGGACAAGGGCAGGAGGAAGAAGAAGAAGAAGAGGGTTATTTGTAAAACACTGGCAAACGCTCAAGACTATGTAACATAACATCATAAACAACAACTTTTGTTCTATGACTTTTTGAAATTTATCATATTGTTCATTAGATTTTCATCCAAAAATAAAATATTTAAATAGAACGTTCTAATTATTACGAAGTCTATGTGAAGCAAGCGATAGCACAATAGCGGAGGGGAGCGAGGATAGGGCGGCGGGGGTGCTTGATGCGCTTGCATCGCGTCATACAAATGTAAGTATAGTAAAGTACAGAGTTGAAATGAGTTAGAACAACGAAATCTTGAAGGTTTGTTTTTGGTAAAAGGATTATGTTTTATAGAAAGTCATAGAACAAAAGTTGTTGTTTATGGTGTTACTAATACAGTCCTGTAATTTATTTTATTTATTTATTTATTTTTAAAGAAAGCTTACAGACTAATAACATTTTCTTTTTCTATATAGGTATGGAAAATTACTAATTAAAAGCTTCCACATATACACATCTTATACTGCATTGACTTTTAATTAAAAATATCAATAAAATTTAAATTGGACCCACAAAAGGATTATGCCTGTCGTTGTCATTTAATATCGTAGATAAAAAGCAATTAACTAAGTACAAAACATAATAAATAATTATTCGTGACTACTATCTCCAAAATATTCCTTATTTAGGATTTTTCTAATAACTCTGTATAAAAAGAGAAACTGACTGACTGACATATCAACACTGAGCCACAACTACTGGAATTAGGAGTGTGAAATCTATTACATAGACGAGCACTAAGAGAGGGTTTCCCAAAATTCGCCCCTAAAGGGATGAAACAGGGGTCCAAACCAGGTCAGAAGTAATTTTTTTTTTTTTTTTTTATTAGCATATAAAACATGTACAAATGCAGTGAGGCCCTGACTTCTGTGCTAGATGGGACACCTGTGTTACAGGAATCAGTGTCTTCTCCCAATTATTTAGTGCAAAAAATCCATTAAAAATTGAAGAAATACATTATCTTACAAAAAACATTTAAAATAGGAATATTTCATTCGATCAAATTTAGAGAACAAGAATGTCATTATGTTATTAAAATAGTTGTATAATAAGGTGAGGGGGTGGTGTTAGCAATAGCTTTAGAACAGTATAATAGTGATATATATAAAAATATTATTGTACGTACGATATCTCGGAGGACAAATAATATGAAAAGGTTTGTTGTACCCAATTGTAATAACTATTATGGTCGAAGATGTAGAGAGTTTTTAGTTCCAACCATTTTTAATAACCTTCCAGTCGATATAAACAGCTGTGCGTCTACAAAGGCGTCTTATAAAAATAAAATACATAAGTACCTCTTCAAAAAATTTTGTCAAACCCTCAATGATGAGGATATTTAGAAAGTGTTATCGGTGAATGTGTATGTTTGTGCTAGACAAAATGAGCTACATCTGTCAACAAACTGCTTTGCAGTTTGGCAGAGGTAATATTTATAGTGTGGAATATGTATTTCTGTGAATAAACTATTATCCATTTCATTTCATTTTTTTTTTCATTTCAAAAGTTTATATATGTAGAGAAGCCTACTTTCAGCAGAAGCTAGTACATATAAAAATGAACCCCTATTTCTCCTGGTCACGCTATAACTTAAGAACGACTGGATCAATTTTGATAATTATATTATAACTGATAAACTTACTTATATATTTCTAAATACATACATATTATAGATAAATTACACCCAGACACAGAAAAAATGATCGTCCTCATCACACAAACATTTGTCCTGGGTGGGAATCGAATCCACGACCTCCGGCATAGCAGTCAGGGCTACTAACCACTTGACCAACAGGCCTGTCATTTCTTTTTTGTTTTGTTCACCAGCATACAGAAAAGGTTGTAGTTAGGTTAGGGTAGATAGGTAAGTAGCGTAGAGTTGCGTAGGGTAGAGTAAGGTGGAGTATTAGTTCCTCATGAACTGACCTGGTCCCCTGGTGTATCAGCTGGTAGAAGGCGTGTTGTCCATTGGTGCCCGGCTCGCCCCACACGATGGGTCCAGTGCTGTAGTCCACTTGGGCTCCTGAGCGGGTCACGTATTTTCCGTTGCTCTCCATATCTCCTTGTTGGAAGTAGGCTGCAAATCTATGTAGAAGAAAGTGTTTACAGAATTAGTTTCTAAATAGTGTTGTGTTTTGGACTTTAGTCGATTTTGGAGTCTTTTAGTATGACTATAAGGGAGGGGATTCTACTAAAGAAAATAACAAAATAATAATTGTAGCTGATGCTGAGTTATTTATGCTTGGGCTACTATAAAGGAGCCTGGTTCTCGCAACACAGGGAATCCTAGTGTGTGTTCCAGTCAATACAATAATTGTTTATTAACATCAAAGGTTGCTGCAATTTAACAGTTTTAAGTTATGTGTTGTGTGTGTGTGATGGTGTGTTGTTTTGTTGTGTGTTTCGAACTGCACCATACCCACCCGCTCGCACGCTCCGCCCTCCCGCGTATATATTTGCAGTTGTATTGCAGTTGTGTCAACTGCATTTAAACTGCACTTAAACTGCAATTTGCAGTTGGATTGCAGTTGAAATGCGGTCCGTCTGTTTAGACCCTAAATTGGACAAGTTATTTACCTGTGCAGATACTGGTCATAGGGTAAGAGCGCGTGCGTCTCAGCGCCGTAGAAGTTAGAGTACCACACGCCGAGCAACGCCAGGATCACGGGTGCCTGTTGAAGGAATCTTGTATGAGCTAAATACTTTACATTTATTGTGTGTACAACTAAGCGTCCCCGCAAACGGGCCACAAAAAAACGCCGCCGCAAACGCCGCACACTGAATAAGCACCTCCACACAATAGGCATCACAGACAGTCCCCTGTGCAGAGCATGCTTAGAGGGGGAGGAGACAATTACGCATGTGCTCCTAGACTGCACAGGTGTCACTGAAATACGCACACGAACCATAGGATCCCCGAATTCCCTTATAGATGCCCTGAAAAACCTGAGAGGCCTAATCTGCTTTTGGAGAGAGGTGGGCTGGTTGGAATAAGTCCACACAAGGTTATGGCCGCTATGGCCCACGTACAAGGGTCGCATAGGACTAAGTGCGGAAACCATACTTAGACATAGACATAACGCCGCCACAAAAAAGCTAGAAGCGGCCACAAAAAAACGGTGAAGCGCGCCACAAAAAAGGCCGCCTCAAAAAGAAGCTTTTTTTATCCGTCCGTCGGCGGTCCGTCCGCGGGGACACTAAGGAGCTGAATTCCCTGCCAGAGTCTGTGTATCCTGATGGGAGCCTGATAGCTACTTAATTAAGGGTGTTTTTAATATCGTGCTGTTCTGAATTGCTCCGCACGCGTAACCCCCGCAAATGTCCATTTCATACAAGTATTTATTGTAATGCGTGTAATACGCACGCGGGACGAGTTTTTTTTTTGCATTTTAAAATTATCTGCACGATATTAAAAACACCCAGAGTCTGTGTATCCTGATAAGTACATGATTTAAAAGAGTGTCCATGGAGTTTCTTTAACATTCTTCTCCATAGAAATCTACGCTTTAGGATGTGCAATTGGCATTATTTTTCTGACTTCTTGACAATATTCTAAGGTGGTTTCATCCATTTGCATTTGGCTTTATAACGGCCTCACCTTCAGTTCGGTAACATAACTTTATTACTCAATGTAATCTATAATATAAAAATGAATCGCAAAATGTGTTGGTAAGCGCATAACTCAACAACGCCTGGACCGATTTCGCTAATTTTTTTTTTTGTTGTGTTCGTTATTATGAGGAGAAGGTTTTTATGGAAAAAAAAATGAAAATTAGGGTAGTGTAGGGTAGAGTAGGGTAGAGGAGGGTAGAGTAGGGTAGAGTAGAGTAGGGTAGGGTAGAGTAGGGTAGAGTAGAGTAGGGTAGAGTAGAGTAGGGTAGAGTAGGGTAGAGTAGGGTAGGGTAGAGTAGGGTAGAGTAGGCTGAAGTAGGGAAGAGCGGGAGCGAAGCCGCGCGGGTACAGCTAGTAATTTAATATAAGTAAGTATTATTTTATACTGAAGTGAGCGATTTTGATACCGAACCGAAGGTGAGGTCGTTAAAGAGCCAATGACAAATTCAAGTGGGTGAAACACCGTTTTTCAACACACAAAAGTTACGAAGAAAAAATAAATAAAATGTCATATAAAAGTATTCACTAATTATTGAGAGGAATTTTACGTAGCCATTATTTGAGAAAATTGGTGCAAAAAACATTGCTTGCAGGTGCACACAGTGGCGTGCCCGCCATATAAGCCAAAAAGCCCGGCTTGCCCTACCAAAACCTCACCTAATTCATAGAACACGACCAATCAATTAATTCTCACAAAAATCTAAACTTTAAACTTCGCGCGCTTACGCGGTTACGCTAAATTGCCACTGTGTTGTGCGGCGGAATTCAAAAATCATTCATAAGACGATACCAGGGCGAAGCGAGGATGCCATTCTGAGCGAAATCTCTCCGATCTCACTCTAACACTTAACAAAAGAAAGAGATGAACACTAATGTGTTGTTGTCTTTTTCTGCCTCAAAGGCTTTTATGAGGCTTTATCTTCTATCTCTACTTTTGATATAAAAACGTCAAATTTTGAGTGTGTGTGGGTGTAATTTGTTATTGTGTGCAAATGCTCGTCGAACATTTTGTTCTAAAAAAAAGCTGGGCTTTGGTAAATTTATGAATGTTTTTTTTGACATACATTTTTACGCATATTATAATACGAGGCGCCCTCTATGACGCGTAAAGTTGTACGAACTAAAAAGTACTCAGTTCAAATTTGCTTTGATCGGTTATCGTGTTGTACGTACTAGGGAATGCAAACCGGTTAACTCGAAAACCGAAAAACCGGTTTTTCGGCATATTTTTAATGATTAAAAAAACCGGGTTTTTTTTTTCAAGTAACCGGTTTTTCGAGTTTTTTTTATTACTTTCAAATGGGATTATTTTTTAGCAAACATTGTTTTAAAACGCTGTTGAGGCTTGATATGAGTCGTAGGTTTGTTTATTAATATTTATGTACCATAGTGATAGCTACACCAATTGTACAGTTTTTCTGTTTACGATCATTAAAAATCCAGGCCTGCCGCGTGTTGTGAGAAAGGCAGTGAATGCTGTCAGGGCCAGAATTAAAATCTCGTAAGGACACTAAAATTCTTATTCGCAAATAGAATATCCACCGTTGTTACTCATCATAACATCATCAGCTTAAACGAGTCGCTTTTATAGAAGAGAGTAAAAAGATCAAAATCTTTGCTTGTTCGTTACACTGATGAAAAACTCAGGGATATTCTTGCTACCGATGAGAAAATTTTCACAATCAAGGAATATTACAACAAGCAAAATTATCGGATGTAAGCTTCTAACTGTCAATGGCGACTACATCACCCACCTTCGGTTTGCCGACGACATAGTAGTCATAGCTGAGACTACGGAAGAGCTCAGCACAATGCTCAATGACCTCAGCAGAGCTTCCGAAAGAGTGGGTCTTAAAATGAACATGGACAAAACCAAAGTCATGATAAACAACCATGTAGCACCCACTCCTACCAAGATCGGAGACTCTATACTCGAAGTTGTGAACGATTACGTCTACCTCGGACAGACAATCTAGTTGCGTAGATCTAATCTCCGTCGAATCTGACTCGGCTGGGCAGCGTTCGGGAAACTGCGCGGTATCTTCTCGTCTAATATACCACAGTGTCTCAAGACGAAATCAAGACAATGACCAGTGCGTGTTGCCAGTGATAACATATGGTGCCGAAACGTGGTCGCTCACAATGGGCCTCAACAGAAGGCTTAAAATCACCCAAAGAGCAATGGAAAGGGATATGCTTGGAGTTTCCTTGCGTGATCGAATCAGAAATGAAGATATCCGCAGGAGAACCAAGGTTGCCGACATAGCACAAAGAATCGCCAAACTCAAGTGTTAATGGGCAGGGCACATTGCCCGCAGAACAGATGGCCGTTGGGGCCGAAAGGTTCTGGAGTGGCGACCGCGTACTGGAAGACGCAGCGTCGGAAGGCCTCCTACAAGATGGACCGATGACCTGGTGAAGGTTGCGGGAATCCGATGGATGCGAGACGCACAGGATCGATCATTGTGGCGACACTTGGAGGAGGCCTATGTCCAACAGTGGACGTCTATCGGCTGAAATGATGACGATGTGTAAGCTTCTAACTCCAAAGAACACTCTCAACAGGTTATCAGAGTCCTGAACGATCATCATGCGGCATCAGTAATGGTTTGGTGAAGGTATCACGGAATGACCAAGGTTCATTTTCGTGAAAATGGGCTACTCTAATTTCAGCTAAAGATTATCAAGAATTCAAGATACTATCCTAAACGCCATAGCAAAGCCTCTTAAAGCCTCTCTCTATTTGATAATATACTAGGGGTTTTTCAGCAAGACTCAGCTTCCGGTCACAAGGCACGCATTACCCAGGCTTGCCTTGCAGCGAGTGTTTCGGGCTTCATTAAGACTGATGATTGACCTTTAGCTAGCCCAGACCTCAACCCGTGAACTACAAATTGAGATCTATATTAGAGAGCATGGGCTGCATGTAACAATATCAACAGTGGACAACTTTCCAATGATCACCGTGCGTAAACAGATGACGCGTGGCCTGAACGCTTAAAAGCCTGTGATAGGGCTAATCTACACTAATACTAATACTTGTATAATAAAGAGGTAAAGCTTGTTTTTTTTTTTGTTTTTATGTTTTTTTGTTTGTAGGAGGTAACCTCTGGAAGTACTGGTCCGATTGCAAAAATTTTTTCACCGATAGAAATCTGCTTTGTTCTTAAGTGACATAGGCATTATTTTATGTACGCAGGCGAAGCTGCGGGCTAAAGCTAGTGGTGAATATTTTGAGTAGAAGTATATATTAACTTCTAGCTTAGATTCTATGTATTCATCATTCTGAGACATTCGTTATTATGAAGATGATTTTTTTTTAATTTTTAACTGGATTCATATTAGGTATACAATATATTTTTTAATAGATAAGTTTCAAGATAAGTTTAAAAATATATATTTAGAATTTCATAAGCAAAAAAAAATTAAAATTTTCACTTGTAAATAAATTTAAAAAAATAATAATTTTAAAACCGGTTACCCGGTTAACCGGTTTTTTTTAGGAAAAACCGGAAAAAAAAACCGGTTTGTAATTTTGGCGGTTTTTGCATTCCCTAGTACGTACCTAATTGTTTTGATAGTTTTTTTTGTTTTCCGTCATTTAACAGTTTATGAATTCGGAAACTATACTTGTGGTTGTGTGTGGATATTATTATGTGTGGAATTGATATTGGCCAGGTAGGGTTTGAGTTTTAAAGATTAATATAATTTTGTAACTTTACTATTTTGAATATTTCTCAGAAAAGTTAATAACAATGCTTGGAATACATCAGGTATGACTGAAATAACTTCGCGAGTGCCATGAAAATTCTCAAAAGTACTTGAACGCTGTTATTTCATTCTTTATTTTTGGTAAACCGCCAATAGAAAGTTGGTTCTCTTTCTCGACAGTTAAGTGATAAGTGTGTTTTAAAAAAGCGAACAACGAAAAGCTACCGCTGTTTCAATTGTGAGTATTTGCCAATAATATTACATATTATTATAAAGAACAAGTGTTTGAAACACCAAGATTTCAAAAAAAATATGTATTAGTGACACATTCATAACTAGATGGCGTTGGCGTCAAAAAAGTAACATTAGATTCGGTTGTTTTATTTCACACTCAACTCAACCTTACATTAGATATTCATTAAGTTCAAATTATTCGTTTTAAAGTATTGGCTGACCATCCCGGCCGGCCGGCACTCGACAACAAGGGCGGCTTTCCGAATTATCTTTGATTGCAATTGAAAATCAGCTGTTGGTAGAATTAAAACGTTCACAAACTTTTTACGCTGGTGTAAGTAATAAAAACATTTTAAATAATGATAGACAATTTGAATTAGAATACAATTTTTTTTTTCTATTCATCTAATCAAACTTCACGATTATTGGTATGATGATAAAGTTGTTGTGGTGAAGCTTTTGTTATCATTATTTATTACTTACTATTAATATTATATTTGTACCTTTCAAAATGGAAATTACAGATACAATAGAAAGACAATAGGTGCGCGAACGCCGGCGTTCGCTTGGGGTTTAATGAATTAATGTAGCAATTCAGAAAAATCAGCATTACTGCACTGATGACACGTAGCACGAGATTTTTTTTAATAGGTAAGTAGTAGTTAGGTCAAGATTCCTTGGCTTGCCCCCTGTAAAGGTATCAGGCACGCCACTGGGTGCACAGTGTTAATGGCAACTGGAAAAAGTCGTTTAAAACTACGCTATTCTTACGTTCTTCTCCAATGGTGCGGTTGTGAAGTGCGTGTCCATGAAACTGGCACCTTCCAGCAGCTTTTCGAAGTTATCATACCCGATGTAGAGCGAGATCGACAAGCCGATGGCTGACCACAGCGAGTACCTTTGGAAGATAAGTTTCGTATTTTTACAACTTTCACACAACGCTATCTAGTGCCAAACTAAGCAGAGCTTGTGCTGTGAGTACTAGACAACTGATAAACATACTTATACACCGCTAAATTTTGACCTGTAGGTAGTTTGTACGCAACGCCGACTACTACCTACGTGTCATTGAACTCGCTCAGCTGACGGTTTCTTAAAGAAATTATTTTCGTACATGCGTAAATTAATAAGAGTTTTGAAAAAAAGGTGCTTTATTTTTTAATTTTATCTGTACAAATCGATAGTGTTTCATGTACCGGATCGACCCTCCACGGGATTAAAACGATCAAAATTTAACGGGGTATATGTCTAAATACACTTACATCATAAACCTGTAACAATCCAGATTTTTTATCAAAAACTTGAACAAGTTTGGGTTTAGTTGGGATGAAGTTCTTGTCAAAATCACGGGTTTGCTTTGTTTTATGACAAATAAAGCAATTTAAATGAAACAATCCATCATCATTTGCAACTACGGTTTATGATGAAATTGAGTTTAAAATAGGTCCGGTTTTTCATCAAAAACCTAGGTTTTTGATCCAAAACCTTTTGTAAATGGGAAATCATCAAATAACTAGCTTTTGCCCGCGACTTCGTCCACGTACATAAAATATAGCCTATGTCACTCGGAATAAAACAGCTTTCTATCGGTGAAAAAATTTTAGCAATCGGACCAGTACTTCCAGAGATTACCCCCCTACATACAAACTTTACAAATTTTACCTCTTTATAATATTAGTATAGATACCTCTCGGCGTCAATGCTTCAGGCTTTGAAGCTTCAACTCGACGGCCAGGGGCCGTATTATGACCTCTTAAAACCATCATGTTTTCGGTGTGAAAAAGAGACGGAGCTATACAGGACGAATAGCACTATCCTTTTCTCACACAGAAAACATGATGGTTTTAAGATGTCATAATACGGCCGCTGTTCACATAACAATCGACATGAGATGCAACACAATCTTTTAAAAGTAATTGGATACGATCTTACCTGCCTCCGACCCAGTCCCAGAATCCGAACATGTTGTTAGCATCGATGCCGAACGCTGTCACTTTCTCCGCGTTCGTCGACAGAGCCACGAAGTGTTTCGCCACTGCTGATGGCTGGAACAAGATAGAATTCATGTCATCGGCCAGGTCAAAATAGTAGCATGATGTAACCGCTTGCGTTGGATTGGTCCAACGAGTGCTTTAGCGTCCTATTCGCCAGGGTCGCGTGGGTACTCCATCTCGTTTAGTTCTTCAATCACTATAGGTGACAGAAGAGCTAATGAGTTGGATTATTTAGTCGTGGATGTGTGATCCTGGCGTAATAAACGTGTTTGTCGGATATATCCGACATAGAAAAAAATCGAAATAAAACCTTTTTAATATTGTCACAGATTTTCTTTTTTAACTAATCACCTACCGACCTTCCGGTAACTGTAACTCAACAAGCCATTGTCGGCGCTCCCGCCCGAGCCGTCGTCGCCGGGATTCCGACCCCGATTTTCGGCCACCGTAGGCGCGGGCTTGCAGACGGCGAGGAACGGGTAGCTTGCTGTCCGACCGTACGGTAACTGTCCGGACCGAGCCCAAGTCGTTGACGACGCGCACTGTTCCCATGCGACTCAAGGAATTGTCAACAAATGTAGGGGCCCAGCTGGATCGAAGCCTACTGGAGCTAAGGTCTGTTTCCGAAAGGAAGGTCCCCAGGCTTCAACCCCGGTACGAAAGGCAAAAAGGAACGGGGTGGGTTTTTAGTGAGTAAGAGTCTGGGGATGATCAAGGGCGGGGGATGTCATTTGGATGATTTTTACCTTTTGGGGGATAAAAGCTTGATGAGACTTACATCTTTAGCTGCCTCCAAGAACCAGGTCTTGGCCGAGGTGGCGTTGGTGATGGTCTCCTGCGTGGTGAAGGTCTTGGAGGCGATGATGAACAGCGCCGTCTCTGGGTTCAGCCGCTTCAGGACCTCGGCTAGATGGGTGCCGTCGATGTTGGAGACGAAGTGTACCTGCCATTCGTAATTATTGAGTAAAAAGAAAAATATAAAGATTTCTTTTAACCGACTTCAAAGAAAGGAGGAGGTTCTCAAATCGATTGATTTTTTTTTTTGTTTCTTACTTCAGAACTCCGTCGTTTATGGACCGATTTGCAAAATTGTTTAAGGGTCAAAATAACTTTCATTTCGGAAGTCGGTGTTACAAACAAATAATACCAGAAACACCGACTTCTGAAATTAAAGTTACTTATTTTGGTTGTTTTAGTTTTTTTTTTTTTTTGTAGTGATAATAAACTTTATCTTTTTGTAAAAGTCTTTTATTTACAATTTTCACACAACGCCATCTAGTACCAAACTTAGCAGAGCTTGTGTTATGAGTACTAGACAACTGATAAACATACTTATATATTGCTAAATACATACATTTTATAGATATATTACACCCAGACACAGAACAAAAATGATGGTGCGCATCGCACAAACATTTGTCCTGGGTGGGAATCGAACCCACGACCTCTGGCGTAGCAGTCAGGGCCAGTAACCAATAGACCAATAGGTCAGTCGATGTACGGAATAGTAAAAGATTTAACTTTGTCTATAGAATAATAAAAAAATATATAATTAAAATTACCTTGAGCTGGTTGGCATAAGGCTTGAGCGCCTCGGTCACCATCAGAGGGCCGAGATCGGAGCCGCCGATACCGATGTTGATCACATCGGTGATCGACTTGCCCGTATATCTAGAAAAAAGGTTGTGATGAGAAGAAACTCTTATTTACATGTTGTTCGAACCAGAAGACGAAGAAGACGGTCAATAAATACTGTAATTTTAATGATTTATTTTTTTAACAATGAAATTAAATATCGTTGAAACGCCAAAATCGAATAAAATCAATAATACAGTAACAACCAATGAAATGCTTTTAGTAGCTACAGTGATAGCATGACGAGTGACAGGGTAGAATGGAAGATAAAAACGTATTGCGCCGACCCCAAATAAGATGGGACAAGGGCAGGAAGAAGAATACTAGCTACATTGTCTAAAAAGATTGATGGCAGCTGATCTTAAATTTTTAACCACCTACATCGGATATATCCAAAACACTCTCGCGTTTATTCAACCAGGGTCGCACTTCTAAGACCACATACTCTCGTCAGCTCTTATCACCTACAAGGATTGAAGAGATGGGAGTTCCCAATTGCAAACACACAGTCGCGCACACCCTGGCAAATAGGACATGAAAACATTCGTCGGACTAATCCGACACAAATAGTTAAAAAAGAAGTTATTTTTTTATTATTCTTTTAAACCTAAAAAAAAAATAATCAATATTTACTTCGACTCATTTCGATATACCTATATCTTAGAAATTGATCACTTCATGATACGGCCAAGTAAAATTGGCTAGATTGTTTTAAACGTTAAAGTATGATGATATGTCAATCCTCATTTGGCCTACTGTCTTTAGATCTTTTATTATCATAGAAATCCTACACTAATGATATGGCCAAACCTTATGCCCGTTATACACGCTAAGGTATAGGTACCTGCCAGGTTTGCCTGTACCGTTGAGTACAGGTAAACCGGAGCGTCTACGTTGCACATCTGTCCAGGTTAAATACAAGCTCACCTGACAGGTATAACTGTGCAGGCAAATCTGTCAGATCGCTTTTAGCGATAAGACCACCCATTGTGGCACCCTATTAATTTTAAGTTTCTTATGTAACTGCTTTATTTTTGGTGTACAATAAAGAATTTATCTATCTATCTATCTATATACCCTAGCGTGTATGGCTTACGATCCTTACCTTAAGATCTGGTTACGACATATCGATATCAATATTTTTATGACACTTTCCTAATTTATACTCATGAACGTACACTCACCCCTTCCACTGGCCGCTAATAACTTGTCCGGAGAACTCCTTCATATGCGCGAGGACCGCGTTGACGTCGGGAGTCACGTCCTTGCCTCCGACCAGGATGGGACGGTTCTGTCTGTTGCGGAGAGCAATGTGTAGCACCGCGCGGTCTTCCGTGAAGTTGATCTTTTCACCTGGTTATACAAGATAACGGCGCTTTACTTTGTATAATTTACTAGTTTTTGCAGCTTCGCCCGCGTACATAAAATAAGCACATGTCGCTCAGGAATAAAACAGCCCCCCTAGCCAAGTTACAACCGTTTCGCTTGCGCCGAACGCTTCGAGTTGACCTTGCCGCCAATTCTTTTGTTCTGACCACGTGACTGAGAGTTAAGACGACGTCATTCCCGTACATTTGAAGCTTTCTATAAGCGTTAACTATTGCAGATTAGCAACTTGGCTAGGGGTACTGCTTTCTATCGGTAACAAAATTTTAGCAATCGGACCAGTACTTTCAGAGACCTTTTACCTCTTTATAATATTAGTGTAGATTGTTTTCAACACTGCTGCTCAGTAGTCAGTGGTGAAAGAAAACATCGTTAGGAAATCGGCAAGTCTTGTTTTAGAACCGAAAATTCGAAGACATGTGACCTTAGAGAGCAGGCCTGAGTCCCCGCTGTGAGAACTTATTATACACCGTTAAATTTTAATCGTTTTAATCCCGTGGATGGTCGATCCGGTACCTACATGAAACTCTATCGATTTGTAAAGATAAAATTAAAAAATAAAGTACCTTTATTTCAAAACTCGTATTAATTTACGCATGTACGAAATTAATTTCTTTAAGAAAACATCAGCTGAGCGAGTTCAATAACCTGTAGGTCGGCGTTGCGTACAAAATACCTACGGGTCATTGAACTTGAAATTTAGCGGTGTATAAGATTGATTATACGACACTATTTTCATTATATGCGAAACCTGAACATAGTTTTTTCGGAATCAGTAACTGGATTCCAATAGTTTTAGTTTAGTTTTGCACCCAGGCACCTAATGCCCGCTATGACCTACCGTAACCGGTGTTGTACTTGTGACAATTTTTTTAAATATTTTTGAGACCACATCTAACATAGTGTAAAAACTATTGGAATCGATTCAGTTACTGATTCTGAACAAAATGAATATATTTGGTTTCGCATAAACAAAAAATTATGTTGTAGAAAGTCTAAGGAAGGAAGGACGTTAGCGCAGTGAGTGTGAATTGTTTACAAAAACGCAAATTGAAAGAAAATAGTGATAAGAGTCGGGCGATCGAAATTTACACTTCCGCACATGTATCGACGTTCTTCAACATTTGATTTTTTTGTGCAATTAATACTTTTGTCAAAAAAAAAATATTTAGCAATTTCGCAACTTTTCCCTACTCCTTCGAAACGGCTTGGACGTTTAGAAACATTTTTACACATAAAAATTGGTGGTTAAATATTCTTCAAAGTGAACATTGCATATGTAAATCAATCAATATCTCGCAGAGAAAATGGATTTAAAGCGCTTTCCGGGCGCTGCTGGCCGCAAATAAATGCACAGATTTGCATACTGCCGCCTAGACGAGTGCGAGAGTTGCGTTCACATAATTTCAGCCAGATGGTTCAAGGAACTATACGCCTTAATTGTTTTACAAAATTTTATATTTTTACTCTTTAGCCGCCTACGTCGGATATATCCGACAAACACTCGCGTTTATTCGGCCAGGGTCGCGCATCCACGACCAAATACTCCGTCTCATCGCTTAACAAGATAGAGTAGGTACCCAATCGCAAACACACGACCCTGACCAATAGAACACGAAAACACTCGTCCGACCAATCCAACGTGGGCAGATAGGCGACCAAACACGGTCACGCAAGCGTCAATTAATTCCATCAATCATGAATGATGGTTTTCGTCAATAAGTACTAAAACCGTCATTCAACGCATTAGACGGTAGGTTTTTCGTCAATCAAGGCTTTGACTGTGGCAAAACTAGCAGCAAAACCTACCGTGTAATGTTCGCCTTAAAAGGTTAAAATGAGTAAGTATAATGCTAACGTAGTAGTTATTTTGTGTTTTAGAATGAGCATACCAGCTCCATCATATCACATTTGTTTTGAGAGATAATAGAGAGGATTGAACAAAAGTAAGGTAAAGGGCTATTGCACTACGCGTTATTCAGCACACGATATTTAGACTCGTCTTATTTTTCCGAGTAAGACAGCACGACGCGATCGACTAAGACTGTCTGAATATCGAGTACTGTAATAGGCCCTTCAGTTTGCAGTGGGCAAAAATATGCAAAAATACATTAATAATAATCATGTGCTCTAACCTGAGAACATAGCATCCCTGGCCTTTTCCACGTTTCTGCTCTTTGCGAGGTTGAGCAGCAGCCCCCACAGCTGCTCATTAACTCGATTCTTGGAGTAGTCCAGCAGAATCTCCCCATCGTTGGGAGTTGGGATGCGGAGACTGAGTACAATTTATTCATTAGAAAAATGGTTGTAAAATTTTGTTTGTAATAGGTTTTTAATACAATATTGTCCTTAAATGTAAAGTGGCAGAAAATAGGGAATATGCATAAAAAAAATATTTAATACCTAACCAGTTCATCAATAAATATACAAAAATAGAATATTGTTAATATTCTATTGTGTGTAGTGAAAACAATATTAAAATTGGTAAAAAACAAACAAGAAATAACATTTTAGAAAAATAAGCTGTTTTGAGGAGAGCTTCAAAACATTTTCTATCACCACATGACACTGGCAGAATAGTCGACAGCGACTCAGTTGCCAAAGAAAAAAAAAGAAAAAAAAAACATTTTCTTTGGCAAGCATATACTTAGGTGTGATTTTATTTTTAGGCGTGATGAACTTTAACATCAAAAACCATGTCAGACAGACTTCTCTTTCTTATTGGCAGATCTGAAGCTGTATTATAACTTAGTCGTTGATGATAATATTTCTTATAAAAATTAAAAACTTTTCCTTATAATGAAGTATAAGGAGCTTTCAAGCCATATTTTATGGCTATGAAAGCTGTCAAATAAGTGGCATCTTTCCGGGACTTCCTCAGGGAATTATACTGAGCCCAGTAGAGGTAGAGTCCTCCTTATTTACTTCCAATCTACCAACATACGCTGATCATATTTTTAAAAATCTATTTATTTGTTAATTAAAGTTTTTATTATTTAATTTAGCAAATAAAACAAAAATACATGCATATTCCCTTTTTCCTACCTAGTTCTAAAATAGGAACATATGTATTATAACTTTACAGTCTTGTTCTTTCCAAAATGCAAAACTTATTAATTTTTTTCTGATTCATGTATTTATGTACATGATTATAAAATATATTTATTTATGCAGTCAATGCATTTTGAAAAGGCTAGGAATAATTTATCACGTAAATAAATAACATTAGGAAGTTTTATTCAGAAAATACTAGAAAATGTCCAATCATCATTACTTTTGATGGAAACTGTACATCTGAATATCAATATATTGCCGGCTTACTGCAAGAACTTTTTAACTGATAAATACAAAATTTTTAATAAAGTCACTTTTAGTTTTGTATTTGCCAATGAGTTATTTTAGTAAGCCAACAATAGGTATATTATAGGTGGTGTTTTGCACCATATCATTAAAATATTAATAGTGTATATTTGAGACAACTGGATAATTTTTAGGCAACACTCAGTACTTAATTATATTTTTTTCATCTACATAAAATATATATGGATAAAAAATTTCCTTAAGGTGGTCTAGCAAAATTATTGCTTAACAAAAACTTTCACATTTTTATAAGGCGTTAATTTTATAGGTAATTAAGTTTATAGATTAATTTATTTATCTATCCACTTAATAAATCAAAGGTGACATAAGATAGCACCATAAAGTAAACAATTGAAACTATTTTATCGATTAGTTAAATGTCATTGCTATCAAATTAATACTATACAATAAAAAAAAATGACTGATGCGCGACCTTTGCAATTACTCTAAATGTCGATGATATAACTCCAAGAAACTAATAGAAACACACGGTAAAAACTAAATTAATCTATTGAATATAAATAGAACTATCAAATAACTTCAAAACCGACACGTTTTTATTTATAATAGCAATAGAAAACAATTTTTATAGCCACAAACCTGAATTTATTAAACCGATCGGCATCTTCTTGAAATAATTGCTGGATATTTATTTTGTCGGCATTTGCATCGTAGAACTTTTGGATTTCTACAAATGCTGGGTCTTGTCTCAAATTAACTTTAGGATCCATATTTTTAAGTGTAATCGAACAGGTTTTTCGTGAGTGACCGCTGAATAACTGTATTGTTCCTGATAACAAACGTCTTTTTGACATTTCAAAGTTATTTGAAGGTTATTCGCGTTTTGTTTCTGGTCTTGCTTGTATTCACTTCAAAACTTTCACTTGTTTTCTTTAATTAATGTAGAAAATTATTAGTTCTTAAATTCTTATTAGTAGACCCTCAGTAAAAAATTAAAATAATAATAAATTTTAACTAACCAGTATTATCTGCAGGGTTATTTTTTTTTATGTGAGAATCATCCGATATCTTTCGCCCTTGGGCGGGACGCAAGGGCGTGTCAGGTTTTTACTGACTAAAACCCACTCCCAGTTCCTTCGTTGCCTTTCATAGCAGGGTCGGGTTTTCCTTTCAAAAGCGAACCCATGGCCCCAGTAAGCTTCGACCCTCAGCTGAGCCCCTACTGTTTGCTGACCCTCCCTTGAGGCGCACGTGAAACAATACGCGCCGTCGACGACTTGGGCTCGGTCCTGACGGTTACTAGACGGTCAGATGGCGAGCTGCTCCTTGTTTAAGTCCTAATTAAGGGGCCATAGTAGCGAGTTTAATGCTGTGCTACAGGTCGCGCGGTGAATTAAGATCGCTCGGTGAAAGTAGTGGGGGCAATCGGCGCATGTGTACAATTGCGCACAGAAATTCTTAGTAGGTAGCTTTTTAATTTCGTATGTTTGAACCTTAGTAACATAACTTATAATAACACTAGATTTAGCTTGTAATTTATCTTGTAAGTAGGTAAATTCAGAAAAATTAAAAAATTTTAAAATTAAAAAAAAATAATTTCGTTAGTTTCTTTCTTAACCTAACAATTCACGTCGTAAACCATTTTTCTGGCTTGCCGTTTTAAAACTTTATTTTTAACAATTTTTTTTTACGATCTACGTATTACTAATACAATAACACAAGCTGTACGCAACAGTACCCAAGTACAACAGTATCCAATGAGACGCGAGAACGCAACGCGGGAATTGAAGAGCGACTCTATCTACCAATGACGTGTCGCCGACGGCGCACAACCGCCCACACGTCGCCAAATAGACCTTAGAATTGAATACTGCGCATGCCCCTTCCACTTTTGCCGAGCGATCTTGATTCACCGCGCGACCTGTACTAAGAAATTCTAGATGAAAAACCTAGATGCAAGTGTTTCCGTTGACCGTTTAGTTTTAAGTTTAACCAATTCATTTTGAATGAATCTATTTAGATATAATTTATTTCAATTTTATTTTAATCAAAACCAAAAAGCTGAATACCATCTATGCACGAGTTTCACGTTCCGCCAGCAGTCAGGAATGTCTTAGCTCTGTGTGCATGGTTGATGGATACATAGGCAATATTAAATTCTTGCCCTTTAGTGAATCTGAATAAACAACAAAGCACTGTAGATACTGTAACACTAAAACCACCGTAGCCTTGTGGGTGATTTTTGTTATATTAGTCCTTTCAGTTATTTTACCTCTGCAAATAATTTATCAGCAACCTTATCTATGACTAGCTTTTGCCCGCGGCTATATCTGCGGCGTACATAAAAATATACCCTACCTAGGTCACTCAGAACTAAAACAGCTTTCAATCGGTAAAAAAAATATTTGCTATCGGACCAGTAGTGGCCTACTTACAGAGATTATTTCCTACAAACAAAAAATCAAACTTTGCCTCTTTTTAATTAATATTAGTGTAATTTTTTTTTAAATTTATTTCTTGACCATGGATACAGAGTCATTCAGTCGCAATGTAGATTAAAGTTGGAGGTGTTGCCAGTGCATAAAAATAAAGTGTTGCAAGTTTTAAAATAAAACAAATATATACTTTTTATTAACTTTAATCTTTTATTTCTTTCTTAAACAAAACGTTGTTATATTCTTTATTGTACATACACTAGGAATTACTCCTGTATCGTGGTTTCGTTCACAAACATGTCAACTCATATACCTACACAAGATACCCAAACTCGCAACAATTATCTATAGTCCTGTAGGCCATACAGATATCCTGTATGTGTGTTCTGAGCGAGACTCGTACGCGCGATACGTAGCGCCCTATCGCCTAGCCACTGCACCAGTCGTGTCTTCGAATTTCGAGACTTTATTACTAAATAATCAAACTTTCAAGGGCTTTGATCAAATCTCTACATTATACACCGTTAAATTTTAAGCGTTTTAATCCCGTGGAGGGTCGATCCAGTACATGAAACACAATCGATTTGTAAACATAAAATTAAAAAATAAAGTAGGTACCTTTTTTTTCAAAACTCGTATTGAGCTGAGCGAGTTCAATGACCTGTAGTTAATAGTCGGCGTTGCGTACAAACTACCTACAGGTCATTGGACTCGCTCAGCTGACGTTTTCTTAAAGAAATTAATTTCGTTCATGCGTAAATCAATACGAGTTTTGAAAAAAAGGTACTTTGTTTTTTAATTTTATCTTTACAAATCGATAGTGTTTCATGTACCGGATCGACCCTCTACGGGATTTAAACGATTAAAATTTAGCGGTGTATATAGCATAGGTACCTATATTTTTCATAAAGTTTCTCTTTCAATACAAATAAATATGGTCACATACAAGTAATATCACCACATAAACACAGAGTTACACACACACAGATATACGTCACCTCAATTGCCACAGGGTTGCCAACCCTCTAAAATAATGTTAAATGATACAAGTTTATATTTTCCACTTCACTTTAAAAACAATGGGTGGGCTGTAAAATCTTTTTTATTACATAAAAAAATCAAAATAATTACACTCTTTCAGCCTGTATAAGTCAGGTAACTGTTTAAATATTTAATTATTTTAAGCCTAAGCTCCTTATATTTATTGAACATACCACTCTGATATGGTCCAAACTGGTCCTGATAATATAGATTGGCTTTGTGACATTTGTCGGACAAATGTTTTCGCGTCCTATTCGTCAGGGTCGTGTATTTGCGACTGGATTAATGACGTGGATTTGCGTTTAGCTCGTCAATCTCCATAGGTGACAGAAGAGCTAACGAGATGGAGTATTTGGTCGTGGATGTGCGACCCTAGCGGAACAAATGCGAGAAAGTTTATCGGATATATCCGACATTGGTTAAAAGGTTAAGCAACCCATGGGGGTTTAATGAATTAAATGGGAATCCATTTAATTCATAAAACCCCAAGCGAACGCAGGCATTCGCTTTCTCATTCTCTTTCTATTGTCTTTAATTAAGATATTCGAAAGGTTAAGAAAAAATAACTCTAATAATGTTTTCCATTAATCAGTTTGACGGATTTAATAAATACGATATCAGATAAGCTTATACTATAAAACACTCTATACTCTAAAGAGATAAGGAAACGTACAACTCGATAAAGATCGAAGCGCAAAATAGATAGGTTTAGGCGCTCGAGCAACGCACACATAGACACCGCTCACGGACACGATATATCATATACACCGCTAAATTTTAATTGTTTTTATCCCGTGGAGGGTCAATCCGGTACATGAAACACTATCGATTATATGACGATATCATAGTCGGCGTTGCGTACAAACTACCTACAGATCATTGAACTCGCTCAGCTGACGTTTTCTTAAAGAAATTAATTTCGTACATGCGTAAATTAATGCGAGTTTTGAAAAAAAGGTACTTTATTTTTTAATTTTATCTTTACAAATCGATAGTGTTTCATGTGCCGGATCGACCCTCCACGGGATTAAAACGATTAAAATTTAGCGGTGTATATGTCGCAGTAAGATAGATGAAGCCGTAATATAGTTATATCATACCATTAACTACCTATCTTTACTTTTTTACACAATTTATTGTACCTATTCTGTTTTTAGCATTTTATGTTATAGCGGCAACAGAAATAGGTACATCATCTGTGAAAATTTCAACTGTCTAGCTATAAGAGTTCATGAGATACAGTCTGGTGACAGACAGCGGAGTTATAACAAGAATCTGGCTTTTACACTTTGGGTAAGTACGGAAACCTAAACACACAACGGTAAAGGTACTCATTGCGCACTCGTGTGCCACGTACACGGATCTGGGCGCGTCGGTCTCAATATATTTAATATGGCAACTAGACTTGCAGAGCTACACTAGATCCACGCCACGCACCGCGCAGCTACGTACAAATCAGGCGTGATCCACATGTGCGTCGGTCTAGTGTAGTTCTCGCTTATAATTGATATTTGAGTTTGTGGAGTAAAGTATAATAATATTTCGATTATCATCATCATATTAGCCTCCCCCAAGCGTCGCCACAACGACCGGTCCTATGCTACGCACCCATCGATTATATCGATTATGAATTCGATAACGAAAGACCGCCTTGTAATGCATATTTTCGTTGCCTAAGCGCTTTTTACACCTGGGGTGGGAAGCACTATGGGGGAAGGTGGGGGACCCAATACGAATTCGAGGACATCCAGCTCGCTTGTCAGGATGCTGTCGGCTTCAGCTGAAACAAAATTTGGGTTATTAGAAAGGTTTAGAAACGACAAGAATCTATAATAATATTATAAAGAGGTAAAGTTTTTTTTTTTTTTGTTTGTAGGAGGTAATCTCTGGAAGTACTACCTACTGGTCCGATTGCTAAAATGTTTTTACCGATAAAAAGCTGTTTTATTTCTGAGTGACATAGGCTATATTTTATGTACGCGGGCAAAGCCGCGGGCTAAATCTAGTCTATACATATAAATAAAATTGGAGTGTCTGTTTGTAATATTGAAATAACCGCTTTTTTTTACATGCATATGAATATATATATACGGTACACTACATACACCAAAATAACATTTTTTACAATTTTTGTCAGTCTGTCTGTCTGTCTGTTTGTTCCGACTAATCTCTGAAATGGCTGGGCCGATTTTGACGGGACCTTTTTTGGCAGGTAGCTGATATAATAAGGAGTAACGTAGGCTACTTTTATTTTAGAAAAAATAAATTCAAAATCCTGTAGTCCACGCGTACGAAGTCGCGGGCACAGCTAGTCTGGAATAAAATCAAAGATTGTGTCTACATAAAAGACGTTGGAATTATTGCGATGTAGTGAGTGATCATAGTCTTAATCTCAATTCGATTAAGCGTATTTGGGATGACCTAAAAAGAAGAGTTCGAGCAAAAAGCCCTGCTACGCGCTCCTAGAGCTTCAATTTGTCATTGACGAGAAGTGGAACTCGAACGTTGTGCCACATGATTTCATGGTTAAATTAATATGGTCTATGAAAAACCGATTAAGAGCTTTATGGAAGGATAAATATTAGTGTGAAATACTTTACTTACATTTTATCCTTTTTATTTTGTTTCCGTAAGCCAGGTCCCAGAAGTAAGCAGTAGGGAAAGCGAGAGGTACCAAGGGTACCAAAAGAGCAGGTTTCCTTGTCTTTGTAAACCTGCAAATTAAAATCAATCTAAATAAGTACCAGAATAAGGTCCTTTTTTCTACGTGGGAAATCTTCAAATGACTTCTTCGTCTCTGCCCAGAGTAAGATGGAGTGTCAAGACTTTTACTGAGTAAAACCCAACCTCTATTTTTTTTTGGATAGGCTCGCGTTTGACCACTATCTCATCTGATGGTAAGCGATGATGTGGCCGACGATGGAACATGCTTGCCTAGAAGCAATCTATTCACTCTTGACTTAAAGACCCCTAGGTTATAGTTATTAGGAAACACAGACTCCGGCAGGGAATTCCACTCCTTAGCTGTACGTATGGCCATGGGTGGGATGTCCACCATGTACCGGTGGCGCAACGCCGTACGTCTTGTGGTCCGATGATGGAACGGACTTGGCGGAATCAAATTGTGTAACTCTAGTGCACACTCCCCGAAGTGTAAACGATAGAAAACAGACAGGCTAGCAACTCGGCGTCGATGCTTAAGACTTTGGAGTTTTGACTTCACAAAAGCATCATTGCCTATGATCTTCTTGGCACGCTTTTGAATCGACTCTAGTATTAGTTAGTTAGTTTAGTTGATTGTTTTTTAGTTAGTTTGGTATTTGGCTGACCCATCCTAAAGATAAGAGCAGTAGGTACTCCATACACGATCGAATTTGCGCTTGATAGAGGTTGCTTAAGCGTTTTAGGACCACCGGCAATCTTTTCAGAAGTCGACTCATGGTCGCAGTAGGCTCCGACCCTGCTGGGGGACCCTACGGTTTTGCTGACATTTATTTTAGCATATATAGCATAGTCGGCCTTATAATGTTCCCACTGTTGGGACTCAGGCCATCTCTCTAGGAGAGGGAATGGGCTGTACGTAATCCACGCGGGCCCTGTTTGATTCTAGGACATGCCGGTTTCCTGACGATGTTTTCCTTCACCGTTTTGAAAGCAGTGATGAAATAAATAACACAAAGTAATGCGCCTGGCTGGGTTTGACCCTCCACCTACAACTCGCAAGTCGAGGCCGTTACGACTCGGCCACCAATGCTCTAGTTTTCATGGCATTTCTTTTAGGCGCGTGTGGAACACTACGCACCGTCGATGTCTCGGGGTCTCCTTATGATGGCAATAGGCAGCTTCTAGGTGACCTTATGACCTTATGCCTACTCTTTAGGCTGCGAGATTGTTTGAAAGAGTGTTTCTACAATTGCCCTTTGCTTTCCACGGTTATCTTTCAAAGAACCACGCAATTTGGTGGATGTAATGTGATGTGTCTTCGAATGTTTGACTTTAGAACAGACAGTAGGTCAAGTCACCATGACGTGTTAAAATATCAAGCGTGTGAGCGAGAAAGGGCTATTGAGCTACGGGGCACCTCTTAAATTTTCCTTGACTATTTTAAAAATAATAGATAAAATATCCTCTTTTAAAACTTTGTGCTATTATTTCATCCGTGCCGTAATAGGTACCTGGATCAATTATTTCTTAATTACGCTCAATTTACGTCTGCCTGGTTTTGAACTTTGAACACAATGACTTGCATAAAATAAAACTGGTTAACGAAGGTCAGTATCTATCTATTTTGTGGCTTGGTTTTTTTATGTTTTATTTACAAGATTGAATTCAGAAATCGAGATTCATTAAATTCCACTGCAAACCCTAAAGAGGATGTTCCTTTTTTGCCTAGTGTACCTGGAAGGTTCACTTATGGTCCTAGTAGGCTTCGGCCCTACTGAGCCCCACGATTTTGGTGACATCTCTTTGAGGCGCGCGCGGAATACTTACTACGCGCCGTCACAGTATTACAATATTCCCTATGGAATAATTTATATAATTCCCTGGTAATACTGTGGCGCCGTCGTCGATACAGGGTCGATCAGAGCGCCCTCTAATATTTTTTTCTTGTACTATTTACAGATGGATTTAGAGTTGTACGCGTTTAAACTGAACGATACCCAAAAAAGGTCGATTGACTTTTATCACCCAGGACACAAATGTGATGAATTTTTGAGGTGACTTTTGTTACCGTAAATAGTTGAGTGGGGACGGTTATCGGACGGCCGGACAGTGAGCTACCCATTGCTCGTCATCCAAAAGTTCATGCCTACGGTGGCTGGAAATCGCGGTCGGGGTCCCGACGGCTGGGACGTGAAGAAGTCCGAAGTCCGAAGGCAGTTTTAGTCAGTAAAAATTTGACACGCGCTCCCGCTCCATCCTAGAGCGGGAGAAGTCATTAGATGATTTCCCACCTAAAAAAAGGAACTCCTGACCCGAGTATATGGTTTGAACGATACCTTCAAGCGTTCTAGAGATAAAGGGTCTTGAGAGAGACAGACGGACAACAAAGCGTTTCGAAGTACGGAACCCTAACAAAAAGCGCTACGAGGTAGTTAATATAATTCAGAAAGGTTTATTTCAAATAGACCAATTACAGGCACTTTTGAATTGTCAAAATGTCGGCCAGTCAAACAAGTGAAGCTAAATTGCACGTTCCAAAGCGTAGATCTCTATGGAGACGAACGTGCAAGAAACTTCAAAGACACTCTTTTAAATCATATTGAGTTACATGAATCTTCGTTACCTACATATTTCTTGTTGCTTCTATTATGTGAGCACAATGAAGATAAGTAATAAAAAAATTGGTTGCCTGTAAAGTCGGTATACGGGCGAAAGTTTTACGTGACAACGACTTTGAGTGGTAAAATAATTTTAATGTGAATATTCATTCGTATAGTAGGAAGAAGGATGAAAATGTCTGTCTCTCTCGCTCTTAGGCGGGCTAACCATGCACGCGTGCCTCTCACTCGCTCTCATTGTGAGCGCATAACGTGAGCGGAGCGTAACGCAGTTTCTTGAAGTGTCACCCGGCAAACCAATTTATAAGACGTTGTCACGTCAATAATAAGAATAGAAACTGAATTAATATAGTTAACAAAAATATAGTTACTTATAAATATCTTAGATTACTTACCCAGTAATAAGGCCCGTTGCTAAAGTAACATAGAATGCCGAGATCCAATGACAGGTATCCCTACTGCCTGCCATCTGCATCGCCATTTGTTTCTTTGCCATTTGGTATTGAAATTGAATTTGTCTCTCCATCTAAAACAAATTTGCATTTCGTTCAGTAGCTTTTAAGAAAGTCGCAGACATACAGAGTGTAACGGCCCGTTCACGTCCTTGCCGCTGCAGCTAAGAACAAAAGTATGAAAATGTTTGAAGCCGCTCATAGCGCCCATCTCGCTGCTAAGACTGAAGTCGTGACCAGGTCATAGTAGTCTTTTTGAATTTCGGTCATGGCGGTCTATGTCCGCGGTGATTATCAAGAAAAACAATTTAGCTATAGAGTGATTTTATTATTAACTAGCTTTTACCCGCGGCTTCGCCCGCGTGGCATTAGGTACTTAAGGAATCGGGATAAAAGGTAGCCTATGTTCTTTTCCATGTCAAAGGCTATATGCATGCCAAATTTCATCCAAATCCGTTCAGCCGTTTTTGCGTGATTAAGTAACAAACATCCAAACATCCACACTTTCACATTTATAATATTAGTTAGGACTAGTTAGGATTAGTGATTCGACCCTGGAAAGGGCTATGCTCGGAGTTTCCTTGCGTATGAACATATTCGCGGGAGAACCAAGGTTACAAACATAGCTCGAAGAAGAATCGGTAAACTTAAGTGGCAGTGGGCACGGGCAGGGCACATTGCTCGCAGAACAGATGGTTGATGGGGAAGAAAGGTTCTGTCAACAAAGTTACATAGTAGCCCCACGTGAGGGTTGAAGAAATCCGATGAATATGAGACGCACAGGACCGTTTATTGCGGCGACACTTGAGGAAGGCCTATGTCCAGTAGTGAACGTCTTTCGGCTGAAATGATGACTGACTTTGGCTTTGCATAACTAAAGTATTTGCAGACACAGTTCATTCATTTTCCAGAATGAGGATTTGCCAGGTTGAATGAATTACCGCGAGGAGTTAAAAAAAATATAAAAAAATACTTTAAACACATCTTACCTTTATTTTATTCATCTGTTGCATCATTTCTTGATTCTTTTTCATTTGCTCTCCAATACTCCCGGCAATTAAGTTCCCCATCGTAACTATTTGATCTGTTTACTTACAACACAAAAGAAAACACGACCGATACCGTTCACTGTATCTTGTGTTGTAGCCAACGCAAGATGGGCGATGTCCCGTAATATTTATTAGCTACGATATGGTGAGATAACGCTATCAATATCGGCAAAAGTAATCCTAGACAAATAAAGCGTTCGTGATCATTGAAGAGTATCGCGAGATTGAATGTAAAAGGATCGAGTAGTGAGTTGGTTTTGGTCAGTAGGTACCATTATTCTTCCTAACCTAGAGTCAGGACTAATTTTGTTGGTACAGCTTAGATCTTGTTCACTGGACTCGACTTTAGTCTGTCTTAAAAGTCAAACGACTTGGAAATTTTGTTAAAATTATTTAAAAATATTTATATTTGATACTTTTTATAAGGTTCTTCTATTAGTAAACTATGATCAAGATCTCTTAATCAACCTTGATTATATTGAACTAGTGTTGACTTCATCAGATTTCATTTTGCCCTTTTAATTACCCAAGTCGTTTGACTTCTTAGACAAACTCTAGTAGGTACCTACCTACTACCTATTACTCTACCAGCCGTATTTACTTAGAATCTATTTCCTAACTAGCTGATCCTGCGAACTTTGTAACGCCTATCAGGTGTGATAGGTAGGTATTTGATTTCTGGAACACTTTAAATTCATATATTTTAACTTTCGATATAGTCAACCGATTGCGATAAAACAAAGCCTAAGTAAATATCAAGTTACACACAATTTCAATGTACAAAGTTATCTAGGATTTCGTACATTTTTAGGTACGTGTGCGCGCACAACAAAAAACTTCTACAGATTTATCTTATTTAAAAAATTTAAACCATAACTATGTATTTCTAAGTTTTAGGAACAAATATATTATTATTCCATTCATTTATTATTATATACATATTTATCATATTTTTAAATATTTCTTCAAAAATTAACATAAAAAAAAAACATTTAAAAATATAAAAAATAGTAGCCCACCGGCATCGGGAACAGGGTCCAGGCTGCCGGCGGTCAGGGCTCCTGAGAGAGGAACCTCCGGACAATACGCGCCGTGTCTAGGAGTACTGCCTTCTGGATCAAGCCCTTGATCCAACTGCCTAACGAGAGCCTCCGCAGATGTTGGTCGAGGCTCTTGGCTATTAAGCCATTGCCCGTCACGACTATCGGCACAATGATTGCTCTATCCACTTCCCACATGTCGACAACCTCGCGAGCCAAGTCAAGATATTTAGTTTGTTTATCTTTCTCAGCTTTCACGAGGTTCTCGTCATGAGGGACCGCTATATCAACAATCATTGTGCGACGCTCTAGTCGATCTATCACCACTATGTCAGGCTTATTGGCAACAATAGTCCTGTCAGTGATGATAGATCGGTCCCAATACAATGTGACGCTGCCATTCTCGAGAACTGGGTCGGGCACATACCTATAGTACGGTACTTCTGATTCAACAAGATTGTATTTAAGAGCAAGTTGCTGATGGATAATCCTGGCTACAAGGTTGTGTCTGTGCAAATAGTCTCCGTTAGCTAAATGAGAACACCCAGAAATAATGTGTCGGATTGATTCTCCGGGCCGGTGGCATGCCCGACAGATGTCAACCGTACCGTCCTTCACAATATATTTCCGGTAGTTGTTCGTCATCATAACTTCGTCCATAATTGCAAAGACAAAACCTTCGGTTTCTCCAAAGAGATCACCAAAGCGTAGCCAGGATACGGACGCTATAAGATCTACATCGGGCCCATGTAAGGCCCGGTAAAAGCGCCCGTGAAGCTCCTTGCCCTTCCATACTTCCTTGCGTTCATTAGTATCCATTACTATAGGTTTGCGCCAGTTCTCGTTGGCCAAGGAGAGCGGGGTGAGGCCTTTGTCCACCGCCACTACATCTCGGTGCATCCCCACGTCGGTTTCCAGGAAGTATTCCCTGAGACTGCATACCTCACGGTTGTGCAGGGTCTTGGCATTTAAGAAGCCACGACCCCCACACTTCCGCGGGATATACAGCCTCATCACCGATGATCGTGGGTGATGCATCCGATTTGCGGTAAGCAGAGTGCGGACCCTCCTATCCAGGGCGTCGAGTTCCGTCTGAGTCCATTTGAGTATGCCGAAAGAGTACATCAAAACCGGCATGACCCAACCGTTGAAGGCGCGCACCTTGTTCCCGCCTGATAAAAGACTTTTCAGTACTTTATTCAGGCGGCCAAAGAATTATTATTATTATTATTTATTCTGATTTATTCATACTGATGCCGTATACCTATTCGCTAATAAATGACGATCAAAATTGTGCGTTGCGAATTATTGTAGAAGAACCGCGATGCGCAATTGTTTGCGCTGAACTGAACTTCCTCGTATAGTTTTGTTGTTGACGCAAATAATATTTTGTGTGTCGGATCTCCCACGCGTGATTATATTAGATTGCAGCTGTTATATCTATAGGTGCGGCGACCTCTCGCGTTCGGCCCTGGTTCGGGTCATGGTAGATTGAGAGGGAATGGGATGCGGTCGTATCTTTTCACAAAGCTGTAATACTAGCGAAGGGGCCATCCTCTTCCATTTCGTCCATACGCAACCATGAGAAATCCTCATGCCCCAGCCGCCCCCACTGGTATCGCGGGCTTTCTGCGTCTCGAGCAATGGGTAGCTCGCTGTCCAACCGTCCTGTAGTGACTAACCGCTGCTTTTTTTTATATTGATTTTATAATTTATGTTATATTAGAAGAAATGTGATAAAAATAAAATTGATACCTATATTTATATTCAAATCCGTCACCAATTAGTGGTAACTGATTTGGACGTTCTGCGAATTGGACATTTTGCGAATTGGACCGACACCGGCGGCGGTCCGTTTAGGCGCAGAATGTCCCATTAAGTATGTTCCAATGTCCGTTGTGTTCCAAGCGTGCCTCAAAGAGTTGTCATATATTAAGATACTAGAGCTGTCTGACGTAACTTATTTTCACATGGATGAAACCTTAGGTTCTCAGTAGTGTCTCATGTGCTTTGAACACCTGTGTGCTTGTGGAGCTCACCCTTGGGGAATCTTGGTACCAGGTGAGAAATGGAACTAAAAAATAAGAGTTAAGTACTTAACTTAATTTTTTATGGCTGATTTGAATGTTTTTGTAGAATATTATTCTAAAATAGTATCATAAATTTCAGACACTTTTCATTTGAGACACTATTGAGAACCTAATGTTTCATCAAAGTGAAAATAAGTTATGTCAGACAGCTCTGGGATCTTGGACTATCAGTAAAACCATAAGGACCAAAACTTGTTGGCAGACATTCGAGATTCTCAACACTCGTAACAATCTTCATTGACATCGGATTAGTCCCGATGTAGAATGTAATATTTTATATATTTCTTTACGCGATTAGAACTAGAGATGAAACGGATATCTGGTAACTATCCGGTATCCGGCCTATTCGGTCTTGTTTTGATTATCCGGCCGGATACCAGATAGAAAAATTCAAACAATTTTTCTTATTTTACACCAGGCAAATCGTCACAATAGGTCAAAAATTTTTGTTTTATTAATTAGTTTAGTATTTAAAATTAACAATTGGCAAATTGTGGTGAATCAATACCAAATTTTCCGCATTTTTTCGTAAGAGGCGACTCCACTTAGCTTCGAAAACTAGACCAGCTTCTAAAAAAACCCTTACGCTGAAAATGCTGCGTCAGGTGCTGAAAAATAAATTCTAGCAAATCAAACTAATCGCCTTATGAAATACGATAAAGGGCTGAATATCCGGTAGCCGGATATCCGGTGCTCCGGCCTCGTAGCTTGCCGAATATTCTGTATCCGGTATCCAGCCAAACCACTATCCGTTTCATCTCTAATTAGAACTATAATTATGTTCTCTGAATCTGCTATATGCCCAATGTCTTCGACAGTTCGATGTATAATATAATTTACTGACTTTTACCCGCGGCTTCGCTCGCCTCTTTCTCCGCTTTTCTCACTTTAAAAAAAAAATTAGCCTATGTCCGTGTCCAGGGTCCCAACTATCTCTGTACCAAAATTCATCAAAATCGGTTTTGCCATTTAGGCGTGAAGACGTAACAAACAAACAAACTCACTTTCGCTTTTATAATATTAGTAAGGATATATTAGACTTAGTTATGTATGTTTATATTGTGCACTAGATCCTACCCTCGAATATGTTCTCTCTCTGCTACTCAAAGTTTTGCTGGGAGAAAACTCATTGCTAAGTTAAGCTCGCCTTTGTACGTGAACAGTCTGTATCTCCATATATTAAGTCTTTGTGTACAATAAAGAATTAAGAATTGGGCAGTTACCCAGACCCGACACTACATCCATCTGGTCGGAGGATCCTCCCTTTTCAATAGATGTTTGAGTCACTTTACATCCTGTTGCGAATACCTCTATATGATATACCAGAGCTTTAAAAAGGAAGGTAAGTGTTACAAGTCTAAATAAAACAATAATAAATTAAACTTAACTTTTTATTATAATCATGTGAAGTTATAATCTTTGAAACTTGACAAAAAATAAACGATCCTATTTTGTTCGACCCATATAATTATTAAGACACAATTTTCTTCACCACCCTTACAATTTTCTTTTAATATTTTTCGTCAAGTTTATATCATAAAGTTAGTATAATAATTATATTGTTGAACTAAGACCTTAATACAAAATTGATGAATTTTTAAATTTATTTAAACATTTTTTTGCTATACATTTTACATGGTAGATGAAATCACGAGCGAACGATTTTAAACTTTATGTTGTTCAATATACGGTTTAAATTACAATGACTGATAGGCGCTCGTGAAATGCTGAGACTATAAAGTACTTAAATTATATAATATAATGGATAATTTCAGTAAATATTTGATAGTAACGTCAATATATGTAGTTCTATCATAATGACTACAGCAGATATTTATAATGTATAGTTTTTAACCCATTAACCGCTTTCGGATTGGCCCGACGAGTCTTCTCGTGTCCTATTCGCCAGCGTCGTTTAGCTCTTCAATCCCCATAGGTGACAAAGAGCTGACGAGATGGAGTATTTCGTCGTGAATGTGCGACCTTGGCGGAATAAACTCGGTTTGTCGAATATATCCGGAGACGGTTAAAAGGATAATTGATAAATTGCGAGATTCTAAATGAAAATGCCATATAAGAATTAGAATTACCTTAGTGAAAACAAAAAATGAAATAATATTATAAAAATAATAATGATGATATACATATTTTAATATGACATTTCAATCCTAAAAGCAAATAAACAAAAAACTGGCTTCCATATTGTATTATTTAAAAAGTCGATTACACTACTAAGCTATTATTTTAATCAATAATATTAAAGATATATTTCTATACATGACAAGGAATTGTTATTAATGCACAAAAAAAGAAAAAATTAAAAAGAAATTAAAAAAAATATATTTTATTGCTTATAATTTTTGTATTAATTAAATATTTTTTTTAGGAATTACCAACAATTGGCTGGATTTAAACAGATAATAATAATAATCTTTGCAACAAAAACATTGAGGTCTCAATTTTTGAGCAATTTTTTTATTTATTTATATTTGTCTATCAATTAGCTTTTAATTCAAGTATTATTGCTTGCTTTACCAGCCAGGCTTTGCTTGCTAATTGCGGGCTTGCGGACGACGAGCAATGGGTAGCTCACCGTCCTATAAGAACCAGGCTCGACAAGAAGAGCATTGTTTCCATGCGCGCCTCAAAGAGGTGTCAGTCGCTAGGGCTGCGGGATTTTTCCAAAGAGTTAATGTGACTCTAACGGCCCATTCACGACCTTGCTGTTGTAAGCGGTAGCTAAGCGCGGGACGGCTAGCGTAAGATCAAAAGTATGAATATGTTTGAAGCACACGCCACGAGACGCCGCGCGCCCGTTTACGGATTCTTGCACAAACGTGAAGAGCTACTGAAGAAGACGGATGAGTTTTAGTCAGTCAAAGTCTGGCACTCTTTCTAACTCTCCACCCAGAGATATTGATGCTCACCCACTCAACAAAAACCCTTGCCAATAACAATCGAGATCATCATATCTGCCTTTCCACATCAGGACATAGGCATCCCCACGCGCGTCGCTACAGTGCCTAGTCCTGTGAGGCTCTCGCTCAACAGTCTCTTGCAGCCTTCACCAGGTCACCAGTCCAGCTTGTAATAAGCTTAATCATATGTGACCTCCACCAACCCGACTGGGCTAATGTGGTGGATTACGGCCGATTCCCTCTCCTAGAGAGGAGGCCTGAGTCCAGCGATGGGAACATTATGAGAGTGATATGTTTACGCTTATATTGTGTTGTCATTTAACACACACCAGCAGAACATAGGCCTCCCCCAAGAGTCGCCAGGCCTGAGTCCCAGCAGTGGGAACACATTTTTGTTTTGTGTCCCACTGCTGGGCAAAGGTCTCTCCTTTCTCCTTCCAAACTTCTCTGTCCAGTGCGATCTCTGGGCAAGTTTGCCCCGCGAACATGATCAGATCACCTTCGCCGCAGCCAGGTTGAAGTGGGTGTGGGCTGGCTACATCGCACGAATGCACCCGGACAGGTGGGCGAGGATTGTCACTCACTAAACGCCAGAAGGAGGTCGACTCCGTCGAGGTCGACCGCAGCGAAGGTGGGAACATTATAGTGATTATGTTTACGCTTATATTTTGTGTCGTCATTTCATGGCTGGCGTTCCAATGACCCTGGTGATGACTGTCGCAATGTGACGATGATCAGGAGTATATTTTGACGTGACAACGTCTTATAAATTGGTTTGCCGGGTGACACTTCAAGAAACTGCGTTACGCTCCGCTCACGTTATGCGCTCACAATGAGAGCGAGTGAGAGGCACGAGCGAGAGAGACAGACATAAAAAGTCGTTGTCACGTAAAACTTTCGCCCGTATACCGACTTTACAGGCAACCAATTTTTAGTCAACGAATGCTCTCGTACAAATGCTCACAATACAACGCGTTTTATGTAATTAATATGTAATGATCAGGAGTCGGAATTAAGTACAGTTATTCATGAACTTGCATCGAAATATTGATATTAATATGTATCTTCCCGGGATTTCTAATGAAAAATCCCGTGTGGCCAACAAAATTGCAAATAAATAAAAATAAAAACTTCAGAGATAAATGAAATGAAGATAATTAACACAAGTTTTTAGTATTTTTCATTGAAAATATTTTTCCACGTCAACTGAGGTAAGGTTAACTTTATACACTCCTCGTCATTAATGCGGGAAGATGTTTTTCTGCTATATTTCTGAATGTCATAAAAAAATTCTGCTCTTCGTCTGTGGCCCCGTGATTGCGCCAGTGCAACACATGTTACGCATTCGTGAATTATTCGCGCACAATTTCGATGCGTCTGATTTAAACGATGATATCTTCAAAACTACGTTAGTTAGCTCGCTACCAGATATATCATTCGAATCGTTATTAAATTACCTAACAAGATATGTATAGATTGGTATAGTTTTACCCTGTAATGTATTAGTAATTGTCATGTATGTCAGATAATGAGGCACAGATTCAGGAGGACATTTTTATAGAGAGCCGGAGCGGCTTCGCGCCACAGACAAGGGGTTAAAATTAACCATGGGATTTGAGGCATATCCACTTTATTCTTTCGCTGTATGAAATCAGTATAAGTACTTAAATAACTCTACTTAATTCCGACTTTTGGCAATGATAAAAGCAAATAAAACGGCTTATATCTTAGTCCAATGAGAAAAACTAGTTTGATTTTTGGAAACTACATTTCAACTTTTTAAGTCAATGTTAAGGACTTTAATTTGGCAATCTATACATAAGAAACATATCAAATTACTCTCTCTTCAAAGCTAATAATCCAATTCATTCAGTCCCATCCTACTATACTAAAAAACGACCTTTATAACACTGTAGTAAAGTTGAAAATCCAATAACTGTCGCTGTAAAAGATGTTTGAAATTCAGTTGTTTCTTTACTCGCATATTGCCAGCTTAAAATGCACCTTACTACAGCGTTGTTGCTATACCAAAACGGACCTTATTACAGTGTGATGAAGACGCGTTTCCTGTGCAGTGCGACGCCGACGGCGAGCCACAACAGCATAGCGGCGGCGTGGGTGGCCAGGAGTTGCGCGTGCGTTGGAGAGGGGAGCGCCCAATGGAACGGGAAGTTCCTTTTGAGGAGTTCGCTTCCGATGTAGAGGAAGAGGGCGTTTTGACCTGAGGAAGAAAGAAACAATTTATTTATTATAAGCACATACAATTGTTTTAACAGATTTACCCAAGGTAACAAAAGTAGTCGCAAAATAGCCTAGTACTTAGAGATGCCACCCGCAAACTGATCAGATATCCATTTAGATTTATAATATATAAATAATATATAATAAATAGTTCCAAATGAGAATAGGATCGATTGCCATGTTGTGACGTCACGTCATACTGTCAAATCGAAGAAATTTTAGCAAAATTGAAGAACTCAGAGATGGGTAAAATTGAAGAACTGGATTCTGATTAAACTTTTTTCGTTCACAGTTCGTAAATAAATTAAATTTTTCACAAATTAATTAAAGGCTTCGACTGTCCTGTTAGTCTAATGGTCAGTGGCCCTAACCGCAGGTCGTGGGTTCGATTCCCATCCAGGACAAATGCTTATGTGTTGAGCACGATTATTTGTTCTGTGTCTGGGTGTAATTTATCTATTGTTTTTGTATGTGTTTAGAAATATATAAGTATGTATATCATTGTCTAGTATTCATAACACAAGGTCTGCTTAGCTTGGGACTAGACGGCGTTGTGTGATAACTGTTGAATATTATATTATTTATTTTATAGCTTCGATCTTGAGGATTTAAGTAGGTATAAATATAGATAAATGGAAAGTTGCTCATTTTCGATGTTTACAGACTACTTTATGAAAAACTTCTTATTTACATTCTTAGATACATATAAAACGCTCAATATTTTAATAATCTATGGGGACTTTTAATAATCTTAGTGTTAACCGAATGGCGCGCAATTACGCGTGAACCCGTTCGCGCGAACGCGCTTGGTGTATGAGAGGTTAGAGATTAAAAATTTCTTTCTTGATTTGACAGTAAATCGTGACGTCACATCATAGCAATCGATCCTATTCTCATTTGGAACGCATAGTACGAGTACTAGTTGCATCACGCGGATGCACCCGCGACTTAGGTTGCTGCTTCGCTCATATCTCATAGTCGTAGCATGATTATACATAACTTATAGCCTTACCACCGGAACTAAGTACAAAACAGGTCACGGTAGGTCATAGCGGGCATTAGATTTTTTTTTTTTATGTTGTGAAAAAATCATGCATTGACATCCCCCGCTCTTGGGCGGAGCGGGAGATAGTGTCAGACTCTTACTGACTAAAAGACCCACCCCGTTCCTTCTAGCCTTCATACCAGGGCTCGAGCGCCCTTCCGGATAACCCTGGCCCCAGTAGGCTTCGACCCGGCTGGGTCCCTGCTGTTGCTGACAACTCCTTGAGGCGCGCGGGAACAGTACCCCTAGCACGAATATTTGTAGGTTTCGTATCGTTATCGTATCGAGTTGTCGATACGATAACGGAATATAACTAAAGTCGGAAGCACGAAGCACTTTCGTTATAGTATCGAGACCTCGATACGATTACGTTAGTGACGTCATACTAATGTAAGTAAGGATGTACAAAATTGAATTGATGATCTTAAAATTGATTGAACATTTCGTTCAAAAACTATATACCTATTTAGTTCTGAGTGATTTCGGAGCCTTTAAAACTGTTCAAATTTTGATGCAATACGAAGAAACTGCAGTAAAAGTTAATATTCAGTTAAGATAAATGGTATAATTGTTTAATTTATTATTAAAACTGTGTTTAGTGAGACTGTGTTCCTAAACGAACGACGCGTAACACTTGACATATTTTGAAGCGAAGCTCATCCAAAGTCAATTTTGTTTATAAGTGAACTTGTATTAAATTTCTTTACATCTAAAAGTTCTAAAACTTAGCTCTCGCAACAATAAAACCAATAAAACGTGTCCAAAATGAGAACCCGCAATACATCATTACGGTAGAATTTATAAAAAAGTAAAAAAAAACATTTATGATTTTATTGTAAACCTTAGTTGATTGTCAGTGTTTTAATGGGATATTAGGATTCTTCTTGTGTTAATGTTAATAATTAAAAATATCCAATATAGGTATACCTAGTACATAAAAATATTTTTACACCACCTGCTCGATAATGTCGTTTTATACGTCATATAAACCTCACTTAAGGTGATTGCTACGGGTTGTTCGTGGCCATTTTCCCGTTAGATGGCGCTGAAGTCAACATTTTCAGTTTTATTTAGTTTTGAGCGTAATTTGAACAATATTATGTCACAGAAATAGTAGTGCACCAATCGGACATTCCACTTCACCGAAATTTGTCAAATTAAAGCCTCAAAACCCATTTGATTCGTCAAATTTCTAAAAGTTATTATCCGACTCTGCTTATAGTATCGTTTACACACACATACACATGAGCGACTACTTTAAAATCAAAAGCATTCAGCAAAATTAACCACTAGATGGCGTGAATTTAAAAGTTATTAGGCTGGACTCTAGTAGAAATTAAAATTGTCTGGGGGGTAAGTATATTCTAACGCCACCCGTTATAATTATATTATGAAATAAAAGGAATTATGATTATTTAATAAAAGGTGGTATTTCTGGTGTTAACTATTTAATTGATTTATTATTTTAGGAATCAAATGAATGTCAAGAATGCAATATAAGATAGTTTTATTATATTACTCAAATACATTATTTTAAAAAACATATGTACCAACTAACAACAATTACAAGTATTTATAGTGACAATTTATGTCTTGCTTGATACATAACTGTTTACTAAAAACAATCTTTTTCAAAATATTTAGTCCCAATGTAAGTTTGAAGTAATTCAAGGTATATTTATTTACAACAATTACACACCAATACAAGACAAATGCAAGAAATTATAAATCATAACAAGACAACAAATTTAAAACACAAATTAGAATGAGAGATTGCAACCAGGAAGGTGGAAAATATTTGATAATATCTAAGCATCCATAATCACATATAACTAACAAATGGTTATACATATCTGCTAAAGTATTGTTTTGATTGTAAAGGAAATAAAAAAAGCAAGAGTTCTTTTTTTGTTTTTCAGAAACCTGAAAAAAAGGGTCAATGTATTCATCATTTCAGGTTTCTGGTAACCAAAAAATATGATTGCAAACATTGATAATGTAGATTCTAAACAAACTACTATAAAAGTACAAATAAAACAAAAATCATTTGATGTGTTGTTTTCACTCTTCCTCTCCTTCTTCTTCTTTCTTTTCTGTTGTTTTTGATTTTCTTGTCCGGAAACCACCGCTACACAGCTGCTGTGAAAGAAAATTACTATAATTAGTATATTTAGTGTGTAACTTTTGATGTGGATGTTGAAAAACAATTTCCCACAGGAAAAAATGGAAATTATGAAGTAAATAGGAAAGTAATAATTTAGTGTACCTTTCATATCTATACATTTCGCATTTTTTTGAACTCGTCTTAAAATTATTTCTGGCAGAATACAGTATTTAAAAAAGCCTAATAGCTTTGGCATCATATTGCTGATAAATTAATTATCTCGGTAAACTTCTATAACAGTCAAAGGTTCATTGACTGAAATAAAACATATGAAGTAACATTTATCCATGTTACTGACACGCATTTGTCCTTGAACCTGAAATAGATTTAATATTGTAGTAAGAGTTAATAACATGCTAAAATAAATTATAAAGTGCACATGCAATAGAATTATTAATTTACTTGATAGTAATAATCATGCTTTTTATTCATAACTAGAATATTATTATCCAATGTTAGAGCAAAGCTTTTCTTTTCTAGTGCAGCTGCCTCTAGGCTTTGGTTTTTCCTCGCCAATGATGGAAAACACTTGATCTCTATTACGGCTCTCTCAATTTCAATTACACCTATAACAAATTTACGTGTTTATAACTAGTGTTATAATTTTCCATATTTATCAAATGTATAAGTAAGATCCAACTTATACACATATGATACATGAATATTGATAAAGAAAGACTTACCATCTGGACTGCCAGCTAAACATCCAAATTCTTCATCAATAAAAAGACCTGAAGGCCTTACAGTTTTATTATGCTGTTGCATAAACATGCTTTTTGCCACATTTTCATTTTGCTGTCCATATAACATATCTTTTGTACAAATATTCTTTTTATATAGAATATCTTTGACCAGATTGTGACATGGTGTTGTAACACGGCGTTTACAAACCTGTAAAAGTAAGATAAAATAAATTTTTTTAAAGATGCATTGTCTGCATAGGTGTTCTAAAAAACACAGATATTACACATGTACATTTCTGATTACATTACCTTTCCAAATTGACTAGCAGTCAGACGGTCCCTCCTATGAGTAGTATATAAATCATTGTCATGCTGCCCTACAGTAGACATTTCAATGAAAGCTATGTCTTCTGGTGACTTTTGGAATTCAGCTAACCGTTCTTCACACAATATTCTCAATTGTGTTTCATCAATATCAATTGGATCACTTGCTTCAGGTCCATAGTTCTTGTCTGGTTTGGATTTTTCTCTTGGAACAAACAATCGTTTGCGTGTTGACGATTGTTGTCGTATCCTGCTCTGTTCCTTTCGCTTTATGTATTTTTTAAAATGTGTTCCTGGGCTCTGTGTGGTCTGCTTTTTCCATGCAGTCTCATGCCATTTGTGTCCAGTAGCAAGCGATAGCCCTGAAAACAAAATATAATTTTACTAGAAAATATTAAAAAATATTTAGAAATTGTATGTTATGTACAATATAAATATAAAGAAACAGTTCTGATACATTTATTTTTGGTTCCAATCTACTAGAAAATTAAATTTTTATACTGTTTACCTGCCACATGAACACGTCGCTGATACGATCCCCCTTTACCTAAACTAATTCGTTTTCCACAGGTGAATTTATTTATGACGCTCATAAAGTTTTCTGCCACATTTGTTGTCTCATTTGACAAACGACCAGCCTTCAATGCAATTTTTTCATTGGCAGCATAAATCAGAGCCCACACTTCTGGAGCATCCTTTTTTAGATCCTCTACGAGGTTTTCTTCCTCCTTTTCACTTCCATTGACATTGCAGTAGTAGTCCTTACAGTTTCCATGAACTCCAAATACATGAAGTGGGCCATTTCTCAAATCTGCAGCCATAACAGTATTATCACTGCTATACATTATGATTTTCCGTGCCACTAAGGTAAGTTTCATTACTTTTGGTTTCAAAATATTTCTCCCACGAAGTGGAAGCTTAGTGTTGGCCAAAATCTGAAAGTGTACAAATATAAATATAGAATATGATTACATAATTTTGTGTTCACAAACATGTAAATTCACATACACAAGACATACAAAAATTTGTTCCTTGCGGGGTTTGAACCTGCGATACGCAGAGCAGCAATCAATAGCTCAACCACTGCGCCAACCGGATTAAAGGTATATTATTTATTCTGCACTTCTATTACGATGTATGTAAAATTTAATGGCAATCAGTTCAGTAGTTAAGATGTGAAAGCCAAACCAACAAATAACTCACTTATGCATTTACAAGTATAATATTAGTAAGGATTTACCTTGTAGAGTGCACTGGTATAATTTTTGATTACATGATTCTTGCATTCAATTTTTTTTATTATGTTTCCATAAGATACCTTTTCTTTCAAATTTGCAAACACAGAGGAATCTCCGTCACCAATAAAGCTCAAATAGCGAAGTTGATGTATTTCTTCACTCTTTTGAAAGCCTTCCACAATAATTTGTGATTCCATTCCTGTTGACGGTCCAGTAAAATTTTTGCAACAATTATGTGGTTTCATATCAATATTTCTCTTATCATAATATTGACATGTATAACAATATTTATTTCGAACACCAAGAAATAGACATTTCTTAGTTTCTTTCCCAATAATGCAGGCCTGAAAGTGAAAAACAAAACTCTTGAAAATATTGAACAAATTGATTGAATTCAATAAAAAAAAATAACAAAATTCAACATTGCATAATTGTTGGTTGTATTACATTGTTTTGACAATAAATGCAATTTGTGTTTAGTAATAATTTATCTTACCATGCCAGATGATGAATCAAAGTTATGCCCGTATGATCTCTTCAACCATCCTCCATCCACATATACAGTAATAAATGGAACACCGTCTGGAGACACATGACCTTTTTCAATAGCAATTGTTCTTTCTTCTTCACCAGCTGTCTTAATTTCCTCTGTCAAATGTTCTAACCAAACATTGCCTAATTTTTTTTCAACACGCCGAAATTTATTAGGTGACATTGTTGGAATATCCATCAGACTTGTTATATGAGCTGCTTGCGTGTAGTAGCTACCAGATGTCACAGTAGCCCACACAAATGCAGTATTTACTTTGTCTTTGCTCTCTGTGCAGTGTTCCCATGCTTTTCCACACATACTGCACTTGAATGTTAATGCACTTCGAAATCCATCACGTCTTTCACTGACAAATTCAATTTGTGAAGATTCACAGATATTTCGGTGTCTTTCCATAAGGAAGGCCCACTCAATAACATGTCTAAGGTCCACAATACGATACCCAGATATTCCAGATAAACATGTATTTGGAACAGTTTCCACAGTCAACTGAAAAGACTCGATTTCAGGATCTGCTTGTGGCCAATTTATGTCTTCCACAGGTTCAAATTCAGTCGTCACTGTGCTAGTACTAGGGACACTGTAGGTGGCCTCTAAGTGAACTTTTGGTTTCACACGCCCATATGTTCTCGGTGGTGTATTCTGGGCACTGAAAGAAATAAATAAATTATTATGTAATGCCACAACATGTTTTATGATCAGCGATCACAATAAATAATGATTATTTGATACATACACTATAGAATTATCAGGGATAATTTGTTCATTCGCTAACTTTTTCTTTATTTCTTCAGATCTCCAAATTTTCACGCGGCTGTAATACGATACAGATATAAATTTTAGTGAACAGTATGGTTGTAAGTACCTACCATAGTAACGACGGCCATTTTTGCTTCAATTTATTTGTGGAGATTGAGAATTTTACAATGAAGCTGGATATAATTCGAGTTATAATTTACATGTATACTAACTTGTCGTCACCATGTAGTCGTATCAATGCGCTTTTCGATTGTTTGGACGATTTACGGACGCCTGAATATCGGTGGCGTTGGTAGGCTAGTTTTCTCGTTGACATAGCTTCTAGACGTAAACCGAATCTGAAATACACAAAAACAAATGATATACAAGACAATAGTTACTTTTATAAACTCGGAATTTGAATAAAATTGAATGTAATCATAAAACAACCAGATCAGATCGCTTCGAAATGCAGTTGCAGTTGGTTGCAGTTATGCAAAATAATGCAAGTCCAAATATCCATAGATAATACAGAATATTACAAACTTACGTTCCAAATTACGGTCGAGATTACATTCGCATTTTTAGAAAAGTATAGCTGTATTTTACTTACCCAAATAATTTTGATATCATATTGATTGACAATCAAAAAAATTATATCTAGTCAACAAATCCCTGCCGGTCATTCTGCAGGGATTAATCTATATATAAAATAGAATTTCATAAATAATAAATCATATTACATAATTATACATTTTGATGTAAAAGTAACGGAATGCACGCAACCATGCAAATGAAACGAGATTGCAGAAAACTAATGTTTGTTTGTTCGTCTAATATTAATTGTCCATCGATAACTATTTGTATTACTAATGTGAAAAAGTAATATGACAGGAAATACAATATATATATATGTATAGCGACTTAAAATTTTTGTTTACAAATGATACATACATATATGATACAAAATTTTGTTTACTTGATATTATTATAACTGAGCAATATCAATCGGTGATTTCTATCTATTATGAGAAGATTTTAGTTTGTAATAGTCAGCTAAACTCACGGGCCGTCTTGCTAACACCACCGAAAGACTACTTTTATTTTAAAATAAAATTGCTAAGCAATCTATACTACAATACCTTGCAATTATTATATTAAATTGTAATGAAATACAAACAAGAAAATAATATTATTTCAAATCAATGAAAATGCATACAATTTAAAATATACAAGCAATTCCGCGCGTAAAACCTATCACTGCATTAGCTAGCCTAGTTTCAAAATGATGTCAATCGAATGATCAAATTGAAATAAGTTTGGCAACGCGTTTTCTTCGAAATTCCGACGTAACATCTAAGGTCAAAGGGTCACGTTGTTAAAAAGTAAGAAGAACGGCAACGTCGCGCTCTCGCGTTTTACGTATGATGAATATAACACGTTGCCAGTAACAATAATCATAACTAATGCTAACAATTTTTTGATAACAACAATGTTTTATGTTTTCGCTAGGATAGGTAGTTTTACGTTATTATAATGTTTTTCTTTTTAATGAAATCCATTATTATAAATTTAGTAATGATTTTTCAAATTTATATTATCGGTTGCACGCCATCTAGCGTTAAATATTATAACCTATCGCAATCATGGCGGTATGGTTTGGAAATTTGGTTGTCAAATCGCACTCACACTAGTAAACACAATGTCAAATTTTGCCCGGTTTTCATGACTGTTTTTCTCAATATATAACGCAAATTATTTACCAAAAAGTCGTTTGCGCCACTGTTTTATTGTAGAAAAGTGATAAAGTGATTCGTTTTGAGAAAAAAGTGTCTATGTACGGAGTATTTCAACAATATTAAATGTATGAACAGGCCAGCGGAACAATCACCTTAAAGCAAGTCATTCTATCCCTAGGGAGATAATGCAGTATGGCCGATCCCTAGGGAATAATGAGATTTGAATTTGGAACATTAAAAATCGTCAAAATTGTGAATTAAAATGTAGGCGCATCGAACAAGTTGACTTGAAATTCAAACCAAAGAGTATGTAATCACTATGATTTAAACTGGCCACTAACAAAAAAAAAAAGAAAATAGGTACTGACGGGAGCGTTAGGTAGGTATAGAAAATTGAAACTATAGAATCTTGGAGTAGTGAATTTTGTTTGTTTGATGAACTTGTAAATACTCGTGTAAAGTCTGTCTAATAAGTCAACCGACTTGGGAATTTTGTATAATCTTTAATCATTTAAAAAATACTTATATTCGATACTTTTCATAAAGTTCTTCTGTTAGTAAACAATGATCTCTATCTCTTAATTAACCTTGATTATTGAACCCGTGTTGACTACATCAGATTTAATTAAATCCTGATAATTACCCAAGTCGTTTAACTTATTAGACAGACTCTAATACTTATATTTCTTTTTAGTATATGATTGGGTCGACCAAATTGTCTTTTAATTATCTCACAGATGGTGTAAAAAGTAGAGTATGCAACACGGGGATAAAGCTGTCTTTGTCTTGGGCGGCTTGAATTCCTCACTTCACTCAGGTTTCTTTATTAACTCCCTCGCGATGCTCGGGAGTTAATTTTATAAATCCCTCACTATCGTTCGGGATTAATATCAGCAACCTTCGTTTCGTTCGGAATTCAACATGCCGCCCGCGACTTAAAGACACTGCTTTATCCCCTAGTCACATAAACTACTATTTTGTAAAAAAATTTCGGTAAGTAAGAAGGTATTTACTACACTTAGTTTATGTTTCAGGCTGATTCTTTGACTTGATCTTAGACTATATTTCTTTTAATTTGCGACATAAATACAAAAATGCTTCCTTACTTATACGAAAAACTTGTTTTCTATTTACAAAAATATAGTGTTCTAAAATAAATTACACACTTTCTCTTCGTACATTTCAACTTTTAACAATCGATCGCACCGCAAGATAATAGTACACTGTACTATGTCTAGGGGTTCTTCTTGTTAATCTAAGCATTTTCCAACAAAAATTATTAACACAATCATTTAAATTATTATTTTATGCTCCCAATAAGCTCCGACGAAAGTTTTCTCACTGCCAAATTTACAGTGAATAAACTTTCGAGAAACTCGCAAACCAGCCTTCGACAATGACGATACTTACAGTGAATAAACTTTCGAGAAACTCGCAAACCAGCCTTCGACAATGACGATACTATACGTCATTTTTTGCCTTCGTGCTAGCTATCTTCATACAAATGGTTCAAGGTTACGTTATTAAGGTTTCGAATTCGATACGAAACTTACTTGAATAAGTTCGTGCTCACAAAATTAGTTCAAATTACGCACACCAGAGGCGCTGTTCATGTTTCCATACAAAATGCTCACGTTAACGATACGAATACTTTTTCGCAAGTTGTTCGTGCTAGGTGTACAGTGCGTGCCGTTGACGACTTGGGCTTGGTCCGGACGGTTACCGGACGGCCAGACAGTGAGCTACCCATTGCTCACTGTCCGCAAGCCCGCGCCTACGGTGGCCGGAATAGCAGGCATTAGGTGCCAGTGCACGGCTGGGTGCGAAAGCACAACAACACCTCAGTCCCCCGGGTGGCCCGGTGACCATATACAGGGTTATTTGTAAAACAATAACAACCTTGCAGGACTGAATTACTAACATCATAAGTAACAACTGTTCTATGACTTTTTACAAAACATAATTCATTTATCAAAAACAAACCTTCAAGATTTCGTTATTCTAATATAATAATATAATATAATATAATATTCCACAACTATCACACAGCGCCGTCTAGTCCCAAGCTAAGCAGAGCTTGTATTATGGGTACTAGACAACTGATAAACATACTTAAATATTTCTAAATACATACATATTATAGATAAATTACACCCAGACACAGAACAAATGATCGTGCTCATCACACAAACATTTGTCCTGGGTGGGAATCGAACCCACGACCTCCGGCATAGCAGTCAGGGTCACTAACCACTAGACTAACAGGCCTGTTGCTTTCTCTTCTTTGATTCTATCTAACACATTTTAACTCTGTATTTTGCTATACTTATGTACGTCTGTATAACGCGACGCAAGCGCATCAAGCATCCCTGCCGCCCGAACCCCGCTCCCCTCCGCTATTGTACTATCGCTTGCTTCGCATAGACTTCGTTATATTTAGAACGTTTAATTTAAATAAGTTTATTTTTTTATGAAAATCTGATGAACTAAAATATGATATATTTTTAAAAGCCCTGAGTGGTTGCCAGTGTTTTATGAATAAGCCTGATAGGTATATACCGCGCTATAAAAGCTTGCTATAAAAAAGTGATTTTCATTGAAAACTTTTTTAGTTAAACTCACCAGCATAGTACAGCGGCCGGCCTCCCCACTTGGTCTTAAGATCCACGATGAAGTACAGCGCGGCCTGTATGAAGAGCGCCATCGATGACGTCACGAGGCAGTACGACACCGACCACAGGTTCTTGTTCACGGGGATGGGGCCTCCGTTCTTCGAGAACATGGATAGAGCTCCGCCGGCGATGCCGAAGATCAGGGACCAGAACACCCAGCGCATTATTCGGGCTCTGAAATAAAGAATGAACATCATCATCATGGCCGTAATGTGGATCCTGGTGACCTGCGGCACAGATTTCTTCGAAACCTACCACAGGCTGGTTGCATTTTGAGAGCTGGTGCTGTCACAATGCTAATTCAAATAATTATGTAGTTCCAAACTGTTAAGTGCAGCAAAGAGCAGTGGTGGCCGAGTGGTAATGGCCCCGACTTACAAGTTGTAGGTCGCGGATTCGAACCCAGCCAGGCGCATTACTTTGTGTAATTTATTTCATCACCACTGCTCTCAAAACGGTGAAGGAAAACATCGTGAGGAAACCGGCATGTACTAGAACCAAAACCAAAAAGAAGACATGTGACATCCACCAACCCGCACTGGGCCCGCGTGGTGGATTACGGCCCATTCCCTCTCCTAGAGAGGAGGCCTGAGTCCCAGCAGTGGGAACATTAAAAAGACTGATGATGAAGTGCAGCAAAACGATTGTGAGAGAAAATTAATGATATTATTTTTATCATTTACTAGTTTTTGCCCGCGCGGCTTCGCTTCCGCTCTTCCCTGCTCCACCCTACTGTATCCTACTCTACCCTACTATACCCTTCTCTACCTTACTCCGCTCTATTCTACCCTACACTACCCTAATTTTCATTTTTTTTTTCCATAAGAACCTTCTGCTCACAACAAAGACCACAACAAAAAAAGAATTAGCGAAATCGGTCCAGCCGTTCACGCGTGATGGCGTGACCAAGGAAATAGGGATTAATTTATATATATATATATACATATATATATAGATTTATCTCAGGACCCTGTGGTCCTGGACCTTTGGAAGGCATACGAGGAGCCGAATCCAACTCGCAGAGGCCCTTTTAGACGCTCAAAGGAATGTGGTACTAACCGGTGATTATACTTATACGCGCTGTGCTAGTGCATCCATATTATGTATTATCTTCTTTATTTTTCTTATAATACATATTTTTGATACAAATATATATCAAAAACATTTAAAAATATAGAAACAGTAGTCCACCGATGTCGGGAGCAGGGTTCAAGCTACCGGTGGTTAGGGCTCCAGAAACAGGAACTTCTTACAATGCGAGCCGTATCGAGGAGTACTGCCTTTTGTATCTGACCCTTGATAAAACCGCGCAACGACAGCTTCGACAGATGGTCGTCGAAGTTTTTGGCAATAAGACCATTGGCGGTTACGACAATCGGCACAATGACAGCCGATAGTATTATTATTATAATCATTTTCCTGCCCTTATCCCGTGTTATTTGGGTTCGGCACAACACGTTTTTTTCTTCCATTCCGTCCTGTCACCCGTCACTCTATCACTAACTCCCTTTTCTTTCCCACTCCTCACACAATCCATCCACATGTATACACTCTTTTATTGGGTTTTGTTGCAGAAAAACTGATATTGTTTTTTGTTAAATACAGTTAGGGAGCGTTCAAGTATTACGTAACGCAATTTTTGAAGATTTTAGACCCAGGGAGGGTCTACCCCCCCATGTAACACACCGTAACGTTTTTCTGTACCCCTCCCTCCCCCTCCCTAAACGTTACGTAACATTTAAGTAACCATTAGTCTCAATGTTAACGAAAGGTTTGCCAATTTAGGAAACAATAATAGTAAATATAAAAGTAACGTAACAATACTATTGAGGGTTTCCCCGTAAACGAAAAGGGTTGCTGATTTGGAAGATTCTAATACTCCCCCTCCCGCCCTTGTAACGCACCGTAACGTTTTACAAGACCCCCTCCCCCCAAATTGCGTTACGTAATACTTGAATGCTCCCTTATCTACTTTTTTTTAGGTGGGAGATAGCGTCAGATTTTTACTGACTAAAAACCCACGCCTGTTCATTACTTACCTTTCGTACCGGGACTGATCTTCCTTTCAGAAACAAATCCTTGGCCCCAGCAGGCTTCGACCCTGCTGGGCCCTTAAGGTCTATAGTTATCTACTTGGAAACCCTGTAAGTACTTGTAGTAATTAGAAATGAGTAGTAATATAAGGTTACCTAGCGTGGTTGTAAGCCAGCATGATCCTGGTGGCGTGCGCGCCCGCCTGCACGACCAGCACGCCCGACAGGATGCCCAGGATGCCTTCCGGGTCGTGCGGCACGCTGGTGCGGTACATCTTGTGGAACGTGCCGAATTTGTACAAGTGGGACTCGCCTAGAATCATTCTGAAAAAAGGAAACATGATTATTTGTCAAGTCTTTGAGCTCCTTAGTAGTCCTAAGTTGAGCTACACAAATACTGACAAATCCCAAGTAACAAAATGTGGTCTTGTAGTGGTTCCGGAGCCAGGACTATAACAGGCTAGTAAAAGTTTATAACCACAGACAAGGGTCAAGATTTCTCAAGTGTATTTACACTTACGCAACACTTTTTTTTTATAGGCCATCTTAGCCTTTATTGCGCCTATAATTTCGTTCTATACACGACTATAAGTTAACTTATAAGAACAGGTGTACTATAAACCCAAACGAACTCCGTGTAACCTGTAATAAGCTTGGTAGTAAAACCTGGAACCACTTACAGGAGAACTTTGTTACTTGGGATGCTTTCACTGACTGGACAGGTCCACTCAAATCTGTGTGGTTCTTTCTTCAAAAGACCATCAGAGACACTAAACTTCATCGGTCTCATATGATTTGACCATTACATGATTACTGTATGGACATTAAAAGAAACTTTGACCCCTGAGTTTGTTTCGGTGTTTCTTCTCAGGGTAGTCAGCTAGGAAACACCGGCCTCATCTAGTTTAAACGAACTGAAAAAAAATTGACGTGTAAAAGTGTTTTTTTTTAAACCTATTTACAAAATAAATATCATTTATTCTAGTTTTTATTTAAGCTTAAGGTTTAATGCTCCAGGGTACCCCACGACCGTAGGTGAGGACTAGCGGACAACGAGCAATAGGTAGCTCGCCATATGGCTGTCCTGTAGCCGTTCAGGCCGAGCCCGAGTCGTCGACGGCGCGAAGTATTCCACGCTCACCTCATAGAGTTGTCAGCGATAAAAATCAAACTCGGTTGAATGTACAGTTGAAAAAGGTTGTTTAAAATGTCACATCTTATTGCGAATGGAGTATACAGACAGGGTTATTTGTAAAACACTGACAACTTATCAGGACTATGTTAATAACATCATAAACAGCAACTTTTGTTCTGTGACTTATAAAAATTTATTATATTTCCATACCAAAATAAAAATATTTAAATTGAACGTTCTAAATATTACGAAATCTATGCGAAGCAAGCGATAGTACAATAGCGGAGGGGAACGGGATCGGGCGGCAGGGTTACTTGATGAGCTTGCGTCGTGTCATACAGATGTAGGTATAGCAAAATACAGAGTTGAAATGTGTTAGATAGAACAACGAAATCTTGAAGGTTTGTTTTTGGTAAATCAATTATGTTTTGTGAAAAGTCATAGAACAAAAGTTGTTGTTTATGATATTAGTAATCAGGTTGTTAACCTCGTAGGCTAGTTACATACGATATATGTATGCATACGATACTCTTAAACATTAACAATACCTGTCTATGTAGCCAGCGATGCCCGCAGTACAGTTCTGTAGCGACACGTTGCTGACGGCCGACAGATGTAGCCCCCCGGGGCCCATGTAGCCGCGGGGGCAGCCCGGGGCGGGGACCAAGAGGGTTATGCACACCTGGAAATTATATTGATAGAGTAAACAGATAATTTAGAAGACTTCAATGGTTTCTTGCTTCAAAAACTTTTGAAGGACTATGCGATTAGCAAGGATCTCCTATCCTCTCTACAGCTTTTAGGCACGCATTTATTGTTTTCCGCACTAGTGCGGAAAAGTGCTGGCGTTAGCGCCGCAAGAATTTGTTATATTAACCGTATCAGACAGGTCACCGGAAAGCCCTCATTTATTTATTTATCCGTAATTGTATTGAAAAACGTCGTTTGATACACATGGGTCACTACAGCACTCATCCATAACACCCTTGTCTGTTATTACAGTAAAAATAGATATTGTGTAAGAACAGTGTAGTGTAGGCAGTCAATATTGTACCCAAAAGCAATAATCATAATAAAAAGAAGTGAAGCTAAAAGTACCGCGTACCATCAAAGACACTGTTTCTGATAGTACAGTACAATTCACGAATGATGGCGGCCGTGAAGTTTGCGCAGAAGAACGTGTTTTAGGAACCAAATGGCGACGTGCGTGTGCGAGAAGAGTGTAGTATGCGCGAACGTTCGCAAAGGCTAACTTCACGGCCGCCATCATTCGTGAATTGTACTGTACGCGGTATAAATGACTAGGCGAAATGCTTACCTGTATGGCGACGAGGACGAGTGTGGCCAACCATTGTTGCCAACCGGCGCTGATGTCACGGAATAGAGAACGACCTGGGAAAGATGGACATTTCGTAAAGGTTTTCTGGCGGGATTCCTACGAGTGAAGAGTGGGTGTTTTATGATATTGTGATGTAAAATTGGTGTACAATGCGTTCCAAATGAGAATAGGATCGCCCGCCATGTTGTGATGTCACGATTCATTGTCAAATCGAGGAAAGAAAATTTTAAACATTAATCCATTTACGAAAAATTTAATTTATTTATGAACTGTGAACGAAAAAAATTTAATCAGAATCCAGTTCTTCAATTTTACTCATCTCTGAGTTGTTCAATTTTGCCAAAATTTCTTCGATTTGACAGTACGACGAGACGTCAAAACATAGGAATCGGTCCTATTTTCATTTGGAACGTGTAGTAGTTATTATGACCTAAGATACGTAGAAGAAATCTCGTCCCTCATCTGTTATTTGATTGATGATAAATATTATGTGCTATAGAATGCGTTCATTAAGATATTGCGCATAGGTTGCCTAGCTAAATCTGGTGCCGATGATGTTAAACAATAACATTTGTCTGAGATCGCGAACATTTCATATTTTCGACTTTATCCAAATACTTCCAAGGAAAAAAGAAGAAAGAAAAACAGTTTATTTACGTGAAAAAGACGCAATCTTAAAACTAGCTAACAAAACATAACATTACAGCAATTGATAGGGAAGATATGCGCAAGGGCGGATCCAGCTTTGGCGTCAGGGGGGGGGGGGGGGGGTCACATAGTCGTGTTTTTTTTGGTGGGTAAAATCATCCAAATGTCATCCCTCACCCTTGGATGGAGCTGGAGATAGTGTCAGACTCTTACTGACTAAAAACCCACCCCGTTCCTTCTTGCCTTTCGTACCATGGCCGAGCTTCCTTTTCGGATAACCTGGCCCCAGAAAGCTTTGACCCGGCTGGGCCCCTGCTGTTGCTGACATCTCCTTGAGAAGCGCGGGAACAGAGCGCGCCGTCGATGACTTGAGCTCGGTCTGTACAGTTACCGGACGGTCGGACAGCGAGCTACCCATGGCTCGCAGTCAGCTAGCCCGCGCCTACGGTGGCGGGAAATCGGGATCGGAATCCCGGCGGCCGCTAGGATGCTGTGAGCGCTGTTGCCTGATGCGGTCAGCCTCCTCCTTTGCTAGCATTATTGCATCGCAGAAGGAAGCGACAGCCTGCCACTCCTCCTCGCTCCGGACCATGGCCTGTACCAAGGCCCGGCGCGAGAGATCGCCACCGCCCATCGCCCCCACAAGGGCACGGTGATGCTCTGCCCAAGTGGGGCACACCTCCACTGTGTGGTCCACCGTGGCGACACCAGGGCGTCATTTCCGCACGAATCCTGTGCAGGAACCTCCCGAACTTACCATGTCCGCTGAGAACCTGCGTCATGCGGAAGGTCATGACCCCCATGACCCCCCCCCTGGATCCGCCCTTGGATATGCGTCTCCTCCGCGCAAAACAGCCGAAGAACGCTCAGCATAAAGCTGCGGCCTCACGCATAATGCGTTGAGCTCACAGCGCTGGTACGCTGAAAACCAGCCGCAGGGCCGGTCGCTTTGTCGACATAAAGACGCCGGAACGGTGCAGTGAATTAAAAGACGTGTATGGAAAAAGGAACTAAAAATACAGATAAGTTATAAATAAAAATTAAAATAAATAGATAAGGTGATAAATACATTTTTATAAAGTGGCAACACCACGACACGCCCGTAGCTCAATTTGTGCAACTCGTTTTTGTAATTTGTGGCAATGGAGTGTAATCTGAGAAGCTCAAAGTAGATGGCGCCAGTGAACTTGGAGGTCATACTATCTGTCAAACCCAATACATTTTCAAGGAAATATTGTTTTCAAGTAAATAACCATGGTTTTTTTAAAATAAAATGCCCCAGTGTTGTGTTGTGCCTTTATGCTCATCGAGAACATCGGGATACAGGTTTCCCAAAGATAAATCATCCAAGCTGATAATATAATCATTACTTCTTCTTAATTCTTTTTTTAATTCACAAACAGTCCAAGATCCGTATTTTTCTACCATAATTCACATAAATCAACGTAAACAAACAAATCACCATACAACGATACAAGGAGCTGTCAAAATAAATAACCTCCAAACACAAGCGCCAACTAAATAATAATAATAATAATACGGACACCAGAGTGTCTTTCCCAAATCTTTTCCTTTTGAGGTACAGAACCATAAAAATGCACAATATGTCAAGCATAGGTTTCATACCTGGTGTAATATCCTGGCTGGTCCTCATGAAGGCGCACTCGAGAGCGCCCACGATGAAGTACATGGCCGCCAGTCGTTGCAGGACCCCGGGGAGTCGCACATCTACCCAGGACGCGTTTGAGGAACTCAGGACGATGCCAATGAGAGATAGAAACAGAGATCGGGTGGCCACCTGTAGAAATATGAATAGGATTAAGAACACGAAAGCATTATTTCCGCACTAGCAGTGTGCTAAGCGATCCCCACGAGTAGCACGTCAACTTCCAATCATATATTTTTTCCGGCACGGATCTTGAGCGCTGGCTTCAAGTTGCGCAGAAGTCAAATATTCGGTCTCTTTAGTGGTGCGAAGTGAGACGCGGGGGAGTGTCAGTGATTGGCTCGCCGCACCATCGCGCCATAGACGTCACTCCTCATTCGTTCCCTTCGTTGCTGCATGTATCTAACAACGACGACGATTGGCTCGCCAATGTATGGAATGCGCAAAGCGATCCCCACTCTGACGCCGAGCGTTCAAGATCCGTTGTGCCTACTGTAGTTGGTATTGTAACGACTTTTTGCTTTTAATGCCATCCTTATGCCTACGGAATAAAAGTCAAAATCGGTTGAACGGACAGTAAAAAGGTTGAGCGTTCAAGATCCGTTGTGCCTACTGTAGTTGGTATTGTAACGACTTTTTGCTTTTAATGCCATCCTTATGCCTACGGAATAAAAGTCAAAATCGGTTGAACGGACAGTAAAAAGGTTTGTTTAACCTTTCGAATACCGTAATTAGAGACACAATAGAAAAACAATGAGAGAGCGAACGCCGGATCACAAAATATATAGGTACAGAAGTCAATCTACATACAAAGCGCGCTCGAGCAACACACACATAGACACCGCTCACGGACACGATATCTCGGAGCGTCTCGGATCACTCGTCGAACAGATCCGGCTCCAACGCTCATTAGTGTGCGTCCACCGAGCGTAGGTACAAAAAGCGAAGTACATACATGAGATTGTCTTCTGTACTCTCTCTATCTCGTCTAATCTTATTTCTTTTTTTTTTCTTATTTTGGATTGAAATATCATAAAATGTTAACGTTTAAACGATCTGGCCACGACATTATATATAAATATATTTGTAACATACCTGTTGCAGCGCCTGAATCCTGGGCAGGGAGGTCCGGAGCCTGGCGTTGAGGGTCAGCACCAACGCTTCTCCCATCGCGAAGGCGAACCAGGGGAACACCACGTCGGCCACCGTGAGACCATTCCACACGCTGTGCGAGAACACGCCGTAGCCACCGCCGCCGGCGTTCACGAAGATCTGAGAAAGATAGTTTTATTTTAATAAAAACTGTAGCGACATCACATCATCATCGGTACAGTGGTTCTTTTACTGTTCGAGCTGTTCGCCTTTGGAATTCTCTTCCACACTCTATAAGGGCTAGCCCTTCGTTGGACGTCTTCAGGGGAAGGATCAGGGAACATTTCCTGTCAATATGACTCATGTATATATATGTATAGGTTTTATTTGTTGTATTTATGTAGTATGTTTATAAGTATTGTGTGCTGCGCACATATCTATGTAAATTATTTTGGTTTTTGTTGTGCATCTCTTAAGCTCTCCTCTTTCATAAAATTTCTAGAAAAATTAAGGTTTGCTGTAAGAAAACCCAATTTTGGGTTAAGCTCGCCTGTGTACATCGGCTTTCTTACTATGAATAATATGTAAGTTTATGTACAATAAAGAATATAAGACATCTATGGCGCCAAATACGAACTAAACTACAAAATCCTGCATCGCGCAATTAGAGTTCTTTACGCGATTTGAACATATAGAACAGCCCGAAATCATCTATCGGGCAGTTGCCCACCAGATATTTTTTTTTAGGTCGGACTTTCACACCTAAAAAAAAAAATCAGTGACATACCCCACCCTTGGGCGGAGCGGGAGATAGTGTCAGACTTTTCCTGCTAAAAAACCCATCCTTCGTTGCCTTTCATACTGGGGTCAAACCTTCTTTTCAGAAGCAGACCCTTGGCCCCAGTAGGCTACGACCCTGCTTGGCCCCTTGGCGGTTGATTTAAGCATGTGAAGTTAATCACTTAAAATGACATTCATGCTTTTAATTGATTGTGCGTGACTGTTTTTTTTTTTCTATTGTGATTGACTTTTTTTTTTTTGGTTAGTTGTTTTTTTTTGTTTTTCTCGTAAAGAGGGCAACTGAAGGAACACTGTGGGTTTTAGTAATAAAAGTCTAACACACCCTCCCGCCCCACCCAGAGCACGAGAAGTCATTTGTTGATTTGCCACATTAAAATAAAACCGGCCAAGCGCGAGTCGGACTCCCGCACAAAGGGTTCCTTAAATAAGATAAGATAAGATAATTATTTATTTGCACAAACATGAATACAATACATACATCACAAAGTAAATTGTCAGCATGCAAGAGTTGTTACAATACAATATAAATCGTCATGTTTGCCCTGGACAAAGGCATGCAAATATTTCAATACTTTATTGCAATCCTGTATACATAGATGGTTTTGAAAATTTTCATAGATCAATATGGACCCTGTCGGGCACAGCAAAATGTAGGAGAGAGGAAGAGGGATAATAAACTCATTCTAGAGTGTCATTAAATCAAATTATTTTTCTAAAAAACAGCAAAAGAATAAAGTTCCGGACGGCCGGACAGCGAGCTACCCATTGCTCACTGTCCGCAAGCCCGCGCCTACGGTGGATAGGTACAGAAGACAATCTACATACAAAGCGCGCTCGAGCAACGCACACATAGACACCGCTCACGGACACTATATATCTCGGCTCAATCGCCCGGTCGCACTCGTACAGTTCGGCTCAACGCGCTGACGTGTGCGCGATTGCCTAGCGTAGGTATAAAAAGTGAAGTACATATACATGAGATTGAATTTTGTACCTATCTATTTTGTGTACAAAGTAGACTATATTGACAAACGCTTGGTGAATCACGTAATACCTATCTATGAAAGATGATAATGTACCGTTATCACCACTATTATATTGCTAATTATACCTAAACAGAACCAGAGGACAAAGATAAGAGAAATAACAAAACATTTTAAGGACAACATATATTTATATCCTTTAGTATTTTTGATAAGTCCTCACACGGTCGCACTTTATATTATACCTAATTAACTGAAACACAAAACCAAAACAATAAAAAGAAATAAAAAATATAAGTAAATTAATTTTCGTTTTGTTATTTTGACGTTAAATTAGAATATTTTTGATAAAAAGGTTTCATGAATTTAAAATTTGAGCCGTCCTGTACTCCATCGGTTTATGTAGCTAAACTAAAGGGAAACAATCTTGATAGTGTCTTTTTGAGACGACATGCAAATCATCATCTTCCTGCCCTTGTCCCATCTTATTCGTGGTCGGCGCGACACGTTTTTTTCTTTCATTCTGTCCTGTCACTCGTCACGCTATCATTAACTTCCTTTTCTTTCATACCACTCTTCACACAATCCATCTATTTTTCTTTTGAAGAAAAGACGTGGAAAGATTATTTAAATTTAGTTAATTAACTTACTACTATTAATAACCCCTGGTCTTTTAAAGTGCATTAGACGCCGTGATGAGTTACATAGTAAAGCCAGAAAAAGTAATAATGACCGCAATTTACAGGAAAAATACAGACTGTACAGAAATTACTGTAACAATATATTGCAGCAACAAAAAGAACAATATGAGCGAAAACTGTTAACTGACAATCAAAATAATATTAAAAAAACATGGGACTCAATTAAAACTATTTGTAATATTAGTAAAATAGTTAATAAAAATGAAGACTTACTTAAAGTAAGACCTAATTGTACTGAGTCGCTGAATGAAGTTAACAACTACTTCAGCACAATTGGTGACCAGTTGGCAAGTACGGTACTTAGTAAATTAGGAAAATCGGAAACAGAACTGGCGAGCAACACATGTTATGCAGGAAACACCTCACCAGACTCACTATTTATGTCACCCACAGATGAAATTGAAATAATAAAACTAATAAGTACACTCAAACCTAGTACTGCTGTTGGACATGATAATATTAGCAATGATATGCTAAAACTAGCAAAGCATGTTATAGCAAGTCCTATAACATATATTTGCAACTTAAGCATATCCTCAGGTGTGGTGCCTAATGACCTAAAGATAGCCAATGTGATACCGATACTGAAAGCAGGCGACTCACGTCAACCAGCAAACTATAGACCTATTTCACTTCTCAGTGCACTGTCGAAAGTAATTGAAAAGGTAGTTAACGTGAGATTGCTAAAGTATCTCGAACAAAACGGTTTATTGGCCGGGAATCAATTCGGTTTTCGTGCAGGCAGGTCCACGGAGGATGCCGTCTCGCATCTTATTGACTCTGTCATAAACAAAATGGAAAATAGGCAAAAATGTGTCGGTGTCTTCCTGGATTTAGCAAAAGCTTTTGATACAGTTTCCCGACCAATACTACTGAAAAAGCTAGAGTGTTTCGGGATAAGAGGCTTAGCTCTAGACTGGTTTAGGTCCTATTTAGAAGAACGAAAACAGCGTGTTCGTATTGGTGACCACGTCAGTGACTTTGCAGATATTTGTTTCGGCGTACCGCAAGGCAGTGTTCTGGGTCCCACGCTGTTCTTGATCTACATAAACGACCTATGTTCTGTTAAACTTTTTAATGCCAGCATCTTTACTTTTGCGGATGATACTGCAATAATATTCCATGCAAAAACCTGGAAGGATGTGGTGTGTGTGGCTCAGGAGGGACTTGAGAGGGTTGCTGTCTGGCTGCAAAACAACCTGCTAACTTTAAACGTTAGTAAAACTAAGTCGATATATTTTAGCGCCACTGATAGATCTGCACCCGACCAGAATTTGCAAATTAAACTGCATGTATGCGGTAGCGTGGACGGTGAAAGCTGCCTCTGCTCAGAAATTGAACAAGTTGAGAACGTTAAATACCTAGGGATTCAAATTGACGAGCACCTAACATGGAAAGCTCAAATTGATGGACTAGTGAAGCGCACGAGAAAACTCTCACATATTTTTAAGAAATTAAAGTCCATTTCAACACCTGAGATCATCCGTATGGTGTACTTTACCCTATGCCAACCAGTGTTAAGTTACTGTGTATCCGTCTGGGGAGCAGCAAACAAAACCAACTTGCTTAGACTGGAGCGAGCTCAACGAGCTATACTTAAGATTGCATACAAAAAGCCATGGCGATATCCAACTGACGCTTTATATTCGGAATCTAGCCTTCTCCGTGTAAGGCAATTGTTCATCGCTTCGATACTGCTACGATTCCATAGAGATGCAAAAAAACTGGCCCGCCATTCATCTAGGTCGTTAAAATGGGATCGACCAAGAGTACACTCTTCTTTTACACGAAGATCTTTTCCGTTTCTCGGACCCTACCTCTACACTAAATTCTACTCACACAATAGCAATATAACCATGTTAACCTATAGATGTTTTAAAAATGCTGTTTATAAATGGCTACATCCCAAAAATTATGACCAAACGGAAGACCTTTTACATATACAGTCGTAAAATGATTTACATCAAAAGAAATGAAGCTAATATAAGCGTGTTAAAAACAGGCAAACATCCACTATACACTCCACTCTCACCCACACACCATACCTTACACTCCACACATACACATACACTCACTCAAAGCACCTAAACCCTTTTTTTTTGTAATTAACAATAAAACATTTTTTTTTTTTCTAATTTTAATTCTTTATAATTATATCTCTTACTTTTATTTTTTTTTCTTTTTTGCTGTCTATCTAAAAAATTGTAACTTAACTATTAATTATTATTATTATTGCTGAACTCGGGAAGAGACTGGATCCCACGACACAGGGAATCCTAGTGTGGGGTCCAGGGAATTTGTAAAAAACTAGCATTTAAGTCTTCGGTGTATAGCATTATTGTATATTTATTGAACCTTGTCGAAATGAATCAAATAAAGCTTTATTATTATTATTATTATTATTATTATTAAGTACAACATCGGTTTAGGTAAATACCTAGAGTCGGTCTAATAAGTCAACCGACTTGCGTAATTAATAGGGTAAAATGAAATCTGATCATTGTTTACTACTAGAAGAACCTTATTAAAAGTATCGAATATAAATATTTTTTTAATAATTAAATATTATACAAAATTCCCAAGTCGGTTGACTTTTTAGACAGACTATAATTGTAAACATTTTTAGATACATTTTTTAGACTTTTTTTTTGACATGTTAAGATTGTTTACATTTAGTTAACTACCTAAACAGATGGAGATGGATGGATGGATGGATGGATGGATGGATGGATGGATGGATGGATGGATGGATGGATGGATGGATGGATGGATGGATGGATGGATGGATGGATGGATGGATGGATGGATGGATGGATGGATGGATGGATGGATGGATGGATGGATGGATGGATGGATGGATGGATGGATGGATGGATGGATGGATGGATGGATGGATGGATGGATGGATGGATGGATGGATGGATGGATGGATGGATGGATGGATGGATGGATGGATGGATGGATGGATGGATGGATGGATGGATGGATGGATGGATGGATGGATGGATGGATGGATGGATGGATGGATGGATGGATGGATGGATGGATGGATGGATGGATGGATGGATGGATGGATGGATGGATGGATGGATGGATGGATGGATGGATGGATGGATGGATGGATGGATGGATGGATGGATGGATGGATGGATGGATGGATGGATGGATGGATGGATGGATGGATGGATGGATGGATGGATGGATGGATGGATGGATGGATGGATGGATGGATGGATGGATGGATGGATGGATGGATGGATGGATGGATGGATGGATGGATGGATGGATGGATGGATGGATGGATGGATGGATGGATGGATGGATGGATGGATGGATGGATGGATGGATGGATGGATGGATGGATGGATGGATGGATGGATGGATGGATGGATGGATGGATGGATGGATGGATGGATGGATGGATGGATGGATGGATGGATGGATGGATGGATGGATGGATGGATGGATGGATGGATGGATGGATGGATGGATGGATGGATGGATGGATGGATGGATGGATGGATGGATGGATGGATGGATGGATGGTCGGGCTCAGGTTATCCGCTGCAGAAGCAGACTGAGCAAATGAGGCGAATTAATTTCAAAATGGCTTTTAAATTTGCACCAATTGCAACCCCATTTTGTGTCGAGGCATTTCTATCCTTGCCAGGTTGCCTGGAAGAAAATGCGATAAGGCAGACAATTGTATGTTTTTTTTTTTTATAAATATTCCTTTTTATAAACATTGTGATATATAAATTAATAATAAATTAATTATATTTTAGGGTGATTCTTTGAAACCGAGAGGTTGTCTCATTCATCCGGCCTAGTTTTTTCATTACAATTTGATATTTTTATTTGCATATTAGTTTTCCACGATCACTAAATGTAGATAGATAGATAAAGCATTTATTGGCTACAGCAAAAACATGCACCAAAACACATATTACACACAAGTTATAAAAACTAAGCACTTAATGTATCTGTTTTTATTTGCGCCTAGTGGTGACACAAAATAGGTACAAAAGCTAGGCCAGATAAATGAGACACTCTTTCGCGTGCAAAGAATCACCCTTTAATCAATAATGTCATTAGGGTTCATTAGAAGAACGATTTTACACACTTTAAAATAAAAGAGTACAGATTTTTTTTATGAGGAAAACGCCTACGAAAAATTCCACATTTGTGTGAATCTGAAACACCGTGTATACCTACTTATCGATGTCAAAGTTCTTTATTTGCTAGAAACATGGTAATGAGGATATTAAATCTATTGTATGTATAGATTTACCAGTTAGATGAGCCAGTTCAATGGCCTATAGGTAATAGTCGACGTTGCGTACAAACTACCTACAGGTCATTGAACTTGCTTAGCTGACGTTTTCTTAAAGAAATTAATTTCGTACATGCGTAAATTAATACGAGTTTTGAAAAAAAGGTACTTTATTTTTTAATTTTATCTTTACAAATCGAGTGTTTCATGTACCGGATCGACCCTCCCTGGGGTTAAAACGATTAAAATTTAGCGGTGTATAAATAAAATTGGAGGGTCTGTTTGTAATATTGAAGTAAGCGCTTTTTACTACATGCATATGAATTTTATATACGGTACATAAACTAAAATAACATTTTTTACAATTTTTGTATGTCTGTTTGTTCCGACTAATCTCTAAAATGGCTGAACCGATTTTGACGGGACTTTTTTTGGCAGGTAGCTGATGTAATAAGGAGTAACTTAGGCTACTTTTATTTAAGAAAAAAATAATTCAAAATTCTGTAGTCCACGCGAACGAAGTCGCGGACACAGCTAGTTTACTGTAATAAGTTTCACATGTTTCACCAGTGATCGATATACAAATATTAGTGGTATGTCATTTATCCTCGTAAAGACCAACGACCTAATTTAATGACAAAAATATTTAGACTTTTTGGCTCAAGATACTTTTAGATTCATAAAATTACAGCCCAGCGAACTAGAATTATGACATCATAATTAAACATATTTTTTGGTTTAAACGATCTAAAAAAATATTTACCATGAACATGTTATTTCAATATATTTTTTGCATGAAATAATTAACTTTAGGTATAGGAAATACCGCTTAAAAGAATTTAGCCAAAAGCATTAAAGAACAAGGAAAGAAGTTCTGGGCCGCAACTATTTGCGACCATTTCTAGTACATCGGGTCATAATGTACTTCTTCTCAGTCGTGTACTCTTGACAGAGTAGTCGTGGTCATGTCTCGGTCGAGTCCCACACCACCGCCTCTTTCGCGATACGACGCCATGCAGCTCTGTGTTTGGCGGCTTGACAGCCTTCATTTACGCTGCAGTGTGTCACCGTTTTGACGAGATCCGTCCACCGTGTTGGACGGCGTCCACGAGATTTTTGCCCTCGACTTTCCCTTGCACCACCAAACGTTCCATCGAGTCCTCGATCCGGATGATATACCCGAAGAACTCGTATTTGTTCGTATTTGCACAGACGACGATAATCTCTCTTTGATATTGAGTTCTTTCAGGATATTTCACGATATCTTGGAAGTTTAGTGCCTGTTACATTGTTATATTGTAGTGAACTCACCATAAGAGCGATAGCGAATCCTCTGAAGATGTCGAGGGAGCGCAGTCGGGACCTGGTCGGAGACCGCGGGATGCTCGCCTCAGTCGTCAGGACGCGGGTCTCGGAGCCAAGCTCATTGTCTTCTCTGTAATTACAATAATATTAATAATGTATTGCTTGTAGGTAGCATAAACTTAGCATAGCATAATCAGCCTTTTAATGTCCCCACTGCTGGGACTTGGGCCTCCTCTCTAGGAGAGGGAATGGGCCGTAATCTACCACGCGGGCCCAGTAGGTGAATGTCACGTCTCCGAATTTTTGGTTCTAGGACATGCCGGTTTCCTCACGAGGTTTTCCTTCACCGTTTTGAGAGCAGTGGTGATGAAATAAATTACACAATATAATGCGCCTGCTGGGTTTGACCTCGCAACCTACAATTCGCAAGTCCGGGCCGTTACCACTCGGCCACCACTGCTCGCAACAAATATTAAAAACTAATAAAAAATGTTTATAATATAGTGTATAATGTTGTATAGATGATACTCACACTTGGTCAGTTTTTTATTTAGCTATAGTACAGTACAATTCACGAATGTTGGCGGCCGTGAAGTTAGCCTTTGCGAACGTTCGCGCATACTACACTCTTCTCGCACACGCACGTCGCCATTTGGTTCCTAAAACACGTTACTGCGCAGCCTTCTGCGCAGACTTCACAGCCGCCATCATTCGTGAATTGTACTGTAATAGTAGTAGGCTAACTATACTCTGTTCAAAATAACATTAGACATTTATGAAAAACTTTTATTACTGTCAGTTCAACCGATTTTGACTTTTATTACGTTGGTGGCATGACAAATGGCGGCTGCAGTAAATAGTTGGTATTGTAACAACTTTTTTTGCTTTTAATTCCATCCTTATAACTACGGAATAGAAGCTAGAATTGAACAGACAGTAAAAAAGTTTTCTTTAAATGTCTAATCTTAACGCGAATAGGGTATAGTAGCTCAAAAGAAAGACTGGTCAGAAAAAAAGACTCTTAGCTGCCAGGGCCTTACTTCAATTCCTATCTTTTAATTATTTTTATTTTCATTTTAATATCTACATTGTGCTCACATAATAGAAGCAACAAGAAATATGTAACCAAGCAATAAATGCAACTCATAATATGATTTAAAAGAGTGTCCATGGAGTTTCTTGCACATTCTTCTCCAAAGAGATCTACGCTTTGGAACATGCAATTTAGCTTCACTTTTCTTGAACTGACCGACAATTGACTATTCAAAAGTGCCTGCAAATGGTCTATTTAAAATGAATGATTTTGATTTTGAAAGGCTGCCCATATTAAATAGGTCTGCCGCATGCACAAAAACCTGTGGGCCAAAGTAGGACAGGGTTGATCCCCGGAGACAGTGAGACGGGGTCGCGGCAGACCACGAAGTTGATGAACTGAACACACTTCCTTTTTGTTCAATTTTTTTGTACTAAACAACAGATAAAAAGTAATCTAAAGGTGGCCATACATGCTAAGGTGTACCTGACAGGTCTGCCTGCACAGTTATACCTGTTAGTAAGCTTGTGTGGAAACCTGCACAGTTGTGCAACATACGCTCCGGTTTAGCTATAAAACTCAACTGTACAGGCTAACCTGTCAGGTATACCCTAGCGCGTAGGGCTACTTTAAAGTCTTTTTCTGAAAACCGTATCTTTCATCTCACTGGATTTTTGAAATAAGTTAACCTAAACTTTCGGAAAGAACCCTTTGGACCAAAAAAAAAAAATATTACATCTTTTGATAATGATGCTATTATGAACCAAATTCTAGGAAATAATGACCGGTCGGAATTAGGTAGACATATGGCAAATAAAAGGAAGAGAACTGTGTTTGACAAAAATCTTTGAGCAAAGACTAACTTTGAAATACTAACCTAGCAAAGTATCTTGCATAAATTCGTCCAGCAACCACCCTCTTGCCAATACCCTTGATGATGTACCATAAAGTGGCCATAGACAGCAGAATGACTACAGCTGTCAATATCGGTAGGTAGGCCGCATCCGGTTCCGCCGTCATCCGCGGTAGGCATGTATCTTCGGTCGCCTTATCAACTGAGACGTTGAGAGTATACTGGCCATATTCACCAAATTGATACGTGCCTGTAAAAAAAAAATAAGATTTGAATTTCGAATGTTTCCTTCGACAGCACAGGAAATTAGAAATATTCGGGAAATGAAAAAAAGATTATTTTTTTTTAATTATTGACAAGCGGCCCGTCCCTACTTCACACGGGCAATAAATATAGCCTATATTACTCAGGGTGAATGTAGCTTTCCAAAGGTGAAAGAATTTTTGAAATCGGCACAGTTGTTTTTGAGTTTATTCATTACAAACATACACACACATACAAAAATACAAATTTTCCCTCTTTATAATATTAGTGTAGATAGGCTCGCGTTTGACCACAATCTCACCTGTTGGGAAGCGATGATGTGGCCAACAATGGAGCACGCTTGCCTAGAACTAACCTATTGACCCTTGACTTAAAGACCCAGTAGCTATCAGGAAACACAGACTCCGATGATGACGTAAATATGATCCTACATTGCATAGTGAGTAATCGGGTATACAATATTCACATAATTTTAAAGTAGTAACACTGCAAACTGGGGTGTAGACGGGGTCCCAAACAACACCTATCGGGACCCAAGCCAACCTCACCTGCACGTGGTGCACCCTGCTGACTAACAAACGAGGCTCTGGCGACCCGCCAACACGCACTGGACCAGCGTGGCGGGTTACGGTGCTAAACCCCCCCAAATGCACAGATGCACAAAAATCAGGCCCCAAGTGCTCGGCGACTCCAGCGGTTGTGCTAATGTTGACGGGCGTGAGCGCGGCCCTGGGGTCCGGGGTGCTAAGAATCTCCGGGCGAGAGCGATAAACCGTCGACGACTTGACCTGGCAACGTACAACACACGTACACTCCGGTCCGATGAGAACATAATTGAGCGGGTTACGATGGAGTATTGTGGGATTGTCTGAAGTCCGAAGACAGGGGGAGGATACGATAATCCTAAGATCTGGTAACCTGCTCTATTTCCGGGAAGGGGACAAGCAGTCCCAAGGTGGTGTCGGGTTTATCGTCCACAGGTCCCTCGTGAACAATGTTGTGAAGATCGAGAGTGTGTCGACCAGGGTAGCGTACCTTATACTCAGAATATCATCAAGATATTCGCTGAAGGTCATACAGGTTTACGCTCCGACCTCGACACACCCTGACGACGAAGTAGAGACCATGTATGAGGACGTATCCAGAGCCATGCATGGTTCTAAGAGTCACTTCACCGTGGTCATGGGGGACTTCAACGCGAAACTGGGCAAACGAGACGGCGACGAGCTGCGAGTGGGGCAATTTGGATTTGGACGTAGGAACTACCGGGGACATCTACTGGCCAGTTTTATGGAGAAGGAGGGCCTCTACATGATGAACTCCTTCTTCAGCAAGCGTGAGCACAGGAAGTGGACTTGGCAAAGCCCTGATGGTGCAACTAAAAATGAGATTGACTTCATTATGTCGACGAAGAAGCAAATATTCAATGATGTCTCCGTGATCAATAGGGTGAAAACCGGAAGTGATCACCGCATGGTAAGAGGCACATTGAATATCAATGTCAAGCTTGAAAGATCTCGACTGATGAAGTCTACGCTCCGTCCTGCACAGATCCAAATCCATAACTCCGAAAGCTTTCAGCTCGAACTTCAAAATCGTTTCGAATGCCTAGGAAGCTCCGTGGACGAATACAACGATGGGTTCGTGGAAGCTGTCCATACGGTCGGCTCTAAACTCTTTAAGACTCGTACAAATAAGAGCAAGAGGGTCACCGATCAAACTCTCCAGCTCATGAAGGAGAGGCGTGAGATGATTCTGCAGTCTTCAGACGATTCGTACACATATCGGCAGCTCAATAAACGGATCTCTAAGTCCTTGAAACGCGATCTCCGTCATTATAATATGGGAAAAATTAAAGACGCGATTGAGCGAAATAAGGGCTCCAAGGTGTTTGCAAGAGATCTGTCTATTGGGCAGAGCCAGCTCACGAAACTGAAGACCGAAGATGGCAGAGTCATATCCGCCAAACCAGAGCTTCTAGGAGCGATCGAGGCTTTCTATGGACAGTTGTACACGTCAATCACTAAACCCACTGTAAATCTAGCAAACGACCCAAGAGCTAGATTGAGCCGACACTATACCGAAGATATCCCGGACGTCAGCCTGTACGAGATTAGGATGGCTCTGAAGCAGCTTAATAACAATAAGGCGCCGGGTGACGACGGAATTACGGCCGAACTTTTGAAGGCGGGTGGAAAACCGATCCTTAAGGCCCTTCAGAAGCTGTTTGATTCCGTCATACTCGAGGGAAAAACGCCACAGGCATGGAGCGGAGGCGTGGTGGTACTGTTCTTTAAGAAGGGCGACAAGGCCCTACTGAAGAATTATAGGCCCATCTCACTTCTGAGCCATGTCTACAAGCTGTTTTCCAGAGTCATCACGAATCGTCTCGCGCGCAGGTTCGACGACTTCCAGCCTCCCGAACAAGCCGGATTCCGAAAAGGCTTCAGCACCGTGGACCACATACATACGCTACGACAGGTTATACAGAAGACCGAGGAGTATAATCTGCCTCTCTGCCTAGCATTTGTGGACTACGAGAAAGCCTTTGATTCGATCGAGACTTGGGCTGTACTGCAGTCTCTCCAACGGTGCCAGATTGACTATCGGTACATCGAGGTGCTGAAGTGTTTGTACGAAAACGCCACTATGTCAGTCCGACTTCAGGACCAGACTTCGAAACCTATCCTCCTGCAGCGAGGTGTGAGGCAGGGAGACGTCATTTCTCCGAAACTGTTCACAGCCGCAATGGAGGATGTCTTCAAGGTTCTGGACTGGAGTGGACTAGGCATTAATGTCAATGGCGAGTACATCACTCACCTTCGGTTTGCCGACGACATAGTAGTCATGGCTGAGACTACAGAAGAGCTCAGTACAATGCTCAATGACCTCAGTAGAGCTTCCGAAAGAGTGGGTCTTAAAATGAACATGGACAAAACTAAAGTCATGATAAACAACCACGTAGCACCCACTCCTATCAAGATCGGAGACTCTATACTCGAAGTTGTGGACGATTACGTCTACCTCGGGCAGACAGTCCAGTTGGGTAGATCTAATTTCGAGAAAGAGGTCAACCGTCGAATCCGACTCGGCTGGGCAGCGTTCGGGAAGCTACGCGGTATCTTCTCATCCAACATACCACAGTGTCTCAAGACGAAAGTCTATGACCAGTGTGTGTTGCCAGTGATGACATATGGATCCGAAACGTGGTCGCTCACAATGGGCCTCATCAAAAGGCTTAAAGTCACCCAAAGAGCAATGGAAAGGGTTATGCTCGGAGTTTCCTTGCGTGATCGAATCAGAAATGAAGATATCCGCAGGAGAACCAAGGTTGCCGACATAGCACAAAGAATCGCCAAACTTAAGTGGCAATGGGCAGGGCACATTGCTTGCAGAACAGATGGCCGTTGGGGCCGAAAGGTTCTGGAGTGGCGACCGCGTACCGGAAAACGCAGTGTTGGAAGGCCTCCTACAAGGTGGACTGACGACCTGGTAAAGGTAGCGGGAATCCGATGGATGCGGGACGCATATGATCGTTCGTTGTGGCGACGCTTGGGGGAGGCCTATGTCCAGCAGTGTACGTCTGTCGGCTGAAATGATGATGAACACTGCAAAATGAGAAGCAGGAGTGCGCTCGAGAACTTGCGTAGCTACCAAAGGGATAAGGCAGGACAGTGGCCTGAGCCTCCAAGCTCGGAAAGTTGGATTGCGGGGGGCATAAACCTGACAAGCAATCCTTTTTGATTGAACAAGCTAGAAATACATAGATACATAGTTAGTCCATTTATGTCCCACTAGTGGGCGAAAGCCTCCCTCCCCCTTTTCCACACACGTCTGTCGTCGGCCATTGCGGGCCAGTCCCTCCGGTAATTATCAAGCTCATCTCTCCACCTTCGCTTTGGTCTGCCGCGATGTCGCCTTGCATTTAATGGGACCCAATAAGTGGCTCTTTTAGCACACAGCTCATCCGACATGCGACAAACATGTCCGGCCCAATTTCACTTTAGAGAGGCAGCTTTTCGGGAAACATCTTTAGTCTTAGTTTTGGCGCGCAACTCTGTGTTCCTTACGCGGTTGGAAATTCGAATACCCAGCATACTGCGCTCCATGGCTCGCTGACAAACAACAGCCGAAGTTGTAAGATAATTTCCCACGTAAAATAAGGGGCCCCAGATTTTTTTGCCCCAGGGCCATTGGTTGCGCTGCGCCACTGCGCCCGAAGAACCGTTTGACGACTTTGCGCTTTATGCAAATTGTTACACAGTTTATTATTCCGTGTATGGATCTTATCGCGGTTTATACATTCACAATAATGCTGCGAAATTGGATACCTAACGAAATATTGTTAGTATGTGTTCCCAGAAATAATGTCATCATATTTTGGTATAGTTAGTCTTTGATAATCCTAAACAAATATCGGATGGTCGTTGGGGCCGAAAGGTTCTAAAGTGGCGGACGTGCATCGGAAAACTCAGTGTTGAAAGGCCTCCTACAAGGTGGATCGACGACCTGGTGAGAGTCACGGGAATGCGGTGGATTTGAAACGCACAGGACCGTTCGTTGTGGCGACAGTTGGGGGAGGCCTAAGTCCAGCAGTGGACGTCAGCCGGCTGAAATGATGATGATCGTAGTCCGAAAACCTAACATATTGATTTTATTATGAAAGAAAATAACTTGTTGCAATTTATTAGTTTATTTTGAAAAAAAGTCGCCATATTAGAGAAGTGTCAACGGGATGTCAGTAATGTCCTAGCCTAGATAAATCAAATCAAAAACATTTATTTCAAACTAGCTTTTGCCCGCGGCTTCGCTCCCGCTCTACCCTCCTCAACCCTACTATACCTTACTCTACCCTACTCTACCTTACTCTACCCTACTCTACCTTACTCTCTCCTCGCAATAATAAACACAACAAAAAAAGAATTAGCGAAATCGGTTCAGCTGTTCTCGTGATTTGCCCTTAGCAACACATTTAGTGATTCATCTTTATATTATAGAAGATAGACAATTGGTCTATCTTCTAGCAGGCACTTTTGAATAGTCAAATGTCGGCCAGACCAAAAAAAGTGAAGTTAAATTGCACAAAATTCCAATAAACTTAGAAAAGTGCCACGGATATCGAAAAGTACCTATGAATTAAAAAAATATAACATAGCTATTGTTGGCTTGCGTTTATTCAAGTCCAGCCCCCTATCCAAGTTACGACCGCTTCGTTTCAAATCTCGTCGAACGCTTCGAGTAGGCCACATCTCCAATTCCTTTGTTCTGACGTCATCTTGGTTAGGTTAGGGAGGCTGGATCTGTATAATTATTAGATGTTTTAAATAATTGCCCATATGCCGAGTTCCTTGGCACTTAGCCTGGCGATGCTCTGTAAAGAAAATCGATTTTTGAATCGATTCAGTAATCAATAGAGTTCCAATAGAACGGTACAGATGCAAGATGATCCTACAGTGCAAATTGACGTGTGAATCCAAAACACTGTATCTGAGAAACGGCTATTTTGTGAACACGACATTTAAAACGTTTTTGGTACATAGGTACGTTTAAGTAATATTATTATAAAACATGGTGCTACATTATGTGTTAGGTACAAAATGAAGGGTTTTTTACGTTATATGCAGCCATGTACATTTTGCAACCATACTATCCATACAATTAGAATTAATTAAATTAGTAACTAAAATACATTGTTTTATATGTGCTTTTATATCCTTCTACGTATTATAAAACTGATAATAATATGGGTAATAATAATATAGGTATATCTGCCTCGAAATAGTCTAATGAGAGCTATTAAAGCAAAACACTGTAACTCGAGTTGCAGTGATATAGTCTGGTGAGTATTAGGTACACAATATTCACTAAATAATTAGCTTGGGGAAAATAGATGCTTCAGGAAAATAATCTCCGTTTCAAGTTTCTAAGATCGATTCACAGAAAGGACCCATTAATTAAATCGATTTTAAAAAATTGATTTTCTTGACCTATAAAATAGATTATGCGATTAATCGATCACAGATCGCCTTCTCTATCGAAAGTGGTATAGAAAATAGCATAAGAATGGCTTAATCAGCTTTTTTAATCTTCCCACTGCTCGGACTCAGGCCTCCTCTCTAAATGGGGGAATGGGCCGTAATCCACCACGCGGGCCCAGTGCGGGTTGGTGAATGTCACATGTCTTCGACTTTTTGGTTATAGGACATGCCGGTTTCCTCACCATTTTGAGAGCAGTGGTGATGAAATAAATTACACAAAGTAATGCGCCTAGGTTTGAACCCACTGCCTACAACTCGTAAGCCGGGACCATTACCACTTGGCCATCACAGCTACTAAAACCATATCACCCAATCCAAGAGGTTCACTAAAATCAAGAACTAAATATAGGTATGAAATCCTAAGTAACTTGGTTTTAATATTAAATAAAATCAGCATAACATGTTTAAAGTTGTGCAAACAAACCGGTTGACCTGCATAGTGGCTGATATTTTTAGTATTTGATCATGTAAGTACTGGACTTAGGTCGATAAGTATTATTGTTAGTCATCCTAGCTATGCGCTAAATGACAAGTCAAAGGCATTTTAACGTTTTTTATATTTTTTATAACATCTACATGTTTTTTTAAGGACTTTTTATGATTTTTCATTAGGCTAATAACATTATTACTAACAAAAACACCACTATTCTCTGACATGCCCTCCCGCTCCGCCCAAAAGTGGGAGAAGTCATTGGATAATTTCCCACTAAAAAAAAAATGTATATGGAAGTAGATTTTATAATACCTATTATACAATTACCGGCACGGATTTTGAGCGCTGGCTTCAAGTTGCGCAGAAGTTAAATATTCGGTCTCTTTAGTGGTGCGAAGTGAGACGCGGGGGCGGGGAGTGTCAGTGATTGGCTCGCCGCGCCATTTCGTCTATAGACGTCACTCCTGATTCGTTCCCTGCGTTGCTGCATGTATCTAACAACGAAGACGATTGGCTCGCCAATGTATGGAATGCGCAAAGCGATCCCCACTCTGACGCCGAGCGCTCAAGATCCGTACCGGTAATTGTTCATCTAAACATCTAAATCTCCCCTATGAATCACTGTCTATTGGTAAAAACTGCATGAATATCCGTCCAGTAGCTTTGAGTTAATCACGATAAAAACCAGACAGATGCGGTGGGGGCTTTGTTTTATAATCCGAAGGCGGAATCACAGAGTACAAATAAATATACAGAGAGTGGCGGAATATATCGCAGAACAAAATATTAGATATTCCTATTCACAAAAAGATAATATCCAATTGGAATTAAAAACAAAGTTCTTTGAGTTAAACCTTCATAGTGAACAGCAAACTTAGCCTCTATGTATTTACATGCTTATCAAAGAGTATAAATCATATATTGAACCTAGATAATAGGGTTAAGTTTGCACATTATTGGATTACCTAGCTTCCTTATGTGCTACAGTTTAATGACACAGTAGATTGAACTATAACAAGATGAAATAAGGTTTAAAATTGATTGTGCTTTGTTTGAGTGTTAGATTTTATGACTAGTATAAAAAGTATCAAGAATACTACTAATAGTTCTATCCACATTTACTTTTGTGTCTTCGCGCGATAATGTGCATTTTTTGTTGTTGTTTTTATTTTTAGGTTTTTAAATATAATTTAAGCTTTTAATTAATTTTTTAATACTTGTTTGTTCATTGTATGCCAAATAAGCATGTTTTCTTTCTTTCTGTCATTTGGCTATTGTGTTTAGAGAAAAATAAAACATTATTAACCTTTTTGGGTTCGAGTGTAGCCTTAGGGGCGTAATGGCGCGGGACTTTGAAAAAAAAAAAATTTTTTTCGAAAATTTTTTTTTTTTTTCAAATTGGTTCCATACGCTTATAGGCACTAAATTTTTTTTTTTGTTTTCTGCACGGCTCATGGTGCCTATAAGCGTATGGCATCAACTTCCAAAAAAACTTTTTTTGAAAAATTTTCTAAGTGTTTGCCCCTAACCATACTCAAGGTGAAAAGTAAGGAGAAATTTTTTAAGTCCCAAAAATTTTTTTAACCAAAAAAATTTTTTTTTTCGTTTTCTTTGCTTCTCATAGCGCCCCTAAGGATATACTCCAACTCCTAAAAATCCGCCCCTAAGACTACCCACTGACCCCTTTTAGCGCTTCTTCACACGTAAAATTCTTTGAAAAATTCTTTCTTATTCTTTGACATTATAAATGGATACTCAGTCCAAAATTTTAGCATTCTAGATCCAAGGGATTGAGTTGAGCATTGACGAATCAGTGAATGAGTCAGGACTTTGCCTTTTATTTATACAGAAGAAGTAATATTTGACTGGCCTGTTGGTCTAGTGGTTAGTGGCCCTGACTGCTATGCCAGAGGTCGTGGGTTCGATTCCCACCCAGGACAAATGTTTGTGTGATGAGCATAATCATTTGTTCTGTGTCTGGGTGTAATTTATCTATAATATGTATGTATTTAGAAATATATAAGTATGTTTATCAGTTGTCTAGTACCCATAACACAAGCTCTGCTTAGCTTGGGACTAGACGGCGTTGTGTGATAGTTGTGGGATATTATTATATACTATATTATATTATATTAATACTACTACAAACTTCTCAGTTATATTTAACCAAAATTGCGGCATATTTGTACAGCTGTGTAAACACAAAATTACACATACTTTACATCGCTAAATGTACTAGGAATTATTAATGTGCGATGTTTAAAAGAGCCACTGAAATTCATTAAAAAAAATCCAGCCAAAACCAAATACGTATTTGACATAAAACTAAAATAAAAAAAAAATATTAGTAGGTTAGGTTCATCATCAACATCAGCCTTTTTAATGTTCCAAACTGCTGGGACTCTGGCCTCCTCTCTAGGAAAGGGAATGGGCCCTAATCCACCACTGGTGCCCAGTACGGGTTGGTGAATGTCACATGTCTTCGAATTTTTGATTCTAGGACATGCCGGTTTCCTCACGATGTTTTCTTTCACTGTTTTGAGAGCAGTGGTGATCAAATAAATTAAACAAAGTAATGTGCACAGCTGGGTTCAAACCCGCGACCTGGAACTCTTAAGTCGGGGCCATTACGATTCGGCGACCACTGCTCTCGCTTAATGCTCTCGACAGGTTAGGTTACTATAAGTATAATGCACCATTACCGCCAAATAAAGTACCAATTGGAGGAAAATACATTTTAACAATAACGCAAGTAATAGGTACTGGTTATTCACTATCTTAGATCGTGAATTTTAGTTTATTATTACAAATACTGGCAAATAACAGTGGACCATTTGTCGACAATGATTGGACTATGAGAAGGTGCTGGTTGGACATCATAGGGTGGGTCTAAGGGCCTTATACAATATTACCTATCTACGAATACGGCACCTTGGTACTAACATAATAATAAAAACCCCAAGCAAACGCTGGCGTTCGCACTGTCATTGTCATTCTATTGCGTCTTTAATTAACAGTATTTGAAAGGCTAAACCTTATTTTTATATAATAAGGTTCAAGTTAACTCGTACACGGTGTACCATTTTATCTGAGAGGTTACATAAAAATTCTTGTTCCATTTATTTTCTTCACAAGATTATTCATATTTTTAAATATTGCCATTAAATGGTTTATACCAGGGGTGGCCAACTTGATTAGACCCTAGATCTCCTGTTTACTATTGAAATCCTGTGCAATCTACCAATTACATACTTATTAACCTCTCAATCGTGGAAATTACAGACACAATAGAAAGACAATAGGTGCACGAACGCCGGTGTTCGCTTGGGGTTTAATGAATTAAAATCTTAAATGAGACAGCATAGTTCAGTACTAGACTATATAAACTGCGTACAATAGAGGATGAATGCCGTAACGGAACAGCAATTGAAAAATCATACAAGATGATGCATGCAGCAGTTGGTGATTACGTTGCGCAGTTTGGTCTACATATTTATATTTTTTGCTTTACCACAATCTACTGGAAGAAAAGTCGCGATCGACCGGTCAATCGCGATCGACCTGTTGGCCACCCCTGGTTTATACAATATATATAAAAAAAAATTAATAGATATTTTTTTATTTAACAAATCGGCGTCCACAATAAAATTAAGTCTCATTATTATATAAGAAATTAGTCACAGCCATATCAAATTCATTGAATAAATATTTAAAACTCATAAAAATAATACAATATACATATGTACGGAACCTATTAATGCAAATCGGTCAACTTGTTCAAAAGTCATTAAATTAAGAATGGCAAAGGCATTACTCATCATGCCAATACCTAAACTTGCACATCAAATCTACTGATGCAAAAAATCTTTGAATAAGCAGTTACGAAATAGTACTTTTACTGAAACTTTCACTATGTTACAGAAATGGGCAGCTGCGTGTGACTCATTCTATTAAAAACAAACATCACATCTAATAACATGAACCAAATATTTAATGAAAACTTTGAAAAAGCATGTTTTTAAAGAAATGTAAGGTAGTAAATCCCACTTTTTCCTCTGAATGCGTATTTCTAAATTTAAAACATTGGCAAGCGATTTTATTTACTATCAAACAAAGACAAAAGGTGGCGGAACAATAATATTTTAGCAAATAATGTGTCATGTTACACATGATCGTACTAACCGTTGCATATTTCTCCATTGTCATTTCTCACCGCATAGTTTATTGGGCCTCCTGTTTCCAAGACCAGGGCACGAGTCTCTGGTATTTGCGCCCTCTCCAGCAAAATACATCCCTCGCATTCTTCAAACTGACTCCAAAAAGTCACTTTTCTGTCTGTGATAATTTGTAAACAAGCTTGGTCGTACCGCAATGTAGTGCCATTACAATCCCGTATAAATGATCCAACGTTCTCAAAACTACCGAAAGACATTTTTCTGAGGGGTATCCCACATCAGTTTCACGAAAACAACTTTAAAATTCAATTTAAAAACAATGCAACTGCACAGTCACAAAAACAGTGCGATTTACAATGAAATTGAAACGTCAAAGTCGTGATTCATCATTGACTGACTTTTTTGTTATTTTTGGTTTGGATACAAAGTCTTTTGAGCTATGGATCAAAGTTACTTGGTATAGCACTAGTATACGAATGTTTTTGTGTATTGACTCAGCCTTTCTACAAGATAAGCTGAGGTAGTCGACACTAGAGTCTGTCTAAAAAGTCAAACAACTTTTTTTAAAAAAAAAGGGCGGGAAATTTCGGTCGGACTGGGTGTATTTTTTTCGCGGCAAATTTTTATATTTTAAATTTATTAATATAATTGGTTCAGTTAAGGTTTTTATGTAAATATATTTTCTATTTAGTGTAAATAATATAATATTTGTGTAGATTTCCTGTTTATTGGTAAGTTTTTGTAAATATTTATAAAGTGGTTCAGGACGAATCCCGGGTCGTATGAACGACCCGCCTCTAATAGATGCGGGGGATTTAGGCCCTAGCTTAAGTCCCCCCGTAAGTAATCATGTAACAATATCCACGACTGCAGTGGATAATGTGAGTGGTATGGACACTGACGGATCTGTAGCCACAGCAAGTGACGCGTCAGCCTCTGGACCTCTTAAGAGGCGCTCACATAAACACAGATCTGTGTGCAAACACTGCAATAAAATAAAACGACGTCGAAAGGGGATGATCCCTGAGGGAACATCTTCTGTCAACGCTGATTGCATGTGTACTTCCAGCATAGAACTTGTTCATAAAATTAAACATGCATCAGTCCCACAATTTCAACCGGCTGAAACTCCGGCTCGTCAAACCTCACAGTTGGATCCTGAAACTGCAACACGAACCGACCAAACAGTTGGTGTAGGTAGGAAGGAGTACCAGGCTTCTGATACAGGGCCTTACATAGTCCATGTTCAGCGAATTACTAATTCAGAAAACAGTGGCACCATTCTGCACCCTATTGCTTTTGGTAATTTTCTTAAAAATAATAAATTTGAAAATATTGTTCCTGGCAGTGTAAAGAGAATTGGTAGAAATAAATGTGTAGTAGCTTTCACAAACCCATTGGCTGCAAATTTATTCCTAAATAGTAATCTCTTGTCTCTTAACAAATTTAAAGCCTTTTTACCCACATTTAATGTCACCCGTATGGGCTTGGTAAGAGGGGTCCCATCAGAATGGAGTGAGGAAGAAATAAAAGAACATATAACAACTCCCATAGGCACTGGTGCAGTATTGAAAATTAGACGCCTTAATTACAAAGTCATGGTGAATGGGTCACCTACTTGGAAACCTTCTCAAACTGTAGTTGTAACATTTGATGGTCAAGCTCTCCCTAGACGCATATATATATGTTATAATGCACTATCTGTAGAGACATATGTGTATCCAACAATTCAATGTTTTCGCTGCTGCCGCTTTGGTCACACAAAAACTCAGTGCCGTTCTGCTGCCCCTAGGTGTTTCAAATGTGCACAAAATCACTTGGGTGAAAGTTGTGTAGTAGAACAAGATTCTGCATCATGTGTAAATTGTTCTGGATTGCATTATGCAACAGATAAGACTTGCCCTGAATTTCAGAGACAAAAAAACATCAAACATACAATGGCTCACTCATGTGTTTCATATGCAGAAGCAAGCAAAGTACACCCAGCCGCCTCAAAGTCTTATGCAAATGTTCTTAGTACAGGTACACCTTCTGATTTTCACACCAAAAATAATTACTCCAGTTCACAACCGAAAACATCAACTTCTTCTTCATACAAAAAGACGGTCTTCCTTCAACCGCGAGCCCCTCCCAAGTCAGCACAGGGTTATGACAGAGCAGCTCATAACGCTCTTGTTAGGGACCTTCAACCTCCACCTTTAGCGAATGGATGTGCTTTGCCGGAATCTAATATGAAACTACAACAGAATGAGAATGAGCAAGTTGTTGATGTTATTATAAACCTAATCAAAATGTTACTAAGTAAGAATATATCTTTTGAACCGTACGACCATCGACGTTGAGCGCCTAAGTAGTTTATTACTAAATAAAAACATAAAAGATGGACACAATAATTCAATGGAACTGCCGATCAGTAATACCTAAAAAAGCTGACCTATTTTACTTATTAAATAAATTTAAACCAAATATTGTGGCATTATCTGAAACTTGGATTAAGAGTAACCAATTATTTGGTATTCCAGGTTATGTTTGTGTACGCAATGACAGAGCTGACGGATATGGCGGTGTTGCCATATTGATTAAAAATAATACCCCATTTTCACGTGTTTCTCTCCTTCCATGTTCTGATATTGATATTGTTGGGGTAATTGTTGGTAATATTAGAATACGTATGTTTCCATTTACATTCCTTTTGCTAATAATAATGCTCTACAAGAACTTAGCAATATGTTGTCATCCCTTCGTAGACCTTTTTTAGTGATGGGCGATTTTAACTGTCACCATCAATGTTGGGGAAGTGGTGAGACAAAAAGGGAGGGGATTCGTTTATTAGAAATTGTAGACGACCACAATCTATGTGTTATAAACACTGGTGAGCCTACTCGTCGAACCAATGTAGGTGAAAATGATAGTGCTGTGGATTTATCCATATGCTCTCCTAGCTTGGCTTCATCATTAACTTGGTCCCGTTTCTCTAGTTCTACCTTTGGAAGTGACCACTTCCCTATAATAATTACGTCATCAGAAAAGTTTATAACAATACCGAAAAGACCCCCTAGAATAAAATATAAACTTGGAAGCGCAGACTGGGATAAATTTAAAACCCTTATTGACGCTAAAGTGGCTGAGCTCCCGCAAATTAGTCAGGGTAGGGAAAATGATTGCTCCAAGGCTTTAGCACTATCACTGATTGAAGTAGCGGATCAAGTTTTCCCTATAAAAAAAAAATATTCTGACAAAATTCCTATGCCACCATGGTGGGACTCCTCGTGTTCTGACGCTGTTAGGAAGAGAAAAGAAGCCGAAAAAAAATATAGTTTGGTCATGTCGGCTGAAAATTTAGATCATCTTAAACATGTTATTAATGATACACGGATTTTTCTCCGAGATAAAAAACTTCAGGGATGGAGGTCATTTTGTATGTCCTTATCGCCAAGTACATGTCCATCAGAAGTTTGGCGCAGTATTAAGAGATTCCGAAGGGCATTTAGTGATACTGCACCCTTCACACAATTACCTCCGTCCCTTACTAATAGTTTTCTTGACAAGTTAGCCCCAGCATTAGCTCCAGAGTATGATCAAGTTTCCCCTAATTTTACTCCGTTAAATTTGGATAATAGTTCGTCTTTGACCTCTCCCTTTTCAATGTACGAATTGAAAGGGGCATTATCATGCTTAAAAGATTCGGCCCCAGGAGAAGATGGTATTCCGTATTCATTCATCTCACATTGTAGTGATAATGCATTATCATACTATCTACAAATAATTAATTCTGTTATGGCTTCTGGAAACATTCCAGAATCCTGGCGTTCCCAAGAAATCTTACCGATTCTGAAACCAAATAAAAATTCTAATGATATTCTATCATACCGGCCTATTGCGCTGTCATCTGTTCTTACTAAAATTGCAGAACATCTAGTTAAAAATCGTTTAGAGTGGTATATAGAAAACAAGCAATTACTAGCAGGCAGTCAGTTTGGGTTCCGTAAAGGAAAAAGCACAACTGACAGTTTAAGTGTGTTTACCACTGACATCCGTATAGCTTTTTCCAAGAACGAGTCAGTTGTTGGCGCATTTATAGATATAACAAGCGCGTATGATAATGTAATTATATCTGTTCTTAAACAAAAGCTGATTGATTTAAACGTCCCCACTCTGCTAATACGGTTTATAATAAATTTGTTATCAGTTCGATATCTTTCTCTATTTTCTGGTGACAAGAAAACAACGAGGACAGTGTTCAAGGGCCTTCCACAGGGTTCAGTATTGTCTCCTATGCTTTACAATATTTATTCATATGATTTAGAATCATCTCTACAAAAATCTGCTGATGTTTTACAATATGCTGATGACCTTTTAATTTATACTACTCATAATAACATCTCGGATGCATGTAATGCATTGACCGCCTCCCTAAGTCTTTTACAACAATGGTTACAAGTTAATGGGTTAAGTCTTTCAGTAGAAAAAAGTGCTGTAGTAGTTTTTTCACGAAAACGTAATATCCCTCCCCCAACCGTTACCTATGACAACATTACACTTCCTGTAAAAAATCATGTTAAATTTTTAGGATTAGTCTTAGATAAAAAACTTTCAGGCAAACAACACTTTGATTTTGTGGTTGAAAAATGCGAACGTCAACTGAATATTATGCGATGTCTGTCCGGAGTATGGTGGGGGGCTCACCCTTTTAGTCTAAAACTGTTGTATAATGCAATAATCCGAAGTACACTTGATTACGGAACATTCTTACTTGAAGATGGCAACAGAAAGGGTCTTAAGAAGTATGATAACATACAATCTAAAGCTCTTAGGATCATTTCTGGAGCCATGAAATCAAGCCCGTTAAATGCCTTACAAGTAGAAGTAGGAGATCCTCCACTTCACCTGAGAAGACAATATTTATCTGACCGATTTGTATTTAAATCAATGCAGTTTTCAAATCATTTGCTCCATTCAAAATTATTAAAACTTGATAAACTTATTCACACTTCAACCTATTGGCGACACAAAGATATTCCATGTCTAGTTAAAAGTATCAGAAAGTATAATTCCATATCACCAAGTGTACACAGTTCACCTACTCTGCCTTTATTTAGTTGCGAAACATTTGAACCCTTACTTGTCTCTCCAATAGTGCATTATGATCTCGGCATAGGAAAAAGTGATGTTGGGCCTAAAATTAAATTTAATGCAGCTGTTGGTAGAAACTTTATTGATTGTCATTACATTTTTACGGATTCATCAAAGACTCATAAAAGTTGTGTGGGAGTTGGTATATTCCATTCTCAATACAAAATTGTCCAGATGATAAAACTTCCTCCTGAAACGTCAGTCTTCACCGGAGAGTGTTTCGGATTATTCAAAGCTCTAGAGTATGTTTTGATCGCAAAACTTAAAAATGTTCTGATATTATGCGACTCTAAAAGTGCATTACAAACCATAGAAAAATTTACATTTAAAATGAAAACATTCTACCCCATTATACTTGACATTAGAAAATAGTTGCACAAATGTATACAGAAAAACTACACGGTTCAGTTCGCTTGGATTCCAAGTCACTCCGGAATCCATGGGAACGAAAAAGCAGATGAATTAGCCAAACAAGCAGTGCAGAATGGTGACATGTTTCCTTATAAAAACTTCTGCCATGATCTCGTGAACCTCCCCAAGGAATATCTTCGTCATTCCTGGGATCTTCTTTGGAGTGAAAGTTCTAAAGTCAAGGGCAAGAAATATGCGTCAATTCAACCATCAATTCCAGACAAGCCATGGTTTTTTAAAACAAAATGCTCTAAACATATTACAAGCATGTTAATACGTATGCGGCTTGGCCACGTCTGTACTCCTTCCCACCTTGTTAAGTTGCATATTGTGGACAGCGATCTGTGTGAGTGTGGTGAGGATGTTGGCACGCTGGACCACATATTCTTCTCCTGTCCCCTTCATGACCATTCATCCTTCCTCCGTTCTCTTGTTTCCCACAATGTTCCCCTTCCTACATGTATATCATATTTATTATTGAAACCTATTAAATATATCAACATACTATCTGCATTCTTGTTGAAAAATGATATAAAAATTTAATTTGTGTATTTATTATTTATACCTATCCTTTTCTATCCTATGTAATAGTCCATTTCCTTTCCTGAACCTTACAAAATTCCTGAATCCGTTAATTTCCTTTAAAAATATTTCCCTACCTTTTATTACCTGAAATTGGCACAAAGTTTTATCTAGTGCCAAACTACAAAAAAAAAAAAAAAAACTTTTTTTAAAATCTTTTTTAAACTAGTACTTGACTGCGATCCCGCCTGATGGTAAGCAGCAATCGTTGATGGTGAGGCGCATTAGTTTATTAAGAGCCTATTCACTGTAGCCTTGAATACACCTAAATTATAATCAGGCGGGAAGACCGCAGCAGGCAAACTGTTCCAGTCCTTCGATGTACGCAGTATAAATGACGAGGCGAAACGCTTAGTCTGGACTGTAGATGTTTCAACAACGTAAGGGTGGATACTTGCCGTGCGTCGGCTTGTCCGATGGTAGAAATGAGATGGCGGAATCAAGTCATGCAATTCCTGCGCACACTCTCCAAAATGCAATCTGTAAAACACCAAAAAGGCTGGCCACCCTACGCCTGTGCTCAAAGCTTTGAAGATTGGACTTAACCAAATCTGGATCACCAATCAGCCTCTTCGCACGCCTTTCCACCCAGTCCAAAGCTGCTAGGTGGCACTTTGCAGCACCAGCCCTTAAGTGGCTGCAGTACTCCACACACGATCGGACCTGTGCTTTGTATAACATTAAAAGCTGTCCCGGTGTGAAGTGACTTTTGCAAGAACGCCTAGTTTCCTAACAGCTACATTGGCTTTGGACTCAATGAACCGCCCAAAATTTAGGTCGGAGGAAACGACACCCAAGAGCTGAAGGCGGTCGGTACAATCCAATGATACATTCTGAAAAGTAGGAGCCGAGGTGAACGGGCTCCTTTTGGCGGTGAACAGACACGCCTGTGTTTTGGCGGCGTTGAATCCCACCAGATTGGTTTCGCCCCACTTGGAGACTGCCTGAAGTGAGATATTGGTACGCTCTACCATAGCCTCTCGTGGTTCCGTTTAAGATATTATGAGTGAACACCTTTTTTATGCTATTACTTTATTGTTGTATTGCTGTATCTATGAAGAATAAACTTCTGGTCTATACACCGAAGCCGTACGTGCATGTACCTGGCGGACCAATCCGCGCGCTCCTACGCCCAGTAGAGCGTGCCAGCGGCTTCCGTGCATAGACACCATACCAATTTACAGTAGGAAACTGTTACGTTTGAAATTGGGTAGGTACTAGCAAAAATAAAGCAACCGGTGCGTTGAAGCTCGTATATTGCACAGAGAGACATTCGCCATATTTTTTCATATGTTATTCTTGTCGCCATGGTAACTATCCACATAACATCCCTCCACCTTTAATTAGAAAAACTTCCTATAATCTACTGCAGTCCTATTTCGTTTCGGCCGAGTGACGAGCTCAGTGACTATAGAGGGGGCTACCGGAGGGACAGCCCTTTCAGCGGAATGTTCGCCGTGAACAGGTGCTGATGATGTTTCAGGCTCCATTGGTGATTGCTCTATAGGAACTTCGAATGGCTGCTGCCCGGAGCTAGTCGAGTATGATGGTATTATAAATGCAGGAACGATCTCTTCGCATGGCTTATCTTTCCTCCCTCTATATTTGAGCAACTGATTGGCATGTTTTTTGACAGTTAGACCTGAACCACTCAGTTGTACTAAAAATATGGTTTTCCCAATGTTCTTAATGATTACACCACGTGACCAATATTGTTTTTGTTGGTTATAAAGTTTCACTAAGACTTGGTCACCCACACTGAACAGTACTTTACGATTGCCACAATAATTTTCAATCTGCGAACACTGTTTGACTTTCACCGCTGTGTCGAGTGCTGTGTCGGATGGTGTCGAGATGGTCGGTGTCAAAAGATCCAACCGACATCTTAAATTATGGCCGAATAATATTTCAGCTGGTGATCTGTTTGTAGTCGAATGTGTGGAATTCCTGTATCTTAGTAAGAATTCTGATATTTTAACATTTAAATCTCTTAAACAAGTACCTGATAACAAATATGTTTTAATTGCTTTTTTAATAATTTTAACGTAGCTCTCCGCTTGTCCATTGCTAGCCGGATTATAAGGTGGAGAAGTTAAATGAGTGATGTTGTTCCTAGCACAGAACTGTTTAAATTCTTGCGACACAAAAGAAGTACCATTATCTGAGCAAATCGTATGAAATAACCCAAATCTTGACATTACTTCGCATAGCTTTTCAATTACTACTCGCGAAGTAAATCCCGATGAAACGTCAAAACATTCAACCCATTTAGAATAAGCATCGACTACTATTAAAAATGTTTTGCCGCTAATCGGTCCCAAAAAATCAATGTGCACACGATGCCACGGCTGAGCAGGGAACGGCCACGGTGTGAGGGGGCAGCGCGGAGGCGCAGAACGCTGTGAAATACATACGACGCACGCACCGATGTGTTGTTCGATGGCCGCGGACATACCCGGCCACCAAAACCTATTGCGTGCCTCTTCTTTTACTTTTGTGATTCCTAAGTGTCCTGAATGTAATTCTTTTAACACTTTAAATCGCAAACTTGTAGGAATTACTAATCTGTGACCCCTCATAAGACAACCGTTTTCCACTGATAATTCTAACCGGTGACTATAATAATCCTTTATTGAAGGTTCACTAATTTTACTCGGCCAACCATTTTTTAGATGATCAATGACGGTTTTAATAACATTATCCAACTTAATCGCGTTTGTGATATCTGTTAGTGACAGAAACCTTTCTCCTTCGTAAACAAACCGCACATAACTTGATTTATCAACAAGCGACTCATCACGCTCTGAGTGTGAGATGTTCGTTTTTGAGTCGTCCACTACTGATCGACTTAAGAAATCTGCACAATTATGAGTACTGCTAACATACTCTATTTTATAATTATATGCTGATAGAAAAATGGCATAACGTTGTAAGCGATTTGCAGATATTTCGGGAATGCCTTTGCAAGTTAAATTGTGAAAAAAAATCTCTGCCTAATAAGGGAGGGCCTCCATTCCGTACGACATAAACTCCTATTGTTAAAGATTTATCGTTATAAGTAAACAGTAATTCTATTTTACCCGCAATATATAACTTATCACCGTTGTAACTATGCAAAATAACATCACTGGGTTCTAAAGTTACGTTTTTGAAATGCTTAAGATACGTTTGCTCGGAAATAACGGTAAATGGTGAACCCGTATCTATTTCAAAAGTTAACCTTATTCCATTGACACAAACAGATTCCCGCATTGGTTCGCCGCGAATAGTGCGAATATTACAGCATAATTGCTTACCATCATCGTCCGCATCCTCACAGCACTCGACATAGTGTTGCTTATTCACAGTTTGTCTACACATTCGCTTAAGATGTCCCTGAACGCCGCATTTTTTGCACTTATACCGTACAAACCGACACGACGATGCCTGATGGCCTGCGTAGCCGCAAGCTGTGCAGCCACTGCCGCCGTCGCCTGCTGCAGGTGTCGCTGCTTCCTGCCTGTGGCGTGGTGTGGGCGCGCTGCTGCCGCGCGCTGCGGTGCCCCGTGTAGTCGCGTCCATCTTCATCACTTGAAACGGTGTACCCAGATCCGGTTGCCGTGTCGTTTCTTGTGCCCCCATGCGAGCACAGCGTACGCCTTCAGCTATTTCCAGAGCCCGGCTTAGAGTTAGTTCCGACATCGCCTTCGTAAACAGTTTATCCCTTTCCGGTCCGGGTGCCATGCCTAGCACAAACCGGTCGCGAAGCTGTTCGTCGAGATTTTGCGCCAAGAACCCGCAGTGTGATGCCAAGCCACGTACTCGTGCCGCCCACTCTGGCAACCCTTCGCCGACATGTTGCGTGGCGCTGTGAAATTTGTATCTTTCGGCGAACGTGCACTTTTTCAGTTCGAAATGTCCATCCAACAAGGACCTTACTTCATCATAGCTCAATGTACCGATCTCTCGCGGTATAGCTAGATCTCGAATCAGTTTGTAGGTTGATTCCGAGCAGTTACTGAGCAGAATAGCTCGACGTTTAGCACCGGCTTTATCCACTTCTACCCCGATTTCATTTGCAAGAAACCACTGTTCCAGTCTTTCTTTGTACAGTTGCCATTCTTGGTGTTCGTGGCTAAACACTGTTAAAGTGCCGACCGAAACCATAGCGGATACTTATCCCATCCTCGTCGCCAACTGTTACGTTTGAAATTGGGTAGGTACTAGCAAAAATAAAGCAACCGGTGCGTTGAAGCTCGTATATTGCACAGAGAGACATTCGCCATATTTTTTCATATGTTATTCTTGTCGCCATGGTAACTATCCACATAACAGAAACCATTTATTTTATTAGAATACCGTACACTACACAGGAAAACCAAAGAATACATGTGATAAACGCCATAATGAACTAAACAACTGAATTAACACATCTTCTGGTATAAGTATAGGACTGTCATGCGTGTCGTGTTTCTCATAAAACCACTCCGGAAGTGATGATCGTGAATTGATAAAGTAGTGCCATTCCTTTCTTCCTAACTCCACTATCAGAACGCAGTATGGCCCTTTGAATAGCAGCTGTAAAAAAAAAACAAAAACGGGTTAAAAAATTTAAGCTGAAAATCGAGATTAAACTTCATGGCTGTTTTTTCTAGGTGGGAAAATCATAATGACATTCCTCGCTGTTGTGCGGAGTCGGAGCGTGTCAGACTTTTCAAGAAACTCTCGGTGCTACACACAGCTCTGAAAATCCAATGATGTGCCTTTTAACGCGCTAGGAATTTAGATTACTTCAAAACTTACGGTTATAGACGGACTGTTATCGACAATGTGCGTATTATCAGTTATGTATGCATCTGGTTCAATACTAGTTGATAAGCTGAAACAAGGAGAAAATAATTAACGGGGAATGGATCTCACCTACTTTACGTCCTTTAAGTCCTTTAGCTTTCGTCCTTAATGTCCTCTAACTTTGCCACCTTTTTAGAGTTTCGTACAACTACCTAATATTGAGCGCTCGGCGTCAGAGTGGGGATAGCTTTGCGCATTCCATATATTGGCGAGCCAATCGTCGTCGTTGTTAGATACATGCAGCATGGTAGGGAACGAATCACGAGTGACGTCTATGACGCGATGGTGCGGCGAGCCAATCACTGACACTCCCCGCTCCCGCTTCTCACTTCGCACCACTAAAGAGACCGAATATTTGACTTCTGCAACTTGAAGCCAGCACTCAAGATCCGTTCCGGTAATTGTACCCAAAAGGTAAAGACGGGACCCCATTACTAAGACGTCGCTGTCTGTCACTAGGCCGTATCTCACGAACCATAATATTTAGATAAGTTGAAATTTTCACAGATTTCGTATTTCTGTTGCCGCTATAACAACTAATACTAAAAATCAGAATAAATTAAACATTTAAGGGGGCTCCCACACAATAAACGTGATCTTTTGCCGTACAGACCTTCGTGCGCGAGTCCGAATCGTTTATTTTGTTTTTTGCTGAACTACAGTGTGCTTAGTATATCTTATAAGTGGCGTAAAAGGAAACCACTGTTCAAAATATAATAGCTTTAGAACTCAACTTGGCTTATGACTAGTTCTTCTAGTACTTGTAGTGTATTTTAAACTAGCTTCTGCCGGTGGCTTCGCCCGCGTGGTAGTACTCGTATGTTTCTCCATACTTACTAATTTTGGTCTCCCCCCTTAGGGGGTGAATTTTGTAAAATCCTCTCTTAGTGCTCGTCTACGTCATACGAGTAAAAGGAAGCCTTGTGCAAAATTTCACGCTCCTAGTAGTGTAGTGTAGTTATGTCAGTCAGTCTGTTTCTCCTTTTATACAGGGTTATTTGTAAAACACTAACAACCTTGCAGGTTTGTATTACTAACATCATAAACAACAACTATTGTTTTTTATAACCCAGGAGCAGATGAACAGTTGTGTCGGCGAATCGCTCGCCGGTGAAAGGTTCTGTCGATGTAATTTTCAAAAGTGAATCGTTCTGTCGGCGAATCGTTCGTCATTGAAAAGTTCTGTCGGAGAAAAAATGAAAAGTGAATCGTTCTGTCGACGAATCGTTCGTCATTGAAAAGTTCTGTCGGAGAAAAAATGAAAAGTGAATCGTTCTGTCGGTGAACCGATCAACGGCGAAACGAATGTCGGAGAAATGTTTCAGAATCACTATTGTTCTATGACTTTATTCTTTTACTAAAAATATATTTTCAAGATTTCGTTGTTCTATCCAACACGTTTTATAATTTTGTATTTTTCTGTACCCGCCTACGCCTCTCGCGCACGATCCCCGCTATTCGGTGCCAGCGGTGCCCAGGCACAAGGCGCAGTTCCCGGAGGGGCGCAAAAATTATATAACTAGTACTTTTTGTTTGTATTTTCCTTTTTAAGGGGCGCAGTTATAGAAGCTCGCACCGGGCGTATAAAAGGCTGGTTACGATACGACACTGTGTAGGTACTATAGCTTGCTTCGCATAGACTTCGTAACATTTAGAATGTTCAATTTAATAATTTTTATTTTCGAATGAAAATCTGATGAATCTATGTACTTAGGATAAATTTTTAAAAGTCATAGAACAAAAGATGTTGTTTATGATGTTCTTACAAATAATTTCTGTTTAAATAAAGATATCAAAAACTTACGCAAACTTATTTATCATCATCACGAAATCTTTCTTTGCTTCGCTTAATGATCTATGAACAGGGTAATTAATTGCGCTTTGTCGCTCAGGATCATCTTTCTTTACTCGAGGTTGTCGCCGTCTTGTGCTGATGAAATGAAATAGAAGTATGCTGTTAGATTACAGCATTGGCTTTAGCTAGCCACGCTAGTAATGATGCCAGTTACAGACTACGAATAGTTCGGTTGGTTGCTTAATCAATATGAAGCAGTAAGGAAGTGCGCGCACAAAACGATTCAGAATCGGCCGACAATAAAGTTTTGCTTCATACTGATTAAGCAACCAACCAAATTATCGGTCGATCAAGTCGGTTGTCTGCAGTTTGCGGGTTCTCTCCCCGCAAACTGCAGACTGCGAACAAAAAAAAAATCAGCTTCTCCATACAAACTGTCCAATCAAGTTTTTGTATGGTGAGGCTGTTTTTTTTTCGTTTCGTAAAAAAAGTCTTATGGAAGGTTGTCCGTTACACCCTGTATATTCTTTCTCGCTTGCACAACCGACATTTTATTTTATACGTCATGGTGAGGCCCCAGGTCAGGATGCCCGGGGCTATCGACAGATTCACTAGGTACAGTGGCACCTATGTGGAGCAGCACAAGGCTGAAACGTTGCGTCATCCATAGTAGAGCCAACGGTGGATGACGGGAGTACCTGTACCCACCAACCTATTTCCTCATACACAGCAGTTCTGCACACACAGCAGTACCTACTCGATGACGTCGCATAATTCAGGTTCATCATCATTGCAGCCGAAAGGCATCCAGTTTTAAAGCTATTGCATAGCTTCTATCGCGGGCCTTGAGCGTGGAGACCGAATCCAGGTATTCCGTAACGAAAATAACCTAACACCCCCCACTCATTTGTTTTTTGAGGAGCGTGGTGACCGATAAAAAAACAAATGAGTGAACAATCAATCAAAATTCAATTCAATGTGTGAAAGTGTAACTTCAATTAATATCAAAGAAAAAAAAAACAAAGGAAAAAAAAATACTGCATAAATAAAATAATTAAATAATTATAATTGCATAAGTTGATAAAAATGCTATGCAATAGCTTTACCGCGGCAGTCCCCGAGTGCCACACGTCTTTTTTTTTTTTTTGGTAGGTAAATATCATTCAAATACATCCCCCGCCCTTGGGCGGAGCGGGAGATAGTGATTTTACTAACTAAAAAACCCACCCCGTTCCTTCTTGCCTTTCATACCGGGGCTGAGCTACCTTTTGGACCCTGGCCCTAGAAGGGGAGCTAACCCTGGCCGCAGTAAGCTTCGACCGAGCTGGGCCCCTGCTGAGCCATCCACTGTTGGACATATGCCTCCCCCAAGCGTCGCCACAACGACCGATCCTGTGCGTCTCGCATCCACCGCAATTTCGCGGCCCCCACCAGGTCATCGGTCCCCTAGTGGGATGTCTTCCAACGCTGCGCTTGTGGAGTACAATCCAAGTTATTACACTAATATTACAAAGAAGAAAGTTTGTGAATGTGTATGTTTGTTAATTCTTCACGCTCGAACGGCTGAACGGATTTCGATGAAACTTGGTACACGAATAGACAATGTTCTGGAATAGCACCTAGGATGCTTTTATCCCGGGAGTATTTTCCCCTGGGAAAATTTTCTAATTTTCCAGCGTGATAGTAGAAAATGATAACACTCACAAACTTTCGCCTATAATTTTACTAACTAGCTTTTGCCCGCATACATAAAATATAGCCTATCAGAAAGCAGCTTTCTAACGGTAAAAAAATTATCGCAATCGGACCAGTACTTCCAGAGATTACCTCCTACAAACAAAAAAACAAACTTTACCTTTATTTTAGTGTAGATCTTTAAATAAATATTATGAAAATAAAACCTACAATGCTTGTTATGAAGTTAGAATATTGTTTTGAAGAAAATATCGTAGTCACCACAAAATAAAAAAATACAAAAAGTAATTCCTTCGAGCCGGATTTGAACCAGCGACCTATGGATGACAATTGAAACCAGCTACAGTCCACCGCTCTACCAACTGAGCTATCGAAGGTTCGAGAGATATGTCGAAATAGCCGTACGTATTCTGTAGATAAAATTCGTCAGTATAATCTCTGGTCAGTGGGTAGCCTTAGGGGCGGATTTTTAGGAGTTGGAGTATATCCTTAGGGGCGCTATGAGAAGCAAAGAAAACCAAAACAAAATTTTTTGGTTAAATTTTTTTTTTTTTTTTCAAATTGGTACCATACGCTTATAGGCACCATGAGCCGTGCAGAAAACAAAAAAAAAAATAGGTAAAAAAAATTTTTGGGACTTGCAAAATTTTTCTTGAAAAGTAAGGAGAAATTTTCTAAGTCCCAATTTTTTTAACCTAAATTTTTTTTTTTTGTTATCTGCGCGGCTCATGGTGCCTATAAGCGTATGGCATCAACTTCCAAAAAAACTTTTTTTGAAAAATTTTTTAAGTGTTTGCCCCTAACCATACTGAAGGTGAAAAGTAAGGAGAAATTTTCTGTCCCAAAAATTTTTTTTTACCTATTTTTTTTTTTTTGTTTTCTGCACGGCTCATAGTGCCTATAAGCGTATGGTACCAATTTGAAAAAAAAAATTTTTTTTCGAAAAATTTTTTAAGTCCCGCGCCATAGCGCCCCTAAGGCTACACTCCAACCTAATCTCTTATACTGAAAGATTAGCAAAGTAACTATAATCGTGTAACCGTAAATAACTGTAAACTTGTAAACAAAATATTTTAGATGTAAATTAAATTGTATTACTTAAATATTAACTATAAATACTTTTATACTAAAACCTATATACATATATTTAATACAAAAACAAAATACTCTCAGGCGTCCACATTGTTGTCATCTGGAAATATTTCCAGAAAGCTAGCAGCTTTACCACAAAATAAAAAAAAATACAAAAAGAAATTCCTTCGAGCTGGATTTGAACCAGCGACCCATGGATGACAATATTGAAACCAGCTACATTCCACTGCTCTACCATAAAGTTTTTATCAAACATTTTAACAAAATGGGGTGGGCAGAACTTGGACATTTTTATGCACAGAACATATATTATTATAATACTCCCTTTGATTATATACTTGTCTAGATACCACATTGTCACCTATTGAACGGCCCAAATAAAGTCTACTAAAATTGGTAGACTCGCTTCTCCCTTACGTCAGTGTCATTTGAAACACCAAAGGATAACGTGCTCACGAAAAGTAATTAATTATGCCGGTTTGTGCTATCAGACTGTACCGCAATTATTTGGGAAAACCGTATAATAATACCAAGATCACTTTTCATCGGTAAGTTTTGTTATTTACCCATTAATATATTAAGAAAGACGATTTTTTCATTCGTTTTTTTGTAAGTTATTCTGATTAGCCAGTGTTGTCAGTTTTTTACTAGGGAAATTTGGCGAAACTATGGGAGACATAATATAAATATTAGTACGTCATCTTTCGATCAGGAGAACATTATTTTATCAATAAATCAATTTAAAAATTACATTATTTATTAAATCAATAAATGATAACTTATCTATACCTACAAAATAAATAAAACCCATGACGTCATGCTCTGAATAGTATTTTTGTTAGTTCTTTCTAATATTTTGGGTTTCAGATTTCCTACGGATCCCATACTAGCAAATTGCTGGAGAGACATTATACTGCGGACTCGAAATTAAGACCAGTGGAAATCCCACAGGACTTCAGTCGTGTGTTCCGAACATTTTTCTGATGATGATTTATATTTTACAAAAAAGGGTTTAAGACGGCTAAAGAACTAAAATTACTGATTGTCTCCGATCTTGAACACGCCTATTTCGTCATCCATACCATCAGGTGAGATGGTGGTCAAACGCGAACCTATCAAGAAAAAAAATAAAAGACTGTTATTTTTTTCACTCTATTTTTTGTCTTGTCTTGTCCTTACATCGGTGTTTATACTTTTATGTATTTATGTACATACATATAAGTACATGTAACCAGAGAATTGTGTGTCTTAAAGTCTTTGTTAAATAAATGTATTTTTTTCTTTCTTTAATTTACAAAATATTATTTCATTCAACCTATTTTGTTAAACTTTCTTCATAATAAATAACGGATAAAAGGAAAGTTAACCATTTGGAGCAGGTATCCCTAAACACGCACACCTTGACAGTTTGACGACAATAAGAACGCAAGCGGTACTCACACATATCTCGCAATTGGAGACAGTTTTAGTGCATTCGTTTGTTAGCATTGCTCTATCTAGACAAGTATATAATCAAAGAATACTCCTAAAGATTATGTAAGTAATTAACATTTTTAATGATAGCCATTTAGCTGCGTTTTCATTCTTATTTGACATTGTTTAGAATCAACCTAACACTTAAGTTATAAGTTCTTTGAAAAACCATAAAAATATGAAAATTACTTACTTTCTAATAGAAGGTTCAATGTTGTAAAAAAACTCTTCTAATTCAGCTGTATTCCCCAACCTTAACATCGGAGCCATCCAGTTATCGCCACTTAAATCCAAAACCCATAACGGGTCTCCTCTATTAACAAAATCTACCTGAACACTATCAGGCTCAACCTTTTTAAATTGGACGCCATTTTGTCCATCAAGACTATTCGAAAAAAGAAGTTTAGCTAAAGAATTTGAAATAAGAACTGTAAATATTAATAAACGCAACATAACTTGGCTATGGTTTCCTAATAAGTGTCAATAATAACCTAATTTGTAAAATAATTGAATAAAACACAACTGCGTAATTTTCATTTCAGTTGAGTAAATATGTTGTCTTTGTTTTAAAAGGTAATAAGCGACGGAATATTTTGTTGACTTATCTACCTATGAATAAATCCCTTCAGCCACTTTGGAAACCAGTTTCGAAAACAGTAGCCTGATTCACGTAAAATCAAACAAGCCAAATATCGTTCAAGTTTTATAGTCGTTCGATCGAAGTCCTATCCAAAAGCGGTATTCACGATCTATCGACTTATTTCTATTTACATTAATAAGTATTCCACCAGGATAATGTAATACAGTTTTTTTTTTAAATCGACGAATTTCAAACGACTTTAAAATCGGTGTCGTTCAAACTCGACTGATGGATGTGAATACGGAAATTGTCTAAACGACTATATCGTTACGATATCGTTACGGTTTTCATTACGTGAATCGGGCTACAGAACTATTTTTCTTTATTTTCGAAACTGGTTTATTTGATGAAATGTATCTATGGACTACGTCTGAAATAAAGAAATTGAATTTGAATTTAATGGAAACCCCGTTTCCAATAAAGAAATATTTTTACGTTTTCGGAACTGGTTTCCAACACGGAGGGTTGGATCTTCTTTCGAAACTTTTCGAGATATAGCTATTATTCAAACATTACAGTAAAATATAGTCTAAGGGTAGTTGTTTAAAATACATGATTTGTGTACAGTTGCAAAATAAATACTTAACGGAAATTTCAATCAAATCTTTATTATTATAATAATATTATAAACTTAAAAAAAATCTACAATGAAAAACTGTATTAGAAAAAAAAAAAAAAAAATACCAGAAATTATTTCTATACAGTGTCCTACTGTTATTTTTCCTTCAGACAGTAGTTGAATAGATGTCTTGATTTCCTTATCAATTTCCATATAATTTTCACTTCTCTTAGTTTTTTTCTTACTTATTTGTACTTCATTTTTTAAAACATACACTATTATACACTAGCACATGTACTGGCATGTGCTAGTGTAGGCTGTCAACGGCCAATGTACCGATTTATTTTTGAATGCCATCCTTCGAGATGATTTGTGTCCTGATTTGTTCATCGCTACAGCAACAAACTTTTGAAAAAGTAATCTGGTCAAACCATTGTAAAAAAAAATCTCAAAACATCCACAAAGTAGGTACCACTAGTAGTTAGGTATGTATCTACCGATAAGGGAAATAGTACTCTCCGAAATTAACAATAGAGTCGAAATTCGCATGAAAGTGACTCTTAGTACCACGTGCAATAAAAATGATTTATGATTTCGAGAAGCGATATAAATAAAATATTTATTAAAGTTTTCAATTTCAATACCTTTGGGGCTTTTCTCCATAGTATATTTAAATCCTTTGTCTATATAAGACGCAGGTAGACGGGCTAAACCTGCACAGCGTGCTTTTTTTTATTTTCTAGCGCGGCAAAAATTAATGGTATAACCGATTGTGTTTTTTCGTCATATCCATTCTTAGAGTATAATTGCTTAAAAGATTGCGGGCATGGCTTGAAAGTGCCATCACACAAAATATGTTTAAATTTATAAATAAGTAATATGTCGTGCATTTTTAGAACAAAATAATAATATTCGATTTTCGTCGTCCATATAATCAGCTAAAACCATATGTTGAAACTTTTTGGGTACAACTACATCACTTGGCAATTTAAATCTCAATTTTGCTGCACCCAATACTTTATTGCGTTCATTATACAGGCCGCTTTTCACGTTCTCAAATCTTGGTAGATCATTATCTATACTAATCCCTACATTATCCGCGGGGAGCGGACGGCGGAGGTGCTTGATGCGCTTGCGTCGCGACATACAGACGTAGGTAGGTATAGCAAAATACAGAGTTGAAATGTGTTAGATAGAACAACGAAATCTTGAAGGTTTGTTTTTGGTAAATCAATTATGTTTTGTAAAAAGTCATGGAACAAAAGTTGTTGTATAAGATGTTATTAATACAGTCTTGCAAGGTTGTTAGTGTTGCACAAATAAACCCGTATAATACTTACTACAAACGTTGTTCTGCCATATAAATAATCAAAGAAAAATAGGGGTTGGAGGTAGGGAGGTAAAAAATTACAGTTACCACAAAGGATCTTGAGCGCTCGGCGTCAGAGTGTGGATCACTTTGTGCATTCCATACATTGGCGAGCCAATCGTCGTCGTCGGGAGGTACGTGCTGCAAGCGAAATGAACAAATCACGAGTGGCGTTTATGATGCGATGCGCGGCGAGCCAATCACTGACGCTCCCCGCCTCCGCGTCTCACGTCGCACCACCTAAAGAGACCCGATTTTTGACTTCTGCGCAACTTGAAGCCAGCGCTCAAGATCCTTTGTGGCAACTGTACCTATGACATAATTTCGGACCTACAAAAAAAAAAAAACGGTCAAGCCATTTCGGAGGAGTTCGATAAGTAACACTGTGAGACCCAGATATATTTTTTTAATTTCACGCGGGTGAAGCCGCTGTCAGTAGCTAGTTTAAAAATAAAGCTGTATAAAATTAAAAAAAAATATCAATTTATTAAAATTATAATTATGTATTTATAATCCTTCGACATTATAATAACACGAATACGATTCATTTATTACATTATTATTATTATTATAAGCTTGTAAACATTTACTGCTGCTTTTTGTAAAAAAAAAAACATGTATTTTTTATATTTGGCATATTTATGTTGATCTTACAATATTGTAGACACACAAGTTGTGGCATATAACATAACTTTTAAAATAGGTAAATTATTGTACTATTGAAGTTTTTGATAAAATAATTTATTTACAACACTAATAACGGTGATATTTACTTCTAAATCACCATTGCCTGACGTTAATACATTGATCGGACATTATCAATAGGTATTGTATTGATTATGTACACTAAGTACCGTAAAGTGGGGATACTTTGGCCCAAGTTAAAGGTTAACCAATAGAAACACAGTAATCTCAGTGTACCCTGTTCTTACGTATTAATTTATAAGTTTGAGCCAAAGTAACCCCAATTTTACTGTAATCAAACACTGAAAAATATGACCTTCACATTTTCCACAACTTAAAAAAGAAATGCATAGTTAATAGTTTAAAATATGCAAGTAACTTGGACTTTGTACGAAAATTGCAAATTGCAAATTTTCTTTGCAATAATTATACACTATGTTGATAAATTAGAAATTTGTTTTATTTTCATGTATGAGAGGCGTGGACTAATTAGGACGTGGGTGAAGCTGCTACAGGCCTTATTCTTTCATCAACTCGAAAACGAGACAGCTACTGTCGCAACCCAGTGGTCGACAGACCGTCGCTTGCCATTAGGTACAAGTGGTCAAACGCGAGCCTATCAATTATAACAGTAACCTTCGTTTTTAAAGAGCCCTCGCTTGTGAGAGGCCCCTTTGGATGCAAGGCTATGGCCTCAAGCAAGCAAGCGCAAGGGGGGGTATGCGAAGAGGCGCTTCACCCACGCCATGTTACGCTCCTGCTGATAAAATAGCCATACTCGTGCCCATATTTTTTTTTATTGATAGGCTCGCGTATGACCACTATCTCACCTGATGGTAAGCGATGATGTGGTTGACGATGGAGCACAGTTGGCTAGAAGTAACCTATTCACTCTTGACTTAAAGACCCCTAGGTTGTAGCTATCAGGAGACACGAGAATTTTCACCATAACTCATTATTCAGTCAGTTACTTGCATAAAGACCAGTTTTACAATACGGAATGTAGAAAATATCACTTTATGTTGTAGCAAATAAGTACAGTAATGCCTTGGCAAACTGTATGATTTCTGAGCCTCCCAGCTTGGACTCGCCGTAGACGCGGTCCACGAATGTAATTGGCACTTCCCCGATTGTGTACTCCAATTGTCTTGCTCTGAAAAGTGAAAAACTTAATTAAATTTGGAAATCCTACCTGTATTATTTTAAGTTCTTACGATCCATTCTAGGGGTTATACAGGGTGTCTTTGACATCGACGCGCAAACGCATACCATGGATCCAGTACATAATTCTAAACCCTCCAGTGGTGGAAGTTTTCGTCGGCTTTTTACTAATTTTTGAAAAAAATCTGTCCTTTTTTACCGGACAGCAAGAAGGGTTATGTTTTTCGCGCGTATCTTGTATGTTTGTATGTATGTAATATTCTTTATTACCTCATATCTTCCAAACCACTGAACAGATTTTTATAATTAACATATCGTTAGATTCGTCTTGATAACCCAAGTGTTCTTATATAAGTGACGTTAAAAAAAAAAAACAACATATCGACTGTGAGATGATATATTATGTTAGACTAAAAAAACATTTTTTTTTTAATTCTGCTATATGGGTGTCAAATTAAAGGGCTTTTCATGAGGATTTCAAAATGGTATGACATCACCATATTAAAAAAAAGTACAACAGGAAATCTATGTTATTTATTTTGTACTGAGGCGAATGCCTAGGTCGGTTTTTGAACTTTAGTGATTTTACGTCTAAAATATGGTAAATAAATAGTGATATTATAATAGTAACTAAAAAGTGTAAAATAAAAAATTAATTTAAAAAATAAAAAAACCCGACTGCGTAAAAAATTAAAACTGAAAAGAAAAATAAACAAGTTCAGTCCACAGTTCAGCAACAGTCGGGACCCATTAAAATAATCTAAACTAAAATCATTCTATCTAATCTCGGGTTTTTTTATTTTTTTATTTAACTGTGTGAAATCGTTATTCTAACCAACCTTGATGATATTTATTATAAAAATAAAAATAATAGTAAAAAACCGACGAAAAATTCCACCACTGGAGGGTCCAGAATCATGTACTGGATCCATGGTATTCGTTTGTGCGTCGATGTCAAAGACACCCTGTATTTAACCGTTTTTGTGTTGTTGATTCAAAAGAAAAAAAAAGCAGAAAAAGGGGAATGTTAAAAATTGATTTGAATGGGCATCGCGTCTTGGGGTCCTCGCCCACGGCGACTTTTTGCAGCGATGTTGTCGCGCGTTTCGCAAACGCGCGACAGTATCGCTACTAACGCGCTTTAGTCGCATTTGCAAACGCTATAGAAAAGATGCCAACGCGCTACAGCATCGTGTCGATGCGAACGCGCTACAGCAGCATCCTTACAAAAAGTCACCGTGAGCGAGGGGCCTTAACACGTTCGCTGCGGCAGTGATTTTTCTATACTTTCCATTCCTGCGGTACAAGGTCTATACACCTTGTAATAAAACTATATACTTTTCTTAGCCGCACTGAAAGCGAGACGTATACAAGATATTTAAACCTAATAACGCAGTCAACGCGTGAAAGGCGAGTACTTGATTAGAAAATGCATTTACCTAATGATCATTTCCATTTGGAAGACATAGCCTTTGGACACACAGCTGTCTATCAACTTCTGTAGGACATCTTTCTTGTATAGCCTGGAAACAAAAACAATATATATTATTGAAAACTTTTCAAATCATCACAGCTAAATAAACTTTTATTCGAAATAATGTCGAAAATGTATTTTCACATATATACAACATTATTTTTAGTTTTAGAATATCATTTGTTCAGAATCAGTTACTGAATCATTCCAATAATTTTCACATCATGTTATGTTTTTCCCAAAAAATATTTAAAAAGGTCACAAGTTAGACACCACCGACACTAAGTACAACACAGGTCACGACAGGTCATAGCGAGTATTAGGACCCAATAAACAGTGCAGTGCAAAACAACACCTCAGTGGCCTGGATGGCTCGGTGACTATGTATTTTTGCTGACATAACAAGCTTAGAACTTTATGATTTTTTAAGCTATTGCATAGCTTCTATCGCGGGCCTTGAGCGTGGAGACCGAATCCAGAAATTCCGTAACGAAAATAACCTAACACCCCCCACTCATTTGGTTTTTGAGCGTGGTGACCGTTATGAAAACAAATGAGTGAACAATCAATCAAAATTCAATTCAATGTGTGAAAGTGTAACTTCAATTAATATCAAAGAAAAAAAACAAAGGAAAAAAAATACTGCATAAAATAAATAAATAATTATAATAGCATAAGTTGATAAAAATGCTATGCAATAGCTTTACCGCGGCAGTCCCCGAGTGCCACGCGTCTTTTTTATGATACAGTTATGGAATTTTGTACATAGATTCTTTATATAAAAATACTAGACAAATGATGATTTCGCATGTATTGTTTATTCGCAGTTAATGCATAAAAATACAATAACTGAATATTTTATACTAAAACCAAACTATGTACAAATAATACAAAAACACAAAGTACACTCAGGCATCGAAGTATTAAATAAAATAATTACTTGATAACATTGGTTAAAAACCTACTGCAATATGACATAAAGAAAAAAAAGAAAGAAATATATTTATTTGTTGACGGTCCAGAATCATACAACATAAAAAAGTGGCAGTCACAAAAAAACAATACAATTACATTGCGCCAAAAAGGTAGGCGGTAGGGCTCTAGCCCACGGCCCCGTACCCAAAGGGGCCTCACACAAGCGAGGGCTCTTTAAGAACGAGTGTTTTATTATATTAAGGTAGTTTCCCGGGTCAAAATAATTACATTTTATTTATTTTAGATTATAAAAAAATATTGGACACGTATTTTTTCTTTTTTCGATTAAACAAAAAATAACAAAGATATAGCCCATTAAAGTTACGCGTGACGTCACTCCGTGCGAAAAAATGCAGCACGGCGTGACGTTACACGTAACTTTAATGGGCTATATCTTTATCATTTTTGGTTTAATTTACAAATAAAAAAACACGTGTCCCTTATTTTTGAATAATCTAAAAGATGGACTAATTACATTTTTTTACAGCAACTACCCTATTACGTTGTGCCAAAAAGGTAGGCGGTAGGGCTCTAGCCCACGGCCCCGTACCCAAAGGGCCTCCACACAAGCGAGGGCTCTTTAAGAACGAGTGTTTTATTATAATAG